>OY978010.1:6866559-8300339 GCA_963854515.1 Pandemis heparana
AAACAATTAAAAGACATGAAACCTTAAATTATCCTAAACTTCATCATCGCCAGCCCAAAGCCTCTCAGACTGAGAATCCTAAACTTGTTTTAAGTAAAATAAATTATTAACATAGACAAAAAATAATATTATATGGAGCCCCCTGGGTATGGTAAGTACCAAAGATGTTGGTAGAATTCCCTCTTTGAATAGATAAGCTTAGTCTTGGCTCAAGGAAGCTGCCGGCTCTTAGGTCTCCAGCGACATCCTGCCTTTTTGTATTTTTTTTAACCCTAGACCTAGAGCGCTAGGACTCCGCGGTTCGAGGGTCTCGACACCATATGGAACAAAGTTGTATTCGGGGCCTAGACCCCTGTACTTAAGAATATTCGCATTTATTCATATTTAAAACATTATTATTCGTTACGGAATCGTAAATTTAACGTTTTCTTCGTACTTGTGATTAAAGTACTTCTTGCTCTATGGCTTCCTACAGGGTCGGAAACGCGAGAGTATACTGATGTGTTTGCAAGCGATTAGAGGCTGCGGAATCGCCTTCCCACAGGCGTGCTTTACCAAAGATGAAAAAACACCCAAATGAAATTTCTCTCGTGAAATGTATCGGTGCGGTAATTTAACGAGTTTCTGCTGTTTTTAACAACATTTACGGCTGTTTTAACGTGGCCCGGAGTTGAAATTTACGACTTTTAATTATTAATGATGATAAACTTGATTTTTGTAAGCGTCTACAAATTATTTAATGGTCAAAGTTTATATGGCCTATATTTGGCGTGGTCTAAATGATAAGAAAACTGAACCAAAACTTAACACGTCAATGTGTTGGTTCAAACCCACGCCAAAACGCGCCAAGTACAAATGGTGTATAGCTTACTATTTTTTTAAGAAGTCAGTTAGTTACTGGAATTTATTTTGTTTAGCATTAGGATGAAGAAGTCTTGAGTAGTACAATAATTTCATTCATGAAAAATATGTACCCACTTACTATACTTTTATAAGAATTGCCGGAGCGGAGGCACGAAAATCGAAACGAAACTTTTCATAAAATTTTTCGGCCAAATGAAAAATATTATATTGTTAATCGTTGAAATAAAAAGACTCTCCTAAAATCAGTGACGCGACACAATCCTTACGGTCACTGCTTCTTTGTTTACTAAGCCTAATAGAGCTATAGTCTGGCAGCTAAATCACTGCAGCCAGATGACACTTACAAATGTCATTTTACGAAAAATAATGATACCACTTTTATTTCACTAGTGCTCGACTAAGGTCACGTAATGAATGATTTGATTATTGAACGAACGAAATATTTTATGAATGTCCATTCTTAGTTAGAAAAAAATGTGTGGTCTTGACCACATAGTAGGTAGATAAAATGTGCGATGACTTTGTAATACACGTAAGTATAGTGACAGCAGCAGTGAAACTGATTCGGAATAATTTAAGTTTTTAAGTAAAGTACAGAGGTAGAAAAAAATATTAATGTGATAATTGTTGTTTTATTTATATGGGAAAATGGGGAATGAGTTGAAAACAGCTAACTGATTTGACATGCTTCCGCACATTTCCAAATCGCGCTCTTACACTACTACTAACTAGAAAGCATACAAAAAACCTTATTGAACAAATCATTTTATTAAAATACGCTTTAGAAATTCTCTATTTCTACATAAATGACGCAAATTAATTTCATTACATCGTTCATTCTTTCATTCACTCACTAAGTCACATCACTATTTAATATTCGCCAAAAACTGACAACACTGAAAGTGTCATCTGGCTGCAGTGGTTTATCTGCCAGACTATAAGCCTACACAATACAGCATCGATTGCATCAAATCGTGAGAGAAGGTAACCCCATCAATGAAACTACCACACTTACTTTCGTTCAAAAGATTATTGAAATTTTTAACACAAACTAATTTACAGAATAAACCAGCCACTATAAAGTAAATTTCCCTGTAGCTCATATTAAACTTCCAAAATTAAATCAACTCAATTTAACAGTTCCGCGGTTTAACTACGCATCGTATAGTTTATATTTAACCGAAATTAACAATATACAGAGTCCACAAAGTGCTTTGCTGTGTCCCCATTCATCATGTTAAACAAGTGCATTAATATTAAGACTGATCGCGGTTCGTATCTCAAGGGAGTCGTTGGCTTTTTCTTACGCTAGTTGGTGCCGAGTAATTTCCATGTTAAAAGGAAAATTGTGGGGATTTTAAGTGTATTTTTAGCAAGTTTTGTGCCTGAAACGTGTAGGTACTTAACTTTTTCGGTAGGGCTAGAAAAGTTACGGGTCTACGTGTGTGAAAATTACGTACTTTAAAAAATATTTTACTGATACTGTCCAAAAAGAGTGGGACAGCAATACCAACCCGAATGTCATTCTAGGAACTCATGGACTGTACCTTCGTTACTTTCCCGTCAGCCAGTCATCTACTTACGGTTTATAGACAGGTACCGTCAACCGTGACTTTGATAATTTGGGGTCACTTTGATCGTTTTAAAATTGATATAAAATCGATATCTACCATATGCGTTGAATGTTTGGCATTTAGGCGCAAAGGCGATCGATGATGACATCGATTGGAAGCAGTAAACGCTAATAAAAATTAATGATTTCGTCATTATAACTATAACTATTTTTAAAGTTACCTCGTAAATCAAAGTCACCCTGGTTTACGGTATAGATTTAAGTATTGCCATAGTTCACACTTGACCTGAAGTTAAATTAAAACAAATAATTTAATTAATTTTGATGTAACCACACTTCAGCTCCGGCGGTTAAATTATGGCAGCAATTAAAATAATTAGAAATACGTGCAAATCATCGCATGCGAGTTAGTGCATGTCGACACGGATTGTGCAAGTCACACAAAAACGATATTAGGCTATTGCGATTTTATCTTAATTTAACTTTTTTATTAAGTATAAGCTTTTATTTAATTTACAATGTTTGTATATGTACATATTAGGTTTGTATGTTGATATATAGTGCATTTCAAATCTTTTGGCCCACTTTCAGTGATCGGGTTGATTTAAAGATTCGTGCATTTGTAAAATGCAAAATAGGCACTGTCAAACACCTACTTCTAGTATTTAATAGTAGACTTGAAATTTTAACTCACAAAATGTAGGTACCTGGATTGTGCTATAATACAAGTCCACTTGCTCTATCTTTTGTTACCAGAAATTTCTTTTAATTTTCTTACTGGAAGGCATGGGAAAGCGTTACCGAACCAGAGGAACCTTAATCTTCTAAATTGGTCCTAGACTTTCAGATTTGTTGACGCAAATATAAGCTTAGTCAGCTCCAATCTATTTGCACAAAAATATTCCGGGCTCTATGACTAACATGGCGTCGAAGGAATACTCAGAATTTGAAGAAAAGCGTCGACGAAAACAGTTTCTGTGATTGTTTCATTATGTCGATGACATGTTATTATTCAAACACAGCCAAGAAAAAACGAGTAACTAATTATTTCATAGGAGTATATTAGTCGCTTGTATACTTAACTTATACTCGTAAGTTTAACATCATCATCATCCCCAGCCTGTATACGTTCCACTGCTGGGCACAGACCTCCTCTCAGAATGAGAGTGCTTATAGGCTAAAGTTCCCCCCACGCGGGCCCAGTGCGGATTGGGAACTTCACACACACAATTGAATTGCGTAAGTTTATAAAGAATCAAATAAGATGGGATACAAAATGTAAAACACCCATGTTATTTAATTGTGCAACGAGGTTGAAGTCTCGTACTTATATTAAAAAACCATGTATCATCTTCATAATCAAGATATAATGTTATCTTTATCATTAAAGCTCCATTACTTAGCTCAGGTACGTCAGCTAACAAACTTATACTTCGAAGCAAATTCTTTACAAAATCAATAAGCACCTAACTGAAGTTCAAGTTTCCGCCGAGTTAGTACAAATTAACTTGTAGCTGCTGATAAATGGCGTTATATATCAATTACCAGTGTCAGTTGGCCAACTTTTTCAAGATGGCGGAGGGCGTATGCTTTTAGATGCTCTGGACTATCAAATATAATCATGGTTCCTGTTTTTTTATACAAGGCGGTCAAACGAACAGACGCGTCACATATTGGTATATATTTTATACTTGCACAGATATCAAAGAACTAAAAAGTGTCAGATTTTTGTTAACGAGTCGCTGCTATTTTTCCCATAGCAATTGAGACTTTAACGCGAACGCGTTCGAGACGTTTTGTTACGTCAAAAACTTCACACTAAATGCTCAAAAATACCAAGAAGAAATTTCTATGTATTTTCTCACTAATTTGCTCTATTTATAACAAAAGTAGAAGTTACAACTATGAGCTATGTGCTAAGGTACTCTGTTACAAAAGGCTTGCAATAGAATTGAGATGAAGATGATCTTCGGACACCTGTTACGTCTTTAGCACACTTATTCAGTTGTAACTGAAAAAATACGAAAAATACGACTATAGGTATAATAAGTATAATTATGGCCCTGAGCTTTCGCGCTTCAAGACGATGGCTCATGGAGTAAAGTCCCCATTGATTTAGAATGACGCCAACACCACATAATAGCTATACTTTGTCGTTAAGTCCTTGCGGCACAGCCCTACTAGCATCATGGCTCATAAACTTGGCATTATGACAAGTTCGGATGGCTAACACCAATGTACGGCCCTCGCGGGACGAGGCCGTAGGGTTACCACTGCGAGATTGTGTACCCACGTCAAGTTAACGTGTTATACAAATGTTATTAGAAATGAATCATCTAGGCATTTGGGTATAATGAACGTAATTTGAGGCTTTAACGAAGTTACATTTCACTTTTCTCAAGTTACGTCGTTCTCGCTTGCTTGAGGCTTGAGAAATCAAAGTTGGATCCATACTAGAAGTGTCAAAAATGACAGCTAAAGAATCTGAATTGAATCGCTTTAAGACGTCATGGTAAGGCCCCAGTTCATTTTGACATCGCTTTGTAGGTCGCTGGTTTTTTTTGACTCACAGCTCGACCGATATACAACAAACGTGTTCCTAGTTCCACTCCAACATTCCTTTTCTTTTCAGTCTTTTCTCGTCAAAACTCCGGCTATCGGTTCTAATTAACGGAAAGCATGTTAAATTCGAGTACACAAATTGCTTAGCTTGTCAGTATTTCTACGTATTGTGATATATTATATTTTTACGTTTTTGATCATGATGTTCTTTTGGTATATGTACCTACGATCTACTATTTCAGAAATAAATTGTGATACATAGGTAGTACATAGGTAGGTAGGTAGTGGTTATAAATATGAAATAAATAAATATACATTAATTAAAGCAAATTTACCAGTTAAAAAAAAAAGTGAAGTTTCAGATGTAGAATTTCAGTAACTTAGTATTAGTATTCAAATGACTTGGTATGTACTAAAATAATGATGCACTGCTTTGATTTTTAACTCCAAGCGACGTTCTGAATTTTAACCCTTCACCTGACTCTGTGTGAGTACAAACACATCCACTTTGTCATGGAAGCATTATAAAGGCACTTTTTTCCCATCGAATTTATTTATATTCACCTCAACGTCAATAAACCTTTGAAGTCTAAAAGGTCCCGGATGAGCGCGACACGGTTCAAAGAGATACGGCACGTAGAGGGTTAACAGTAAACAGGTGAGCTATGAATCGACTGAAATGGAAAGATTTGGTCTATAAAGCATTGGCGGGTTGGCCTAGTGGTTGTGCTAGTTGAAGGTGAAGACAATGTTTTTTTTTTGCTATTCCCTACCACAAACAAATTAGACTGCGTTTGGTCGAAAGAAGAGTGAAGATGATCATGATATCTTGTGGTCCCTCAAAGTAGGTGTGCTAAAATGTTAAGCAATAAAGTTATTCACCCTCACGTTATATGTATAAGGCGTCTTAAAATTGTTATAATATAGTATTCCAGCAGGTGGTTGTGTTAAATTGATTAAACTTTCCCGTTTAAGTTTTTCATTGTAATTTTTGGTTCAAAATGATCTCAGCCCTTTGATGACATACACTTTGAATAACGACCAATGTATGGAAACACTTGTCAACTATACTTAATTAAAAACATTTACAAAGATGATCAGTCCAATGCTGAGTCCTACGGTTTAAATTTAAGCCCCAACGTATTTATGCATAAATATTTGAGCGCAAACTTTTAACACAAATATTCGAGCGAAAATCTTTCTTCACATAAATGGCATGAAGCACTTTGGTGGCGGCAGCAGCTGATGGTCATTATGCTCGCTACTAGATGTCGCTAGTAACTCGTTATAAATTAAATTTAACCGAACTGGGTCAAAATGACTTGCACTTTGAAACTCAGAAAGGCTCACGAAGGCTACGGCATCACCTTGCGTTTTGTGAAAATTATATCTTATTTTAATTTACATGAACATGAAAAGAAAAAACTTATCAGGAGAAAATAAAATATAAACTAGAGGAAGATTAACTCGTGTTGCTTCAGGTTTTTAAACAAGTATAGTTCAGCAATACAGCTTAATGGAGTGGTCCGTAAAGTTATTAACGGGAGGTGCGGTTAATTCTTTTAGTAGCCGGAGAAATTGTTGCGAATGCATCTCAGAACTCTTTGTTTTCCGCTGCTTTAGGTACGAAGTTTATCCTGGTAAATTGTTTAATGGAACGTGGAGAAACTTTTACTGACGTATGGACTAATTTCAATGTGTGTGTTCATTGTAAAGCTAACTACTTAATGTCGGTTTACTTTACATTTTCAAGTAGCTTAATTTCCTTTAATTGCTTTCAGTTCAGACTTGAAATAGTTGACTATGTGTAAAAGTAAAATAATTCCTAATAAAATAACCCTTGCATCAATATTTTCGTATTCAGTCATATCGTTACATTGCAAAATGCTGTGGTTTGGCTTATTTTCTCTCAAAGTAGAGGATTGTGGGTTTATGCTACTGGTTGCTAAATAAAACTAACCAACCACTTAAACTAAGTATTATAGTAGCTCAATCGTAAGTAAAACCTGGCCTTAAAATTTTACGCCATTTGCTCCTGAACAGTTTTACTCGCGAACTGGAGCGGCCTGGTATTTTCAAAACTACAAATTCCAGTCATACCTACACTAAGTAACATGAGCTTTCAGCCAAAACTCGCTCGATAGCGAAATAAAACCATTCCACGTCTCCATTCCATCAGCGGCGCGCACCGTGACGGAGGGCCAGAAAAAACCTTTGTTTCCACCCCTCTGACAGCAATTAATGTTTTATTTCACCTTTGTGCAACTAGCTGGATTTAATGGAGTTGTTCTGACGTGCTCACCTAGGTGATTTCACTGTTGATGGCTGATTTTGATCGTGCGGTTTATGGAATTAATCATTGGTTTTTGGTTTCATTGAAACGTTTTTTCTGGTTTTCGAGGTCTTGCGGAAATTAAGTAATTTAATTAGAATGGTGAAAGTTTTTGAACGACATATTACATTATCTCCTATTGTCTTGTATTTTTACGGGGTGAGCTGGAAATTGTCTATATTTTAGTGTTTATTGTTTAAACTATGAAATTAAACGACATAATCATCTAGTGGGTTGTGACTCTGCCTACGAAACTCGAGGTCCTGGGTTCGTTTCCCGGCCAGGACATCTATTTTGTGTGATGAGCACGGATATCAAAATTTGCTCCTGAGATTTGGATGTAAGTACCTATCCTACGTATTTAAGTATAATAATATTTATCTGTATTTGTATGTCTATCGTTGTCTAATATCCGTAAAGCTTTGCTTAGTCTGAGACTAAGTCGATCTGTGTAAGATTGTCGCCAAATATTTATTTACCTACATATATTTTTGATTGACAAATAATCTGATTGATTAAGGTTTTTCCGGGGCGATAAATTCCCTTTCCTACCAATAAGTTCCGCGAGGATTGCGCAACTAAGGTTGCAAGGATGGAAAGAAATATCGGATAGTTATCAATATCGTGTTTGATCTTTTTGGGTTAGGATTGAACCGGCACTTACTAGGCGCCCATAAACGTCAGATGGTCCTAAAATGTTTATAGCAGCGCCCGTTTCGTAGTTAAACGGTGTTTTACGACGCGATTTACAAAACAAGAGACGTTCCAACTCTTAACTTTCATAACCTCCTGTCTTATCCCGTCCGGTAATTGTAAATACAACCTTGCAATTACACAGATAAAGTTTGAGTTACAAGGAAACGAAGGAGTGAGATACGAATTTGCGAAGTGACGAGAAGTCGAGTTAGGTTCCGTGTTTTTAAAATATCGCTATTCATGTTTCAATAACAACAGTTACCCAAATAGCATACAATTTAGAAGATTTTATGATCAATACTGACAAAATATGAATAAAAATAAGCAAAATTAAGCAAAATTACTTGTTATAGCCACCCCGGCAGTTTAAAGTGACCCCGTTTCAACTTAGCAGTTGTCACTTGGGCAATAATTTTCGGAGCATGAACATAGGGTAGTAAAATATCGATATTTTTATCGATCGCCGGTCGTTCAGTTATTTAATACGAAAACAACAGCAGTTGTATTAGATATTAGTTTTTTATACCATAATTCAAACGTTTAACAACTTTGAGTTACGTTTTTAGTTTATTTGTCAAAGTATATATTATGTTGGTGTTGGTGACAATTTTTACATTTTAAATGCTTTAGTGGTAATAAACAATATTTTCTTTCTTTCTTCTTTCTTTCTTTATTTTACAAATATAAAGAAACATACGCAATTCACAAAAAAATATTATATGCACAAAGGCGAACTTATCCCTATAAGGGATCTAGACCAGTTGAAACTTTTGAGTAGATGAGAGGAGTATTAAACCAGTATGCTTATGGTCTAACTCGCTCGCAATCGCCATCGTGTTAATTTTGACAGTTCTTGTATGCATGTGACAGCTAGCTGATTCCGATGCCAATTGTCAGCCCATACATGAACTGTCAAAATGAACACGATGGCGATTGCGAGCGAGTTAGACAATAAGCCTACAGGGACCGACAGAGAGTGAATTCAAAATTATTGAAAGAAGTAGTGTAGAAGTTGACATTAAATAAAAATGGATTGCAAACCTTATCTTATTACCAAACTTTGAATTGCTCAGACTGAAGATATCGTAATAAAATACGAGTAACGACTTCATCAAAATAACATTCAGACAAAATTAATACGGTGAAGTTTTTGCAGTCGTTCAAATTTGCTCGTTTGCAGTGTTCCAAAGTAACCTAAAAAACCCAAAGCAAACCAGTCTATTGGCTCACATAATCCAATAATACTTCGGACAACAATCGACATGGAAACGCAATTCGTTCCCTTCTTATACAAACACGTGTGGTCGTCCAAGAGCCCTTACGTTACCAACTTAACAAAAACGGTTTAAGCGGTGCTGTCGACGAACGATAGATAACAGTTCGTACTATTTACATTATTAGTTCCAGTTTTGACCATTGGTAACTGTGCAGAGCGAGAAGAGATACGGTATCGCATTACCGACACCCGTTTATCGATATATTTTTGAACTAGCACCATTGCACACACTAAACTAATTAATTAAAGGATTTAAGTCTGTCATACAAAACAAAGATTTTTTCTTTTGATTTACCGCTGATCAATGATGATGAATGATGGCAATGAGAACGTCTTTGTATTGAGTACTGACCCATATTTTGCTGACATATCATTATTACATTAAAGTTACTTACATACTTACATATTTTACTACCGGAGACCACAAAGTCCCGTCTATACGACTTTCGATAAGACAAAAACAAGCTTCGATTGTTACCAAAATAAACCATTCTATTTCGTACTTACAAGTCATTAGTTGACGGATGGTGTAGACATGTGTGGTTATTTCTTGTGTGACGCTGTCTCTTTCCTATTGGTACAGTTAGAGAGGGATGCCAGTGGTAGCAGCGGGTGCAAAATCAGCTAACAAGCAACGGCGGATACTAATGCCATCTTTTTACCCGACTGCGGCGAAGCCCAAAAGAGGAGGGTTATTGACTTAAGTCTGCACAGATGGAGATTGTGAACAATGTAAGCAAATTATTTAATTAATAATAAGAATTATCACACGAAATCCTAAATATATTTATTAGTTCGTGGTCCTAATCCAGTTTGAGTTTTTTTAACAAGATATCTAAAGTCCAGATATTTTATTAAATTTTTTTTTCTACAATTTAAATTAAGGCAATCCTCATCCGGGTATGTATGCATAATCCTGAGACTCGAGTGCTGTATATCAATTTAAGTTCGCAGTTTCTCACTGTAGCAAGTAAGAAAGGAAATAAATAACCGCAAACTCTAAATGATACTAAAAAAAACTTCAGAACAATTTTTCAGACAACAAAGGGTGGTGCCAGAACCGAGAGCAAGTTGATTATTCAAAAACTTACCGTCTTGCTTCACCGTGTTCCCCAGGGGCCCGCAACTTGCCAGGCACACGAGGAGGATCCACCTCAGCATCAGGCTAGGGCTCCCTCCCCGCTGCAGCTCCGGCTGGTTGTGGAAGTGTCTGACAGTAGGCCTCTGCCTGGCAGAACGCGCCATCTTGATATAACACAATACTGAACTGTCATTGGCTACACTCGCAGTCACATCGGAAACAAAAGAACATCGATCACTTATAAAAATAGAAGCCGAACGTTTACTTTTGAAAATGGAAATCGACCGACACTTTCGAAAACTGAAGCTTTGTTAGTGGTATTATGCTATTTGATCACTTCTATTGTAAACACAATTTATATCGTATTATTGTAAACGTTTGTTTGACGAGTAAGGTTATGGTAACGAATCGTTGTTTGAACGGTTTGATTAAACTTTTAATTATTTTGTTTTCACTGGAGTTAGATTCGTTTTAATAACAACTGACGGGCCGAGATAATGCCAACATTATGTTAAATTAAGTTCGGAACAGTAGCTAGCAACCAAAGTTGATGTAATTGAATTCAGAAAAGACAACTTAATACAGAAGCGACCTTATTGTTAAAGTTATGATTATGAGACTGACATTTAGGTATCGCAGTCGACTTTCCGTTACCTATAGCTTTTAATCCTAAGGCTAGTTATTTATTGGAGTAATGGCAATGGCAGCTTTACCGATGTATTTTAATGCGAGATAGTTTTATAAAATAAACTTAGTACCTAGTTAAAGACGTTAATTCCTAGTTTATGTTTGACAGTGCCCTTCATTTTGTCTACTACTATATACTAAGTTCGTACCTACTGATAAAACTAATTCATGGAATTACTTTTTTCCAGTAAGTAGTTCTTAGCGTTAATGTCACACCGCACTGGTCAGTATACACTACATGAACCTATCTACCTTCTTTGTCAGGATATTATGCAAATTGTTCCGCTGGGATAGCCGTTCGATCACTTAATTTGTCTAACTTTTGAAGCATGAAGATTATAGCCTGAAAATGTGAATAAGCTAACTCATGTTTGTTCCTACATACATAAGCCTATAAGAGTAAATAACTACAGTGCGTTTAATGTTATGTTGTTTATGTCCCTCGTCAAACTCCGTGTCTCGACTGTAGTCGGGTTGCGATCAGTTGCACAAGTTGCTAGTCACCGCATAATAGAAGAACATGCTAGTACAAATTTTCCGATGGCCACTGTATTATTTGTATTCAAATTCAATTGAAAACATTTGGAAGTAGTGGTGGCAATAACGGCTGTTTTGCAATAATGAATTGTTATTCATTAGGTGTTGTGTTATTCTTAAATAGCTGTTATTGTAAACTGTTGTCTGTTATCCTGTTATATTGCTGTTTTACGAAACGATAATGAACTTATTATTAAATAATTGTTATACTTATTTCGTCGCGATCGCAGCGTAATAAAAACGTACGGGAACAAAAGTGCGGCAACAGTGTAACAATGAACAACGTTGACAACAGACAACGAATAATGATAACAGGATAGTTGACGATTCGATAATGTGTTGTTCGTTACGTGCAAATAATGCATTACGTTATCTGCTGTTGTAATATCGACCACCACTATTTGGAAGTCCGATTATGCGGAGAGACATCAAGAATGTAGACATGCATTGTAGATGCAAAAACGAATTAAAAGATAGTTGTTTCTATAATAAAATTAAAAAAATGCTAATAGAGAAATGCTACTACTCCGTATCTGATTTCTTAGATGATAAATTGTAACATGTACCTACCTATTATACCTATTACCTACCTGTTGGTTGTTATTGCACTACCTACTTTTTACACACTACACTGGGGTCTATGTGAAACTTCTATAGAATTAGTTACCATCTTTGTAATACCATGGCTGTAATACTTAAATAAATGAGTAAATGAGTAAAAGTACAAGTAAACCATGCGTGTTACTTGATGCGGCCCTTTTAGCTCCTACAGGTGTATGGTTTCTTAAACGAATCTCGAAAGCAATTATTACTAGACCCTTTCACTTGTAGGCATCATATGGAGCCAGGAGTTCTAAGTCAAGAAGTCTGATTTCATCTGTATAATGCCTGCTGGCGAAATGGTCAAGTTATAATTGTCTCCAAATCACTTCACGGACGAGGCTAGTTTAGAGAATCGCACCTCAGTCAAGTTTCGCCAGCGGGGCGTTGTTGGAAACCTATATCGCTGGGAAGCGCATAGTGGTCATACTGCTTCATTGAGGAATTAACCAATATAGTCAAAATGCGGGGATTGGTGTTACTATAAAGAAAGTTCCCCTTTAGTGAAATTTATAAATCAGTCATAAGTCGTCAGGTTTAGCTCAACATGTTGCGGAATGCGGACTAATATTATGTAGGTAGAGACTAATCGGTGACTGAATGGTCCCACGGTAGTTATATGTTAAGGTTTAGGTTTTTTAAATCAGAATACTATTTAAAGCATTTTAGGCAGGTACATTTTTCTTGTAACATCTGTCTAAACACTGTTATTATATTTGCTTATTTATTTTGGCACAACCCTTGTAGAATGAGGGGGTATTTACGCAAAAAATCGACTATAATAATAATCTGAGATACGAATTAAATTGGTCATTACAGGGTGGCGTGCCCTATCGGTCGCCAGTGACCTCTATAAATAAGAACCTTAAAACAGATCGGTCGATAAGCCAGCTTTTAGTCGTCACCGAAAGTGCTTTCGATTTTTCAGCTTTTCTACCTGAAAGCTCCGGATAATGGTTGTGTGCGATCGTCAAATACCTCATTACATTTTCCGTTTGAGCTTTTGAGAAGTAAATGTTTAAGAATAAAGCCATAATCACGTAAGTATCAAGTAATTATTGTCAACTTTCCTTTTACGGGAACTCGCCGGTATTACTTTTGATAGTTTTAGGAAACATGATCTATTAGCATTCAAAATATGTTTTTGAGAAATTATTAAGTACTTAATTATTAAGTAATTTTTGATGGCGGTGGCGTTGTGTAAAAAAATCTGTATTACAGATCAGAGGTATTATGCCCTGAAAATTTTTCCGCGTGGCATCAACCATTTAATTTAAGTTTTCACCTTAGGTATAGGTGCATAACATTAATTAGTTATTAGATTTAGATTGCTTTCGACTTTATATACCATTTCTTTTAAAAATGTTACAATCTGAACAACTTTGGTATTGAGTAAAGCCAATAATATGCCGAATGCTGTTCCATTTTTGATATCTCACCATGATAATATTGCGGCCAAATTTCAAGTGGCCAGTTCCACATCTATCTATGTATACCTATATACTTATAAAATGGTTTCTCCTGACTGATCTATACTCGGGAGCAATGAAACCGGGTCACTTTCCATAGAAAGTTGTATCAAAAGTGACTCGGTTTCCTTGTTCCCGAGTATAATTATCTACGCATATAGCGAAAACTATTTAGTATACTCTAGACAGTTGAAATTAAGGCTTAAGGTTCCATTTCTAACGTAATCGCGTACTAAGAACGAATTTGTCGAAATTCTCACGGGACAAGGGACTTATTCTTTCACGAGGGCGAAGTTGCGAGCGTAAAGTAATCTGTCCATAAATCAGTCCGTTCTTAGAGGTTATCTGCCGTCACACTAGCTCGATTAGCTCTTAATCAGGCAGCGCAAAGCCGAAGTAGACATGGCAACCTGTGACATTGTACTCGGAATTTACATGGTTCAGTACACCGTAACCACAATTTCGACCCCGCTTCCATGGCTAATATAGCTATTTTTATTTTACCAATAATCTGTTCGCGTGACCGAAGGAATAATCTCGAAGGTTCAGCTCTCGTGACCTTTATAGCGTCACGTTAAAGTCGTAGTTATCCTGGCAAGGGTGGCGTGGTGTAAGAATTTATCGGAAAAGTTGTGTAACTATGAGTTATCGGATCGGAGTCGGTAGTCTGGAAATGTCGCACGAGTAATGCCGTCGGGCAGAAGTAGCTCTATGGAATAAGTGTTTTTTTATTATTATTCTTTCACTATCTCACTTTGCAATTTTTTTCCTGAAAATTTCGTCATGCTCATGAAAAAATCTGCTAAATCGATGGAGCCTCTCTTTCTCTTAGTAATCTTTCATAAATGCATCAATAACTGACATAACATAAACTAGCAGTACAGCTATACTAACTACACTGTTTTAAAGAGACAAACTAGGCGTACTACTTAAGGCAAATTTAAGATCGCCTAAAGCTAATCTATACATATAATAATAAAAACAAATAAACAAGGTTAATGAAAACAGAAGCAATCGATTAATTACTAAAGACAAAGTAAGTAGGACACCTGTATTGAACCAGAGTTTGTGTGGTAAAAAGATAAAACAAGGCATTCTGTCATAAATAAATAACGATGCAGTCATATCCAAAAGTTAGACATGCCGCGCAGCAGAAAATTCTCTTGCAAGTCAACTGAAGATGAATATTTAAATTTAAATTTCTGGTACCACATATTTACGTGAAACGAATGGTATTTTTTATCTGAAAATAGGTAATTTTTATTACGATTATAAAATCATATTTAACATGATTCACACAAAGCTACGGAAATCAATACAATATACAAATAAATCCAACCAGCAAAATAAATTGAGCCAACTATATCTAAAATGAGTACCTATCGTTAACTTAAGTTTACGATACTAATAGACTAATTGTCATAACACTCTGAAGGTTTACGTCTTTATTACCCCCTATCTAAAAAAAAGAAGCGCAATCATCACACAAAGATCACTCAAACAGCATCACAAAACCAACAAAGGAGCTATCCCTACAAAAAACTCAGGTGCACCCCAACACGCTATAACCGAACCATCAAAATACAGAAACACCTTTACGTCATAATTAGATTTGAAATCACAGCAACCTCAATAAAGGAAGAAAAAACCTTTCAACCAGCCAGGTAACCGGGCCGGGCCGGCACAAAGAAACGGGCACATTTCATACCACTTCATGCCCGGTTTTCATGCCGGTTTTCATGCCTGCTCATGCCCATTCGTGCCTTGTCAAAACGGAGGAGAGTGGACATTATTCGGAATCGTGTGATCATTTCGCCTTGTAGTTTTGTGTTTGGAGTTAGTGGGTTTCATTACCATTGGTATTTATGTCTTTGACATAGACAGGTATCCATGGTTGCTCCATTCGGAAATAATTTCGTTAATTATATTCTAGTGTACCTATGTAGCTAGAAAGCTTATTCGAATCCTTATACCACTACCTTATACCGATATCCTTATACATCCACTTTAGCATTTAATTAAATTACTACGAATTCAGATAAGTGCTTAAGTGTCTATCTATTCGTTTATATCATTTTACGCCACCCCGTAAAATACAAAGCATGCTCTACTTAGAAACCGAAATAATAAATCTTTACTTCTGCGTCTTTTGTTATTTTTTTCTTTGCCTGCGGATTGTTCGAGCAACATTAGTTACCCGACTGCGGAATGCCACAGAGGTTAACGTTTTGTTCCATTGTTAACACGATGTTAAATTAAGCAGATGTTACTTGTACTTTTTTTACTCTGGTCACATTGATACGGGATTCAAATAAGGGTTGTAGTTTAAGGATTGTTTAGCTCTGTAGTTAGGTTGACTACAATTGAAAGCCATTTGGTAGAAAGAAAGAAAGAAAGAAAACATTTATTGACACAAAACGGCCCATAAAAAAAAACATTTCAAAAAATAAATTTATGTGCCGAAAGTGCCAAAAGAGCGTGCGGAGAGAGAGAGAGAGAGAGAGAGCGAGAGTGGGTAGGTCACTCTTCCGTCTGATAGATTGTTAAAAGGCCGCGACTGGCAACAAAACAAAACTCGAACTCTCGCACAGTCGGTTCCCAAACATAAATATCCATTTTTTAATGCTAACTGCATACTTAAGCTAGGAAACTGACTACTGCATTCAGACAAATTTTCCACATAAATGTGGTGCCTATCTTTAGCATATTTAAAACGGTCCAAACGGACGATACGACTTGAGTTATTTCAAAGCAGTATTCTGGCTTGCTCTAACATCCCCAACAATCTATTAGCATAGTAATATTTTTAACGTTTATTGATATCATAAATGAATCACAACACGATATATCCCAGGGCAGTACAGTTTCTACTCGTATTCACCGCATAAGGCAACCACTCGGAAACAATCGAGAACACATGAGATGACACGGACATTGCGATTGGCAGGACGATATAATAACATATTCTACATGTTCATGTCTATTTGGTAATTTGTTACTCCTCGATAATTATATCTAATCGCATGAAACTACAATTTAAATAAAAATAAGACAAATTCAGTCATACGAGCCACGGCAAACAAGTATTATTATTTTAAGCACGGCAATATTCAAAATTTCCTCCAAACCGTTGAAATAATAAATCGCTTCTGTGGACAGCAGCTTGTTGCCATGACAAGTTAATTGCAAGGAGCATATCTGCCCTTTTTAATTCATCTAAGCACGTGACAGTAGACAACGGTCCCCATCCATCACTCCATTGGGACGGCTGCTGCGTGAAAAATTTGAAAATAGAATGTTTTGTGTTGGCAACATTGTTTTGCGATGCGATTCTGTTTCGAATGTTTTTAAGCTACGTCGTAAATGGTGGCTGAGCTTTTGAGTTTAAAATGTACCTATAGCTAGCCACTATAATCACAACCCAAATTCTCTCCTTCTGATAGGCCTGTGCCCAGCAGTGGGACATATTATAGGCTGGAGACTTTGAAACAATAATTTGCTTTAATTGCTGATGAACACCAGTTCTGCACAACGAGGAAATATGCACAACATAAAAAAGCGCTAGCAACCAGTCTTTTTGACTAATGATTTATTTTCAAGCAACAAAAAATAATTATGGTAGGAAACCTATATTTGTAGCGACAATAGTTACTAAAAAGGGTACTTCAGTCTCACCCAACCTTGAAAAGTAACTATTAATTTGCTGCTAACGATCGCATGTACAAATAATATTTGTCGAGCGAAAGCAGGCAGTGCTGCCAGTAGAATAACTAATTAATTGCTATCTATGGTACCGTAATGATGGTAGAGACAGGAGTAACCTCCACTTGCTTTTGCCGTGGTTATTCATAAATAACTAAGCCGCCACAATATTAAAAGATTTTTCATTATAAACTAAGTACCAACAACTTATCCATCCACTTAGACTTAAAATTTTATCTTTTTTGCTTAATATTAATACATTGTAGATGGAACCATTTCACCTTAGAATGTAGGCTTTTATTCATTCGTGTCAAGAATAAATCAATGAAGATTGTACCCTTCTTCATAGGTAGGTACAGACGCTAATTAATCTTAATGTTAAATTAAATTATTACTCGTTTGTCCTTATCAGTCATTTGACATTTACCTTGGCCAGACACCGTAAAAATATGCATTTTTGGTAAGAAGTTCGTAACTTTTTA
Organism: Pandemis heparana; assembly: GCA_963854515.1. Classification (NCBI taxonomy): domain Eukaryota; kingdom Metazoa; phylum Arthropoda; class Insecta; order Lepidoptera; family Tortricidae; genus Pandemis; species Pandemis heparana. The sequence continues at coordinate 6,884,421 of OY978010.1, forward strand.
TGAATAAAGTGTTATTTCGCCAAATAAAATGTTTTGACCACTGTTTAATACCTATATACATTGGGCTGAACTTCTAATTCTGCACGCAGTTCGGAAAGAAGTTGAAGCCCATTCGTGGGACTAAATTGGTCGCCAGATCAATCACAGGGCGTGACGTACAGCTAAATAGACCCAGAAACATATTACGGGGTACACTGACAGGTATACGTATAGCTATTTCGTATAACTGACGTAGGTATAAGTACCCAATGTGGGAAAAGGGCAGCGGGTGACCCAAAATATCTATATTGCATTTTAGATAGACTTTTGACGAAGTTGAATAACGTCAAAATTTTATTGTAATGCTAAAATTGCTAAATGTATGGATAGGTTTTGTCGTTTAGTTAGAAAAGAAGCGAAAAATAATAATAAAGAAATTAAAGTAGTGGTTTTCTGAAGCGATACAGAGATATCGAATAAAACCATAGTCAAGAATGAATGTCCACGCTAAAGTAAAATACTTTTAGAATCTCAGAAGATACCTTGGACTCCGCCGCATCATATATATTATATTCCAGCGGCCGCCTTAGAATCCGAGGATGTTTGTTCTACAAGGTCCGGGAAGGACTTGAGGCTTAGCCGCATTTTATGACGCTCCCGTCGCACACAACACCCTGTACAAATAGTGTAGTAAATGCGGATTGCGGAGTGCTTCGCTTTAGCTTGCAATCTACAGCATGTATAACTGCTAAATATAAAGTGCATGCCACTTTGAGAAAATAAGAAGTGTTGTACTTGCGACGCCAAAGATATTCTCATCCGCCAAAGATATTATTATCAGAAATAAAAAGTATTTTTATAATAATGTGTGAAAATCGCGAAAGTTTGAATCGTTACATTCTCATCAAAAGTAGGTGTACCATTATGAAAAGGAAAATGAATTGTGTCAAGTAAGGAAATACCACGGAAAAGAAAATAATGACCAATTCAAAGATTAAGAAACATGAGATAGCAACAATTCCATCGACAACAGTCAGTTTGTATTGTATATCGCAATAGACAAAAACTTTTACAATAAGTAGTTCTTAACGGTATTCAATTCACGTATGAATCTTTCCTCTAAGGTAGCTAATTAGTGCTGTTAAGTTGACCTTTAAATTGTCTTCTAGTAGCCCCAGCAAACTATATAATCTAGGTATTTGAAAGAACGCGAAAACTTCGATCATTTTAAAACCATGAATGTACGCATTTTTTCCTTTTATCTATCAAAGTATTAAGCAGTCTAACAAAATCATGATGATAACATTCGGGTTGGTAAGTGTGTTATAATTTATGACATATCGCCCAACTGACCTAGACCTTCGATGACATCCCTATCTCATAAAGACGTCCACAAATTCATTGCCCCTAACCCGTATTCACCAAAACTGGCACTGTGAATGTAATTCAGATTATAACTTCGCATAATACATTCCAAATCATTGTAACTATAATATCAATATCTAACCCTTCTACCCCGGCCTCTAAACCCATTGTTAACATACCTATTATATATACGACCGCAATATATGGTTGTTTAGTTACGTTTGTTTGTGTTTGCTTAGCTGGGACCTTTTCTAAATGGACATCCTCGTCTGCTTTATTGTTATTGCTAGTAAACCTTTTTTAATATTCTTTATTATATTTAGAGACGGTTTGTACATGACATGCAATTATATCGAGTTTGTTTTTCTCGTTCTTTATTTTGAGTGTTTTGGGTAAAGTGCTTCATGTCACCGAATTTAAAATATTCATATTTTTTTATACTATAGAGTAAGACGGCGCTGACGAAGCTTGATAGGATACAGTCTAGATGTCTACGAATAATAACGGGTGCGATGAAGTCATCTCCTATAAACGCGTTACAGGTGGAATGTGTGGAACCTCCTCTAGCCCTCCGTCGACAATACTTAGCAGACAGATACTTTTTAAACATGTCCCAATACTCTTCTCATCCCCTAATGCCTAAATGTAAAACCTTGTCAGATCTCTCTTCCTCTTCCAGATATTGGGTGAACAAGAATCTCCCCCCGCTTGTTAAATCTTTTAGAAGGTATGATTCTATGCCTATATCTCAGCTCAATAAGAACCCCATTTTTTGTTTTGATTACGATACTTTAATCTTTCGACCTTCAGTCATTTTAGATTTTTGTGTATACAAAAATACTAATAACGCTAATTCTGAGTTTAATAGTATTATCAACGATAAATTTAAGGACTGGCTAAAGATCTATACTGATGCTTCAAAAGTATCTGATAATGATTCTGTAGGCTCTGCTGTGTGGATTCCCAAATATAAAATTGTTTTGAATTTTAAATGTCCCCCTAAATGCTCCATTTTTACTGGAGAAGCGGTGGCTCTTTATGAAGCCATAACTTATATTAGATCACATAATTTAAATAAAACAATTATTTTATCAGATTCGTTGAGTTGTTGTTGTCGTTGAGTTGATTTCCGTTTCATTCCAATGACAATTTTTATCTTACATTAAAAATCAAAGACACTCTTCGAGATTGCCATCTTTCCAATCTTGAAGTTGTAATTGCCTGGATTCCGAGCCACTGTGGCATTTTGGGCAACGAAACTGCAGATATGTGTGCTAGGCAAGCTATTCATCAAGGATCCATTGAGTACAGCGAATACTTTAGCCGCGACCTGAGGGCACTTGTGAAGCCACAACTGATGAGCGACTGGAATGAGGTATGGCAATCATCTCGTCTGATTAAGGGAAGGCACTATGGAGATCTTCAACCAACTATTCCAACGAAACCATGGTTTTGTTATAGCAGGTGATCTCAATGGTCATGTTGGCGAGAGCGCGCCGGAAGGTTCCGTTGTACACGGAAATTTCGGGTACGGGTCCCTCAACAACCAGGGAAAAGACATTTTAGACATCGCAGCCATGTTCAATCTTCCAATTGTAAATACCTATTTCCAAAAGAAACCGGAACATCTTATAACCTATAAGAGTGGAAGTGCTGCGACACAGATCGATTACTTTCTGTGCGACAGACCCATACTTCGATGCTTTAAAGACTGTAAAGTTATACCTGGAGAGCCACTAACTACTCAACACAGGCTTCTCGTGGCCTGTTTGAATATGCCCCATTGGAATCAGAAGCAGAGACATCAAAAAAGTGAACCACGTATTAAATGGTACAACATGTCAAAACCAGCAGGCGCTCCATTCTTGAAACAGGTGAACACATATTTAGAAGAGACACCCCAGACCAAAACAGACAGTAACACTCTCTGGAATGACTTCCACACGTTTTGCCTTAAAACTGCCGCAACATTTTTAGGCGTATCAAAAGGCAAACTAAAGAACAACAAAGACCCGTCGTGGTGGAATGAGAATGTGAAATCACATCTGAAAGCAAAGAAGGACTCTTTTAAAAAATGGCAAAGTACAAAACTGGATAGCGATCGCCAAGATTATAATGAACAAAAAAAGAAAGCCAAAAAATGCGTAGCCATATCAAAGGCTACCTCGCAACAACATTTCTATCAACTACTGGAAAATGCTAAAACCGACGCAGATATATTTAGACTAGCCAAGTATAGGGATAATGTCGCAAAAGATATAAAACGCAACAAATACATCAAGGACTCTTCCGGAAAACTGTTAACCGCAGACAAGGACATTAACAAGAGATGGAAGGAGTACTATGCAGCTCTCCTAAATGAGGAGTTTCCCCAAGACCCACTTGCACCAATGCTACCCGCTGAAGGACCCGTTAACGCGATTTCACCTCAGGAAGTCAAGGTTGCTGTCTCCAAAATGAAAAACAACAAAGCTAGGGGGCCGGACCAGGTTCCATCCGAGCTGTGGAAATGCTTAGGAAACACGGGAGTGATATGGCTAACAAATCTCTTCAACACAATTCTTACAAGCTCTAAAATACCGGATATGTGGAGAACTAGCAATCTGATACCTTTCTATAAAAACAAGGGAGATGTCGCTGACTGTGGGAATTATAGAGGAATTAAGGTGACCTCACACACTTTAAAAATGTGGGAGAGTGTCTTGATGAGAAGGCTAACTGATATAACAACAATCACTCAAAATCAATGTGGCTTTACTAGTGGAGTAGGCACGACGGACGCTATCCACTCAGTGAAAGTACTCTTGGAAAAGTACAAGTTAAACAAGAAGGATCTCCACATTATTTTCATCGATTTGGAGAAAGCTTTTGATCGAGTGCCACGAAAGGTTATCTGGCAGGCTCTCAGGGCACAGTTCGTACCAGAGCTCTACATCGAACTCCTCAAAGACTTATATCACAATATAACAACATGTGTCGTCAACCCAGCGGGGAAAAGCGATTATTTTAAGGTCAATGTCGGTGTCCATCAAGGTTCAATTCTTAGTCCAATTTTATTCAACTTGGTAATGGACTACATCACCAGAGACATCCAAAAGCCAGCACCATGGTCAGTATTGTACGCAGATGACATAGCCTTGATAGCGGAATCGCTGGAGGAAGTACAAAAAGATCTTACCACATGGCTAGAATCTCTGGAGCAAAGAGGTTTAAGAGTCAGCAGACAAAAAACAGAATACATGTACTGCGACTTTTCTGGGACTAACACAAAAGACATATTATGCCCCTCTATCTCAAACACGCCGCTAAAGAGGGTCGACGAATTTAAATATCTTGGTTCCATAGTTGCGCCCAAAGCCAATACAGAGAAGGATATTCAGAACAGGATTCAAACGGGATGGCTTAAGTGGCGGTCACTTACAGGCGTATTATGCGACCCACGCATGCCGATAAAGGTAAAAGGAAATGTGTACAAGAAAGCCGTAAGACCCGCTCTTATATACGGATCTGAGTGTTGGCCAATACGCAGGGTGGATGAACAGAAAATGCACACCACCGAAATGAAGATGCTTCGATGGGCGGGAGGAGTAACGCGTGTTGACAAAATAAGAAATGAACACATCCGCGGAACTTTTAAGGTTGCCTGTATCGCTGACAAAATGAGAGAGGCCCGGTTGCGTTGGTACGGACACGTCATGAGACGCGAGGATGACCACATGACGAAACGAGTACTCGCCATGGAGGAGGGAAAGCGAGGCCGAGGACGACCACCTATGACCTGGACACAGACCATAAAGAACGACCTAAAGTACACCAATACGGCATCGGAGACAACCCACGACCGTTTGATGTGGCGCAGGAATACTAGGAGGGCTGACCCCAAATAAAAATGGGATAAAAGCCAGGAAGAAGAAGAAGAAGAAGAAGATATTTTTTTATACTGGCTTACAAATAGGTATCTACTGTAAAATAAAATCCTGTTATTGACCTAGTCGACCATCGAAACGAAAAGTCACGATTAGGCAAAATCAACGCGATGAGTAGTTTAATAATTACAGGTTATTTTTAAAATGTATACTCGTGCTTTTCTATTAAGTACTATATCGTAAAAGCTTTATAAGTAAAAATATTAAGTACACACGAGTCTCAATATTGCGTCTACGCGTGTTATGCCTATCAGTGTTGCCACAACTGAGTTCCCAAAAGGTACATAAACAGCGCTGAAAAGGTACATTTTGGGATAAAAAGGTACATAAGCATTTTTTTTACTCAACTCTTAACACAGCTTCTAACGCTCTCAGTTTTGCCACAACTGTTTGGCTGCGGTTTATAAATTAGATATTGGATGAGAACAAAAGGTACGTAAACTGGACCCCATTACACATAACACATTGGAGGCTAAAAAGGTACGTCAAATGTGTAAAATGTACGCTAACGGCAACACTGATGCCTATGCACTTTGAAAACCATTTTCTTTTGGTTGTATAATTTGTCCCCCAAAAGGGACCTATATTTTCAGAATCTATATTTATAACATGTCGGTTTTCAGAGGTCATAGAAATGATTAAGTACATACAGGGTGTATCAGATAGCCCCTAACAATAATAAAGTGGGGTATATAACCATAGCTATAGAAGCTAAATAAAATATTTAAAAAAAATTGGAGTATTTTTTTATATATTTTCTATAGGAATGGTAGTATTAACTGTAATCATTCCTATAGAAAACATAAAAAAAAAATTACTTCAATTTTTTTTTAGCTTCTATGGCTATGGTTATATACCCCAGTTGATTATTGTTAGGGGCTATCTGATACACCCTGTATAGGTATATATTTCAAACTTACTCACTAGATTTCAAAGTCAATCAATTCAATACACTGCAGCAAATATTTGTCTGCAAATTCAGAGTCAAGGCCACATCCGCCAATAGTAGCTCATATATATTATATATAGTGAATGTTTACAATACATTTCTCCTAAAGCACGATTTTGCCTCAAAAAAATATGTTTTTTTTTCGTTTCTTATAACATTCACATTAATCCTGGTCTATTTCTCGAAATCAGGGGATTCCCCGCCAATATGTCAAAGCCGAATGTCACAAATCAACTCATGTGACAAGTTTACACGCATCGTTTCCTCAGTAGCTTTACTTTTACTGTCTGCTGTCTTTACTTGACACGTGCGCCCATTAAATGGCGACAACTTTATCTCTTCTGCCCTCACAACAGTATAGGGAAGGAGGAAGACTTATTTTCGGAAAGCTTGGTTAAAAATAATAGTCAAACTATTAACTGTCAGTTGTCAGTCACAAGCCACGCGTGGGCCACTTTTGCGCTTGAACGCACACCTGTTTAGGGTGCGTTGAGTTTTTTAAATGAATTTAGTGGTTTGTTAGCTTTAGAAATAAATTATATGGAGGGGTGAGAAAAATGAAAAGGCCATTTGTTAAAAATACTAACAAAATAATTTTATTGAAGTAAAAAAAAGTTAACAAAATTACTGAGGTTACTTATGTAAAACACATCAATTTACCTACCCCAGTGTTGTGACATTTTTTTCAAATAAATAAATAAAATATACCAGCTTCTACCTTGTTCAAAAGGTGTAGTTACATTATATCATCAAAAGTCTGACAGTACCTACTTATAAACCACATCGGAAACAACAATGTAACAAAAGGTGCCAAGCCAGCTGTTGTCAAGAAACACTAAAAATAACATACAGACAGCTATAATTTTGTAAAAGAAGAAATCTTCGAGCTCATTATACCAAATAGCGGTGAGATTTGAACGCATAAGGACGAGGCATAATAACTGAAAGAGACATGTTGGGAAAGGATAAATTACAATAATTGACGACGGCTGTAATAAGCAAGATGGAGGGAACGTATCAACGTAAGAGCATTATGCATGACAGGGGGAAAGTTTAGATGCAGTTTGATAAGACCTTCGGTAAGTATTCGTTTATTAAAATGAGAAACATTTCATGTTTTCTCTTCTATTGTGCTTTGTTAGATACAACGTTTTATGTTACATTAATTGCAATTAGAATGATAAATAGTTTGACAGAGCTTTCTTTTATAGCGGTATTTTTTGTTTTGCTGTTGCAAGCTGATAACAGCAGTTTACGCTAACTTCACTAAATAGTCGGTCTCATTTGGGATGCGGATCAGAATATGTAAAGTTTAAAATGTATAATGGGTTAAAATTTAAAATACACAATGGTTCAAAATATATAATGGTATTTTTTGTGTATTAGCTAAGTAGATGAACTTAAATTTTCTGAAACAAATCGCATTATATATTTTGAGCCATTATGTATTTTAACCTGTTATAAATTTTAAGCTTTATGTATTTTAATACATATCTACCCTCTAATAAGATATGAGAAATAGAAATGTTACGTGAGCTAAAAATCCATCTATTTGTTTTACCAGCTCAGTCTGTAACGAAGGTAATTCCTAAAATAAGGGGAAAATATTGAGATTGCGGTTCAATAAGTGCCCTTTTCACTAGTGACTAAATACAGTAATTTAGCAAAAACATGTGAAATAACCAAAAACTGTGTACGTGTCAATAGCAAGAGACTTGCTGCAGTGCAAACGATGATACATATTTCTAGTTCTCTTTCTCTTCATGGCCACTAAACAATAATTAGGTAGTAGCAAGTCCAAACACATCATATCAAAAGATCATTCATTACTTCCAACAGACACTTGTATTCAAAAGATATTCAAATAGTTTTAATTCCTCAAGAGCTAACGAACGCTGTAGCGAGCTCGAAACCGGTCGAAATGTTGATAACTTCCGCGCAAGAAATAAGTCGTAGACGGGATAGTTTTGTTCTGCTCTTGTTCTATTTTGTTGAGTTCACATGAAGCCTTTATCCTTGGCGGAGCGGCGTATTGGTTTTTCTTACAAGATTGTTTTATTAAGCCTTTTATTCGAGGAAGCTTTTGATGGAAACGTATCATCCATTATCTTAGAGGATTACGTTTTTTATGAAATTATTTCGGATGGTTGCAGGATATTCTATAACATCAACGGTTGTTGCAAGAGACAAACGAACAATGGCAATGTGCTTAGCATAAATTATCTAACATCTGATTATTTCGTAATAAAGTTGAAAACCTCTTACCTACAAACGTTGTAAAATGTCTTTCTACAAACTGACTAAGGTATCAATGATTAATTAAAAGATATTGATAATATACGTAGGTACCTACAGTCAAAACCAATCACAAGGAGTAAAAAATTTATAAAAAAATCTGGATTGATTCACCAACTTCAAAAGCAAAACAAAGGCAGAAATTGCCGATGATAAAACACTGCAAAGTGCAAAGGCAGACAGGTTAATATCTGGAATAGAGCAGGAAATTAGAGCAAACAGACTCATCTGCACAAAGGAAATTGGCACCTAGTCCCTCGGTCTATTATGGAGACTGACTTAATACGGTTACTGCAGTACAACTGTCGAACTAAAACGGGATTTAAAGAGTGGATTTTCGAATGATTATTTTATGAATGAAAGCAAATATTCGCTTGGATTATCTTGGGTAACAATATGATTCTAAAGGTTGGTTTTCGAAGAAAACTTAAAGAAAAAGCCCTGTCACCTAAATACCCAAATGGTGCAAAGTAGGATAATACTTCAGCAAAACAAGAACATAAATGCAGTAGAAAACACCAACGGAAACAAATCAACCATGAAATTTGCAACACAAAACGCACTGCAGTGTCTAGTGCAGAGTTTTTTGTGTACGGGTTAAAAGAAACCTGCTTATTAGCATATTCCATAGCAATCCCACCCTTAAGCGTTGCGGCAAAACGGTGGCCCATAAAAACATTACACTATCTCGGCCCTAACGTTGACGACACATTACCGATTAAAGCACGATGTTACAGCCGATTTATCGCCGTACAAAATGTTGTTTCATGTCATTATTCACGATACTAGGACGCTGGGCGAAAAGCTCGCTCCCTTCCATTATCGCGCGTTTTGTCGCACTCTGATCACATAATTGTGTGTTGATCACACTTTTGTGGCACTGTTTCACTGTATTTTTTTGTTATTTTGTGTGTTTAAATGATTTATGTATGTTATTTTGTTGTGTTCGTGTGCGACGCGGCGTGAAGTCGCGGCGGGGACGCGTGTTCGACTGCCGAGCCAACCCCGGACGAGGGAATCGGCCCGGCCGGCGGAGACTAGTATCGCGATCCGTTCCACGCAGTGTTATATTGATTCCGGTCTGTTATTTTTTGTAATGGTGTATTCGATTAATTTAATGTAAATTTTAAAACGGGGTTGATGTTACCTACTATCGCATATTCTATACATTGAAATATTTTATTAGCTTAATTTTTACGGTACCTATACCTACCACCAGACATCTTTGTATTCGTTAAACTTGGCTATCTGTGCATATAAGTATTAAATCCTTAATCTTTAGTACTAAATATAATTTTTGTTTTTAGATATTTATTTTCATTAAAGATTTGTCAATGTTCACATCTGCGGTTATACTTATAATACCTATCTGTAAACAGTATTTTTACAGCTACTTTCAATTACTCTTATCAGTAAACTTAACAGTTTCAAATTAGCAGAACCAGAAACAAATTTACAAAACGTAAGTATAAAAGTTGAAAGTTGCGTAAAATGGAACGTCAAAAAGAATGAACGGCTCTATCGTGCTCTCGTTCTCTCAATCACAGACGAAAGGTGACAGAGAAATGCGTGTCCCAACCCTGTACCCTCCTCAATGCAGGGCTATTTAAATACCATTCAAGCTAGACCCCACGACGCGTGCTACTGTTTCTTTTGTTACTGTGGCAGAAGGGGTCTCTTTTTAATGGTTTGGGTAGTCGGGCTGCGATTTTAGGGTTCACAAATTAGAAAGGGGAGAAAAAATGCTTTAACGTCAGGTTTATTGACATTTTGTTAGCGATCATTAAGGCTAGACCCCTTAAAGCTATCGACGTGCCGTAAAATTTATTCTGTTAGATTTAATTAGTAAGGGACACCTTTAGAATGTGTAAAGACAAGGATCTTAGACATGCAACTACCGTCAAACACAAACATATTGAAAAATAGTACATGTCATGTCACTCACGTATCCATGGGCAGACGAGATATGACCGGCATGTTTTAGCCTTTGTTAAGGTGTGCTCCAACTTGATTTTTATGTAACATAATGTCGGGCATATCATAACTACAAATTATATTCTTAATTACAATATTTTCAACCAAAACTGTTTGTATTAATGAAAAATATGTAGACATCTCCTATCCAACTTGTATTAGGACCGACGTCCATTACACAAATACCGTAACACAAATCCGTCAATGTCAACCAATCAGATTGACGGATTCGAATATGTCGTGTCTCCTTAATAAACGGACAAGGTACAGCCAGCGTCAAGCGTAGCATATATTTTTGTACCCTGTCACTTTACCAAGTCCACTACATTTTATGCTGACCATAGAATGAGAAAAGGCTGAGGCTTTAAGAAAGTCACGCTTAGTAGAGGCCTGATTTTTGAAACCACATCGCTCGAAATTAAAAGTCGAAAGTGGAAAAAATTGTGTATTGCTGCAAAACTACACCTCTATTGAAATATTTCAAATTCAGCACAATTTTGCGCCATTTTCGAGTGGTATTTTCTCGTTATGTGCTTTCAACGATCGGACCCCAGGCGCTGTTCGTACCAAGTTGAGTATACATGCAAAATGTAATAACCGTACTCAAGCAATGGATTCGCGTTTTAGGCGTTTATATAGTGAATATTGCAAGTAGTAAAGCGTTTAAACTCTACCTATCTACTACTCTACCAGTCAATCTACCACTACGCTAGTATCTAATAAAACTCCATAGGTAACTGAATATATAAGACAGAATCTTTCGAATCTTTATTTGAATTGTATTGTGTTGAAAAATAAGATATAACTGTTCTTTCTTATTACTTGATCTACGTTTCGCCACATTTGCCGAAAGTTTCTAGAAAGCGAAACATATCCGCAAGTTTGATTACCACATCTACCTACGACTGAGACAATACTAAGAGCTTACGTTCCACTAAATTATTATACTCGTATTAGACAGTCTCACCGAGTTCAGCTTATTTCAATGGTTCCTCAACTATATTATTATTATACATACGCTTAGCGCCATCTCTTAGTTATTAAGAGAACGCGAGATTCGTTACTCCGGAGTTAAACTCTACCTACATCTCGAAGTGATCGTTGTAGTTGGCTATGTATTGTATAGATGGCGCGATTAGTACTGCTTTGAAAAACCGTATTGTCACATATTCCCCAATTCGACAATAGTCGGTGACTATGGACAATTTGAAATGCAATGCGTATTCAATATGAAGCTAACCGACGTAGATTCTCGTCGAGTTTGTAATGTAAGTAAAGAGAATTATCTCGTATTGTATTGATGAAATAGGGGCCTGTAGGTCAATGCTAACTAAGTTAAGTATAAAAAATAATGAGTAAGTATAAGATTTTTTTAATACCTACGATGAAGAAAAAGAAACGACCAAGTGGGTCACCTGATGGTAAGTGACCATCACCCATGGACACGGGCAACACTGGAGGACTGCATGTGCGTTGCCAGCTTACAGGGCAAAGATATGTAGAATATCTCATGTGCCAGTTATTTCATAGGCTGTTTTACACCGGAACACAGCTGCGCAGCAGGATTAGCGATTAAGACGGAGGTAGCGATCCGTACGACCCTTCCATGATGTCCAACCATCCTCAAAACGTATGTCCTGTGTTTGTTATTTATAAATTTATCCACGTACGTAGTTGGGAATTGTGAAGCTAAAAAATATCACATATTTTTTGCACAATGACCTCCTTCTAATGATTGGTTCGCTGTTCAAAGTATAACGGGCCTAATAAAGAAATCTACTTTCATGATGAGTAATGCTTGATCGTTGACTGAATGATTTGCCGGAGCGATAGAAAAAAAAAACCGGCCAAGTGCGAGTCGGACTCGCGCACCGAGGGTTCCGTACCATTATTTCTATAAATATCTATTAACCAGTGTAAGCAGAGCCCTGGTCTAAAGCAAATTGTACGCAGTGTGGGGTCACTTTATCACGGAAGGACGAACGGACGGACAACAAAGTGATCCTATAAGGGTTCCGTTTTTCCTTTTGAGGTACGGAACCCTAAAAACACCTGTACAGTTATTGTCATTTTGTTACATTGTGATATTGAGTAAGTTTTTTTATGACTGTTCTTTTTGCTGTCTGTAGGTACTTACATTGTCATTCGTCCTACGTATATGTGTACCAAATTTCAAGTCAATCGGACCAACCGTTGAAGAGTTGCTTCCTGCGGAGACGATCTTGGCTGGGTCACTACAACTCCACTGTCTGATTGTATTGTCATCCAAGACTCAAGTATGCAAAATTTTAGCTCGACCGTTTGAAGATAATCTGCTTCATAATTGTGTCGCAAGATCCCACCCGGACAAACATACATACATACGTTGCAAGTTAATCTATACATATTAATAAATAAAAATAGCTTGTAATAAAATCAGTTCTATCGTTGTGGTTAAAAACAACAGCTTGCTGCGGTGACAGCCCTTTCAGCGCAGGTTTATATGTTTTTTGTCGAACTGTAGGTACTGAGTTTTTTGTTTCAAACGAATAAACTTTTACGCATTCTTAAGTAAAAAAAAAATACTTTTTGAAATTATTCACTAAAGTTAGTGTGTAGTTCTCACTAAACTGTAGATATTCTTGTGTTTTCGCCTTATGTTAATTATACGTATTTAGATAAAAAAAAAAACAAAATATACTTCGATTACTTTATTTCCAAAATACGGTAAAAAAGTTACACAATATTATTTTACACTTGACTTATAACGACTTAAATTACACTTAGGTACAAACTGTATACAACACCTATAAAAATATAAATTTCTCTAAACTGACTGGTATAAACATTGGTATCCAAATAAACGTACCAAAATGGGTTCTGCGACCCGATCCACTGAGAGCTATAAAATATAGATAAAAGAGAACTAATGACAAACTTGTAGTTTCAAATCGCAGCTCAGCTGCAAATTGCAGGGCTATTGTTCAGTAAATTGAAGTGATAATCGAAGTCATAGTATGCTAGTCAGACGATAAGAAATAGGTGACACGATGACATAGAGGAATTAATTTACAGTGGTCCTATCAAATTCTGCAATACATCACTGACTTGTACACCCTAGTAGCACTAGGTTTTGCAATAACCTTACCTATACCCGCTACATGGAACAAAACCATTTTTAGCTAACTTTAGATTAAATTTAGCGTAAGTTCGTCGGACGACGCAGCCGCCACAGTGATTTGGCGACATTTATTTTCAAATACAAGTAGTATGAAATTTCCACTCTATTTAATTCTTCTATGACAGCGGCCAAGGTGTCAAACTTTTGTGTTATTTTCGTCTGTTAGAAGATTATACCATCGAAAGATTATTCAATTTGTCACAATATGTGAGAGACACAAACAGTAAACACGCCACTTGAATATAACTGCTGAAATTGCTTAAGAGATTTATTAAAAATTTCATCGTATTTGCCAACACTTCCTACCCTATTCGACAACATTAAAAATGCCCGAGACTAATATATTTACATCGTTATATATCGCTTTACAAGGAATCCCTGCAAGCTTACAAACGCTACAATATGTACATTAAGTATATTCATAAGCCATAAGTAATTACGATTACTCAGTTAAGTACATTTTATCACTATCACAAGAATAGCTTGTGAGCAACGCTAAGCAACTTTTATTTAAGTCCTCATGGTAACCGTGGATCTCATAATCGACTGATATGTCGATTTGGCTTTGTACCATTCTCCCGCTACCAACCAACTCTAATCCATCGAACTCATGTTTCTATGTATGTGCCATGCATTAATGTGGTGCAATTATCTTAATGATTCGAATCTCTTCCTTGAAGTAGTCGCTGCGCTTGGAAGTTAGTTATAACCTGACTCGTGCGCTCAGTGACATTACACCGAGTCAGGTGTCTTCATTCTGTATTTTGACGACGGTCGTGGGGAAAGCCAAATGGCAAGACCCCTTGATTTCGTCTACTGCTTGTACGTGAATGGGTCAAGTTACGATTGTCTCATGAGCGCGACGATCACTTTTTGGACTAGGTTTTTTTAGAGGATCACACGACTTAGCCCAGTTTAGACTTGTAAGAAAAATTCTGCAAGTCGCATTACATTTCGGTAGGTCGATGATTTATGATCCGTTCACAACACGGCCTGGCAATGTAATGAATAGAAACCGGATTATATGCAACATAAAGAGCTTGTTATATGCATGCAAATAGGCATGAAAAATGGCAAAAATATGCACGAAAATTGCCAGAATATGCGCGAAATATGCAAAATTAAATGATAAATTTCAGGATTTTTTCTCGGAAACTTGACAATATAAAACATTTCCGCCGTATGTAAATGTTCCAGGAAAGTGAGTTAGGTATCCACGAAGACACAATTCTTTTTCCGGAGGCATAGTACGCATCAAAATTTACGCAAATAAATAAAAACTAAACTGTAGATCAATGAGCACGCACATCAAGAATGAAAAAGTACAATTTATGTGCGTAATATGTCTCTTTCGCATTTCGGAACACAGTTGAGTGCACTGCAATCGGAAAAATATTGTAAATGTGCCGATAATTTGCATCATAACTAGATCTTAGGTAAAATATGCTTTTACCGCTGAGAATGGCTTAGATATGCAAATGCATATAATCCGGTCTCTAGAAATGAAAGTTGCAGGATTTTTCTTGGAAGTCTAAGCTCTTCATTAGGACCCCCCGATTCAATGACCCAAGAGAGACAGAATATTTTATCACCTCATTGAGTTCTCTATTTTGTTTTAAGTTAACATCATGTAAATACTTATACCTAATTATATTTAAAACCTACTTGAGCATAATTCTCGGACGAAACTTATTTATCATAATATCATCACTGGACGGAACGATTGAGGTAGTTCAATAAAAAGACCCATACTGCCATAACCAATGGGTAAATATTTTTGTCTCTACCACTTGTACGTGTAACTGGTCGATTGTTTTCAAACATAATATATGATTATAACCATCAAAGTATTTCTCACGTAGAAATAATTTGGGGGTATTGTTATTATATACTTGCATGTAATTAAGTTAATTGTAAGCTATTTATATCAACAGTAGCTCGCAGTGGAACGTTACTTATATGGTACCTTCGTAATTATAAGTTAGGTAGGTATTTTAATCATACAACTTTAATACCACTGAGTTGTTTCAAAACCATACGATATATTAATAATTTACACAAAGGAGAGACTTCGCCGAAGATTTCATAGTAGACTACTATTTTAAGATAGCTCCAATGTAAGTAATATCATGAAAGTATTTTTTATAACACTTTATTGGTGGTTGTGTGGCCAATAATTAAAACCACACAATGATTTTGACGATTTACAACTTGGCGTTATAATTAAAATAATAACATGATACTGGACCTTTAAGAAAGTAATTTACTGCCGTTTTTATGATGTTAAATTTCAAAATGTCACATGACTACTTTGACATTTTGATATTAAAGTAAAGGCGTCCGAATCTCTCCTTAAGAAGCTTATTTAAATAAAGCAAAAACCATTAACAAGTCTTATTGCACTTTCGTTTTTTCTCTGACGTCAGTGGCGTGTCCGTTTGTCAAACCGTTTTTGATATGGCCATTGGCTTGGCCACTGGGCACTTGGCCGTTTGAGAGCTGGCCGTTTGTGACTTGGCCATTCACTACTTGGCCGTTGGCTTTGACACATCCGTTAGTGACGTTGTTGTTATTGGTGGGTTCAAATGTGCGTTTCTTGGCGTCCTTCTTATACGCTTGGACGTAGAAGTTTGTGAAGAGGACGATGAATATGGTCGAGTGTAGAATGAGGCCGACGGCGATGATTCTGGAAACGAAAGTCAGTTTAGTTAATTATTTATGAAGGAACAGCCCGAGTAGGTAAATATGTACGATCCATTAGTTATTAGGGAACGTTGATAAATAACACAGAAAATATAAGCCGATCGTCTTCTACCACAATGTGTCTTTTGAACGGGTCATGCGATAGACATTTGCGATAATGACTTCATAAATAATACTAATACAAGATTGTGATTGATTGATAGCAAAGTGTTTTGTCTGTGTGTGTAGCAAAGGTCAAAATGATATGTCTCTAAAAAAAAATGCATAAACTTTACAATCGTTTATGAAAGGTAGAAAGTCTTTATGATTAAATTTTATAATCAGATCAAGTAGAGTAAAAGAACTGAGACGAAAGTTTAATTAAAAACCAGTTGACATTAAGTCATGACATTGGGTCTGGAATTGTAACAGTGACCGTTCTCCTTGATTGCGTGTTGCGCGTACACACTTCAGTGCTTCTGCAACGATTTGTCTGTTTACAACATTTTAGCTGATCGATTTTGAAATAAATATCTTGGGACAATTGATACCAATTGACCTAGTCCCAAACTAAGCAAAGCTTGTGATATGGGCACTAGACAACGGATAAACATACTTATATAGATAAATACCTACTTAAATACATATTAAACATCCAAGACTCGAGAACAAGCATTCGTATTTTTCATACAAATATCTGCCCCGACCGGGGATCGAACCCGGGACCTCAAGCTTCATAGTCAGGTTCTCTAACCACTAGGCCATCCGGTCGTCTACTGAAAGATACTTAGACGTAGTTAATGAATGGAAGGAAAGTTCTTGGCTATTGATGTTAGCCTAGTTAGTTTAGGGGCAGAGGGAGTCGACATGCTTTTGACTAAAAGGTATGTTATTGAATCAGGCGTTACTTTGCGGAGGTCCATTTCAATGAACACAAAATATTTACCTTGCTACTCCGCTACTTACGTGCAAGATAACCAAGCTTGTGCGAAATATGTACGTTTTGCATGCAAGCCCTCCCACCACTACTACCACACAAAACGCACACAAATCCCACAAACTTAATTAATCCTAACACCACACAAACACTGACGCGCGTTTCGATCCCTCTACGGGATCATTCTCAAAGTTAGAGCACAACCGATGCACATGCGAACCAACGTCGTACTAATTTGTAAAACTATAAATAAACTAAATGTACCCACATTCGTATATTATCAAACTACCCTCTTATTTATAATTTTAATTAGCCATGAACAACTACCTTCATAAATTTTTCCGACTACAACAAAAACAAAGAGGGTTATGTATTTAACAAAACAATTTTACTATTCATCAAAATGGACACGCAACAAAGGTGACGACACCAAGTTCACCTGTTCGTTAATTATTAAAGCACTATTGTTGTACCTAATTATTTCCAACTGCTCTAAAACATAACAACAACAAAACACAACAAGCACACAACACAACATAATAACAAGCTTGGTTATCTTGCACGTAAGTAGCGGAGTAGCAAGGTAAATATTTTGTGTTCATTAAAAGGTATGTGGAATGTGTAATTTTAAAATCATCTTAAAAATTCCCTTTTTTGTTCGTAACTTTTTTTAAATATGCACGCCTGAGATTTTTGTCTTGAGATAAAGTACTCTCATCTAATATGTATATGAGCAACAACATGTTGATGTTCATATTCTATTAAGTATTGGCAATTTGTCGTCTGTGAGGAAATTGTTACACCTACTATATCGTATATATGTACAGACGATTTTTGTAAAACTCAAGATAGATAAATAGAGATATTTAATTACTTTAAGCTCCTATTAATAACTTACTTTGGGTAGCCGCAGTCGCAGACGAGCGCGCTGATGGAGTGGAACAGCACCATGAAGAATTGGGCCTGAAATTAAATATACAAAAACTAAGTGACTGATATGCAGGCGTATTAATATTGTAAGGCGTTTTCACTCGTGCTTATTAGATAATGATGGGAAAAAGAAAATGAGAATTCGAATTCCAAGTATGCTTCTGTATTCTCATATAAATAAATAAATAAATAAATAAATAAAACGCTACAAAATGGCAAATTTCAAATGTAGGTTAAACGGACTTGAAATTCATACTCCACCTTAGATCACATCTTCGTATACGTTAAGTTGTGATTGTTGCTGGCAACACAAAGTTAATTATATTATGTTGGCAAAACATGCCTCCCCTCTACCTCTAGGTACTTCCTTCGTTATGGCGAATAGAATTAATGGTGTCGTAAAACCCTTCTTCTTCCTCCAAGTTGTAACTATTATAGTATTGTGTTAAGGTGACTCAGTGAAACAGCAACTGTTTTGATTTACCGACCAGCCAGAACAATAACTACAGTCCACGCTCTCAACATTGGTCCTTCGAGCCGGTCAAACACGTGGAAGGATAGAAAATATTAACCTGTCTGAAGTTGGCTATAAATGCCTAATTTGAAGATGGTTTCTTTCTTATAGGTTATTTAAGGGGTAAATAAGCAATTAGCCGCGAAATAATTCACCTAACACTACCGCCATTGGAAAATATAATTAAGTATGTAAATAGTCGCAGGCCAGAGTCTTAGACATATACCAAACAGTAGTTATTCACAATTATGTACTCCTTACTTTAACTGACAGTAATTAACCTTCTACCTTAGTGAGATCAAACTGTAGCTTCAACTTCCTGATTTTGTTGCATCAGTGTATTTTACCTACACATCGACTAACTAACACCGACAACGAATAAAAATACGTTAAAATAATTCAAACTTTATAGTAAAAAATAAAAGATTAAAGATTAAAATAAATAAATTTATGTATTAAATTATGGTGGCATCTTTATTGGTTAATGTTAGATATAACTTTATTAGATTTAAGTAAAATTGTACCGTTTGTCCCCAAATTAATTTTAATTCATTAGATAGACGGGCAACGAAGTGATCCTATAAGGTTGTTTAAGTTGTGGAACTGAAAAAAACCTTGCTATTTTTTATCCAATTAACTTACCTTTTTACTGCTAATTAGCAACTAAGGTTAAACAAGTCTTGTAGGCTCCGTATGTTATTTCTAAAGCAAAGAAATTGCGATAGCGATGCTTTGGCCGTATTAAAGCCTAACTTTCTAGGTTTAGGCCAAGAAGATAGATCTAAGAATATGCGGTCAGTTGCGGTTAGTGCGTTTTCCACTTTCCGTAACCTGCAGAGCCTGAATTTAGAATGAGACTAATCTCTTTTTGTACATATTTTAAGCTTATTGCTCTAAAAGAAAGTGCAATCTGGTTAATTTCTGTGAAATAATCATAAAGAAACACCAAAAATGCGACGTTGCCAGCTCAGTAGGGATAAACGCTCTCAACATTTGAATTCTTACGAGCAAATTGACATCGCCACTTTCGACAAGTAACGGTTACCTAGGGCGCCAGGGTAGGCAGCGCATACAAATTCTGATGCACCCTCCCACTGCATACCGCTGCCTTTCCTGGCTACCTCTTGCTGCACGCCAATGACGGCACTAAAGTATTTTCATACTACATATTTCACATTTTAACGTGAAGGCTTTCGAGGCGTTTATTGCGACAAATAACTTACACTATAGTCTGGCAGATAAACCACTGCAGCCAGATGACACTTTCAGTGTTGTCAGTTTTTGGCAAATATTAAATAGTGATGTGACTTAGTGAGTGAATGAAAGAATGAACGATCTAATGAAATTAATTTGCGTCATAAATGAGAATTTTCAAAGCGTATTTTAATAAAATGGTTTGTTCAATAAGGTTTTTTGGATGTTTTCTAGTTAGTAGTGTAAGAGCGCGATTTGGAAATGTGCGGAAGCATGTCAAATCAGTTACCAGTTTTCAACTCATTCCCCATTTTGCCATAAATAAAACAACAATTATCACATTAATATTTTTTTAACCTAATACCTTTGTACTTGTACTTAAAAACTTAAATTATTCCGAATCAGTTTCACTGCTGCTGTCACTATTTACGTTTATTACAAAGTCATCGCACATTTTATCTACTATGTTAATATGGACCTTGAATGCCTCAAAAGTATCGCGCTTATTTTGAAATATACTAAACTACGAATGTGACATTCATAAAACATTTCGTTCGTTCAATAATCAAATCATTCATTACGTGACCTTAGTCGAGCACTAGTGAAATAAATGTGGTATCATTATTTCGTAAAATGACATTTGGAAGTGTCATCTGGCTGCAGTGGTTTAGCTGCCAGACTATATCTCTCTGGACTGGTTAAGTCTTCATTTTATCCCTACTAATATTATAAATGCGAAAGTAGCGCAGACGCAGTCGCCGGAAACAGCTATATCCAAATAAATCCACAAAGAAGTTAGTTTAATAAGTAGTACCTTAATAGCATACAGTAAAGGAATGGACATTGAGTCTAGAATGGTGGTGTGTGCAACTCAGCAAGCCAGGGAAAGGACGGCGTTCCGCTGGGGTGGTGTCGAAACCTGCACGATGCAGATATACTGCGGAATCCTAATCTTTTAACCAACTACCTACAGAATGGACGGCTGTGTGAATGAATGAATATTTATTTGTCAAGACATAGGTTTACAGAGATCATAATACGTATAACTTATTTCGTTACAGTATGCTTTGCCTGTCGGCGTACAAATAGCGTGCATTATAGCATGCAGCATGCTCATTTATAAAAATACAATGTCAAAATTACAGAAATACCATGTCAATGTGAGCTTTTAACGTACTCGTATGTATTTTTCTGTCAACGAGATTGTGCACAAACACTTAAATGCGAGTCGGACTCGCACTTGAAGAGTTAAGTGCCACCGAACGATTATTATCATGACCTTTTAATTTTCGAGTTTATTATATTTGGATCAGTCTTAGTTATAGCAACCAAAGAACAGCATTTAAGTAGATTCAAGTGTCAATTACAGTTCAAAAAATGCAACCGGTATCTAATATAGAAACTTAAACGGACTAACGGATGAACAGACCAGTTGACAGACGGACGGCCAAAATGGTTGTGATCTATTAGATACTAAGCTACGTATTTGACATTTTGGCAACCCTACAATGGAAATTATTTAAAGATCTGCGTTCGATCTTCAGCCTCAGCTGCATTTTCGAGTGTTTTCTGTACACATTCGTCTCTGTTCAAATTGAAAAAAAATAACATATTAATCAACAGAAAAATAAAATGAAATCAATTTGTTTATTACCGCAGTATGACAGCGTCGTGCGATCTCGCTCCGCGCATATCCTACTTGCGCAAGCGCAGATCCCGTCGGACGGAATGCTAGGTGCGGCCTATCCTTATTGGCGGAACACTCGTGATGCAACCGCGCTTAGCCATTTATTGGGTTACAATTTAAGTTCTTCGATGATTTTGAGTAATGTTTCAAAACATGGTTTTAAAAGCGGTGGGGTCACGGTTATTTTATGCTATTTAGCATTATAACCATAGCTAGACGTGAAGCATTCATATATTTTTTTTAATATTGCGATGCCAAATACCTATAGCAGGTACTTACAATTATAGTATCTAATCAGTGATTTTTTAAATTTATTTACATGACATTTAAAAAAAACAAGCATAGATGTAATGTTAATTCAATGTGATGTTAATTCTTAAGTTAAGTCTGTATTTCTCTTTTATATTTTTAATGGCAATAAACGTTATCTTATCTTATCTTATCTTATCTTATCTTATCTTAAGTATTGGATAAATTGACTAAACTAAAACTGAAATAAATTTTAAAAAGAGCTAAAGATGCTGGCAGCATTTCCTCACTATATCGCAATACTGATTTGTTGTGCGACGAAGCTGCCAGCTCTTTGGTCTCCATTAAGGTCGATCAGCCTCCTTATTTTTTTAATTGCCTGATTTTACATGTTTTTTATTTTTATTCTAGGTATTATATTAAAATACGTCAACGAAAAAGGTATACAAGACAATACTAAGATCGCGAGTAACATACAAAAGAAACAAAAGTCTTGAAAAACTGTGTTCAATCTAGTAATAACAAATATACGTAGTACTTACTCCAGATATTTAAAAATGCGTGTTCGTTTAAATGTATATAACTAATTAGATATTCAAATTTATGAATTGTTTCAGTCTCACGTTGGAATCGAACCCGAAATAACCTAACCTGTTGAATGTTGGTGCAAGGAATCGCAACTGCTTGTGAAATACTTAAGTAATGTTGAATGACTGGCAATTTGTTTGTCAGTAACTAGACCGTGCGTGGAGGAAACTGCTATCTATCTAGAAAATCCTTGGGCACTGGCGCGCCACGCTCTCCGAGGCAAGTTTCAGGTTGAAAAGATACTAGGTAGTAAAGTCTATACTTTATTTAATTTAGGATGAGAAACCACAATAATGTTATATTGCGGCTCGTGAACTGTAATCTCTTTACGATTTGTAATACAGTAACAATAGACGCCACGCAAATAAAGTGGCATTAAAACAATTTTATTTTTTGCGGCTGCCAAACTATTGCACTGTACTGTTTGCTAGGTAAGAAATAGTCAGCCGCTATTTAATTTCTTGATGAATAACTGAACTCCATGAATACTGTTAAATGCATAATGATGTTTACTCATTGGTTCTTTACTTCCAGTTTACTTCATTGTCATCGTTCTTGTATTAAATGTCAAGTAAATTCTATCATTGATATTATGTATTAAAAATTATCTTGCAAGAAACCCAAGCACATACCTACATTCATAAACTACTATCACGGAAAGTGCTCTTTTTATTGCTTTTTTATTTATTTTAATGATGTTTTGTTTTCCAAGTTTACCAAGACTTAGTTGTCTTCCAACGTTGAGCAGACGGGTCACCTGATGGAAAGTGATAACCATCGCCCAGGGACACCTGCAAGACTTGGGGAATCGCAGGTGCGTTGCCGGCCCTTTCAAGAACAGGAACTCTCTTCTTTCCACTTGCAAAAATACAAACTTAAAGCACTGGTATCTCAAGCATAATACTTACTAATTGAAGAGTGGTGAGGTGCTTCTTCCACCACAGGTACTTCTGCATGTGGGGGCCCATGGCCGACGCCATGTAGTACGCGTACATGATGATATGGACCAGATTGTTCACGATGTTCGAGAAGGTTCCGTGACCACCTGGAAGAAAAATTATACAACGGATACTGTATTTTGTTTTACCATAACTTTTATTTGTATTAGCTTTACTAACTGATTTAATAATTACACACCATCGGTAGAAAATTGTCGTAAATAGAAAAAGACGTTGAATTCGATCGCGAATGCCTGCGCGTAAAGCACTGTAGCCTCTGGTGACAATCTTCCGAAAATACCAAAACTAGTCCCACCATTTCCGAACAACCAACAAACTTTAAAAAAACCGGCCAAGTGCGAGTCGGACTCACGCACCGAGGGTTCCGTGTCATTATCTATAAATATCTATAAACCAGTGTAAGCAGAGCCCTGCTCCATAGCAAAATGTACGCAGTGTGGGGTCACTTTCTATATATAGACATACATACATATTTACAGTTTTCGCAATTATTTTTTAATCTGTGCTAAGACCTACTTTCATACCAAATTTCAAGATTCTGCGTTCACGGGAAGTACCCTGTAGGTTTTGATTCCCCTGAGAGCCGAAAATTTGCGGAAATTTGCGGCATAAACGGCTGTATCTTTCGATTGCGTTGGCTTAGAAGTTTGATTTTTTTACAGCTCCAAAGGGCAGTAGACCTGAGTATTTGATATAAATTTCAGCTTGATACCTCCACGCGTTCCTGAGAAAAAGGGTCTTGACAGACGGACGGACGGACGGACAACAAAGTGATCCTATAAGGGTTCCGTTTTTTCCTTTTGAGGTACGGAACCCTAAATATCATAGAAACACGCACCAGCAATGAATTTGACCAGCATCCAAGCCTCGAAAGGCGTGAGGGAGTGGTGGTAGAGATGCAGCCACGTGATCTGGCTCTTCTTCTTTCGTAGCACGAAGAATACTGTGTCTGCGAACTCTGACAGCTTGGAGAAGTAGTACACCCAGCATAGATGCAGCATCTGTGGGGGTAATAGGCGGAATGAGCAAAAGTCGACTAGGTACAGTGTGAGTTGTGCTGTGATCATTAAAATACTAAATGAAATAAACGAAATAAATGAACTTTATTCACTAACTAAGTATGTATATGTATGTATTACACGCCATGAGTCTACCGGCGTTTCGTAAAAGGAGACACTGTTGAGAAGAGACGCCGAAAGAAACTCAACAGCCAGTCAGGCTTAATATTACGTCAATCACAATCGTACGATACAATGTCAACATGAATTGATGTCTAAGTTATATTAAGGACTAAGTTATTTAGAGCAAACATGTTTCTGTTAAATAGTCCTCTGTCCTATAATATGCTTTCGACATCAGAGACTACTAAAATAAATAATACAATGGGGCAATTTTACACTAACTAACCAAGTTTCAATCTAAGCAAAGCTTGTACCAAATAGGACTAGAAGCTCACATTTAACATTCATGACTCGAGTACGGACATCCATATAAATCACACATAATTGTCTGGTAGGGTGCGGGTTCGGGACCTGCAGTTTCATTGTTAGAGTCACTAACCACCACGTTAACGCTACTGGATCTGAGCAAAATCATATCCCACTCTCGTGCGTGGGAGTTGCTCGGCACGATATACATAAAGTACCTATTACACGTAACGCGAATATTATCTTCACCTCTAGCCTATTTACGTCCCACCGCTGGGCACAAGCCTCTTACCAGAATGAGAGAGCTTAGTAATGAAAAGCTTACAGTATATTATTCAAATCCTACTAATATTATAAATGCGAAAGTTTGTGACGATGTGACGATGTGAGTGAGTGAGTGTGTATGTTTGTTCCTTCTTCACGCTAAAACGACTGGACGGATTTGGATTAAATTTAAAACGAAGATAGCTGGTTCCCTAGATTAAAACATAGGCTTCTTTTTATCCCGGAAAATTGCATAGTTCCCGCGGGATAATGATAAACATGTTAAATCATTGCTAATTCTACGCGAACGAAACAACTCGGAGTCCGAATTTAAACCTCACGATATCCGGATTCTAAGGCCATGGGTAAAAATGTGTGGCTATATCGTTTTTTTTATTTAAGGCAAAAATTAAAAAAAGGTGCTTTGAATTAATTTGGTGTACAAAATTTAAGGTAAGTAGGTACTAACATAAATTGAAAATTTGGTTTTTGGGACACAGAACGAGAAACAAAATTGATTTTCTAATGGCCAAAAGTTGGCGACTTTACAGGCTTTCTATCTCACGGTGTAATTCTCCCAGTCTCATCTGATGACATAGATTGGATAATATATTTTTAAAATCTAGTCAGTACCTAGGTATCTACGAAACAAGAGAGTTATGTCCTGTACTGGTTATCACTTTTAAAAGTCTGTCTCACTTATCTTTATAAAAAATATCGTAATAAATAGTAAATTACTTAAAACATAAATTAATATAATATTGATTAAAATAAATGAAAGAAATATTTTAACGAGAAAACAGGTTTGATGAGTTGTACCACGGACAGGCATTCCTTACTACGAGTATTCAGAAGAACACTGTTTACAACTAACCTGAGCCAAGCAACTGTTCACTTTTTCGAAATATAAAAATATAATTATTATAATATTTATTTATTTGAGACTAAATATATTTTCACAAACGAATTACACAATACCACACAATACAATACAACAGAATGACCCGTTACTGAAATTCACGAAATAAACAATACCTAGAAAAGTATTTAGCCATACATAATGTGTACATTGAGAAAAAGTACTGGCGCAGCTAAGAGAATCTCCTATAAATAATTAATGAAACACTCCGTTTTGGACTTTGACCGTAGAAAGTACATACATACATACATAATTATCATAATTTTCTAAAATATCAATAACACAACACGGGGGCGCGAATTTAAAAATCACAAGTTGCTAACGGGACTAAAGTATAGGGCATGTTTCACCACTCTCTGTTAAGTTCCAGTTACTTTAACTGTCAGTTATCTATAATGACGTCTCTGTCTGTTTCGTAGTAATAAATAGAGACGGAATCAGGCAGAGGCGGATAGAGGCAGGTCTAACTAAACACTTTTAAAGTTACCTCGTTTTTTGCGAATACCCAATGAGCCCATTTCACTTTCGTCGGACTGTGTGGCCGGTCACATTGCTGTGGGACTGGTTCTATGGCATCTGAGAGCGAGGCAGATAGCACTCTGGCCCATACGGATGTAGCTGTCTTACAGCATTTTTTAAATTATACGGATTACACGAGTATCTACATGTTCAAGACCGGTCAAAATCGGGACAATTGCATGGAGATTTACCCGATAATACCGATAGTGAAGCATTATAATACGGAGCATTAAAGGCAGCCCTTAAATAATTCTTTAGCCTAATGCATGTTTCGTCAAATGGAATTGAAAATAATAATTCAGAAAACATTTTACATGGCTTTGTGGAATAAATAGGTTAGGCTAGGTTAAGTTTTTTTTTTCATGATTTCAATATAAAATCGGTTTCGACTAAACGCTCGTTCGAGCAAACTTTACGTTAGAGTAAACAATTGTTCGATTATCCGATATAGACCCAGCAAGCAAACGTAATCAGGTGGCTTACAAGCATGTTCCTTATTTGCAATTCGTATCGTAGCGAATTTGTAACTTTGGAGAATAAGGCCGTGTCTTGACGTAGGTCGTGCGTTGACGTTGACAAAAAGTCTGCCTTTGTCGCGTCACCTCTTTTTGAGGGCACTCCCCTAGCTACCACAGCCAGTATCGGAATCCTTGGCATTGACATCTCGAGTGAAGTCCAGTTCCGCGACCACTTGGAGAGTAAGGTTAAGTTAGCCTCGAAGAAGCTCGGCGTGCTCAACAGATCGAGACGGTATTTCACTCCAGCCCACCGCCTCCAGCTTTATAAGGCGCAGGTTCGCCCACATATGGAATACTGCTCTCATCTGTGTCAATCTCATCTGTGTCTCACCAAAAGTTTTTGTTGTGACACATTCTCTTGGCTTTTGTGTTGGATATTGTTTTAGTCTTTAAGTTTAACATTTGTACACCTTTATGGTAGATTACAGAGCACACTAATTGTATTTATTGTAGATCATATATAATTTACCTGTGTATCACAAATAAATGACTTACTTACTTACTTTACAACCCTTTGCAAAAAAATCGGGCACCTATGTTTTTTCAGATTTTTACGCATTTAGCTTAGAAAGTTACTTAAGCTTTTATGCAAATAAAATACAAAAACAATGGGAGCCCTTTTTTTTTGCACGGGGGTATTTATGTAATTAAAATTTACTTGTACTCGTAAAGTATAGAGTTTTCTTTATGTACGGGGATAATAAGGGATACTTCAATAAAAATGTATATTTCTCTATCTTGTAAACTGTTATTGGGGATTCATAACTATCTTGTGTGGCAGCCGGCATCGCACGCTAAAATAGGAGCCCACTACCTTGATTCCGAGAAGAGCTTTCTCTGAACGCAAACTTGACGCAGCAATTTGTATGAAATTACGGAGGGGAAAAACGTAACCGGCTGTACAGAACCTTGTCACATTAAGGCGATAAGCAAGCTACTGGGTCACAAGAACTGGGAACTGGGAACAAGTTTTAGTAACCAGAGTTGCATAAAAACCATGACGGCACGATACAAGTTTTTGCTGTTTTAAAGGATGATTTTAATTACGTAATTTAATTACTTAATCAAGGTTATTAAAAACGAGATTTAAAAGTGAGTGACATGTAAGTGACTATATCTTATGTATAAGTTCATTTTGGATGCCATTGCATTGTTAACAAGTGAATTAAATACAATTAAATAGATACAGAGTTCATCATATCTTTCGGAACAGATCTTTAAGCAACTAATCATAGATTTCTTTACTTTCGAGTTTGATTCTACAGTACCTTGTAACAATAACAATTAATAGAACGGAGCTGTCATCGAACCGTTTATCGAAACAGATAAGGTGTAATGGCTGTCATTCCCGTATTAATTGGACCCTCGTTGCATAAAATCAATATAATCTAAAAGGTTCAATTTATCTTGGACGTTAGGCCGAGAGGCACCGTTTTCTAGTTTGATGAATGACAACTTGTTCTTATGGTTTAGCGTTTTCGTTTCACTTTCTTTTTCGTATAGCCATATTGTCCATTGCTTTATAGTACTTAGTGGCAGAGAATAAAATTATGAACAAAACATTTGTTTTTGTAGAAATAAAGTTTAACTAAGTGCCAATACAATACGTCCAGTGTATTGAAATCAGGCGTCGATGAACTCAATTTTTTTAATATGTATTTAGATATTTGTATTTTTTTTATTGTTAAATATATGTTTTTTATAGTTAGTTTTAGAATTGTAGTGTATTTGGGATGACAGTATTGACTATTATTATGAAATATAATTTATATATATTTATATATATTTAAAGCAAAGAATGGAGAGATCACGCTACAAGTATTTTCTTATGTTATAAATAGTGAAAAAGGCGTGGCCACTTAGCAGCAGCAGAGGTGTGGAGTAAAAGAAAATCATTCACCCCCTTCCCCCTTTTGCGAAAAAGCTCAATGGCGCGACTGTCAAGTCACTTTCAAATTCCTTTAGTGGACAATCAAACATTGGAAAGCGCGAAGCTAGTGCCATTCAATGAACTTGACCGATTCTTAGATGCCTCAAAGATGTAGATGCGTTAGAATATAATAGAATAGAACAGAATATTTTTTATTTGTTAAACATAGGTAGATTTATGACATTAAGGACTCTGCATGTTTTGCCGATAGGCATACAGATATCCGTTAGTTTCTTAGTTTCTGATATTTTTTTAATATATATTAAAATCCACCGCAAGAAGCAGCCAATTCGGGAATCCAATGGCTGGAGACGAGAGGAGTAAAGGGAGATACCTATGGTTGTAAGAACTTTTTTCTTTAATGAAAAAATAAATAAAAAGAGACATTATTAACATTAAATTTAATAAAATAAGAACATGCAGTACTCAGCATAATGTTGTCTACAATCTAAATCAAATTTCACTAAGAGTTACTATAGCAATGAAAGACACTCACTATTTGTAAGAAAGTAAAGAAAGAATGAAAGAAAAAAAACGTAACGATGGATACAAGACGACTGGATAGCCTAGTGGTTAGTGGTCCTGACTATGAAGCTAGAGGTCCCGGG
Source organism: Pandemis heparana (assembly GCA_963854515.1). Lineage (NCBI taxonomy): Eukaryota > Metazoa > Arthropoda > Insecta > Lepidoptera > Tortricidae > Pandemis > Pandemis heparana. Next base: position 6,913,994 of record OY978010.1, read on the forward strand.
TTCGAATCCCGGTAGGGGCAGGCATTTGTATGATGAATACGAATGTCTGTGCCCGAGTCATGGATGTTGTATGTATTTAAGTATGTATTTATCTACATTATATAAGAATGTTTATCCGTTGCCTGGTAGGTACCCATAGTACAAGCTTTGCTTAGTTTGGGACTGGGTCAATTGGTGTAATTTGTCCCAAGATATTTATTATTATTATTATTAAGACACAATCTTTTTTACTATGGACAAATTGTCACAAAATGTCTGGGGCTAGCCTTGCTTTGGGATTGTTTCAAAAATAACGTTTTAAGAACAGAGCGAGAAAGAGTACAGAAAAAGGTTAAAAAGTTAGTGTCGCACGCATCTAAAATTTGAAGCATCAATATCTGCCACAGTGTTCGCACACATAACAATGTTTACATAGTTGTTAGCGTATGAGTGCTTTTACGTGTTGTGGCAACAGATGTATTAATATTTAAAGTTTCATCTTTTCGTAGTTGTATTACAGTAAGTATACATTAATTTCTAAAATAATAGAAGTTTAAAATGAAATGAAATGAAATGTTTATTTGCCTTAAGTGTGGTGACAAAGGTTTCAAATTAATTATTATTTAGGTTTTTTCTACAAAAATGACCACTCTTATTCACTCTTTTAGACGCTTTTCGATTACTTGTCCGGCTTTACGCAGGCTTCATTATTTTCTTTCTTTTCTTTCTTTTGTCACAGTGTAAGAAGAGGGTGTCTTTTAGAAATATCTCTTTTCATTTTATATTATCTTGAGCTACATTTTTAGGTAGTCAGTTATTGTCAGTCCTTACTATTGACCTAGTAATCAAATCAGACACTTTGGCTACAAGAGGTTTTCCAAATTCATAATGTCAATATTTTATGCTTGCAATTTAAAACACTATTTAACTCACTTATTTTATCCGTTATCTTAACCTATAAATCACTTTATACTCACAAAAAATAACCGATAATGAACCCTATTATAACGCCATAAAGTATACGTTACCTAAGTAATTTCAGCACATTGTAATTAGACAATTAAAAATGTAGCTTTTGCGGACATAGATTTTAATTTAAGACAATTTTAAGAATCAGTCGACCATCTTTTGCGCTTTCTACGAGCCGTTTCCCACAAAATTGGACTCTATTTGCCTACAATAGAACACAAAGTTAGTCTACAAGTTGTGTTAATGCAGACTCATTTTAAATACACTCAGTAGCAAACAGACGATAGTAAATTGTTTTGAAGTAAACATTAGTGTAGACGTCGTAAATTATCGTACTGTAGATAATTTGTGGGAAGGTGTCTGAGATCGAGATCTGAGATCCGAGATCACTAATTGAATACCTTTTACAACCAAAAAATATCGTACTTATTTTTTATTTTCCTGGCAAAACCTTTGCTTAACGAAATCTATGTTTATTAAGCAACTACTTCGTCTGCGTAGAATTAGATTGAAGAACAGTAGGCTTATTGTCTAACTCGCTCGCAATCGCCATCGCGTTAATTTTGACAGTTCTTATATGAATGTGACAGCTAGCTGATTCCGATGCCAATTGTCAGCCCATACATGAACTGTCAAAATGAACACGATGGCGATTGCGAGCGAGTTAGACAATAAACCTACTGATGTTGATAGTTATCAGTGGCGTGGCGTCAAGTAGGTATATCAAAAGGCAAGCCGAAAGGAACTTAACTAGCCTTTTCCTCTAATTCTGCACAATAAATTGCCCAACTGCCTTAAAATAGTCAAGCCGGTGGGAATCGAGTTCTATGGACGCCACGCCACTGATAGTTATATTCTGTAATATTTTTTTGCATTGCGACTCTAGGCAGCTACGACCTTTGACATGTTTATCACTATCCCGCGGGAACTATGCCATTTTCCGCGACAAAAAGTAGCCTATGTTTTAATCTAGGGTACCAGCAATCTCCGTTCCAAACTTTATCCAAATCCGTCTAGCTGTTTGCGCGTGAAGAAGTAGCAAACATACACACAACTCACAAACTTTCGCCTTTATTAATATTAGTGTGATGTGATGTGATAGAGTTTTTCGGTCGGTATCGTACTTGCCGAGATTTGAACCCGCCTCTTTTCATGCCAAGCGCACTAAATCAGGCAATCATAATTAACACTCCAAAGCGACCAAAGCGACCAAATATTGCGTGCGAAACTCTTTCATGGTAATTAAATTGAAAAACACATTGACAACTGACATTGCTTTATTTTGATACAAAAGACATCAACGCGTTTGCGCCAAAAAAAAAATCATGAAAAAATATAAGGCTGACAGAACAAATCAACGTAAGTCATTTACTTAGTTGAATCCTAATTTCAGTAACGCAATTGGCCAATAATAGTTCCTCAGTTTTTTCAGTAGTTTTCTTTATTTCGACGACCGAATATATAGTAGGCTTTAGGTCCCGGGTTCGATACCCGTTTGTTTGATATTATGTATAAAAAATACGAATGCGAATGTGTGTTCTTGAGTCTTAGATGTCTCACAAGTTTATTGTTTGCCTATGTAGGCACTAAGGCTGTTGGCCCTTCATAAAGTATGATATTTTTTTTCTTGTTACACACATTAGTGATTCTTTACATAACAAATGCCATTATGTTCATAGAACTAACTTCCTTCCATAATTTTGAATATACTCGTAACTGAACAACATAATAGTTTATTCTTATAACCTAGAAACACGCGAGACGATACGGTAACTACGTATGGCAGACGTACGGGTATTAGTGTAAAAGCGATGGTTCCGTTACGCAAAAAGATGTTCAATTATAATTTAGTTACGAAATATGAGTCAGTGAGTTTTCGGACGTCAGTGGGAGAAAACTAAGAAGATAACGGCTATTTTCTCTATTAAAGATAGCTGTAGTTATCTAACTAATGTTATAAATGCAAAAGTATGGATGTATGGATGTTTGTTTGCTACTCAATCACGCCAGAACGGCCCAACGAAACTGGATGAAATTCGGTACATAGAAAAGTCTGAAATAGCACATAGGCTACATTTTATCACGGAAAATTCCCGCGGGATAGCGATAAACGAATTCTTTGCAGACGAAGTCGCAGGCAACAGCTAGTTTTATTATAAGTGATACAAGCCAAGGTTTAGTGCCCTGACTAAGTGCTATTCAAACTAATGTTCCGTCTCGCCATACATACAGTCACACGCACACATGCGCAATTATAATTCTTCAAGCTAACTGGTTGAGCTACACACACATCCACAAATTTTGGCGTAGTTTTTCCAGGGCCTCACATCCTAAAAATAATTTTTATGTTTGTCTCCATAAGCATACAAGGAAGCTTGTTTGCTGTCGAGAAATATGTTACAAACGCGTTTGAGTTTAATTTAAAAATACTATGAGAATCATTACGCTTTAGTTCAGGTAGGGACACTCTGGCGCTATCAATTTGTTCACAGTAATTGAGTAAATCACACATTGAAAAAAAAAATACACTAGAGACTCAAAAGAAGCAAAAGAGGTGACTCACCCTTCTCGCCTGTTCACTCTCGCTGTAGTCGACCGGCTGGCATGCCAGACTATAGTCGCCCCACCATCCTGACATCAAGTGCTGAAACAGAATAAAACGGTTAAAAACGAAGCCACAGGAGATTGCTAGGAAGATAACAATTTCAACAGAGCAGACAGGAACAGTAGGCTTATTGTCTAACTCGATCGCAATCGCCATCGTGTTCATTTTGACAGTTCAGTATGGGCTGACAATTGGCATCGAAATCAGCTAGTTGTCACATTCATACAAGAACTGTCAAAATGAACACGATGGCGATTGCGAGCGAGTTAGACAATAAGCCTACAGACCGGAACAGAGCTAGAATAATGGTTCTAGTTCTAACAAGTAATATGGACGTAATAGTACATTACTACAGAGGCCGGGAAGTGAGGGGTTGGCGGCCGAAAAGATAAGATAAATTAAAAACCTACAAGAAATTAGTTTTATTTCTAAAGTAAATAAAAGTAAACTACATAGAATATAACAAACAAAATGTTTGTCATACTATTTCTTTTTAACCGATAAAAAGGCAATGTTCTCATTAGACCGAAAATCACACACTTTCATTCAAATCCGTCTATCAAAAACCTACACTTAACCTAAAATGCAAAGGCGCGTAAAACCAAATTAGTTGTTGGTGGCGAAATTCGGAACTAAATCTAAGCATATTAAATTCTAAGTGATAGTGAGAGCGGCGCCTCCGCCGACGGTAAACGTAAATTGGTGGCCGGTAGAAAGTGATTAAAGGGTTTGACCGTGGACTTTGATTCGCTAAGAGAAAAAGTGTTTTTTATACAACTGGGAAGGCCATCAAGCAGATGTTGAAAGTAAGAATGGTCTATGCCAAATGTTATCAAAGAATTTTGGCTATTGCCCACATAATTATCAACACTAAATTTTGTCGCAACGCCAAGACAACTCAATCAATACTCACGACATGTTTCAAATCCCTCGTTCTTTCTCAATCCGAATTCTAAAGCATTTTTTAATTCTGAGAATATTTTTTTATTAATCTCCTAAAATAAATTTAGCCGTCTCCGTAAATAGTTGGATTGATATGAAGATAAGACTTTATATATTACTAGCTGTTGCCCGCGAATTCGTCTGCAGAGAATTCGTTTATCGCTATCCCGCGGGAACTACGCAATTTTCCGGGATAAAACGTAGCTTATGTGTTATTCCAGACCATAATCTATCTTTGTTCCTTTCATACAGATCCGTTAAGCCGTTCTGGCGTGAAAGAGTAACAAACATCCATCCTCACAAACTTTCGCATTTATAATATTAGTAAGATAAAGCGCCGGACAATGCCAAAATATAAAGTTTACAGTTTCTTTTTCTTATCAAATTCCTAAAGATATTGTTCCATTGACAGTGCAGTAGTAACTCGCGTCATGCTTGACCGGCTCCAGCTGCAACGCCGGACGCCGCCCGTGCTAGCGACGCAATCGGTCAAGGCGCTCGAAGCGCATGACTGCTTGCACTATCATTTAAAAATGATGGTTTGTTCATACATCATCATTAAAATCAGGTAAGGCGAATTAATTAACAAAAAACAATCACTTACTTTGCTACTGAGCGCATAGCTCATTAATAAAGACCTTCGCAAAGTACCGAAAAACGGGGTGAGAATGGACAAAGTTCAAACCTCGACAAATTTTTTTTTTCATATGTGGCAAGTTGATTTTTACAGGTAAATTTTAGTTTAATAATGATTCCCTGTCGTTTACTTTCATAGTTTAAACAATAAACACTAAAATATAGGCAAATCCCAGCTCACCCCATAGTGGAATCAGATGGGATAGGAACAAATAAAAAAAATGATAATAACAAATTACCAGAAAAAAAAAGACATGACATGCCCAAAAATACAACTTAATTACTTTTAGAGCAAGCTGAGCCAGAAATTTTAAGTTGCAAGTGAAAACACAAAATATTACTTCTATACCTTTTCTACCTACGCAATCCCTTCTTACCCCGTTTTACGGTAACGCCTGATTCAATCAATTATTTAGGTCAATTTTTTATTAGACGACTGGGCAGCACCCACTAAACTTCTACACGTAAGTAAACGTGAATGCGTTTGAGTCTTTTTTTGTCAAAACATGTATGACTATAATGTTTACAATTTATTCGTTCAGGCGTTACTTTGTGGATGAGCTTGATAATGGGGTAGGAAGGTCAATCTTTTTATTTATACACTAGAGCCTTAGATAGTTATAGCCTAATAAGCGGCTTATCCAAATGTACGTTAGAGGTTCTCGTCAATGGGTGAGATCATTGACAACAAACCAGTTTACGGAGACCACTTTCGCCGCTTCCGCTTGTATCGGGCACCTGACCTTTCCACTTGAACTTGCTAAAATCTTATTGTTGCTTAAACTTAAACAAAAACCGTGAATTCTTAGCAAGAAACATGTTACTTTTGAATAGGCAAGGCGAATCTGTAGGTGGTTTTAAACATACACGTACTTTTGATATTTATACTGCACTTTATTTTATATCTTTATAATATTTTTCTACATTTTATTAATAAAAAACAGCACCCCATTGGACAGTTTCCTGAGCCTCCTATTTTATTCAAGGGACTTCAACCCCTGCCTCCCCCAGAAATACCATCAGTGCTTCTCGGGGTAAGGACGACGTTTTACTTGGTTTTATTTAGTTGTTTGTTTTCTGAAGTAAATACAAATTCGCAGCCTAGCTAGCTAATATCTAGCTCAAGACGCACGCGCCACGGCTGCGTGGTTCTTAAGTGCTGCATGGTTGTTTAGTTAGAGCATACACCTTGACATCGTCGGTTGTGGTTTATGGTGACGTGTATGTTGACGATTTGCTGCCAAGGTCGTAACTAAGGGCCAAAACTGAAAACTTTACGATGCCATGCTAAATGCAAATAAAAATTTGCGTTGCGAATGTTATTATGATTCGTTTCCAATTCTAAGCCATTAATCTCTATCTTAACTATGATAAATAAAGAGGTAAACTTTGTTGTTTTTGTGTATTTGTAATTGTAAAAACGAGTAAAACTATTTTTTTTTCATTGATATCTGTTGGTATTGATATCCTTGATAAGAAGGCAAGTTTTAATCCCGGAAAATACAAAGTTCCCGTGAAATGCAGACAAATTTGAGATGTTCTACACTTTGTAAAATGAAATTATGACGTCTTTATACCTCATTCTAGTTTTAGCATTTTATTTTGGCTTAGTTATCAATATGTTCTACTCGATGCTATGACGCCCGATGCTCGTGCGTAGTTTGCGTTCATAGTAAAAGCAATAGAAACTTACCTCATAGAACATATACGACGATAACAACACCTGGAAGGCGTTATACCCCACCAGAGTGTTCTTTATGTTGAAAGGTTTTTTATTCTCCATCCACAGGGGCCCGATGACCATCACGAAGGCGAGGTAAGCCACCACCATGGCAAGGGTGGGGAGGGGCGTGTCGAAAAGGAACCATCCTTGCACACGAGGATCTGCAAAGGAGAACTATAATTAAAGAACATTAAGGGAGTATACATTGTAAATGGACTGGGGCTTTACCATAACGTCCTAATTCCGACTCAGTTCAAGTTTTAGCAGTCACTTTTAGTATGAATCTGATAGCGAGCGAACCTAAACTGAATCGCATTAAGACGTCATGGTAAGGCCCCTGATCATGATAATTGGGGAATCGATGAAATGGCAAGGGAAGACTGTCGGGCACATGTTAGTAAAGCATTACGAAGGATATGGAACGAGCTTAGCTAAAAACACAGACTATTGAGACAGCGTGTCTTGATACCTACGAATGAGGAAAGCTGACCTCAAGTTAAGGGAGTTGTCAAAAAAGATGAGGACTATGTAAGGGTAAAAGTGAGCAAAGAGACTTAAAAACGTATATCATAAGGAATAAAATTAACCTGAGCTAATGAAGCATTCGTTTATTTTGCTTCTTGGCTGAGAGCACGACAAGAAAGGGTTGAAAATGAAAGACAAAATAAAAGAAAATTGATCTACGAAATTGTTGCCATGTTCGCGTAATTTGCGTAGAAAATGTGACAGTTGATTAGAAAGTGTTGCTCTCAATTAATTTACTGGCGTACTACCTTTGCAATAACAAATTTTAACGCGTCATGTTCGCGCGCCTGTCCTCTTTGCATTCTTCGCCTAACAGTACGTGGTCATCAGTTTAAAACCTTACCGCCCCAACGGTAATCAGCTGATCGCTGAAAGTCTTTCGTCTACTAAAATGCCTAGGATGGAAGACACCAACTGGGCTATGACAGTAACTTTACTTATTCTACGTAACTACTTTTACTATTAGATTATTCAGACATACTCCAAGCATATAGCTCTTTTGTATTGTTTTTTAAATAACATTGAGTTTTCTTCTAAGGATCATAAAAAGAGATCGCATCTCAGTTCCATATGTCATTGCTGACAACATGAACTTTATTTAGTGTTCATCTATTTAGGATGAAAATCTAAAACGTTCGTGGAATAACGGGAGGCGAGCAGAAGTGGTATAACGCTTTAACGCAAAAACGTAATGACGAGCTGAAAGCGGTGAAGCTCATTTTGCACCAAATGTACGAAACAGTTATCTAGCAAAATAACCTTAGCATAGAGATGTGAAAGTCACGGACGTAACTCATCAACCGCTTTTACGTAATGCTGGCGTAAAAAATTGGCCACGTGGACGTTGTGATTGTGAATGTATTCGTAAGTAGTGGTTACAATCTTGAATGTTCATTGATAATTATGTACTAGTGATAACGTCTTTATGTATATTAGTAGGTACGAAAATTCAGCTGCAGGGTTATTGTTTCTGTCTATGGCGTTCCCTTTAGCATATCCGTAATTATTGACCACTTACATGCGTCTAACTAATAAGTAACTATCGTTTATTGACGGTAGGCTAAACCATTAGGCACGTAACGTGTTATTAACGATATTCCATTCCAAGTTTAGAGGTACTGTAGTTTGTGGGTAAGGGAAAATAAGTCAGTTGAGGTCTATTACAAAAACGACGACCAAAATTGGGAACGGGTAACTTTATAGTACTCGATAAAATACAGGGGCCTTACCATGACGTCCTAATTCCGACTCAGTTCAAGCTTTAGCTGTCACTATTAGTATGAATCAGATAGCGAGCGAACCTAAACTGTATCGCATTAAGACGTCATGGTAAGGCCACAGGTACCTACAGACTAGAATGCAGGCTTTTTTACTTCTCGCATAGATTAGACAGGGGTTAATTTCAAGGCCAAGAAAAACTGCCGAGTTAGAATATCTAATGTTTTTTAAAGGGTATCTTGCTGAAACTCAACATTCAATTTAAAAAAATCGCATTCGCATTCGCATCGTAAGTATATCGTTACTAAGATTATTTAATATTTTATAATTTTATGAAGGATTTTCTTTTCTCACAATACATGATTTGCGCTATTTGTTAAATCTCTTACTCAATCGGTCATCAAAGGTCTTCAAGTTTACATGCGCTCGCACCTCGAACGTCTCAAATTGTTTGTTGACCTTAACTCCTAACTTAATAGACTTTCAGGCCTTCGCAGAGATTGGTTGCGTACACGCAATTAATCTGTCAATGTCAGGTGTCGACACGACCTAGGCTTTCTATGTTAAACTAGTAATTTGTAGCACTACGCCGACCACCATGTTTAGATTGAATGTGGTTTTCAGCAAAGCTTGCACGAGGTACGACAAGCCTACCGTAAACTATTACTAACAACACTGTCGCTGTTGCGCGCGACTCTTTTGTGGCTAAACTTAACAGCAAAGTTAATGCAGACACTTATGTAAAAATCGAAGTATTTATTTAGTGTAATGAATTTTCTCACGCAAAACTAGTCAAAAGTTTTGCATGCTAGTATAATGATCCAAGTAAGTAAATAGCTTCCTAATTGCCTACATACCTACCTACCACCTAATGACTTTATTGTGCCTTTTGTTAATACTTGCGGAGAACTGCATTTCCGTGTTCACAGTAACAAGACTATTTATAGAGCTCTCCCAAAGTAGGTACTTATACCGATTCTGTCGCATATAAGCGCATTCATCGCAGACGGAGTCGCGGGCAACAGCTAGTGTAAAAAAATAAAACTCGTAATTTTGAATCCGAATGGTTTATAACAGTGGCAATCGGAAAATTGTATGGCCGTGTTCTTGTATTATGCGGTCTCTAGCAACGTGTTCAACTGATCAGAACCTGGCAAAAGTCGAAACCCGAAGTTTGACAAGGGTCATTAAGAAAATAGACGCACTTAAAACAAATACCAGTGATCTAGTTACTTAGTAGGTAGGAAAAGATAGTTTGCATTTATATCGCGGTAAATAAAACGTGTGCATTAATCGTGTTAGTTTTGTACCATCTAGCACCAGCTAGATTGCCAGAGGCGTAGAAATTCGTACTCTTATTGAATTCAACATTCTTCGTCATCACTAAATGGATGCGATTGAGCGCATCACTCGACGTATGATTGAGATGATAATGATATTGAATAAACTTTTTTTGGGCAGATTTTTTATTTTCCGGGAAAGTTGTGGATATTTTTCGGAATTTTCGGAAAATAACCCATTAAAAAACTCTTCCCTTTGTATCTCTTTTTAACCGACTTCAAAAACTATATGAGCTGAGGCACCGACTTCAAACATATAATATATGTACTAAGTAAATAGGTAGCGCACACCGAAAAAAAAAATCTAATTTGTCATTTCTAAAGTAGGTAGCGTAATTAATACAATTTATTATGAAATCTATAGGCGGATTTAGGATGCGTTTGAAGGCGGTTCTAACTTTAATTAAAAAAAAAAAAACAGGTAAAAGATGTGGTAATTCCTAACTAAAAACATTTCATAAGAATTTAAGAATGTTTTTAGATTGAAAGTGGCAATAAAACAAATTGTCAACTAACTAACCAATAAATAACCTAAGCTTATTGTGGTGAAGGCAGTTGTTTGTGTTTGTTGTAGACGGATTCTGGCTGATAATAAATACCTTACCGAAAACGGGCAGCGCTACCGTATAACAGGACTAAAGTCTATTGGCCGTGTCTTATCCAACCTCGACATTGGCAGAATCATCAAAAATTTGATGGAGCCATATTTCCAAAAAATTGAATTGAATTAAACCTAAGCTTAATGTTTTTTTCGGGTACCTTCATAAGCTAACTGAATACTGTTTATCCTGTTTATCCTGGGAAGACGTATAGTATCTACTAACTCAGACTTATTTTAAGATGATTCTCGGCCAGTTACATACTAAACTGAATTGAAAATTGATCTCTTTGTATCTATTTGCATTAGAAAACTCGCCTCAGCTCTACTATAATGAATGGACTAGGTACTAAAACACTGCTTATTACGGTAATACGGAAACTAGAACACGTTTGAAGCTTAGACTTGAAAACTTAAATGTAGCACTTGTTTTAAAAAACTGTATTCGAGACATAGATATTCACTGTTCTACTTGGCATGTAAGGTAGTAGTAGGAAGTGGTTTCTTTTAGTTCTATTTAAACTCGGGCGTTCCGTCAGCGTTGTAAGTTTTTAGTTTTAGGTACCTACCTCATAGACCCCATGATCAGAAATAAATAAACCAATTTGAACGGCAAAAAACTTGTAAGTACACAATTTGTGTTGTAAATTGTTGGATTGTTTCAGGATTGATCGATCTTTGGCATTAGCTAAATTCAAAATGGCCAGATCCATTCACGGTATTATTTTCAAACAAAAGTAAAAATACTTGTTTCAAATACCATGATCACCGTAAACCGTGCCCGCGGATCTTTTTTACGACAAGCCCGCATTGTTTTCCCGCTATCTATTTTTTCTCTCCTGGGGCCCGATTTTTGAAAGCACATGTGTGAAAATACCACTCGAAGGTGGTGAAAAATCGTGCTGTATTTGACATACGAGTAGCTTAAAAAATATTTACGGCTCTCATTAACCACGTGGACTATGCAAAAATTTGATTAGAGCTGTAGTTTTGAAGATTATAAACAGATTTATACCACTTTAGAGTGGTACTTTCGAGTGATGTGCTTTCAAAAATCGGGGCCCTGGAGTGGTGTGCGCGAGAGCATGAGTTTCTCCCTCACCTTCCAGCTGGTACAGGTACTGTCCGGACACGGATGTTTTGGACGCTACCTCCTCCGGATAGCCGGGAGGGAGGAGACGGCGGAAGATTGACATGTGTTCGATGCCCAGTATTGGGACGTTTAACCTTTTTATTGTGCCTTCTAAGGTCTAAAGAAAAGACGCGCCAGCCGTTTCATTTCAAGCCTACCTCGGTTACGGTCTGTTTGAGTCACATTCACACCTCTGTAAACGTATTCGTCCACTTTTTACTGTACTTTCATTCGCTTTTGACATGCATTTTTTTAATACGCCTTTTAATTATTTTGCCCTCGTTTGGGTCTTTGAATATAATTTTTGAAAGTATGTAGTGTTTGGTTAAGGTAATTTTGACAAGCGTAAATTGATCATGAATTCGTTTTCACAGTTTTTACCATTTTTCTAACAAACTGTATTACTGGCGTACGAGTGAACGGGTAAACTAACGATAGTCTTTTAAAGAATTAAACTACCTATAAGCTTTTGCCAGAAAGCCAAATTCTAATCAACAGACAGACAGAGATTGAAAATCTTTCTATTGTTAGTCAAAACATTTGATTGAATATAAAACAAAAGAAGCATTTTACATATAAACATAATAAGGTAGCAAAAGGAAAAATAAATACCTGAAACTTTTTCTGCCATCATCCAGTATTTTTCTATGATGGTCGTCCAATTACTATCGGAATAGTAATCGTCGATCGCGATTTTCACAAAGCCCGACATTTTGGCAATAGCACACTACACTAGGAATCAGTCAATGGTCACTAACACTGCACTAACGTATGCGTATACGTTAGAAACGTTACAGGGCAACGGGTGAGCACTAACGTAAACGTAAAAATGTACGTTAGCTACTTTACGGAGTAACGGCTGAGTCTATGCGCGGTTTGCCGGCAACAATTTGCCGCTAGCAAGCTGTCACCTGAAAAGAAAGAAAAAAAGTTATGAACATGGAGACATAAAAAACATTAAAAAAAAGTTATAAAAGCGACATTTGAAATAAATTACTTTTATATCTAGAAACATATTTTTTATATTGTAGTGAGTTAATTTTTTTAAACCGTACCGATAGTTTTGAACGATGTTACACAGCATTTTTAGGCAAATCCGATATTATAAGCCCATCTATTCACGTGCACATCTCATTTCTCCAAATGAAAGTGAAAACTTGAGCTTCCCGCGAAAGTGCGTTCGCGTCGCGATCTCGGCCACAATTGAATCGCCCGCCATTGCTCGACCAATCGCAAGGTGCCTCACTCCACAACTCTACAAGGACACAACGGCAGGCGTTGCGTCAAGCGAAATCAAGTTCTATTACCGCTGCAAAAAGTTGACATTTCTGCAATCGTAGTAGTGGGTCGCTGGACCGGTTTGGCGGTTGCGTTTGGTTTCCAACTGCGCATGATTTAGACACTAATGCGACAATTTTGCTACGATTTTTATTGATGAATAAATATATCCTTACACCAACAAAATTAAAACAAAAAAGACACTTTTTTTTAAAGCCAGTTTTATTTTAATATAAATACAATGTAAAATTTTACCTAAACAAATATATTTCTTTTGCTTATGAAGCACAGTAAAATCGTGCCCGAGTTTGGAAGGTTGCGGGCTCTACAAGAGATTGTGATTCGACAACACGTCTTCAGACCTTCGCATAGCCTCGTGAAACAGCTGCAATTGCCGCTTCGAAAATTAATTAAGGACACCAGATTATTATGAATGCGTTGTAGATTATTATGCGTGATTTTGTTCGTGAGATTTATGTAGTTTTTTTTTAAAGGTGTTATTAAATAAATTAACTTGTTTGGATAAATATGATTTTGTTTTGCTTCAAGCAACGGCTAAAAGAGGCGTAAAATATTCGCTAGAGTTACTAGCTTGAATCGAATAAACATTTCTTATTTCATTATCCTATAATCCAAATAACGTGATGTGGTTTACTAAAACAAGAAATTCGAAAATTTTTATCGTGACATATTTCAATTTCAACGTAATCTCGTATAAGTAATTAAATTTATTTCAATTACTCACATCGCATAGTAAGGCAGTGTTAAACTAGGTATTATGTTTTATAATACGATTTGGTTTGTTTGGTAATATCTTTAGATTTATCGTCTAACTGACTCTCTTGTAGGTAAACAAATTGAGTTGATCCAACCGCCACATAGATGGCGCTAGTGTCGGCTTTCACTTTTAAAATAATCATATCCCCTCCCCTAACTTAATATAAGGTAATTCTACCAACAATCTGTATCGGGCCTTAGAGAGAGTTATTGTATAACACTTGTAATATTTCTTTTCATGCCTTTTTGCGGCCAAATACATTGTGAGTCCAATTCAAGTAGTTATTGCACATTGCGCAAGCGATGGTTTGATATGAAATCTTATGTTTTCTAACGCGCATTTAAATTATGATTTCATACGGCTCTTAAGTATAATATTACTTGTATCTTTTTTAATTTCGCCGTGTAACCAAACCTTTTACTAACGCGTGACGGGCAGGGGCCTTAGCATGACGTCCTAATTCCGACTCAGTTCAAGTTTTAGCTGTCACTTTTAGTATGAATCTGACAGCGAGCGGACCTAAACTGAATCGCATTAAGACATCATGGTAAGGCCCCAGGTTACCACAAAAAAAAGATAAACAAAGCTTTGATACACTAAATAAAATTATGTTATATCTTGTACTTATCGATTTAAACTTTCGCGATTTTCACACATTATTTATAAGAAAAACGGGATTTAATCACGTAAATAAAATGCATTTTTGTAAATACCTCGACGCTTCGCACGCAACTTTGCATCCGAAAGCTTTTTCTTCTTTTGCTTTTCTTGGGTTTTTTTTCTTTTTTTTGCATTCTTGATTTTTTTTATTTAATAATTATGTTATATCTTATCCATAGTTCTAAATTTACGTATTTTCATAAATAACAACAATGATACATTTATTGATACCTAATTAAAATAGCATATAGTGTGGCAAAAGTTTAATTAGTTCGTTTTATTGCCATTTCACCGGTTCACCTCTTAAAGACAGAACCAAATCCTTAACCCACATAGTTATAGTTAAATTGACATTGACTGCTAACATAATATTGACGCGGGCATTTCACAATGACTTATGAAAGTTGACCTTCGTTCTTTCGGCAAAACGTGGATTATTTGTATGATTATGTATGTGAAGGTTGGAATGCTAGTCTCCGATTATAGATATAAGTTTATGGACACCGAGGTTAGTGGAAGCGTGGCGAAATATGTCCGGATATTCGGATGCGTCGGTGCGCGTATGAAGTTTTGACTATTTATGTAGGTGTTGCGATATTTATTTAAATAAGGCAAACCTTTCACTGTATGTCTTTGGCAACGTTGAATTATAATGTAATTTGCGTTGGATTGAAAAAAAACCCGACCAAGTGCGAGTCGGACTCGCGCACTAAGGGTTCCGTACCAGAAAAAATACATCTGTGAAAATTTTAACCTCCTTGCTATTACGGTTCATGAGATACAGCAACAAACGCCAACAACTGACAACATTTCATATTTCTGAGCCTATAATTTTAATGGTTCTCTGTATTCTGTTTGAAAAGATGAACATGCTGACAGTTTAATTTTTTCGCTAGGGTTTGTATTTAATTTATAATTAATTTATTAATTTTTGCTTATTCTAAAAGGGCGTAACTCCGATACTATCACAGAATAGACACTTATCCTTTTGTCTTTTCTGTATAGAAAAAAATCTGACGTCAATTTCAAATTGTCAATGTCAGGCCTTATTCTCCGATATTCGATTTTCGAGGTTCGCTTCGTGCTGTTCCGCTCATACTAATATAGTCATTAACTTGAGAGTGAGAGAGAAAGTATGCAACGAACTTCAAAAATAGAATTTCAGAGTTGCCCCCTTGTACTTTGAAGTTGTCATATACAAAATTATGGTCGCTTATTTTTTCTTGTGAAAAAGGCAAAGGTGTTTCACCTATCCTGTGGTAGTTTTGGTAAAATTAGGACATATTTTTAATTGATTTTTATTTTTTATAATAAGCGATATTAAAATTATATAAACATATTGCAGTGATCAGGAGGCAAAATGCTTTCGAACCATATATACATTTTCAGGTGTTATAAAAATGAAATGTTGTCAACTGCTATTACGGTTTTTGAGATCTAGCTCGGCGAGCGGTAGCCATGAAAAAGGGCTAAAATATCACGTTTTTGTATGGGAGCCCCCCTTAATTATTATTATTATTTTGTTTTTAGTATTTGTTGTTATAGCGGCAACAGAAATACACTATCTATGAAAATTTCAACTGTCTAGCTACATATTACGGTTCTTGAGATACAGCCTGGTGACAGACAGACGGACGGACGGACGGACGGACAGCGAAGTCTTAATAATAGGGTCCCGCTTTTACCCTTTGGGTACGGAACCCTAAAAAATGGTTAGGGCGTACAGTTCACTCCCTCAAATGTGCACTAGGGCACTTAGTTTACAAGGCTCATGATGAAGGCAGAATTTTGCTGTATTATAAAAGTCTAACTCCTTTTGAGTCGGCGTGTGAGACGTGTGAATAAAACAGTATAGTAGTCTTATAAGAAATGGAACGTATCAGAAATTAAGCGACTCTCAGTGTACGTTTTCTTCCGCTACAAACGTCTGAAACGTTTTTTTTATGTGAATAGATTTTTCGCTTTAAAATGTCGAATATCACGAGAATAGTTTGCTATCGATACAATACATGTAATAGTAGATGTCTCGTAGATATGTTTACAAGCTTTTTATAGAAATTAGAACTTGAATAATACTTCTGTGCTATCGTTTTTCAAAGTCATTATCATTAAAAGCGGTAGCGACTTAATGATGATGATGCTTAATAGTCATCTTATAAACGGTTTATTTTGTTCTACGTACAATAAAGTATTTAACCACGTTCCTATACAAAGCAATGGTTATACAATGCGAAAAATAATGACTTATACAGGATGCAAAGATACTTAATAAGATATACGTAATGCAAATACACGTTGTGACGCGACCTATGGGCTAGGTACAAAGAGCAGTGTTAGGGTGTGCCTATTACTACATTATTTCGATATAATTTAGTTGCCGGCGTATATGTTTGACCTTTGATTGACAGTTAAATAATGCTGTTATTCATCAATTGGACTATTTTCAATTATTTTTATAAAAGTACAATAATATGCTGCTGTGTTAATAACTGTAGTCTTATAGTATTCATAATGATACAAGAACTACCAGTCACAGTGAGTAATAATACAAATTTAATCGATTTAGCAACTTGACTCATTTTCACGTAAATACCTACTACCGTTTTGTTAAAGAACAGTCTGAAATTATGGGTTATGAAGAGATATTATAATTAATAACAGTTAATGATGAAAAGATTCGAATGATAGAGATGAAATTACTCACGATGGAATAAAAAGCAAATGCAGGGAATACCCGGTAATGAGAGACACGTTTCAAAGAAGATTGTACGCGGTTGTACTTTAGCTTCATTTTTTTTAATTGTATACATTCAGCGTATTCTACCTTTCTCATTAGGTACAGTGTTTTATAACATAGTAAACCGGACTAGAGTAAAAAGTTTGTTCGAATAATTAGAGCAGGTAAAACATTTATTCATTCTAGATTTGAATGTATGGGCAAAACGGCAAAATTTATAATTTAAATTTATTGTCTCTGTGTTATACCTATATACGAGTACATTAAAATGCACGACTCTCCCAAGTGCCCCGGTTTAGAGATTTTCTCAGTGTTCAGGAAAACTATACAAGCTAGGACAAAATAATCACAGACTGAATCATTTGTCATTAAATTACCTACAAATAAGTACTGACATTCATTTTGATACGATTTATAGTTTCCAAGCTATGGTGCATCAAAGATGTTAAAAGTGTACGCTTTGGAAGTGTCTCTCGCGCAAACTATTCAGTTTAGAGAAAAATGATATTAGAAACCTCAATATCATTTTTGAAGACCTATCCATAGATATTATAAACGGGATGTGAACCGCGATTACCTTTATTGAGTTCCCGATATTTCGATACAGTTGCATGCATCATGATCACGGATAGTGAAGAAATTGCGGGTGGATGTTATTGTTGGGATCCCTCCATTTCCCATAATTTCATTTGTACTAATTTCATTTGCCATAATGGTCACTGGCTATAACCTCCAATTGCCCTCATATCACATGCCATAATTTTTGAATGCCATAATACTCAAACGTCATAATGTTCAACATCCCTAATATTAGATACCATAATATCACTTTCCATAATTTTTACTTTCCATAACTTTCAAAATCACTAATATTTCATGCCATAACAATCATTTGCCATAATTAAGGAAAAAACAGATCCAGACTGTTGGAATTTACTGCTACGGAAACACGGTAGGTTCGTTAGGTTTCTTGCGACCCTCAGAGCTGAAATAGAAGCATCTCTAAGGGCTCTGGGGGCTCGGGGGGCGAAGCCCCCTCAATAGCAACATGACTGGTAAATTAATATATAGGTTAGGTTAGGCTAGAATGGTATCAAGGCGCGAAGCGCTAAAACTAGGCGGAATAGGAGCTCCGCAAAGCGGAGCTCCGTCGACTTCGCCTCAGGGTCATTCAGTTCATATTTATGTTTGTTTTCTAGACATCACATCGGTTAAACGTAGATAATTAACACGATCCGTAGTAAAAAATAACATTTTAAAATTATTTATTATTATTATTATTATTATTACAAGAATCAAAATTCTGGGTTTTTTATGGCAAATAATTATTATGGCGTTTGAATTTTATGGCAAATGATTTTAGGACCATTGATAATAGGAAAAATGAAATTTATGGCAAACGTATCGTTATGGCACCTGAAAATTATGTCAAATGAAAATATGGCTAATGATCATTATGGCATATATATCGTTATGGAATATAAAATTATGGCAAATGAAATTCGGGCATGTGAAATTAGTTTATATGAAATTCGGGCAAACAATAGAGAACCGTTATTGTTGGGTAGACCGAGCTCTGTCTACCCTCATTCTTGCGCGTGAACTTAACCGTGAATCATTAAAAACTCTTATCCATAGATACCCCACACGTATGGGTTTGACGAAAAAATAATCGAGTTTCAGTTCTAAGTTTGGGGAACCCCCAAAACTTATTATTATTTTTTTATTATTTTTGTGTGAAAATCTAAATACGATTCACAGAACCTACTGCAGCGTTACGCTGCCGTTATGCGACCTCTTTGTTAATTTTTTTTTCTTAAAAGGCCTGGCTGGTTACAGCTGAATTACTTTTTTTCTTAATTAAAGTATTGATTTTTGATTTTGACATTCGAGGAGGGTGCAAATGTTTTCACGGGTTTGGTAGCCGATACTGAAGAATTTAATTGAAAATTATTTTGTAAATATTGTTTTCTTGTTTGCTACCGAAAGAATTGGGTACACCCGTATTTAATATCATATATCATCGTTAAGGCTACTTGCCTGGTTGTGGCGGCGATTGTTATTTCCTCGACGTCTTGACAATTTTATGTGATTCAAAAAGGCCGTTTTTCGGGTACGAATAATTTTATTATTTTCATTTTTATTCCTGACATACATTTTCGTAGAGCTTTTGATTATTTACTTCGTACGTGGTTCCATAAAGTTATGTTTATTTTCAGCCTTTAGTTGACCCTCAATATTTTCTTCCGACCCAGTCAACTTCAAACTATTAAGTACTACAGATATTTTCACCCACGGATTTCACTTTTAAGTTTGAAGATTGCAGTTGGATATTTTTAAATGTCTGGCACGGGGCTGCCGGACTACAGCTAAGTCCACCAGTTTTGTTTGGAGTTCTTCGGAAAAAAATTCAACATACGCCTTTCGAGTCAAAAATATTATTTTTATAACATATCGGTTTATTTTTAAAATTAGATTTAAGAGCCTGAGCTGTACATGAAAGGTCCTTTCGTTAACGAATATTTTTATAATAGTACTTAAGTTTTGTTGTACAGTTTTAGTTTTAATATGTTTTTGCCGCGCACAATGCGCATAAATTTGCAGTTGAAATTTATGTAAATAAATGTTTGTTATTTTATATTTTTGTAGAGTTTATCATTCTGCACTACCTACTACCTACTTACCAAGTTTCAACAGTATTTCTTATAGTTTCGGAAAAAAGTGGCTAAAAAGCATAAATTAGTTACGATACGTCCACTTCAACAAATACGTTGGTCTGACAAACAATACGGTGATATTATCAAAGTTACCACCTTCTTCAGGTGTAGCTGGTCAGCTTTTAAGGCATACTTTTCATCAAGTTCAATTATGGCGAGGAAACACTGGGGCTGGAAAAAAATTTTTTTTCGTCAATCTCATAAGGTCTTCAAAAATGATATTGAGGTTTTTAATATCATTTTCACGTCTCATGCTCAAAAAGTTCGACTTTATGCTGGATGTAGGCTGCATAAAATGGCATTTTATGCTCTTGTGCATAAAGTAAAATCTTCATCTAAGACCAAGACAATCGGGTGCCAACAGCCACAAACAATCACTAAAACTTTACGACAGCATATTTTGTTTATTTTTTTAAGTTTTTTTATTTATTATAATCTGTGGTCTATTAAACTGTTTAATTAGTGCCTAAAACTAGATAACAATAATTTGACAAGTTATTATTGAAACAAATAAGTACATGAAAAATAAAACTTTTTAAAATATAAATCAACACCTACCTACTCGAACCTTACCCCAGTACCACGTTTAAAAAAATAGAAAAAAAAGTTAATTGGCGGGAACTCAGGCGGGAACGTCCTTTTTTCTCTTAGTAGGATTTATGTTGCAATTTGTTACTGTTTTACGATTAATATTCAATAATTTCGTCATGTGAAGAGGAAATAACACTGACGCTTAAAACAGTCAATTTGCCAGGAAAAACCATTAAATATATCGAATTGTTCCAATTTTAATTAACTTTTTTTGCAATCTGCGTGTATAACTCGTTCATAAAACCCATTTTCCCCTCGACGTGCCTATCCACCCTCGCCGTACCTGCTCGGGAGGCTATATGAACGTCTCGGGTAAAATGGCTTGTTTTATGCTCTTGTTGTACAACCTACTATTTTCTCTAAACTGAATAGTTTGCGTGAGAGACACTTCCAAAGCGTAAATTTTTAACATCTTTGATGCGCCATAGCTTGGATACTATAAATCGTAACAAAATGAATGTACGTACTTATTTGTAGGTAATTTAATGACAAATAATTCAGTCTATGATTATTTTGTCCTAGCTTGTGTAGTTTTCCTGAAAATTGAGAAAAACTGTAAAACGGGACACTTTTCAAGGGGGGGAGGGGTGAAGCGGCTTGCGGAGGGGGCGGGAGAGTCGTGGATGTTAATTTACTCGTATATAGGTATAACACAGCAGCAATAAATTAAAATTATAAATTTTGCCGCTAAAAAAATCTAGAATGAATATTAACTTTTTTGTTAGAGGTGAACATGATTTTAACTTAAATTTTAAATGGTTTCTCTAATATCACGTTAGCTTTTACATAAAACAAATTTTATCTCAAGTCAAGAATGTGACAGGTCAATATGACCTGTTGACCTGTTCTCAAACAAAAAATGCTTGTGCTATGGTTGTTAGGCGATGGATTACTTAGGTACCTACACTAAAAACTAAAATATATTATACATACGTCAAAAACTCCGTAACAAACATTTAAAATCTCTTATTTGTCTTTTTTGATTTTTATCAAATAAAAGTATCTATTTAACTTGCCATGTATGTTTTTTTAATCAAATCCTGCAGGTCAAATTTGATCCACTTTATTGATGGAATTGACTTGAATTTTGGAATTCGTTCATGAAAAAGTGCAGTCAGATAAAAAGCTTTATTTGGGCTATCATTGCACTGATTCATAATTCATAATTCGTAATCCATAATTTATTTCAAATAACAACACACATTCATAGATAAATCACGTCTTTATCCCTTACGGGATAGACAGTAAGGTGAAAAGACCTAAAGGCCACATTTAGCAAGATTGTATATTATATGTAAGTAGTATATATTATTATCGTAGTCAAGTTTTGAGTACTTCCTTGCCACGCTCGCGTTACAGACCCAGTAGGCTTATTGTCTAATTCGCTCGCAATCGCCATCGTGTTCATTTTGACAGTTCATGTATGGGCTGACAGTTGGCATCGGAATCAGCTAGCTGTCACATTCATACATGAACTGTCAGAATGAACGCGATGGCGATTGCGAGCGAGTTAGACAATAAGCCTGCCAGAGTCTAGTGCGAAGGCCGCTGTTTCACTTACAGCATAAAATATGTCATCTACCCACCGCTATGTAACAATCATCATCATATCAGCCGGAAGACGTCCACTGCTGGACATAGGCCTCCCCCAAGGCTCTTATTACCTTTGGGGGGAAAGATGCCTTAGTCGCCACGCTTGGCAGGCGGGTTGGCGACCGCAGTTATACCATATAGTTCGCGGGGGATGCAACATTGGGAGAACAATGTGTTCTTTGTAAAATGTTATGCACTTTGTAACTTCTGTGGTGAGATAAAGTTATTATTATTCTTAGACTCTTTAACCACTAGGCCACAGGCCCTAGGACTAGTCTAGGCTTAGTTATTAGTGTGTCTGAACACACTATGCCGAAGGTACGCGACCGATGTTCTGCAATTCTATTTGAATGCGGCTTAGTGTGTCGTCAGTAAGTAATTCAAATTTTTTTTTTTTTTTTATGTGAATAGGAAGGCAAACGTGCAAGCGGGTCACCTGATGGTAAGCGATCACCACTGCCCATAGACACCCACAACCCCGGAGGGATTGCAGATGCGTTGCCAACCTAGAGGACTTAGATGAAATGCCTCTTGTGCCTGTAATTTCCCCGGCTGTCTTACTCTCCGGGTGTCTTAATTCAAATAGCAAGGTTTCAAAACCTCAGGGTAGTAATTGTATACTTAACTTACTAAATTACTAATACAGGTACCTAAAGTATTTTTGTCGCACTCCCAAAATCGTCGTAAAAACAACTAAACTAGAAAGAACTACGGGAAAAATATTTGTTTTAAGCGTTATACATATGTCTATTTACCTAATAATTTCATATTGCGTCAAAGTATAGTAAATTTAAACTACGACTTTTGCCACCAATGGTTCAGAGTTCACTTACGTTTTTCACCCCCAAATGTCAACTTATTTTTAGATAATATGTTTACAAATATTTTGTATTGTGTGTAAAGTTCAGCCGAAGACGCACCAAACTTTGTACTTTTGTAGAACCTTTTTGCAATAAATTTCGCAATGACTTCCTGGAGTTTTATTCTCTAAATTGAACTCGTCTTTGAAGTCATTGTCGCGCTTGACAGTCAGTCTAACATAGCTCAGCTTTAACCCTTTCTGTGTCTTGAGATTGGTTAATGTTAACGTCAACGAACGACCAATGTCAGGACACCCGGCTCCGTGGGTATAATTCCTGCTAGCCAACGGGAAATGGTTCTACGGCGTCTACGAGTTTTATTAGCATATCAATCAACCAAACTAATATCTTGGGAACAGAACGCATCAGCTGCAATATCACGAAATATTGTACAAGACAATACAATACAATAACTCTTTATTGAACACCACAACAACAACAACAACAACAATTACAACAACAACTTGTACAACTTTACCTTTGTATTTTTATAAAAAGTACAAACCCTTTGTTCACTTAATTTACGTTCTGAATTCAAAAATAAAAAATGTGAAATGGAAGTACATACTCGTAAGTCTATTTGAATGAAATATAACTCATCTGATGCAAGCTCCAGTTAGCACTGGCCAACGACCAAATTATCACCGGTCAGTGTCATAGTGTTAAGAAACACAAAACTGGGACATAGGTCATGGTGTTGGACTACAAACTTTATAATGCAGCTACATATGGCGCTGTCGTCGTTCACAGAGAAGATGTTAATACGAATTTAAAGTTAGTTCCATATTTTCCCGCCACATTAGTAAATTTTGTAGTTTTGGGCTTCATGAAAATAATGAAAAGAACTAGCATGACTTTTAGCCATTAAAATGTCAAGTTTGATGTCATCTGGGACTGGCATTGACGTTTCGAAATATGATGTTCGTTTTAGGAACCTTTAAAAAAGCTTTTGAGTCAAGTTCGTTTGTTTTTTTTAACAATAAATTGACCAGCGACTGACTCCCGTCTCGCAAGATGAAAAATACATGATATAACTAGCTGTTGCCAGCGACTTCGTCTGCAAAGAATTCGTTTATCGCTATCCCGCGGCAACTACGCAATTTTCCCAGATAAAAAGTAGCCTATGTGCTATTCCAGACTTTTCTCTATCTGTGTGCCAAATTTCATCCAGATCCGTTGGGCCGTTCTGGCGTGATTGAGTAACAAACAAACATCCATCCATCCATCCATCCATCCATACTTTCGCATTTATAATATTAGTTAGATGAGATGAGGTCATGAGGCCAAAGGAGCAACTAACTGGTCTATTCATTCCAGCGAGAATTTGCACTTTCCCGGGACAAAAAGAGCCTTAGGTATTCAACTTTGGTATTCTTATTAAACAAAAGATAAAATAGGTTATATACCTAATTAAACTCGTTAGCCCCAACACACTAACCCCTTATAAGTCCTTAGTTTAATGCTCCTCTCATCTACCCAAAGGTTAAATAAGGATCCTTTATAGTGATAAGTTCGCATTTGTGCATATATCTAATCTGATTTTGTGAATTGTGTTTCTATGTAGGTATTTATGTAGCATTTACTTACAAAAAAATACCAAACTAAGACGTCACTGGCGAACAAAAAATGATGATGTCGTTGAGTACGGGTACTGAAAAAGGTCATGCTCATGCGCAAATGACATCGGACGTCATAACAGCAACTGTCATCGTTGGATACTTTTTTATTTACAAATACTGTATTTAAAACAATAACTCATCGTTTGTTACTGTGATCACAAATAAATGATTATAATTATTATTCTTCTGTATATTTATCGTTGTCTTAAGTTAGGTTTTTACAATAATCAAATAAAAAGTAATAAAGCAATATTAATACAAAATATAAAAGCATTATAAAAACCTAACCTAGGGCACCGTCGGCAGCGAGGCGGGGCCTAAGCTACCGGTGGTCAGGGCGACAGAGAGAGGAACCTCCTGACTATCATAGCCGTACTATTATTATTATTATTTATTATTATAATGTTATTACATACATACCGTCACGCCTCTTTCCTACATGGGTAGGCAGAGATTACTATGTTCCAATTGCTACGATCCTGACATACCTCTTTCGCTTCATCCACATTCATCAATCTGCTCGCCGGTTTCGGGTCCTCTTGACCTGACCTTTTTCCAAAACGTCTCCTGCTATTTGGTCTCGGAACGTCCGTCTAGGCCTTCCCCTCCCATCTCAACCATTCACACTCCCCATATTATATCTATTTAATTAGTCTACTTTCATCTATCCGCTCAATTTTATCGCCATAATTTTATTATTAGGCCGTTAACAGTTTTATTAACAGGGGTAGGCAGAGACTACTTTGTTCCACTTGCTACGATCCTGACATACCTCTTTCGCTTCATCCACATTCATCAATCTCTTCATACATGCTCGTCGGTTTCGGGTACTCTTGACCTGGCCTTTTTCCAAAACGTCCCCAGTTTGATCATGGAACGTCCACCTAGGCCTTCTCCTCCCAACGCACCCATTCATACTCCCCATATAAATCTGTTTAGTTAATCTTCTTGTGGAATATAATATGAAAGAAGATTCTTCTTTCATATTATATTCCACTGGAAAACTTTTTATAAGTACGCACAATTCACAATATTTCAATTTTTTAAGAGCTACTTTTTATTGTCTGGCTGGAAAGAGCGCACAAATTTAAGACACCCATATTTTTTTATATTCGTGAAAATCTTGTATTTTCGTGGAAAAATTCATTTAAATCGTTGCTCAAGCAGAAAGGACGTAAGTAACAAACGTCAAGTATTAGCGAAATGACGTCACTGCTTTGTTTCGTACACTTAAAAAAACGTTGAAATAATTTTACATTAATTGACCGTCAAAACCTGTGCTTAAATACTTTGACAGTGAATGCTGGCCCTATACTCCGAAATCCGATTTTCGAAGTTCGTTTCGTGCTGTTCCGCTCTCACTAATAGTTATTAATTTGAGAGTGAGAGGGACGGTGTGATACGAACTTCGAAAATCGGATTTCGGAGTTGCCCCCCAGTTGTCACTGTCGATGAACGTCAAAACGAGCTGACAAACTCAAACAGAATACTTCACAAAAATATGATTTTAAATGAAAACTTGCAAAAATATTATCATTATTGCCCGGCAAACAGTTATCTAGTGTTCCCGATGGCAACAAAGCCGAGCGGTGTGCGAATGAATTAACCGTCAGCTGTCAGTAGTGTTTGTGTTGTGAAAGTTGTAAATGTCAAAGGGGAACCCGGAAGACAAGGTTTTTTATAATGGCAGTATCGGACCGGCCGCTGGACGTCATTTCCTGTTTTACATATTTTGCTCATTTTTCCAAAAAATACTGTACGAAAAAATCCAAAAAAATTTTTTTTGTGTTCTACAAGTGTTTCTCTCGAAATGGTTTTTGATTTATGAATATAAAGAAATTTGAAATATTGTCAATTAGTGCCACGACGCTAAAACATGACAATGGATAAACGAGAATATTGTGATTAATTAGTCAAAATAAAGTTAAATTACTTAAAGTATTATCTACTACGCATCTGCAAGGTTGTGCAAGATCTGCAAGTCGCATACAAATTACATGTATGAAAGATAATAATCTCGACAATCATGCGAGTGAAGAATTTTAAATTGTTATTAATTTTAATGTGTTCCAACATTTTTATGAAAATATTATCCACAGCATATAATCAAAAAGTTATTTATCACATCGAGAAATTGTCCTGAAATAATTATTTTTCTAGTAGTTCTATCATTCCATGCGTCTTTTCAAAGTTGCCAAGAATATCACAGACTTAAGTTATCATACTACGATGTAAACCTTAGCTCCGACTTCCATTAAAACAAAGAATCACCTGTGCAAGTGGTCAAGCGTGTCAAAAGAATGTGAATCTTAAAAAATCATAACATATTACAAAAGACATTTTGTAATCTGGCCTTCTGCCGTTGACTGGTCGGCCTCGGCGGTCGAATTTGACCAAACCCCAGCAATGGCGGTCACTGCCAGAGCGTTCCAATTTTAAAATTCATAGTTCTTAGCCTTCAAAAATTGATGGCGCGACTTTATGAGTGCATAGGTAGGTACTAAGTTACTTAATTTAAAAAAAACCCTCGTTGTTGATGGTACTTACATCTTTTTTATTTTAGTTGCCGTGTTAATAGTTATGTTTGTATTTGTGGCTCAAATCTTGTAAGTTTGGCTCACTTTTAGTTGTACAGGTAATCGTTAGTTACGTTTTGAATAATACTTGATGCTTAGAAAACATTGTAGCTGTAGGTATTATCTGATTTATATGTGATATCTGATTTACTTTAAATAATTTAGCAACCAGTTTCATTTAGAGCTGCAAGCCCTAACGCCAAGTTTTTACTTGTGTTTTGACGCAACTAAACAAAATACACGTACAGTATCTAATTTCTGCTCATTAGAACTTGGCTACCTACTGCATAACTGTTTACTATCATTCGACGGTTAGTAAGGAAACGATTTCAACAGCAAATTACACCAAAGGTTTCAAGGAATTTAGCTTAACAAAATCTTGGCATCATTAATCGGGTACCTGCGTAGAATTGTGCAATAACATAGCTACATAACTAGGCGCGCGCACGCTAAGGCAGGATATTGCGAGCCAAGGACTTAAGCGAAAACCAGCATACGTCTAACCATCGGTTGGTTCTGACTTCCACAATGTTCCTTCCGTCCCAGGAAACGTGGAGGTAAAATTAGATAATCGTTTGTAACTCTTGTGTAACATGTCACCTTGAATCGTGAGGGGTACGTAACGTATCCACCTCCTTGCGATAACATTGCTAGTTTTTTATGTGGTAGGGGCAGGGGCAAGCGAGCATACGGAAAACTTGAAACTTGAAAGAAAAAAATGTTGTGAACTTGAAGCGAGCCAACGTTTTCAATAATGATTTGGCTTAGGTACAGTAAACGATGATGTGCCCTTTGCGCCATGTGATTCTGAATTAGATTTTAATAATTTGTAAACTTAAATTTAGGGCCGTTTCTCCTTTCCACCTCATCGTCATCATCATATCGGCCATAGGACGTCTACTATTGGACATATGCCTCCTCCAGTGCCCTCGGTTGGAAGCTGCTTGCATCCACCTTGAACCCGCGACTTTACCAGGTCATCCATCCACCTCGTTAGTGGACGTCCTACGCTGCGCTTACCGATCCACATCCTCCATTGATCCATCCATCCATCCATCGATCAATCGAGAACCTTTCTGCTCCAACGACCATCTGTTTCCGTGCTATATGGCCTGCCTATTGCCACTTCAACAAGCTAAAGGTGACCCTTGTTCTTCTACGTATCTCTTCATTTCTGATTCGATCCCGTAGAGGAACCCCAAGCATAGCTCTCCATAGTTCGCTGAGCCTATTTATTTCTTTCAACCAATTCGCCCATCATCACGCTAAACCAGGCTTTTAGGCGGTCTTGTTACTCTATCCTCGGTCCGTCCGATAAGGGATAAATACGTGATTTATGTGTGTATATATGTAGGGTCGCTTGCATAAAAGAATTAATACATTTAGGGTTCGTAATACTACTCTCTGTTAAGTTCCTGATAACTCAAGTAGCATATCTATGATGCCATATTTGTCTGCTTTGTAGTAATAAATAGAGATGCCGCCGTTGATATCTGACATTGAATGTATCTGAAACTTAACAAAGAGTGATGGAACAGGCCCTTAATCGTTAAACCGTAAATTGAGACTCCTACTACTACTATGTATGTATGTATGTAAAAAATACAATTGACAAACACTTGCCGCACTATGTGTGAAATATTTCCTTAATGTTTTTTTTTAGGGATGCACCACAAAACCCCGATATTTTAGACATGGTTTTTCCTGGTTGTGAATAAAAAAGTTGAACTCAAGTTCAAGTCCGTTGTTAACTGACATTTTCTTTTTATAATTGCCATGCTGAAAAACAATTAGGTATCTCTTACGTCTCGAAAATTAAACAAAAATGGGAAATCCTGAACATTACCAGCCGATACAGACAGATGAAAATGACAGCGGTTTTTTTCACAAAAGTGATTGTCGCTCTCACACCATTAAAAGATAATACGCGGTATAGTACGCGTCACGGAATGACGAGGACCCGGGTTCGATTCCCGGCCATAGCTTTACTTTTCGGATTTGTCTATGTGTTCTAATTTTCAGTGTCGTTTAGAAAAGATAATATCTTTGATTATAACTTATTACTTAGCAGTGGCAGAACCGACATTGACTCTTCCAGTTGATTTAAAGCTAAATCTATCTAAATCAAAAGACATTAAGCTGACGTCAAACAAACTCACTTCTTTAACCTTCTTGTTAATTCAATTTAAAAAGCAAGTCTCAAATTAAAAAAGCTTAAAGCTTTCTTCTACTGCTTATCCATACATTGCTGATCAACAAAATCGACGATTGTTTACAACAGAAAAAGTTAGAGTACTAGTGTCTCAAAGAAATTAAATCCATTTGAACAGAAAACGTTCCCCTTAAATCAAATTCAAAACTCCTAAAAGTATTTGATTGATCAACTACTTTGGGAATCTTTGCGTTTGAAAAACGACAGGAGAAAGCTTTACAATTTGATAAAAGCACTGTCTTGATATTAGGTATGTGGACTCCAAGGAAAATTTAGTTTAGGTATGATACTAACACGCGAAAAGTAAATTTTACTGCAATTAAAATATATATTGGGATTATTTAATCATGCCTATGTAGCAACACAGCTCGGGAATGCTGCCAAAGGGTCCAAACTTAGAATCTGATATTAATCTTCAGTTTTCATTTTTCAGTTATTTTTAGTTATTGATTTTATTAAGGTAATACATACCTAATTTTAATTATAATAATAATAGTTTGATTAATTAAAAGGCTTCCGAAACAAAAAAATAATTAAAAACAAATTAAAATAATTAAATCAGCTTAAATTAAAAGTAAGTAACTGAAACTCACCTCATAAAAAAAACAAATCTTCTTCACACTTCTCAGACTAATTTGTTAATCACAAACTAGCAGAGCAAACAAACTGACAATGCACTTTGAAATCAAAACATTACTTGTTCTTATCGCTGTTCCATGTTTTTCAGACAAGGTAAACATTAAAATTATTATTATTTATTTATGATTTTAATTTTCGACTTATTGTATGATCTCCTCCAGGTGTACTGGCATTTAAAGAATAAAGCTAAGTATAAAAACTATTTTCCGCACGCTTCAGACGTTAGCGTTTGGCTCGCCACAGACTACTAAAAGAAAACAGAGGCGACAAGAACTAATCACTGTTAGAGGGGATTCAAGACTTTGCTCGCGGCCTTGCTTCGTCCGTGCTATTTGAATTTCATTGCTTTATTTGTTTGCATAATCGGATGATGAGCCAAAATTAATGCAGTGTAATTTTGCAATAATTAGTGTTTTATTTAGTAGGTACTGAAAATAGGTCTGTTCCTCCAGAATGTTTAATATTGATATGTTCATTATTTAAGATCTTGATAAGTGAGCTAATTACTTAAGACAGGAGGTCTCTTTAGTAGGGACTAAATGAATTATCCGACTTGGTATGACATGGATCTCACTACTTTTTACGATAGAAGAACTGAGTTGCGAGACTTGTTTTTTTTCCAAGTTATGTTTTTGATGGCATCTCATTTCTTTTTGTACATAAACCTGCTTTTTTTCCTATCCGGTACCTTCTACTTCTTGAAATATTGTTTTATCATACTACATAACATTTTTATATCGAATTAAGACTCTAAGGTTGTCTGGAAGAAAGTGGCCGCTTTTCTGTCGGACATTCTTAATACAAGTAAATACTAGTTTCAAGACAATTCTAAATTGTGGTAATTTTGAGTTCATGTTCATTGAATATCGAACAGGATTTCCCGGAGAATGCACATAAGTTATCTACTTACCTATTTATATATAAAAAAAATAATAATAGAGGAAGACATCTTTCGCATGTAAATGAGTATACACTTATTAGCTGTCTTGTTCGTATGATTGCAAAGTAGCAAGGTTACTAGTTTTTTGATAATTTTGAAACATAATTACTTATCTGTAAGAAGTTAGGAAACGAAATAAGCAAAGATGAGTGGCCGTGACTGTACCAATGTCACACTCGACCAATTACGATAGCCTTGCTACGGAATGTTTTGTAAATGCATTTCATCAATTTGACAAAGTATTTGTTCTAGACATATTTATAACCTATAACGAAGGCATACTTAGCTGACCAAGAAATTTCTTTACTAGACTAAGGTTCAATGTCAGTTGTATTTAAAAAATGACCAAATGATGAAATTGATGATGATGAAATGGATGATGATGTGATGTATGATGATGATGATGAAATGACGATGATGATGATGATGAAATGATGATTTGACGACCGGATAGCCTAGTGGTTAGTGACCCTGACTACGAAGCTAGAGGTCCCGGGTTCGAATCCCGGTAGGGGCAGACATTTGTATGATGAATACGAATGTTTGTGCCCGAGTCATGGATATTGTATGTATTTAAGTATGTATTTACCTACATTACATAAGTATGTTTATCCGTTGCCTGGTACCCATAGTACAAGCCTTGTGCTTAGTTTGGGACTGGGTCAATTGGTGTAATTTGTCCCATGATATTTATTTATTTATTTATTATTTATTATTTAAATAAAACATTTAATACTATTTTATTAGGTACTTACTAACGAAACTACAATCAGCCTTATTTTTTTGTTGTTGATGTAGAACCTAATAAAAAACTTAGATATGTGTTGGGTAGGTTACGGTACCTCTCAGATAGGTAATCGAATTTGGCGGCCTATACCTAACTACAAGTGTGCAGAAATAAAAAGAAAAAGTTTGTTATTTCAACGTGTAATTTTTTTTTCTTTTTTTTTTATGCGAATAGGAAGGCAAACGAGCAAGTGGGTCACCTGATGGTAAGCTGGTGTAAGTAACTATTGCAAGTTTTTTTGGAAGTCTTTAAAATGACGGCTTCTGTTTTTCGATTTCCGATTTGGACGGGCCTTGCTATTTACTTTCGCTTTTGTACTCTACTATTTCCTAATATTTGTTGAACAATCACCATAGGTACAACAAAAAATAAATACTTACAAGTCAATTCGGTAGCGCCCTCTGTTGGCTGTAGAACAGGTATTCCTCTTCCTCGGTAAGAGCGCACTCCTCGAAGCACCAGAGACCTCCAATGGCCAGAAGAACAGTGTACATAGAGTAATATACCAAATAAATCAGTATGCTGAGCCACATTGCGCTTGAACCTGCAACAAAGAGTGAAATAAAAATTCAGATTGTACCTTACTCGTTATGGACAAAACTTACGAGCTTAAGGCCTTAGTTCTTGGTTAAATGCTATACGTAACGTCCAACAATCTGTGTCAAGCCGGCGTTAAGAGGGTGCGTTCCTACTGAGCTGGCAACGTCGCATTTTTTGTGATTTTTTGCGATTATTTCACAGAAATTGAATGAAAGGTTCAAATGTGCGTCTCGCTTCGTTTTTAGTGTATTAATGTGTCCAATGCAATGAATAATCGTGATGGACTTTTATTTACGCAATAAAGGGATAAAATAAAATATCTCGTTTAATAAGAAAATAAAAGTCCATCACGATCAATTATTGCATTAGACACATTAAATACACTAAAAACGAAGTGCACTACAGACGCACATTTGAAACTTTAAGTCATAACGTCAAGAGCAGGGATCGGAAACCGGTTTTTGAAATTAACCGGTTTGGGGTCAATGGCCAATACCGAAATGGATTGCGGTTAACGGTTTGGTTACCGGTTTTTTAACCGGTTATTAAATAAACCGGTTTTTGCACCAATTCAGGTTTTGTTGAGTGAAATTAACCGGTTAACCCCGCCATTTTAAAATTTTAGTTTTTCGACCTATTATTTTCAAAATCGATATCTAAGGGTCCCAGTGGTCTTTAAACACGAATACGTTATCAAAAATGGAAAAAGTGGCCGCCATTTTGAAATATTTAGTTTTTTGACTGATTGTTTTCAAAATTGATATCTGAGGGCCCGAGTGGTCTCTAAACATGAATCAGTTATCAGAAATGGAAAAAGTGGCCGCCATTTTGAAATCTCTAGTTTTTGGACCGATTGTTTTCAAAATCGAAATCTGAGGGTCCGAGTGGTGAGCAGTCAAAAGTCAAAAAGTCAAAAGTTTATTTTGCAAATAGGCCGCCGAGGGCTCTTTTACATGTCTTTTTTTGAATCTACCAGCGCATTCGGAAAGACCATCATTGCCAAGAAGAATGCGCCGCAAGAAACTTGGCAGAAAGTCATTTTTTCAAAATAAAATAGATTTACAATAGTACTTAAATTCTACTTAACTTACCTAATACAATTAATACATTTTATAAAAGGGATGTAACACATAAACCAGCTTCCCCTTTAATCACTATCTATTTAAAAAAAACCGCATCAAAATCCGTTGCGTAGTTTTAAAGTTCTAAGCATACATAGGGCTAGACAGCGGAAAGCGTCCAATAAAATTATAATACGAATTCCAATTTCTAACACAACACTGAAGCCAGCGCATGCAAGAAAGAAAGAGATGGAAAGAGCATCGCCGCGTGACTCAGCGCGTGCGGTGAGGTGGGGGCGGAGTTGTTTTGAGTTAAACCGGTTTCGTATCGGTGAGCGCGAGCTCTAAAATTTCGTTCTTTGTATTAACCGGTAACCGGTTTTATTTGAATACTTTTTGATTTAGTTCCCTCCATTAACCGGTTAATCCAATGAGCGTAATTAACCGGTTTTTCGAACGATATTAACCGGTTTTTGTAAACCGGTTCCGATCCCTGGTCAAGAGAACACGTCAACAGTCGGTATACTACGGATACGCAGCGTACGAGATGTTGACACTTGATCGGAGATCGTCCCCGTATAATGTCATACTGAGAATTTTGAACCCGCGAATGACGAGAGTGTTAGGCAGCCCGGTCAGGGGCGTTACCATGACGTGTTAACGCGATTTAATTCACACTCAATTCAGGTTTTAGCTGTCATTTTTAAGTATCGATCTGACAGCGAGCGAACCTAAACTGAAATGAAATGAAATGAAATAATTTATTTTGCTTTAGACATGGTAAAAAAGTGGTCTAGTAAGTATTTAGTATTAATGTCCAGCGACACGTCTAACCAAATAAATTGGCATGCAAACATTATTTTATTTTCTAAAGTGGATTTTGTATGTAGTTTGAAATTTGAAATACTTAGCACATTTTACAGTTTTCATTATTATTAAACAATAAATTGAAATAAATTAAAATAATATATGAATGTTACTAAAATTATTACATTACAATTACAATTATTTACATTACAATTACAATTATTTATTTTAAGTATTCTTTGATTGAATAAAATGCTTTGTCCTTAAGCCATTGAAATAATTTAAATCTGAATTTACTTAAGGGCAACTCAGCTATGTTCTTAGGCAGCTTGTTAAATATCCGTATTGCCATTGGAAAACAGTTTCTGCGATACAAAAGCCTGTTCGTTTTAGGATAAATTAACTTATTTGGGTATCTGGTATTGAAATGACACACCTGGTCCTTCCTTTTAAAATATTCTGGATGAGATTTTACAAAGCTACATATTTCAAATCGTACCGAAATTGAACCGAAATTGAATCGCATTAAGACGTCATGCTAACCCCCCTGGCCACGAGGCCACGACTGAGTGCGACTGGCGAAGCGGCGAGCGTTTTCTTTGTTCATTGCGCGGCCAAGACGCACGCTGTACGCTTGGTTACCTGGCAGCGCACGCTACGAACAGAAATAGGACCTCCATTACATTGCGACCTGGGGCCTTACCATGACGTCTTAATGCGTTTCAGTTTAGGTTCGCAAGCTGTCAGATCCATACTAAAAATGACAGCTAAAACTTGAACTGAGTCGGAATTAGGACGTCATGGTAAGGCCCCTGGGGCTTTCTTTATCACCGCCCGAGGTGTGTACACAATTTTACGTCTAGCCCTGGCCAGGAAGTGGAAATTTTCGTTTGCGTAACGGGCGGTAAATCGCTACTTACGGCCCGGGGCGACGTAAAAAAGCTCACCGCCCCGGATTACCAGACCAAGGCCCCGACACTACACGCTGCAGGTGTAATTATAATTATAATCTAGCCTAAAAAAATTGCAACGTATCTACGGGCACTGACGGGCGTCCCAAGCAGTACCTATTTAAATAGAAAATGATCGGGGACCAAACTTCACGCATCACATTTCAGTTGAAATCCTCATCACATTATCGCAAGTGGGCGGAACGAGAAGTGAGCTGAATTGGATTCTACA
This sequence comes from Pandemis heparana, assembly GCA_963854515.1. Taxonomy (NCBI): domain Eukaryota; kingdom Metazoa; phylum Arthropoda; class Insecta; order Lepidoptera; family Tortricidae; genus Pandemis; species Pandemis heparana. The sequence goes on from OY978010.1 coordinate 6,949,238, forward strand.
TGTGGACGCTCCGCTCCGGCTTTAGCTTCCGTAATGAAAGCGCACTCTAAAATCTTGTACGAGTACATTGCGAATTTGCGACGCGCGATCACACTTAAGAGCTAATTATGAAAAGTTACCTGCTATGGGTGGTGTAGGGGTATAGCACGCGTCACGGAATGACGAGGACCCGGGTTCGATTCCCGGCCATAGCTTTACTTTTCGGATTTTTCTATGTGTTCTAATTTTCAGTGTCGTGTAGAAATTATGAAAAGTTGCTAACACAGATAATAGAATTCAAATATACATGCACAAAAACAACTTCGTAACATAACAACCGTATAATTAATAGTCTTAAACAAAGATGCATTATTATCTACAAGATAGGTACTTACTCGTTTCAAGCAACGTTAAACCGGATTGAGTTGTCGCTCAGTTTTTACGGATCTGTAAGCAACCGTACCACCACACCATTTACCTATGTAATCCCAACTAATAGTATAAATGCGAAAGTAACTGTCTGTCTGTCTGTTACGCTTTCACGCATAAACCGCTGAACCAATTTTAATGAAATTTGGTTCCGAGATAGTTTTAGTCCTGGGAAAGGACAAAGGATAGGTTTTAGCCCGAGAAATTACATAGCTCCCGCGGGATAGCGATAACGATAAGCGAGTTCGGCGCAGACGGAGTCGCAGGCAATCGCTAGTTCTTTATAAAGTTATACCAAGATCGCGACACATATCTTTCAAGCTAGGTATCTATTTAGAAGCAAAGGTAAATTGTAATTAGTAATTAGGTAGAGTACGTTAGACAATGAACTTATAACGTATGAATACGCCGTTATCATCGTTTCTGTGATAGATCAAAGACTAAAAGTTGTTAATTAAATATACATACATCAAGAAACTCTCGGATTCATTTCACGTTACAATTATTTAACGCCACGCATTTCAGTTGCTAGAAATTTTCCTTCGTATTATACAAATTCCGCTTCATGGGGAATTCTTATTTTTAATAAATGTACCTACAAATGACGTCAGTCGTAGACGCAGTTATGAACATTTTAATCACCATAATAACCAGGTAACCACTCCGGCAAATTAAGTACCTAAGTAAACAGTTGCAATAAATTTATTTTTCTAAATTACTTATTTTATAAAATACAAATTATTCTATGAAATAAGCTGTTGGTGGCAGAAAGAAAGGTTTTGCGGAAGGTTCTGGGACCAACTCAGAGAGACAACGGGAGCTGGAGGGTCAGAAAGAATCGGGAAATTGAACACCTAGTGTCCGAGCCCAATATTATCGGGGTGACCAAAGCGTCCAGACTCCGATAACTTGGACATGACGTGGAGAGGTTGAATGAGGATCGAGCTGTTAAAAAAGCGTACTTGGGAAAGTTGAGTGGGCGTAGATCGGTTGGCCGTCCTAGGTATCGTTGGAGCGACTTGGTATAAAGGGATCTCTCGGATCTCGGGGCCGATGGCTGGCGAGAGCCGGCCCAGGATCGTAAGGCGTGGAGGAGTCTGGTGTCGGAGGCCAAGGTCCACTTCGGATCACTGCGCCCAGCCAGTAAGTAAGTAAATTATTCTATAAGCTAGAACACATCTGCATACAGATAAATCCGAAAAGTGAAGCTAACTAGCTTCGAGAGACGGGCAAAAATAGGTACTATCGCTAAGCTAAAGTAGGTATGCTTTAGCTTTCAGATGAGACCTTTTACCTGAGAGGAAGCAAGGACATAGAACGCGTGTTGTAGATAAGTACAATTTAAAGTTATTGTTGCTTTTAAAAGTTGACACTTTTCTTGACATTTTAATTGAAATCAAATAAACTACACACGCGTCACTTTATATTCGTTTCCAGTCCAGGCAAAGTCCTGACTCACTCATTGACTCATCAACGCCCAGGCCAAACCCTTGAACCTAGAAAGCTGTAATTTTGCACAGAGGTTCCTTTAATAATGTGTACACAAGATAAGAACGGCTTTTTCGAAATTCTACTTCTAAGGGGGTGAAAAAGGAGGGCAAAGTTTGTATGGGGCGACGTGATTCCTTGGTCCGATCTACTTCAAATTTTGCATAAACATTCTTTAACAGAATTGATGGAACACGTGTTTCGTATTTTCTTGATATTCATCCCCTAACTTTAAAAGGGGTAGAGAGTTATTTTGGGGGCGATTTGCTTCGAAGTTGATATCAATATACTCCTTAGTGCTTTTGATTAAAAATAAATTTTAGTATTTTGACACAGTCATGTTTGAAATCTCAATCCATTGACGTAATATTTTTAAACAGGACCGAGTACTCGCAACTGAAAAACGAGCCGACCGAGATAGTATGGAGGCGCGTGTGCTTTTCTAACAGGACTGACAATAAAATATTTTTTTATCACTATACAATACACATTCAATACAATATCAAACAAATTCGCTTTCCGCTGTCAGTATGTCCCTCCCTATGTATGCTTGATCTTTAAAACTAACGCAACGGATTTTGATGCGGTTTTTTTAGTAGACAAAATTATTCAAGAGGAAGGATTATGTCTATACATACATAATTATAATGAAGCTAAAGAGGGTCGGAAGTATGTACATGGAAGATATTTTCTGGGGATACTTAGAATCGATTACAGAAGACGTGTATATTTGCGAGCGCATCACTTGAAAACGGCTGAACGGATTTTGTGCAAGCTTTACTACTTAATTTGTTGAGAAAATCACCGGCCAGGTTATAGGCTACTTTTTATCCCGGAAAATTGCATAGTACCCACGGGATAGCAATGAATATGTCAAAAATCGCAGTTGCCTAGAGTCACAACGTAAATAAATGTTTCTGTAGTAGTGTGTTGTCTGTGTAGTCTGTCATGTCAGGTCAGGAGTACCCGGAACCGACGAGCATGTATGAAGAGATTGATGAATGTGGATGAAGCGAAAAAGGCATGTCAAAATCGTAGCAAGTAGAACAAAGTAGTCTCTGCCTACCCCTATTGGAAAGAGGCGTGACTGTATGTATGTATGTATCATAGAGGTGCACTACGGAGGGATTTTTTAAAATTCCCACTGGATAGGGAACAAGTTAGTGGGGTTTATAAGTCCACTGAAAAGGGAGCCTATCTCCATAACTATAATTACTAGAGTCATGAAATTTGGCACACAAGTAGGGAACGAACTTCTGAAAATCAATTTCAAGACTTTTCAAAATTCCCACGGGATAGGGAGTAAATAGGGATTTATATTATTACTTTGAAATGTTCTTACCCTTAAATATTATTACTAGAATCTTTAAATTTTGCATACCAGTAGATGATTATGATAATCTGAAAACTGATTTCAGGAATCTGCGAATTTCCCGTGCGATAAGAAAAAATAGTAACTTTTCTGACTTGATAATATAGTTTCTCGGTATTTGGCAGACATTCCTTGATGATCAAAGAGGTGCTCTATTAAGGGATTTTCCAATTTTCCCACGGGATAAAAGGACCGTACTTATAGAAAATATAAACTTTGTATTTAGTAGATTATGAAATTAAATGAAATGAAATATGTTCTTTGAAGATCACGTAGGTGTCACAAGATTAGATATTTCGAATATCCCACAGAACAAAAGGATGAGATAAACAAAAATTAAAGTGGGTTCATGCATCATGCTAATGCACGATTTCCATTTGACTGTTTTTGTACATTTTCGATGGGAGAGAGTAAAAAGTTTTAGCGCAAATTATGATTCTGCTTGGACGAAGTCGCGGGCAAAAGCTAGTCTTCAAATATAATTTTGACACCCGCTAGCATTGGGGTTATGAGAATGACGTCAAACTTAAGAACCAAGAATCGGTCAAGTGCGAGTTTGACTGGCGCACCTAGCATTACGTTAGGTACCTACTTTACTTTTCTTTTCGATTCGAAATTAAGTATTCATGTTTTAAAATGTCTGATATAAAAAAATCATCGACTTAAAGAAATTGTAGTGTAACTTTTTATCGAAAATAACAATCCACGCCTTCCTACAACGCATTGTCACGAATTAAATAGTGTAAGAGTTTTTAATGATTCACGGTTAAGTTCATTCGAAATATTATAAACGGGATGTGAACCGCGATTACCTTTATTGAGCTCCCGATATTCCACCCGCAATTTATTCAGACTAGCCGTGATCATGATGCATGCAACTGTATCGAAATATCGGGAGCTCAATAAAGGTAATCGCGGTTCACATCCCGTATATAATATTTCGAATTAAATAGTGTATGCAACTGAGTTACAAATTTATTAAATAAGTAATGTGTTACTTTGCGAAGTTGCATATAAAAACTAAGATCCATTACATATAACACAAAACAACGCACTAACGCGTTTCAGTCTCTTTATGGATTCAATTTTAAAGTATAAGCTTCAGCCAGAACAAGAAAATATTTGAAAATAAACTGGAAAAAATCCTTTCATTAATTCTTTATAGGTACCTAAGTATGATATTCTAAATAGATACTTTCGCTTAAAAAAAAATATTGTTACTTGCTTAAATATATTTTACTGACGTAAACGATTTACAATTGGTTGAAGAAAAATCTTATGACGCTTTATACAAATTATCCTGTAACCTTTAGAACTCTGCTGGTTTTAAATCCAAAATTAGCTTTACAATGGGGTTTGACTGCTTTGTTTGCGCGATCTTCTCAAATGCGACGCCTACCTATTTAATTATTGTTATGAAACAAAATAGTTATTTTTTTAGTTTTTTTGTATTATAAATGCGAAAGTATGGATGGATGGATGTTTGTTTGTTACTCAATTACGCCAGAATGGCGTAAGGAATCTTAATGGAATATACGGCACAAAAAAGAGAAAAGTCTGGAATAGCACATAGGCCCTGAAAAATTCCCGCGGGATAGCGATAAACGTATTCTTTGCAGACAACGTCGCAGACAACAGCTAGTAGTATTTATAAATGTGGTCTTAAGTAACGCGTACCAACTTATAAGTATGTATGTAGCTTTTATTAGCTTCACTTGTAAACTACTTATTACTTGTGTAAATTAGGTAACGATCGAATCGAACCTGGAAGTGGAATTCCTCCACCTTCTAACTCTTTTATTGATTGTGTTTAATGGTGAATATTCGAGCGCTTAGACCGCTCCAGGTCAAGCGTCATTAATCATTATCCTTCCAAGATTTTTATCATAAGTTGGCTAGTCGCAACAACTTAGATTAAAGTAGGCTGTGCAGCACTGGACCAGCCGTTCGTTTTCATAAAATGTTAACCCCGAAAATATTTTTTTAGCAATATTTTCTGCGAGGAATTTTGACCTGTTAAGTTTAAGTAGACCCGAACCCAACGACAATACAAAAGCATATATTAAAAAATAATAAAAAACAAAATCTTTGTAGATAACCTTTTAACTCCATTGTGTGTTTTTGCAAAAAAAATAAACAACATTAGAAAAAAACAACAAGACGCTGAATATACTGAATTACCTATGAGTATGACCACCAGTAGGCATAGCCTGTTTCTTGGGGACCGACGTCTGCATTTTAACACAGCCAACATCCTTTTCAGGGAAGAAAAATATTAGAGGAAAACAGCACACTGAGTGGGTAAAATATTTCAGCGAAGGAAAAAGTTTGAAACTGAAACTGATGCCTATTTTTCAGGGTATCACAATTTGATTTTTGATTACCGAAAGAGATTGGAACATCATTGGACTAACGTGTATAGAATTGAAAGAAGAGTACGTAAAAAAATTAAATATCTTTGACGTCATACATTTTTAACATCGACCACTAATAAATAAATAAATAATAATAAATAATAAATATCTTGGGACAATTGACACCAATTGACCTAGTTCCAAACTAAGCAAAGCTTGTGATATGGGCACTAGACAACGGATAAACATACTTATATAGATAAATACATACTTAAATACATATTAAACATCCAAGACTCGAGAACAAACATTCGTATTTTTCATACAAATATCTGCCCCGACCGGGGATCGAACCCGGGACCTCAAGCTTCATAGTCAGGTTCTCTAACCACTAGGCCATCCGGTCGTCACCACTATACGTAAACATTAGTTAACTCCGAAAAAAAGGCCGATAAACATTTATAGGCCTTTTCAATCCAACTAATCTCAGTACACGCTGAAGTATTCCGGAGTAAGACACAGCACACAAACATGTTATGTTAATAATAATTAACAGAGTTTACACATAACATAATTGAAAGCGATATTCAGAACTTATTTACTTTTTTTTTTGGTCACCTAATATGTAAGGGATACTTAACTGTTGCTTTATTAAAAATTAAACAAAAATTACATCAAATCTGTGCAATAAATAATTTAAAAAATAACTAAAAAATACTACCTATGTTTAAAATTAACCTAAACCTAGCCTAACTTAAAGTTGTAAGGTCGATGTATGGTTGTATATCTTATTGTTTGCGTTTTTATTTGTATTGACTTTGTGTCCGAGGCCGACCCGTGGTCCACCTATAATAACAAAGCTTTTGAGCTGAGTTCTTATGCGGGCCTATTTCTTCACTTCAGCTCGTAATATAATGTTCAAAATGATTGCATAAAAAATTCGAAAAACTAGGAAGAGGTATGTTTCCGGGTTCGAACCCATGATTCTTTGAGAGTTCATAGGCCAAAACACTAAACTACTAACGCTCTTTTATTTTTTCATTTACTTTACTGTACGTAAATACAACTATTGTCACTACAGAATAAAATATAACGTACATACATAAATAAATCACGTCTTTTTCTCTTATGGGGTAGACAGAGAATAAGGTAACAAGATCTAAAGGCCAGGTTTAGCATGATTGTGGGAGTATAGGTGGAAAGGGGAATCAAAATAGTGATGGGTTGCTAGCCGCATCGCCTATAACATGATTAGGTACTAAGATTTTCGCCCATTCCCTCGATGGGCTGATTACTTTTACAATCTGCGCGGTAAGAGAAGCAACTGGCACATTCTATGTTTTTTTTGCCCCCAGACTAACGTGGAAGAAAATGTAACGTCATGAATATAAACAAACAAATTAAACATAATGAAGTATCATATATTTTTTTAACATAAAGTAGGTAATGTGAAGCTGCCTTGAGGAGGCACTCACTTCTAAACTGGACGGTATATTTAGTTCAGAATAGATAGCACAATATACTATTTATATCTTCAATTAAACCAGATTATCTTGATTGTAATATCAGTATTTTAATAATCTTTTTATCTCAAAGAAACAAAACATTTGCTTCGAGCGGAAGCCCTAAGAAGACTGACTTTTCTGTTTGTTTAGAATTCTTATTTTACATCGAAGTTTAGAATTCGACACAGTAAAGAAGGAGTCTTTACAGTACTTCAGTACCTACTTAAACAAAATAAGATAATGTGATTTATTAAGAACTAGCGACCCGCCCCGGCTTCGCACGGTATATTATGTATGCTATTATACATATAAACCTTCCTCTTGATTCACTCTATCTATTAAAAAAAACCGCATCAAAATCCGTTGCGTAGTTTTAAAGATTTAAGCATACATAGGGACATAAGGACAGAGAAAGCGACTTTGTTTTATACTATGTAGTGATAGTGATGATACCACAAACTCCCCTACGTTCGAGACTCAGGGCCTGTTTTACCGCTCTCTGTTAAGTTCCATTTATCTTAATTGACAGTTATCGATTATTACGTCTTTGTCTGTTTCGTAGTAATAAATAGAGACGGAATCATAGATAACTACTGATACTCAAGAAAACCGGAACTTTACACAGTGGTGTGACAGGCCCTTTAAACACAAAACCCACTTATAAATAAACCAATATTATAATTGACACGTATATGTATAGCGTCAAGTGTCAATTTTAATATGTTTTAGAAAGGTGACCGTGTCGTTGCGACAACCGTTGCAACACGGCCGGGGTAATGTCGCTTGATGTGTTTCTGACCGTAGGACAAGTTTATTTTTTGCTATGAACAATATGCCCTAACTAGCTGTATACAACTTTCTTAACGTCGTTTTGAAACTAGCATTATCATCATGTATGGCAATGGTTGACCGAGTTTTGAATACAGAACAAGTAAAATTATGAAAGGAATATATTTTTGTAAACAAATTCAAATGTAAATTAAAGATAGTACCTACTGCGGTTAAATTTTAAATCTATACAGTCCAAATTAGAACCAAAATAAAGACCATTAAAATAAAATGTGTATGTAAACATCAATAACGATGAATGATTTTTCGGGTGGTAGGACCTTGTGCAAGGTCCGTCCGGATCATTACCACCATATTACTCGCTAATCCTGCCGCTAAGCAGTAGTGCTTGCGCTGCTGTGTTCCGGTGTGGAGAGTAAGACAGCCGGGGAAATTACAGGCACAAGAGGCATTTCATCTTAGCCCTCTAGGTTGGTAACGCATCTGCAATCACTCCGGGGTTGCGGGTGTCTATGGGCAGTGGTGATCGCTTACCATCAGGTGACCCATTTGCTCGTTTGCCTTCCTGTTCATATATAAAAAAAAACTTTGGTAGGTAAGCAATGATGTCAGTGTTTAGTGCCCGAATAAAATTTATGTAAATTATTTATTTTCAATTTTCATCCCCCTAAAAGTAAGGGATAATAATGCAGACGCATTCCACTACTCTATGTATATGTATATTGTGAATACGTAAGATTTAGTCACAATGAAAGAATTGCAGTCATGACGTCAAGATCAGCTTTACAAGCTTATCTTATGTTTAAACAAGACAATATTTAATTTGGACTATCTTTGTTCCTCTTCGTTACAACTTTAGCTACATATCTACTTGGTACCGTTTGTCTTAAGTCGGCGATTAGAGTTCCTAGAATCTTAACTAGCCACGAAACAAGGTATTTTGTGTCCTTACTTTAAAGTATAGTAGGTAGTCCACAAGATACTAATTAAAAAAATATGTTGTCAACATATTTAACACTGATATACAACGAACCAATAAAACAATTAAATATTCTTGTTCACTTTATGTTATACCTCTAGTAGAGCTGCGTTTAGTGTTGTGTTGATTGGATGCATGCGTCTTCCATTTATTTCCAAAATATTAGACATATCATTTATTTTTAAAGCGGCACAACAATGCCTTATATAATTATACTAGCTTCTGCCTGCGACATCGTCAGCGTAAAATTATACATATAAACCTTCCTCTTGAATCATTCTATCTATTAAAAAAACCGCATCAAAATCCGTTGCGTAGTTTTAAAGATCTAAGCATACATATGGACAGACAGACAGACAGCGGAAAGCGACCTTGTTTTATACTATGTATAATTATAGTGATTACGTTACCTCAATTTTGCAAGTATGAATGGAACGCGAAAACCCGTGTTATAATATTTATGTATGTTTGTGTGTCTCAAACTGACCGAATGCCCATGACACAGTGACCGGACTTGACATAATATCACGTGCGAATCAATTTACTACGTCAATAAATAATAATAAATCAAAATTTAAATTTATGAAATACTAGCTGTTGCCAGCGACTTCGTCTGCAAAAAATTCGTTTATCGCTATCCCGCGGGAACTACGCAATTTTCCGGTATAAAAAGTAGCCTATGTGCTATTCCAGACTTTTCTCTATTCATGTGCCAAATTTCATCCAGATCCGTTGGGCCGTTCTGGCGTGATTGAGTAACAAACAAACATCCATCCATCCATCCATCCATACTTTCGCATTTATAATATTAGCTAGATTAGATAGATAGATTGATTTCACGGCATACCCATAGCATAGGCGAGACTGAAAATAATATAATTACTCAGTTGATAAATATTGATTATGTGTAATTGGTAGATCTCAATGAGTCCAGCCAGCACACAGGAGATCATGGGTCCAATGAAGTTGCCCACTTCTGCCCTCAGCAATCTCATTACATATTTACCATTCACACACAGACAATTTTCACTTTTCTTAAATTGGCTTAAATTTTGCCTGTAACATGCTTTCTGTCACAATTACTAAACATCGAAGTAAATTAAAAAAAAAAACTAAACGTCGAAGTAAATTTAGACATATTTTGCGTTATTTAGTCCCCGGAGTGTTATTAATAGTACCACATAAATAAATAAATAATACCACATAAATAAATAAATAAATATTAGAGAACAATTCAATTCACACAAATTGACCTAGTCCCAAAGTAAGCGCTAGTAAGGCTTGTGTTATGGGTACTAGACAACGATATACATACTTATATAGATAGAAAACAACCATAACTCAGAAACAAAATATTCGTGCTCATCACACAAATATATGCCCTTACCAGAATTCGAACCCGGGACGCTTGCTTCGCAGGCAGGGTCACTACCAACTAGGCCAACCGCGTCGTCAAAAAATAGTATTATACTAATTATGGTTATCATAATATTATTCTTTTAGTTTTATCTTTAGTAGAAAGTAACTAAATCTATTCAGCGACATTTATTTGATAGGTACTCTACAAGAATGCTTAGATTTAACTCTACCGAATTAACATCAAACCCATCTAGCTCGTAATATTCAACATAATATTCAAGTTCTTTCAGATTTGATCTCAATATATTAAAACAGTAAGATTAAATTCTAATGCAAGCTTCGGTTTGCAAATATCACAAGATTCATTCGAGCTCTGTCTTAAAACATGCTCCGTCGTGACTAAAACTAGTCAGTTTCACAACCAAATTCAATGAAGACATATTATTTTCTGCACAAGCATTAATCTATAAATGGCACATAGGTACGTTACGCTATTAAACAAGTGACTAAGTGGTATGGTAACTTTTTGATTGCACCTATACAAAATTTTTCTTGATCACGATAGAAAATAAAAGAATACCTAATATTAAATAAAAATAAATTAGTTCCCTATCAAGTGGGAATTTTAAAAATCCAATGTTTGTTCACTTTTACGATCAAAATAAATTATATCTGCCAAATTTCAAGTCCTAAGATGGATCTATTGTCCGTCAGTCACTACGTTACTCTTTTATAGGTAGGTATGGCAGATGAGATTGAAAAAGAGTTTCAAAAAAGAGCTTTCTGAAAAAACAATAAGTCAAATATCACACGTATCCGATTCATTTCACTAAAAAATTTAAAAATAATACCTACCGTTGATGCCCAGAGGTTTGGCCTCTGAAGCCGAGGATCGTGAATTAAAACCCGGGTTGTGAAACTACATTAGAAATAAACAATTGATTTTTTGGTCACTAAAAATAACCTGGCAAGCACAACATTTTTGTGGTGTGTGTGAGGTTCCCAATTCATATTGACCCCGCGTGGGAACTGTCACCCAATTCTAAGCGGAGGCACAGACCTAGTAGTTGAACGTAATAGACTTAGCGATAAAAACTTTTTCATCTCTCATACTCGGAAAGTGAGGCAAATCATATCTGACATACGGGAGGATAGCTATTATTTTCTTCCCAAGGGTAGATATGAATAAAAAAAAATAAAGGCATTGGCTGTCAATGAAACACATATGCATTCAGCCAAGCATTACGGCATATCCATGTTTTTTTCTTAATTAAGTAGGTAATAATGATTATAAATTTTATAACGCTATTTAGTCAAATATTATTTTTATTAATTTATTTATATTACTTTATTTTTATACATAGGTACGTAGATTTAATGCTGCTTTAGAAAAAAATACATTGTAAATGACAATGGTATATATGTCCACACAGCCATCTTTATTCCGCTTAACTCGTGGTTCAACTGACTAAAATACCTACTTTATCTACAGTTTTTCTCTAATCATTATATAAAACATTTTAAATGTTGTTTATGGGTAAATATTGAAATAATTGACAATAACCACATTGACCTATGTTTTTAAAAAAACTTGATTTGCTGCCAATGCAACTAGTTTAGAAAAAACGAGCTCGAATTTGACGCGAAAGCATTCTTCATTTGGTAAAACTTTACATAAAAATATAAATAAAAAATGAGTAAATATTCCTGGAAAAACGTGACGTTTTCCTTTATGAACTGTACAAAATGTCTGAATTAATTTTAGTTAATTTGTTATTTAATACGTTTTTTCTCATATACTTAGGTACTTATGTATATTTTTTTTACTTTCCTTGTAGTCGAAATGAAAAGTAGAGTGTTTAACTCGGGAAAAACACCAATATCACACTCGAAATATTGGCACCCTCGCATGCTCGGGTGCCAAGTTACCTCGTGTGATATTGGTTCTTTTCCTCCCTTGTTGAACAATCTACTATTCCTATGTATTTTTTCGATTTCGTGTAAATAAAGATACAGAAAATGAACTCTTTTCTGGCTGACTGACGGACCAACTTGTCAGAAATTTAATGCCTGTCGCAGTATTCGCTGTTGCCAGCGACTTCGTCTGCAAAGAATTCGTTTATCGCTATCCCGCGGGAGCTACGCAATTTTCCGGGATAAAAAGTAGCCTATGTGATATTTAAGACTTTTCTCTATCTATGTGCCGAAATTCATCCAGATCCGTTAGACCATTCTGGCGTGATTGAGTAACAAACAAACATCCATCCATCCATCCATCCATACTTTCGCATTTATAATATTAGTTAGATTAGATCTTTATAATGTTTAGCAGCGTAAACAATTAGCTCGTAGTAAGTCTCAGGTTTAACCCATCGCCCCGCTTTAATGACTAGTTTTTGTAGAAATAAATTAAGACGCAATCTTTTACCTTTCGGAACCAGTAAGCTGGTCCGAATGCGTGTCGAAATTGGCAAGTGACGCAAGGCGTGGACATTCGCGCCCACGTCTTTAGGTTCGTGAAGGTTACTAGACTGCGGGTTAGTACTTGTATTTATAGCTGAAACTGCAAAATGAATTGATGCGCTATTCAGCACTTCCTGGTGAACCGGTTTCGAAACAAAAAATACGTAGTCATAGAAAAATACTACTACTCGTAGTAGTTGAAATAGTAGTTTTCAGGTTCTCTCATCGCTCGGATGCGACTTCGGGAACCTCCTACCTAAGGAGCTCGTGCATTACGCGTGGGCCTTAAGGGGAGATGAGAGAGGTTGGTAAGAGTTGCGGTGGTGCATCCTGGGCAGCGACAGGTTTTTTAATTATTTGGAACACTTTTTAAAATTTTACTTTATTTACCACAAGATGCCCTCGGTGTCGCACGGGCTTACCTACAGACAGTTAAGAATTCCCGTTAAATGACAGTAAATGAACGAATAAAGGAATTCCTAGCCGACGAAGGTGCAAATAATAACTAATTAGCCGACCGATTGACGACCGGATAGTCCAGTGGTTAGTGCCCCTGACTATGAAGCTAGAGGTCCCGGGTTCGAATCCCGGTAGAGGCAGACATTTGTATGATGAATACGAATGTTTGTGCTCGAGTCATGGATGTTTTATGTATTTAAGTATTTATTTACGTACATTATATAAGTATGTTTATCCGTTGCCTGGTACCCATAGAACAAGCTCTGCTTAGTTTGGAACTGGGTCAATTGGTGTAATTTGTCCCGAGATAATTATTTATTTATTAATTTATTTAATTATTATTATAACTACCTATTTATAAGTATTGACGTTCAATAAATGTTTTATGAGAACCTTCAGTAGGTGGGTGGGGTGTGTCAGCCAAGAGAGTCGGTAAATGGCATATATTGTGAAAATTCATCATCTTCAGCCTATATATGTCCCACTGCTGGGCACAGGCCTCCTCTCAGGATGAAAGGGCTTGGGCTATAGTTCGTATTCGCTTTTGGTCGTAGTTAGTTGGGATTGGGAAATAAAACTATTTTTTTTTAATCTTAATTTGGACCCTTTGTTAAGATGTCTAGCCCACGCAGGCAGTATTCCCGCACTGTATTGTTGCTATAGAAAGTTTTTGGGCCAGAAAGCTGCATGCGCGAATCTACTGTTGCCTCTCTTAAGCGTCTGCTAATATTTTTAAATAAGTTATTTTCATTCTTACCTGTCCTATTTGGTAAACAAAATTCTAACCTCAATGTGCAAATTTTTGCAAAGAATAAGGTGTATTATGTTATCAAATAAACCTGAGGCAATATTTTGTACATAATTTTGCTGATATTTTATCTCCACTTCCTTTATTTACGATAAAATAGTAAGAAATAGCAAAAATGTGACGTTTTGAGGTTAGAATTTTGTTTACCACGTAGGACAGGTAAGAATGAAAATAGTGTAAATAATATCGAGAAAACCATGATGCTAACACGAGTTACAGACTTCACGACTGTTCGAGTGAATAAAATAGTCTATTATTTTCGCCAAGATCTTTTCACAACTGCGGGGTTACGAACATTATTGAATATATTTAATGAACGCACTGATATTAGACTTATTGTGAAATTAAAATTGGCATATATACCTAAGTTTTTACTAATATTACGGCCGGTTATATAACAAAAAGTGCTATCGAAACTTCAAAATGAAAGTTGCACTGGTTGCCCAAAAGCTCGTTTGTTATTGAGTAATTTTTAAATATTTGATGGTAAACAGTACATTTACATTTTATCGCATCAAATGTCAAACTCATTTTTTACCAAACAATTAAGTTAGATAGTTGATACGATTCTAAAAATGTTCTAAATATTTTTGGAGCTAGTTGATCAGTCTGTTCCGAATCGATTGACGGCGTGATTAATTATAAAAAGTGTTTTTTTATTACTCTCTAATTTTTCTTTGAATATTTCGGAGAAAAAAAATGATTGATGCTTAATAGAGGTCAAGGTCAAGGCCAATGACCTTGAACGAGTCCTATATACACGCCATCTATGTGACGCCATAGTCATTAACTAAGGTAAGGCCGCGCTGCTCTAGGACGCGTACGCGTAGGAACGACGCAAAAAATACATAATTTGGTTTAATAAAAATGATGACCTAAATTCACGAAAAAAAGTAGAATTAATGGTAGTCAGTTTTGAATTCCTTTAAATTTACTTAAATTTTATATTTATTTGATACAAATGTTTTTTTATGTAAGCAAGTAAGTAAAATGCTTTATTGTACAAATTATAAAGATACAAACACAATTCACATAGATAGATTAGATATATGCACAAAGGCGAATTTATCCCTAATAATGGATCTCTACCAGTTAACCTTCTTCTGATTAAGTTGTTTTCTCTGTTTTGTCAGTTTTGTGTGATTGTTTTTGGCAATATTAGTATGATCAATTAAGGTATTTACTTGACAAATGGTACACTTCAATTTGCAAGAGCCTTAATCTAATTCAGACAGGATCCAAACCCATTGGAAATTCTTGCCTAAGAAATTAAGTTTTCTTAACTCCTTTGCATATTTTTTAGATTAATATTTTAATATGATGTGTTACACAAATTATTCTGTAATATTATCATCGCACAATCATGAAATTAAAAAAACTATCTGGTGACATAACTGAGCCTGACTATAACGACGCATGTCCTGCACAATAACCCTGCATCATCAGGTCAGGGCTATGAAATTGTTGCTGTGTCATCTTTTTGTGCAACATAGTTCAAGTCACTATAATATACTACTTATACATACTAATTATAAAACAAAGTCTGTCTGATTCAATAAAACAAAGTCCTCCGTTGCGGCCATCTTTCTTTATAAATATTCACGATAAACAAAAAACTAAGGAACGGATTTTCATGCAGTTTTCACCAATAGATAGTGATTCACGCGGAAGATTTTCAGTAAATTAGTTGAAATAAAAGAATTTGTTGGAAGTGTCTGGAAAAGTCAAGCAGCTTGGTGTAGGAACCTACTAAAATGTATTTGCGCGCGGACAAAATCCGCGGGCAACAGCTAGTCATCTCCTATTGATAACTACGATACTGCTGCAGTTATGATGCACTTCACGAAAAGCAAAGAAGACTGAAGACGTGCAGAATCCGATCAAACAATCCTGCGCGAAATTTACATCTTTTTGTACACTCTATGTAGCTATTAAGATGAGAGATGAGTAACAATCTATGGCATTAAGATGAGATGAGATGATTATATTAAGAAATATTATATGCTGTTATCACAAATAATATTTAAGTGACTTATTGATGTAATGCATAAATTTTTTATTTTTTATTTTCATAGACTTATTTTTGGTTTAAAAAAATCTACAGTGATAACATTTCTAATTTAAAAATGATGATAAAAATGATTGACCATGATAAATAGCTGATAAAAAGCTTAAAATGGCAAATGGGTGAAACTTAATTAAACTAACAAACCTCATAAGTTGTTCATGCTTGAATCCACAAAGTATTTTGTTTCTTTTTCGTTTAAGGGAGAAATATTGTATTCGTATTATTTTACTGAAATAAAAATGACATCCTAATTTAAATTTAATTTAAGAAGTACCTGTAGTGTCAAAGATAGCCTGGTCGCTGTATTTTCAGGGTCAATGGGAAGTAAAATTATTTTAAGTGAATGGCCACTAAATAAGTAGGCGGCAAATTTCAGCATTCTCCAGTTTTTTTAATGAAATAAGACGGCAAACGAGTGAAACGAGCTACTGAGTTACCTTATGGTCAGGGAACACCATCTCTCATAGACATCCACAACGCTTAAGGATTGCAGATGCGTTGCTTTCCTTGAGGTCAAATATTTGGACAATCAGTCAGCCAATCAGTCAGTAGAGTTTTCTTAAATGTATTAAAATAAATAAAGACGTTGTTTACGATCGAATTAAGGTTTCCTCGTTTTTATGTAGTAGGTTAAAAACAACAAATATGTAAGGGAAATTGCCTATTTTACTAGGGTTTGTTACACGCACACTGGATATAGTAGCAACCTAAAGTTACAATATTATTTGTTAATGTATCTATCTAACTAATATTATAAATGGATGGATGGATGGATGTTTGTTTGTTACTCAATCACGCCAGAACGGCCTAACCAATCTATGAAATTCGGCACATAGATAGAGAAAAGCTTGGAATAGCACATAGCTACTTTTTATCCCGGAAAATTCCCACGGGAAGTCGCTGGCAAAAGCTAGTAAATGTATAAAGACCAAAAAGTTTTTTTTGCTAAATTAGCACTCACAAATTTATTAAAATGAACTATTCTCTTTTTTGCTTAAAAACAAATTTACAGCCACGTTTATATCCGACGTTTTTTTGAATTGTTAAATTTCACTGAAAACAAAAGAAAAGTCTGAAAAAATAAATACAAAAAGTGAATCCGCGCGGGGATCGAGCCGGCTTTCAAAGTTCAAGTGTAAGTTGTGCAACTCACCCCAAGGCCGTTGGTGCGCAGGAGTGGGCCAGTGAGTCCGCTGCTCGCCTCGCAGGTACTGAGAGCGGTGCTGCGCCTGAACCGGGGTTTCACAACCCGGTGTCTTAATCGTGGTGATTGTATCGAGGGTTTTAAATACAAGGTTCTTAATATTTTATTTATCAGTATGATGATAGTAGCTAAAAAAAACATTATTTAACTAACACAACAAAGAAACGACAAAATGAGGGCCTTCTTCTTTTGAAGTCGGATAAAAAAGGATTTTGACAGTTTTTTTTTGATATAACCCTAAAAACAGGGGCCTATAATCCAAAACAAGTTACAATTCTGCGCCGTGATCACACGTACGTGAGAGCTGCATCAAAGCGGCACATTAGGCATGTCTTTGCGTAAAAAACAAAAAAAAAAGATTTGGAAAAGTTTTGGATTACGATTATAAGAGTTTTCTTTCTTATTCAATAGGAAAGGCAAGGGTGGATTTATGTAGATGTGGACGAGGCTTTTAGTATACCTCTAAAAGAAGAAAGGAACCCTTATACTACGTTGTCCGTCTGCCTGTCCGTCAAGACCCATTTTCTCAGGAATGCGTAGTAGTAAAGTTGAAATTAATACCAAATATTGAAGTCCGCAGTCTCTTGGAGATGAGAAAAAGTCAACCCTCTAAGTCTACGCAATCAAAAGGGGTCTCTATCGTTTGCCCGAATTTCATATGCCATAAATGTATTGCTTGCCATAATGATCATTTGCCATAACTGTTTTTTCTCTTTATTTGTTAATTATTCCGGATTGTTATGAAACAAACCTAACCTAACCTATAGAGTTCTACAGGATTGCTATTGCAATTCTCCTGAAAAAATTACGGTTTCAGAGAAAAAAAGGGTTATGGCAAATGATCATTATGGCAAACATTACATTATGGCATATGAAATTCGGGCAAAAGAGGGGCTCCGCTTAAAAAGATGTGGCAAAAACTACAGGATTGTGTCGCCCAACCCTGGCCTGGCCAGGGCACTTTCGTAAGAGGACCTACTTCTAGGGTGGTAAAAAATTACAAGCACTAATACCCAAGAATGCATTAAACTAACTAACTTAAAGGTAAGTTACCTTTTCCGTTAAAACTCTTGTTCTTAAAGTTCTTAACCGGTATTGATTCTGATTACGCCATGAAATTATATTGACGAGCTTAAATATTATTCTTATCTAATAAACTGTGTTAGTCAATAACAAGACTCAAAGGCTTTGACCTCAACCACAATGCATTATTTTGACAATAGCACGTTAGTTACTGGTTGCTTACATAATAAGACATAAGACTAACAAACGAGGCACCATCATACCGAAGTAGTCGGTACCTACTTAGCAAATATTTCAATGGAACTAATGTAATGTTTTTGACACATACAGTCGACGTCAAAGATATCTTTACACTTTAGTGCCTTGTTGCTCCAAGCACTTCATATGAAAGTTGAAACATGAAGTTACAACGACAAGGCACTAAAGTGTAAAGTAAAGATTATCTTTGACGTCGACTGTACATGTTTTTAATTATTATGGGCAAATGGGCAGCGCCTCTAGCGTCGCGCATGAATGTTTGTTACATTAGGTATACTGTTAAATTTGATTTTGAAGTTCGTTTGTTGCCGTTTAGCTCATACTAATAGAGTCATTAATTTTAGTGAGAGCGAACGGTACGACACGAACTTTGTAAATTGAATTTCGAAGTAGCCCCCCAGAGCTTGAGTGTAAGCTTTGTGTAAACTTCTCTAAGAAAAAGTTAGCAGCGCCACCAGCGGCGCGTTTCGGCAGCAAATTGTTAATAGTATTCGAGATTCGACGCTTATGGTGACCTTATGGTGGTCTTACCATGACGTCTTATTGCGATTCAGTTTAGGTTCGCTCGCTGTCAGATTCATACTAAAAGTGACAGCTGAAACTTGAACTGAGTCGGAATTAGGACGTCATGGTAAGGCCCCAACGAACATGACGTTCCAGAACGTGACAGGCGACAACTAACAGTGACATTTCGTCACACATTTCGTAGACGATGAGAAACCCAATTCAATCCAAACTTTTCAAGCCGACCGACAATGTATTCCAAATTTGTTATCGTCACTTGCCTATCACCTTTATGAAATAGGGTCTAAGCATATACATATGTATGTAAGTATGTACATATTGTTCTTTCTTGTATTAAAAAAAACACTAAATTTACAGCGTAATTTGGGTCGCGTATTTTTTTCTACATACAAAAGTCCAATTCATTTTTCGTCGCTGCATAAAATATAGACTTTTCAATTTGGTACAAAACTACATACATATAATTAATCACGTCTTTATCCCTTGTGGTGTAGACAGAGCCTAAGGTAACAAGACCTAAAGGCCACATTTAGCATGATTCTGGGCGTATAACAGGAAAGGGGAATCAAAATAGTGATAGGTTGCTAGCCGCATCGCCTATAACATGATTCCTAGGATTTTCGCCCATTCCAGTACAAAAATATTTATACATACATATAATATTAACATTATTAACACACTGTACTGTAATTTATTTTATTATCGAACTTTTATTGCAATGTGTTCGCGTCACATAAATATTTCAAAATTTATGTAACAATTGAAGATATCAAATGCATAAAATTAATGTACACGTCACATAGGCAACCAAAAGGTTACTAAGCCATGCAATATACTATGACCGCTATAGCAATACTACAAGACGGATAAGTTACATAACGTCAATACTTTGAAAAAAGCTCACAGTTCAAATCAGTTCGTAAACTAAACTGAACCTTGAAGCAAAGTAAGTAGAGTTCATGAAACATGATACACTTTTAGATCCTTTTTAGAGTTTCGTGGCCAAAATGGTAATAACTTGACTAATTTGTCTTGTATAACTGGCTGCCGGTTCGCAGCTTACCACAAAGACTCTCGTACTAGATACCTAGCTGTAATTTGGCATGTGTGTATAATAAAGCAGTAGAATGAAATTAAAAAAAATGGGATTGGTATAATCTCTCCCGTATGTAAAGCGGGGTAGTCTTTTTTTCTCTACTAAACCCTAGCGTGGAGTTTCATGGAATAGTTAGTTCGTTACATAAAAATTGCAGCATTGCGAAAATTATTTTTCGAATTTTTGCAATTTTAGAACAATAAAAATTATTAAGATTGCACTTAAAAAACCATTGATAAAAATTTACAAGATAAATTAATTAAACTAAGACTATAATAAACTAAAATAAATCTAAAAAGTACTCCCCCGCGGCATTGAGCCAAAGATACTGGCAGCATTTCCTCGCTGTATTGCAATACTAATTCGCTGTGCGAGGAAGCTGCCAGCTCTTTGGTCTTCCTTGCAGTCGATCAACGAATGCGCGCTAGGACCCCACGGACCCCACGGACCTAAGGTCTCAACCCCGAACAGTAAAGCAAAGCAAAAGAAAAAGAAAGCAGGAAGTAGTATTCGGAGAGACGTTTATATTTATTTACTTCTAGTTTTTCGGCCGCCTCCGCTGCTGCACCTGTGCTCTGTTCGCTGTTTCGTGGACGTGGGAAGGGGCCAGTGTGTCTACAGTGTAGACTCTACACAGGTAGCGTCCCACACCAGCACCCGGCCCAGCTTCCACAGAATCAGTGACATGCCGTCGGGTCTCTTGCCGTTGTCTCTGGCGATACCGGGTGGCTCGGAGGCTGAAGTAGCGCCGCGCCGGTACGTTGACGGTGGCAAGAGAGCGACGGATTATGTCATTAAGCGTGCCTAAAGAAGCGACCTGCACTTTTTTTGGTATTGAATGCTTTGATAAACAATAACTGTAGATACACAGTCGCGCTCCCGAAAATCTCCGAGCCAAATAAGCTCCAATTTAATAAAATTGGCTTAATTTTTTCTCAGTACGTTGTTGTCAATGCCAGCGTAACGATGCCCACGTGTGTCTTCAAATAGTGCAAAAATCCCTCGCAAAAACGGAACAAATCTGATGGAATATCATACTTTCAGTGAATATCTGTTGTTTTTTCTATTAAATTCTAAGAATCGGAGAGAAATATTGATCTAAATTAATTTTAAAGCCATTTCTAAATTGCTAATTTTTGCCAGAATTCGACAACATTGACATAATGCCTTGTCTTTGTCACACGCACAGGAAAGCTTATCAGTAAAACGAAACAGATAAACAACAGAACATAGAACAAAAGTGTAGTGGAGTTGCCATCACCCTATTTTTTATTTCTAGAATCTTTATGTGTTTTTGTGTGAAGCTTTGATTTCCTGGATGTGTATACGTAAGTCATGTATGTGTGATTTAGTTTTAGACTTATTTATTCATCAACAAAAATTACATCATATAAATACATGCATGTCACAAATATAAGTATTTCTGTTAAGATCGTCAAAAATTAATAATAATAAGAGCATAATAAATTATAAACACTAAAACAATAAAATAAAATACAATGTCAAAATTAATAAGTGTTGTAAAAAAATATGTCAATTTTATAATTCTAATAACATTTGAATAAAAATTATCTTGTGTATGTGTTACTGGGAAACGTGTGCGGTAGTTTGACTGTTTGAGAACCACTCGGACCCTCAGATATCTATTTTTAAGACAATCGGTCCAAAAAGTAAAGATTTAGAAATGGCGGCCACTTTTTCCATTTTTGATAACGGTTTCATATTTGGGGACCACTCGAACCCTCAGATTTTGATTTTGATAGCAATCGGTCCAAAAACTAAGAATTTCAAAATGGCGGCCAGCTTTAAAACTTAATTTTCACACTCAGAAACGCCAATTAACATAATAAGAACTCTGAGTGCTGCAGGGATGATTTATTGAAACTTGAACTAGATCCATGAACATGGTAAAACAATTCTAAATTTCCACTGTCAGTCAATACAACCGACTGGGTAGGTAATTAAAGTTAACTTTCATACTCAGAGACGTCAGAGAACTTAATGTTCTAATAATCATAATATTAACTGACGTCTCTGAGAACGGTTTTGATATATTATTATTCTGCAATAATTATATACGTTGCCACTTTAGGCAGCTACGACATTTGTCATGTTTACCGCTATCCCTCGGGAATTATGCAACTTTCCGGAATACAAAGTAGCCTATTTGTTAATCTAGGGTACCAGCTATATCCGTTCCAAATTTTATCAAAATTCGTCAAGTCGTATCAGCGCGAAGAAGGAACAAACATACACACTCACAATGTCACATCCATCCATCCTCATAAACTTTCGCATTTATAATATTAGTAGGATATAGATCGTATCTCGAAAACGGTAAACATTTGGTTTGGAGTAAAGAAAATTAGCTTTAAGATTATCTAAATGACTTCCCCATTCATCCTGTAAAGTATTGGCGTTAACATTAATTTCACCCTGTTTTTTATTGCATTAATTGTCAAAAACTTTTAAAAAATAAAGTCCTCTCCGAAGGTCCGAATGCATTCTTTGTTCAACAACATAATTTCGTCCGTCAAAGCAACGTCAAACTCGTCAAAGCGTCGCCTTCAATGTAACAAGTGGAATTAATCCCTCTGCCGTTTCTGATAAGGCTTGCATTCATATCCGAGTTTAAACCAAACGTGTGTGAAATTGTCAAGTTTAGCTGTCAAGGTGTCAAGCGTTTTGGAGTTTTGCCGCTACCGAAATTCGACTGTAATAAAGTAAAGACTAGGTTCAAATTTCGTCACGAATTCTTTCAATTCGTCTGTGTGGTGGAATTACTTTTCTCTACGCACACGTAAATATATTTTTAACTGTGGAGTAGCGAAATTCAACTGTAATTAAGTAAAGACTAGGATCAAATTTCGTCACTTATTCTCTTAATTACTTTGTGTAGGTGATGATTTTATTTGTTACGCAAACAAATAAATAGTTCGGACATTTTTTGAAGAGGATTTTGTATGGCACTGTGTATCTACAGTTATTATTTATCAAAGATTGAATGCCTTTGATTAGCTATTTGATTAGCTATTAATCAACTTGGGTTCTTACAAAAAGAAAGAAAACTGTTTATTTGCTTAGAACACGTACAAAAAGACGTTAATTAGAACTGGGGGCCTTACCATGACGTTTTATTTCCGACTCAGTTCAAGTTTTAGCTATCACTTTTAGTATGAATCTGACAGCGAGCGAACCTAAACTAAATCGCATTAAGATGTCGTGGATCACCATGCAAATTATTACAACATATTAAATATTGCGCTAAAGTTATGTCAAAATTTAAAAACTGAATTAATTGATCTGAATCTGTAGTTTTGTAATTGTCTGGTAACTGATATTTAGGTGATATGTGATATAATTTATTTTATTAGTACCTAACGTCTGCATTAATTTGATGCAGGCCTTGGATTTTATTATTAAGTCCCAAAACAAAATGCTGAATTGTTATTTCGCCGACTAAAATAATGTTCTTTTGGGTAATCATTTTGAATATTTTACAGTACAATAACATTATATCTTACATTACAGTACCTTGTTGACGATGTTTCCTTATTTAATGATAATGAAATACAAGCTTGTCGCATGCAAAAAAAATGTTGTGCGTGACGTGCATCCCGTGGGAAATTCGCAGTCATATGCCTGGATCTAATAACAACCGTTCTACTTTCTCAACTTCCTTTATGAACCTCTGTACACAATTGTTAGCTAGGAACAAAACGACCAACAACAAATATCGTGGCGACCGAACAACATGCGGCTTGTCGTGGCAGTTAAAGCTTTACTGGCCGACTTAGCTCTTAAAATGGTTGCATCAGTAGTACCTCTATCATGCATACATATTTTGCTTGTCTCTAAGAATATATATTATCTCTCTATCTCACCAGGTTAGTGGGACAGCAACACAACTGTCTCAGTCTATCTTCCTTACCGAAATCATCTATGATTTAACTAAGGCATCCGTGTTTTGAGCAATTATTGGGCAAAGCGTTACACGCGAAAGAACTAGCTGATACAATTACATACGTCTTCCGTATCAAAAGGCCTCGTTGAGCTCCATATAAATTTTAATTGATGAATGAGTTGAAACCCCGTGACATTGAAAGCTGAGATTTAATCGTATATGCATATGTCATGGCTCAACGGAAATGTTGTGGCTTTCAGGGATTCTTACAGGTCCGGGAGGCTCAAGGATTTGTCTTAATGATGGCAGGTAAAAAACTTACTAGTTCACAAAATTTATGTAGTACCATAGAATTAGGATGTCGTCGTCGTCGCGGCGGCGGCGGATTCAAAGTCTATGTATGAACAGATAGTACAATATCTATATAACTCTGATGAAAAAAAAAATAGAAAAATATCGGTGACTAATTTATCTTTACTATATATATACTCATAGGCCCGACCGACTGATAAAATGAGGGTCACAGCCTGGCAAAAAAGAGTAGAAATTAAAAAGTGGCAATACAGGCCTTATACTCCGACATCCGATTTTCGAAGTTCGGTTCGTGCCGTTCCGCTCTCACTAATAGTTATTAAATTGAGAGTGAGAGGGACGGCGTGATACGAACTTCGAAAATCGAATTTCGGAGTAGCCCCCCAGTAGTGTCATCCCGTTTTCTTATACATTATAGATTAGAAAGGGACGACACTTCAATATAATACTGTAGTGTCGTCTCTTTCTAATCTAGTGTTTCTTAATCTTCTTAATCTATTCTTAATCCAATCTTTTGCCAGGCTTTAAAATGCCGTAAGATAGGTACCTATGTAATATTTTTTTTATTTATGTTTTAACAAGGTCTTTGCATCTCAGCTGGTCTATGGTCTCTCATCACTCATGACATCTCGTCCTGACACAGGCACGTTGAACGACGTTTCGATTGAAATTTTATAGCAAATCTTATTTAAAATGGTTTATTTTTATGAGTAAGTATTTATCTGTTTTTAGGATTGCGTGTGTCTGTAATCGTGTTCGTGTGTGTATAATCTATTTAAATCAGTATTACTGTGTGTCGTGATTTCGCTACTGAATATCCTGCCTAGTGGGCTACCAACGCTGCCAAGCTTGAATAAAGTTAACAAGTAACTCAAGTAAAATCTTGTGTTACAAAAAACCATGATACAAAGGAATGAAAGCACCATTTCTCACTATTTGGTCTGTAATGGCAATTTTCGTAAGTATTTCATTGTAGCAATAAGGTCACCTTGCAGGAGAAAAACAATCTCGATTAAGTCTCTAACTAAATCTGGCTTAAAGCGTGGCTGTACCTTTTTGAGGCGTTAACACAAGATTTTAACTTTTTGCACCATTGCGGCCTGAGTATGTAGGTATTGTGAGGTAGCATGCGAATCTGCGAACTGGCTGGTTTGTCGGACTGGCTGGTTCGTCAGTGCAATTGAAATCCATACATCGAACGCTCGTTCGATGATTTGAAATATTTGGTTTTTGGATTTCGAGAACACAGAGAGATCGCTTTGAACGGGGCTTGCAGATGCATCCCGGCATTTTTGTAGGTATATTTAATGAATAATTGATTCAAAGCGAAATAAAACATATTCCAACGTAATGAGTTGTTTTAAATAAAGTTATAGGCCTTCTGCACCCCCAGTTTTTATAGGCCGAATTCTATACGAATCCCCGTACTAGTTGAAGTGCCTCCTCAAGGCAGCTCCACAGTATGTAAATAATTGTAAAACGAACCTTTTTTTCAATGAAATTACAAATTGGCTTACGAAATTCAAGAAAGGTCATCGACTTATCTCAAAAAACATTATCATTATAACTGTCCACTGATATGTGCCTGTAAGTTAATTTAAGACGTGCAAGAGTCTGTACCTACATGTCACGGTGTGAAGAGGTTGGCATTTTTTTTATTAACGATGAACGATAATATGTTGGCATTCAATGACGGGCTCGACGAGTTCCATTGATTTTTACTTTATGATCTCATTAAACGTTAACTTGTTTTGAATCCAGCGAGTTTACTGCGCCAAAAAATGCTTATTATTGTTGTAGTGAAACACATACTGAAATGTCTGTTCAGTTCAAAAATGCCTATCACGAACTCTATTTTAATAACAATAGCTAGGACAGACTGATCAAATCAGTAGGCTTATTGTCTAACTCGCTCGCGATCACCATCGTGTTCATTTTGACAGTTCATGTATGGGCTGACAATTGGCATCGGAATCAGCTAGCTGTCACATTCATACAAGAACTGTCAAAATGAACACGATGGTGATTGCGAGCGAGTTAGATAATAAGCCTACAGCTTGGACTTCAGCACAACAAATTGTTAAAGGGTGCTCTACTACTACTAACCCCCGATGCAAGAAGAGGGTAATAAGCTTGACTTCGATGTCTGTGTGTGTTTTTCTGTGCCATTGTCTCCAGCGAATGTACCGATTTCGATGTGGTTTTTTTTAATTCGTTTTTTTCCTTGCAGTGGTTCTTAGTATGTTTGGCAAAAATTGGCTATTTTCTGAGCCGTGTTAAGATCAGAACAACACAATTCTCAGGACCTACCTACCTACCGTAATACATTTAACACTAAGTGGCGAGGTAACTTATTTGATAACTCAAGGCAATTATTATGTATATTCAATTTGAAATCATATTTAATTTTACCGATTGTATTGTTTACACACACAATCAATACGTATATAAGCATAATAAAATTGTAAAGTAATTCGAATCTGTGTTTCCGAGTTCATCAGAATTGATGATGATAATGTAACACTGCTGTTTTACCACGCAATGAGTCAGCTGTTATAAGATGTCACCGTCGAGTGCCCTTCTTGTCCAATTGGTGTAATTACGAATTACAACAGACGTAAAAGTACAATTATTAACAATATGGGCGACATTTATT
Source organism: Pandemis heparana (assembly GCA_963854515.1). Taxonomy (NCBI): domain Eukaryota; kingdom Metazoa; phylum Arthropoda; class Insecta; order Lepidoptera; family Tortricidae; genus Pandemis; species Pandemis heparana. The sequence continues at coordinate 6,976,268 of OY978010.1, forward strand.
TTCATCAACAAATTGTTTTGAATGAAGAATTATACTGGGAGGTAAATAAGGCGTCGAAAATGTTTTCACTGTAAAGTGATTACCTGGTTGTAAATATCATGGTTAATGAGATAATTTTGATAATTTAATATTAAACTTACGATAATAATCATCGCCATTCAATTTAGCTTCGAAGGCTCAGCTTCCTGCGCTTTTGTCTGGTTCATGCGCTCTTTTTGAAGTGAAAACTTCTTTAATTTCTTTTCTTTTTTTTCTTCTTTTTTATGTCAATTTTATGTAGCTTTTAATATTTTTTTGTTCTTTAATTACTGTGATTGTCATAATAAACTTTTTTTTTCTTTTTTTTTTCTTTTTTCTTTAGCGGCGTTGGAGCATTTTTGGGATGGTTAAAAAAATGTTAAACTCGCGTCAGGCGTAAGACGGAGGGAGAGTTTAAGGACCAGAATATCAGATCCTCTACGAAGCTTAATTTGAGATACGAATGAATCGCGTTCGATTTTTCAAGTGTTTTTTTGTTGAGTCGTGGAGCAAAAGAACCAGGGCATCAGCACATTGTTAGAGGTCTGTCAATATAGATAATACGTGCGTTTTTTTGTAAGCGGCCAGTACGGTACGCGTCTTGAGCGTCATGGAGGTTACAACATTAAAATCTAACACTCACCGGAGTGCTACCCGTCACTTTTTTACATAGTCAAACAAAAGTGTGTCCACACAATCATTGCCCTACAACCTATGGCTTCTTAGAAGTTTTGAAACAAAACCTCTTGTCCTGCACCGTGACTAGGTAGGTACAAAACGATTGAACTCCACTTCTCTGACTCTGCAAACATGAATCTTACACCGATGTGTATAAAGTCTTAGTTTAAAATATTGCAAACAGATGACAGCCATTTTTCAAAATCTCTACATGCCCATCGCCACAATTATTCTAACGGTGTCAAGTTATATAAGTCGTTACGTCCGAATCGAATCGTGAGACAAAAGCGCTTTTGCGATGGAAAATAGTTTCTAGTCTAAGCGCTTAAGGTTGTTACAAGCATCGGTAACCATTGCAGAAAACAATGACGACTCACATTGTTTAGTGCTTTTTGAATTGCCTGGTTTTTGGCTCGTTACGCGATTTAAGTAAGTCTTTAATTTCCATTTTATTTTTCGAGACTGATTATTGCAATCTGTAAAATACATGAAACGTTTTTATTTTGTATTTTTTATTAAATACAAAATTAAAGCAACGTAAAAGTATGTAACACTACAAGTTCGTCTAGTTGTTTCTAGAAAACAACAATTTTATTACAAGTCACACAATAATTAAATACGCCTACAAAAACATGAGTAGCAATAACATTGTTACGAGAGTAGACATCTGCAAACACTGATTTTTCAGGTATTTATTTATAAGAAAGAAAGAAAGATTTTATGTGCATAGGTTATTGACTATAACCAGGTGACCCACTTGTTTGTTTATCTACCCTGAATCTTAAAAATACCACCAACATCTCTCAATTTATCTATTACTTACCTACGCCAGATACCTCGACGGCTAGACATGAACATTACTAGCAAAATAATATTTTAAATTATGTACACATTATATTTCACAACGTGATATCTGGGTAACCAGCAAAATGTATAAATGTATTTTAAGTGCTCTAAATGCTTTTAGCAAAAGCGGTGTTGAAAATTTTCAGTACCAACTCGAAATTGAATGATATCGAAACCTTTCAAAATGGTGTTTGGTTTCTGTAGCATAAAGTTGCTTTGTCAAGCGTGAGAGGATTTCACAATTAAAAAACAGCATGTATGTGTGTATGTATGTATAACTCTTATCAGTGTGTATGTTCTTTTCAGTACGTTGTTAGTTTATCGTTTGTTCATAATCATCTATCCTTTCTGCACACTACAAAAAAATAAACCTAAATATAAGTAATATTTATCTAACTAAAATCTTCTTTTTTTAAGTTATTTTTCCCAGTATTTTTTATGACTGTCCTTGCATTGTAAATCGTCATCTATAACAAATTAAATAAAACCTTTTCATAAAAGGAATAAATAGTAATACATGCCATTATCTATAATAATAATAATAATAATAATAATAATATTTATTTATTTTACACAATAATTGTCACATAACAAACTTATAGGCTAAAGATAACAAAAGGGAAAAATAATGTATTTAAATACCCTGAACTAGGAAATATGGATTCCTGATTATTGAACTTCGTTGTAAAAATTAGTAGTGAGTAGGTATTCTTAGTAGTTAAATCAAACCGCTTCCAAAAACTGTGGTCCAAAAACACTGTACCAATTGCTTCTCTTTCCGCGCCAATGGTAAAAGCCCATCGTTGTTACTTTAGGCTCTATCTACCCTGTAAGAGATAAAGCCGTGACTTATGAATGTATCAAACCGCTCAAGTGACTAACTTTCAGTTCAAATTTCAAGGACTTATTATTATCAGTTTTGGCAGTTGCGCGTTGCGTTAAATAAATATAATAATAAATCGGGGAAAACAGTTTTAAAGTAGGTAACCCAGAAAGTAAAAAGGTCTAACTAAACGTTCGGTTTCAGACATAAACTGTCTCCTACTCAGCTACTTGGAATCGGTAAAACATACAGCATTTTAATCTAACAATGGAACTATAACGTTTTACTTAGCTGACCTATAATATCGTATTAATGTTTAGTAATTAATACATTTACATACATACAGAGGCGACTGACCGATACTAAAACAATTCATTTCACTAATCACGAATGCATAAAACACCAACTGTCACCCATTTCTAAACATTTCAAAGCCTATTTTCATCAAACGTGGATTACGCCAAGCATTCTATTTCGATGGAGTTTTAATTAAGTAGAACAAAAACAATAATTGCAGAAATACTTATTTAGCATTTATTTTTAAACATGGACACAGGCTATGAAGCTATAAAAGAAAATGTTTATCTACCAAAGGAAATTGGTAAGTTGTATGTTTATGATAGGTATCAGAGTGTTTAATTTATCAATTTGTTCACTTCGTTGCTTAATTCATTGTACCTACTCGTACAATTAAAGTGTAAAGTATTCAGCTTTTAGTTGTTCTGTTTTTCTAAGTATAATTGACTTGACTCCGTCTGCGGTTTTTGCTTTGTCAGGCGTAAATTTTCGAGCACATTTATTGAGCAATATATCTTTTAGCAATATAGAAGAAAAGACGAAGAAACAAAGATGTATGAATGTAAATGTGGCTTAAATATCCTTATTAGGACTTTTTCAGATACAAATGATATTTTAGATAAATTCCAGAATTTGAAAGTGAATAGTTTTGAAGTCTTGTGTATTTGCTCAATCGTATCCAAAGGAACTTATTACTTGTTTAGCATGTAACAATGTTACAAATTATTTATTTTTACAGATACAATTCAAAGATGGTCTTTGTCAGAAACATCGATAGGCCTTGGGATAATACTAGCCACGTATCTATTAGTCGTATTGAAAATTTTGCCAAATTACATGAAAGACCAACAGCCTTACGATTTGAAGAATATTTTAACTAAATATAACGCCTTTCAAGTTATATCTTCTGCGTACATAGTATATCTGGTAAGATTTTAAATTCAAATGGGTAAGTAAAGTACCTAAGTAAATACCTAAATACGACGGACTATTAACAAAAAACTGATCCAGTCTCAAACTAAGCAAAGACGATGGAAGTTTATCCCTCGACTAATGGCGAAGACTTACTTTGATACTCTTATAATCGTCATGACTCTGGTACAGATATTCGTATTCATCATACAAGCGCCTGCCCTGTTTGGTATATCTACGAGCCCGCAACGTTAAATTTTGTAGTCAGGAACCCTACCATTAAGATCACCAATCATCAATGTGGGGTTTGCTTTTTGTCCGTACAGTAAACTTGTCTCGTGTCGAATGGAATTTGGACATTAGGAATAAGCAGTGATCTAAAATGTTTTGTCTTGGTTACAGTACGCGAGATACATCGTAAGATATGGTATCATCACCACGAGATGCCCTCAAGGAGAGGAATTACAAGGAGTAAGTAAGCTATTTTTGCCATTGAGTTAGAATTTTATTATCACAATCATCAGATCTAAGTACTTACCTACTTTATAAGTGCTTACCTACACTGATCATCAGCGCACAGCTAAAACAAACTCTAGACAGCTGAAATTTGCATTAAGTTTCGTTTTATAACGTAAAGGCTTATTAAGATTTTTTTTTAGAAATTACCATAGCTTGGACAAGTCACCACATGAACAGATGCAGACTTGGAACAAGATTAAATAGAGTCGTACCTAATAGTTAATAGTGTACCCATGGATTAAATATGTAAAAAAATGCAATTAACATTTGGCATTTTTTTGTTGCATTTCTATTACCGTGTCGTGATGATTTTACGACGACTTGTTGAAGCTGTGGTTGTTACAAACGAAAAACTTAAACACAAACACTTTAATAAAGGAAATAGCAATACGTGTGTCATGATTATAACAGGTAAGACTGTAAGGGGTTGTTTTATATTAATGATTTTAAATTTCAGGTGATATTAGAAATATACCCCTACTTCATTGCCAAACACCTGGATCTCCTGGATACAGTTTTTTTCGTACTCCGTAAGAAAGACAACCAAGTTACCTTTCTTCACTTGTTCCACCATACGTCTATGGTTTCTTGGACTTGGCTGCATCTGATGTATCACCCCACCGACCACTTTGTGGTTGTTGGGTTGTTGAACAGTTTCGTCCATGTGCTGATGTATGCATATTACGGCATTGCTTCCATGGGTCCTGAGTACCAGAAGTATGTCTGGTGGAAGAAACATTTGACTAAGGTTCAATTGGTAAGTCTAGGCCACTTGCTGGAATAATTAAATGTGGATGTAGTCGTTAAACCTGATTAATGCAATAGACTGGATTACGCGGGTACCTATTAAAAACATCGCTAAAACGTTCGACAGTTTCGAATCTATTCGAGATTGGCCTGGGAGTGCATGACATTGTTTTAGCCGATGTTTTTATAACGTAAGTAATCCGGTTCAGTGCATTAATTACAGTCTGTTTCAATAAGGAAGGTATGGGTGACATACCTATCCACTTTGAAAAATCTAGAGGTGAGACTTCATTGTGACAGCCTGCGTATTCAACGATTATCGATTATATTTTAGTCATCGGTTCTATAAAAATATCGACTACATAACTAATTTATAAATAAATGCTATTTCGTTATACCTACCTAATAATAGGTTGTCATTAGATTTTCGATTACTTATACGCGATTTTAACCGGGTACCTAATTGGCATTGTTCATTTCTTTAAGCTGTGCTTCTAACACTTTTATTTGATAAAATGGACCATTTCAAGCAATTAATTTGAATAATGATATATGCTTTTATTAATAATAAATAATACTTCGCTGTTTGATAATTTGTTAATTTTGACACGATCCCAATCGTCTTCGTTCAGCAATAAAAAAAAACGGTTTTGTCTATGCGTTAACTTCACATATCTGTGTATGTGTGTGTGTGAAGTCAATGTCCACCTCATCCACAACCGTTGGTGTTGTTTATTGTTTTCCGTACTGTTTTCGCTTTTCTCGTTTGACCCCTGCATATCATTCCCGACACCTACATATATTAAAGTAGTCTTCGCCACAATATAATATAGTTTCAAGCATTGGTGTAAGCTTTGAAATACTCCATTAGCTTGCGTACACCTTCCTTCCGGAAAATCTGCTTTGATTTTCACAATGATTTGTTCGGGCTATTGTTCGAGTCAGTGTTGCAATTTGCACCCCGGCACAAAACATTTTTATAAATATCCATTGTGTATTCCACTGTTTTATACTTTGAATTTGCTTTTCTTCTTCTTCTTCTTTTAATAATATGGCCCCATCGATCGATGCGATGATTTCGCCAATGTCAAATGCTTTTATTTATAACGTTTGTAGATTAAGCAGGAATGTAATGTTATGACGTATGTGACAGTGACGGCTGACATTTACCGTACCTAGCTAAACTTTTTTTGTCATTTTTGTGGCAAACATTTAATGCCCGATTCTGCCAAAAAACCGGGTCGTTAGGTCAAAGGTTCTAGTAAGTCAATTTTGTATTTATTTTGTTGTCAAAATTTTCGTGAACGCTAACGGTTACATTCTATAGCTCTATCAGCTATACCTTCCTTATTGAAACAGACCGTAATCTTCAAGACATTGTACACTTATCGGGTATCTATCCTCAAGAGGATATCCCGTAATACAAGAAACACTCAAAGAAACAATGTCACTTGTTTATGTTTTCCAAATTAAAATTAATGTCACTATGGCATTTACAGATGTAGTGCGAAATGATTTTCCATGACATTTCGTTGAATCTCATGCGGTTTTCAACGTTAACGGCATTTGAATAAGTTTCTTATTTATAAAACAATTTAATCTGACAGCTGCATTGTATACACGACTTTAATGATATGGTACTAAAGTTGAAAACCGGATAAAATTTTACGAAATGTCATGGAAAATCTTTTTGCACTACACTTGTATTAAATTGAGATAAATATTATGGGTATTTTTCAATTAAATGCGTTAAAAATTTTTACTTGTCATTTTGACATCATTTAGTTACACCTCCAGATTCACTGTAAATTTTATTTTCAGATACAATTCGTGCTAGTGATATCCCACCTTCACTACCAGCAGAAACTGACGCCGTGTCCTCTCCCATCATTCTTCCACTACTTCTGCATGACCAGCATCGGCTCCTTCTTCTTCCTCTTTCTCAAGTTCTACTTCCAAAGCTACTCCGCCAAGAGAACTGAGAATAACAAAAGTAGAGTCAACGAAACGAGAAAGTGTGAATGTGTTATTAAAAGTGATTAGTTTGTATTTTGTTGTGTATTTTTTTCTTAGATTTATATCCTACAAAATTTGTCAGCTAACTGGACATAGGTGTAAGTCAAAAAAGAATAGAAAAATTTGGTGCTCACTCACAACATAACCTGTAACCACGTTCCGCGCTAAATATGTAGCTGCAGAGCGGGAACCACGTCTGATTCAAACATGCGTCAAAAATAAGAATTGTGATAATAATAAATTCTTAGGTTAAATTTAACTAGTTCTTATTATTAATTATTATATAATATATTATTATAAAACTTAGTTTTAAAAAAGTTAATAAAACAGCCAAAATTGTTCGCCTTTGTAGATTTTGTTTTGTCCTTTTACATAACCTACGGTCTGTTTCAATAAGGAAGGGTTGTGAGACAGATCCATAGAATGTAACTGTTAGTGTTCACGAAAGTTTTGACAGCAAAATAAATACTAAATTGAATTACTTAGAAATAAATCAATACTTGGTACTACTACTTTAATAACGTTCTAAAAAGAACGATGGCGACGTTTTTTGCGTTTATATAATTTTCACGTACATATTTTCAATATATGTAATTGTTGACGAGACGTTGCTAGGTTACGTTCTATGGTCATTAAAACTAGAGAGATGACTATGTATAATTGGGTAATCGGTTAAATCGCGTATACCTAATCGAAAATCCAAAGACACCCCTACAAAATTATGAAGTGAGTATTTTACATTCTTTCACACTCACTACACAATACCAATCTATTTTACTGATAATAAATAGATTCCTTAGAACTTCAATTACATAATGAAGTTAAATAATATTTTATACAACCTATTTTGTTGAAAAAACAACTTGGCAAAAAGCGTAAAATAAGAATTATAATTATTACATCTTAGAAGATTGACTTGTATATTGTTGCGAACTCTTTACCTTTTTGATACTTTTTATGTATATTTTTAATCGTTTTTGCTTTTTGAATCTTACTTTGTTATGTCTTGTCGGTGTCAATACAGTCTTGAGCTGAGGAGCTGGTTTTTCATTGTGATCTATTCATTTATCCATTTCCTTAAATTATAATACAGTCCACATTTCGTTCGCTTCAAGTATCATTATATCGAAATAGCATTTATTTAATAAATTAATATGCAGTCGTTATTTTTATGGAATCGATTGTTATTAGTACTAAGACATAATCGATAATCGTTTTATGTGAAAGGTGTCACAAGGAAGCCTCACCTCTAGATTTGTCAATGTTAATGTCACATACAACCCTTCCTTATTGAAACCGGGCCTTTTATTTTGCGACGACTTTAGGTACACATGCACTTCCTCAACTGAGTAGGTACTAGTTACTGTAGCGACACTAGCGCCACCTAGTTAGCAGCTACAGGCCTCTCTCCAGGCAGACGTTATGCCTTATTGAAACCGAGTGTAACCTAACTCTAACCCTACCTACTGTGATTGATGTACAATAAAGTGTTACATACTAAGTACTATATGAAATAAATATTTTTTCAGTAATTTTAAAGAAGAGTAAAATAGCTTATTGCTTACCATGGGATACCATGGGAAATACCATGGGATTCAGGTTAGCCTGCGTGGCCGCAGTGCTATGGAGGTGGGATTCCCGAAACGAGCCTTCGTCCGTAAAGTGTGATCGCTGTGGTCAGTAGACAATAATAACTTGACCCTTTCGCTCGTAGAAATTATATAAAGTCAAGTGCCTTTTTGTATACATCAACGCACGACCTATACGTCAAGACACAACTCGCGCTTTGCACTCCCGAGCGAATCAATCAATTCACCGACGAGATTAGAGAATATATAGAACCCCTGCTAACCCTGTGAGTATCTGGACTCAGGCATTCCAATATTAGAAATTTGAAGTTCGTTTTGTACCGTTCCGCTCACACTAATTGTCATTGATAGGAGAGCGAGAGGGACAGTATGATAAACATTTCAAATTTCAGTGTAACCCCCTGTAGCATTAGTCGCCGCTTGACATCAGCGATGTCATGCAGGAAACCAAACTCGCGCGTTAATTATTTTTCAGTTGTGGCTGTTTTTTTTATAATGCACTCAATGAACCTACTGGGTGTGTATTAGGTACTATACAAGTGATACTGCAAATAATGATAGCGACATTTCTATTTCTCTTCGCTCTTGTCTTGTAAGTATTTTGTGAAACTGAAACTCATAACAATTTGGTTTGTCAAATAGAGGGCTCAGTAGAGCTTGAGATTCGCACGCAATGCTCTATGAAAATTTTAATGTAAATTTTAAAGCTTCGTGAGTACTTAAATACATACACATTAATAAATAAATTCATCGTACGGTACTAGTACAGTTGCACTTAGAAAATTACTATGGTGATAGCAATTTGGACTTCATAATTGGGACGTCGGAGTTTCAATGGACATAAGACCGGCCGCATAAACTCTGTTTTCTTTCCAATTTTGGTGACTTTTGACGAGGTAGTCGTATATGATATTTAAATCCAGCGCTACTAAAATTAAAATACCTACTGCACTAAATTATTTGTCAATAAATATCATGCCATGCACTAGCATAGATGAAAGCGCATAGATGTAGTGTCGACCGATCTACTGAATACGGTCCTCGGACGGGTCAAAAACGTTTAGATACATACAAAAGTACAAAAACACATACTTAGTTAAGGTCTTTTCATTCTTAATTGTCCTATTTGGTAAACAAAATTCTAACCTCAAAACGTCTCTTTTTTGTTATTTTTTTACTATTTCATCGTAAATAAAGCAACTGGAGATAAAATATCAGCAAAATTATGTACAAAATATTGCCTCAGGTTTATTTGATAACAATACACCTTATTCTTTAGAAAAAATTGTACATTGAGGTTAGAATTTTGTTTACCAAATAGGACAGTTAAGAATGAAAAGACCTTATATTTTTCTTTACATTTTGTTCTTATGAAAGAAAAAAACCAGTACCATAATTAGGATCTCTTAGAGTTTCATAGGGGCCTTAATTATAAAGCTGATGCTATTATTTTTGACTGGAAATTCAATGACTAATTCAAATAGTAAACATTCTATACCGTGGATTTCCACGGAATAGAATGTTTAGTATTTTATGGTATGATACCATCGCATATTTACCTATACGCGCCGTAAGTAGGCAATTTTGATCTATGTCAGAATATTCGAATGAATGCGGCCGCTCTTAAAGCCATCCATCCGGAGGTTGTGCCGGCGCACGCGCAGGCTCGCTACAAGAAAACATCAGTTCCCTTCCGGCTGTCGATGGGACCGGACGCGTCTTCACTCAAATTAAATAATAACCGGCGCGAGTGTTAAAGTTAGTCTTTTGTTTTAAGAGAAAAAGGTCAGTTGTATCTTCTGTTTTCATTTACTTTGTTTTTATTTTTCGGGTTATCGCACCTGTTATATGGTTGTGTTATATGTTTAATAATTAACTGATCATGCTACTTTCACGCTGTAATGAGTTCAATCGTAGTTATTTAATTAAGTATCAGAATTAGTAGAAAAATAATAATTAAATCCGTACACTTACTTAGGTACTATTTTTATTATTGATGTCTTACAAGACGACGATTACCTTTTAAGAACACCCGAAACTAGATCTACCCGTGGCAACTGTATCAAAGTATCGGAAGCTCAATTCATGAAAGGTTAAATTGGCCTGACACATTATCCCGTAAAAGTACCTGTCTGTAAACTAAATAACCGTGAACATTAAAAACAGTAATTCATTTTAACAGGTTTTCCTTTAATTTTCCAATTGTCTTGTATCTATATGATATTTTAAAATAGGCAGAAACAGGTATCGAAAACCGCTCAGATTTTTTAGTTTAGTGCTAGGTTAATTTATTATTATGGGAGTGTTTTAGTAATAAACTAGGTATTGCCGCATCCCAGTTCTACGCGATATTCGAAAGCGACACCATAGAGTTGCCGCATTATTGCCTCTGCTACAATGTATGATATTATAAGCATAGTGAGTGAAATTCACGAACGATACCGGAAGTTACCAATGTTTTTGAATTTCTACTGAGGCAAGACGTGGAAAACATTAGAAACATATGGGCTATCGAATCGTGATCTTTGATAACATGACGCGTTTAAACCGATATACATTATCTAAAACCAAAAAAAGCTGCCAACAGTAAAGGATTACCGCACAATAATTTGAGAAAAAACGTTAAGAAAGTAATAACACTTTGGGGAACTTATTTTCGCCGAAACGGCAGAACATCATGTTTGTACTCAATATGCACGTATTTCACTAAATTATGCATTTATGGACATATTATATGCGTTGCTTAGTGCCTAACATTGCTCAATTTGGAGCTTACCGACGTCAATCAGGTGACAATTGTCCCACAATATCTATTACGTAGTATTAAGTATTTACTACTGGAAAGTGTAATTATTCCTGTTGCAGACACATTTTGTCTGTTAATTAGAAGAGGATAAAAAAAATTGCACATGGTAAAATTTATCGTCGAATGTAATTAAATACAGGGTGTATCGGACACCCCCTAACAATAATCCACTGGGGTATATAACCATAGCTACAGAAGCTAAAAAAAAAAAAAATTGGAGTATTTTTTTCTTAATATTTTCTAAAGGAATGGTAGTATTTAACTGTAATAATTCCTATAGAAAATATAAAAAAAAGCTTCAATTGCTGCTTGGTAATTTTTCAAGAAATAATTGCTGGCTTTCAATATATTTTTTGGATAGAGAAGTCAATTATAAGAAACTAATTTCAATATTTTATCATATAACTCACATTTTTTTAACACAGAATTAAATGTGACTTATCTAATCTGATTGTGATTTAGTATAAGAAAAAATAGATACCTACCTACTCAATTTTCTAATTTATTTGTATTTTTTATTAGTCCTAAACCATTACCCTTTTTTTGTAGTCGAGTAAGTCAACGTGATTTTTGACAACCCTATCAAAAATACAGCAAATGTATGAAACTAGGTTAAGATTGGTACCTGTCTTCGCCTACCATCGTTTTCTTTTAAATGTGACCTATTTTGGAATGGTTAAGGCTCATAATCGAAATACACGTTAAAAATGCATAAGATTGCTGGAGGAAATTTCAAATTTCGTGTATAATTGACGCCTCAACCATACGTAGGCGAACGAAGGTGTAGTTTCACAAGTCTGTCAGAAGATAATGGAAATTGCGTCGGATATTATTAATAAAATGTGGTCTTCAATTAATAAAAAATGCAGCATCCCGACAGACTTAATGATAATTCTTAGTTAATTAAGTGCTGATAAGTTTTTATACTAAGTACTAAATTCTACATACATACATACATACATATCGTCACGCCTCTTTCCCACAGGGGTAGGCAGAGACTACTTTGTTCCACTTGCTACGATCCTGACATACCTCTTTCGCTTCATCCACATTCATCAATCTCTTCAAAAATAAACTAAATTCTATATTTTTAATTTTAGTAACAGAAATGAAAATGGCAGCCCCCGACGGATATTTATGTGTTAAATTTAAAAACTCCCGCTAATTAGTAATTGCAGTTATACAAAACGTGGCCTTTAGGTCTTGTTTACCTTGTTATTTAAGACGCCGTGATTTATGGATGTATTTATTATGTATGTACGGTCTATTTCAATAAGGAAGGGTTGTGTTGTGTGACAGGTCCATAGAATGTAACTGTTAGTGTTCACGAAAGTTTTGACAGCAAAATAAATACTAAATTGAATTACTTAGAAATAAACCAATACTTGGTACTGTGTATTAATAACGTTCTAAAAAGAATCACGGCGATGTTTTTTGCGTTTACATAATTTTCACGTACAAATTTTCAATATATGACATTATTAACGAGACGTTGCTAGGTTACGTTCTATGGTCATTAAAACTAGAGAGGTTACTATGTATAATTGGGTAATCGGTTAAAATCGCGTAAAATCGAAAATCCAAAACCGACCTACAAAAATATGAAGTGAGTATTTTACATTCTTTCACACTCACTACACAATACCAATCGACTTTATTGGTAATAAATAGATTCTTTAAAACTTCAATTACATTATGAAGTTAAATAATATTTTATACAACCTATTTTGTTGAAAAAACACAACTTGGCAAAAAGCGTAAAATAGGAATTATAATTATTACATCTTAGGAGATTGACTTGAGTATCATTATATTGAAATAGCATTTATGTAATAAATTAATATGCAGTCGTTATTTTTATGATATCGATTGATATTAGTACTAAGATATAATCAATAATCGTTTTATGTGAAAGGTGTCACAAAGAAGCCTCACCTCTAGATTTGTCAATGTTATCCTTCGCCCTATACCTGGTTTAATTCTTTGCTCGTATTGGATTTCCACGCTGTTTCACGAAATAAGACCAACCTTGCTACTCGCAAACGTGGAAGACAGCGTTATCTGTGCGAAACTTATGTCTAATTTTATTGATGAGAAAGTTGATTATGTCCCTTTACTAATAATTATGTATGTATGTATGTATGTATAACTCTTTATTGTACATAAAACACATTAATTTTACAGATAATGAGACAAATAGATGTACAAAGGCGAACTTATCCCTTAAAGGGATCTCTTCCAGTTAACCTTCGAACGATTGACAGGACAACAGAAATCAGAGTATAGAGAGTAGACATACTAGAAAGCTAGAAGAGCAATGACCAATTATTATAAATGTGAAAGTATGGATGGATGGATGGATGGATGTTTGTTTGTTACTCGATCACGCCAGAACGGCCCAACGGATCTGGATGAAATTCGGCACATAGATAGAGAAAAGTCTGGAATAGCACATAGGCTACTGTTTATCCCGGAAAATTGCGTAGTTCCCGCGGGATAGCGATATACGAATTCTTTGCAGACGAAGTCGCTGGCAACAGCTAGTTATAAATAAATAGCTGTTGCCCGGGACTTCGGATGCGCAGAATTAAATAAAAGCCTATGTATCAAGGATAATGTAGGATTATAATGGTGAAAGAATTTTTCAAATAGGCCCAGTACTTTCGGAGCCGAAATCTTTTCTCTTTATATTAACAGTATAGAAGTATAGATAATTTAACCCTCTGTCCTCTCAGCCAAAGTCTGAGACTTGACATTCAAGTTTTTTGCGTCACTCACCTGATGATCTACTAGACAGGAGACGAGTTCTCAAAAGCTCTAACGGTGCGTCTGGCCGCCGCCAAGTGTAACTAATTAGTTCAAAGTCCGTATTTTATATTCATAGACAGAAATTTCCATGATGATCTAGGAGCAAAGAATTAACATAAAATGCCAGCTGCATCTCTTCCCGCGCAGACGGTAATAGCCCATGGGCGAAAATCTTAGGAATCGTGTTTTAGGCGACGCGGCTAGCAACCCATCACTAAGTATTTTGATACCTGTTTCCACTTCCACCTATGCGCCCACAATCATGCTAAGCTTGGCCTTTGGGTCTTGTGACGCTTGGCTCTGTCTATCCCGTATGAGATAAAGTCGTGATTTATGTATGTATATGTAGATATAGAGGCGAATGGAGAACATTCTTTTTTTTGGAAGTCGATGAAAAATATGTACAGCAGCTTGCAAATTTGCATGGTTACTTTAAGGACTATAATGCTGTGAACACTCGAGTTCGCGTTCGCAAAAAATAAACTAGATGGCGTTGTTGACAAAACTCATTGGTGTTACAAATTTGTGTAGTGTGTAATAGAATCTATAATAGCGCCTCCCATGATCCAAGTTAATAATACCGAGAAATAATAATACCAATCTTACAAATGGAAAAAAAACAGAAAAAGATAGCCGGGATCCATTCGGCATACAAATATATCCTCGGTTACAAAATTATTATTTTTTCCAATTTGTCAACAGCGCCATCTAGCGAGGTCTTATTAAACCAACGTAGTTTAAAGTTGACTGTTTGTCATCGAACGGATAGTTGCACCTCATAGCATTATGTTACTGAACTGGCCATGCAGTTTCGCAGCCGGCTGTACTTGCATAGTTGTGCAAATTACGGTGACAATTATTAAGAATTGCAAGAGTAAGACAGCGGGCAACGATTTATTGAAGAAGGATAACTTCATTACAATATTCTAATCAGTTCCTCCTTCTTTCGGAGTAGTATCATAAGTAACGATGCTATTACTGTTAGACATAAATATATACATACATGCATACATACATAAATCATGGCTTTGTCCCTTACGGGGAAATAAATATAGTTACGGTAATAAATTGCTATAATTATAATTCACTACCTTGTGCATTATGACTGTTTAATCGGTTTATTAGAAAGCATCATTTTTTTGTTCCAGAAAAGGGTATTAAAATATTTAATCCCTATTTGGTTATAATTATAACATACTTCCTAGTTCTAGCATTTTTATTTTTGGAATAGCAAAACTTTTATGAACATTTTATCTCTTCAAAGTGATTTAATCTAAACTTTTTTTCCAATGACATTACTAATAGACGAGTTATAGCCGAACAAAACTCCTTTCGGACATGGCAACGTTATTGCCGTTACTTGATATATATAAGGACCTCTGCGTGCGCCGACAGCGACTAAACTCAAGTCAGAGCCTCTAGTGTAAGTTTTCGCATATAAAAACGTCTCGAACGCGTTCACATAAACGTCTCAATTACTATGGAATAATTGGCAGCGCCACTTGCGGATCGAAACGGCAACAAACTGTTCGTATAGTATTTGACATTTTAACGTGAACGCGGTCGAGACGTATTTTGTGACCGAAAACTTACACGAAACATACTGGCTTACCTTACTTCTCGCTTGCCACGGGGAGATCGCCTATGACATATCTACCTCAGTTTTATATAGTATATCATAGCGTTTTTCTAAGAAAATCCAAAGATTTTGTTGAGAGAAAGTATATCTCATTTGCTGTGTAGGTATGCGAATTTCATCCAATGTCTCGTCAACTACAAATTTAACGTTCATTAACTCTTGCAACTTCAACATAATTATATTACCTACCAAATGTTATTGTAATGTATTCACAAACGTTGCATTTATCAAAAATATTCATAAAAATAATTCTGTTTTGTCAAAATTTATGTTTTGTCTGTATGAGATCAAGGCAAAGTTCAAAGTGGCATAAAAAACAACCATGTTAACGTCAGTTTTAACAAGCGTTTATGAGTAAAGTGGTTGTCATTTAATGAGCTGCATCAAAGTGTCAGTAGGTACGCAACACATAAACAATAGCAGCGCCGGATATTGCGTTGAATTGCAATCGTTTCGAGTTTATGCCAAATTAATTGAAAATAGTGTCAGGGTGCGACCAAACCGCCGCGTATACGCAGTGACCTGTCGTATGCGTCACGTTTTCTCACCGTTTCTTCATACATTTTGGTGCGATTCCGTAACGTCACCGTTTTTTAAGCGGCGGTGTGGTCGCACCCTCACTCAGCAAAATTAACGTATCGGCCTATTATTACGTTTTAGGAAACGCTTCCATTATTTAATACTGGCTACGATACTAGATTAAGGGTGCGACCATACCGCCGCTTAAAAAACGGTGACGTTACGGAATCGCAATAAGCGTGCGACCAAACCGTCGCGTATACGCAGTGACGTGTCGTGTGCATTACGTTTACTTTTACGTTTAATATAAAGCGAGGCAGTGCACGCCGACCCGTCCATTTACAGCATTGCACAAGCAAGACGCAGGTATCCATATTTATTTATTTATTTATTTATTCGGTACAATTTTATAAATTTTGAATACTTGTCTCATCTCTGGGCTAGGACATCTCAGTATCAAACACCTTCTAATTTACCGCATCAAGCGTAGAGCCGTTCAGTTTGTCGATAACCAGACACTCTTTGGCCGGCTCAATTCAATCAATGGCTATGCGGAGCTTACATCTCTGAATATTTTCTAAGCTAAAGCTTTAAAATGCCTAAAAATCTGAAAACCATAGGTGCCCGATTTTTTTGCCAGGGGGTGTAGGTAGTACCGTTCTATTTATCTAGTTGAAATTTCACGGATAACCTTTCAAGGAACTGTTCGGTTTGTTGCCTGTGGTTTAGTTCCACCAGCACTCAGAATTTTCTGTCCTATCATGTTCGCCTTAATGGCTGGTAGTATAATAACGTGCTTGTTACCATCCTGTTGAGACAATATTTCTAGAGCAATACAACTTAGGGAATTTTATAATACCAGTCTACCTACTTAAATATAACAGGCTCAGCAACTCGCTTTTAATTTCATTCGTGTAGCGGTTCTTAATCTGCCTACACCATTTGCCCTCTTACCTACATAAAAAATACTTTGAGACGATGCACAATCCGGTTAGATAGCAATTTAATTTATTTTTATAATAATATTTGTAGGTATCCAATCGTTTCACAAAAAAAGTTATACTAAGGCATGGCTTGTTTTTTGCTAATACATATTAGTTACTTACGTTAACTTTTTAAAACTTAAAAACCGAATCACGCGTCTAGGACATTAGGTTGAGTTAGTTTTATAACGCTTCCAGAAAATAGAAGGTTCTCAGATGAAGTGTTTGTTAAAGGAAAATATTTTTTTGGTAATCGTAGTAAACCATATTACACTCGGTTTCAATAAGGAAGGGTTGTATGTGACATTAACATTGACGAATCTAGAGGTGAGGCTTCTTTGTGACACCTTTGACATAAAACGATTATCGATTATATCTTAGTACTAATAACAATCGATTCCATAAAAATAACGACTGCATATTAATCTCCTAAGATGTAATAAGTAATTATAATTCCTATTTTACGCTTTTTGCCAAGTTGTGTTTTTTCAACAAAATAGGTTGTATAAAATATTATTTAACTTCATAATGTAATTGAAGTTCTAAGGAATCTATTTATTACCAATAAAATTGATTGGTATTGTGTAGTGAGTGTGAAAGAATGTAAAATACTCACTACATATTTTTGTATGTTGTCTTTGGATTTTCGATTATACGCGATTTTAACCGATTACCCAATTATACATAGTCACCTCTCTAGTTTTAATGACCATAGAACGTAACCTAGCAACGTCTCGTCAATTGTGACATATATTGAAAATTTGTACGTGAAAATTGCAACTGGCAAGAAGCTGCGCACGATCGGGACAGATGGCGTGCTCTCGTTTCGGAGGCCAAGACACTATTTGGATCCCTGAGCCAAGTTAGTTAGTTAGTTAGTACGTGAAAATTATGTAAACGCAAAAAACATCGCCGTGATTCTTTTTAGAACGTTATTAATGCTCAGTACCAAGTATTGATTTATTTCTAAGTAATTCAATTTAGTATTTATTTTGCTGTCAAAACTTTCGTGAACGCTAACAGTTACATTCTATGGATCTGTCACACAACCCTTCCTTATTGAAACAGACCGTAATCATGTTTATTGCCATTAGTGCTATGCATGTCAGGCCTATTTCACTACGTCTCGCATCGTCGGCCTCAAAGTTTCAAAACAGAGAAATGCAACCAACGTTAGAGCAGCGTGTGGAAACGAGTCGCATGCAACGTCCTTGCGAGTTTCACACTGCAGTTGCATCGAAGCTTGGTGCATAGGTACAGCTGCATGGCTCTATTAGATTCAAATGTCACATTATGTCTCATGGTTAAATTAGACTTACCTATTAACAAAAGCAATTTATGGAAACAATTTGTTGAAAGGGGTTATGTTTTTGTATTTTTTTTTGTGTGGATACTTAAATGTTTTTATAGAAAAGTATATTAATTTCACTAATTCACCAATATTATATTGCATATAGTACTATTCCGGCTGGAGTTCGTCTTGGGAAAACTGAAAAACTAGAAATCATAAAATAAGCTCCAAAATGTTTTTACTTTGACTTTAAATTCATTAAATCTATTGTGAAATATGCATTTGCACTCATTATTATGAATTAATCGGAAATTAACGGAACCGGGCTATAAAAGTAACAAACGAAGTCCTAAAAATATCCTGTTCGTAATGTGGTATGATATAAACAAACCAGATAGAATGATAACCCTCTTGGTTCCGCTATAGTCAGGGAAGACAGTCAATTACCTTCATTGACGACATAACACATTGAATATTTATGTAATGCATTTGTGACGTCCGCATAGAATAATGGGGAAGCAAAGGGCAAATAAGTGCATTTAAAAAATGCCAATCACTTCGATAGTGGCAACGGCACAAAATATGCAAGTTAACGAGGTTATTGGGTTTTAATGATATAAGTCATATAAGTATGTATATACTCGTATGTATGTAAACTCTTTATTGTGCAAAATAAACAAGACAAATACAATTGACAAACACTGAGACATGCACAAGGCGGACTTATCCCTTTAAGGGATCTCTTCCAGTATGACAAATATGGGGGTATGGGAGTATGTCAAATGATGCCTTTTTTTAAGGACGAATATTTAGGTTAACTCGTGATAAATGGCCCGTAGGCGGCGTAGTTATTTATACTATTTATTTTGTTTGACTTTTCGTACTCATTTATGTAATTGTCTCAACAAAAATTAATAGCTTGAGTACCTGTAGGTAAGAGAAACCAGTTTTTTGACCTCATAGTCACTCATTATTTTTGGCCACATCACGAAATGTTATTTTAACTGGACTACTGTGGAAAATTTCATAACTAGGTATCTATTAAATATAACTAATCAATCAATCAATCAATATTTTATACAATACATTTTGAGACTTTTATGTGCTAAATCTAAACTTGTCTCATAGTGACCAAAATTCTCACCACAATGATACAGTTCATCAAAGTCTTCTTTATGTATTACTAGCTGTTGCCAGCGACTTCGTCTGCAAAGAATTCGTTTATCGCTATTTTCCAGGATAAAAAGTAGCCTATGTGCTATTCCAGACTTTCCTCTATCTATGTGCCAAATTTCATCCAGATCCGTTGGACCTTTCTGGCGTGATTGAGTAACAAACAAACATCCATCCATCCATCCATCCATCCATCCCTCCATACATCCATACTTTAGCATTTATAATATTAGTTACATCTTACGTTGCTGGTTTGCATTGTTGTTGTCAGGGGCCTTACCATGTCATCTTAATGCGATTCAGTTTAGGTTCGCTTGCTGTCAGATTCATACTAAAAGTGACAGCTTAAACTTGAACTGAGTCGGAATTAGGACGTCATGGTAAGGCCCCTGGTCGGACTTTTAGAGCCGACGTATTTTTGACTCCATTACCGTGAACTTGCTATCTATTTAATATTTCAAACAACATGATCAAATGCATTCATAAGGCCAAGGCTCCTAGACATTAACCCTACAAACTCTAGTTCATTATGAGGACCATCTTTACTTCACCAGTAAAGTTGAATGTGACTCATAAAAGGAAAATAAAATGTAACAAACACACCTCTTTAACCTTCCAGTTAATGAAATTTAAAAGTCAAATACACTAGATACGATAATAACGAGTCACTTTCCATCGAAAGTTGTATGAAAAGAAGAAGAAGAAGAAGAAAAAAGTTTATTCATGACAATTCAATCAACACATCAAAAAAAAACACATAAAACAACAGATAAATAAATAAATTGTCACAAAAAAACAAAAAAAAAACAACCTGATATTTTTTGCTCGTCGGTATGTTATGTGATATATTTAGAAGCTATTATGCCGTGCTAAGGCAAAAATGCCTATGTCCAAAACTACCTACCAAATTTTATTTTTGTTATAACTATTTCTTACACTACCTATAAGGAATCCAACAAATAAAATCCGTAATTTCAATATTTGGTAGGTACCTATTAATTTCAGCACCTCCACGCTTTCCTGTGAGAAACAGGGTCTTGGCGGTTAGATAGACAGACAGACGGAAAATGAAGTCCTTTTTTTCCTTTTACGGAACCTTAAACAAATAACAGAATTTGGTAATTTTTGGTATAACACTTAGGGCGACAGTTACACTAGTTGACCCTGCATTCCTAATTTAATTTAATCGTTAATTATCTTTTAAGTACGGCGAGTTACGGCGCCAATGCCTAATCTAACAGAAAACATTTTTTCCATGAAATCTCGGTAATATTCACATTAAATTCTAAAAAAAATACTCGGTATAATGGGTACATTTACTGACAACCAAGTCTTTGCCGCCCTTGGCCAGCAATACGCATAGGTAAGATTAGAATGAAAATCCACCGCTTGTTTTTTCACTTACTTTATTGAATTCAAAGGGACCGGAGTTTCAATAATCCTGCGGTCGAGCTTTTTCTTTTTTAAAAAATACTTTTTAAAATACAGCCCACACGTAGAATTCTTTTTATCCCAGAAAATTGCATATTTTCCGGGGACAGCATCTACCGAATGGTAATATATCGTTCTGAATATTTTTGAATACCTAATCACAAACCACAATAACGTGAAGCCTTAAATTCACAATTCGCCAAAACTAGTAATTCTGGTTTATTATATTTGAACCGACCCAGACCCATACTTGATATTGGCCTACTATAATTATAATATTTCTTCTAAAAATTATAAATGTGAAAGTTTGTGTATCTATGTGTTTATATATATGCTTGTTACTGTTTCACGCTAAAACGGCCGGGCGAATTTTGATTACCTATTTAACACACCTTTTTTATAATTATCACCCAGATTAAAATAATGCGATACCATATCGCTTTTGTCGTCCTGGTATTGGCAGCAAAATGGCATGATTCCAGACTTCTACATTATTCAGTAAATTTCTATACTTATAAAATTTCAGCTTTCTGCGACCAAAAGCTTTGGGCTGCGCGAAATCACACTGCACGAGTCAGTCAGTCGGTCAATCACTCATAATTTTATTTATACGTGTGCATTTGCAAGAAGATGATATACTTAAACAAGATACTAAGTACTTAATTATACTAGTTTCGGCAAATTATAGATTTGAGGTGTACCGTTACTATGATTTGTGATTATATATTCAACAGTATTACTAATTGCATAGGTCTCGCCTTTGGCTTGTGGGACGAACACTTGTGATCCAAAGCATCTAACGCATGGAATCAATTTTGAATAAAATATGACCTTAGTGCATAGAAAAAGATGGCGGGATGTCTTGGACGCGTATTATGTAGAGTGGTAGGAGCATGCCCTCCACCGGGACTAGTGGCGGAAAAAAGGGGAGGCCTATGCCCAGCAATGGGATAGGTACTCAATTAAGCTAATCTAACCAATATTATAAATGCGAAAGTATAGATGGATGGATGTTTGTTTGTTACTCAATCACGCCAGAACGGCCCAACGGATCTGGATGAAATTCGGCACATAGACAGAGAAAAGTCTGGAATAGCACATAGGCTACTTTTTATCCCGCGGGATAGCGATAAACGAATTCTTTGCAGACGAAGTCGCTGGCAACAGCTAGTATGATATAATAATGACCTTAGCCCAATCTTGATTCAAGTCGTGGGTGCCAGATAGTAATATACCTACTTATATAATAAAGAGATTAACTTTGTTTGTTTGTATGGACAAGTAATTTACTAGAAGAAAGCCACACTATCCCTGATTAACATAGGTGACTTTTTATCCCGGGAAAAGGCAACGTTCCCGCGGGACGCAAACGAAATTAATTTAAATGCCTAATTCAGGTGACGTCAAGTTCAATGAACTAATGACGTGCGTGAAACAGACGGCAAACACAATTTAGAAACAGGTAAAAAACATCAGTCGTTGACCATGATGCGGCTAATGCAGTGGTCGCCAACCTTCTTTTAGGTAATTATTTTCTATTGATTTTTACCACCGTTAGTAACAGGAGGTTTATAAATAAAAAAAATGTATATTTACAAAGCTTTTCTTTTGGAGTCTTATCAAACCTATAATATTTTAAACAAGTTATATATCTAATTTTACAGCGCATTTTTTGTCCTATGTGGCGTCCCAATGCTGCGCATAGGCCTCCCATCATCCTTAGGTTTGCCAATATATCGTTTGTTCGTTTTGCAAATCGTTTCAAAGAATTCAAACAGAATCCCTAATGAAATGTTCAAAAACCCTTAATAGTTCTGAAAATATGTTAATACACGTAAATGTCATGTTTTAA
This sequence comes from Pandemis heparana, assembly GCA_963854515.1. Classification (NCBI taxonomy): domain Eukaryota; kingdom Metazoa; phylum Arthropoda; class Insecta; order Lepidoptera; family Tortricidae; genus Pandemis; species Pandemis heparana. The sequence goes on from OY978010.1 coordinate 6,999,215, forward strand.
AAATATTACTAACTAGCAGCCCGTCCCGGCTTCGCACGGGGTAGACAATTATTTATTTTTGGAAATTTGGATATAAAACACTTTTTTTCACAAATATTTTTATTTGTATTAAAAAAAATTCGCGATGCCCGGCGCGCTTTTCAGACTGCATCGCAAACAACGGCCACGGCGCTATGGCGGTTTTGTTTACTGTTTGAATTTTTTAATTCGTAATATCTTTTGAATGGAAAGTCCAATTTAAATAATTTAAAAACTATTTTATAGGTAGTTAAATAGTCTTGACCATAAAATAATTTATTTGGATAAGGATTAATATAAACACATAAATAGCATGGTTTGAATTTGGTTAGCATTTTCATTAAAGTTTAAAATGAAAAAAGTTGTTGTAGTGACATAACTACAATAGTTGGACATATGCTACCGCTGAGTTTTTTGTAGACATTATGATGTTCTTCAATATTGTTGTACATTATTTTGTTCTATCGCTAAAAGTTTCGGCAGCGCATTCGACGAAAGACATTTTAAGACTCATTTTTCTACACCTTCGGTTACATTGTTCAAATTTTACCAAGGATCCCTAATTTTTTTCAAAATGAAATGTAACCTATGTCAAATTGGAAGAATGTAGCATTCTATTGGTGAAAGAATTTTTTAAATCGGCCCAGTACTTTTTGAGCCTATTCATTACAAACATACAAACATACAAAAATAGGTACAAATCTTTCCTCTTTATAATATTAGTGTAGATGTAGATGTAGATTTATAATATTAGTGTAGATTAATGTTCCACTGACTGACTACCACTGCATTAACGGACCAAAAATTTCGGCCTACTTAAGTTGTTTCCGACGATTCGGTAACTATGGAATGGCCAAAAAAGGTAGGTGTGTGAAGCACACGTCATAACCATCTTAAGACATTGGAGTAGTTAAATGCATTAAAACCGTTACCATGCTACCCCGCAACGACACGTGCATGATACTACTATACTGACGAGCAATAACAATGGGTCACTCTCCATACAAATTTGTATGAAAAACGACCCGTTACTTTTGCTCGTGAGTTTACGTTTGCTGGTAAACACAATGAAATGCTGTGTTCATTGATACGGATTTACGCAATCAAATTCAAATTCACCTAATTCAATCAAATAATGGAGTAGGTATAGTATTTTTGCCTGTCATCGTCATTACAATAGTATAAAACAAAGTCGCTTTCCACTGTCTTTCTGTCTCTCTGTCCCTATATGTAGGTATGCTTAGGTATTTAAAACTACGCAACGGATTTTGATGCGGATTTCTTCAATAGATAGAGAGATTCGAGAGGAGGGTTTATATGTACAATACGCAAACGAAGTCGCGGGTAGAAGCTAGTATCTTATAATTTAGGTGCAGTCAGCTGCAAAGAAAATGTACTTTCTCAGTATGGTTAGACCTTTTTTTGCAGCTGCCTTTCTTTTTATTTTTCTCATCTCATTGGTTAATTTGAGAATCGGGGCAGAGATCTCGCACGCGATGTCCCGAAGATTAACTAGTTTTGTGGTAGTTCATTAAATATAGCGTGAAATATAATTCGCGAATCGAAATAATGTTTTCTTAGTACTTACCTACATACGTATCTTCTAACAATTACATCCACTCAAAGTTAACTTTAATAACTTACTTTTTTTCACGCGGATTATTTTTAAGTGCCTACCTACCCTAATTTGTAGCGTAGCAACCTTTTGGTTATTCTAACGCTAGCTCAAAATTTGGCACATTTGTCGCAATTAGCACTATAAACCGACCGCTTAACTGAGTCCTTGCCCGGGTACTGGGGCGCAGGGTAGGACGACAAAGGGAACCGAGAGCGGTGCGGGCGGGTAGTATTTTACGAGAATTATTGTACACTAGCATTAAAGTTTGGCAGACTTAGATAAATAATCCTAAAGGATCGCAGAAGAGTTACAAAGTAATTTATCGTATTGCCCGCAGGATTCCTTAGGTACTCATTATAAGCCAGTATCCACTATAAGATAAATCTGTAGTAAATACTTGAATTAAACTAAATACTTAATTATTTTAAAGAAGCGTGTTGCTATTATTCTATTCTGATGAAAAATCGACAAGCCGTTGCAAGATTGATGAGATTAACCTTCATAAGTACGTTACAGTAGCTCACTTACATAATTGCATCTTCGACAACGGGTCTATAATTACCAATGAATGACGTATTGACACGCCAAGCGAAATAAGTGTCACCCTCTAGCATTAAACAATATTGGAACTTGTGTAGAAAAGAATAATGACCATTTTATAACGTGAAACGTGCGTAGAAAACAATAGACGCGATCTTCGGTGATTAAATTAGGTACAGTCACCAGCATAAATATATGACGGTGAACAGGGCTGCAAAAATAAATGATTATCTATTGGGCTCAATAGCTTATGACGACACTGCCTCGGTAAAAATAAGTGATGCTCTATAGGCGGAAAAAACATCGTCGCACCCTTATCAGCAAAAATATCAATTTGCAGTGAAAGCATATCATCGGATGATAGGTGGGCCGCATAAATATCAATTTGCTGTGAAAGTATAATCATCGGATGATACGCGGGCCGCATATATATCTGACACGTAAAAGTCAACTCTTTGTTGTTGATTTGCAAAACCGAACCATCCCTGGCTAACATAGAGACGTAAATTGAATGAAATGATTTGACAATTCACGAGAACAGTGCAGACTTGTCATTGCATACGTCTGTCTCACATTGTTCCAATCGCGAATATGTCAATAATATAATTTTAAAATCTTTATGATGTGTGAATAATTAGTGGCCAGTATCATTTTAGGTTAACTAAAAAGTTTTTATATTACGAACAATATTATAAACTTCCATACATAGTGTTATAAAAAATGTGGTATATTAACGTTATCAGCACCTTACAAAAAATGGCCTAATTATTTTATGCGGAGTTAGATTTTAGTTTATTAATTCGGACATGCTTTAATCAAAAATCATTCTGGCGTTCAGGACAAAATAAAAACAACTATCAACTTCGTCTTATCAACTTAGCAAGAAAACAAGCTAAATTTATACCAATAGCTGTTGCCCGTGGCTTTGCCCCTATTCCAGATTTTTCTTTTTTTTCCATTTTTCTTTTAAGAACCTTCTCCCAATAAATAGCAAACTCATAAAAAAAAGAGAACGAGAAATCGGTGATGCCGTGAAATGAACAAATATTTCTATTTGGCATTCACTATTTTATTGAATCCGCCGCCGTTACTTTTTGAAGGTCCATTTCAATGAACAAAAACCATTTTCTTTGCTACTCCGCTACTACACGAGTAAGACAGCCAAAACCTGTGCGAAATATATACGTTTTGACAGGAAACCCCAAAAGAAGTATATTTCGCACAAGCTTGGCTTACTTGCACGTGTAGTAACGGAGTAGCAAGGAAAATGTCTTTGTTCACTGACATTTGCTGTTTAGGATCCAAGATGCTGGACATAATTTGACATAATTGACACGAAAATATTTTTTTGGATCCAACATGGCGAATGACATTTTAACGCAAAATATAAATATGAGCGTAACTGCGCGTGAGCGTAAAGGCCTACGATGTTTTATCTCAGCAATTTGTATAAAATAAATAATCATACATAAATAGTGTTTTTGATATTTTTCATTTAAAAGTAACGTAAAACGCCATTCAGCCGTCAATGATGACGATAATGATGATAATTAAAAAGTAATTGTAGAAAAAGTGCTGTTTAAAATGTTGTAAAATTGGCTCATGATCGCTACCCAACCAACTCGCACACTGTCATAAAGATTCACTCAGAATAGCAGTTGCATAAAATACTATTAAAGTTCACACCCCTTCCCAGGTCATCGATTCCTATATAGGTAATTTTGTAATTTAGGAATTTGAGTCCGTCAAATATGTGATAGAATAAAATGTGAGACAGACGTATGCAATGACAAGTCTGCACTGTTCTCGTGAATTGTCAAATCATTTCATACAATTTACATCTCTATGTTAGCCAGGGATGGTTCGGTTTTGCAAATCAACAACAAAGAGTTGACTTTTACGTGTCAGATATATATGCGGCCCGCGTATCATCCGATGATTATACTTTCACAGCAAATTGATATTTATGCGGCCCACCTATCATCCGATGATATGCTTTCACTGCAAATTGATATTTTTGCTGATAAGGGTGCGACGATGTTTTTTCCGCCTCTAGAGCATCACTTATTTTTACCGCGGTAGTGTCGTCATAAGCTATTGAGCCCAATAGATAATCATTTATTTTTGCAGCCCTGTTCACCGTCATATATTTATGCTGGTGACTGTACCTGTAAGTCAGAACGAATTAAGAGTTTAAGTACTAGCTCAAAGTAGTAAGTAAAATAATATGACTGCGAACTACTATTTTATGGGCACATGCTTTGACACAAACTAAGAGAGATTGACCTATCGTCCCTCAAGAGTTCAGCGCGAGTCATGAACTTCAAATATCATTAATTTATGGCACTTGTGTTTAAGTTTCACCACGATGCTTTTTTTAACTCCCTTATTTATAATAAGAGTCATTTACAGTTCTATATTTTATCTCCGTTTGGCAGAAATAAGTAGGTACTTGCATGAAATTAAAATAACCACGAACAAAATAGCAATTGACATACCAATTATACCTTAGGTACTCCTAAAGTTACATATGAAGAATACGTGTTCTCTTATAACGTTATGGTCTTATAAGTTACTACATATAATTATCATGAATCCTTTGCACCTTAACTGAGCTTCAGAATTTACAGAGTTTGACGGTCCTTCAATTATTTATTTCATAAAACAATACGTGTCGCTAACACTAGCGACCATTTTTATTATAAGTTTTTAAATTTAGAGTTGTATTTTTTTAATATATTTGAATTTATTGATTTGACTTTAGGATTAAAACTGATTTGAAACAATAAACATTGTTTTCCTCACAATACGAAATACGAAAACAGCCGAACTGTGAAGACTAAATAGTTAGAGTGTACTGCACCGCGTCTAATCGGTCTTCGGCATCAAAAGGGTGCGCGTGCGACGCTTAGTAAACGATGACCTATGCTTTTGATATGTTAGAGGCTTAGAGGTCTGTTGTGGGAAATTTACTAGACATGGCTTTTGAACATATTGTTGAGATAACGGTGAGGCCTACAATTTTACTATACGGCAGAAATTTTCAATTTGTTATGCGTCTTTAAATTAAGGACTTAATTATACTGAGCAAATAAATAATTCATAGATAGATTGTACCTGCAGAGGTCAATATAAAATTGATAGTCTAGGAACCAAAACAAAGTTAAGATTTGAATAGTGCAGTTGTGCAGTGCTGTGTTGACGGTGTTATAATCTGTACGAGGCATTCGTAGCATTTTTAGTACGTTTAAATCCTTCTGGAAAAAAATACTTACATGATATGATAATTTTTGGGAATAAACATAACATACCTAGTATAAGTTAATTCTCCTCATAGATGTTTGGTTTGTGAAATAAAAATTTAAAAATGACGTTGCTTCAATTATATTATCTCCACAAAAAAAAATGAAAAACAGTATATACATGTCATACCCATGTCAGGCCATGCCAGGTCATCTTTATGAGTGTATGTTGTATATGGATGTCATAATGTGTAAGTAGTACATGTCATTTTCATCATTTATACACATGTTGTTACATGAAGACGGGACAAAGAGCAGTTAAGACATACTACAATGTTTTGCCTGTGTATCGTTTCTTGAGTCACAAACGGTTCTGGCTGAAAATCAGTGCTGCAGGTGTCTAACACCTCAGCGTAATGCTGAGCCAGCGACCGTTTCACTTTTGTGGAGACACACAACGCTGATGATCTAATTTTCATAATGTGTTTTTTGTTTTAGTTGTTTCTTTTCTATAAAATTGTGTGTATGCTCTTATATTTGTGTGTCTTGCAAAATGAATAAATGACTTCTTTCTTTCTTTCTTTCTTTACAAAAATAATCTAACCATGAAAATATAATTCCTGCGTGAGCCAAATACTCCGTCTCACTCAGGTATCCTGTTCGTGTGAAAGTCGAGGTAATAGTAGCGGTTGAAGTATAATTGGCATACTGCGTCGTATACATTACACGATGTTGATGTCTTGATAGACCATCCACATACACCAGAAGGCTGGCTGTCATTAGTATCGCTATATTGAACTAGTGAAAGTGTAGTCTATCGTTTCAAGCTAACTTTAACAATAACTAAAACTTTATGAATGTCTCGTTAAATTTAACGGTTCAAAATATTAAAATGATCGTGTTTGATGTTTATCATTTTATATCGAAATTAATATGAACACCGCCATTTTTTAAACATATATGTATAACATTTTCAAATGTTTCGGATTAGGTAAGTATTTACTAATAATTAAACGATCAATTTAGTTTTCACGATTTTGTTAGGTATCATTGTTTTAAGAATGATATTTTGTCTACGCCAGAAGTATGATTGATTTCAATTTGATGGAGATCCAGCCAAGTAAAAATTTACATGATATTTGTTTTTTATTTAATTCATTCATTCCTTAAAACTTCCTTTGTACACAGATATGCCAGCTTGTTGTCTTTGAACAATATAATCTTCCTTCCTTTTTGTTTATTGTAAACTATTTAATAAATGTATGTATTTTCTAGTTACACATAAGTCGGGTTCTGTCTATTTATTATATCTATTTATTACTTTACTTACGTAAAAGTTTATGGTTTATGTAGTATATTTTGCCTGTGTATGGTTTCTTGAGTCACAAACGGTTCTGGCTGAAAATCAGTGCTGCAGGTATCTAACACCTCAGCGTAATGCTGAGCCAGCGACCGTTTCACTTTTGCGGAGACACACAACGCTGATGATCTAATTTTTATGTCTGCGTTTTTTGTTTTTGTTTTTGTTGTTTTTTTTCTATAAAATTGTGTGTCGGCTCTTATATTTGTGTGTCTTGCAAAATGAATAAATGTCTCCTTTCTTTCTTTCTTTCTTATTCAGCTATTCAATAGCATTATAAAATATAGCAATTGTTTGCAAAATGCTTGACGTGACGGAATATACTTAACCGAAGAAGATAACTAAGGTTCAACAGACTGTGAACCCATAATATATCACTCAAATTTAATTTTGATTTATTTTATACTACTCAAAACAAAACAAGAGTCACTTATTTTTTGTTGATAAGACAAAACATAAATATTGCAATTGTTTGCAAAATGTTTGACGTGACGGAATATACTTAACCCAAGAAGATAACTAAGGTTCAACAGACTGTGAACCCATAATATGTCACTCAAATTTAATTTTGATTTATTTTATACTACTCAAAACAAAATAAGAGTCACTTATGTTTTGTTGATAAGACAAAACATATTTTTTTTTTGTTCCTTCTATTTAATTCTTTATTAAAATAAATGTATACAATAGACAATACAATAGAATAAAGTTATTCTTTATATAAGTAAATAATGTTTTTAAGAGAATGTTTTAGGTAAAAATAAAAACTTATTTGTAAACTCAATTGTCATAGTTGATTTTGATGTTTTAAGCGTTTTTTACATGACTCTGTTAAGTTCCCGGTATCTTAACTGTCAGTTATCTATTATTCCGTCTCCATTTATTACTACGAAACAGATAGGGACGTCATCATAGATAACTGACACTTAAGTTAACTGGAACTTAACAGAAAGTGGTGAAACAGGCCCTAAATCTTTTAAATTACGGGCACAAGAGGCATTTCATCTAAGTCCTCTAGGTTGGCAACGCATCTGCAATGCCTCCGGGGTTGCGGGTGTCTATGGGCAGTGGTGATCGCTTACCATCAGGTGACCCAGGTTGCTCGTTTGGCTTCCTATTCACATAAAAAAAAATGCTGTTTATAGGCCTTTCGGGACATGCAGCTTTATGGATCTATGAACATAAATTCACAACGACGTAACAATACTAAACTATGTGATTATCCAAAACGCGAAAGTGTCGCGTCACGAACAAGTAAAAAGTTTCGTGATTACATAATTATATGTTTAAGTGAAAACATAGTTTACATTAGCTTGCTCTACATTTTGGTTGGATTGGAACTCCTAGATTTCGAGACGTTTAATTTTATGGTCTGCTCAATGAGAACAGAGTAATTATGTATCTAAATTAGCATTTGACTTAGAGATATTAATGAACACTAAATATTTACCTTGCTACTCCGCTACTTAAGTGCAAGATAACCAAGCTTGTGCGAAATATATTACGTTTTGCATGTAAACCCTCCCTCCACTACGGCCACACAAAACGCACATAAATCCCACAAACTTAATTATCCCTAACACCACACAAACTCAATAAAATATTTAGAGATTTTAAGTAGACAAACAAGGTGACATCTGTAAATAAATCACGGAATATGATGTTCAAACATGGAATTCATTGATATTTTCATATTTTAATTTAGTTTGTCACGTATTTTGTAGTAAATTAGGTTTTCGTTGAATAAAAAGCTCTTCTTAGCTAAGTTCATTCGACAAAGAACATGTATGTTGACTTTATGCGGCCTAATTACAGACTAAACATTTTGAATTTTGTTGCGAACTTATAACTTCGTTTGTTGGCTTACGCTAGCCCGACATGTAGAGCGGGCTTTACATTCCTACGTCTATCCTTATAATATGAGTAAAGAAAGAGAAAGTCGGCTAACTGTTTTACTCGTTGGTTAAATTCACGATATGAGTAGGTACCTAGATCAAGAGACACGGCTATCACAATAACTGGCGACATTTGAAAAAAAATGTGTAACTGCTGATAAGTTAGGTACAGTTCGCGCGCGAGTTCTGAGCAATCGGGGGCTGGGGAAGCGGGGGTGTACGCCGCTCCCGCACGTCACTTCATATTCCGCACTGGCCCAGTGCGGGTGTTGAGCTTGATAAGAAAGCACGCATATCGATATTTTCAATTTTTAACCTCTCACTAGCGGTACCACTTAATTTGTATTAACATTCCTCATAAATCGTGCTCGAACAGAACTGTATCTGTGAAATTTTCATCAACAATGCGAATATTAGACATTTTTATACAAACTTACTCGTATCTACACGCGTTGTAATACTATTGACGATGACGAAGAATAGAAATCGAAGATATAATAAGTTATGTTGCTAGCAAAAGTTTTTCCCGAGTGCAATTCTAGGTTTGGCAGGAATGTGGTTAGGCCGAAACGTTTGCGGTTTAAGGTTCTAAGTCTTACATTTAGCGGTTGAAATAATCAGCCACGTCTTACGCATATGCCATTGACCCCAAAAAAAGTATGCTGTAAACTGTAGCTTGAATGAAAATCATCCGAATAAAGCAAACGCGTCAAATCGCGATTGCGATGAATCATCGACGGGATTTGTGAAATCTTATATATAAAGGATTCAGCCAAGTATCATCATTAAAAACATAGAGATTCTAAATGATAGCTACTTTAATCAGCATTTTTATCTCACTTCTTTGTAATAATTTACTTGCAAATCCAGCGTCCTTTGGAGCGGTCAAACGCCACCTAGAAATTTAAGAAGCAGGTTTAAAGTCTGACAGTTTAACAAAAAACCATTGTCAATTCAACACAATGCCAATTCTAAAGAAGCGGCATCTCTTTGGCCCTCTTACCGTTAGCTCTCACAATATAAAGGTTGACATACTGGCTAAATGACTACATAGGTTTATCATTAGTACAGCTAGAATAACTTGAACTCTCAAACATGAAAGTGGAACTAAAACCGGAGATCAACATAATTTGGACTGATGGACGCACCAATTTGTCTTAGTCTTCTCTTCTGAAAAAGCTAAAAGAAATCACGGTCTCAAATAGATTGGATGAAAGCGTGATCTATTTTGATTGACATTTCTTTCAAATGCAGACAATGAATTTAGTCACCTTGTTGGACGACAAGTTCATCTTCTGTTGCTAGTGTTCGTACTCTCACAAGACAAGTGATTATGTACTCAAAATAACAGTTACACTTTAAAACCTGCTTCCTGCTATAAATAATTTGGTCAACTTAATATCTACTAATTTGTATTTAACTATTAATAGTTTTCACTACGTAACTAGAAGCAGCTTCAAAGTTTTGGCTGTATTTTTAAGGTATTGATAATACTAAAACATGAGTAAAAACCGGCCAAGTGCGAGTCGGACTCGCGCACTGAGGGTTCCGTACAAATTCGCTAAGCTATTATAAAATCCAGTGTTAGCTGCAGCAGAGCCCTGCTTTTAAGCAAAATGTAGGCAGTGTGAGGTCACTTTATATTGGTTACTTATATAGACAGACAAATATTAAATAAAAAAAAAACTACTTACTAGATCTCGTTCAAACCAATTTTGGGTAGAAGTTTGTATGGTATTATAATGTACATCATATATTTTTTTTAGTTTTATCATTCTCTTATTTTACAAGTTACAGGGCGGGGGGGGGGGGGACACATTAATATCACTTTGGAAGTGTCTCTCGCGCAAACTATTCAGTTTAGTAAAAAATGATATTAGGAACCTCAATATCATTTTTGAAGACCTATCCATAGACATCCCACACGTATGGGTTTGCATTAAAAAAAAAAACAGTTTCAGTTCTAAGTATGGGGAACCCCCTAAATTAATTGTTTTTTTTTTTTGTGTTTGAAAATCTTAATGCGGTTCACAGAATACATCTACTTACCAAGTTTCAACAGAGCTCTTATAGTTTCGGAGAAAAGTGGCTGTGACATACGGACGGACAGACAGACAGACAGACATGACGAATCTATAAGGGTTCCGTTTTTTGCCATTTGGCTACGGAACCCTAAAAATCCATTTAACTTCTTCTTATTTAACTAGCAATTTTACGGAGTACATATACTCAAGTGCAAAATTAACGGGTCACTTTTCATAGAACCTTGTATGATCAGTGACCCGTTATTTTTGCTCGTCAGTGTAGTTGTCAATTTGTTATATAACTGGACGAAGTATGGTGAAATGATAAAAGCGATTTTCTTCACTACATAATAATACCTACTTAATATACTACGCAGCGAGTTAAATCAATATTGATACTTCATTAAAATCTTATGCGTTTAAATGTTCAAACAAGCGGGTAAAGGATATTTGGAAACTATTTACTTAGCTATAAGTAGGTACACACGGCAAAATAATTCGGTAAGCATAGGCACGCACACAAACGTCGTATATGTGTTGAGTACCGACATGAACATTACGTAGAATCCACATGTGAATGTGTGAGTGAGTTCGATCGTATATCTACCCTCTCAGTATAGTTTTTTTTAGTAATAAGATAAATAAGTAATGTCGCTGTAAATTACCTATTTATTATATAAACAACAACAATAGCTATAAAATAACAATGAAGAAAGTTGCAACTATTTTAGTTAGTTTATAATAAACTAAGTTATAAATAATTACAAATTAAACTAAAAAATCCCCTTGGTATCGTGCCTGGCTCAAAGGTTTAAAAATTCAATATCTCCGGTTTAAGTTAATTCTACAGAAAATGTAAAAGTATTGTTTTATTTTTGCATTTTCCTAAAAACATTTTACATTATTATCTTACATTGGATATTGTCATCGCAAGTGTAAGGCAAGAGAAGGCACCCCGGATCGAGTCTTACTTTGACCTTGAATCTTTAAATTTATGCAATCTGACGCATTGAACTATTATTACCAGCGTAGTAGCTACCATCTCACTGATTCAACGTGTTATATTTTTATTTCTCATCAAGTCTGGTCTGAGATTCAATTCCAACATTTCCAACCAATATTCCTTACAACCAGCATCGCCATTTAAATAACATCCAAAAATGTCATTTCTTCTAGGATTCGAACTCGGTTCACTAGAGAGCGAGTGCACAAATCAAGTATTCGACTTGCCTTTGTGACCGCTGAGCCACCGAGACATTTAATATAGTTGGTGAATTTATGAATTACTACGTCCAAACTGTGACTACTGCATTTGCAATGTGTAAATAGTTGTTTAACGAGCTTTGAAATAAGGTTGAAATTAGAAGGTTGAAATTTGCTAGACGATGCACATTTTATTCATTGTCGTCTAACAATATAAAGTATATTCTACCCTCAAATTATTAGTAATATGAATTTGTCAATGCTAGCCGCCATTCGTTACGCCTTGTTTTACAAGTGGTTTTACAACAACGAACTGTTTAATTTTGCCTTTGAAATACCTTGTGATTTGCAAAATATGGATAGTCATCATCTTTTTTGAAAAGAGCAGAAATTATTGTTCTTTACGAACAAAACGTTTATTGATATCGGTAAGTAGACAAAGTGTCTGATAAAATAATTACTTCTTATTTTACATCAAATTTCTTCATGGTGTTAAAAACAATGATTTATTATTGTATCCGTAATGTATCCAAATAACTTTCTTTGACGAAGAATGTTTTTTATTAAACTTCATTTATTTTGCAGCGGAAGACTTCAATTATGGATTCACCGTTATGCAGACTTTGGGCACGATAAGAATATTTCTTCTGTGTCAAAACAAGAAGTCTCATCTTCACGCCATTTGGACATAAGTAGTTGCCGCACACGCTAAAGGGACCTATTTCACATCAACGAGAGACAATGTTACCTACGTTGTAAACTGTGCGACTTTGCAGGATAGCATTGCAAAAATGCTTCAACGGATCAGCCAGCATAGAAGAAACAGAATGAACTTTGATCGTGAATATTTATAATTTTGATTCGAATAGGTAATAATGTAGTGATTTTTAGTGATGAAAAACCATTTACGTCTGAAAAAGATGGACGAAAAATTTTGTGGCGAAAAGTGCTTGGATGTCATCCATGGGATTTGTGAGTTAGTGGGTTGGGGGTCGTAATAACAGTGCTAAAAAAAGTGATGTGTGACCTATTTCGAGCATAAAAATATTATTGTGTCATAGTCAAAGACTGGCTGAGCACCCAACAAGATTCCTTAACTGTTATTAACTGGGATCCATCTGATATAAAATCCAAAGCAAATTTAGGTAGGTAGCTTAGTCACTTGAAAGTGGAGATTTAATCCAGTGTGCAATGATGTTATTGTTAATGGCTGTCATTTAACATGTCGATTCATTTCACCACTGACTTTATTTCTCAACAAATAAAACGTTTCGTTCATCTTTCTCAGACTTAAGTAAACTTAATTAAATTGGAAATTCTTATAAATGATACTCTTTTCAAAACCCTTGTTAATTCGAATAAATTACATCTTAAAAATAGCCCTTTCTTGGTGTGCATTCAATTTACCATTTGTATTGTAATTTTAAATTATGTTTGTAACAGAAATTTTTAATTAACCTAAAATCATACTGGTCACTATAGTGTGTGTTGTTTTACGAATAGATGTTGTTCTTCTTCTGTTATATTATAAGGAACAGCATGCAATTTTATTTTGCTAATATAATTAGTTATAGTCTTATGGTAATAATAATTACTTAAATGTTGTAATAAACAATTTGAAACAATGATTTTATTTTCTTATTTTGTTCTTTTACTTTCTTTTTTTCGTGTTTGAAGTAGTCATGATTTGGTTTTGAGATAGTTATACATTGAAAAAAAAATATACAAAATAGACACATTTGTGCAAGATTCGAACCGAGGTCTTTAACATTCATAGTCCTAATCAGTACGACTGAGCTACCGCGCTCATATTATTCATGACGAAATTATTCTTCCATTGAGCAAAATCGTTTGAATAACAATAACCTATACAATAAGAGATATGTGAAGGTAGTCAGAGAACACAATCAGCACACATAGGCCATGTTAGTGTGAATACTCGTGTGGATACAAAACCATTTTGTTGTGTGTGTAATTAAGGCAGCGGATAGGTGCGGATGTGTGTATAGAATGACACACATGGACAACTAGGGTGCATACCGAATAGTTTTGCTGTGTGTACGTGAACATCTTATGAACGAGTCTGTATTTCAAATGTGGGTCAGACATTTCAAGTGGTAGTAAAATACATCCGTATTATCTATTTGGTGGCTTTTCTGCAGCGAGGACCTAACCCTGATTCTTAAAGTTTGTTTTTTATTAGTATAATCATTAGGTTCTTTACCTATTTCAAAATGATAATTAAATTTAAATTGCTATACCAGTTACAAGAAAAAAAAATGGGAGGAAATTCGTAGTATGAATAAAAAAAAAAAAAAAACAAAATCGGACGCAAAAATTTAATTCAAAATTAAACACGAGCTCAACAAGCGTTTGTGAATAAGAAGATAATTACTAATTTAATACATCAAAAATATGTAGAGAAATGTAAATACCATACAACGTGGCAATGCTGCCAGCCTTCTGGGCACCCTCCCTATTGGCGGCGATTTAGGAGAAATTTTTTATCTTTAATTTATTAATAGTCTCAACCGATTATTAATAGTCTGTGGACAATATGAAAAAATCGTTATGCACAGCACTTCGCTGAGTGAGCGATACCCATCAATGAAAAATCCAATTAGTCAAGTACTTATACCATTTTCATTCTTACGTGTCCTATTTGGTAAACAAAATTCTAACCTCAATATGCAAATTTTTGTAAAGAATAAGGTGTATTATGTTATCAAATAAACCTGAGGTAATATTTTGCACATAATTTTGCTGATATTTTATCTCCAGTTCCTTTATTTACGATGAAATAGTTAAAAAATAACAAAAATGAGACATTTGGAGGTTAGAATTTTGTTTACCAAATAGGACAGGTAAGAATGAAAATGGTATAGGTAAATATGCGCATGTGTAGCAAATTACAGGTGTCATGTCAAATCAGTCTCGCCTGAGTTTGTGCAACGATACCTAGCTATTAAACACAAGCATTTTAAACATGTCATTGCGACACCATAAGCCGTGTAGGCCTCGTAGGAACTCAACAACTACTTACGCACCGCTGACCGCAAATATCTTTATTCTAGTAATATTTATATAACGATTTTCTAGCTTGTAACACTGTAAAATTTCAGTATTTTACTTCATTCAATCAACTAACAACCGTCTATATGTATACATATATTAACTTATACTTTAATTACACTGCAAGCGAACAGGTTGAAAATGACATTCTCCGATCCAAAATATTTTCTTCCGTTGATTTTTATAGCTTAACCTTTAAGGGAATAATTTAATTTTTTCAGAGAAATTCATTAAATGAGGGAGCCATTTCCTTTTGCAATTATCACGTTTTAAATACTCAATGGTAACAATTTTGTTTAAAAATGTTTGTTTCTTTTTATCCGTTTCCGACTCTTTGCTATCGGAATATAATCAACAAGATTTTGTATGTACGGATATATGTTTATTGTACACAAATCAGACGGAAATAATGATTACAGGACAAAACAGATGTACAAATACAAATGTGTGGACTTATCCCTAAAAACGATTACATCTATTTAACGTCTGCGTGGAAACCGTGAAAGCAGAAGTTTAAACAGCGTTATCATAAAGTGTCTCACCATTTGTAAATATAAGTACCTACACGCACGTGCTTTGAGAGTAAAACGTGTGTTACCAAGAAAGTGAAAAGAATAGCTGTATTTAGTGTAGGTTGTGTCAGGTTTTTTTGCACGAGTGTGTGAAGTGATATGTTTACTTTGACATATTATGAATGACGGATGTAAACGAACTAAGTTTACGTATATTAATTTTTGTTACACTGTAGTGGGCAATATAGCGTGTATATATGTCATTCCTTCCGTACGCATCGCATTTTAAGATACATTATTATGTTAAAGCAAATTTTCATCATAATGACAAATCTGGTTCTTACTATCTATATGCTTCCGAATCTTGTCAAAACAGAGAAACACGGGTACATACTTATTTATGTTTTTAGTGACTAATTCATTAGAAATTGTATAATGAGGACTTAGCGTAAATTTTCTGTCGCAACCAATATCTAGAGCACATTTTTGTTAAATAACATGCCAAAATATATCATGAGATTAGTTTGAACTTAGGTCATTTCATGTAAACCTGGGAAGTTTTAAATGGTTGACGGAATCCAGTATTTTTTTTTCTTTATCATTATTAAGTTTTGTGTCCCACTTAATTGTTCCTTTGATGCTAAGTCGATTTAATACTAAAAAGACCTTGTAAGTTAGGTATTGTAAGACGTGTAATTATGTAGTAATATTGAACTGTTTATATTATTTAACCGATTCATATGCAAAATTGAGTAGTACTAATACCTAAGTTATGTATTGAATTAACACCTGACCTGTGTTATGTTTGTCTTCCTTATAACTTCTCCAATACCTTATTGAAACAATGGACTAAATAAATTATTAATGATTCCGAACATTTTCATTGAGCAAAGGGTTGAAGCTTTCAAAATAGGACTATTTTCAAATCATAATACGTATTGCAATGATTTTGACTTTTACTAGTACTTCACTATCACTACATAGTATAAAACAAAGTCGCTTTCTCTGTCCCTATGTCCCTATGTACGCTTAAATCTTTAAAACTACGCAACGAATTTTGATGCGGTTTTTTTTAATAGATAGAGTGAATCAAGAGGAAGGTTTATATGTATAATACATCCATAATATACCGTACGAAGCCGGGGCGGGTCGCTAGTCACTACATAGTATAAAACAAAGTCGCTTTCTCTGTCCCTATGTCCCTATGTATGCTTAAATCTTTAAAACTACGCAACGGATTTTGATGCGGTTTTTTTTAATAGATAGAGTGAATCAAAAGAAAAGTTTATATGTATAATACATGCATAATATACCGTGAGAAGCCGGAGCGGGTCGCTAGTTAAGAAATAAATTAGTGTTGCTCTCGACTAAGTGCGAAATTTTTGAACCGCGCATTGCTGTTTAGTGTTATCGTGCGAATTTCGTAACGGATCAAAGAACGATTAGGCTTTACGGAAGATAACTACCAGATTTTGAGGGTTTTCAAGGCCATACATCGTACGTTTTCTACTCAAGCTTTCAGAGAATCAATAGAAGGAGAACATAAACTTTTATTGCATGATTAATATCTAGTTTTCGAAATAAAAAGGTATCCAGTATTTTATTCAATCACGGCCACACGTGGCACAGTTAATATTCATCATAATCATCATCTCCAGCCTATATACGTACCACTGCTGGGCACAGGCCTGCTCTGACAATGAGAGGGCTTGGGCTATAGTTAATAATATTCTTTTTTATTGTTTCTCTGCGAACTTCTTAGAAAAAGTTAAATACTCGTATGTGTAAAAATGCATCTTGTAAAATTTTAAAACCAATTCGACGATGATTTCTCGGGAGTTGCGTTCACTTGAGTTCACTAACTTACGGAACTCAAATTTTAATGTGTATGTATAGATTAGTGCACCGTGCAAAATCTATTGTATACAGACCTACACAGTGCTTCTAGTTTCTTAATGTATTTGACAGTTGCCATGTTTCGAATATACATGAATGAAAAAGTAGGTAATTAAATGATTGGGGATGAGAGCGATTAGTTTGGACAGAGTGATGCTCGATGCAGCTGCTGCACTTGCTCTTGATCTTAACAACATTATTGTTCATTCATATTTATTCAGAACACGGCAACTGTCAAATACATCAAACTAGAAACACTGTTACTACTTTTTACTCTTGTTAGCGCTTTAAACAAGAGTATAAGTGCTGAGGTTTTCCGAGCAGTAGTCTTTGGACCGCGGTATTCAGGCCAACCAGTTAGCAGGCCATTTCGTCACATCCCCCGAATCATTCTAATATCACATCTATTACGATACCACTAGAGCGCACAGCTAATGCTTGACTGAACATTGTTTGGTCAACTGTGACCATACGTGAAGAGCTGCGGATGGACGAAGGTAGGAGTAAATAAAGGGTCTTTGTTAATTGGTTGCGAAATCACAGCGTTTTACGATGTCAGGTGTGGAGAGCCGAATTGCAAAACAGCGTATTGACTTGTTGTAATGCAAATATTTTGCTTGGTAAGTGATTAATGCTCCAACGTAGTAAGTGAGAGCTGATCTAATAATGATGTTACATAGTTATAAACAAATGAATAAAGTACCTACTTACTTAATTAAAACAAGAAAATTCAGTTTACTGAGAAACTTGGACGAACTTATGAACAAATAAACCTTATTCAAATTGTTCCACAATCCAAAAAGTCATTGTAAAAAAAGACATAAATTTGTTAAAACATGATATTGGTAGTAGGTAAGCTAATTTCTAGCAATATCCTAAATTTCACACTTTTTCCTGTCGACAATTTAAATTCAAAATTAATACCTAGCAAAAATGTATGTATTTCAATATTAAATTTCTAGGCTAAAGAAAGTTAAGTACTTTAATTATATAGCTGTGTTTAGTCTCTTCATTGAAAATTTCTCTCTTCGTACGATGTAAACCCGTATAGATACAATTTCCATAACGCGCTAGACACGAATTGGGGGGAAATCAAATAGGACGCAGCACCCCCTTTCCTTTCATCCCTGTCCAATATGGCGGCGAAGCTTTCTCCCTACCCCTGAGCGTTTGGGGGATTTTCCCTTAAATGTCGGAATTCAGAACGCAGGCCCCGTCTCTTAAGTCGTTTAAATTTTATGGATTCAAAAACCGTGATAGACACAGACGCACATTTAGAGACTGACATTTATTTAAGTACTGATTGAAAACAAGACAACAGAGATCCAAAATTAGTTAGTAACAGTAATTAATTCTGTGTAAGTGTATGATAAAACTTAAAATAACAACAAAAATACAATGCGATTGGTACGTAAGTGATCAACAACGTTTTAGACATCATGTATTATTTTTTGGTCTATATGGGATATCTTATATCTTCTACCTTCTTTATATCCATTACTGACAGGTTTTCGGCTGAAATTAAGCCGGCCGACGATACCTAAGAAAAAGTTACTTATCTAGAAAATCTTGAGAAGAAAATATAGTTTACTCTGGGGAAACCGAAATAAATGTTTGCAACACTATCCCTCGAAAGCTCAGTCTCGTTTCAACGCCCGCGCGTGATGCACGCTTTCACAAAGAAATAGCAAAACCGGAGAAAATGATTAGAAATCATTAGCGTAATGTGTTGTGTAATTAAAAGTTACTTATTTTAATTGAACTTATGTCTTCCTTCTGGGCGGTGTTGTAGGTTTGTGTATGATTTTATCCTGTGTGTATTTTAAAAGGTCAGGGGTTGCGATTGAAGCTTATTGCAGCATTTTTAAATACTAAGATTAAGTGTGGAGCTGTAAGACCAAAAACGAAAGTTTTTTTTTTTTAAATATTAACGTGCTTTTTTCAGCTCTCAATAAGAATTTAGCAATGCTATAGATTTAAAGCGCTGTTTTGTACTATGTTACAGTTGATGGGTGTTTTTTTAAAAAAAGTCCATTTGTCCAACAAAATTTCCTTAATTTTCCGTATAAGTACTTAGTCCATTCCGATCTATTTTAACCCTTTTGAAAACAAAGAACTTCCCCTAAGTTCAAATAAAATTAAATATAATCATCATAGTAGCTATGATTGTTATATTATTATAATGTCGTGGGATATCAACATTGATCATTCAATATACCGGGGATGTGATGCTAATTCATATTGAGTGGGAATTTAGACGAAATTGGTTTGTTTACGAAGGCGTTACAATGGATTGGAATACACAATAACTAGGTACCGATATAAATAGTATAAATATTTTTATAAGGCTCGAAAACATCCCTTAAAGGGTTAAGTCCGCCTTTGTACATAATATCTCAGTGTTTTTCAATGGTATTTGTTTTATGTTTTTTTTGCACAATAAATAGTTTACATACATACATGAAGATGTAATCAGACTGTATGTAATGTACCCCTAATAATGTATTGACATTTGAACATAATCCCGCGATGATATTGCAGAAATTAATTCCCATTAAATTTCACTTTGACCACGATCCACATAGGTACCTAGAAAGAAATTGATCAGGGTTTATATTTGCATTTTTCAGAAATCAACTAAAGAGAGGCTTGTCGGAAAATGCCGGTCTGCCTTTCATGACAACATAGAGTGAATAGTGTACAAAAACGACCACAAGATGTCGCTCTCCAACAACACAATCGCAAGAACCTACAACAAGCTATTCGTAGAACTAGCAGGTATGTTTCGTCAAACAGTTTTTTCAAGTTTTTACAAGTTTGTTCAAAATCATAATTATTAATTACTAGCTGTTGCCAGCGACTTCGTCTGCAAATTTTTTTTTTATCGCTATCCCGCGGGAACTACGCAATTTTCCGGGATAAAAAGTAGCCTATGTGCTATTCCAGACTTTTCTCTATCTATGTGCCGAATTTCATCCAGATCTGTTGGGCCGTTCTGGCGTGATTTAGTAGCAAACAAACATCCATCCATCCATCCATCCATCCATCCATACTTTCGCATTTATAATATTAGTTAGATTAGATTATAACTTAATTGTTTTTTCCTTTGTAATATTGATGAAATGATACCACTCTATATCAATATTCAGTCAGAAAAATTAGTTTTGCAGTGTCGACAGTGGATTCATAATTACCCAACAATAGATTACAAGCATTATACCTATAGCTCAATAGGTACGCAGGTTCACACGCGGACCAATGCCAATTTTCTCACCGTAAATTGTGTATTATTTCCCAAAGACCTATAGATTCTGTTTACTTTAAATTAAAAAAAATTAGGTCAAACATTTTGTGTCCTCAAGTTAAATCAAAAACTATATCACAAATATACATTGTAAGCTCTCGAATATTCAACTCTAGATTTAATTGTTCTTATGACATTTAGCCTTTGTCACCCTTTTCCATTAATTATGGGTTGATTATTAATAATGAGCAACAAACTAATAGGTCCCAAAGTAGTCCCTACTCAAAAGAGGTTCACTGTTTTAATCTTATTAATAAAAAACCATAATAGCTTACAATAATAATAGAAAAATTGAGATAAGTTTTACCGAAACTACATAAATGCATGCATGAATTAATCACGTCTTTATGCCTTACAGGGTAGACAGAGCCTAAGGTAACAAGACCTAAAGACCACGCTTAGCATAATTGTGGGCGTATAGGTGGAACTACATTAAGATACAAGTCAATGTATTCATGCATGGTAGCGATACGTAATCCTAATGAGAAAATACCGTGTTAATATTTTTACCATTTCTTTGCTAGCATTTTTTTGAGAAAAGGAGTTAACATTTGCTATTTAGTTTAGCTAAGTGCGGTCAGCCAAAAAAGTTGGCGAGGAGTAGGCTTATTGTCTAATTCGCTCGCAATCGCCATCGTGTTCATTTTGACAGTTCTTATATGGGCTGACAATTGGCATCGGAATCAGCTAGCTGTCACATTCATACAAGAACTGTCAAAATGAACGCGATGGCGATTGCGATTGTGTCAATAAGCCTAATGTGCATAAAAATAAGAATAAATCCACGTCTTTACATAGATGGACTTCCTTCATGATATAACATGCGTATAGGAAAATAGAAGATTGAAATTGAAGTGTGTGATTTAAAAATCTGTTAGCAAACAAAGTTCAAGCATGCGCGGGTATATTTGCCATGACGTAAACTTACCGCAAATACACCTATTAGAAATAATTTAAACCTCAGGGGCCTCTACTTGATACTAGTCGAAGTAATATCGACGTACACAAATCCAGACCAATGTTAGATATAACTGTAGTAATATGTAGATACGTGTTGACTGTCTTAGAAAGTGAAAATATGTCAAACTGACTTATAAAGATAAAATATATAAAAAAAACAAAACTTGCATTTTGGGAATGCATTCGTGCGGGCCCAAAAAAAAAAAGTAAGAGAGAGAGAGAAGAGCTTAGCAATCGTTTGCGAGAGCTACAGGCTCACTCTTATGGGTTTGATAGTTTAATCGACCGATCGTACCCGAAACCCGAAGTTTGTTTTTTCAAACTCACGGACTGTAGTATAGTCTGTGCCCAGCAGTGGGACACTATCACTAGCTGTTGCCAGCGACTTCGTCTGCAAAGAATTCGTTTATCGCTATCCCGCGGGAATTTTCCGGGATAAAAAGTAGCCTATGTGCTATTCCAGACTTTTCTCTTTTTATGTGCTGAAATTCATCCAGATTCGTTGGGCCGTTCTGGCGTGATTGAGTAACAAACAAACATCCGTCCATCCATCCATCTATCCATACTTTTGCATTTATAATATTAGTTAGAATAATATTAGTTAGATGATAGGGTGTGTGTTATAATAATATTGCTGTTACTTTTCGTTAGGCGCTTTAATATTTATTTTATAATCATACTAAAATAACTAACAAAACCACTTTCACACAATAGGTACACTATATTTAGCGAGAATCAGAAATCAAATCAGTAATTATTTAACAGTTTTTGTCTTATAATAACTTATAATATGGTGGTTTCATATCACTCGGGAATTTCGAAAAATTCCTTCATACTGCACCTCCAGGATTCTCAAGAAATATGTTTTTGCCAAGTATCAAGTCTCTATAGCAGCTAGGTAGTCAGCTACTCGTAGTTAAACCTATCCTCGTTCCTAATCCAATTGGAACTTAGTTAAATTCTAAAGTTTTTAGCTGTTATAATTACCAACGTGAAACCTAATTGAAGTCTTTAAAATCTTTATAGTGCACCGTACCATCAAGGAATATGTCTGTCAATTTCTACCCAACTTATCCAGTGGTTCAGTCAGTCACCAGGCACATATTTCACCAACTGGACAATTTTCTGTTGGCTTCATATTGACTACATCTTGCATGTCAAATTGTCACATGTCGCGGACATGTGTCAAATTGGCGAAATAGGGGCCAGTCTGCCAGTCAGTCGGTCACGTTACTTTTGTATAAGCTTAGAACTGTCAATTACTGGTTCGTTCATTTATGTATGACGACGCGGTTGGCCTAGTTGGTGACTAGGTGCTAGATGGTGACTCTGCCGGCGAAGCAAGCGTCCCGGGTTCGAATCCTGGTAAGGGCATATATTTGTGTGATGAGCACGAATATTTTGTTCCTGAGTCATGGATGTTTCTATCTATATAAGTATGTATTTCTCTATATACTCGTAAGTATGTATATCGTTGTCTAGTACCCTTAACACAAGCCTTACTAGCGCTTACTTTGGGACTAGGTCATTTGTGTGAATTGTTCCCTAATATTTATTATTTATTTTTATTATTATGTAAACATTTTTTAATTTTTTTTTTCAGACCCCCGCACCAATGACTGGTTTCTGATTACCAGCCCGTTGCCGGGGATGACCATCTTATACCTGTACCTCCAGTTTGTGCGAAAATGGGGTCCGCGCTACATGGCGGACAAGCAGCCCTTCCAACTTCAGAAGACTTTAATCGTTTACAATTTCCTGCAAGTGCTGGTTAGCTGTTGGCTCTTCCACGAGGTATTTACAAGAGCACAATAACCCTCATTTTTAACGGGCATCAGATTACGACCTTTTGATTTGATATCGAATCGAGCCTGCACTACTGTAAAATTACAGCTTATAAATTTAACTTCATCAGAAATAAATATTCAAGATATTATAATTTTAAAATTATGGATATTATCATAGTAATTTATTTAGGGCCGCGTTTTATTTTATAACTGGTAACTTATTTTTCCAACGTTTTTAATTGTCGCCGTAAATTTCAAACTTTCTTTTGCTTCAAAGAAAATAATAAACCCTTATGAAATCACTTCGTTGTCTGTCCGTCTGCCTGTCAATATCCTTTTTCTCGGTATTGGGCTGAAGTATCCAGTTGACATTAATTTGAGTTACCTACTTAAGGTTATGATGTTTTGATACTTATTTGTTTGGTCTTGTTTTTAAGTTAAATATTTTGATTACCTACTTAATTTAATTACAATAATGTCTTTCAGACAATAACGAATTCAAAACACATTTTAATGGTTAATTTCAGGGTTTGGATGCTGGATGGCTGAGGAAGTACAGCTGGAAATGTCAACCAGTAGACTTCTCGGATACGCCAGAAGCAATGCGGGTCAGTAATACACAATTGCAATATGATATTTTAAATGATACACCTTAATATGAGGCTTAAAGCACTGCTAAACAATTGAAAATTATAATATTGTAATATACCTACTAGCTGTGTTTAGTGCTATCCCCGGGAACTATGCTATTTTCCGGGATAAAAAGTAGCCTATGTTTTCATCTAGTTTTCAAATCCATCCAGTCGTTTTAGCGTGCAGAAGTAACAAACATACACACTCACTCACTCACATCGTCACATCGTCACAAACTTTCGCATTTATAATATTACTAGCTGTTGCCTGCGACTTCGTCAGCAAAGAATTCGTTAATCGCTATCCCGCGGGAATTTTCCGGGATAAAAAGTAGCCTATGTGCTATTCCAGACTTTTCTCTATCTATGTGCCGAATTTCATCCAGATTCGTTGGACCGTTCTGGCGCGATTGAGTAACAAACAAACATCCATCCATCCATCCATCCATCCATCCATACTTTCGCATTTATAATATTACTAGCTGTTGCCAGTGACTTCGTCTGCCAAGAATTCGTTTATCGCTATCCCGCGGGAACTACGCAATTTTCCGGGATAAAAAGTAGCCTATGCTATGTGATGCTATTCCAGACTTTTCTCTATCTATGTGCCGAATTTCATCCAGATCCGTTGGGCCGTTCAGGCGTGATTGAGTAACAAACAAACATCCATCCATCCATCCATCCATCCATCCATCCATCCATTCATCCATCCATCCATCCATCCATCCATCCATCCATCCATCCATCTATCCATCCATCCATACTTTCGCATTTATAATATTTGTTAGATAGTTAGTTCAGGATTGATATACAATCCCTTCCAAGCTGGTCTGCGAACTGGGTGCAAAGATAAAACATATAATGTATCGATTGCTTATCTTCCCGCGCAGACGGTAAAAGCCCATCGAGAGAATGCGCGAAAATCTTAGGAATCATAACAATAGGCGATACGGCTAATAAACCATCACTATTTTGATCCCCCTTTCCATCTATACGCCCACAATCATGCTAAACGTTGCCTTTAGGTCTTGTTAAGTAAGGCTCTGTCTACCCCGTAAGGGATAAAGACGTGATTTATTTTAGTATGTATAGCAATTGAAACACTGCATAAGTGAATACAGGTGTTACAAAAGTACCCGTAAAGCCGAAAGGAGGCTAAATGTGACCTTCTAACAAGTCCATTTACAATATTTAAGAACCCCAGTATGGTTTCCTGAGATGGCAGTTTACTAAGGGTTGACAACATTTTTGGCTTTGATATTTTACAGGGTATTTTGTAACACGTTGTATATACGAGTATAAATTATACGCAAATAAAACATGAAATTGCCATCAAAAAGTTTAATATCCAAAAGCTTAAGTACCTAAATGACTTTTGCCTAAAAGTAATTTTCTTAATTAATTTTCAGGTTGCACGAGGAGTATACGTCTATTTTCTAGCGAAAATGACTGAGCTCCTTGACACCGTGTTCTTCGTTATCCGAAAGAAAGACCGGCAGATCACTTTCCTGCACATGTACCATCACACCGTCATGCCCATGATTTCCTGGGGAGCCACTAAGTACTACCCAGGGGGCCATGGGACCCTCATCGGGGTCATCAACTCCTTCGTGCATATCATCATGTACACCTACTACATGTTCGCAGCCATGGGGCCGAAATACCAGAGAATGTTCTCGTGGAAGCGTCATATAACTACCTTGCAAATGGTAAGATAAAAACTACTTAGATGATGAGATTTCAGAACGCTGATCTAAGTACGAGTGTTACCATTCTTTGTGTTTTTGTGTCTGGATTTCAGCTGTTATTATTTACATTTGATACTCTGCCTGTGTAGTGTTAATTTTTTGTCATGTGTATGCAGCATTGCCGTGCCATCCTTTGCTTAACCTAACAGTTTCTTGGCAATGAGAACCGCTAAATGCGCTGTCAATTTGACTGAGAGTAGGTGTAATAAAAAATCACTCATTAATATAGTTTGTCGATTTTGAATATAATTTGATCGCACCCAAACGCGTTCGAGAAGTGTTACGTGTTTTTCTTGTCCGTATTTGGCTTTAAATGCGAAAGCGAATGAATGTGAAAACTAGTGCATTTATTCTATTCAAGTTTAGGTTGCTTAATAAGGTTAAAGCTTAAACTTGTGTTGTTAAAAATTTATTACTTATCATTATTTTTTATTTTTCTTAGGTCCAGTTCTGCATAACATTCCTCCACTCGTCCCAGCTACTCTTCTACGACTGCGGCTACCCTCGCTGGAGCGTGGTCTTCACTCTACCGAATTCCATTTTCTTCTACTATCTTTTCTACGATTTTTACTACAAGTCTTACAAGACACCGAAAGTAACAAATACCAATGGTCATGTCAAAGAAAATGGAGTAAAGGACCATCAAAAAATAGGAAATGGGACCAATGGAATCACAGACCAGTGTGATGAAAAGAAGGTCAAATAAGCTATATGTGATTAATTTGGTATATTATATATAGGCATAGGATTATGATGTAAATAAATGGACAAGTTTTTGATATGATTTGCATGCGATGATTATCACATCTTTTAAGAGCTACAATTGCGTGATTACTTATATTGATTGCTCTAATACCTACATGTTTCAAATAATACAATTTAGTTACAAAACAAAATATCGTGTGCTGTGAAAGAAACTAAATCACGTTCCACTGTGGATCCCTTTCGCTGCTAATGTCATAATTTACTTATCATGCGCCTGCCAAAGAAATTATTGCAAAATTAGATGAGAAAAGATTTCGCAGAGGTACCTACGTGATTCCGTTTCTTCGATCGTACGTACGCTCTTCAACTTTTTCTTTCAATCAAATGCTTCTAAAGATTCAGCTGTTTTTTTTCTAATGTAAATTAAAACTGAAGGGTTCAAAAAAGTCAAACTCATTTAATTTATTATTGTAAATTATTTTATCCAAATTATTTGGGTTTGGCTCAGAGCTTCAATGGCTTCGAGTTTTCAGACTGTTTTTTTTAACAGGGAAAACCAATTTTAATGAACAAAAAGCACATGCGAGTAGCAAAGTAGCAAAGTAAATGTTTTTTGTTAATTGAAATGGATCTCCGCAAAGTAACGCCTGATTCAATAAAAAACTTATTTTATAACTAAATGAGAAAAACGTGACTCTTGCATAAGAAGTGGCAACGGTTTTCTTACAACACTTATCTGCCTCTTTTGCACGGAACGTTAATGTATCAGTTATTCAAATAAATCACCCTATCCATAGAAGATGCATTAAGAAACTGCAAACAGTTATTGAATAATATATTAATGTAAGTAAAGGTTAACGATCTTACGACTCAATTTCATCCGATGTATGTACGTACATAGGTACTCTGTAGGAACTAATTACGTAGTTTAGCGACTTAATTATACCTTAACATGCTCAACATAAATTAAATGAATATTTTAAATTTTGCTTAGTTATCTTTTTAACATGACATGGTGTCAAGACTGCCACACTCAGCCTTAAAATTTAAATTTAAATATATTCCTAGAATTTCAATTTTAAATGATCAGTGAGGTGTAGTCAACAAAGTAGCATACGGAGCAGGTATTCTTCACTGGTCTCATTGAAAATTTTTAAACGTATTTCTAACACAAAATAATGTGAAAATATAATAAAAACAAAAAAGCTTTATACTGGACAGAACTGAAGACTCAAGCAAATGAGAGAACTGAATGGAATTTACAAGTAATTTATCTAATTAGATATTTATTATAATATTCGGGTCGCCTTTAAATTAAATGCCTAATTATTTATTACATTTTTTTTATTTTAGTTCATGTCTTAACTATGTGACCATGTGAAAGTCGTGAATAAGTCGGCGACTACATTACATAAAAAACTATTTATAGTTTTGCAAAAAACATTGCTTGTTCATTGTATTACGCCAAACCAGAGCAGTGAATTTATTTTTTTGCCGTTAGATAGGATAAATTATTCTTGTATAAGCCTATAATTGCTGTAATTTTTTTTAAACAGCAGTGTTAACACTATTAAGGCCATATCAATCATATTTATTAGGATTTTTTTCTTATCCAAATTAAAGAAATTCACTACTCTGACTGGTTAAACCATGGAAGTTGTCTTACTAGATCTAGTACTAGTAGGTGCTTATGATAAGGAAATCTAGATAGATATTTAAATATACTAAGTATACAGGTTCAATTCTTCCAAAGCGAGATACAGGACTCTCAGCCGATAGAAATAAGATGTTAATTCAGTAGAATATTGTAACTAATTGAGGGTGTTTCTGGGTGGTGTTTCATCGAGGGGGTTACTTAAAAAACCTGAGTACTCTTGGCAGTTTTTTGTAGCTTTTATTGATTTACGATAGCAAGCTTTTTATCCTTATTCACTCTCAACTACAATTAATATAATTGAAGAGTGACTGTAATACCGTGACATTTATTGCACGATACAGGATCAGCCACGGATCAGCCTAGTTTGGGTTCCATAGTATAAAGCAAATTGTAATCTTTTGATGTTTTAAGTTATTATGCTGTACCACTTGTTATAAACATTTCATTACATTTATGCATATGTTAATAGGAAGAAGAAACTATTTGTTGAAGTTACATTTTAAACGTGTAAGAGTGTTATGTCGCCCTCCCTAGCAAATCAATTCCCGTCGGGTTTACCCCAAACTGTCTGTCTCCCTCTTTTTTCACGGAATGCCACCGCTGGTGTGAAATGAGTACTTAATGCATTATGGGCGAGATTTAGATCAGGCCTAAGTGTCTAATAAACTTGGAATCATGGCCACATGCACCATTTCATTCCAGCAATATGTGTATGACAAGGGTAGACAGACTGACCGTACACATGCAACGGCGCTGTAGAGCAAGTTTGACTTGTTTTTGTTTTCACAAAAAGAAAAAAAGTGAGTAATTATTATTACATTTTTTTCTATCGCATTTGCGTCACGCCACTGTTGTCAATATCACTCAGCCACACTTAAATGCTTATACACAACATTGTCCAAGTTTATTCATGAGATTTATGTATGTACCTAAGCAGTTTCAGTTTTTCATTTTAATTACATTTTGCTCATTCAATGTAGTTGAAAGAGAGGGTCGATTACAATTGTCTTCTTAAACGTTAGAATATTTAAAATACTAGTGTAACATTGTTTCAATGGGTCTTTTCAGATGATTAGAGTGTAACAAATGGTACAGTATACACAAAATATGAACATTGTGAGTTTTAATAACAATGTGCTAATAACAGTTCCACCGTTTTGTCTTCCAAAACTTAAGATTTTATTTTGTTTATCTCTTTTTAAACGATTAAGCTTATTTTTTGGTTAGGAATCTAAAATATTGTAGTGGAATTATATACAACATGATAACATAATAATATACGTTCTGTTATTAAATCATTATGACGCGACAATTATTTTCTTTTATTATTTGCTGTAATTTATCCTAGTCTGGAGAATAAACTAATTAAGTTCCGAAATAATCGACTAGATACCCTGACGAAGTCAAGTCCTGCCCAATTATCCATACTTACATTTAATAAAAAAAAAAAACGCTTTATAACTAACGAAAACAGTCAAATTATTCATTTGGAACGTCAATTTCATGGGACAACATTATACATTTGGGTTAACAATTTAAGTTATCGCCCGTAATAACTTAATTTCTATTTTTCAAGTCGTATTTACAAATACAAGGAAAATCGCATTAGTTGCGTCGCTTGGTCGATCACCTTGTCGCTCGTGTGTCCCGAGTTTGTTGAATTTGTGAATTAAATAGTCTTCTTAACTTTGATATAGGACCGCGCATAGAATTTGACGAACAGGAACAGTATGAAAGAAACGTTGCACACGTAGAAAATTATATAGCCTTGTGATGGAGGACAATCAGACACGATAACGGCTAAACCGGTGTGCAGTAGTATTGACACAAATTGTATCTGAAAAAAAAAAGGTCTCTTAATTAATATTCAGACACACACACAAGCTGTGAGGCTTGCTTTATATTATTTTTACAAGTGACATGCAGCTATTGTATGGACTTTCTTTAGACTGTTTGTAATTAGGGAGACCCTTTTATGGCGACGCAATAACGTAAACCGGATCATTTTTCATGGCTGCAACTTTGTATGGAAAATGAGTAGGTAGTCATTTTTGCTCGTCAGTATATTATCTCAAAATCTATTAGGTACCTAATAGATATGTGAACAGTGTACTCTAAGGTTGTCTTTTCAAAGTAGCGACGTTAGAGAAAACCGGCCAAGTGCGAGTCGGATTCGCGCACGAAGGGTTCCGTACCAGAAATACTCTGTTGTATGGGAGCCCCCCTTAATTATTATTTTTATTCTGATTTTAGTATTTGTTGTTGTAGCCACAATAAAAATACATAATCTGTGCAAATTTTAACTGTCTAGCTATAACGGTTCTTGAGATCTAGCTCGGCGAGTGGTAGCCATGAAAAAGGGCTAAAATATCACATTTTTTGTATGGGAGCCCCCCTTAATTATTATTATTATTATTTTGTTTTTAGTATTTGTTGTTATAGTGGCAACAGAAATACACAATCTGTGAAAATCTCAATTGTCTAGCTATTACGGTTCTTGAGATACAACCTGGTGACAGACGGACGGCCGTACGGACAGCGAAGTCTTAGTAATAGGGTCCCGTTTTTACCCTTTGGGTACGGAACCCTAAAAACGTATAATTAACCAGAAAGCCGAGCCGTGTTCACTAAAGTATCTACTAAAATATATAAAAGAGAAACCGGATTTACTTACTATCTGAAAAGTAGTAAGATATTTTTTCCACCATAGATACTTCGTCACATTCGGTCCAAGTCCAGATAGTCCGTAGTAAGCGTACATGAACACGTGCACAAAGGAGTTTATGCAACAAGCATATGCGTAAATGTGAGACGGCCAGTACTTTAGTGCACCCCAGGTATACATAACCATGCAGGTGCGGTGGTAAAGATGAAGGAAGGTCACTTGGTTGTCCTCCTTTCGGAGTACAAAGAAGATCGTATCTCACTGATTTTAGCGGCGGCATTCATCCATAAGGCATAGAATAACTAAAAAAACACCAGAATGAAATGTCGCTCTGTCTCGCTCATCTATTTTATTCTGTGACCTAGATTCCTCTCATCTCTTCAAAATCAATGGAAATCTAGATGTATCTAGCTTTTACAGACTTAGACTACAAAGATTGGTTCCTTCCTCTTTTTCCAATCCATCCCTGATACTTTCAAGTTTTTGTTTGAAAATCATTGAAGGCAGTTTCCTAATCATAATCATAACGACGCTTGAAAGGAGAAATGTCATAAGCGACATTGTTTGTGATATTGAGTTATCTATATCATTGAAATCAGCAGATTTTTCCGCGTCGAATGGGCTAGGTCTCGTGTGCGTATGTCGACTTTCGTGTCGCTTATCCCATCGGTGATTTTTAGAGACACCGACCTATTTTTTTACTAAACGACGTCTTTTTTTTTAAATTTCTGAAATTGGAGATTAGATAAAAAGTTTTTTTAGACAATGTACCTTAGACGGTTTGGCTTTTTACGACTTTCCTTCCATTCGTCGGTTATATTTTTTTACTTACCTCATCGTATAACGTATTTTTATTTACATTATATAATTTTACCTTTATATGTATAATACATGCATATATACCGTGCGAAGCCGGGGCGGGTCGCTAGTTTGTAATAAATGAATTACATATATTAAGCATCCTGTGAACTACAGATTCTATAAAACGGTTTGGCTAGATTTTGAACGCAAAGAGTCATGTCATCTCATAAGAGAAAAGTTTTTCTCTATAAACTATGATCTGATTTTCTACTAAGATCGAGGTGCGTCGTTGTATTTAGCAACAAGCTAGCAACCATATTTTGCCATAATATGTGCAATAACTCAATCGGATTATATTTTACGCAAAAGATGAGATAAATGCCACATAACAAAGCTAGACAAAAGAAAGTGACAGAAAGTTTTATTCTACAAATAGGGGCATTGACAATCTTTGAGGTAAATAGTATGTTTTTACCCACGACGGAACGGAGAAGGTAATATATTATATGCGTTTAGGGTGATAGATTATGAAGATAAGATTGATGTCGACTAGCTACCGGGAAATATTATGTTTACTTAATGTCATAGGAGTTTGATCATTCCTCTGTCCTTTGATAATCTGACAAAAAACAGTCTTTGATTACTGCCGCCCATCAGCAGGTGCTTCAGTTTCAGATGTTAAGCTATCGACTACATTCGGAAACTATGACTATTTACTCAAGAATCATCGATCGATCATTCAACATGATAATTGATTGACACTTCATAAGTTGTTGTAGTTTCCGAGTTTATCTGATGGGATAGCAAATAATTTTTCACATTTTTTTTCAATTTTTTTATATTTTAAAACAACTAGTCTATTATTAATGAGGGAAAAGAAAAAACGGAATGATTTGCTAAACACAATTTTAATATCATTATTTTTGTACTATACTTTCACATTCAAACTACATCTAGGTACACACTTATTTTTTCTTGAACAATCAGTGAAAAACACTCATAAAAACAGGTAATTTCATACTTTGACTCTAACTAAGCAAATGTACTAAACGAAACTATTCAATCTTTTCTTCTGTTCCCTTCACAACACTTAAAGGTATCGTAATTCCATTAACTCCATTGGCTTTCGTTAAATCCTTTTTAGTATAGCATTGGCGATAGAAATTTGTAAAGAGAACCAGGAAGAATGCGGTGTTGCTGATGATGAATATCGCAACGCCTTTGGATGGAGGGCATTCTGACACCTTGACGGTTGCGGCATACTGAGCGATAAGCGAAACAAACTGTATCTGCAATCAGACAATAATTTAGTTAAGTACAATATTTTATTATTATTTTTAAATAAATCACTGAACTTCGACAGAACTTGATATTGAATTATACTTATTGTTGTTACTGGGAAATTAATCTTGTGAAATATAATATCCTAAATTGAAAGGAAAATATTTATCGTTGAAAAACTTACCAACTGAAATGAGGTCATGTATTTCTTCCAAGTTAAATATTTGGCCACGTTTGGTCCTAACGCAGACAATCCGTAATAAGTATACATAAACACGTGCACCAAGGAGTTCAGGAAACCAATGAAAACAGCGTTATGGGAGGGCGAGTATTTGAAGAATCCCCAAGTACCGACCACCATTATGGAGTGATGGTACAAATGGAGGAATGTCACTTGGTTGTCCTTCTTCCTGAGAACGAAGAAGACAGTGTCGAGGAGTTCGGAGACCTTAGCGGCGAAGTATAGCCAAATTCCGTAGAACACCTGAAAGTAGGTAAGATAAGTAATATGTCAACGTGTGAAGATAAAAATTAAAAATACGAAAAATCCTACTAATATTATAAATGCGAAAGTTTGTGACGATGTGAGGATGTGACGATATGAGTGAGTGTGTATGTTTGTTCCTTCTTCACGCTAAAACGACTGGACGGATTTGGATAAAATTTGGAACGAAGATAGCTGGTACCCTAGATAGCGGGATAACCATAAACATACCAATTGCTAATTCTACGCGGACGAAGTTGCGGGCAGAAGCTAGTAATGAAATAAATAAAATGTTAGCAGTATCGATAAAAATGTGAGCCACAGAGATATCGATGAAGTTTATGAAGAGCAAAAGTAAAAAGTGTCCTCACTTCTTTCCGAACGTTCTCGTCATTCATGTAACATTTTCTGGGTACGATTCCAATTTCCAGCATTCCTCTGAAATACTGGAAAAGAAAAAACTTTCAAATTATTATTTCGGGAAATAGGCAGCAAAAAAAGAGAGAACTTTTCGGAAACGAACTCAGAAAGGTTGTAGGCGACGATATCTGAAGAACGAAATTGCTAGAACCTTCAGGCTCAAGCGCGCATCTCGTGTGTTCACCAAAAACCAATGTCGCTTGCACCAATCGGTTCCACTTAACATTTACCTTTTGTACTAAGTAGATTGACATGACCACTTGGACAGCATTGTATGCAAATAGTGTTCCAGTGAGCTTGAACGCTGGCCTCTTTTTCATAAACGTAGGTCCCAACTTCAATACGAATACCAAGTACAAGGCCACAATCATCAGCACTGGCCCTGGACTTCTCATCAGAGGCAGGTTGTCAATATCATCATCTGAAAATGTATACAACTTATTTTTCAAACTTTATTGGGCATAAGAAAGAGATAAACGAAGCAAAGAAAAACAAAAGAAATATTAAACCACGCAAAAATAAATATTAATAACGAAAATTTTAAATCTAAACTGCAAGTTTGTCGGGACCCTAGGCGCTACTTCAGAGCATGTTTCCCAGAAGGTAGGTGGCATTGCCTCTTAGAATCGCAACTCCTATGCGTTGTCTGATGAACGCCCTAGCCCTTAAGTCACCTGTGTTTTAACTATTGTAAAAAAGGTGGCGTGGAGCTGGGGCCCTACCGGTTACACTTTTCCTCGCTGAACGACGCAAACCTTATAATGTGTAGTCGCAGAAGCGACAGTCTGTTGCATCTGTCTTAGATGTTGTAGCGTAAACAAAATAGCGTCAAGAGCTCAATGTATGTTTTGTCCTATACTAAGATCCATCTTAATTTCCACGGCACCAAGATTATGGCGTCGGGTATCTTAACGGCGCTGACAAATGCTCGGCGCGGTGGTGTCTTTCAAACGAGATCCGGAGTTTTGGAAACCTATGTGAATTAAGTATTGACGTTCCCTCAATGCCGAGCTAAATAAACAAATCTAATCTAATCTGTCCAATACTAAAATGAAAGGGACAACTGCAACCCGGACTGATCATACCATAAAATTGAAAATTAGTAATCCCGTTCAATCATTCAATACTAATTGTTTTTTCAGGTAATACGTATAAGGATTTTGCATTTTATTAACGTCGGAAACGTAAGCTTAAGTTAAAACTTACACTAAAACCAGAAATAAAATAATAGTACATAAACACAAACACACATACATAGTATTTTTATACAATATAAATAAAACATGCAAAATTCTTTCCAATAATGAATGACATTAGCATAATATTAAATTAAACATGAGTGTCATTTTTTATTAATGAAGTCACATTGATTATTTGAAGTAAACTTAGCCTAAAAACAAACTTGTCACTAAAAAAAAGTCACAAAAAGTACAAAAAATATGCTAGTAATAAATTTAATATGCTAATAACCTTTTTTCCATGACGACGCGGAGATAGCAAAGTAAAGTTACCTATTCAATTGTAGAGAGTGACGAATATAAACATCTCCATCAAAAACACCAAAGCTTAATAGCTCTTCTACAAACATTTGTTTGACTTCACCTGTTTGTGAGTGTCTGTGTCAGCATAATCATGAGATTCGATCCATGACCAGTGTTCGCGTTGACTTGAAATTTTGTATGAATAATAACTATCACTCGGTACTTAATCATGTATTTATTTACCCCCTTATTCATAAACGCTCTATAAGCTTCTGCTAACTTATCTGTCCTTGTTTGTTCTTATCTGTCACATTAACATTTACCTTTCACAGATAAGGACAAACGATTGCTAAGTTAGCAGAAGCCTAAAGAGCGTTTATGAATAAATGGGTTAATGTTTAAATTATCTCAACGTTTCCGCTACGGTGCAGCGGCCGTGGTGTACGAGTAGAATAATGATGTTTAATGGGGTATTCATTGGGGTAGTCATTAGTATAGTAGTAGGTCTTGTCATCAGAGGAAGCTCATCTATTTCTGCATCTGAAATAAACAGAAGTGTAAAGCGAGAGAGGCCACGACACCAGCAAAAAAAAATCCATGGAAAAATGAAATATTTTACCTACAGCTAAACATAGTTCGAGAGCTGGTCAAAATTTGGAGTTAAGAGTTTGAGGAAGCGCAAGAACCTAATGCTTACTTTATGATACTAAATCACTGATATGTTTAAATTGAACATGGAATTAGTAAATCCGTATGAATTACTTTACTTGAAAATAATATTAAAGCTGAATGTATAAGAACTTCAAATTAAGGAAAAGAAAAAAAGTTACCTATATAATAAAATCGGACTGGAACTTGCACCGGTGCTTGCAAAAATCTAAAAATGTATACAGTGACATATATTACACTGTTAGGTAAGCGGTCTAAGTAAATTCTCAGTAAAGGCTTGTACAGTAGCCTGCAAATTTGCATGGATACCTTAAGGACTATAACGCTATGAACACTCGAGTTCGCGTTCGCAAAAAAAAAAACTAGATGGCGTTGTTGACGCAACTCATTGATGTAGCAAATTTGTGTAGTGTGTAATAGAATCTAAAATTCGCCATAGATATTGCAAGGTTCGCTGGCTCATTGGATAAGCGTCTGACTTATGACTGTATGCGCTCGTGATAGTCCTACGTTCGAATCCGAGAATGGTGCTTACTTTTTTCATTTTTTATTGCAGTAATTAATAATTTTATTGTGTTTAATAGTAAATAAACCATTATTTATTAATTATGAATTCTTAAAATAATATAATTGCTATATTACTTTGAACACAAATGAAACAACTTGTAATTGTTAAAATAATAATAATATATCTTTATTTTTACATAATGAAACAAAGTCAGGTTATTACAATGATTTTTATGTTCGTTGATTTGTTGGATTTTTCTCCACCCCAAATAGCGGAATAAATATTAGAAAATATGAAAAATTTACGAATAAAAAGAAATATTTTGTATGCAACGCCATTTCTGTGAAGCCAGGTCAGCTAATTCGTAAAATAGATTGCCTTTTAGTTTATTTTAAACATTTGTGACAGTAAAACAATTACCCTAACTTTATTGAGATCATGGCTTAAGTACCTATTCGTTTTCGAAATCGAAAAGATGATTGAAGCTTGATCACAACAAAAATAAAACTATTTTAGCAAAATTTTTCTCAACTGAAGACTACGGGTCAATACACATGACGTAGTTTCATATGTTCCTTAAGGCACAAGGAATGTTACTATGGAGGAGACTTTCTAGATGTGACTACATAAATGTGTTTCGTTTGACATAATTATAGTTAGATAAAATAAGTAGTAGTAGCAGTTAATAATAATAATAGTATTTTACTGTCACAAATGTTTTCATTCCGTTCTAAACACTAACGAACTAACACATGTTTAGGTTTATGTTTAGGTTTACCCCCACTCTGATTATTACAACTTGCACATGATAACACAGAAAAGTAGATAGATAAGTAACATGATCTGTAGCACCGGACCGGAATCCATATTGGGCACTATGTGATTGCTATTATATCGCGTCTTATTTCGACGCCACAATCAAAACGGCCGCGTTGGGTGGATCTAAGTCTCCACCAGTAAAGATGACATGACTCCAGTCGATATTTTCTCTGTCAGCAAGGGTTCAACAGCATGTTCAACATAATGCAGACTTTCACTATGAAGAACACGACGAATAGTATCCACGCTTGTGTCAAATAAACCAGCGTAGTGATTTTGTCTGTATGAATCCATTTTCGTCATACTCTCTCACTGTAGATCGCTGTGCTGTGTCAATAAGACGAGGTCTAATCGATATGACCGTGTTGCAATATAACCCCTACTCTTCAAAACGTCGTAGGTAACCACAAAACTGCTTGTCCCTGTAACAAAAACAAACATAATTAGTAGGCAGAACAATTAAAAAGAAAACAAAATATTTTTTATAGAAACCTAAAAAAATACTTACGTTTACATCGGTCTTTCTAGCATTTTCTGCCAAATTTTTCCCTTTATTTTATAAAGCAATTATATTTGATCGTGTGACCAAATCGATATTACAACGAGAACTTATTCTTGTCAAAATGAAACAACGGTTGATTCTTTTATCAAAACCCATCCAAAACATCAATCGAATAAGAAATACCGAATAAACGAACAGGTGTAA
This sequence comes from Pandemis heparana, assembly GCA_963854515.1. Taxonomy (NCBI): domain Eukaryota; kingdom Metazoa; phylum Arthropoda; class Insecta; order Lepidoptera; family Tortricidae; genus Pandemis; species Pandemis heparana. The sequence goes on from OY978010.1 coordinate 7,037,222, forward strand.
GATTCAGTAAAAAGCAATCTGATATTTAATTAATCTTACCCTAAATATTTCTGAGTATAAAAACCCTACCCTCTCATGTTATAATTCTAAATATTTATTAAATTAGTATACAAAACCGCATAAATTGAAACTTGAACTTTGTTGTATTGTAATAAGGTTTAAAAAAGAAATTGAGTTGTTTATCCCTTTGATGCGTAAACTGTTGATTAGTTTCAACCACTCTGTATAAGAACGTTTGGCCAAGTGGTGCGTGCGATTGCTTATTTATCCAGAGTTCCCAGGTTCAAACCCACGTTGCTCATGAAGTTTTTGCAAATGTTTAAAAAAGTGGAGTTTTCGAGACGTTCAGTCAAACTTCAAAATTAACAACAACCATCGTAATTGGGAATTATGGCCTCCCATGATCCAAATTAATAACACCGAGAAATAATAAAACCAATCTTACAAATGGAAAAAAAAAATAGAAAAAGATAGCCGGGATCCATTCAACATTCAAATTTGTCTTCGTTTCCAAAATTATTTTTTTCCATCTTTGATAGCGCCATCTAGCGAGATCTTGTTAAGCCAACAAAGTTTAAAGTTGACTGTTTGTCATCGAACGGATAGTTGCATCTCATAGCATTATTTTACTGAACTGGCCATGCAGTTTTGCAGCCGGCTGTACACGCGCTAAAGTCTTGCCCCCTTATTCATAAACGCACTATAGGCCTCTGTTAACTTAGTAATCGTTTGTCCTTATCTGTCACTTTGACATTTACCTTTCACAGATAAGGACAAACGATTACTAACTTAGCAGAGGCCTATAGTGCGTTTATGAATAAGGGGGCTTGAGTGTACGGGCGGAGCTTCTGCCTCTCGCCCGCGCATCCCGCTCCAATAATACGTGAGCGCGAAACAGTCGTGCGTCGTTACATAGAGTAAGATTACAGACGCGTCATCGCGCCGCGCATCGTTACCAATGCAAGGGTGGACGTGGACGGGTCGCATCGCATGATTATCGTTGTCATAACGTGATAATTATCATTAAGTTTATTATTAAAACGTGATATCCCTACTTAATATTATAAATGCGAAAGTAACTGTCTGTCTGTCTATCTGTCTGTTACGCTTTCATGCCTAAAACACTGAACCGATATTAATGAAATTTGGTAAAAAAGCATATCCTACTAATATTATAAATGCGAAAGTTTGTGAGGATGGATGGATGGATGGATGTTTCGATGTGAGTGTGTTCCTTATTCACGCTGAAACGACTGGACGGATTTGGATAAAATTTGGAACGGAGATAGCTGGTATCTTAGATTAACACATAGGCTACTTTTTATCTAGGAAAATTGCATAATTCCCGAGGGATAGCGATAAACATGACAAATGTCGTAGCTGTTTAGAGTGGCAACGTTTACGCCGCAAATTTCCGCAAATTTTTGAAACTCTCAAGGGAATCAAAACCTACGGGATACTTCCGTTGAACTCAGAATCTTGAAATTTGGTACGAAGCAACGTCTAATAGCACAGATAAAGGAAAAATTGTGAAAACCGTAATTATGTATGTATGTCTGAATATATCAGTGACCAATATAAAGTGACCCCACACTACAGTACATTTTGCTTTAGAGCAGGGCTCTGCTTACACTGGTTAATATATATTTATAGATGATGTTACGAAACCTTTCGTTCGCGAGTCCGACTCGCACTTGGCCGGTTTTTTAGGGTTCCGATTCAAAATGGTAAAAAAGTTACTATAGAAATATTTAGCGGTTAAGAAAGGCGCATACGCACATTCAAAATCTAATTCATGTTGACGTTGGTTCGCATGTACATCGGTTGTGCTCTAACTTTGATAATGATCCCGTAGAGGGATCGAAACGCGCGTCAGTGTTTGTGTGGTGTTAGAATTAATTAAGTTTGTGGGATTTGTGTGCGTTTTGTGTGGCATTAGTGGAGGGAGGGCTTGCATGCCAAACGTATATATTTCGCACAAGCTTGGTTATCTTGCACGTAAGTAGTGGAGTAGCAAGGAAAATATTTTGTGTTCATTCTAATTCATGTAGTTTCTGTGTTAAACACCTGTGCCGTACGGATCGGATAGAACGAAACTATAAGGGTTTTTGACATTTTGGATACGGAACTCTAAAAACCAGAGCAAAAGATAAAAAAACCACTCGGGCCATCAGATATCGATTTTGAAAACAATCTGCCCAAAAACAAAAGATTTCAAGACGGCGGCCACTTTTTAAATTTTTGACAACGGATTCATGCTTGGAGACCACTCGGGCCATCAGATATTGATTTTGAAAATAATCGGCCCACAAACTAAAGATTTCAAAATGGCGGCCATTTTTTCAATTTTTTACAACGGATTCATGCTTGGGGACCACTTGGATCCTCAGATATCGATTTTGAAAGCAATCGGCCCACAAACTAAAGATTTCAAAATGGCGGCCACTTTTTAAACTTTTGACAACGGATTCATGCTTGAAGACTACTCTGACTTTTAGATATCGATTTTGAAGACAAACGGTCGAAAAACAATTATTCTGTATCTACCTTTTACGCAAAAAGAAGAAGAGAGAAAGCAAAGGTTAACTTTCACACTCAGAAACGCCAATTAACATAATTAAAGCACTATTTATTCCGTCAATTAAGTTCTAACTAATCATAACTATTAACTGACGTCTCTGAGAACGGCACACGTTCAAGTTCTGCAACAATTTATACGTTGCAACTCTAGGCAGCTACGACCTTTAACATGTTTATCGCTATCCCGCGGGAACTATGCAATTTTCCGGGATAAAAAGTAGCCTATGTATTAATGTAGGGTACCAGCTCTATCTTCATTCCAAATTTTATCCAAATCCGTCCAGTCGTTTGAGCGTGAAGAAGGAACAAACATACACACTCACTCATATCCTCACAAACTTTCGCATTTATAATATGAGTAGGATCTACCTACTTTACGAATCACGAAACGGATTGTCCACTCTACGCAACAAAATTGTTCCACAAATATTTAAAAACGGAGTTTTGTTTGGTTGCAGCGCTAATTGACACAGCCCGCCTAGCACGACGCGCACAAGAGTCGCGTCGCGCGCGAGATAGATTTTCCTTTTCTTTTTAGGACTCTCTAGCGACTCTTGTGCGCTGTCGTGCTAGACGTGCAGGTCCGTCATGCAACGCGCCTCGTCCCGCACTGACCGTATGGACGAAAATGTGGAGCGTTAGGAACTTGGGAGGGAATATTTCAGAAAACGAGGTAAATTTTTATGAAATTTGATAAAGTAGGAAAATAAAGTTATTGTTCATTCTGATAAGAAATGGAGCAGTAAAATGGTTACAAGTGAAAAAATAGGGGTGACTTTAGATTACTTTTTCTCTGCTTTCTTTCACTAAAATGGATTTCTATGAAAACTATGTTACTTCTCATATCTTCCAGATTAGGATATATTTTTTCCGACTTATAAATTATTACGTTATAATGTATAAAATGGTTACAACACAACTCATTTTCACGAAAATTTCAGAGGTCGAGCCTTAAGCCTCGCAACGCAACCCTTTTACTAAGTTTGGGATTTCTGTACATATTATTTATTCCACAACAACAATCACAATCAGTTTGAGTTTTTGTGTTTACATTATCACAAAAGAAGTTTTGTATTAGGTACATACAAGGTTTAAAGCTGCCTCAAATACCCGTTATAAAACGTCAACCAGCTTTTGTAACATTAATAATTTCGTATAGAAAATGCCGAAGTTTGAAGTGAGTTCGTATGGTCAAGAGCGTGCATCCGTGCTGAGCTCGCAACGTCGCATTTTTAGTGATTTTTTGCGATTATTTCACAGAAATTGAATGAAAGTATCAAATATCCGTCTGTAGTGCACTTCGTTTTGAGTGTATTAATGTGTCCAATGCAATGATTAATGGTGATGAACGTTTATTTTCGTATTAAAGCGATAAAATACTATATCTCGTTTAATAAGAAAATAAAAGTCCATCACGATGAATCACGATGCATCAGACACATTAATACACTAAAAACGAAGTGCACTACAGACGGATATTTGATACTTTCATTCAATTTTTGTGAAATAATCGCAAAAAATCACCAAAAATGCGACGTTGCGAGCTCAGCACGGATGCACCCTCTTAATGAATGACAATTGAAAATGTGCTACTTACATACACTTCTAGGAAACTCATCGTAAAACGCTCCTTTTGTGGTTAGGTATTCCATTTTCTCTTTTCGTTTATGTTACTGCGACCTGTAATGGATCTATGAAAAATTATAGACAGTCGGTTTAAGCGCTCGATGAGTAACTAACTTCGATATTTATTAATCTACTCCGGTTAGTGGTCTCAATAAAAGAAGTAGGCTTAATTGGGATAGTCTATTTTTTTACAATGCATGGTAAATCGAAAACCATTTCGAGATAAATGCTTTTTATATCGTTTTCTGTATTTACTTTATTTTATTTTACAATAATGAATTTATTACATGAAAAATAAGCAATGACCTTCATTTGACATTCCCACAAATTACGTAGACGGTCCAAAATGTACTTCATTTGCTAAGTTTACAAATTCTTCACTATTTACGCGTCGATTATACTACGGAGTTCAACTTGGACTCGCAATCTGACATTTCATTCATCTTATGACATGACAGATGACAAACAAATTACAATCTTATTATGTCATTCTTGTTTTACAACGAATGTGAATTTACCGTATTGAAGATTGAAATACTCTAGCTGAGTTTATACTGGATTCCGATAACCCTTTCTGAATAAATATTACTTTTGCTTAACCCGTACACCGATCAACCTGCACGAACGACGACATACGCTTCTCTCCTGGACAATCAACATGGTTTGACCCCGGACACCGATCAGCCTGAACGAACGAGGACCTACGCTTCTCTCCTGGAAAATCGACTCGGTTTGACCCGGGATACCGCTCAGCCTGCACGAACGACGACATATACGCTCCAGTAGAATGGCTGCCAACACCCAGTTTGTTAGAGCTGATTCAACAAATCTTCCCAAAATGGAATCATGGATGACGTTACTGATAAGCTCGTCAAAAAGTCCTTAGTTTTGGAAAAAAATACATATTTCCTAAACTATTAACAAGTGCTCTATCTAAGATTAAGTGAAACCTGTTGGCTGTTGGATTGTATTGTCATATGAGTGGTCAGTCACTATAAATCGTATAAACTATTAGTCTATTAAATAAAACAATTTTTATTCTTTATTCGCTTTTTATTACATAGACATAGACAGATAGATATTATTTCTTAACCCACACACTATTAGAATGATAATAGTCCATATAACTTCAATAGGTAGTCAATTTTAGACAACATGACCTCTTCAAACGGTTGTTAACATGTACAAACACTATTTATTTGTTATTGCGATCAGTATAACTTGCAACTTGCAACCATAATTTTTTTTGTCATTTCGGAATCCGGGAGGCAAGCGAAGTTCAATTTCTAAGCAGGTTCAGTTCAGGTGACTAGCACAGGTCGTCGGGTACGTTGGGGTAATCGGAATCCAGGGGAAAGGCAGTTCAAAAATATGATAATAAGAAAGAATGAATACACTCGACGCGACTTGAAAAACTGGGAACGTTGTGACATGACATTGGCACTAATGACAGTTTCTCAACTTCGCCACAGATAGAAAATACATTAATGCCGCTGCTACACATACGTATTATGATCAATTTATCAAATAAGCGTATGTGTGGCAGGGGCATAGGAAACTATGACGTCATGAACCAAAATACTTTCAATAATTAATATTAAAAAAAATTGTGAGTTATATGATAAAATATTGAAATTAGTTTCTTATAATTGACTTCTCTATCCAAAAAAAATATAAAAAGGACAGGTATTTTTTTTTAGACAATCCCAATTCTAAATTGGGGTAAATAAATTAGTTATTTATGTTGTTTAAACAAGCACATTAAATAAAAGGGTGGATTTTTGACGTTGTAATTTGTGTGCAATACGTTTAGCATGGCACACAAATTACAACGTCAGAAATCCACCCAAAAATAAAATTTAAAATCAAAGTAAACACACAAAAACAAGCATAACAAGTAAAAGCAGACAGCCGGGGAAATTACGGGCACAAGAGGCATTTCATCTAAGTCCTCTAGGTTGGCAACGCATCTGCAATCTCTCCGGGGTTGCGGGTGTCTATGGGCAGTGGTGATCGCTTACCATCAGGTGACCCACTTGCTCGTTTTCCTTCCTATTCACATAAAAAAAACATTATTTAAGCGAGTTAAACTGTTCATTTTTATATTACAAATTGTAATTTTACTGATTTTTAGGGTTCCGTAGCCAAATGGCAAAAACGAAACCCTTATAGATTCGTCATGTCTGTCTGTCTGTCTGTCCGTCCGTATGTCACAGCCACTTTTTTCCGAAACTATAACAGCTATACTGTTGAAACTTGGTAAGTAGATGACATGTATTCTGTGAACCGCATTAAGATTTTCGTACAAAAATAGAAAAAAAAAAAATTTGGGGTTCCCCATACTTAGAACTGAAACTCAAAAATGTTTTTTTCATCAAACCCATACGTGTGTAGTATCTATGGATAGGTCTTCAAAAACGATATTGAGGTTATTAATATCATTTTTTTCTAAACTGGGGCCTTACCATGACATCCTAATTCCGACGCAGTTCAAGTTTTAGCTGTCACTTTTTAGTATGAATCTGACAGAAAGCGAACCTAAACTGAAACGCATTAAGACGTCATGGTACGGCCCCTGAACAGTTTGCGCAAGAGACACTTCCAAAGTGGTAAAATGTGTGTCCCCCCCCGTAACTTCTAATATAGGTAACAGAATGACAAAACTAAAAACAATATATACTTAATGTACATTACCACACAAACTTCTACCCAAAATTGGTTTGAACGAGATTTAGTAAGTAGTTTTTTTTTATTTAATATTTGTCTATCTATGTAAAAGCCAATATAAAATGACCTCAGACTGCCTACATTTTGCTTAAGAGCAGGGCTCTGCTAAGACTGGATTTTATAATAACTTGGTGAATTTGTACGGAAGCCTCAGTGCGCGAGCCGGACTCGCACTTGGCCGGTTTTTTTAATTTCGAAATGTACTTACGGAAATTACAAAACCCGGGTACGCAAAACAAGTTATTACTTATTTTCTAATTGCCTGTAATATTGTAGGTATTATCAAAATTGCAATGTCTTAACTTTTATTCCTTACTTTTTCTTCCTGCGTAGATGCCGAAGATACTGCTCAAAGTGAGTCGAAAATTAACTAATTATGTAACGAGATGTTTTACATAAAATTACATCGTTTATATACCTACTTCGACGTAAAGCTCTTAATTTTTTTCTGTCATATGTTACGTATAATTATGTTAAACTAGTGGTGCGCCCTCGCTCCGCTGAGATTTTGTGGTATAATTTATAGTATTTCTAGTTACATTATTAAATTTGGTTTGAAACTTCCGTTTAATTTGTAAACTACAGATTCAATAAAACGTTTTTGCTAGATTTTGAACCCAAAGAGTCATGTCATCTCATAAGAGAAAAGTTGTTCTCTATAAACTCTTTCTGATTTTCTACTAAGATCGAGGTGTCGTTGTATCTAGCAACCATATTTTGCCATGTGCGCAATAAATCAATCGGATTATATTTCTCGACTCGAGTGGAATAAATCTCATGTGAAAATCCGACCAAATTGACTTATTCGAATTACGGTTATAATGCGCTCTTTCTCTGACTACCACACTACACCACATAACAAAGCTAGACAAAAGAAAGTGACAGAAAGTTTTTTTCTACAAATAAGGGCATTGTCAATCTTTGAGGTAAATAGTATGTTTTTACCCATGACGGAACGGAGAATGTAATACATATATGCGTTTAGGGTGTTAGGTTATGAATGTAAGATATCGACTAGCTACCGGGAAATATTATGTTTACTTAATGTTGTAGGAGTTTGATCATTCCTCTGTCCTTTGATAATCTGACAAAAAAACAGTCTTTGATTACTGCCGCCCATCAGCAGGTGCTTCAATTTCAGATGTTAAGACTTCATTCGGAAACTATGACTATTTACTCAAGAATCATCGATCGATCATTCAACATGATAATTGATTGACACTTCATTAGTTGTTGTAGTTTCCGAGTTTATCTGATGGGATAGCAAATAATTTTTCACACTTTTTTTTATGTTTTAAAACAACTACCTAGTCTATTATTAATGTGGGAAAAGAAAAAACGGAATTATTTGCTAAAACACAATTTTAATATCATTATTTTTGTACTATACTTTCACATTCAAAATACATCTAGGTACACACTTATTTTTTCTTGAACAATCAGTAAAAAACACTCATAAAAACAGGTAATTTCATAATTTGACTCTTACTAAGCAAATGTACTAAACGAAACTATTCAATCTTTCCTTCTGTTCCCTTCACAACACTTAAAGGTATCGTAATTCCATTAACTCCATTGGCTTTCGTTAAATCCTTTTTAGTATAGCATTGGCGATAAAAATTTGTAAAGAGAACCAGGAAGAATGCGGTGTTGCTGATGATGAATATCGCAACGCCTTTGGATGGAGGGCATTCTGATACCTTGACGGTTGCGGCATACTGAGCGATAAGCGAAACAAACTGTATCTGCAATCAGACAATAATTTAGTTACAATATTTTATTATTATTTTTAAATAAATCACTGAACTTCGACAGAACTTGATATTGAATCATACTTATTGTTGTTACTGGAAAATTAATCTTGTGAAATATAATATCCTAAATTAAAAGGAAAATATTTATCGTTGAAAAACTTACCAACTGAAATGAGGTCATGTATTTCTTCCAAGTTAAATATTTGGCCACGTTTGGTCCTAACGCAGACAATCCGTAATAAGTATACATAAACACGTGCACCAAGGAGTTCAGGAAACCAATGAAAATAGCGGTATGGGAGGGCGAGTATTTGAAGAATCCCCAAGTACCGACCACCATTATGGAGTGATGGTACAAATGGAGGAATGTCACTTGGTTGTCCTTCTTCCTGAGAACGAAGAAGACAGTGTCGAGGAGTTCGGAGACCTTAGCGGCGAAGTATAACCAAATTCCGAAGAACACCTGAAAGTAGGTAAGATAAGTAATATGTCAACGTGTGAAGATAAAAATTAAAAATACGAAAAATAATGAAAAAATAAAATGTTAGCAGTATCGATAAAAATGTGAGCCTCGGAGATATCGATGAAGATTATGAAGAGCAAAAGTAAAAGAGTCCTCACTTCTTTCCGAACGTTCTCGTCATTCATGTAACATTTTCTGGGTACGATTCCAAATTCCAGCATTCCTCTGAAATACTGGAAAAGAAAAACTTTCAAATTATTATTTCGGGAAATAGGCAGCAAAAAAAAAAGAGAGAACTTTTCGGATAACGAACTTAGAAAGGTTGTATGCGACGATATCTGAAGCACGAAATTGCTAGAACCTTCAGGCTCAAGCGCGCATCTCGTGTGTTCATCAAAACCAATGTCGCTTGCACCAATCGGTTCCACTTGACATTTACCTTTTGTACTAAGTAGATTGACATGACCACTTGGACAGCATTGTATGCAAATAGTGTCCCAGTGAGCTTGAACGCTGGCCTCTTTCTCATAAACGCAGGTCCCAACTTCAATACGAATACCAAGTACAAGGCCACAATCATCAGCACTGGCCCTGGACTTCTCATCAGAGGCAGGTTGTCAATATCGTCATCTGAAAAAGTATACAACTTATTTTTCAAACTTTATTGGGCATAAGAAAGAGAGAAACGAAGCAAAGAAAAACAAAAGAAACATTAAACCACGCAGAAGTAAATATTAATAACGAAAATTTTAAATCTAAACTGCAAGTTTGTCGTGACCGTGGGCGCTACTTCAGAGCATGTTTCCCAGAAGGTAGGCGTCATTGCCTTTTAGAATAGCAACTCCTATGCGTTGACTGATGAACGTCCTAGCCCTTAAGTCAACTGTGTTTTAACTATTGTAAAAAAGGTGGCGTGGAGCTGGGACCCTACCGGTTACACTTTTCCTCGCTGAACGACGCAAACCTTATAATGTGTAGTCGCAGAAGCGACAGTCTGTTGCATCTGTCTTAGATGTTGTAGCGTAAACAAAATAGCGTCAAGAGCACAATGTATGTTTTGTCCTATACTAAGATCCATCTTAATTTCCACGGCACCAAGATTATGGCGTCGGGTATCTTAACGGCGCTGACAAATGCTCGGCGCGGTGGTGTCTTTCAAACGAGATCTGGAGTTTTGGAAACCTATGTGAATTAAGTATTGACGTTCCCTCAATGCCGAGCTAAATAAACAAATCTAATCTAATCTGTCCAATACTAAAATGAAAGGGACAACTGCAACCCGGACTGATCATACCATAAAATTGAAAATTAGTAATCCCGTTCAATCATTCAATACTAATTGTTTTTTCAGGTAATACGTATAAGGATTTTGCATTTTATTAACGTCGGAAACGTAAGCTTAAGTTAAAACTTACACTAAAACCAGAAATAAAATAATAGTACATAAACACAAACACACATACATAGTATTTTTATACAATATAAATAAAACATGCAAAATTCTTGCCAATAATGAATGGCATTAGCATAATATTAAATCAAACGTGAGTGTCATTTTTTATCAATGAAGTCACATTGATTATTTGAAGTAAACTTAGCCTAAAAACAAACTTGTTGCTGAAAAAAAAAGTCACAAAAAGTACAAAAAATATGCTAGTAATAAATTTAATATGCTAATAACCTTTTTTCCATGACGACGCGGAGATAACAAAGTAAAGTTACCTATTCAATTGTAGGGAGTGACAAATATAAACATCTCTATCTAAAACGCCAAAGCTTAATAGCTCTTCTACAAACATTTGTTTGACTTCACCTGTTTGTGAGTGTCTGTGTCAGCATAATCATGAGATTCGATCAATGACCAGTGTTTGCGTTGACTTGAAATTTTGTATGAATAATATCACTCTGTACTTAATCGTGCATTTATTTACTCCCTTATTCATAAACGCTCTATAGGATTCTGCTAATTTAATCGTTTGTCCTTATCTGTCACATTAACATTTACCTTTCACAGATAAGGACAAACGATTGCTGAGTTAGCAGAAAGCCTATAGAGCGTTTATGAATAAATGGGTTAATGTGTTTAATTATCTCAAAGTTTCCGCTACGGTGCAGCGGCCGTGGTGTACGAGTAGAATAATGATGTTTAATGGGGTATTCGAAAATACTGTTGCTTGACGGGCCTTTTTTTAGTGGAACTAAATCAGATTGTCTTTTCCTTATAAAACAAGCAAGTACTTTACCTAAAAGACCGCACTGCCACTAGTTACTAAAAATTAAAAAAATTACGATAATTTGTTATTAATACTAACATTTACTTTTCGACAAGTCCCATGAATTGCGAACGTTGATTATCGTAGCCATTTCTGCCGTCTACCAGCACCAAGGGATACTGTGAAATAAATCACGATGCGATAAAATATGTTAAGATGTAAAGTAGATTAATCAAGGATTGAACCAACATACAATTTAGAAACTATTAGAGAGTACAAAATAATAAATAGAAAACGAAAAATGCGACGGCAAAAGTTAAAAAAATAATACCAAACGATAGTCTATTCAACATTATATTACGAGAAAAAAATATTCGACCATTATGAAGGGCATCATATAGGCATTACAATCACCTACATTTGCAGTAAGCTACCCATGATTTAGTGAAATCTCCGTTTTTCATATAAATATTTATCTGACATTAGCATTAATTTATTCGGGTAGTATTCTAGTATGCTTCGAAACTATTTAATTAGTTACTCACGTATCACTTATTTTTTTTTCCTTTTCAATAGACACTTTATTTGTTCGACCGATACAGATTGCGATTTGATCATACTGCGTTTGCTATGAATTAGGTCAAAACTTATATCGATTAAGTTTGGCCGCCAAAGAACTATCCTTGGAACTGATGAACAATAAGTGACCTTTGCGCTTAGGTTAGGACATGCACTGGCGGCCAAAACAATGTTAAGAGGCTGACAACACCTAATTTTGTTGAAATTGATGTTATTTAAACACTTTTTTAAGAAAAACTGCACACGAAAAAAATACAAAAAAAATATAATGTTAATTTTCATCATATTTCTAACACGCTAGACGGGCTCGATACATAATTGAACAAAATCGGCTCGATAGAAAATAATTGCAAACATTGGTCTTAAAATCATCATAAAACGGTTCTATGTCTTTATTTTTTCGACGTATGGGTCTGCAATTAAAAACATAAAGTCAACATATTCATACCTAAACGGCTAACGAGTCATATTTCACAAATAATCCATACTTTTGTTTATTTCTTATGATTTGTGTCTTATTTGCAAGATTTTAGACGCGCGCCAAGCTGCCGGAATAGTTTCTTCTCTTTCACTAATAGGCACGTGAACCGTATGTGTGAAGAGTGGCGCTGCTCCAGGTCATTTGCTGTTGACAGCGCCTTAAGACACGAATGAGAGCGATTTTTCAGAAATTGAGTTGCTACCGAGGAAAAATAGTTGATGTCATTAAAGGTAGATCACATATAGCGACTTTTTGCAGCGTTTCAGTAGCAATGCATCGCTACTATCGCGAAACAGCATCGCTAAAGTCGTGACACAGTAGGTATAGCTGTAGTCGTGATACAATATAGCTGTAGTCGCGATACAGTATCGATACAGACGCGATGCAGCATCCCTCCCCACTCCACATAATAGATGTCGTGCGAAACAACCAATAATTTTTAGAATTATCGTTGGTTTATCTATTCTTGCTAATATCTCAGATACAGCAATTATTTTAGTAACCTGTAACCAAAATTTTGATAACTGCTTACGCAAAAATAGTGACTTGCAAACTATGCCTTACTAACAACATGTGCTACTGGATAAATCTTGTAAATTTAATCAAAGTTCATTAATTATAACGAAAATTGGCTTATTTTACGAACTGAACCATACTCGGGAGCAAAGAAACCGGTAAGCTTATTGTCTAACTCGCTCGCAATCGCCATCGCGTTCATTTTGACAGTTCTTGTATGAATGTGACAGCTAGCTGATTCCGATGCCAATTGTCAGCCCATACATGAACTGTCAAAATGAACACGATGGCGATTGCGAGCGAGTTAGACAATAACCCTACAGGTCACTTTTCATATAATTTTCTACGAGAAGTAACCCGGTTTCTTTGCTCCCGACCCGAGTGTGGTTTGGCTATATGTATCTTTTTTTTAGTGTACGGGTGTGGTTTTCACTGTCGTGTTGCGGTTTGCCTGGGATAACATTTAAAGCTTATTTCATCAGAATTGATACACTTAACTCATAATCAAATAATTTCATATTTTAAAATTACTTATGTTTGAAACCTTAGTAGGTACTTACTTATATTTGTCACCAGTATGTCTAGCACGAGAGTGCACAAGAGTCGCGTCGAGCGCGAGATAGCCTGTCTCTTTCATACTGTTCGTTCTGGAAAGAGACGGGCTGAGGAGCGTGCTCTGCCTTTCTATATTTTCTAGTGTTTCGTAGTTTCTAGTTTATATTCCATCCCGTCTGTTCGTCAAACTTTCTGTGAGTCTGTCTAATCAGTCTGGGCTTTAACTTGTTAAATGTGAGTTGTACGTGTAAAAATGAGCAAAATTTCGTGTAAGGATTATTTAATTGTAGGTAGGTACGAGAAAAAAATAATCACGAAAGCAATAGGTTTTATAGTTCCATACTCAATAAGTGCGGACGAATACCTAATATTACCAAGGCTTCGTTGTCAATCCGTTCGTCTGTTACAGAGCCTCTTTTGGAATTGCAATAGGCATACACTTGTGTTTTTCGGTGTCAATAGAACCCGATACTAAGTCAGTAACTACCTAGTTTTTGCTTTTCTCCTATTAGGTACCAGCTGTTTTAAAAACAGTATCGGGTAATTCCATCCTAATATTAATTATAAATGTGAAAGGGTGTGCGTCTGTCGGTCTGTCTATCTGTTACCTCCACGCTTAAACCGCTGAACCGATATATACACTAAAGTTGGTATAGATATGGTTATAGTCCCGAAAATGACATAAAATAGTTTTTATTGCGAAACACTGATATTAGAAACCCTTGCGAAAATATAATTTGTGTTTTAATTGAATGTTTGCCGCTTACTTTCTTACAGGCGTTTTACTATATACTATTTGAGAACCATGTTCCAAACATGACAGCGTTGGACTACGGGTAAACGCAGTTAATGCAAGATTATATTACAGTCGCATGTTTAAAAAAAAACCGTTTTCTCGTGACCCTACTTTATATTTGTATGCAAAATTAACCTCCTGTATAGTGTTCAGGGTGTATGTGTCTGTTGTTCAAGATTGATTATAAAACTAACCTAAACTAGACTATACAGTCCTACAGGATGGCAATTTCAAGGCTCCTAAAAATTATACAGGTAGTTTAATAATTTGGCAACCGCTAAATAGGCACAAAGTAGCTCTGACAAATATTTTTTTTTATCAAAAATAAACTAGTACTTAGGCAATGTACAGCGGTGAAATGTTTTATGTGTTTAGTATGCCTATCGGCCACCAGATGCCGCTGTACCGGGCCGTCCCATTCCTACATCGCGGTATCGAAATGTTTCCTAAGAAAGTATATAAGGGCTGCTAAATTAAATAAATTTGTCATTCAACGAGAAACCGTTGTATTATTCATACGACGGTCGACATGGTCCTTCAGAGCTCGGATCTCCAGTGAACTGGAGTGACGAAGGGTGAAGCCATCTTCTCGGAGCCATCAAGCGGCAGTTCGAGCTGAGGCAGCCGGACTTGCAGACGGAGCCACGGGACACGGCGACGTAGGGGCCCGAGGAAGCGGCGACCATTACCTTCCGCGGCGAGGAAGGAGGGAGAGGGAGCGGGAGCGGGAGCAGGAGTGGGAGCGGGAGCAGGAGAGTGCGCACGCAGAGGATCAGTGTTGTGAGGTATTGCGCGGGAAGGAAAACTGTAAGTGACATTTAACTTTGTACTGTAGCGTTTCAGACAGAAGAGTCAAAATTCGGTGTAGAAGTGAAGTCAAGCGAAAGTGATCCTTATTAAAAGTAGTAAAAAGACTTAGAAAATTAGTAAAGAAAATAGACTTGTAAAAATTTAGAAGCTAAAGTGGTTTCAACGGGGAATCCACGCCCGTTTTACGTCAGTCTAAAAAGCTCAAACACTTGTAAAATTTTGAGAATAATTTTGGGACTTAGAAAATTTTCGACTTATTGAAATTTAATTTGAGGTTTGGTTACAAGATATCTATTAAAATGGAAGTACTAATTAAGATGCAAATAGAAGTATGTGATCGAATTACCAAGGATTTTAAGAACTATAACCCTTAAATAGATTTTGTCCGTTTCAAAAGACACACCAATGAAACTCACACAATTCAAATTTGAGCGAACTCTCGCGCGGTTTAAGTACCACGTGACGTTAGTTAGGCTATCCTTTTCCTTCTTGCATATCAAGAAGCAGTGCGCACGCGACGATTGTCAAGAAGTGAGCAGTCGTTAAAATGCAACTGCCAAAACGGTGTCGGGCTCAAAATCAAATAGTTGTATTCGTAACTATTACTATGTTTTACGTTACTTTTTTGCGTAAATGAGAAGTAATAACAATTAAATAATAGCATAAAGTAGTTATTTTTCAAAAAACACTTGTAATTTCTTGTTGATGTTTGAAATAATCAGAGTGTCACTTAAAACGGACTTTTCCCGTTACACCTTAGAGTTGTGATTTTAATGTTTGTCATTTATAACGGACTTTGCCCATATTCCCTAAAAGTTACAATTTTAACGTTTGTCATTCTTAACGGACTTTACCTGTGATGCCTTAAAAGTTAGTTGTCACTTATAACGGACAAAGTCCAGTGCTAGTAAACAACATTTTACTTCATTATTATGTTATTGTTTTAGTAACATGGCCGCAAAAGGGTGGAGATCTAGTAAAATTCTTACGCTTGTGCCTCCTTTAGACAAACAACATCGCCCGAACATTAAAATCATAAATAAAGACAGTCTTCATCTCCTCGAGTCACCCATTTTCGATGAGGCCATTCCTCCACTTCTGAGTAAATCAATTACTAAATTTAAACATTATTCGGTCCGCCTCACTTAAATTTAGCAGTAGGTAACTCTGTTTTGTTTGTTTTAAAGTTCTGCCTACTTGTTCCTAAATTTACTTACCTGCTCCGCTGCTGTCCCGTTTGGAAATTCCCCCATCTGATAAAAACTATTGATCTAATCTTAAATTCCCAAATTGAATCGATTTTAAATACCTATCCGTTTTAGCGAGCAGGCATGGACTCAAGCCACGAGTCTAATATACCTAGGTATCTAATAAGATATGGTGGTTTGAGAACACACAAAGTTTCAAGTAAGTACCTATTTCTCTGCCGGCGTTTTGGCGTCAATTCATAGCACCTCTGACCTCGCAGGTAAAATCCTTAACGCCTCACCGGCTACAAACTGTGAGACTGCGTGCTTGGTAGAAGCCTCAAATGCCTGCCCAAATTTTCCATCTCGAGCCAAAATTCAACGGGCCTGCGATTCCATAGCTTCAGAAAACAGCATTCAGCGCCAGTCTTTTGGCGGTTTCCAAACCAGAATCAGGCCACTGGCTTCATGACTATCCCTAACCAAACACCGGCACCCACATACTTAGACCCAATTACCCTCCGTATAACCGTCGGTCTCCGACTTGGTGCTGAGGTTTGCGTGGACCACAGTTGTGCCTCTTGTGGGGCCCCGGTAGATCGCCTCGGCCACCAAGGACTCGCCTGCTCTTCGGGTGCCGGCCCCCTGTCCTGTCATGCTGCCCTGAATGACATCCTCAGAAGGGCCCTCGTCAGTGCCAACGTTCCTGCTGCTATGGAGCCCCAGATCTCACGGAGCGATGGCATGCGTCCAGATGGGATGTCATTGATTTCGTGGAGGTACCTACGGACTTTACGCTACTTGCGCCAACACCATGGCTGCGTCCTACCTCCCAATGATGTGCAGGCATACCGGTGTGGCGGCGGACACCCGAGAGCGGGCAAAAATGACAATACTTTTGTAATCATTTACAAAATAAAGAAATTTAAGTTGATATTATGTTGTGATTGTTTTTTGCCCAAAGAATATTTTATTACGTTAAGGGGGCAATGTCCGTTCTGTGTGACAGGTCTGGGTATACACATAAGTAGGCAATGTCACTTATAAGTGACATACTGAAAACCATATAAGATAGATACATTTCTGAAAATTTCGAAAACATATTTCTTTTCCACCCCAAAAATCAAAGTAAAATCAGCATTTTGTAAAAAAACAACAAGAGAAACACACTGTGACCATTTAAGGGATAAGAAGTCACCGAAAGAACGAATCACCAAACCTTACGTAGAGATCAGACTTCAACGTTTGGAAGAACTGTGGAAAAAGTTCTGTGCTGGTCACTATCGTCTTATAGAGTTGCATTCTGTGGAATATGAGTCAAGTATTTATGCGGAAAAGGAGGTTTTTGATGTGACAAGTGAAATTTACATGGACTACAAAGAAAAACTATTGACGGCTGTAGAGATGTTTAGTGGTGTGTTTATGATCAGGGATTCTTCAAAAGATGAATGTTTTAATGACGGTAATTCTAAACGTGTTGGTGTTAAACTGCCAAAGATTGTTATTCCAAATTTTTCGGGGAACTATTCGGAATGGGTAACATTTAAAGACTTGTTTGAATCGTTGGTACATAATAATGGTTCAATTACAGATGTGGAAAAACTACACTATTTAAAAGGATATATGACTGGCGAAGCAGAATTGTTACTTCGTCAGATACCAATTTTGAATGTAAATTACAATAAATGTTGGGAACTTCTAAAGCAGCGTTATGACAACAAAAGATTCATATGTAATACGATTTTAAAACGGCTTTTAAGTCAGAAAAGCGCGGCTGTGGAATCTTCAACATTTTTAAAGCAACTCATTGATACAAGCTCTGATTGTTTAAGCGCTCTAGGTAATATAGGCATAGATGTGAGCACATGGGATACTATCGTAGTACATTTACTTACTCTTAAATTAGATCAGGAAACTCGAAAGCAATGGGAGTTGAGTGCAATCGGAGACATAGATAATAATAAATTTCCAACTTTTCAAGAGTTTAAAGATTTTATAACCAAAAGGTTCAGAGCGTTAGAGTTCGTGGAAACTAAGAAACCAGTAATAACCAATCAGAATCCTCGGGTATTGCACGTTATCCACGGCACTCAATGTCCTTGTTGTTCAGAGATGCATAAAATTGTATATTGTAAGGAATTTGCCAATTTAAATGTAAGCGCTCGCCGAACTTTCGTTCAGAAAAAAGGGTTATGTTTTAACTGTTTAGGTGGCAATCATTCGGCCAGGTTCTGTCAGAACTCAACTTCATGCAGGATCTGCAAGCGCCGCCACCATACCTTATTACACCCTAAAGACAGGCAGGTAGCTAGAACAGGCAATGTTAGGATGAGCAATTCGGATACAGTTGAGGCAAAAGAAATTGAAACGGTTGATAACTGTTTTGCGATGGGAACGGGGCAAGTCTTACTTCCGACTGCACTGGTTAAGGTAAAGGCTAAAAATGGAAATTCTGTGACGATTCGATCCTTGTTAGACCAAGGGTCGCAGACATCCTTTATAACGGAGGCTGCCACGCAACGTTTAGGGTTAAAAAAGGAACCACTCAATGGGAACATTTCTGGTCTTGGTGGAAATAATAACCTTATATCAAAGGCTATGGTTGAACTGAATCTGCAGTCTTTGATATATCCAGAGACGAACATCTCTGTGAAGGCTTATGTGTTGGAAACGATCACGGCATCACTTCCAACAACGAGTGTTGAAGATCTAAACGGTCTAGAGACAAGACATTTAATGTTGGCGCATCCGAATTATCACACACCCGATAAAATTGATGTTTTGTTAGGTGCTGAGGTGTTTGGTCAGGTAATTCTGGATGGTGTCAAGAAGGATACACAGGGGAAACTTGTAGCTCAATTTACAAAATTGGGATGGGTAATTTCAGGAGTTGTTTGTCCAAATAAAGGTAGGTTAAGTAATGCGGTAACATTACACTCACAAATTAAAATAAGCAGGAACAATAAATCTCAAGAAAAGTCTAATAGTTTGATACAAAATTGGCGTAGTGGTAATGACCACTATTTTAGACGTAATCGGGTTTGGTATCGGTAATCTTGTCCTCCTGTATGATTTTGTTAACTGTATCGTAATTGTATAAATAGAACAAGGTGACAGTTAAATGTATTTGTGTATAATCTAAGGTTTTGTCATGGTGGGCGGTACTGCGAATTATGGACATAGCTGTCCATGGTGGGCGGTATGTACAGCGGTGAAATGTTTTATGTGTTTAGTATGCCTATCGGCCACCAGATGCCGCTGTACCGGGCCGTCCCATTCCTACATCGCGGTATCGAAATGTTTCCTAAGAAAGTATATAAGGGCTGCTAAATTAAATAAATTTGTCATTCAACGAGAAACCGTTGTATTATTCATACGACGGTCGACAGGCAATATTTCTTTTAATGGTACCTACTAATGACACATAATAGTATCGCTAGTACCATTGAAATCAATGGTGTTACAGACACCAGGGGGAGGATTTACTAGGGTTCTGTTAGTGATACCTAGGTCACAACCAGACAAAAGAAATCATTTCTGTATTCATTGCACGGTCAAGACGCTCACCTCATAGAGGTTAATTAGGCAGTGGGACCACGGGTAGCGATAGCGACCCATATCTTATTCTTACTACGATCACCATCACTAGACAGTGGTCCAGGGTTCGTCAATGATGTTAACGCTTCCGGCTGGCGCCACCAACAAGCCTGCCTATACTACTTCCGCGCTAACTTAAAAACATATATTTAAATCATAGCATTTGATTAAGCAATGACCTAACATTTATAATCTGATTAAAACATTATTATACTTTTCTTATTTAACTGATTTGGTTTGTGTTTATGATACTTTGATAATTATTAGTTTTGATTTGATTACTGTGGTACTAGCCCCTTTGTTCACGTTCTCATAAATACGGCGGTAGATTCATTTGTCGATTATTCTTAAGACGGTACTCATTGTAAGCGGTCACTATGCCCGAGTATGGGCCAATAAACGTGTGAAAGTTACCAAAGTGAATTATTATTTCATTAGACCTTTGGAAAGGGTTTAATACTTCAGAAGTGGGTAAATAAAAATGTCCGGCCCCTATATTAACGGACTCGGCCGAAGGAAGAGAACGCGAACGGACTCTGCATCAACATCGCAGGACGAACAGGGAAGTACAGATTTTTTTTCCTTGCATGACCAATGTGCCTCACAATCTACCCCACAATGTCCCCTTTTAAAAAAACGACGGATTTCTCCGACTGAGGCTGACATTATACCAAAGTTTCGACCTGATAGCCATACGAGTAATGTGATCGGTTGGCTTCATAAAATAGACCAACTCGGTGACGTATATGGTTGGGATAATAAAGACCGCCAGTTTGTAATGCAAATTCGTCTCCGGGGTTCTGCCAGAGAATGGTACGATGATTTAGAAGACTACAAGCTCACTTGGGAACAATGGAAAGAGGCGTTACAAACTGCTTTTCCTCGTTCTACTGATTACGTGGAAAGACTTGAAACAATGTTGGCTAGGATTAAATCTGATTCCGAAACAATGACGAAATACTATCATGATAAATTGTCATTATTGAAGAAGTGCAACATTGACAACACCGATGCTATATCGTGTATCATTAAAGGTCTGCCACACGAGCTGAGGGCTAATGCGAAGGCCTACTCGTGCGAAACACCGGCGCAACTATATTACGGGTATTTATCTTCCCTGGAAAATTTCAGGTGAGTAGAAGCTGCGTCCGCTGCAAGAAAATCAACATCAACGTGGAAGAGAGGCAGCGCTGGCACATCGACTACGAGCACACCGCACCAGCAGCTCCTGCCCAAGATCTGCTACTCGTGTCGGAAGCCGGGACACGAGGCGCGGGACTGCCGGCAACAGCAGCAGTGCGAGACCTGCCGACGCTTCGGGCACACTTCCGCTACGTGCTGGTTCGCAGCTAACGCGCCACAGCAAAATGGAAATAAGGTTCGTGATATTTTATATATTACTTATAATGTGTACCTTGATATTTATAAACGATCGGTCTGTGTGAATGGTAAGCCTCTAATAGCTTACATAGACACTGGAAGTAAGCTAAATGTGCTGACACTAGTGAAAGCACAAGTTTTGAATCTCGACATAAAACCGTCATCTGTTATTATGAAAGGATTTGGAGGGTACCATTCAAACTCGCTAGGCTCGTGTGAAATATCTGTGTGTATTGATAATGTGACACTAGAAGGAGCTGTAGAAATAACTGCTTGTGAATTATCTGATATAGATTTAATAATCGGACAACCAATGATTAATCAAAAAGACATCAGTTTGATTACTACAGCAACTTCGGCGACGTTCGTCAACTCATCTGTACTGAACAGTGTGTTGTCGGATATTAAATTAGATAGAAACGAATATGTCTCGAAGTACCCAGTATATCTAAAATGCGATTGTGTTATACCTAAAGGAAGCTGTGTGTATGTGGAGACTTATGTGGATTACCCTTGTAGCGATAGGGAAACCGAGCACCCATTTTTAACGCGATCAGTGTCAGTTCAGTTAGGGGGCGTTTCATACCATATACCCGAGGCGATCATAAGATCTGGTCAGTGTTATTTGAAGGTCATAAATACAGGTTGTGAGGATATTAGTTGGCAAGCTGATAAACTCTTAGCGAGGGCAGAGTACTTGACGAATGACGAGTATCACATCTTACCGTCAATATTACAATTAGATGAATGTACTGAAAATATTGAAATAAATGCATGTGATATCGATGTAGGCGAGCTCAGTGACGATTTATTAAATAAATTACTTGTGCTACTTAATCAGTATAAGCACGTGTTAAATAATTTCTACGAACCCATCATAATCTCTAAAGTCAGAATATGGTTTGGAAGTAATTCCTAATATAAGGGTATTTTTCTATGAGAGGATATAAGAGATGCAACATTTAATGTCATAACGCTATTTATTCACACTTTAAAACAGAGGTAAATAAATTACTATAATAAACTGGTAAATAAATTAAACAAGTTACTATTATTAATTACTGACGTATCTGTTCAAGTTAGGGACACAAGGCACATGAAGGAATTGTATGTTGGATAAGAGATGTTTCAATCACCTTTCATTTAACTGCTAATAACAATCATACAATTCCTTTATTGCTGCTGTCTAATAAATGTAATGTTAAAGTTATCTGGGTCCATTATTATAAAGGTTAACCAAGTAACTAACTGTAGAATAGTTCAAGTTTATTATTAGCATTAACATTTATAACGACTAATAGTGTCATAGTTGCAATATAGATTATAGTGACAGTAAAGTAGCTATGCAGCATTTACCTGTCACACAGAAATGAAAATAATTTAACACAATTTGTTAGTTGGTTTATATGTTGCATAACAGTAGCTAATAAAGCCTATTGAATTTAAAAGTATTAATATTCTGTAACGAGTATAACCATAACCATTGCAACATATATACCATCAGTACAATTTGCACAATATATATACCATCAGTACAATTTACACAATATATCACATATAAAAGTTCATTCCAAGAGTAATACTTAACTTGTTCTTTGTTGTGAGTTCTCCAACTTCAGTGTGTCTCCCAACTGCCAGACACTCGCTTATATTTGCTTATCCCCTCCTACCTTCCCTGCGACGCAGTGGTGGGATAGGCGGGAACACGTTCCACATCCGGTTATCAAATAATCAAAAATATTCAGAAACAGTAAGTACATGTACTACGTTAGTTTTAAACAATCAAATGATGATTAACGAGAAACTAAATAATTTTAATTGTAACCAATAAAGTTGCATTATTTGTGTACTGGCAGTTACGGTCACATAATATACATTAAGGGTAGTTACGGCAATTGTTCGCGCAAACATATTAACGGGCAAACTCCTGTTTCCGGTCGACAGGGGGCGCCACTTCGAGGAACAAAACCGGCCTGACGGCCTGAGAGCGCTCTCTGGTGAACTAACACTCGACACGAGAACATTCGTTTAGTTTAAATAAAAGCTAATTATTTATCATGGCTTCCCTGTTACTTAGGTATATTCATTTACAAAAGTGTATTAGAAACTGGGTGATGAAACTGTAAGTATGATTATTGTTTACAATATTTGTTATCCATCTTATTCATATCTCACATCATAATATACATTGAGGGTAGGTTCTGCATTTGCTTACTTAGTGCTATTAATTCAAATTAACGAATTATGTTCCTAAAAACCAAAGTGCATTAGAAACTGGAAGTGATGAAACTGTAAGTTTGATTATTATTTACAATATTTATTATCCGTATCTCACACGGCCATACTGACAGGTGCTTCGTTCCCGAAGTACCTATAATTGCTACCTTTCACTTATAACATTAAGTGAGGCTCGCAGGCTCTGTAGCAGCTCCCTATATTGCCACTGTTTCACTTACATCAAGCGAGAGTTCGCAGGCTCGGTGGCAATTATCCTATTTACAATATCATTGCTACCGTCTCACTTATTACATCAAGTGAGCCTCAGTCGGTAACAATTATCACCCTACGTTGGCTACTGTTCCACTTTTAACATTAAGTGGGGCTCACAGGCTCTGTAGCAATGCTCATGATCATTGATGAATCACCACATAAGGCACTCTAAAGTGAGCCCGAAAATTACATCCTTAGTCTACAAGTAACAGATTTTTACCGTATAACAAAGAATCAACAAAAAAAATATACGGCGCTATATTGACAATACCTCTTACTAAAATCATTAAATCATAAGATCATAAGGTACGAGTTTCATTAGTATCATATGTGTAGTTGTGCGAATCCAGTACTAATTTAGTTTAGTCATTAACTGAATCCTCTTCTAACCATTCTCCTGGCCATTGCCTGAGTTTATCCTTAGCGACTATAATATCTCGTAAGTGACCTAGCCCTCTTAAGGAGTATCTATCATTACCCATTAAGGCAGTTATTTCGTACGGGCCTTTAAACTTAGGACTCAATTTGTCTAGACGCCTATGGTCTTGATTGACATAAACTATATCGCCAACCTGGAAAACTTTATTATTTCGCCTAGTTGAATCAAAACGGGTTTTGAAATTTTCTGCCTCTACAGATAACCGATGGTGAGCTAACTCGCGATCTGCCCTGACATCAGTGTTAACTTCTCGAATATTTATTTCGTTTAGCCGGGCTTGAATACTGGGAATATTTGCATTACAACCCATTAATAAACGAATCGGCGTAAAACCTGTTGACTTTTGTATGGTAGTATTGACAGATTGCTGTACTTTCCATAAACCGCTTGGCCAATCTGACGACCCATTACAGGTGGTATTTAACATATTTATAACAGTGGATATATACCTTTCAACCTGACCATTCCCCCTTGGTGTACCAGTTGCTACCATGTGATGCTCAATATGTAGTTCATGAAACAGTGTTCTAATTTGGTGGGAACTAAAATTAGTACCTTTATCAGTAACAACTCTGGATGGAGTTTGAATCGTGGTAACTATTTCTCGAATAAGTGGCACTAAGTCTTCAGACTTAAGGCTTTTCAGGGGTTTTAATAAACAAAACTTCGTAAATCCATCTATTAATAGAAGTATATACCGAAATTCTTGATTGGTTCGCGTGAATGGTCCTGTGCAATCCAAATGGACAGTATGGAATGGAATTGGAACTTTCTCAATAGGGTGTAAAAAACCCTGTTTCGGACCGGAAGCGCCTTTGCGTTCAACGCAGGTTAAGCAGTGTCTGAGATATTTTTTTACAAACGCGAACATACACGGAAACCAAAAATGTTCGCGAACCTTATTTAAGGTCTTTTCTAAGCCAACATGACAATTATCGTTATGAAACCATTTTAAGAGATTGAATCTGTACGATTTTGGTACATACAATTTAGGCACATCTGGTTGGATAAGGTAAAATAGTAAGTTATCGCGCAACAAATATCTATTCTCGTCAAGATCACCTGCTAAAACACGACCTATCAAAGTTTGAGTTTCAGGATCATTTTGTTGAGCGGTATGTAACCAAGATTCTGGCTCCTCGATCAAATTTATATCAAAACCCACATTTGGAGCATCACAGCGCGACAACCTGGTGTCACCCGAACAGGACTTATCTTGGGATGGAAAGTTTTGATCGTCAGAAACAGGAAGTTGAACAGGATTACGGCTAAGAAAATCGACATGACTTATGTATTTGCCCTTTTTGTACACTATATCAAAATCAAAATCTTGCATAAATGTCCACCAACGAGCGACACGTGGGGATAAATCCCTTTTATTCATAGTTGATTTAATCGAATTACAATCTGTAAAAATTTTGAATTTTATGCCTAGAAGGTAAACTCGAAAATGCTTCAAAGCATTAAAAATTGCCAAAGTTTCCAGGTCATAAGAGCAATATCTAGATTCTGTCGGTGTCGTTCTCCTACTGAAATATGCAACTACGTTCTTGTTATCATTGACTTTTTGTACGAGTATAGCTCCGTAGCCCCTAGAACTGGCATCTGTGTAAAGTTCTGTAGGCAATTTCGGGTCAAATACAGTTAAGAGAGGTTTAGTGGATAAGTGTTTTATTACGTAATTCCTCGCCTCCTCCTGTTCAATTCCCCATTCCCATTTTTGGTTGGCTTTGGTAAGTTTTGTAATGCAAGCCGTTCGAGCCGCAAAGTCTGGCAGAAATTTGCGGAAATAACTTGCTAAGCCCATGAATTGTCGAACCTGCTTAACGTTACGAGGGGCTGGAGAGTTAACTAACGCCGATACTTTAGCTTCACTAGGTCTTATACCCTCTTGCGATATGTGTCTACCCAAATATTCTATGTTGTCTACAAAGAATTTACATTTCTTAATGTTAATCGTAAATCCTGCGCAGCTGAGGGCTTTAATAGTCTCATCCAAGTGTTTTAGTCCTTCTTCAATAGTTTTAAAGGGAATAAGAATATCATCCATGTATACCAAAAGAAATTTTAGGTTTTGAACCGCTTTTGTGATTGCTCTTTGAAAGACAGAGGGCCCATTACAGATTCCAAATGGCATTTTTAGAAATTCATAATGGCCGCTCGGTGTTACAAAAGCGGTATATTTAATAGATTCTGAAGAAACTGGTATTTGGTGTAAGCCGTTCTTCATATCAATGGAAATATAATATTTCGCATTACCTAATCTGTCAATTTGATCTTCAATGAGAGGGAGAGGGTATCTGTCTTTTTCCAAAATTTTATTTAAAGCTCGGTAGTCAATGCAAAGTCGATCACTACCATCTTTTTTCTTTACCAATAAAACAGGACTAGCAAAAGGAGAATCACTTTCACGAATTATAGCGTTATTAAGAAGTTCCTGGATTATTTGATCTACCTTCTCCCTTTCTATTGGAGCCAATCGATATGGACGGTAATGGATGATGTCATTATTCTTTAAGCGCAAATTTAATTCACCTGTTTTTACATTACCAGTCTCAGCCAAAACAGAAGGGTACTTTTGGAAAATTTCTTTTATTCGATCTTGCAAGGAATTATCCAGGTGATCTATCTTAGATGTAAGATCACACAAATTTGCTGCCGAAGTAATTAAATTCACTTCTGTAGTGGTTGAAACTGCCTTCCTAAGTAACCGAGAGCCAAACGAATCTGTTATAATTTCTACGTCGGGGTACGCAACAGCGTTTCTACCTACTATAAGGTCATATTTAACATCGCAATCTCTGGCAACATGAATGTCTAGTTCTATGTAAATATCGTCAAATTTAACAGAGACACTGATCATAGCAAAGACATGTATCTGGTTAGACCCTATACCGTTAAGGTATATAGACACTGGTGTGAGATGACACCCTAATTTTCTCGCAATAGACTCTTTGATTAAGCTCACGGCCGCACCAGTATCAATCAGGGAATTTATCATATAGTCGTTAATAAAAACCCGAGAAAGGTTTAGTTCAGTTTGCCTAAAAAATTAACTTCCTTTGCTGGAGCTACAGTTGTTAAAGAAGTACTGGATTCAGCACGTTGCTTATGATAACAAGCCGCCTCAGTATGCCCGAGTTTCTTACAGTATGTACACATTTTTGTGCGGTTATCAGTGGGTCTAGGAGCCTGTGGAACCTGGCTAGTTACTTGTACTGGCTTATTTTTAAAGCATTCAGTATGGACATGACCGGGTTTATTGCAAGTGTAGCACCTCTTGTCATTATTAGGCTTATATCGCTTTGCTCCACTGGTTCCTGGCCCACCGAAGTCCTTTAAATTGTTAGAATCAGTCGTCCTTTTCCTGGCTTTCGCGTATGTTGATAGTAGGGCTATAAGAGCAGATGTAGTAGAAGTCCCGTTATTAAGAGAAGCCATCCTAATATCAACATCGCTTATACCGCCGCACACTAT
Source organism: Pandemis heparana (assembly GCA_963854515.1). NCBI lineage: Eukaryota > Metazoa > Arthropoda > Insecta > Lepidoptera > Tortricidae > Pandemis > Pandemis heparana. The sequence goes on from OY978010.1 coordinate 7,064,892, forward strand.
CTCAACTAATTGCGCCTCACTAAAAGCAATTTTTGTGTTACGCAATAATCTTAACTTCTCTCTTGCATATTCACCATAGGATTCGGCAGAGTCAGAAGAATAAGGCACAGCCTTGCTTAGCCTTTCAGACAAATTTTTCTTTTCAGGATAAGCATTGGTAATGTCAGTACGAAAATTCTTCCAGGACCTGCCTTCTAAAGGTTCCCAAGATTCGAACCATTTTAAGGCAGACCCTTTCAGAGCCTTACCGGCTTTGGCGGCAGTTTTGATGTCACTCCAGTTGAACTCCTTGGCCAAGGTCTCGATGCTGTCGCACCAGCTGGTGGCTCCGCTGTCGCTCCGCTCGGGGTCGAATAATGGTAGCGCAATGTCGTCATCTTTTTGATTGTGCTGTGTTGTGGTGACGGCTTCACGGATCGCTTTTAAGAGTTCCTCTATTGACGCAGCACTCATACTGAAATTCACACAATAACATGTTAACGAAGGTCTTATCCCACTTCTGATGTTAAATAATTTCTACGAACCCATCATAATCTCTAAAGTCAGAATATGGTTTGGAAGTAATTCCTAATATAAGGGTATTTTTCTATGAGAGGATATAAGAGATGCAACATTTAATGTCATAACGCTATTTATTCACACTTTAAAACAGAGGTAAATAAATTACTATAATAAACTGGTAAATAAATTAAACAAGTTACTATTATTAATTACTGACGTATCTGTTCAAGTTAGGGACACAAGGCACATGAAGGAATTGTATGTTGGATAAGAGATGTTTCAATCACCTTTCATTTAACTGCTAATAACAATCATACAATTCCTTTATTGCTGCTGTCTAATAAATGTAATGTTAAAGTTATCTGGGTCCATTATTATAAAGGTTAACCAAGTAACTAACTGTAGAATAGTTCAAGTTTATTATTAGCATTAACATTTATAACGACTAATAGTGTCATAGTTGCAATATAGATTATAGTGACAGTAAAGTAGCTATGCAGCATTTACCTGTCACACAGAAATGAAAATAATTTAACACAATTTGTTAGTTGGTTTATATGTTGCATAACAGTAGCTAATAAAGCCTATTGAATTTAAAAGTATTAATATTCTGTAACGAGTATAACCATAACCATTGCAACATATATACCATCAGTACAATTTGCACAATATATATACCATCAGTACAATTTACACAATATATCACATATAAAAGTTCATTACAAGAGTAATACTTAACTTGTTCTTTGTTGTGAGTTCTCCAACTTCAGTGTGTCTCCCAACTGCCAGACACTCGCTTATATTTGCTTATCCCCTCCTACCTTCCCTGCGACGCAGTGGTGGGATAGGCGGGAACACGTTCCACATCCGGTTATCAAATAATCAAAAATATTCAGAAACAGTAAGTACATGTACTACGTTAGTTTTAAACAATCAAATGATGATTAACGAGAAACTAAATAATTTTAATTGTAACCAATAAAGTTGCATTATTTGTGTACTGGCAGTTACGGTCACATAATATACATTAAGGGTAGTTACGGCAATTGTTCGCGCAAACATATTAACGGGCAAACTCCTGTTTCCGGTCGACAGGGGGCGCCACTTCGAGGAACAAAACCGGCCTGACGGCCTGAGAGCGCTCTCTGGTGAACTAACACTCGACACGAGAACATTCGTTTAGTTTAAATAAAAGCTAATTATTTATCATGGCTTCCCTGTTACTTAGGTATATTCATTTACAAAAGTGTATTAAAAACTGGGTGATGAAACTGTAAGTATGATTATTGTTTACAATATTTGTTATCCATCTTATTCATATCTCACATCATAATATACATTGAGGGTAGGTTCTGCATTTGCTTACTTAGTGCTATTAATTCAAATTAACGAATTATGTTCCTAAAAACCAAAGTGCATTAGAAACTGGAAGTGATGAAACTGTAAGTTTGATTATTATTTACAATATTTATTATCCGTATCTCACACACGCGTTCGCTAGAAATACTAAGGAGTTAGGGTGTACAGATCTTATAGCGATGCATATTAAGACCACTACTGACCAACCTGTGTTTTGTAAGCCGTATAGACTCTCACATAAAGAGAATGCCATAGTGAACGAAAAAGTACAGGATTTGCTTAATGCGGGTATTATAAGAGAGTCTATGTCCGATTATGCTAGTCCAGTGGTACTTGTAAAGAAAAAGGGTGGGGATTATAGGCTTTGCGTAGACTATAGGGCTTTGAATGCGCAAACTGTTAAGGATCGTTATCCCTTACCCCACATAGAGGACCAGGTTACTAAGTTGACGGGAAAATCCTTCTTTACGACGCTAGACCTTGCGCAAGGTTATTATCAAGTACCAGTCCATGAGGACTCTATTAGTAAAACGGCCTTTGTCACCCCATCTGCTCAGTTCGAGTTTTTAAAGATGCCATTTGGGCTATCAAACGCTCCAGCGGTATTTTCTAGGCTTATTCAAATGACTCTAGGTAGAGTTAGTGAAGATATTGCTCTATATTTAGATGACGTAATGATTCCAACTGTATCAGTTGAAGAAGGGCTTTATCTTTTGGAACAGGTTTTGCAGTTATTAATAAGAGCGAATTTAAAACTCAATTTAAATAAATGTTCGTTTCTTAAAAGCTCTGCTAACTACCTGGGTCACGAAATTACTGCTGGAACAATTAAACCAGGTCTGGCTAAGATCAATTGTGTTGCCCAATACCGACGTCCTCGTAACGTTCACGAAATAAGGCAATTCATAGGTTTGACATCTTATTTTAGAAAGTTTATTCGGGGTTTTGCTCAGATAGCTCAGCCTTTGACAGAACTTACAAAAAACGATGTAGAGTGGTGTTGGGGCCCTAAGCAGGAGGATGCGTTCATACTTTTAAAACAACGCTTAGTCGAACGACCGGTGCTAGGTATATACGATAAGGACGCAGTTACGGAACTGCATACAGATGCGAGTAGCTTAGGACTAGGCGGAATTCTTATGCAATACCAAAGCGATGGTATGCTAAAACCTATAGCGTATTTTAGTAGAGTTACTACAAAAGAAGAAAAGCTCTATCATAGTTACGAGCTTGAAACTCTTGCAGTAGTAGAGTCACTTAAACGGTTCCGAATCTATTTGTCTGGGATACCATGTAAAGTTGTTACTGATTGCGCAGCATTACGTACCACTCTTACTAAAAAAGATTTAATACCCCGAATTGCTCGCTGGTGGTTGACCATTCAAGACTTTGATATCGAGATCGAGTACAGACCGGGAGAGCGTATGAAACACGTGGACGCTCTCAGTAGAAACCCTTTAGCAAGTTCAATCCTCATGATAGATGGATCGGACTGGTTAAAGACTGTACAGATGCAAGATGAGAGCATACAAAGTATTTTGCTACAACTTCGCGAAAATACCACTAACCCAGATATAGTAGGAAATTACACGTCTAGAGAAGGCATATTGTATAGGAAAACTCTTGCAGGAGAGCGTTTTGTTATTCCTAGGTTGGCCAAATATGGTTTGATACAGAAGATTCATGATCAGGCAGGACACTTGGGCTTTGAAAAATGTGAAAAAACAATAAAAGCACAATTTTGGTTCCCAAAAATGACTAGATTTATTCGAAAATACATAAACTCTTGCTTACGGTGTGCATTTAGCAAAGGCAATTATGGCAAGTTAGAAGGAGAGTTATACCCCATTAGTAAGGCGGCAATCCCCATGCATACTTTGCACGCTGATCATTTAGGGCCATTTGTTAAGACTCGTCGGGGAAATACATACGTCCTTGTGGTGATAGACTCGTTCACAAAGTTTGTTTTTGCTAAAGCTGCTAGGAATTGTAGTTCTGTAGAGACTATAAAATTATTCAAAGAAATTATCACTCAATTCGGTTATCCCGCGCGGGTAATCACAGACAGAGGTAAAGCAATTACAAGTCGTTATTTTAAGCAATTTGCTGATGAAATCCAATTTAAGCACGTTCTTAATGCGATAGCGAGCCCTAGGTCTAATGGTCAGGTAGAGCGCGTGAATAGAACTCTATTAAATGGCTTAAATACTATGTCAGAGAGTGAATGCACGTGGGACGATAAACTGTCCGATGTAGTATGGGGAATCAATAATACACCAAACTCCACTACTACAATAGCACCCTTTCAATTGATGTTCGGGCACAGTAATTCTCGTTTCCCCGCTATCCCAGACCACGATATTCAAGACCACGAAACTCAACAGCAGAATTTGACTAAGAGAAGGGACACTGCTAAGTTGCGTATTGATAGGAACATGACCGTTATGAAGAGTAGGTTTGACCGAAAGCACAAAAGGTGCGTAAAGTATAGAGTAGGTCAACTAGTGCTGTGGAAAGGGGGCCTAGCTACGGATGCCTCCGCTAATGTGACAAGAAAGCTAGACGGTAGATACAAAGGACCGTATAAAGTATGCAAGGCAGATCAATCACTTGACCGTTATACGATTGTTAGTATTAAAGGTATGAAAGGTTACAGAAGGTTCAGTGCAGTGGTTCGCGCTGAAACTTTGCGTCCGTACAAATCCACTATTTCAGAGGATAATAGTTCTGGTAGCGATCGTGATGTTGATAGAGATGATTTAATCGATCTTTTAGAGAGCTAATGTAATGTATGTACCTACTCTTTGGAGCTACTCGTTGGAGAATGAGATTTATCTACTGATTTTTATTCCAACGCTGATGTTATTGATATGATTTAACAAAATTAGATAAGGATTTTGTTTAGTTTAGGTATATGTACAAGCTTTTATTTCATTATGAAAAGAATAAAATTCTGCAAACAGTGTTGCAAAATTACATTAAGTTGTGTCAATATAAGCTTGTACATAATTACATTAAATGATTGAATCGATATTAGTATAATATAATATGACGATGAAATAATTGACACTGAAGAAATGTATTTTTCTGCCTATTGTTTATAAAATAATATTATATTTGATTAATCTAATCAACAATTTTATTTTCTACAAGTAGCATATTAAATAATAAATACTAGGTGTGACATAACGAAAAGCATACTTATCACTTTAACGAAACCAAAAAAAAAAAAAAGCTGTGTGACTGTGTGATACTTAACCGCAAAAGGGCAATATGGCAGTAAAATAAGGTTTCGCAACTTTTTCAAATAGCAGAAGCAGCAAACTGTGTGAACCTAAGCACATAATATTACTAAGTGGCTGTGTGAACATATCCTGTGTGCCAAAAACATCTATAACAAAATGTACATTATATATCTTCATACTCTCCAGTATAACTGTGTGAACATTATGCTGTGTAACCTGTGTGCTAATAATATCCACTTACGATCTTAAACATGCTGTGTGACGTTACCTGTGTGCTAATAATATCCACTTACGATCTTAAACTTGCTATGTGAATCTAAGCGTGACTGTGTGAACATAAAATATCATCAAATACAGTTCTACAGTCGTACTGGAAAAAAGAAAAAATTTACTGCCCTGCATCTTTCACTTTCCAGAACCCGGTTGGGAGAGACGCGAGGGAGGCTGCTGGCCGCGGGACGCGACCGTTGCAGGATGGCCGAGTGTTAACGCTTCCGGCTGGCGCCACCAACAAGCCTGCCTATACTACTTCCGCGCTAACTTAAAAACATATATTTAAATCATAGCATTTGATTAAGCAATGACCTAACATTTATAATCTGATTAAAACATTATTATACTTTTCTTATTTAACTGATTTGGTTTGTGTTTATGATACTTTGATCATTATTAGTTTTGATTTGATTACTGTGGTACTAGCCCCTTTGTTCACGTTCTCATAAATACGGCGGTAGATTCATTTGTCGATTATTCTTAAGACGGTACTCATTGTAAGCGGTCACTATGCCCGAGTATGGGCCAATAAGCGTGTGAAAGTTACCAAAGTGAATTATTATTTCATTAGACCTTTGGAAAGGGTTTAATAATGATTTATTTGTTCACAAAAGTATTAAAATAGACTGGAATGTGTTGTGTACCACTTATTATAAAGGGTACAGACGGAAAAGCAACGAGAATGTTTATAATTCAAGTAAAACACTTTAATAGTTAGTAACTTTTTATTTTATCTTAAAATTATAATTATTTTGTACTATTATTAATCAACTTAAATCAAATTATACAAGACAACGTTAAAGTCAGTAAAATTATTCATTCCAAATATTGTTGATTTGGACACTTTATTCATATTTGTTCCGACTTTGCTCAATACATTCTCATATTTTAGAAGAATCACAACTTCAATAGGTAGTCAAGACAAGCTTAGTAGTTAGTTAGTACCTAACTATCAATTTTTAATAATTTACTATTACCTATAGGTACCCAACCACTTTCCGCGAAACTAAATAAAGATGGAACTACTGATCCATAAAATTAATTGACGTCTTTGAGTACTGTGGTTAGTGTGTACCTAATCTGCTCAGATGTTTAATGATCTTCATTAGTGTGATGTATAGTCAACGTCAAATACATAATTGCAGCGAAAGTGTTCAAATAGATCAGTACAAGGTTTTATGTCAAGTGCTTAAGAACGTGTATCTATTTGTATATTTGGCCACTTTGGATGCTACGATATACATGACGCTTACTGTACTCTTATCCATACAAAAGTTCCAAGCCTGCAGCTAAATTATGTGAGTTTGTGTCTGACGAAGGGAAATGTCACAAAAACTAACGTTAAAGTAACAAGCATAAAAATCATTTATCTACCATCCATGTCATAACTTTCCTACAATATGTTCAGAAAAGATATGCAAATAGCCTACCTATACTAACCAGTTTACTGCCAAGCAGCTCTTAGAAACCTATATCTGTGGTTTCATGTTGATATTTACAAAATATTAATATCGATACTTTGGTTACCTACTTTTAAATTTTGAAACGTCTTCTTAAAAGAACATACTCATAATTGGTTTTGGTAATCGAATTAGTCCATTAGTAATTGCTAATTTCATTCAATGTGAAATTCTTTTTCCGTACATTTATTTTAAATCTCGATTATACAATGGATATGAGTTTAAAAAAACCGATTATCTGTAAAGTCGGTTTACGGACGATAGTTTTACGCGAAAACGTTATAAAGAAACACATTCGAATTGCTAGCTCTGACGTCACGCGAGAAGATCGTGCCTCTCCATCGCTTGTTCTGCGCTTTGCCTTGCACACTCTGACGTCACGCAGAACGTGACAATGAGATCATGCTTTTCCGTCATTGCAGCCGGATTTATAAGACGTTATTACGTCTAAAAATGTTAAACAATAATAAATGTAACAGGAACAAAAAACAAACTTACGTAGCTACATATTTTGTAGAAAACTTATGACATGTCTGAAGGTAACTTAGATAATGCACATAATTAGGCATCAAAACACGTGTGAACTTATTATAATATTAATTAAAACCATACTCGTGTATCAATGCCTCTTCATGCATCAGTCACAATAACTACTCATCATGAATAAAGGCCGTAGTAAATAATTATTTCATCGAATAATCTTGGAAATAATCGATAACTCAGCGAACTGTCAATCGATAACTCTTATTAATGATTGACGTGTTGATGTCGGTGAATTTGAAAATGTAAAGCTACATTTTCACAATGTAACAAAGATCGATTACTAAAGTTCCTTTACATAAATATGTATAGGTACGATAATTGATTCTATCCCGCAGTTTCCAGTGGATGACAAATAATTAATTAGGTACATTCATCTTTTTAACCGACTTCATTACTTTAATAATGTGCTAACGTGTCCACATTGCATGTTCGCAATGTATGGCAATTCGCATGTTCGTCATTAGGTACTGTTACATCTTATTAGCTGTAGACTGTGTAACAAAGTACTGTAGCATAAAGTTATTAATATTATGATCGAATACAAGAAAGAAATAACTTTGTGAACTTTGAACATGCCCTTATCAACAATACATAACTATATCCAAAAGATCCCGCGAGTGTTTTAAAATCTTTAAGTATAAATTTCGAAATAAAATCGTGGACCACGATAAATTTTATATCAAGTGGACGGTGACCGGCAAATAGCTCAATACTTATTAATAATTCGGATCTTCTCTTATACGAAATAATATTTTTAGTAAAATTAATAACTAAATTGCTTAAAATATGACATTTGTAAACGTCTGCTAATGTGAGCGAGGATTGAGAACAAAGTGAACATAATTCTGTAATAGTGCGGCGTATTAATAAATTTTTAGCTTACGGCAAGCTTACAGCCACTTGACTGCATACCGTTAATTTGTAACAATAAAAACATTCACAACTGCCAAGAGGAACATTACTGTTACAAAACTTTTTTATAACTAAAAGCTGCTTATGATCAGTTCAAAACAAAAATTTTGCTAAACTAAAGAATGAACACTTGGAGTTTCATTCATCCTTAATGAAACTTATTTAATTTTGGTCATAAGAATTAGTCTATACTTATTAAGTTAAAATTATCGCCCAACTGACATGTCAACATTTAAGATTAACAACAAAACGTCAAGACTGCGTTCTACAGTTGGTTCTCGACATAACTGCCAAGTCTACTGACTATAATATCAATTATGCTTATGCTGCTAGACTTTAGAAATTAACAAATATCTTTCTCGGTACACTCAGCAGCGTATTGATATCGGCAATACCAAAGAGATTCAATACAGTGTCAACGAAGCTGCATCTTCCGTAGGGCATTTTGAAAATTTCATGCGAATTAATCTGCTGCTAAATGTACTAACATAGAAGTGCAACAAATATTCTGTTGCCATCATATAGTTGGAATGAAATATACGTTTCTTCAATGTACCTACTATGTACTGTAACATTTAGCTTTGCACTAATTTTACGACGTTTTAGGTCGCCTCACAGCACAATACAGTACCCGCTTTCAGCACGGTGTAACCTGTTTCCAAGTTACTATAAGTACGCTACCATCACAAACAATAACAGCATTAAGGCAATAATTTCAGTTAAACTTAGCGTCTACATCATTTAAAATTGTGCGGTTGGCATTTTAATATAAATATAATTTATATCTTAAAGCGTATCTTCTCACTGGTAGGTACGTTTTCAATATTTTCAATAGCACAAAACGATTCTGCGAATAATCTACGATATGCTGAAATGTTATTTTCATCGATAAAATTTATGAGCACAATCAACGTATCAGTGACAAAATTTACATTAAGTAGGTATGTAAAATTAAAATAAAGACAAATTTAAGCTCTATTTTATAAGTCCTAAATACTAAAAACAATTTTTCCTATTCATTTATCAATCGTTCTTATACTTACTATTTCTTTTAGCGACGCCATCACAATAATCAGTCTCAAAAACCCGGAACTATCCTTATTGTTCGAACATAAGAATCATTTCTTTATTATGCTTTCGAAGTCATAATCTGGTCCGTAGGCCTGCTTAGCCGTACGTCTAGTAAGGAACACTTTACCCTTTTTTATGTAGTCACCACACGCTTTATCTACCTCACACGGGACCTCCTCTAAATTGGGAATATCTGAACAATCATTTGTGCATACCCCGTTCTTTTTGCCACATTTATCCACAAGTCCATTTGCCTCAGCGACACCATTTTGTATGGTCCCATTTTTCGCTCTCTCAAACTCTTTCTGGATCTCTTTCTCTGCAATTTTCTTCTTTTTGTAGCTTTTAGAATAGAAATTAAGGAAGAGAAATAGGAAGATGGTTACATTGATAGAGATAAAGTAGGTGAACCCGACCGCGAATTGACATCTTGGGGAGAAGTGAGTCCATAGGCAGTAGAGGAGCATTATCACAAATTGGACCTGAAAAAAAAGATGATAAATTCAGTCAGTCTAGTCAAAATTAATAATAATAATAATAATAATGATATTTATTTTCAGATTAATATCCATAAATTGTTAGCTATTACATAAACTGAAATTGGCTGATGCGATATAATTTACTACTGTCCTCATTTTTTTCGCAAAGCTGCGAGTTCAGTATCGGCACACGGCGGCCACGACGTACAAAATCCGCGTTCTGAAATGAACACAGGCACGACTTCGTCTATACACGCGTCAATGTGTGCGTAAGATACGCAGGGCTGTCTATCGCAAAAACCTAGTACTATAAGTACTACCAATGACATAAATATAGGTACTTATATGCAAATAAATGTACTTAATCGTTATCTATTTATTTAAACTTACTTAAAATGTGTCTGTCTGTGTATTTAAGCATTATTATTTTCAATTACAATAGATGTACGACAGCAAACTTAACCGAATGATTCTGTAGTTATTTCATATATTAATCGCGATAATTTCAGAAAGCATTAATTTTCTAATCTAAATATATAAAAGAAGAAACTGACTGACTGACTGACTGACATATCAGCGCACAGCCCAAACCGCTGGGTCTAGAGATTCCAAATTTGGCACGTAGGTTCCTTATAAGGTGTAGGGGTGCACTAAGAAAGGATTTTTCAAAATTCGACCCCTAAAGGGGTTAAATGGGGGTCCAAAGTTTGTATGGGGAAACAAGATTAGTTAGACTATTTTACTCGAAACTTCACAGGAGTGCTCCTAACGATAAATGAGTAAACACCTGTTTCAGGTTTTTTGAAAATTTTACCCCTAAAAGGGGGATAGGGGGTGACAAAATCTGAAAATCAACGTGGGTATTATTATTATTATATTATAGTGGGTAGTATTGTTTGTACGGTTTATCGGGTCGCTGATTACGAAAACAACAACACACATACCTACCTGACACACACAGACACACACACACACTCTCACAAATTTCCACGGGAACGGGAAAAAACGGGATTTATTATATTCGATTCCGAGTGACCCTATCTCAGTAACTATACTTAATAAATATGGACTAAGTTTCGTACACAAGTAGATGATTACAAAACTAAGAAAATAATTTCAGGATTTTTGGAAATTCTCACGGGATAAGGAAAAAACGGGATTTATATATTCAGTTCAACGAAATCCTATGAACTATAATTACTAGACTCTTCAAATTTGGCATAGAAGTAGGTGATTATAATAGTAAAAAACAGTTTTAAGGATTTTAGAAAATTCCAACGGGATAAGGAAAAAACGGGATTTATATTCAGTTCTACGGGATCGACTTTTCGTTTTAATGATCGTAAAAAACTGCAATTTGGCCTTCAAGTTCCTTGGGGAGTATAGGGGAGCACTACAAAAGGATTTCCCAAAATTTTGACGGACATGAACGGGAAAAAGCGGGATTTTTTGTTATACTGCAGGTCGTAGAAAGTTGAAATTTGGCATGTAGGTTGCTTGGGGAGTGCAAGGAAGCATTAAGAGACAATTTTTCGAAATTCCCACGGGAACGGGAAAAACGGGACTTTTCGTTTTACTGGTTGTAGAAAGCTGAAATTCGACATGTACTTAGATTGCTTGGGGAGTGTAGAGAAGCATTTAGAGAGGACTTTCCGAATTTCCCACGGGAACGGGAAACAACGGGATTTTTCGTTTTACTGGTCGTAGAAAGCTGAAATTCGGCATTTAGGTTGCTTGATGAGTGTCGGGAAGCACTAAGAGACAATTTCCTGAAATTCCCACGGGAACGGGAAAAACGGTACTTTTCGTTTTACTGGTTGTAGAAAGCTGAAATTCGACATGTAGTTTGCTTGGGGAGTGTAAAGAAGCATTAAGAGAGAACTTTCCAAAATTCTCACGGGAACGGGAAAAAACGGGATTTTTCGTTTTACTGGTCGTAGAATGCTGAAACTTGGCATGTGAGTTGCTTGAAGAGTGTAGAGAAGCTATAAGAGATAATTTTCCAAAATTGGAAAACGGGACTTTTCGTTTTACTGGTTGTAGAACGCTGAAATTCGGCATTTAGGTTGTTTGGAGAGTGTAGAGGAGCATTAAGAGAGGAATTTCCAAAATTCCCACGGGAACGGAAAAAACGGGATTTTTCGTTTTACTGGTCGTAGAAAGCTGAAATTTGGCAAGTGGGTTCTTTGGGGAGTGTAAAGAAGCATTAAGAGAGGACTTTCCAAAATTCTCACGGGAACGGGAAAAAACGGGATTTTTCGTTTTACTGGTCGTAGAATGCTGAAACTTGGCATGTGAGTTGCTTGAAGAGTGTAGAGAAGCTGAAAGAGATAATTTTCCAAAATTGGAAAACGGGACTTTTCGTTTTACTGGTTGTAGGACGCTGAAATTCGGCATTTAGGTTGTTTGGAGAGTGTAGAGGAGTATTAAGAGAGGAATTTCCAAAATTCCCAAGGGAACGGAAAAAACAGGATTTTTCGTTTTACTGGTCGTAGAAAGCTGAAATTTGGCAAGTGGGTTCTTTGGGGAGTGTAGGGAGCATTAAGAGAGCATTTCCCGAAATTCTTACGGGAAAGGGAAGAAAACGGGATTGAAATACTCCTGGTACACGCGAGCGAAGCCGCGGGCAAAAGCTATTTGTCAATAAATGAGTCTACGCGGACGAAGTCGCGGGAAAAAGCTAGTGTTTTATAAAATGAAGTAGGTAGGATAAGTTTCCGAACTGCGGCCGACATACATCGCGTTGCGCACCCTACTAGTTGCCAGGCCAGCAGCTTTCCGGCAGCCTGCGCTTGAGGGGTGGGGTAACTCGAATCGGTGCGGGGCGGAGCGTGGCCATTCTGTACGTTAGTACTATTATATATTCTGTGGTATTGGTTTAATGACAATCTATCTTAATTGGTTTAATGATAATCTATTTTAGTTATATTAATGTTAATTTCTAGGTCTAGCCAAGGTGATGGTTTTGAGTTATTCGTAGCCAGTGGTTTCCAGCAGCTAATGACTTCCCGGAATTTGAACTACATCATCAGTACACCTCGCAGGTATCAACACTATGCGTTACAGTTAATGTTTTTGTGTTCATGACAGGAGTTTTTCAGAAGTTTTTAAACTTACCAACTGCAGAGTAGTAACATACTTCTTCCACCACAGATACTTTTGGAATTGGGGCCCCAGCCCGGAAAGGAGGTAGTAGGTATACATGACGACGTGTACTGCAGAATTGAGAAGCGCGAGGATAGTGCCCTGGCCTCCAGCAGCGAATTTCAGGTAAGACCAGGAGTACAGTGCCATTATTGCATGGTGGTACACGTGGAGAAACGTCACCTGCGGGTTGAAGATATTTGACATTGCGTCCATAAAATCTAGTGATGAGCAATGATATTGCCTGATAATTATATCTAAGTAACTATCACAGCAGAAGGCTTATTGTCTAACTCGCTCGTAATCGCCATCGTATTCATTTTGACAGTTCATGTATGGGCTGACAATTGGCATCGGAATCAGCTAGCTGTCACATTCATACAAGAACTGTTAAAATGAACACGATGGCGATTGCGAGCGAGTTAGACAATAAGCCTACTGATTTTTATGTGATACTAGCTGTTGCCCACGCTTCGCCCCCGTTTTTTTTTCTCAATTTTGTTTTACTTATGCAAATCTTGTCTTGACTAAACACACAACAAAAATAGCATTACCTATCTATCAAATTTGGTGCAATCGTTCGGAAGCTATGCGTGTACATACATTTCGACGATCCATTCTTATTTATATAGACTAGCGCAGTTGCCTGCGATTTCCTCCGCGCAGAATAAAAGTTTGTAGTTTAAAACTAATCCGAACATATCGCTGGATTCTCTCTTAGCGAATGCCTAAGTTATAATAATATATGTGTAGCTATCTGCGTACTCCGCCCCATCCGTTCAGTAGTTTGAATTGTGCGTTGATCGATCAGTCTGTTACGGTTGCTTTACAGATTAATAACCAGTCAGTACCTATTCGATTAGTTCGATTATCAGGTTCAGGTTCAGGTTACTTCAATCATTAAGGATTGTAAAAATTGTATTACAAGCTCGTCAATTTTGGATACAATGTACAGCGTGTCTTTTTATGTACCTATATCTTCACATGTTTTATGAGCATGAAGATTTTTATATAAATAAGTACATAAAATTTGCTACATATGCAGTTGCTAACACAGACTTGGGAATTTATCAAACATGTATATTTATATTTATTTCACCCATTCTTCAAGTAGACAAATCTTAAGTGGTAACGTTATTTTGTTCTACATACCTGTTTATTTTTCTTCCGCAATACAAAAAACACCGTATCTAAAAGTTCAGTGAACTTTGCAAAGAAGTACCACCAGCCCAAGTCCAATAACTGAAAAAGAAATAACCAGTTTTAGTTAATACATAAAATGTATAAAGCAAAATAATGGACTCTCTTATGTTAATGTGACTGGTAACCTTTAGGGGCAAGTGCTCAACCTGTGGACACTTTCCAGTTTTTAGACTATTTTAAATATTTAAAAAAAAACTGTCAATAAATCTGTAAAACTATTTATTATTTTAGTATCTTAATTAAATAGCCTTTCATAATCACCGCTATGTTTTTAATTATCTACTAAAACTACAGAGATCTAAGCATATTTAAAAAAATGCTCATTTTGTCCATAGGTAAAATTACAGTTTGTACCTATGGACGACATAATTGTACCTGTGGACGGCACCGTACCTATGGACAAAAAAATAACATGAAATACTTAAACATCAAAATCTTAATAAAATAAAACAAAAAAAATAGCAAAGTATTTGGCAACACATTCAGCATCTCCTAAATAATATTTAGATTTTTTAGAATTACAGTATTCTCGATATAACTCTTCAGCAGAATCGTCGGAGTTACAATAGCCTGCGTCTTTAATAGAATCATCTGAGTCATCATTTTAACACATAACATTTTTGACATATAAAGCTAGATTCATCGTCAGATTCAACAGTAACCTTGTGAGCTTTTAAAACACATGTCTAATGATATCTTGCAGTACAAATGCTGCATGTAAGTAAATTTGTAAGTCGACTTAGGCACATTGAATTTTTCAGCAGCTTTTCTTAGAGAACATCCATTTTTTTTACTTCTTTAACGGCCTTTTAGACTTTCAGGACATATTTTTATTGCGTTTGGCCAGTTTTACTACAAGGCACCGAAATTAAAGAGAAAAATAAATTCAAATTTAACTGTCCACAGGTACAAGCCTTTGATGTTGTATCTTTTGACTGTCCACAGGTACAAAAAAATACTTGTCCACAGGTACAAATTCGACACTTTACAATTTAAACTGATGTCAGTCCGTTAGAGGTCGCCCGAGAACAGCAATAACTACATAAAATAACAAACAAATCATGAATTCACTCATTAACTACGAAGATACTCGAAGCATTATGCCTAAAACTTTAGAAAACACACTCAAAATACGAATAAAAAATTACTTTTGGCGACGAAAACTTTCCGCAGCCTTAAAAACACTACTAACTGACAAATACGAAAATGACAGATAGTTAATGTTGCCATACGAGAAAAATGCTATTCGGGTGTGTTCAAGATAACAGTCTATGGTTTGTAGT
Source organism: Pandemis heparana (assembly GCA_963854515.1). Taxonomy (NCBI): domain Eukaryota; kingdom Metazoa; phylum Arthropoda; class Insecta; order Lepidoptera; family Tortricidae; genus Pandemis; species Pandemis heparana. The sequence goes on from OY978010.1 coordinate 7,080,365, forward strand.
TTTTTTGTTACAGCTAGTGTCCTTAGGTACACTCGTCCACAGGTACAACACTTGCCCCTAGTCATCGACCAACATCGATCGATTAAATCGATCAAGATATTTTTTTAAGGCCGACTCGCACTTGACCGGTTTTATTAATTTTATTTAGACCAATTAATTACTGAATTTCACCAGCAGTGTAGTGATCTTTACTGAAAATTATGACCTTGGAGCTCAAAGCCGTAACAATGGCAACACTGATTTCTATAGAATGGCTCGTCTTCATCATCTGAAGAAAATGATTGACTGAAGATTCACTTTTTCTCGATTTTTTTTTGTGATTGAGTGAATGTTATTGTAACAAAAATATTAATTGAAAGAAAATTGACCTTTCGTAACATTGTATCATTTCAAAATACCAACAATATCAATTTAAGTTAAATTTTCTAATTAGAACTTTAATCCAATCCACTTTACAATACATATTCAAATCGATCAAACACTCATGCGAACTTGAATCGATTTATCGTGAGTATCGAGTACCGAGTCGTATGGTTACTGCACTAGTTACGTCGGGAAGAGAAATGTCAAAACGGGACTTTTATTTTGTGACGACTCTACCATCGATTGGTGTGGTAATACTCTAAGTCCTCTTCTAGACCCGTAAGATTAGCGTCAAAGCTACCAAAAACATACATTCCTTATTGAAACAGACCGTAATGATTTTGAGTCTTTTGTAATCCTTTGGAAGAAAATAAACAATGGTAGGTGTCGATCATAAAACGCTGGACAAAATAATATTTATAATTAAGTAAAGGATATTCATCAAGAAGTTTAATTATACCGCTTTTGTTAATCATTTTGCATAGACATAAATCAACCAGAAATTTTTGTAGCTGTCTGTTATCGTTCATGTCAACTCAAATCATTTTTGCTCTACAAGATATCAATACCTGCCTAGTCGACAATAAAACATAAATAACATAATGTTCTATAATCTTTGAAGCTTTTTTTGCTATTCAGTATACCCCTCTTTGCTAATGCAAGTGCGGACAAGACGAAAAAAAAGAAGGCGAGGCACTACCTACCTTTTCTCGAACCGTGTCGTCGTATTTTCAAACCCTCCTAACATCGTCCCAGTTGACACCAGAGTTTCCCTTTATTTCGATATTGAATTAATATATGACTTCACTATATCGCGGAGATAGCAAAGTAAAGTTACATGCCGGTTTGGGAGCAAAGAAAAAACATAGAATGTACCAGTTGCTTCTCTTCCCGCGCAGATGGTAAAAACCCATCGAGGGAATTGGCGAAAATCATAGAAATGATGTTATACGCGATGCGGCTAGCAATCCATAACTATTTTGATTCCATTTTCCGTCTACGTACACAATCTGGCTAAACGAGGCCTGTAGGTCTTGACACCTTAGGCTCTGTCTACCCCGTTAGGGATCAAGACGTGATTTGTGTACTTATGTGTATGTAATTAATACGAAGAATTTACTAGCAGTTATTGATTTTTGTCACTTCTTTGTCGTAAAACAAGTATCTTATAAAAGATGCTTGTACCTGTTTGTAAACAACCTAAAATTTAAATAAATTCTGATTTAGTTAAATGGACGCCTGATAAAATAAATTAGCAAAGTAATTTATTGTATTTTATTGTATTTTGACATTGATAATTGATATTTTAGACATTTAATGATAAATTATTGTTGTGTGCCCTTGCAGGGCGTTATGTACTTAATTACTTACTAAACTCGTATAACATCTTTCACCATTATGTACTTGACTTTACAACGAATAAATGAAATGAAATGAAATGAAAATGAAATTTAATCAAAACTAATGGGTTATTTGTATTGTTCTAGTTCACATATCTTATTTCTCTTTAAATGTACAAAAATGGCTAATTAAAATCTTAAATAACGGTAAATTACCTGTTTATTCTGCGTATTTGACGGATATCTGCATCCAGCATACAAGACGCCATCACGGAATATGTTCAAATTGAGGGCCTGAAAACAAAAAACTCGAAAAATTGCATGACCTGGCACATAGAGAACTTAATTAGTGTCACTGTCATATTTAAGTACCTACTTAACGCACATAATTAGTATAATAATACTAATTATGTGCGTTAAGTAGGTACTAAGAGGTTAAGAGGTAAGATAATAATCTTGTTTAAAGTAATAAGGCTGAATAAAATAAAGAGAATAAAATTAAGGAAAAAATGTTTTTTTTTTTTTTTTTAAGTATATTAAACTGTCCTGTGATAATCCTACTAATATTACAAATGCGAAATTTTGTGAGTGAGTGAGAGAGCGTGTATGTTTGTTCCTTCTTTACGCTGAATCGACAGGACGAATCCATCAGTTGCGATTATTTATTAAATTTAACATTGAATATTTGCCATTTGGAACCTTTGACTGCGCGTGACCTGACACGCATTTGGCTGGTTTTTCATATCCCGTATTCTTACCACGATTGTACAGAAATTTAAAGAAAATCTTCTTTAACGCATTCACTGCCGGCGTTCATTCGCGGGACGTCTTCAAAAGAAAACACACAATGTGCTTTCGAATGAATGACTGCTGAAATATGACAGCGGAAGCTAAATGAAAGTCACGAAAATTTCCGACAGTGAGTGTGCTAATTGATTAACTATACCTTATAAACAATCATCACAGAGAACAGCACTTGCGTGGCATTGTAGTAGGTGATGAGTCTAGTGATCCTTAGAGGAGGACGGTTCTTCATCACCCTGGGCCCCACTCGCACGAGGATCAGGTAGGCAATCACCACAGATAGAATGGGCATCGGACTGGACATCATAAACCATGAGTCCACCATGGCACCTGAAACACATACAATTTCTTTCTTAATTCTGCTTATTTTTATCAAAGTAGTTAGGAGTTTTCGGAAGGTATGTCATGTTAAAAACTTTACGATTGCGATTGTTACGAGAGGCTACTTTCGCCTGCAGCTTGAAAGTATGTTTGTGTGTATAACTTTATGGTATGTAAAAACCGGCCAAGTGCGAGTCGGACTCGCGCACGAAGTGTTCCGTACCAGAAATACTCTGTTGTATGGGAGGCCCCCTTAATTATTATTATTATTTTGATTTTAGTATTTGTTGTTGTATCCACAATAAAAATACATAATCTGTGCAAATTTCAACTGTCTAGCTATTACGGTTCTTGAAATCTAGCTCGGCGAGTGGTAGCCATGAAAAAGGGCTAAAATATCACGTTTTTTGTATGGGAGCCCCCTTAATTATTTTTATAGCGGCAACAGAAATACACAATCTGTGAAAATTTCAACTGTCTAGCTATTACGGTTCTTGAGATACAGCCTGGTGATAGACGGACGGACGGACAGCGAAGTCTTCGTAATAGGGTCCCGTTTTTACCCTTTGGGTACGGAACCCTAAAAAACGGAAAAATTGCCAGTTAACTCGCAGATGAGTATCCGACTTACCCCAATGACATATTACTAATAGACGCGTTATAGCTGAACAAAACTCCTTTCGGACATGGTAACGTTATTGCCGTTACTTGACATATAAGGACCTATGCGCGCGCCGACAGCGACTAAACACAAGTCAGGCAATTACCTTACTTTTCGCTTGCCACGGGGAGATCGCCTATGACATATCTACCTCAGTTTTATATAGTATATATCATAGACCTACCCTGCTTGAAAATGTCGGTACTAAACGTTACAAAATACCTTTAAAATTATTGTCAACTTACTTTTCCCCACTTTCAGCGAGTCCAGGTATCGGTCAACTTTTTCCAGATAGCTCATTGTGCCCCTTTTTGCCTGAAAAATGAAATAATGCGGTCTTTGTATCTACAAAGGTAAGAAACACCAAAATGTCACTCGTACGTCACACCGCGTGCGATAAAATATTTAACCCCAAAGTTTTTTTTTTTGTAACCGGCCAGTATCGTGTGAACGTTTTATAAAGAGAAAGAGGTTTTGGTAAGTTTTTGGATAAATTAAAATCGCATGTAATTTAAAATAGTCAGTTGATTTGATTAGGTAGATTTGATTAAAATGCAAGTTTAATTTACATAAAAAAAATGGTTTAATAAAGTATAACGCAAAAGACTATTTTGTTGCTAAAAATTAAAAATACTTAATCACAATAAAAATATCGATATTTCAATGTGAAATTTTATCTAAAACCATTAAATCCTGCTATCTTATAGCAGAAAATGGCTGTCACATTTCTTCAAGTTCTTTTCGAGGAGCAGCAGGCATGCCGCACGTATCTCTGGCTCCAATGGTTTAGGATGTGTGTTAATTTTATTGTTTGTCAGTCAGTCAATCAGTTACTCAGGCAGTACATGCACTATTATGTTATACTAGGACGAGTGAAAACTGTGACGTCTAATTGCGAGTCAATTCAGTCTCAGTTCAGTAGGCTTATTGTCTAATTCGCTCGCAAACGCCATAGTGTTCATTTTGACAGTTCATGTATGGGCTGACAATTGGCATCGGAATCAGCTAGCTGTCACATTCATACAAGAACTGTCAAAATGAACACGATGGCGATTGCGAGCGAGTTAGACAATAAGCCTACAGGTTTTAGCTGTGATTTTTAGTAGAGATCTGACAACGAGCGAACCTAAACTGAATCGGAATTAAATCGCATTAAGACGTCATAGTAACCCCCTGGACCCTATTTTATAAAACTACAAGTTACAAATAACAAGCGGAAGTCTCTTTTTGACCCTATGTGTTAGATAGAGACTTCCGCTTGTAAATTGTGTGTTGTTGAATATTTAAGTTAATAATTATAATAAATGACGAAAATATAATACATTTAATTATAATAATAATAAAGAATTAAGATTTAATGGGAGTAATTTGTGTAATTTTGAATTTAATTGATTTTTAAATGACTTATTTAGAATTTAGTTATAATAATATATTAGTAAATTTCAATTTTTATAAAAATGTTAATAAAAATAATTGATAATAATATGGCAAATTTCACCTTAGATCATATTAAGATAGATTATAAAATAATATTTTGCATGCCAATGTATTTGGTTAGACATGTCACTGTACCTACAATTAACTACAAGACCATTTCTTACCATGTTTAAAGGATAATAAACTATTTCATTTCATTTCATAGCTTTATAAAATAGGGCCCTGGTCGTCGCTTGTGCTAGAAGTTCAGTCCATTTGTATCATAGGCGCTTGTGCTTTGTTTAACATTGTTCTCATCTCAATTTAAGAACATCTAACAAAAGGAATAGTATCTACAATTTGGCTCGATGCTTATTATTAATCGAAAACACTCTTTCGTTTCGGTGAAATCTTTATATGGACTACACATATTTCAATAATATCGTATTAAGCACTTGTTACTCATTGTTTAAATGTGACTTCTTTGGGACGAGTAACTGTCTTGTCATTTGTAATGTGAATGTTACACCAAATTTGTCAATGTGTCATGTTTTGAGAGGGCTTTTGTTAATAAAACAAAGTAATATGTCACTTGACTTCAATGGGAGCCTATTACTTATGATTTGATTCACACGAGCGCTTTCAGTGAGAGTTCTGTGTGTAAGTACTGTTTCTGCGTATCATAATTGCTTCACTTTTATGGTTTACTAGCTTCTGCCCGCAATTGACATGTTTATAGTAATTCCTCGGAAACTGTGCAATTTTCCGGGATAAAATGTAGCCTATGTTTCAATCTAGGCTCCCAGCTATCTTAGTTCCAAATTTTATCCAAATCCGTCCAGTCGTTTTAGCGTGAAGAAGGAACAAACATACATACTCACTCACTCACATCGTCACATCGTCACGTCGTCACAAACTTTCGCATTTATAATATTAGTAGGATCATATATATTAACGTTATACGTTTACAATTCATATTGACTATAAAATCCACCAACTATTGGTAATTTCGTCGATAACTATAATATAATATGCCTAAACCAATGACATATTACTAATAGTCGCGTTATAGCTGAACAAAACTCCTTTCGGACATGGCAACGTTATTGCCGATTATGGCGCGACCAAACCGCCGCTTAAAAAACGGTGACGTTACGGAATCGCAACAAAATGTATGAAGAAACGGTGAGAAAACGTGACGCATACGACACGTCACTGCGTATACGCGGCGGTGTGGTCGCACCTTTACTTAACATATAAAGACCTCTGCGCGCGCTGACAGCGACTAACACAATTCTGGCAATTACCTTAGTTTTCGCTTGCCACGGGGAGATCGCCTATGACGTATCTACCTCGTTTTTATATAGTATATCATAGACCTAAACGAAATATATATATCTACGTAACCTAAAAATAAAACAGTTTAAGCGACACTCGGCAACGGTAATAGTTACGTAACAGCTGTGTCAGACAGGGCTGAGGCTTTAATGGGATTAGGGCAGAACTCTGGTGACGGTAGAATAAAATGTCTGGTGCCTAGATATGACTGAAACCTGAGCAAGTAAAGTAAGCTCACCAAAACTTAATTGAAATATAGGATTAAAATAAAAACTGCCTTTTTGTTGAGAGGGATTAAAGTGACTTAATTTCTGCTACTCTTGGAATTAATGTTTTCTTAGACGTTAAGTGTGGTTTTTGCGGAAGAGAGTTCACTAGAAAATTATATTATGTAGGTACTTACATACAATTTTTTTTTACAACCCGTAGACAGTATTTTTTTCTAGAAAGTCAATATTATTGAAAGGCGGATGGCGGGTTATTAAGAGGGTGCATCCCTACTGAGCTGGCAACGTCGGATTTTTGGTCATTCTTTGCGATTAATTCACAGAAAATGAATGAAAGTTTCAAATACCTATCCGTGTGTAGTGCACTTCGTTTTGAGTGTATTAATGCGTCCAATGCAATGATTAATCGTGATGGACTTTTATTTTCGTACTAAAGGGATAAAATACTATAAGAAAATAAAAGTCCATCACGATCTATGATTGCATTAGACACATTAATACACTAAAAACGAAATGCAATACAGACGGACATTTGAAACTTCCATTCATTTCCTATGAAATAATCGCAAAAAATCACCAAAAATGCGACGTTGCCAGCTCAGTAGGGAAGCACGCTCTTAAGTATCTATCGTTTTTAGTAATACACGGTGACTTTGAATTACATAGTATACAGAAACCATTTTTTCTTACCCAATAGTTGATGGCAATTACATTTTAATCAGAAGTTCGTAAAACAAACATGATGTTCGGTTTGTTGTAATTATGATGTTAAGAATCCTTTTATTTTGGATTCTATTTTAAACCGAAATTATTGTCACTGTATGCCTGGTTAAGTAAACTACTACGTTACTGATGTATGCATTTCAAGAAATATAATGGGGGGTGATCATGCAATTAGTCTGTTTTACCACTTAGGTATTTATTCAATAAATGATATAGGAATTAATAAATAACTTTGACACGTGCATATTTAATTTTGACCTACATTAAGCATTAAGTAAGATAAAATTGGTTCGCGTATACTAATTCAAAGTCACCGTACATAATCCTACCACGCGTTATTTGACGTATAGGGTGCGACCAAACCGCCGTGTATACGCAGTGACGTGTCGTATGCGTCACGTTTTCTCACAGTTTCTTCATACATTTTGTTGCGATTCCGTAACGTCACCTTTTTTAAGCGACGGTGTGGTCGCACCCTAAATATTATATGCTTACAAAAAGGAAGTTTTCAATGAAGACGTTATAAATAAACTGACTGAGTTACTTCCACATTTATATTTTTAAGAACGGTACGTAGATATTCAAATCAATCCGTATTATAAAGGTCGCCTCGCCTACTTTACAAAATTCCCGATAAAATACAAAATAAGCTTAAGAAAGTAACCCATACAAATACAAATTAAAGTGCAATTTGCAGTTATTTGAATTCAGAAGTCGATTTGACAGCTGCAATCACTTGTCGACTTGAAGGGTTTTTGTTGTCTTCACAAGTGATAGAGATGGGGTATTATAAAACGATTTTTCCTGTATCGATAGATTCCAAAATGTCTGAAAGAATAATGATGCACTTTGTTTCAGAGTTCAAATTTTGAAAAATAAACTAGGTAGTGTGGTAAAAGGACAATGATTTTTTAAGTTTTTGAATAGACAACGAAATTTTAAAACCAATTTATTTGAACAACATTTCAATTACTTAAAACTTCGTGAAATTAATTAGTTGTTAAGTGACCTTTATATTATGAAGTAACGATTTAATAATATATTTTTTTAATTAGTTTCATAATTTTATAATTTTATTTTTATTTGTAATACTTCTACGCCAAAATTGCAGAATTATATTGATAAAGTTTACTTATTTATACCCGTACCTATCGTATTTTAAGCAATTATCCATTTCTATTCTATTCTATTCCATTGTATTCTAAATATTACATCGTGTTATATTTAATCTACTTTTTCAAATGAAGATCGCTGAACAATAAGTGCTAACTGTACTGACAGAAAAAAATATCGGATCATTTTTCCATACAAAGTCTGTAAAAGTTACCCGTTATTTTTTGCTTGTCAGTGTATTATGCACATTTTACTGACGCCACTTTCTACTTCAGTGCCAATCTTATCGACATAGTGGAGATTCTTGAATCGAATGTCATCGACATCACTAGTGGTTAGTTTTCTGAATAACAAGCCTTGGTTTTGACCTGAAGTTTGTAGGTCAGTTTCCCTTTAGGTATCAAGTTGTTATGTTGACATTATTGTCTGAGGAAGGCGTTTTGTCCGTCCGTCTTACTTTCCCTAAGACCATTAGGGCTTTGCTAGGTCAATCGTTCTTTGAATCTAAGGCAGAATTTCTGCAAACAGTTAACGGTGTTTCAACAATAGCAAAAACGATACGCAATCAAAATGGTCACCCTCCACAATTCGCTTTGCGAATGGCAGTGGTCACGCGCATAAATATGGATGCGAATGTTAGGTATCTATAGATACACAGGTTTAGTCCAAGTGTTGTTATAATTCTTTTTATGGAAAGTTTTCTGAAACAAATTATTGTTATATAATAAATGTTATTATTATTAAAATCTACTCTCATAGTCAAGTTTCTTGATTTTTATTCACTTTATAAGAACTTGAAACATAATTGAAAATGATTTAACACTACTAAAATTAATAACGTTACAAAAAAATAACGACAGATTTGTTATTGGAAAAGTTCATTAAATTAAGGCGGTTCTATTAACTCAGTAACAACTATAGAAGTACACAATGACATGATTTATTGAAACAGAACAAACTAGAGTCATTATAACTTTAACTAGACAGGTATTTATAGCAAACCAACTGTCCTTTCTCACAAGTTCAAAGCTATTACTGTAAATTAGTATTATCCACCATACCAGGATGGACGACATATTGTAACCAAAATAAAGTTCAATGACGTACTTACTTTACCTATCTGGTAGTTTATTTATAGACGTAACTAATCACCAAGGGCTAACATTATGATTCAAACAATTTTCTTTACACTAGTACTTTTAGTTGATTGCTATTTCCCGCCATAAAAAACTCATTTTTAATTCTTTTCATTGAATGTTAATAAAGCACCCTAAAAATGCGATTTGAAGCAAATAAAACTTTAATTAGGTATTAATTTCATACTTTCAAACTTTGATTATTCAGTAATGGTTATTTCCTTAAATTTTATCAAAATTTTAAGTAAGTACCTTATCCTATTATATTTTTGGACACCTGCTCATATTAATACTGATGTGCGGTCTATTAGATGTATTTTATCACTCTATCTAATGCTTAAGATTATAATATCTATCGACATTTAGAGGAAAAGCTATATTTCAATATTGCAAATAAAATAGAAATTTAACTAAATCCAAACTGATATGGTTAAGTACCTCGCAAAGTGATGCCAGGCTTAATTATATTGATAACAAAAAATAGTAACCGTTGCAAATTCTGACATTAAAAAATTATGCTGTTAAAATGTGTCGTTGGCGCTACATCAGTTTCATAATACGTGTCATATTACATACAATACATACATAAATCACGTCTTTGTCCCTTACGGGGTAGAGAGAGCCCAGGGTAACAAGGCATAAAGGTCACGTTTAGCACGATTTCGAGTGTCATAATTACGTAGCATTTAAACCTTTTAGCAAATAAAAATTAAAATGAGTTTTTGCATTAGTTACTCCTCTTAAAACTAAACTTATTTTCATGTATAATTATATATGTAAGTAAACTATTATGAATAATAATTCAATTTTAGAGTTTTCAACCTTTTTTGGCTGACTGGTGCTAATCCATTGCGACGCGCTGCGGCACCAAAGAAAAAGAATAATAAAGCGACCATCAAATTGTTTTTTTGAAAATTGTCGGTGTATGGTCGGCTTTTTTTATGCGGATTTATGTTTAAACTGTTGTAAATAATAATTAACGTGTTTCGTGTTCGGTGCTGTAGTGTAAATATCGCTTATTATCAGGTGACCCACTTGCTCGTTTGCCTTCCTATTCACATAAAAAAAAAAAAAAATTGTGAATATAACGTTACGGATATTCTTTGCAGGTGTCTAGACATTTTTATTTAGCGGCCGGCGGAGGCTAAAAGATTTTATGGACTCTACACAGCGTTAGTCGAAGCCAGCTTCCTTAAGGTTTGCGACTCTTGGGTTGATTGTTACTCCTAATACTACACAAGGAACAACTAAACTATGGCCTTGATAACAGCCACTATCCGTCCATCGAAGGTTTTATAAATCAGAAAACTATACTGTTATGATTGAAGTTTTAATTTATCTGTAGTACTTAATCGAATTGCTTAGTTTTATTATTTCGTGTAGTTCAAACAAGAACGTTGTGCCTATTTTCTATTGAACTTCTCTTAATTAGCTATGACGGATTAAAGTCTATTTTAGTACCGAGTCATATGTTATACAAGGAATTGGCTCGCAAAATGAGGCCTTCTATTAATGTAATCTAGATGCTTTTGTAGGAAAAGGTCAACATACGCGATGATTGTAATCAGGCTATGATAGCTCATATTTAAATGGTCTTCATCTTTTCATTTTAAAAAGAAACTGTAATTTCGTTTTTGATTTAAAACACATTCTTGTATGTTAGGAATCACTGTTTTGGGGTGAAACGAAGCTTGATCGCTCATTAAAAATGTAGGTTAAGCACTAAGGCGCAGAACGAGTATTTTCGTCGTCGCGTGACTCCATCCATCAACCAATTGAAAAACAAATGTAGGAATAAGGAATAATCTGAGGAAACGGACGCAAACGGCACAAACCGGGAATTCATTTGCTGTTGTACCTAAGGGTTTTTTGGAGCCACGTCGATGAAGAACAATACTGCTCATTTGGTGATAAATTGTACTCGTAGCCTCTAGATGCTTGCAACACCAAAGGTTTTATTCACACATTGCTAACTGCTAAGCTAAACTAAGTAAGACAGTTGTGGCACAGGTAGCAAAAGAAAACTAGTTTCTCGAGACTTGCTTTATACTTCATTTAATTTAGAATGAGAAACCACAATAACATTATATTGCGGCTGGTCAACTATTTCTTACCTAGCAAACAGTACAGTGCAATAGTTTGACAGCCGCAAAATAAAATTATTTTAATGCCACTTTATTTGCGTGTCGTCAATTGTTACTCTAGTACAAATCGTAAAGAGATTACAGTTCACGAGCCGCAATATAATGTTGTTGTAGTTTCTCGTCCTAAATTAAATAAAGTATAAATTATTTTCACACATTGAAGAGTTTTTTATCTTAGGCTTTGTCTACCCCGTAAGGGATAAAGACGTGATTTATGTTTGTATGTCTTAACGATTTTTACCCTAACTTGTCCGGTTTTTTGGAATATCATAGAGACCCATCTCTTCTCGTAGATGTCGTAAAAGGCGAATGACGGACCAGAGAGACCCAGAGGTAGAGCGGCGCTCTCTACTGCCAACTGCGAATTCCGGATTATGGTGTGGAAGGTAACCACTACAATAGTTTCTCAAGTAAGTGTGCGACCAAATCGCCGCGTATACGCAGTGACGTGTCGTATGCGTCACGTTTTCTCATACATTTTGTTGCGATTCCGTAACGTCACCGTTTTTTAAACGGCGGTGTGGTCGCACTCTAAGTTGTCGTAAAGGTATAAAATCATTACGACTAACATGACACTTGACGACTTAAAAGAGAAAAAACTAGTACGCTCACATTCAGAAAATAGGTACTCAACATTGTTCAGCATTATTAAACAGAGTGAAGTATTAAATTGTAACCTTTTATCAGTAACCCAGATTTTACACGAATGCAAATAGGCTGACGAATGGATTTCTAAACAGGTATAAATAATTAAACAATATTTAAATATTGTCTACACAATAGATTGGGGTTATTTGTAAGTACTTATTACGAAACAATGCCGAAGACCTCTGTTTGTTTTTCGACGCAATTAGGTGACTTCTTATTAACATGTTCTAAGCATCCCGTCTTAATGGAAGGACGAATATAAACAGTTAGATTAATGCTGTCAAACTTAAAACTCTATAAAAGCTAATCGATCAAAAGCAGACCAGAATTTTCGCAGCGTTGTTGAAACTTAGAAGTGACTTTACATGCTTGGATCAATATTAAGCGTTTTAAAAGCTTTTTTAACGTTATACCTTACGTTATAAGCTTCGTTGTAGTAATAATCGTAGGTATATAATGTTTTTTTTTATTTGCACTATTTTTAAAACGTTCCTTGCATGGGAAATAAAAAAAATGAATATGTAGTTTAACACTCATTACATAGGTATTGTTACCATTTATCGATTTCATGTTGTTGCTAGCATTGCGGTTTGTGAGATGTACGAGTAAATGGAACAATTTTTATTCCTATTTAATTGGAATGATGATGATGTGTGTCAGTTTTATGAGCTATTTGAATTCTCGAGTTTATTTAACGAAGTTATGGGTGGTATTTTATTGCGTAATGACAGTATCATAAAATAAAATAATGAAAGAGATTGTTGTGCTGAATCGACTGAAAATGATCGCTTGTTGTTGAGAAAGATCCGTCATTTTAGTTTATGTAATGGGTCGTCTTGGAGGCTTTTCCCGCAATAGGCGGTCCTTACATTTAATTAGGATGAATAAAAATTTGACAAATAAGTATATTTAACACAATTAATCACAGCATGAAATAATTAAATTAATTAGATAATTGATAATTAATCATATACTTATAATGTTCAATTTAATTAAATATTTAATGTGTTAGCATAATTGGTAAGGAATCAATAAAAGCTATTTTATTTTATTTTTTATTTTATGATGGGTCTTGTAGTTATTAAAATATCCGCTTAATAATTTCCGCTCTACAAAATTATTTTCATGACTAACTTCTAAAGTAATATTTTTTAAGTCCTAAGCAAAATATTTTTATTTGTTGTAAGTAATTATTTTATTTTTGCAAACAGCAATACTTATTAGTTCAACATAAGTAATAGTATGCTGCGTGGGACCTAAAACCAAGTAAGTAACATGTCATACAAATACGAACAAAAACATAGACACAGGACAGGAAAAATTTTGATTCTGTCTAGGCTAAAAGAGAAAACGACGCGAGATTTCTTCAAGGTTAACACCACCCTGTTGACGTAACAGGGGTTGCTAGGGGTGGCTATCAGGGGCCTAGATTTTGCATGAGACATCAACTGAATTTTTGATCTCATATCGCTTAACGGTTACATTTAATTCACGCTAAGCACATTTTCTTCTTAAATTAAAAATAACTTTTCATTTTACTTTTAAAATTGGGTAATCTTTGTTCAGAAGATAAATTATTTGAGTTAGGTCGGTCGGTCAGCTGCGATGGGCAGCGTATGGGAAACTGCGTCAAGTCTTCACATCGCCAATTCCACAGAGTTTAAAGACGAAAGTCTTCAACCAGTGCGTCCTACCCGTCATGACATACGGTGCCGAAACATGGACACTCACTGTAGGGCTGGTCCACAAATTTAAAGTTGCTCAGCGTGCCATGGAAAGGGCTATGCTCGGAGTTTCTCTAAAAGATCGAATTCGTAACGAAGTGATCCGACAGAGAAAAAAAAAAAAAAAAAAAAAAAAAAAAAAAAAAAAACCGTTGGGGTAGACGAGTTCTTGATCGGAAAACGTAGCGTAAGATGTCCTCAGACTCGGTGGAGCGAGGATCTTCGCAAGGCGGCTGGCAAGAGCTGGATGAGAGAGGCCGAGGATCGTGCTCAGTGGCGTGCCATGGGAGAGGCCTATGTCCAGCAGTGGACGAACATAGGCTGATGATGATAATGATGATGAGGTCGGTCTTTTTGGTCTCAAATGTTATTTGAGATCCCATAAATAAGGTATCGAACGGTATATTCTAAGTCTATACTATTTCTTATAATTGATACGGAATATTTCAGCTGGTGACTGGATTAGGATGTTCGAAGTATACTGCGTCACAGGGTTTACTTAATTTACAGTCGAAAATTCGATGATAAATATTTACAAATAGGTTCTCGAGTGTTCAATCAAAGTAACCCAATGGAACCTGTCTGAAATATTCCTGAATAGTTTAAAAACATCTTGTGTATTATAAATATGGTCAGATCTACGTACGTCGCAAACTGTACCAGTGTGTTGCGAAGACTTGCGTGTAGTAAAAATGGGACGGCGTCGTTTCCAGGCGTAGACTTTTTTACGTCACGAGGTTTGCTATATGCTTATAGATTATCGTTTGCTTATCTAAACAGGCCTTAAACATATTTCTTATGACGAACCTGGCGGAGATCGCTTTGAAGATAGTCATACCCTATATCCAAAATAAAATTTACAAGGGTAACTAGCTGCGTAACGCTTGCTCGTTAAAATGGTGAAGCGGCTGCGTAGATTTTGTATTAAATCATTAGCTTGTATGGGGAGTTAGTATAATAAAATTATAATATTGTGGCAATTAATCACCATCATCAGCATAACATTTGCAAGACGTTCACTGCTTGGCATAGATCTTCCCCACGACGATCAGTTTGTAGATCTATGTTATGATTGCCGATACATAGCGGATGACTACTTATTCTGATTTCTTATGCCCTTAGAAAAGACTGATATACTTAATGTATTTTCTGTGGGCCGTCAAACCCAATATTTGAGGTACCGCAAACGTATATAGGCGTACGGATGCCTCAGAAGTTAGGACAGCGAGCGTTTGCAGTAGAATGATGTTATAAGCGGCCCGCAGAGCTTCTTCCAGCAGCTCACTTGGCACGGTAATAAAAATAAACAAACAATTTTCCACTATTTTGACTTGAAGATAAATAAATTCGTGCTGCAATTACTTAGATCGGCTTTACTATACATGAAATGAGCCCAAAAACTTTTACAAGACTGTCTACCGGGTATCTGAGTAAAATGGTCACATTTTGTGGCCTGTATAAAAATGGTTCAGTACGGCTGGTACTGGCTAGTACAGTCTACCGAGATAGACCACGAAAGTGAGTCATCCAAATAATTTTGTTTCCGTATATCATATTGCCAACTAAAGTTATGAATTCATAATACTTTTGATACTCCAGCTTTTAGGCATTTCTAGGAACTTTAAGTTTTTTTTTTATGTGAATAGGAAGGCAAACGAGCAAGTGGGTCACCTGATGGTAAGCGATCACCACTGCCCATTGACACCCGTAACCCCGGAGGGATTGCAGATGCGTTGCCAACCTAGAGGACTTAGATGAAATGTCTCTTGTGTCCGTAATTTCCCCGGCTGTCTTACTCTCCACACCGGAACACAGCAGTGCAAGCACTGCTGCTTAGCGGCAGGATTAGCGAGTAAGATGGTGGAAGCGATCCGGACGGACCTTGCACAAGGCCCTACTACCCGCTTGATGCTTCTGAGACGTTAACTTTAGTCCACTGGAAGAAAAACTTTTCTTATTCTATAAACCAAGTATTTGGATGACGTTTATTCATTATGCTCATACTTCTGTTCGTCGATTTCGTCGATATTTTGAACTAATTCTGCGATCTCAACAGTCTTCATCGTTAATTTATAGCTGTCGCAATAAAGACTAAAACCTATGACGATTTGCGCCCTATACTCGTATCCTTGCGTGCCCTTTTCTAATAACTTTCAAAGCTGGTAAGCTCTAGATATTTCAGTTCTACGTCTCACATTTGCATAACGTCGCAAAACTAATATTTCGACGTCATTTTGTGACGTTGAATGATTATTTCAATTTTAATGCTAAATGGTTTGATGTTTTTTTTTTTCATTTAGGTATTGTTTACATAAATTGCGTCGAGGACGACATTTTTAATAAATACCTAAATATATAAATGCCGATAGTTAGTTTACGTTACCGTCAAAAAGAGAAGATTTGCCTAGGGGGTTAAAAAAGTCAATGCGTAATTTGTACATTTATGCTCACAAACATTTCAAAAGTTCAATAAATAGATTTTTCATTTGCTCGGTTGTGTTAAACATCAAATGTAAATCTTATTAAAATAAACGTTTCATAAAGTTACATTAAGTCAAATACTACTATATCACACTTAATAGTTTAATGATTTTTGTAATAGATTTAACCGACCTTTCTTTTAACAACTTACTTACGTAAGTTTTCTCTGAACCCTAAATTCAATTGAACTCAATTACTCTATTTTTGCGCATTAAAATATTAAATTTAACTATAACTGACTCGTTACTAATGTAGGTACGAACTGAAATGTTTGTATTCTTAATCAAATAATTTAAACTTTCGAAAAACAAATTCAACTTATTTAAAAATGTGAAACAAGTTACGGTTAGGTTTTTCACCGAATACAACCCTTTTACTTTAAATGAACTTATTTTATTGTCGAAATAAATGACAAAAGTAACTTTTTCACTCACTTTTCATAGTCACGTAACAAAATTTGGAAACGCTCAATATGTGAAAAAAAAACGTTTCAATTTGTCATACTGCACCTTTTCAGTTTTTTTTAAATCGTAGAGATAAATAAAGAAACTCACCGTTCAAATTTCGAATAATACAGCCGATGTCACTGTTCCCGATCAATTTAAACCGTGGTTAACAGCCAGACCGTGCGAATGGTGCGGTGTTTTAGTCGCCACTGCGGCAGTATCGACCGGCCGGCTTATAAAATAAGTGGATAGCACGCGAGGTAACATAGACATAGGTTCCTCAAGATTGTAGGTGATGTTCTAATTTTAAAAATACAAAATTATTTAAAATATCACAATGAAATCTCACAAAAGTTGATGGCCGGTAATACATAGTTTCCATGATCCGGCATGGTTCCAAAAATAGAACGCGTAACGGATTGTTAACAATGCTTTGATTGATTATCGTATGTTAATTTCGAGTACTACGCCTGAATATAATTATTATAAGAAATAGAGTTCTTTTTATGCCCATAATATTGAAGTTTGATATAAAACTTCAATCATTCGAGTATAAAGGTTCATTAAAATCATCAGAAACTTCCAAAGTAATAAAACTATTTTATCACAAGATTCCCGAAAAGGAAAATAATTTTGAAAATTTACTCCCTTTTTGGATCAAACCTGACAACGAACTGACCGGAAAATTATTTCATTCATCAAATTGTTTCATAATCTGGCTACAAACATGTATACAAACATTAAAACAGAATATAACTTGGACTGCGGTGCTCACTTTGCCGTTAAGTGATCAGTTGGCTAACTTGCCACCCTAGTTTATAAAAAAAAACAACGAAGTGAGAGTGGGACTCACGCATTGAGGGTTCCACACAAATTTATAATTTAGCAAAAACAATTTTTTGTGCACTCACAGTCACCTCTTAGGAATGTTGGGCTATTTACCACTTGCATTAATTTAGCCATATTATTATAATGCAATACAGGCGTACCTACTTCAGACACAAAGCTTTTAACAAATTGCATGAAATGGCTAAATTAAAACAAGTTCTACTATTTCTTTGAAAAACAAAAAATATATTTTGCGGATCGGTGACTTTTGGGCTTCTTTCTTTACTTGTATTGTGAGGCCTTATTTCTTGCCGAAATAATTCTATGCCACTTTACAAAAACTGTCGTACCTAATTATATTTCTGAGTAAGTACTTTAATATACTACTTTTAATTTGATGGGTACCTCCGCCGCTCGTTCTTGAAGAAAATAATCTTGATAGACAGACGGACGAACGAAAGGACAACGAAGTAAACCTACTAAGCTAATAAACTAAAAAGGTGGTTTCCGTACTTATACAAAAAACAGTTTATAAAAATAAACGATATTTTATAATGCATGTTAAGATAGTGTTGGTCCACCCTTGCAAAGTTTCGTACCATAGGTTCAATTATTGAACTTCTACCTAAGGAACGCCCATTTTACTACATCCATATTGTATTTCAATAAAACTTCAATTTTTTTCTCTCTATCAAACTTTGTAGGGGCGTCCAGTCCAGATCAACTATACCTAACCAGAAAAGTAAAGTTCGTGAGATATCATAAATGCTTTTTGTGTCACTCATTATACTTATGTTCAGAGTGCTGGATACCTGTCTGTACCCTATTTTGAACATTGAAGTGAACCGGGATAAGTACCGATGGTTGTGCGGCTATAGAAGTTTTCTGAGCACGCTGATCGCAACAGCGAGTCGGCAAGCAGCTAGGAGATGCAGCACCCATCAGCGCTATCTGGTTAGTATTATTTTGACGACTTTCAATAGTTACACATTACTAGCTTCTACCCTAGAATTATGCATATTCCTTCCTCTTGAATCCTCTATCTGTTAAAAAAACCTCATCAAAATCCGTTGCGTTTTAAAGATCTAAGCATTCATAGTGACAGACAGACAGACAGCGGAAAGCGACTTTGTTTTATACCATGTAGTGATAAACATAAATTTATTGATCCAATTGCTATTATGGGCTCCGCTTGCGTGAACTATACAATATGCAGTGTGTGTTATTCATAAGAACATTATATTCAAAGGGCTGAAAGTATCGCTGACAATTGTCGAGTTTGTGAAATAGGGCTCCAGCCCCTATTTCACAAACGCGACAAGCCTTTAATGAATTTAAATTGGTATCTTTGACACCTATGTCGTTGAAACTTTTGACAAGACCGCCAAAAATCATGACTGCGGTCTTTTTCAATAAAGAAGGCATGGCTGACATAACCTTAGAATGTAACTGTTAGCGTTCACGAAACTTGATAGCAAAATAAATACAAAATTGAATTACTTAAAAATAAATCATGCTAAACGTGGCCTTTAGGTCTTGTTATCTTAGGCTCTGTCTACCGCGTAAGGTATAAAGACGTGATTTATGTATGTATGTAAGTACGTAGAAAAGGTAATTGTTATATACATACATACATACATACATATCGTCACGCCTCTTTCCCACAGGGGTAGGCAGAGACTACTTTGTTCCACTTCCTACGATCCTGACATACCTCTTTCGCTTCATCCACATTCATCAATCTCTTCATACATGCTCGTCGGTTTCGGGTACTCTTGACCTGGCCTTTCTCCAAAATTGTTATATATTTTTGATAAAACGGTTTACAGCGCTTAAAGCTATTGTTAGGTACTTAAGATTTATGCTCTTATGAATAACACACACTGTAATGTTACATACAAGATGTTCCAGGAAATAGTGTCAAGAGAAAATCCAGACCTAGAGCACCTCAAGCGGCATCAGAATCACCCCCATGTATGTTCCGTGATATCTCGTACTTTTAGGAGTTGGCCTTGTTTCTCATTTTCTATTACTGCGACCACAGAGACAGTTTTGCTTATACTGACTGCAATAATTGATATAATTCGCTGTTTTTTTTTAATGCGTAGCTGAATAATAAAGTACTTGTGATTAAATTTAAGAAAAAAATCTATGACCGGTTTGGTCACAAACGATCTGACCATGACGTCTTAATGCGATTCAGTTTAGGTTCGCTCGCTGTCAGATTCATACTAAAAGTGACAGCTAAAACTTGAACTGAGTCGGAATTAGGCTGTCATGGTAAGGCCCCTGATCACACAATTTGAGAAAATGTAAACGATCGACATAGAGATATGTTATGTAAACAGATATTATGTACCTATCCTAAAAAATGGCCGTAACTCCGGTTCTCAGATGTTATAAAATGAAATGTTGGTATCAATTGTGGTGGGTAATAATTAAAATAACTTAATCCGGCTTGCGACAAAAATAAATATGATTTTATTCGTAACTAGCTTCTGTCCGCGACTTCGTCTGCGTAGAATGTATACGTATTAAAAATCCGGTGCGTAGTTTTAAAGATAATTATAAGCATACATAGGGACAGACAGACAGATAGATAGCGGAAAGTGACTTTGTTTTATACTATGTAGTGACAGTGAAAATGACTCTTTTGTAAATGTAAATGTAGAGAAAAAATTATGTAAATTCGCGTCATGTGTGCTCTGGCTCGCTTTAATTTCAAACACTTTTTATTGCAAAAAAAATCAAAAGGTACTTAGTACAATTTCGTTTATTAAAATAACTATTTGATTTAAAAATACATTATGGTAGAACTTTGGCCGCTGTTTGACAACTAAATATTGCCATGTATGAATCATGTATTTCGCATTACTTATATAATAAATATTGCACTTAAGTTAACATAGGTAATTTTCTTTCAATAAATAATGCAAAATAATCCTTGAGAGACAGCAAGCGTGGATTTCGCATTGAATTGTGAATGCAATTATGACAGCACAAAGATTAATAATAATTTTATAGACCTTGATGGTTAGAAAAGTGGAAAACAACATATATTTTTTCCTGCAGAGTCCTGTCAGACAACTGCATGCCTGCTATATTGTGTTGCTTAGAACATATTTCACACTAACCTATACATAATTATTAACAGTACGCACGCAGGTTTTTGAACATATCTCAGAAACTGTACAACCTGCATTTGTCAAACCAGTAGTACTTAGACTGCTGAACGTAAGGAGAAAAGCATCGATATCAAACAGTATTATTTTAGCACTTCAATATTTCAAGTTTGAAATTGACGTTTTCCCCGAGTTCAACAGTGACTCTTATTTCGCATATAAAGAAAAAAAAAGAAAAGTTATGAACATTGGAACATTAATACACATTTGATTATAAATTATAACGTAAAGCGGACAGAAATAACTATCCTAATTCTTCCTTTATTTTCTAAGTTGTCCATCTAGTAGGCATTATCTATTGAGTCAGGAGTACATCTAGGTTCACTTGGGTCATGTGTTGACATTGACGGTCGTGACCAACGTCAAGACAACTGACTTGTCGCGACTGACTGAGCGGAAGGGTCAAGTAATAATTTATTAATCAAAAACCTCAATTAGGTATACACTACAATTTGTTTTTTGATGTTTCTGCTTATCGAATATAATACAGCAAGCGTCAGTGAACCCCGCGCGACGTTGAAATTATAATTCCGGAGTCAAAATCAGTAGCAATGCCGTGATCTGCTGGTTTCTGTGTGTTTCTATGAACCTTTCACAGCTCTGCTAGCGACGTATCGCCTTTATGGAAATACATTGAAATCAGTAGTGGCATTGATGCCTGTGCTTTCGGCTGATTTTCACAGTGAAATTGACGCCACTGACGCGGCGAAACTGACGCGACTGACGCTTCCTTGCTACTAAACAATAATAGAATACCTTTATCTTTACTTATATATTTATTAATTTAGCCGTTTAGTCTACATTCTAAGATTTAGGCTGGATTCGACCAAAGTTTTTATTCCAGGAATACTAATGTCAAAATAGTATGACGTTTTGACATTAGTATCCAAGATTAAGTGTTATTTCTGGAATAAAAAAATTGGTCGAATCCAGCCTTAGCCAAGAGGCAGTCAAAACGAATTAGATTGTAATGTGTTAGGTTAGGACAGGAAGAGACCAGCAGGCTAATTACGTAACTCGCTCGCCAATCGCCATCGTGTTCATTTTGACAGTTCTTGTGTGAATGTGACAGCTAGCTGATTCTGATGCCAATTGTCAGCCCAATACATGAACTATACTCTCTATACTCTGATTTCTGTTGTCCTGTCAATCGTTCGAAGGTTAACTGGAAGAGATCCCTTTAAGGGATAAGTTCGCCTTTGTACATCTATTTGTCTCATTATCTGTAAAATTAATGTGTTTTATGTACAATAAAGAGTTATACATACATACATACATACTATCAAAATGAAGACGAGCGAGTTACGTAATAAGCCTACAGTTTTGTTACATTGGTCAAGATACCTAGTCGAACAAACAAACTCTATTCCGTTTTAACATGTCCTTTTCCTTCTTTAACTCCATTAAGTCCATTTTTATGGCCATTTTGAGTACCATTTTGAGCACCATTTTGAGCACCATTTTGAGCACCGTTGTGAATTCCGTTTTGGACGTCATTTTCTTTCTTCACTTTATTAGGCTTAATGTAAGATTTTATGTAGAAATCTATAAACAGAACCAGCATGAATAAGTTCTGTGGTAGAAATACGGCAGCCGTCCAACGAGGATAGGCGCAATCCGTCTTAAATACCAATACCGACATGTGCACCACGAGCCAGAAGAACTGTAACTGGAAAAAATGAACGAAAACTTGAGTTTCACATATTGTTACTTGTATGGGGATCCCCTTTTATTTAAAACTACCTGTTGCCAGCGACTTCGTCCGCGCAGAATAAAAAAATATAGCCTATGTCACTTAGGGCGAATGTAGCTTTTCAATGGTAAAAGAATTTTTGAAATCGGCACAGTAGTTTTTGAGTTTATTTATTACAAACATACACACACACAAAAATACAAATTTTTCCTCTTTATAATATTAGTATAGAAGTATAGATAGATTAGTATTGTTTAGTATTAGTATTAGTATAGTTTCGATTATTTTTTTATTATTTGTTGTAACAGCGAATAATGCATTACATAGTTATACAGTAGGTATATAAATACCTCTTACGTTTGAAAAGAGCCATGTTACAGAAGGGCAGGCAGACAGACTGTGAAAGCGTAGAACTAAGGTGCGGTTATGTACGGAACTCTAAGATACCAATAAACTTGTGCATACTTACAATTTGCAATTGTGTGATGTATTTCTTCCACCACATGGAGTTCTTTAAGCTCGGTTTGGCTACCGTCAGGAGATAATAACTGTACATGATGACGTGAACGAAGCAGTTTATCACCCCCACCAGGGTACCGTGACCTCCTGGAATAGAAAAACTTCTCATATTAACAACACAGAATTTAGCAAAACTTGAATAATCATTATCAACTATATTTCTAAACGATACTGAAAACCAGAACACAAGGAAAAGTAAAGCTATGGCTGGGAATCGAACCCGGATCCTCATCGATGCGCGCCTTTACCCCTACACCAACACGATCCATAGCAGGTGGGTAATTCTTCGATTTTTTTTTTCATTATGTATCAGCTGTCAAGTCAGTTCTTCGCGAATATTGACGCCAAGCACTCTGTTTGAATTTCAAAGAATTTTCTTTCCCGATTTTTGTATTTATTCTTACGGTTAGCTCGTTATATTTTTAAATGCTCGATTCATTTTGATAGTTAAGTCAATTATTAGACGCTTCATCAGGTATCAGTTTTACAAGCCACGTCGTCAGACCATCAACATAATCAATTTACAGGTATTTTTTTAATAAAATGTATCCTTCGACTACTTCATATATTTTTTTAAAATGACTGCTATATTTTACCTGGGTAGTAGGTCGTAGCTGCCCAAGTCAGCCCAACCATGCCGAAGTGATGATAGACGTGGAGAAAAGATATCTGATTGAACTTTTTACGTAATACGAAAAATACCTGAAAATAAAGAATGTAATAAAATAATACATTTTCCTAAGTATTAACCACACTCTCTCAATATTTAGGTAAATAAATATTGTTAGTAAATAATTAGGAATTAAATCAGATAGATCAAGTGGACAACAAAATAATTCATTTCAAAAATAATAGTCTTAAAATATTATAAAATAAGGGGCAATTAAACAGCAATCGCTTTCAGTTTAGTTTTTGGCAATGATATCGAAAGTAATACCTATATATATATAATATATATATCTATGGTTTTTGGTCTATTATTTAATCATGACTTAGTGGGTAGAAGAATAAATTCGGGAAGACAAAAACTTACAGTGTCCATGAGGTCAAGAATCTTGACGAGAAAGTAGGAGTGCACGATTGATGCCACCTTTATAGCATGATCAGTGTTAGAAAAGTCGACTGGTTCACAAATCCATCGGTAATGGAATGCCCAGCCGTATACCAGAGACTGGAAACAATTCAGAAATAAGTTTAAAAATAGTTCATAGAAAAAAACTTTGAATATGCATGAACTATATATATATATATTATGTGAATAGGAAGGCAAACGAGCAAGTGGGTCACCTGATGGTAAGCGATCACCACTGCCCATAGACACCCGCAACCCCGGAGGGATTGCAGATGCGTTGCCAACCTAGAGGACTTAGATGAAATGCCTCTTGTGCCCGTAATTTCCCCAGCTGTCTTACTCTCCCCACCGGAACACAGCAGTGCAAGCACTGCTGCTTTGCAGCAGGTTTAGCGAGTAATATTGTGGTAGCGATCCGGACGGACCTTGCACAAGGCCCTACCACCCGCTAACACTTTGTGGACAAAACTGAACGATATAATTACCCTAAACCAGTGGTGGGCAAAGTACGGCCCGCAGGCCAACTCCGGCCCGCGAAAGTATTTAATCCGGCCCGCCGAGGGTCCATCGACATGGATAGTATATGGCCCGCTATAATTACGTTTTGACGGTCGAGAAGTATAAAGTAGATTCTACTTAGTAGAATAATAGATGCATAACCTATAGGTGAAGCTAAACTAGCCGCGTAGTTCATGTGTTGCGTAATACGGGGCGCAACTCCTCTAGAATTTCTTAAGCTTTGTGGCCCCCCGGGAACGAGTGAACTTTCTTTCTATAATTCTGGCCCTCCTCTAGAATTTTTTAAGCTTTGTGGCCCCCCATTAAAAAAGTTTGCCCACCACTGCCCTAAACACACTGATTAAGGCAAGTGTGTGCAATAGGGAGTTGCCAGGTTAAGGTGATGCAACACAATTTGTAGGCGCTGTCTACCTTTGTGACTCGCCACTGCACGTCCTAGGATGAAGGTCAACTGTTTGTTGGTGTGCGTGTTTCCCCCCATCTCTCCAAGACAATGCATGGAGAGGTGTGATTATTTCGTCCATGAAGTCAACGTTAGGCACTGCAGACAGTCATAATCTGACCCGTTTGCAGGCAGACAACGTACGGAGTCTGGTATCCTGGTATTACCTGACTCCACACGATGCCTACAAGCGAAATGGCCAAATTTTAACTGACTCAGCACAGCTATAATTACAAGGGTTTCGTTTAGTGAATCAAGCCCCAGTTGAGTTGTTATTACTGTCACCAATACTAGATCGATTCCCGCTATTTACAATTTGAGGCTCTTTCACTCTTCAAAGCTAGAAATGCTGTTACTAAAAATAGTGTTTGCACCTTTGGTCTCATTTGTTAGTCATGAAGTAATTTACTATAGCGAATTCTTGGTATTTAATATTGACTACCAGTCAATGTTCATAGATGCATTGAAATGAATACAGTTAGCATTTTGACGTTGAACGTTGTGATAGGTACTTTTCTCTGTTGAGGAATTTCTAGCTAATAAATAGATTGCAGGTGGTAAGAGATCTCGTACAAGGTCTATCCGCATCACTACCATCGACTTACGTAGCTAATCCTGCCGCCATGCAGACACAAACATGATACCTACTAAGAATCTTATTTTAAAATTTAGGATCTCATTTTAAACCGAAATTATCGTCACCCTATGCCTATTACTACGCTCTTTGACATAACTGACGTATTTGACATAACCGCCGTATTGTACAGTCGCCATCAGATATATCGTAGCGGGCGAGGTCCTCAAATATTTCGGAGCAGCATTAAATTTC
The DNA here is from genome assembly GCA_963854515.1 of Pandemis heparana. NCBI lineage: Eukaryota > Metazoa > Arthropoda > Insecta > Lepidoptera > Tortricidae > Pandemis > Pandemis heparana. The sequence goes on from OY978010.1 coordinate 7,106,334, forward strand.
AATAAATCCGTCACACTAGATATGGTTAATAACATCGGAACACGCAATCCGTCATAAATATAAGAACAGCGACTTTTCAATAAATTCGGGACGTTCAATGAGCTAAAAATATCAGGAAGCACATTATCATCAAAGGTATCGACGCAGTCAGGCTGACCATAAATATCGGAACATATGTGGAAAATAAACCTTACGTGTATAATAATATAATCGAATTCCAAACAAAATACAAATAAGGTTTAAACGTCATGCCAAAATGAAAGATATGTCACCTATATAGTGTATGCGTTTGCATGCATAATTCACTGTGTTAGTAACATAAAACCTTTTTTGTTGTATAAAGTGTAAATTGTTACTGGCCACTAAATTGCCATAATACTTTTTTTACGAATAAATTTTTTCTTCTTCTCCTGTTATAAGTCAAAGAATGTAGTTCTATTTTATAAAACTAATTTTACCATAAACACACTGTAATTTAAACTGTTTGTATCAAAGTTAAGGTATATTTTCCAAAAATGTTCCGATCTTTATGGTCAGCCTGACTGTATCGATACCTTTGACGATCTGTGACGTTCCGATTTTATTGAAAAGTCGCTGCTATTATATTTATGACTAATTGCGTGTTCCGATGTTAATTAACCTTACAGTGTAACGAATTTATTGAAATTTAAGGCTGCTCCGAATTATTTGAGGACCTCGCCCGCTACGATATATCTGATGGCGACTGTACATAATGTTTTACCACTTTGTTAATAATTAAGTAATAAAGTAAAGAATTTAAAAAGCCGTTTAGCATTCCGGGAGTGCCGGCAGAAGTGAAACTACACAAACGCACACTCGCGTAAAAAAAAACTTTTCTACACGAGATTTGAACTGGTCACCTGAGAGAACGCACTGTTATTCCAGTATTCCACACCTTATACAACTAGGCGAAACGCACATACGTCAAAGCGACGAAATCAACGAACACTTCAAAAAAACCGGCCAAGTGCGAGTCGGACTTGCGCACGAAGGGCTCCGTACCAGAAATACTCTGTTGTATGGGAGCCCCCCTTAATTATTATTATTATTTTGATTAGACAACCATAAGATAAGATAAGATAATATTTATTTGCAGAAAAAGGGTTAGTTACATGTCTTAATTTTAAGTTAGATATCGCTCCATCTTTTTCAGCGGCATTCATACAGCATGCAAATAAAATATATAAAGTAGGTGCATCAACAATAATAAAATCAATAACAAAACACTTATAATCATAAGGTCAAAACAATAAAAAAATAAAAAAATTGAACAATAGTAGGCAGTCAATAATTTCTAAATTCATGTCATGTATTAAAGTCGTCACAATTTAAAAGGCCCGTTTTGACATTTGTCTTCCCGACGTAACTAGTGATGTAACCATACGACTCGGTACTCGATACTCACGATAAATCGATTCAAGTTTGCATGAGTATTTGATCGATTTGAATACCTATGTATTGTAAAGTGCACTGGATTAAAGTTCGGATTAGAAAATTTTAATTAAATTGATATTGTAGGTATTTTGAAATGGTACTATGTTACGAAAGGTCAATTTTCGTTACTGTAACATTCAGTCAATCACAAAAAAAATCAAGATAAAGTTTATTTTCAGTCAGTCATTTTCTTCAGATGATGATCCAAAATTGTCAGTTGAGCTATCGTCACCCGTATTTATAATTATTTCATTTTCAATCATATTGTCAATATTGACGTCTCTGTCAAAGTCTTCCTTTATTATTTTTCGAGTTTTTTCTACCACTTTTGCCCACTCTTCTTTAGTAATTCTTCTTTTAATCTTGTTGAAATGATTATTATTTTATTGTAATTCTTACCCTAATTCTAATTTACAATTTAAGTGCGAGTCGGCCTTAAAAAAAATATCTTGATCGATTTATATTTTCCTTAACCGATTATTAATAGTCTGTGGATAATATGAAAAAATCGTTATGCACAGCACTTAGCCGAGTGGGCGGTACCCATCAATGAAAAATGTAATTACCTTCAGAACATTGAGATCGGTAAAAAAATTGGTTGCCTGTAAAGTCGGTATACGGGCGAAAGTTTTACGTGACAACGACTTTGAGTGGCCTTTCACTTTTTATGTCTGTCTCTCTCGCTCTTAGGCGGGCTAACCATGCCCGAGTGGAAGGGACGCGTGCCTCTCACTCGCTCTCATTGTGAGCGCATAACGTGAGCGGAGCGTAACGCAGTTTCTTGAAGTGTCACCCGGCAAACCAATTTATAAGACGTTGTCACGTCAAAAATAGAGAACTTCATGGGCGTGAACTGTCAAAACGGGCCTTTTAAATTGTGACGACTTTAAGTCTATAACTAGTAAATTCCTTGACACTATAGAAACAATGTTCAAGGAGCCAACATCTCAATGCTCGTTTGAATCCATTGCCTTCGAGTTATTTTATTTGGTCAGGTAAGTTATTGAAAATTAGAATGCACATATTATAACTATTCCTTTTGTAGATGCTATTATTACAGCGTGGCTGATATAAGAGATATTTATACTGCGTTCTAATGCCTCTTGTATGCTGATCTGATCGCTTTTTAAAATATTTAGGGAATCTCTTAACAAAATTACAGACTTTATAAATATACATACAGTCTAGCGGCAAAATATTTAGTTTTTTAAAAAGGGGCCTACAGCTGCACCTTATCCAAGCATTTGTTATTGCACGTACACATCTCTTCTGCAACAGAAAAACCCTACCAAAGTTCGCAGAGTTACCCCATAAAATTAGGCCACAACTAAGGATTGATGATACGTGCCCATGGTAGGCTTTAAGTGCAGTTTCATTAGACACACGTTGTCTAAGTTTCCGCAATGCGTAAACGAAACGATCCAACCTAAAACATACAGAGTCGATAATATGTCCCTTCCACTTCAGGTGGGGGTCTATAGTTAAACCCAAAAACTTAAGAGGCTGACAACACCTAATTTAGTTGAAATTGATGTTATTTAAGCACTTTTTTAAGAAAAACTACACACAAAAAAATACAAAAAATATATAATGTTAATTTTAATCATATTTCAAACACGCTGGACGGACTCGATACATAATTGAACAAAATTGGTCTTAAAATCATCATTAAACGGTTCTATGTCTTTATTTTTTCGACGTATGGGTCTGCAATTAAAAGCATGAAGTCAACATATTCATACCTACACGGCTAACGACTCATATTTCACAAATAATCCATTTTTTTATTTATTTCTTCTTATTTGTGTCTTATTTGCAAGATTTTAGACGCGTGCCAAGCTGCCGGAATAGTTTCTTCTCTTTCACTAACAGGCACGCGAACCGTATGTATGTATGTATGTATGTATGTATGTATGTATGTAGTGGCGCAGCGCTGTTCAAAGTCATTTGCTGTTGACAGCGCCTTAACACTACTAGCTTCCTGCAATTCAATCTCTTCAATTATAATATTGATCTTAGGAGGTTTGGCCTTGACTGAGTGAAATTGCATAAACTGAGTTTTGCTCAGGTTTATTAAAAGATCATTACTTACTATTTGTATTGTATGTAGATTTTAGTATTTGTTGTTGTAGCCACAATAAAGATACATAATCTGTGCAAATTTCAACTGTCTAGCTATTACGGGTTCTTGAGGTCTAGCTCGGCGAGTGGTAGCCATGAAAAAGGGCTAATATATCACGTTTTTTTGTATGGGAGCCCCCCTTAATTATTATTTTGTTTTTAGTATTTGTTGTTATAGCGGCAACAGAAATACACAATCTGTAAAAAATTCAACTGTCTAGCTATTACGGTTCTTGAGATACAGACTGGTGACAGACGGACGGACGGACGAACGGACGAGTAATAGGGTCCCGTTTTTACCCTTTGGGTACGGAAGCCTAAAAATCGAACACGACTCTAGCTTCATTCGTATTTCAAAATACGATCTTAGAGAATTCTGATATCCTGGTACTTAAACTCTCCCTCCGTCTTACTTCTGACGCGAGTTTAACATTTTTTACCCATCTCAAAAAGTGATCAGCGCTAAAGAAGTTTTCGCTTCAATAATTACTTTATCACACGCACAGTACGATAAATTGGTTCATGTATACTTATTCCAAAAAAAGCCGTGGTAGCCTAGTGGTTTGACCTGTAGCCTCTCAAGCAGAGCGTCGTGGGTTCAAATCCCGGGCTCGCACCTCTGAGTTTTTCGGAATTTATGTGCGAAAATTACATTTGTAATTTGCCATGAGCTTTTCGGTGAAGGAAAACATCGCGAGGAAACCTGCACACATCTGCGAAGAAATCCAATGGTGTGTGTTAAGTTCCCAATCCGCACTGGGCGCGCGTGGGAGCTATAGCCCAAACCCTCCAATACACGGAGGAGGCCTATGCCATGAGGCACGCCGAATTACGCGACAATTTAATAAATAAACGACTATAACAACAACAACAACAACATTGTACTTACTGAAATTGTAGCGAATTCGGAAAAAGGCTTATAAATAAATATAAACAAATAATACTTATTCCAAGTCACCGTGTATGTATACCATCAGGTGGCCCACTTGCTCGTTTGTCTAAGATGTTCTGCTTCTCTCTTACTAATTCCATTGCTGGTAGGAAAATATTACTACTACTTGTACCTATTATAGTGGGAGTAGTGGGACTATAGTGGGAAGAGACTCCAAGGTCTGGAACATAAAGATAGACATAAAATGCAAATTTGGTCTTCATATCGTTATAGATAAGTACATATAGTTCTGACATGGTGATATATTTCCAGAATTTGGAAAATATTTTGTGATCTTACTCTAAACAGCCAGTAAAGTTTAGACGACTAAGAAATAAGAGTTTTTAATGATTCACGGTTAAATTCATTCGAAATATTATCGGGAGCTCAATAAAGGTAATCGCGGTTCACATCCCGTTTATAATATTTCGAATGACTAAGAAATAAATTACTCTTACCTCAACAAAAATGTACGCACAGATAACAATCTGTATTGCATTGTACACTATGAGGACTTTACTCAAGTCGTATGCTGGACGGTTCTTCATCCATTCAGGTCCCCATTTTAGCACGAACATAAGATAGAGGCCTAGTAATGCAAGACCTTGGTGAGGTTTTGCCACTAAAAACCAAGTGTTGGTTCTTGGGTCTGAAAAAATTAAGAGATGAGGTGAAAAAAAATACTTACCTCGTATTAATAATAATAATAATCTATATATACGTATGTTTATCCGTTGTCTGGGTAACTAATTACAAGCTTTACTTAGTTTGGGACTGGGTCAATTGGTGTCAATTGTCCCAAGCTATTTATTATTTATTTATTTTAACGTAAGAAAAATCGAAGGTGAAAATCATGAATTTAAATAATCACCAAATGAGATTGCGTCAACAAAGCTCCACTCCAATTCTCTATCTAAAATTTGGGCGCTTATTATACTTTACCTAAATTTACCGCGATTATCATAATTAGGTCCATTTAAGATTATATTTTAAAGGTAGAGTAGCGCGTAGTTCCAAAACTACTTACATATTATTAAATATTTAACACGAAAGTTTCAGCCAGACTTTTTTGTCTCTTACGTTGTTGACGCAATTAATCAGACACTCTTTCGTATGAGTGTTTCTAGTAAAAAAAATTGCGAGATGTTTTGCAAATGGTTTTTCAATGGATTAAACTGGTAGCTACAATAACTGAAACGGCGTATGATTTTTTTCACTTCGAGAGGACATGGTGTACAGGTTTTCATTTCTTTAGCTGCTCAGAAATGCATACCTCATCTTCAGTCTAGGGAGACATACAGTAGATATGCGAAATAGAGCGAAATGCGCAGCCATGGAATCGCGGAGCAACTACTTAGGTAACTCAGAATTTAAATTAGAATCCCGACACTTTGGACACATTAAATTGTATTTAAAAGAAGACATTCTGTATAGACTTCGATGAATTTGCACAAGGCGAAAAATTTATATATAAGGCAAAAAAACTTTCAACCACAAAAACACGTCGCTGCTCAAAATAAACATACCTGTCAACTCTTCAAAGACGTATTTGTATCCATGCCACGCGGCCTTCAAAAGTAGCGCCATTTCAAAATTTCTTCAATATTTCCTGATATCTACGTGTTTTGGATTCAACCGAGAAATGCTAACTGCGAACCGCCAGCGAATCGTCTTAGACCACAAGCAAGGTGAACCTAGCGGTTTTTAACTTGCATCACGGGCCTGAGGAAACCTGCCTATTCAAAAACTATAATCACACTGAACTTACAACATTGATCGTAATTAAATCAGTGGTGGAGTGATTAACCACATTAGCATTTGATTAGCGCTTGTCATTGTGGTATTTTTATAAGTTTGAATCGTGTACATGTTTGGGGCATATACATTTATTGTAGCCTGCAATCCCACTGTAAAATTCGAAACCGATCTGTTTTCCCAATGAAATACTTATGCCACTTTCAACATGAAACTACCGTGCAATAGCAATACTTCGGCTTTTATACGTGAGTTATCCGGTGTGTTGTAGTTAAATACTTATGCCTCAAAAACCGGATCATACAACGTTGCTAAAGAGTTTCCTAACTACCCTTGCAGAAAACGCTTTTTTCATAATTATTTTAGTACCTTTAAAAATAAGTATTTCATCGTGTAAATGTACGTTTGACGTTAGGTTAAAAAGAGAAAGGAATTGTCATATAAAAATATGGATCTATATTATAACTCACTGGAAAAATTGGCTAACACAATTTCGTGAGTTGGGATAGACTGGAAGTTGGCTTCTTATTTTTTTCCTTAATTTATTAAGAAAAAAATAAGTAGAAATTTTGAAAAACAAATTATCAAAATAATTATGAAAGAGGCAAGTGCCTAAATTTGCGGCATGTCTTTGCTCAACCCTCCTGCATTATGTGACCTTACGGTGTCATCTTTTACTTAAGTTACATTTCGGATAAATAACAGGACAAGTGCTGAATTTCACGGTGGGATCTTACACTAGTACCGTAGCGCAATCGGGCAATTTGCGTATGCGTGCATTGTATCATAAAGACTCGTACATAAAATTGTACAAATTAAATGAGGGCGCCACTTTCTACGTAACAGACACAATGTTGACGTTAACAGAGCCTGTGTAAGTTTTCGCATATAAAAACGTCTCGAACGCGTTCACGTAAACGTCTCAACTACTATGGAAAATTTAGCAGCGCCACTTGCGGATACAAACGGCAACAAACTGTTTTCATAGTATTTGACATTTTAACGCAAACGCGTTCGAGATTGTGTTCTGTGACCGAAAACTTACACTAAGCATACTGCTTGAACATTAAAACAATTTTGCACGGAAATATTTAGTCTTTCTTCCACCTGTTTTCTGTTTCTTAATATTAGTCCATCTTACTCGCTAATCCTGCCGCTAAGCAGCAGTGCTTGCACTGCTGTGTTCCGGTGTGGAGAGTAAGACAGCCGGGGAAATTACGGGCACAAGAGGCATTTCATCTAAGTCCTCTAGGTTGGCAACACATCTGCAATCCCTCCGGGGTTGCGGGTGTCTATGAGCAGTGGTGATCGCTTACCATCAGGTGACCCACTTGCTCGTTTGCCTTCCTATTCACATAAAAAAAAAATAGTCTTCTTTTATTTAGTTCCAATCCAAATGTACTATACTACTGCTTTACCATCAATATAAATAATGACATCGTGTGTTTTACATACATGCCTTAGCAACGCACCGACTTTGTTTTCTTTACTTAAAAAAGCAGACATAATTTGAATTAACAATAGGGGTTAAATATACTTAAATATTCAGTACAAACGAATATTACCAATCATTTTATCAAGCGCGCTGAGTGCATTACACACAATACAAGTCTAGGTTGGCTAAGAGGAGACAATTTAATTTGTAAGTTATGTCGACATTGTAATATTAATGTGACATTTGAACTGAACGATCACGTGGAAATACTCGTGAATTAATAGGAAAGGGGATACGTGTAGGACTTTGTAATAGATATAATGGTGTTGCAAACGAGCAAATGGGTCACCTAATCGTAAGTGAGCACTATAGTTCATTGACACACAACACAAGTGCCAGAATCTAGAGTAGGTACTAAATTGAGCACGTTATATACTTTAAAGTGGAAGTTCTCAAAGAAGCGTGCACCAGGTTATTTTACAATCTTAATAATCCTACGATATGACGATGTGAGTGAGTGAGTGTGTATGTTTGCTCCTTCTTCACGCTGAAACGACTGGACGGATTTGGATCAAATTTAGAACGGAGATAGCTGGTAATAATTTATTGTTGTTAATAGTTTGTAGTTTTAGATACCTAGCTGGTACCCTAGATTAAAACATAGGCTACTTTTTATCCCGGAAAATTGCATAGTTCCCGCGGGATAGCAATAAATATGTCAAAGGTGGTAGCTGCCTAGAGTCGCTTCGTAAATAATTATTCCAGAATGTACTATGAACATCAGTTCTTAAGCTTATTCTACGCGGACGAAGTCGCGGGCAGGAGCTAGTATAATTACAATCATCAGCACTAGAAACATCTGACTTGATCACACATTTTAAACTAAATTAAATAATGTAATGATAATAAATAAATAAATGTTTCTGGGACGATAGTGGCCGCCGGGGATGCTTTTTCCGTGTATTTATACCTAGCGGGGCCCCCTGGGATAGGGATTTCAATGTACCTCGCGAAATGCATAATTTTTATCAATATACCTTCACCATAACGGCAAAAACAGCATACGAAGTTACAGGTGGCGGCACGTAAGTAAAACGTGGAGGGGATATATGCAGTATGAAAAACAACATCATTTTCATACTGCGCATATCCCCTCCACGTTTTACTTACGTGCCGCCACTTGTATAATGGAGCAAGCGGTCCCCGCTGTTGTTTTGAGGCCTAGAGACTTAAAAGTGGTATCACATAAAAGCCCTACTCTTTCAATGTCCGTTTCGGATCACACGTTATAAATATAGTACATTACTGCAGAGGCCGTGAAGTAAGGGATTGCAGGACGAGATTTGAGTACACGGCCGAGTCATAGACGAGGCCAGATAAAACGAGTCCTGCAATCCCTGTTTCCGGCCGAGGATTGTATAGAGCTTTTCTCAAGCAATGCGAGGAAATCAAGTAAAAATCGTTTAATTAGCCGCTTTTTTAATTTTTTAAACATGCCATTTGAACAAACTATTGCTCGCGCCATGTTCCCCGCGCACCCGCCGCCGCGCCGCCGCACCCTCCGCCGCGCCGCCGCACCCGCCGCCGCACCGCGCCGACCGCGCCACATTACTTCTTGGCCTAGGCCGTAAATGTGAAACTTCATGGCTTCATTTCGCGACAGTAACGCATATATTTCCGAGCATGTTTGAAAAAAGGTACATTTGATAAAACCCGAGATATTGGACAATAAGGCCTAGCGGGGACTTTTTTCTCCGTGATAGCTACAGACGTAAAAATGATATCAACATTATACCTCTCAATTGTGCAAATATTTTTTTAAAATAAAAACGATTTTGTATTGAAGGTATTGAAATCCTTATCCACTGGCATTAGTTTCATCCTTATAGCGCAGAGGGCCCCGCCAGGTATAATCACACGCTTTTCCCTACCTTGTCTATAAAGTGACCGCATAGTAGGGGAATTATGTGAAAAACCTTACTTTTTTTGATAAAAGTATGAAATTTGGCACAGTTATTCCTTATGTCAAAATAAGCCGATTAAGATCGGTAGCCCTCGGGAGCCCCCCCTCCGGGGCCGGGGAGGGGGGGTTAAAGTCCCGCTCTGCCCGGCTCCATTCTAAAAATTCTAACCGTCCATGGCTAGCTAATAGGTCGTGTTTGGTATCAATTTCGGATAAATCAATAACGTAGAATTCATTTCTGATATAAAAAAATGTAATTTGTTAAACAATTAAGAAGAAAGAACAAAAATCAAAATTCTCAATTTTTATTTTTTTATTTTGAGCCTTCGTAAATATTAAACAGCCAGTATTTTTTATATATAAAAAATATTAAATTAAAGCAAATTTAATAGAGATTAAAACAAATACAACTTTTAGTTACCTTTGCTAACAACAAATTGTAAAAAAAAAATTAAACGTCGCGCGCCGTCACTTTATTTTTACTGCCTGCATTCGAAGTGTACATACTTGAACCCGACTGACTGTGCTATTAATTCTTAAATAATGATCGTTTTCTAGAAAAAACTTACTAAATTTCAGTATTTCACCAAACCACATATCATCATCATCATCATCATCAGCCTGAAGACGTCCACTGCTGAACAAAGGCCTCCCCCTTAGCACACCATAATGAACGAGAAGTCGTACCTGCATCCACCGGTTTCCCGCAACTTTTACGATGTCGTCAGTCCACCTAGTGGGAGGCCTGCCAACACTACGTCTTCCGGTTCGGGGTCGCCACTCGAGAACTTTTTCCCCCAACGGTTGTCTGTTCTACGAGCGATGTGGCCTGCCCATTGCCACTTCAACGTACATACTTTTCGAGCTATGTCGGTGACTCTAGTTCTTCGGCGAATCTCCGTATTTCGGATTCTGTCGCGTAAAGAAACTCCAAGCATAGCTCTCTCCATAGCTCGTTGACCGACTCTGAGCCTTTTCAATAGGCCAGCAGTCAAAGACCACGTCTCAGAGCCATAAGTCATCACTGGCAACACGCACTGATTATAGACTCTAGTCTTCAGGCACTGCGGGATTTTGGACGAGAAGATATCGCGAAGTTTCCCGAACGCTGCCCATCCGAGTTGGATTCTCCGACCGACCTCTTTGTCAAAGTTGGACCTGCCTAACTGGACAATCTGTCCAAGGTAAACGCAGTGGTCCACAACTTCGAGTGTATCGCCCCCAATGGTAACCGGTATGGGTGTGACATGGACATTAGACATGATTTTCGTCTTGTCCATGTTCATTTTAAGACCCACCTGATGGGAGACGATACTGAGGTCACTGAGCATAGTACTGAGTTCCTCCAGCGACTCCGCCATTATGACTATGTCATCCGCGAAACGAAGGTGAGTGATGTATTCGCCGTTTATGTTAATGCCGAACCCGTTCCAGTCCAGGAGCTTAAAAACATCCTCCAACACATTTGTGAACAGTTTCGGAGAAATAACATCTCCCTGTCTCACACCTCGCTGCAGTTGGATTGGTTTCGTGCTTTCGTGCTGCAACCGGATCAACATGGTGGCATTACTATACAAGCACTTTAACACCTCGATAATAGTCAATATGGCATCGCTGAAGGGACTGCAATACAGCCCAGGTTTCGATTGAATCGAAGGCTTTTCGTAGTCCACGAACGCTAGACACAATGGCCGATTATACTCCTCGGTCTTCTGTATAATCTGGCGAAGCGTGTGAATATGGTCCGTGGTACTAAAGCCTTTCCGGAATCCGGCTTGTTCGGGAGGCTGGAAGTCATCAAACCTGCGTTCGAGACGGTTCGTAATGACTCTCGAAAACAACTTGTACACCTGGCTCAGAAGTGAGATGGGTCTATAATTCTTCAATAAGGTGTTGTCACCTTTTTTGAAGAAGAGCACCACCACCCTTCTGCGCCATGCTTTTGGCGAGATACCCTCAAGTATGACGGCATTGAATAACCTCTGGAGGACTACAAGTACCGCTTTTCCACCCGCTCTCAGAAGTTCTGTTGTGATTCCGTCATCACCTGGCGCCTTGTCATTCTTAAGTTGTTTGAGTGCCAATCTAATCTCGTTCAGGCTGATATCTGGGATGTCCTCGGTGTAATGTCGGGTCAGTTTCGCTCTGACTGAGTTGAGCTGCACCGACAGTTTGAGGTGCGAGGAGCGGAACGGCACGAAACAAACTTCGAAAATCGAATTTCGAAGTATGAGGCCAGTTATGTCTCTATGGAGGAAACTGCGATGAGTCACGAAACGCTTAGGTTAGGTAAATTGTTCGTAATATTGTTAATTTTTCCGCTCATTAAGTCTTTAAGAAAGGGGTTTTAGAATGATTGACGTTTACAGTGACGCTCTTTTCTAGAAACGCGATGCTTCGCGAGGTAAGGATAAGGAAGGACCAATCTTCTAAGGTATCTTTTCTCATAGAAGCTACTTTTGTTACGGGATGGCTCCATCATTTATGAACCGATTTGTACAATTACTTTTTTATTTGAAAGTACATGCTTCCAGATCCATTTTATTGCTACCAAAATTCAGTTCCCATGATCCATGCAGGATTGAGGGAGCTCCTCAAATGTATTTAGACACGTAAATAGTGATTTTGGTATTTCTGTAGTAACCAACGCATTAGATCGTGGAAATCTTAATAAGTATATGTGGCTTGGTGAAAACGATAATTATTTAAGAATCAATAGCATAGTCAGTCGGGTTCAAGTATGTACACGGTAAAAATAAAGTGACGGCGCGCGTCGTTTAATTTTTTTTTTACAATTTGTTGTTAGCAAAGGTAACTAAAAGTTGTATTTGTTTTAATCTTTATTAAATTTGCTTTTATTTAATATTTTTTATATATAAAAAAATAATGGCTGTTTAATATTTACGAAGGCTCAAAATAAAAAAATAAAAATTGAGAATTTTGATTTTTGTTCTTTCTTCTTAATTGTTTAACAAATTACATTTTTTTTATATCAGAAATGAATTCTACGTTATTGATTTATCCGAAATTGATACCAAACACGACCTATTAGCTAGCCATGGACGGTTAGAATTTTTAGAATGAAGCCGGGCAGACAGGGACTTTAACCCCCCCTCCCCGGCCCCGGAGGGGGGGCTCCCGAGGGCTACCGATCTTAATCGGCTTATTTTGACATAAGGAATAACTGTGCCAAGTTTCATACTTTTATCAAAAAAAGTAAGGTTTGGCCATTTTATGTCGATAAAGATCCCTACTAGCAGCACGGCCCGTTTGTTAGCATTATAAATAACTAGCATCTGCCCGCGACTTTTTCTGCGTAGAACTAATATTATAAATGCGAAAGTATGGATGGATGGATGGATAGATGGATGTTTGTTGGTTACTCAATCACGCCAGAACGGCCCAAAGGTTCTGGGTGAAATTTGACACATAGATAGAGAAAAGTCTGGAATAGCACATAGGCTACTTTTTATCCCGGAAAATTGCATAGTTCCCGCGGGATAGCGATAAACGAATTCTTTGCAAACGAAGTCGCTGGCAACAGCTAGTTATACATATAAACCTTTCACTTGAATCACTCTCTCTATTAAAAAAAACCGTATCAAAATCAGCTGTGTAGTTTTATAGATATGAGCCTACACAGGGACAGACAGACAGACAGCGGAAAGCGACTTTGTTTTATACTATTTAGTGATTGATATCTCCTTTCGGCCGCTTCCAACTAAGACAACTGGAGGTATAGACCAACAGGTATAAACCAATAGGTCCAACAGAGGACGTCCCATTGCTGATATGATGATGATGATGAATTGTATATCTTCGCCTGCAAATTATTTGTCTATCGCTATCCCGCGGGAACTACGCAATTTTCCGGGATAAAAAATAGCCTATGTGCTATTCCAGACTTTTCTCTATCTATGTGCCGAATTTCGTCCAGATCCGTTGGGCTGTTCTGGCGTGATTGAGTATCAAACAAACATCCATCCATCCATCCATCCATCTATCCATCCATACTTTCGCATTTATAATATTATCTAGTTAGAGTTAGATTAGATGAAGTCAGATGTCTTGACGAGGTCGTGCGTTGGCGTTTACAATAAGATACCTAACTCTGTATCAGTGGCGTGGCGTCCATAGAACTCGATTCCCACTGGCTTACCTATTTTAAAGTATTTGGGCAATTCATTGGGCAGAATTAGAGAAAAAGGCTACTTAAGTTCCCTTCGGCTTGCCTTCTGATATACTTGACGCCACGCCACTGCTCTGTATAATACCTACGAGCAAAGGAGCCGAGTTAAGATTGTTGCCCGAGGACTGCAGCGGCTCCTTCACAGATGAGCTTTGATTAGTTAGAGTAGGTATCATGTAGCTGATTACTTCGCAAAGTAAATTCAAAGTAAGAACACAATAAGCGAGGTTGCTTGCCTGACCCTATCTCGTTTTCTTAGTTTTTGCGATTTTCTAACGCTTGCAATAAAGATAAAATCCACTTTTAAGCGAAACTCATGATGTAAGTTCAACTACATATTTATTTCGTTGAGCTTAGTTAATTTTGCTCATTATTCTTTATCAGTGGCAGGCGTTCATAAAATGTTAATCGGCGTTAAAGTAAAAATGGGAGGAACAACGAATTTTTACAACATTTGTTTAGGTAGGTAGGTACCTTCCGAAACGAACACAATGTGAATTGTATTCATTAAAAATTCTAAAGTGTAGCTAACGAACTACCAATGATACCATTGTTAATTCATGATCCTATTCTCTGTCGTTAACTTTTAATTGTCAAAGTACAAAGTCAATTTCCAATTCTTACTGTCATTGACCTTTTGGGTGTTGATTGAAATGTTGGTATAATGAAACACTTTAAAACAATTATTACTATTTATTCATTATTTTATAGTGTAAATTGTATATTACGATTTTGTACATTCATGGTATAAATATAAATAAGACGAAATGATTAAGGAATAAGTCATAACATTGGAATAAATTAAAGATTTAACTATAAAGTTTATCGCGATTTTTTAATAAATTTTATTACTACACGCATCCCAAAATTGATCTCGAAATGTGATCGAGAAGAAAAATGAGCTTGATAGATAAGTTTAATTTCGTCTGCAGAAAGTGCTATGTTTATCACTGTTAGCGAGAATTAACATAATGCTTTCGTAATTAGCCTAACTAGGTATTACTAAAAGCGTTTAAGCATCGTGTCCGATTCGAATCAGATTTTATTTTAACTAAAAAACTTAACCAAATTCAAATATCGCTTGGTGCATTGAACTGCTAATAATTATAATTAAAACAAATAAATATAGGTAGGTACCTGTCTAGTTAATTGTTGACGAGGGTTTCTTGAAAATGTAATAAACTGTTTGTATTAAACTTTTTTTGAACGGTATAGGTTTTAGTTTCATTTACCTGGTAAATTAGCAGCAACAAATGTTGCTTGTCCTATTTTCTCGAATCGGACACGATGATTCTACTAAATTGTACTCGCAATAAAAATGTCTGTCAATTAATTATGTATATATTCCACATTGTTTGATGTCTCGGCATTCTTCAGCAGGGTGTAATGTGACTTCTCAGGCAGGGTAATGACCTACCTAATGACTTTATTAATTTGTTCACAATTTAACGTCAAGTACAATTCAGGAAATTTATTTTTATTAGTTTACGGTTTAAAATATTAAGTACGTACCTATTTTATTGTCTTGACGCCTTTTCATTTAAAAAATATCGTAACAAAATCAATTGACACTATTAATCCTGTCATGGTTAAATAAAAATATCCTCGCACCATTATTTTAATTTGATGACTAAACTTAAAAGCTATCTTATAACTACATCAACGTATCACAAAATAATATACATAAAAAATAGTATTTTTGCTAGCATTCTTTTGATTTCCCATTACTTATGTTTGTTACACGATCGATATGCTTTTGAGTATCTCCATTGACTGCTTCATTATTTTTAATATCACCATTTATAGCTACTTCTTTTTTAACACTACCATTTTGAACTCTCTTCATGTTTGATTTGACATAGTTCACATAATAGAATTTACCGAACATGTACAAAAAGAGACCTGCGTTGAGAGACAGCAAGAAGTTAATAAACTTGGGATAGTTGCAGTCGCAGAACATTACTGAAAAATTGTGGTAGAAGATAATGCAGAACTGGATCTGAAATTTGAAATAATATCATGATCAGAATAAAAAAGAAAAATAAACACTATTGGACGGACAATTTTAAAGAAGGCATCATTGAATCAAATGAAAAATTTACGAGTAAGTGACAATAAATTAATAACATAAGTGCTTAGATTTTAATATTGTAATACATTTTTATTTAAATTTGAAATTAGAAGTTAACTCGAAAACACTGTATTTTTCATGATCGTGACGTCCACTAGGCTCCACTATTTGGATCCCCCAGATACAAAAACTATAAGGAGAGGATCCAAATATTGGAGCCTAGCGGACATCAGTGATGTGTCGAGTCAGATAATTTAGTAACTCAAAAGAGTGTTTCTGAGAAAAAAACACAGTGATAACTCTCAAAAAACAAAAATAAGGCATCAGTTGAAATTAAATAATGCTCACCAACTGCAAAGAAGTAACATGTTTCTTCCACCACAGGTATTTTTGATATTGAGGCCCCAGTCCAGAGATGAGGTAATACGTATACATGATGATGTGAATGAACGAATTAATAACGCCTAGAAGAGTACCATGGCCACCTGGAAGATACAATACAAAATGTGCTTTATTGAACATCAAAAATCAGTACCTATTATGGGATTACAAAAGTAAAATAAACAAGGTAAATACAGGCGGCCTTATTTTGTCTTGGTCTATTATAGCGTTAAAGGGATGGGAAATATCATCATGTGAAAAGTGACCCGGTTTCTTTGCTCCCGAGTAAGTATAGTTTTTTTTTTAATAGCCTATTGTGGTGTCCTACTGGCTGGGCAAAGGCCTCTCCTCTCGACCTCCACAACTCTCGGTCCGACGCAATATCAGGCCAGTCCTCCATATACGCGTCCAAATCGTCCCGCCATCGCCTTCTTAGTCTGCCTCGTAGTCGTTGGCCATTCTCTGGCACCCACCAAGTGACTGAGTGGGCCCACCTCTGTGGATGCATGCGGCAGACATGTCCAGCCCAGTCCCATTTTAGTAGTATTAGAAATTTGACAATTTATCAAATGATCTGCCCTGTTTTATTTAATGGATTACTTACCTGGTAAGAACTTCACTCCAATCCAGGCACAGATTGGCATCATGAAATGATGGTACAGGTGCAGAAATGAAATTTGCCGGTTCTTTTTTCGCAGCACAAAGAAGACTGTGTCCAGCAGTTCAATAACCTTAGCCATGAAGTACCACCACACTGCTGCTGCCATCTGTGAATACAATGATTAAAAATTGTAACTAGGTACTTAGAGGACCGGATCCTGACAAAACCTGGCGGAACCTCGGGCGGGACCAGATATCTTAGTGGTTAGACAACTTAATTACGAAGCTTGAGGTCCCGATCCTCAGTCGCGGCAGATTATTTTATGAAAATTGCGAATGGTTTGGTTGTTCTTGAGTCTTGGATATTTCATGTTTTATGTACTTACCTATTTAATTATGTATTTATCTTAAAATAATTAGACAAATTACAAATATGTAGGCAGGGGATTTACAAAACAGACAAAGCTTAACTAAAAATATATACAAACAAAATTTTAAATTACCTATCAACTACCTCACATACCTAACTAAGTAACTAAACCACCCGCCCCGCATCATTCCGGGCACAAAGGTGCCCACATGGTGCGCATCACGCTCGCCGCGTAGCCGCGTTGAACGGCGATGGACTATCTCTGCGCCAGGAATGATCGCCAGAACACGCTGTCGTGACTGGCGTTCCACGTCTTTAAAAAATATAGTGTGGCCTCCGAGCACCAACACCCTGTCGTCTCGACCGCCAGCGGAACAAATAAATAATTTATTAGGGTCGAATATTTCCCCCGTTTTTTGAGGGCCGCCCACTCAACAGCCGCTCCCGCTATCTCTGTGGTACGACCAAGGTGCGAGGCAGCAAAAGTGCTGACGCAGGTGGTATTTATTTAACTCTTCCCATACAAAATATCCCTATTGTAAGTATGCTTAAATCTTTAAAACTACGCAACGGATTTTGATGCGGTTTTGTAATAGATAGAGTGATTCAAGAGGAAGGTTTATTATATCGACGCTGGAACCACTAATTGAACATGGTTTTAAACGCGGTGGGATCACTGTTATTTATGCTATTTAATATATCATAATATTAAATATTCGTGGCTAGAAAAAAATAAAAACATAAACTAAACTAAAACTAATTTTAAAATAAATTAAAAAAGAGATGCCCCCGTGGCATAGTACCACGGGGACTTAAGGCGATGTAAAAAACATGCCTACCCGTTTTGCCTTAGGATTATCCGAATAGTCCACTGGTTGGCATGAAAAATTGTAGTCATTCCACCACCCGGAAACTAAACCCTGAAATAGAAAGAAATCAAAGATCAAAATTAAGCCACAGTTGAAAAAATGGGTTTTATATCCCATAATTTGAAAAGCATTTTCCTTTAACGCAGCAACTACTATGACAAAACTCACAGGCACTTCGTTATCAATTGTAACATTTGCAAATTATACATCGGAAAATGCAAAATGCACATTATGCGAAACGTGCAAAAAGCGAGGATTGCGTGAGATATTTTCCACAAGTTAAGTCTGAACTTTGTTTCATATATTATTATAATTTGTTTAGTTTTGTCTTTTTTTACATTTTGGGTGTGCGGCTATTTGCATATTGCACGATTCGCGTAATATGCATTTTGCGTGTAGTGTGCATTTTCCAATAATATGTAAATTTTGCGACCTAAGTACTTTTTGCTTCGTATACGTTCCACGTGTTTTACAATATGCGTGGAGTACAATGTGCGAATTGTACATGTTGCTATTGGTTACATTTTGCGTCTAGTGCACATTTTGCTTTTTGTGCATTTTGCTCCGAAGGGTTTCGAATCAAGACACTGTCTTGGAGATAACAAACAATGAAAACAAGAAAAAAAATGGTTACCGCCTCACCTCGTAAACCAAAAACATACTGGCCAGCACTTGGATGATATTGTACACCACAATTGTGTTCTTGAGGTCGTATGGTTTCCGGTCCCTCATGTAGCTAGGACCCACCGAGGTGCAGAAGTAGATGTAAGTGGCAAGGATAGTGAGAAGGGGACCTGGTCCAGACATTAGAGTCCAGTCTTCTGTCCGGGGATCTGAAAAAGTAAGAAAATCAACGATGTAGCGGGGTAAAGAATAAAGTTTAATTTATTTCAATTGTAACCTACTTTTGCCGTAGCAACTTCATCAAAACTCCATAAATGAGGATTGAGGACTCAAAAGCAAAAGGACGTATTAGACTATCATAATAATTATGTACAATATTAGAAACAAATTCTTGTTTATTACGAGGCCACTTTTCCTAAATATCATTTGCTTAACAGACATTGTTTGCTTAATTGACAGACACTGCTTAACTAATCGTAGTGTAATGTTCAGATAAGCATAAGCTATCTGGCTTAATAGCCAAAGTTTTTGTACGCCAACCGGCAAGACATAGTGCAACACTAAGAAATGTAACATATCTGTATTTATGCAGCCATCACCTATGTTTCACAAATAAAACACTTGACTTTTGACTTTTAATTTAAATTATCTACGTCCTGTAATCCGGATATCAAGACCAAACAATATTGTTGTATACTTAAAATGTAGCTTTGACGTTTAGTCATTAAAAACAATGGTATCTACTGAAGTATTAGATTAGAGCTAGTGTTTGATCAAGAACAGAAGAATTTCAAAATCACACTGCTCTACCGTATCCGTAATAAAACCTGAACAATTTAAAATGATCACTGTTATTATCAAACCATCAGTCAGTTTTGGTGCAACAAAGTTGATACCGAAGTTATTGCAGCTTCTTTCTCAACACTCATTAAATCTAAGGTCGGGAGCAAAAACAGCGAAAACAATTCATTTAAGTGTACCGCATAAATTTTAATGGATAGGTAGGTGACGTTTCGAGGAACCGTGAGATTTATATCAGTGGTTTTGCAAGATTGTACACTTAACTTTGTTTTGTATTTGGCTTAATGCGAGTGTATCATTAAGACGTACACGAAAAGAACTGAACGTTCCTAAGGTACCGTTCAAATCAAACGATCTATATAATTTCATTTTGTAATTTACTTTATATATTTCATGTCAAAACATCGTAAATTTACAAACGGGTCGTCAACATAAACAAAAAATAAACATGTCAAAAATCAAACATCGGACAGTAAAATGAATTCGCACTGTAAAAATAGATGAGAATTTTTGTTAGTAAATATTAAATACCTATCCGTATAAGCTCATAGTAAATTTCAAATGAGATTATCGCACATAAATTCCGAAAAACTCAGAGGTGCGAGCCCCGGATTCGAACCCACCACCCTCTGCTTGAGAGGCCACAGGTCAAACCACTAGGCTACCACGACTTTTTTTATAAATACCTCAATACAGCAAATTCTAATAAAACTATAAATAAATAAAATAGATACAATCGAAATGATAATAAATATTAAATCACATCTAGGCGCCCTAATCACAAAAAATAAGTGGACATTTGGCGGGTTTTATAGTAAACTAGCTTTTGCCCGCGACTTCGTCTGCGTAGAATTAGTATTTTGGGTAGCTTATTCTTAGTGGTAGGCAAACATTCAATTAGAGCACAAATTAAATACGTATAATTACCCTTAGGGTACTACATCTTCGTAGTAAATTTTACTCCCCTATTCACATCTTTGTCAATTTCTGCAAAAACTATTCTATTCCCTTCCCCGGGACCATAACAATATCCATCCCAAATTTAGTTTTAATCGTTTCATCGGCTTAAGGCGCTGTCAACAGCTAATGACATTGAGCAGCGCCACTCTTCACACCACACATACGGTTCGAGTGCCTGTTAGTCAAAGAGAAGAAACTATTTCGGCAGCTTGGCGCGCGTCTAAAATCTTGCAAATAAGACACAAATAATGAGAAATTTAAAAAAGAATGGATTATTTGTGAAATATGACTCGTTAGCCGTTTAGGTATGAATATGTTGACTTCATGTTTTTAATTGCAGACCCATACGTCGAAAAAATAAAGACATAGAACCGTTTAATTGATTTTAAGACTAATCTTTGCAATTATTTTCTATCGAGGCGATTTTGTTCAGTTATGTATCGAGTCCATCCAGCGTGTTTGAAATATGATGAATATTATCATAATTTTTTTTCGTGTGTACTTTTTCTTAAAAGAGTGCTTAAATAACATCAATTTCAACAAAATTAGGTGTTGTCAGCCTCTTAAGCGCGAAGAAGGCAAAAGACAGACGCACTTTTACATAAGGGGAGGCCTTTGCCCAGCAGTGGAACACTCAAGTAGACTAATATAAAAAAAACATACTTCAAGTAGGTAAGTACCTAATTATTTTTAAGATTTGTTAGTTTTCTAAGTGACTTTAACGCCATTTCATGCCCTAAAGATATGAAAACAAAAGGTTCCTTCAAACGATAGCTACTACCTACCATATTAATTGTCAATCCAATTTTGCCCCCTCCACAGGTCTTCTTTAAACCGCTGAAGCACATAATTATTTATTTTTGTGTCTAATAAAAAGTCTAAAATAAAATTCCTCCGTTTCTCAAGGTCAATTTTATCTCTGTAAGTACTTACCAAATTTCATAAAATCGGTTCAGTGGTTTAGGCATGAAAGCGTAACAGACAAACAGAAAAACGAATTTACTTTTGCATTTATAATATTAGTAGAGATAGGGATTATTATAAATATTTTTTTAGTAAAAACCGGCTAATTGCGAGTCGGACTCGCGCACCGAGGGTTCCGTATAAATTCGGCAAGTGAATATGATATATCCAGTGATAGCAGAGCCCTGTTCCTAAGCAAAATGTAGGCAGGTATGAGGTCATTTTCACCATCATACAAAATTTCAAATTTCTAAGACAACTGGATACCTAACTACCCAATATTTTTTGAGAGCACGGCGATTTGTATGGAAACACCCTTTCTAATGACTTTACCTTGTTATTGTATAGATTTAAGGGTTAATCTTTTCACAACTCCAAGGTACCGCAAATCTACTGTACCGGTTATTTTATTAATTTCAACTTTATACCTATACGCGTTCCTGAGGAAAAGGAACTTGACAGACGGACAACTAAGTGATTCTGGGTTCCTTTTTTCCTTTAAGGAATCTTGAAAATAGATACTTCCTAGGTACGAATAATTTCATTCATATAGCCTAGCGACATCTATTAACGAATAGCGGAACTAATTAATCCATAGTAAACTTTATTATTATTCTGTTGCTTAGTATCATCACAACATATTACATGTACTACATTTTTGAACCCAGGATTTCTTCCTCTTTCATTTGGTATCCCAATAAATAATGTATCAAAAAATATTTTTGGTGGACCCCCCTTTTTGTTTTATATCTCGACTTCTAGGTGGAATTTCGAAAAAAACGCGACATGGGAGTTTAAGTTAGACCTCCAGCAATACAATAAAAAAACCGCATTCAGTTTGGTACAGTAGTTTTTGCGTAGCGCGGTAACAAACATACAGACAGACAGACAGACAGACAAAAATTCTAAAAATTGTATTTTTGGCTTCTATAGCGCTTATAGAGGCTCCTTAGTTTATTTTTTCTTTAATATCTCCTATGTACAGACATCGACCTGTTACAATTTTATTATATGTATAGATAGATAGTGTAAATATACCTGTTATGTTATTCAAGATATACTACCGCCAAAAAACAATGCGAATGTAAAACTAGTTCTCACTATGATTTCACTGATGACAGATTTAGCTCACATATAAAAAACTTAATAGGTACTAACCGAAACGGTCAATTAACTGGGTACTGACCAAATAGAACCGTCTTCATGCGAGAACGTCTCGCCCTTGACCGGTGTTTGTTAGCTTTACTTAAGTTTATTCATATTCTGGAAATATAATCAAGAAAGTAATTAATTGAATCAGTAATTCAAAAAAGCGGACCCGGTGTCCAAAGCGGTAGCCTCGGACTGCGGCGAATCAGAGCAGAACCAAATTGGTTCAATTTATGGTCTTTAAAAATAATTGTATCTATCTATCTAATATGAGCAATTCTATATCTGAATCTCGGAAACGGCTACAAAGATTTTCATGAAATTTGGTATGCAGGGAGTTTCGGGGGCGATAAATCGATCTAGCTAGGTTTCATTTTTAGAAAACGTACCAAAAAAAATACCGAGTAATGCTCGGTCATCCGGGTACTATAATTTAAACTCTTAAAAATCAGTATGAACCTCCCATATACCATTTCGTACGAGGTGCAGGAAAAATTAATTTTACTACTTAAATGAGAATGTTTTAATTGCGAGATTCCACATAGCAGCGGCCAATGTTCCATACAATCTTGCGATAGAAAATATTTCGATGACGCCAAATATAACCCAGAGCCTGAGATTTGAATAAGTAAGACACACACTGTGTCTTAAAATCAATATGGCAACTTCAGTAGATGGCTCCGTAATAACCAGTCAAATTATTAATTAAAAACCCGTGTAAATGTATTATAGGATCAAAAATGTATTTAAGTGTGGTAACAGATTTTATTTTTTCATACATTATGCATTGGTCGTACAAAACGATGAAACCCAAACACCTACTGAAATATTCCAAAATAAATACTAAGACATTTTGCACATTTATTCAAAGACCTCCTTTTTCGCCTACACAGTTGCTAGACCGACGCAAAAATATAAAGCACAGCATTTTTAGCTCTGGATCGACCAGAGATGTGGAAGAAGCGGACAGATATTCCTGTAAAAACACGCCAATAAGACAGCAGCGATGAGCTGAGCGAGGCTAAGGAAATGAAGTAATCCTATTGACGGATTTTTCCTTCGCATATCTCTGATGGATGCACAAGCATCTGTCTAGCTTCTGCCAATGACTGCACGCCCTTATGATGTCAACAATGATAAGCCGTTGTTGGCATTTGAAGATTAAAACACCAAAAAATACCTGATTTTAGCTGCTCACTTAAATGTGGAGGTCGCTAGTGTCGACACAGCACATGTTATCCATGTAGCCCTTCAAGCTGACCTTGTTGGAATCACGATTGCTATCCGTTTGATGCACAATTATTGTGTTATTAATGCCCTTACTGTATAATGTACTTACTCAAAATGGTAATTGGTCTCAATTAATCTCAAAGTGTACAAAGTTTGAGGTGTAAAGGCAAGTCTCAGCGATTAATTCATTATTTCATAAAAGTCATTTCAATTTCAATGACTTTTAAGCTTATGTAGAGATTATATTAGCGCAGTGCAATTTGTTTCTTGTCAAAAATAAGGTCATGAGGATAGTCTCACTTATTCTTCTTACTGTATTATGTCCCTTGGTGTAGCTACATTGTTCATTGAAAAATATATCATTAAGAGGCTGCTGTGGTGCCACACACACGTAGTACTAGAATACTAGAATACATTCTGTTGCTACGTAAGTGGTAAAAATCAGTGAGAATCAGAATGGCGGATGAACCTTCAAAAATATGTACATACAATTCCAATATTTTAGGGATAAGTTCACCTTTGTGCGTTTGCGTCATTCATCTTTTTTGTGTGTTTTATGTGTACAGTAAAAAGTTATACATACATACATTATTACACTAAAAAAATGTAAGTACTCTTAGGTACTCAAAAAGTTATTACCTACAATATAACGGTACCTGCCATTCTAGTCAGTCAGGACAGCAAAGTGTATGCCAGTTCACCATGAACTGATGGACTCACTGGACACTGGATTATTGTTATTATTTTAAAAAAGTGTTTAAAATGTACTATTTAGTACTATTTAGTAAAAAAATGGGTACAGCCAATGGTAAAAAAATAAAGTAAAATAGGTTACCTTAAATTATGGAGCGATCAGAATTACAAAAAATCTTAATGCGGTTTACGGAATACATCTACTTGCCATGCCAAGTTTCAACAGTATAGCTTTTATAGTTTCGGAAAAAAGTGGCTGTGACATACGGACGGACAGACAGACAGACATGACGAATCTATAAGGGTTCCGTTTTTGCCATTTGGCTACGGAACCCTAAAAAAGGTAAAAATAACAATAACAATAATTTACAGATGGGAACTCAAATACTACATAAATAGAAATCAGAACATTGTATTGATAAATAAATAGCTGCAAATGTATGTGTGTGTGTGTGTGATAAATATCCGGATACCGGAATTTTCAATCAATAAAGATGACGTCTGGTAAATAATGGGTATACTCAACCACTTGAGCATCGTTAAGGTAAATATTGTATACCTAAGTTAACTAAGCAAATGAGGATTAGGCGTTCATCAAACAGCACCGGATTATTTTGCTTCTTTGCAAAAAACAGTGCGCGCGTTATTAACGATTTTTTACATGACAGTCCAAAGCTTGATTGCTTATTAATTATGACGTTGAGAATGAAAGCAATTATTACGTTGAGAATGGAAGCAATTTTTTTTTCTGATAACTAACACGATATTAACAGATGATTTATATCTAACTTCTAACTAATATTATAAATGCGAAAGTATGGATGGATGGATGGATGGATGGATGTTTGTTTGTTACTCAATCACGCCAGAACGGTCCAACGGATCTGGATGAAATTTGGCACATAGATAGAGAAAAGTCTGGAATAGCACATAGGCTACTTTTTATCCCGGAAAATTGCGTGGTTCCCGCGGGATAGCGATAAACGAATTCTTTGCAGACGAAGTCGCTGGCAACAGCTAGTTTTAGATAAAAGTAATTATTAGTTAGAATCAAAACATGTAGGTAGTAATATAGAATAATAATTCTTGAAACTTTTAATACTTTAAACACAGTATAAATGAATTTGTATTTTGATGCTTCTTTGCTTTTATTCACTACAGCGCTATGAAAATAAGACGTACTGAAAAATATATCATGTAAAGACAAAAACTTATCGCTTGCATACATGATGGGCAAATAAAATTAAAGTAAAATGTTTTATTTATATACTTTTATGTTTTACTGTTAATACACTACACATAAAAAATCCGACGGGTCCGGTTAGTGCGTTAAGTCGCATACACACAGACAAATAAACAAAAGAATGCCAAGTTCAAGTTCAAGTGTATTTTGCGCCGCGCCACGCGAGTTGAGGTCATTACCGTCTGCATGTAGGTATTATTGTAGACTGCAGAAGTTATTTAGTTAATACATATACATCATACATTAGGTAGGTATGGTCCGAAGAAGCTTAGCTCACCTACGCGTCGCGTACGTGAAATATCTTAATACTGTAAATCTGTCAGATATTTAATTAGGTATGAATATTATTTTTTTTAATAATTGTATACACTAGGTATATTATAATATAGAATAAGACAGAAGGAAAAATGGTTCTTCATAGCGCAATTATTAAAATGTAATTTATTAAACAACATTTTCTGATTTTGAGTCTCCAAACCAAGTACCTACTTACAAAATAAAATATCGAATATTAAAATACCTAAATTATCAACTGATAATTTTAGCGAATTTATCCTAATGTTGTACATAATGCAAAAACCACGTTGTAGCTTACTAACTAGGTACAGAAAGTTTCCGAATAAAACAGCTTAAAATGCCGAGGTAAAAATAACATCACTACTTACATCATAGTATAAAACAAAGTCGCTTTCTGCTGCCTGTCTGTCTGTCTGTCCCTATGTATGCCTAGATCTTTAAAACTACGCAACGAATTTTGATGCGGTTTTTTTATAGATAGAGTGATTCAAGAGGAAGGTTTACATGTATAATACGCAGACGAAGTCGCGGGCAGAAGCTATTGTTGTAATAAAGGTGTCATTAATGTCACTGTGAACAGTTTCATTTTTATTCATTCAGGTGTGTCGAATAATAATAATACTTCATGAAAAAAGGTTTACAAGGTCTGATTGATTCTACCTAATGTATTCCGATTGGACCATAAGGGTGTGACCAAACCGCCGCGTATACGCAGTGACGTGTCGTAGGCATCACGTTATCTTACCGTTTCTTCATACATTTTGTTGCGATTCCGTAACGTCACCGTTTTTTAAGCGGCGGTGTGGTCGCACCTTAAAGTAACAAGTTTTTTACTTACCACTATTTCGTTCCATAAATCTCTTGTAAGAGTCGATTATCGACATGTTGAATTGAGGATTGGACATTCCTGTAATAAACGAAATAAAAAATATTTATTAATTACCATAGAAATACCTAATCGATAAAAGGGATAGTGCTGGACCATATTCATAAAGATAAAAAAATCAAGGTAGCTTTTTTTGTTAAGTAGGTACGTATACGTACTATCTCATTATTCACTAGGGTATACTTTGAAAATAGAGAATTTGGTCAAAATAAACAACTTTATTCTTTTAAGTAAAAACCCTTATTGTCTTTTTTTTATCCTACCGGAAAAGCTTCGGTAAAACCGCCACCATCAAGAAAAATGCACCAAGAATCTTTAGAAAGCAAAGATAGAAATGTAGGTAGGTACATCCTGCGTGGTTTACTCTTTGATTTTACTGAAATAGGGTTTGCACATCAAGGAAAAACATAAAAAAAATTGGGGTAGGGTAAGTTATACAGTGATACTACGGTTCTCAAATATTGTAAATGAACTCATTTTTAGGCCCATTTAACCTCTTAATTGTGACACTACCCAAAAGAGTCAAGGGCCTTGCATATTAGAATAAAAACAGGTATTGACCCCCTACAAGACACTAAACTTAGTACGACTTTTTACGTCATCTCCACCTATATGGTTCCCAGTGACTTGCACCATACTATGTGTGAAAGTTTCTACATTCCCAACGCAAACGCATAATTATCGGAAATTTTGATTAGTATATCAAACAATACGCAATTTTCTCACGAATACGAAGTTGCCTAAGTACCTGATTGATCTATAGTTGAGGCAATTAACTTTATAACCAATGTCTTTACTTAACAGTACACTATTGTTTATCAGGCTACGGTCAGAATATTGTTTTATGAATGAAGAAAGATTAACTGGAAATGCATTCTCATTACTTTTTGCTGTTACAATATTTATGAATCGTAACTAATTTACAATCCAAATCACTTGGGAGTGTAATGCGCAATTTTGAGTCATGTCGACCAAGGCTACTACAAAAGTATACACGTTTAAATGAAAAGCAACATTATTATTATTATGTACTAACTAGATGAACAAATCGAACATTATACTCGTACATATTTACTAAGTGGGACAGTGGGACACTCAATTAGGCTAATATAATAATAATAATAAAATATTTACTAACTATAACTTTTTATAGTTATTTTAAGTTTAGTTTATAATTTAATCATAGTTTAATTTGTTTTTTGTAAATATGTATATTGAGTAAATAGCTATAGTTTCAGAATAAAATTGATAATAGTAAACTTACATAAACAAAATGTATATTATGTAGTTACTCTCGTTATTGGCTTTTCTAATAGTAATATTATCTTTTACATAGATATGAACAAACGATTAGTACGTATGATTACCATGCATATGCATATGTATGTACATATAAATCAAATCTTCATTTCGTGATCAAGGCTCTCACCGCGCAGAAGTCGGATAATGGATATTACACGCTATCTATATGTATATTTCATTACATGTCAATATTTGTATAATTCTATATATATATTTTTGTATATGAATAGGAAGGCAAACGAGCAAGTGAGTCACCTGATGGTAAGCGATCACCACTGCCCATAGACACCCGCAACCCCGGGTGTATATATAAATTTGTTAGTGTTATATCTCTGTTAAATAAAAAATGACTACTTTTATAATTGCGACTCCATTATTACCCTGTTCCTAAACTAGAATGGCATCTTTTTGAAACAAATGTCTTTGCATCTGAAAAATTAACCTCAAAGACCCAAAGCCGGCAGAACCTTAGTAATAGGCACCCTGTTGGCACTCGTCGGGCCTGTAACCCTAAAAAACGACAAATTACAAGACTAACAAAATAAAAATACAACTGACATTGAACATTAGCTCCTAGAGTACTAATAGCCTTGATAGCCTCGAGTGACACATTAAGGTTGACCCAACTTAAGAAGCGACACACATTTCCCCCTGTTTTGGCAGTCGATTATGAGTCGTATGTCACTGACACGTAACGGTTATGACATCGACAGTTTGTAATGGATTGTGTTTGTATAAACGTGTAAGTAATAAATTCTTGAATTTATTTTAGAGTGTAAGTACTTTTTTTATGTGAATAGGAAGGCAAACGACCAAGTGGGTCACCTGATGGTAAGCGATCACCACTGCCCATAGACACCCGCAACCCCGGAGGGGTTGCAGATGCGTTGCCAACCTAGAGGACTTAGATGAAATATGCCTCTTGTGCCCGTAATTTCCCCGGCTGTCTTACTCTCCACACCGGAACACAGCAGCTAAATAAATGCTATAATGCTATATTGAGAAAAAAGTTACTAAGTATGTCTATGTGTACAATATATATTTAGGTACACTAAAGCGTGTTTTAGAGAGCGTGATGGTATGTAGATACCACATTAAATATAAGAGATGCATTAGATCATTTAAAATTACTACGAGTAAGTCTATTACGCACCTACAGACATCCTGCCGCATTGTTCCACATCATAGCCTGCATATACTTGAGATAATCACTATAATAAAATATGCCTCCTCTGTAGATACCTACAGGATAAGGCTGC
Organism: Pandemis heparana; assembly: GCA_963854515.1. NCBI lineage: Eukaryota > Metazoa > Arthropoda > Insecta > Lepidoptera > Tortricidae > Pandemis > Pandemis heparana. The sequence goes on from OY978010.1 coordinate 7,135,881, forward strand.
TATACACCGGAGTCGTGATTAGCTTAGCTTATGTAGCTCGTGGCTTCGGCCTCATAGAATAATAACATATAATAATATTATAGTTATGATAAAGACAGGTACTTAGTTGTTTCTTCATTATCATCACCATCATCATATCAGACGTAGGATGTCCACTGTTAGACATATTATGATAGGCCTTCCCCATAGGCCGCAGGTAGTTCCCTATCACGTGGCAATTAAGGAAAATCCGTGTTTAGGACGCGCTTACACTACAAAAAAATCTTCAGTCTAAATGTCAGCTTTCTAGATTTAGTACTTTTAAAATTCCTTGGCTTTGCAGCTTAGTATAATCTTTGGTGGCAAACCAACTTAAGTGCAGCACGTATGACGCGCTAACTGTAGTTTATTCATGTACACACTTAACGTTCAATTGTTCGCAATCTTTAGATACCTATCTAAACACTATTATAAGCAAAACTAACATAACATACCAGACGAGCATTCTAATTAAGTCCTTGAAAGGATATTTTGAACTAAAACAATTCGAGGGATTTGTTCTAAGTCTTAAGGAATCAACCCTCTTTTACAACAGAAGGGACTAGAACCAACTTATTTGACTTTTAGACTTTTAGGAACATTCTATGAATTTGTTGAAACAATAAGGCACACATTTTACTAAGAAACTCAAATTCTGATCTCTCTAGACTACATACAGGGTGTATCAGATAGCCCCTAACAATAATCAACTGGGGTATATAACCATAGCCACAGAAGCTAAAAAAAATATTTAAAAAAAATTGGAGTAATTTTTTTTTATATTTTCTATAGGAATGGTATTAACTGCAATCATTCCTATAGAAAATATAAAAAAAAAATTTACTCCAAATCTTTTTTAAATATATTTTTTAGCTTCTATAGCTATGGTTATATACCCCAGTTGATTATTGTTAGGGGCTATCTGATACACCCTGTATAGAATTAAACATATTTTTTTAAATCAAGTCTATCACATTTCTGTTTTTTTAACAGCAAATTGAGCAGTTGAAATCGTGATGTTCAGGGTCCCGACCATAACGTCTTAGCGCGATGCAATTCAGACTCAGTTCAGGTTTTAGCTGTCATTTTTAGTATGGATCTGACAGCGAGCGAACCTAAACTGAATCAGAATTTAATCGCATTAAGACGTCATAGTAACCCCCAGCTCTTAATTTAAAACATCTAAATAAGTCATTACATCGGCAATATGCGTCACCTGTGAAGTACATAAAGCCTTTTACAAATAAGCAGATAGGTACATCAAACAATGAAGAATGGCCAGTTGACGTAGAATTAAGTAAATTGCCTAATGATCGTTTTGGTAAGGCTGATTACACTACCTACGAGTAGGCTGTTTGATAGAATACCTTAGTGGAAGATTTCGAGAATCTTTAAAACTGTTACCATCTTCTTCACCTAAACAGATAGAAATTGTGCTAAATGAGAGTCGGACTCGCGCACCGAGGGTTCTATACAAATTTGGTAAGTAGTTATTATAATCCAGTGTTAGCAGAGCTCTGTTCCTAAGCAAAACGTAGACAGTGTGAGGTTATTTATTGATTAATCACATAGATGTCTGCAAATAAAAAAATAGTTTTTTAGATTTATTTCATTACTTAATTGTGCATTAAGAGCTGCTTTCATAAAAAAAAAACATGTTTCTAGGATAACAGCTGGAAGTACCCTATAAGTTTTTATTGAAGTAAATAAGACGATGTGCTTTGTGTTGTGTGACGATGTTTATTGGAGTGAATATTATTATATACTTAAGTGAATACATTGCTATAGAGGGGCAATAGACAAAATATAAATCATTTTAAAATAGAGCTGCTATCTATGATATAACCTTGATACCCCCCCCCCCTCAATGTTAACTGTCGTGAGGTTAAAATTGTTAACATTATAAAGAATTGAGCGTCACATTAAATAAATTCACAGTACTTTAAGTTTTTCTACATAGTAATTATGTTTCGCTATGCCTAATCCCTTTGTAAAAATGATTATCTGCGATATTGTCATTAGTTGAACATAATGATATTTCAAACATGTTTTTAATATAGCAATCTTTAATAAAAATGATATTCAATATCCATATATGCTTGGTTCTCTTACTGTTTTCATTACAGTCTATCATTTTCAAAGCACTTTGATTGTCGATGCGTAGATAAGACTTAATATTGTAATGACCAAAATTCGGTAGAATATCTTTTAAATAGACAAATTCCGTAGTAGCCATGGACGCTGCCACATACTCGGCTTCTGCAGTTGACAGTGCTATCGTCTGCTGTTTCTTTGTGAACCAAGATACTAAAATTATTGTTACAGAAAATGGCACAACCACTCACGCTTTTCCGGTCTCTGCTGCTTGCCCAGTCCGCATCGGTGTAGCACAGCAATTGACTTTCTTCTGATCTTGCGTATCTTAGACATTTGCGCGACGTTAGTTTTAAATATCTGAGTACCTACGCTTTTCGCTGCTGTCTACAGTGTGTTTGTAGGCTTGTCCAGGAATATCCGCTTAAATATGATGTAGCAAAAGTGAATCTGGACGTGAAACTGTGGAAATATGAATGAGTGATTTAATCAACTCTCGATAAGGTACATCAATCAACTATCGTTTCTTCTTTGATTGGCAGTCCTTGTCCCATAGGAGCCTTGTGTTCCTTTACATTCCATCATTCCGAATTTATCTAGCTTTTTCAATCAATTTGGCTTGGCTTATACTCAACTTTCCGTTTTCTCTCTTTATTTCCATACCAAGATATTCCTTGACTTCGCCCAAATCTCTTATCTTTAATTTTTCTTTCAGGTTATCTATTGTTTTCTTTAACTCTACCGTTTTTCCTGTTATTAAAATATCGTCGACCCAAATAAGTAACCATAGGTACGTTGGTTTTGTAGTACAAACAGAAGTCATATTTTCATTATTCAAATCCTTGCGTTATGACGTAATTATGGAATCTCTCTTTCCAACATTTCGGAGCTTCTCTCAGTCCGTATAGCGATTTTGTAATTTCAGTACTTTCCTGCTGATACTTTAACGCCCTCTGGTGGCTTTATGTACACTTCTGTGTGTAAATAACCGTTTAAAAAAGCATTTTGAACGTTCAGCTGTTTCTTTGGGAAGTTTTCTTGTACTACTTGGCTAAGCATAATTCTGCTGGTCGATACTCTCGCAACTGGAGACTAAACATTATTAATGTTGTCTGTTTGAAAACCTTTTGCAACTAATATTGCTTCTTTCTTCCGTTTTTTTTTCGTCTTAAATATCCATTTTCTATCTATAGCTTTCTTCCCTTCAGGTAACTCAACTTCTTTCCACGTATTTACCTCTTCTAGAGAATCTATTTGGTCATTAATTGCCTTTTTCCAATCTTCGCATTCACTTACGGCTTCTTTGTAGGTAAGTGCGCGGTTCTGACTCCACTAGTAAGCAAAATGCTAATACAGGATGTATCAGATAGCCCCTAACAATAATCAACTGGGGTATATAAGCATAGCTATAGAAGCTAAAAAAATATTTAAAAATAATTGGAGTAAAATTTTTTTTTATGTTTTCTATAGGAATGATTACAGTTAATACTACCATTCCTATAGAAAATATTTATAAAAAAATACTCCAATTTTTTTTTAAATATTTTTTTTAGCTTCTGTAGCTATGGTTATATATTATACCCCAGTTGATTATTGTTAGGGGCTATTTGATACACCCTGTATATATATATTATATGCATCATCCATTTTATCATCTGCCGTATAGTAGTCCTCAAATCGAGGTGGTAATTTTCTTTCTCTTCGTGGCCGTCCTGTAGTTTCTTGGTTACTCGTAGTTTGATTATCTGCTCTTGGTGGTATTACTTGTTCCTGAGCATTTGTATATCTTACACTTTTATACCTTTTTACTTTACGTTTTTATTTTATTCCTAGCTATTTATATTTATAGGCAACATCTTATCTATAACCCATAACCTATTGAAGTAAATAAGACGATGTGTCTTGTGTGACGATGTTTATTGGAGTGAATATATTATATACAAGAGTGAATAAATTGCTATAGAGGGGCAATAGACAAAATACAAATTATTTTACCATAAAGCTACGATATATAACCTTGACAGTTTTCACATGACTGCAATTTGTGTGAAAAACCTTTTGTTTTCTTGATTGTGTAAACTGAGAGGGTTGATTTTTTCACAGCTTCAAGGGACTGTTACATTTTGTAGTATTATAAACTGCTCTTATTTTATCAAAAACACACGATTTTAGTAACGAATTTTATTTAAACGGTTTAACAAATAACTCATAATAGGGAACAAAGGCTGCAATACTTCTAAACAAGTCTTCCGCACGATGAAGTACACAATTTACTTAGAATCACGCAATGATATAAAGAAGAAGCAACACAAGGTAGCTCACAAAACACGGTGACCAAGAAGATGCTTCCAGGGCGACGGATGCGGCAGGTCGATGGAAAAAGAGACCCGGCGCTGCAAGAGGGCGGGTATTTAAAAGACCAGTCGCATGACGTTACTTGTTTACCACTTAATTGGCTAAGTCTCTAACAGTACCTATAAAAATGTGGTTTAAGACAAAGAATTGAAAAACATCATATGTAACGCATTCAGCAGTGTGTCAATCATGAATTACAGACAGAAAATTCTGGTATAAAAAGTTTGTCAGCATTTGCACACTGTTGTACTTTCAACAATTTGTGACTAAAAAGAAATATTATGACCGAGGCACTGAGGTGCACCTTATTATCCGAATCTATCTGTGCATCGTAGATAAGACAAAAGGAATCCATTGTTAATGATGTTGCAAAGGTTTAATTGCACTTGATAAGACTTAATATGGTGGGATAATTTAATTGAGTATGAAATAATGCAAGCACAATCCGTTAACAAACGAGTCTTACTAGATAGCGGAAAACAAGACATGTTTGGCTTAAAATTGCAGATTTCTATGAACTAAGATTTATCAAACATAAACTTAACGCTTCTTATTTTACACTAAAATCTGATAGACGGGCCTGCGGATCACCTAATGTTAAGTACCTAGGTGTAGTCACCGCCGCTGATCAGACCTTTAAAACGTTATGAAAAAAAAACCGATATAATACCGGTATATGTCGTTTGTGTTTAAAATTTCGTTCAAACAAATTCTATATTCCTTCATAAGGTTATATCATATCATAACGGAAAGAAAACCATAACGTTATGAAATAATATATACGAACGATACGATACGATACGATACGATAATTTATACGAACTACGCGCACGGGTATAAAGGGGCGCAGAGTAGGACGACAAAGGGGACCGAGAGAGGTAGGTGCGGGCGGGCAGTGCGTCAAAAAATAGCGTTATACAAAACGTTATAATGTATTTAAAAACGCTATTCGGCAATATAGCGTTATGAAAAATAGCGTTACGCAAAAATAACGTTTATTAAAGGTCTGCCGCTGATAGACACCTACTGTCGTTGATTGCTTGCAGAAAGTGGCACACTCGCCTTTTAAAGGCCACCTATAATGTTGTGCCAAGTCGGGAAAATCATTCTCAACAGGGCAAGTAGCACTGCTAAACGGTACAGTGAAGGAGCATTTATCAATCGAAGTAATATAGATGGAAAATTCTTTTCCGTCTAAAATTTTGCATAATCATTATCATATCACAATCTGGGTCGAGTACTAATCTACTACTACTACTCTACTTGTGATGAATTTCACACAAATCCATGAAGCCATTTATGCGTAATTAAAACACAAACAAGGGTACGTGTTAAAATAGATAAAGTTTAAAATGTATAATGGTTTAAAATACATAATGGTTCAAAATCACATAATGCGGTTTTCTCAGAAAATTAATATAAATTAACAGAATTGTTATAAACTAAACCTAACCTAAACCAATCTATACATTATCTAATCTATTCAAAAAAGTTCACCTGGCTAATAGTTTTACGGAAAATTGCATTATATATTTAGAGCCATTGTGAATTTTAACCCAGTAAACATTTTAAACTTTATATACCTAGGTACCTATTCTGATTCGCACACCACAAACAAACAACCCATATCAAATTCAAATTCAAATTCGTTTATTCATTTAAACAACGTGGTTACAAACAAGGCAACAATCAAGCAAGCAAGCAAAGCAATGCAATGCAAGGCAAAGTGCTGTGCATTTGCACATTTATAATATCAGGGGCCTTACCATGACGTCCTAATTCCGACGCAGTTCAAGTTTTAGCTGTCACTTTTAGTATGAATCTGACAGCGAGCGAACCTAAATTGAAACGCATTAAGACGTCATGGTACGGCCCCAGTAGGTATTTACCTAAGTACAATATAATTTTAAGGACTAACTGACTATACGCTGTAAACAGTGTTTCACATGCGGAAACCAACTGCATTAAACTTGAATACCAGGCAATTCTAAAACAGGCCTGGTGAACGTAGTTGTCCCCCAAAGTCCGAAAACAAATAATCCGACGGCTAATTTGCATCATTCGCAATAAAATTGGCGCAAAATGCGAGACGTTGGACTCGCGCACAAGGTTCCATAAAAAAACCGTCCTGCTGCTAAGCAGCAGTGCTTGCGCTGCTGTGTTCCAGTGTGGAGAGTAAGACAGGCCGGGGAAATTACGGGCACAAGAGGCATTTCATTTAAGTCTTCTAGGTTGGCAACGCATCTGCAATCCCTCCGGGGTTGCGGGTGTCTATGGGCAGTGGTGATCGCTTACCATCAGGTGACCTACTTGCTCGTTTGCCTTCCTATTCACATAAAAAAGGATTTGCTTGTAAAAATGATTTTGAGAATACAAAAACATCTTTCAATTCATCTTTCTTATTGAAGTACCTAGGTAATTGCCATGAGAGCTATGTGATGTGAATGTACCAAATTTATAAACAGTCGGGCCATTAAAAATCGAGTTACAAGAATTAATTAGAGGTTACCCTACTTTCATTGTTTGTTGTTACTTAGCTGGATATTTTTACAAGTGAACCTTAAGGAAAAGGATGTTGATAATGAAAAAAACCGTACTATTACAGACAGCAAAATAAAGTTTGTACCTATAGGTATAGATACGTATAAAGTAATTATAATAACAAATTTATTCTAGATAATGTCCTATATTAGTGAAAACTGTAATGCATCCTTCCTGCTTATTATTGTTCATTTATAACAGTAGATACATATCTCTATTTTGTTGAACTCTAAACTTATTGTTTAATAACTTCTAAAAACTTCAGGTCCTACCTGATAATTTGATAATTTGAAGTGAGTCAAAAACCGAAATGATTTTTACCTGCAAGTACGGGACCCTATAAAATAAACATTCTTTAGACAGAGATAACATGACTGTAGCATGACCAACAGGAAGAGATCGGTTGGAAACATTAGTCAAAGACACTAACCAATAAAACGTGTTAATAAAAAATATCAAAAGATAACTTTTACTTTAGGTATATTCTTTAATTGTTGACATGCCATTACAACTTTGTGAAATGTAAGGTGTAAATTGAGCTTTATTCACTTTCTACAATCATTGTCATTCCTACTCCTAGAAAGCGAGTCAAACGAAAGCTTGAAATGACAGAAGAACCGCAAAAATTTAATTAGTTTCATAAGTTAGACCACGATTTTGAACTCAAGGTTGATTTTATTACAAAACGGAGTCGGTCTTGTAATTTTGCTCGATTAATGGTATCTATACGAGATGCGTGTAATATATCTAAGCTATTTAATAATATAGTCTCGAGCAAAAATAACAGGTCGTTTTTCATAGGACTTTGTATAAAAAGTGACCAGTTATTTTTGCTCGTCAGTGTTCAAGACTCGCGCATCCTATTCTGCTCCTTTGAGAAAAGGGAAGAGAAGTCACTAGGGTTTTACCTAGGTAGGGTACTGCTTGTAAGTTTTACAGTTACTCCTTAATTTCATCAAAATAATTAATTCCTGGTTAAATACACCCCCTTGCAAAAAAATCGGGCATCTATGGTTTTCACATTTTAAGGCATTAAAGCTTAGAAAGTAACCTTGGGTGCCCGTTTTTTTTTTTGCAAGGGGGTACAGGTGGCGGCACCTAAGTCTAACGTGGAGTACGCCCGCCCGCGTCCCCTGCACTCCCCCGCGATACCTTATTTTCGACTACTGCGCATCAACGGTCATCGCTAGATTTACGTGCCGGCACTTGTATATAAATGCAAAAAATTAGATTTTGAGATACGCGACCTGGGGCCTTACCATGGGGTACGTATTAAAATCCATAAAGTTTAAAATGTATAATGGGTTAAAATACATAATGGTTCAAAATATATAATGCGATTTTCTCAGAAAATTGCAAATTAACAGAATTGCTATAAACTAAACCTAACCTAACCTAAACCAATCTATAGATCACGCTATAAAAAAAATCATTATACCAAATAGTTTCACAGAAAAATGCATTATATATTTTGACCCATTATACATTTTAAACTTTATAAATTCTGATCCGCTTCCCTTACCATGATGTCTTAATGCGATTCAGTTTCGGTTCACTCGCTGTCAGATTCATACTAAAAGTGACAGCTAAAACTTGAACTGAGTCGGAATCAGGACGTCATGATAAGGCCCCTGTAGAGGAAAACAATACAGATAGCTGGGTAACCGGACAGCTGTACATACACTTTTTTTTTCCAAGCTAAAACGGAGAAGCTTCGCTTGCGCTACGCGTTCGCTCGGTAACTAAGCTAAGAAAACATTATTATGATTATACATCCTAAGTAAATACTTATGTAAATTTTATTTACAATTACGTAAGTTACGATAGCTTAGTCTCCGTGCTTCTAACATTCCTATTGGCGTGACTAATACTAGTTAAACGTTGATGCATGTTCGATAGAAAATCGAAGCCAAAAAGGGGCAATTACACCATTGCGTTCGGCTAATGTGGACGCTGAACTTGGTTCAAAATACTTTAGCCAACAAACGTCGTGAACATTTTTGACACGGATTTGTGCGGTCTGATGAATTAATCCCTACTAATATTAAAAAAAAAAAAAAAAAAAAGCGGTGGTAGCCTAGTGGTTTGACCTGTGGCCTCTCAAGCAGAGCGTCGTGGGTTCAAATCCCAGGTTCGCACCTCTGAGTTTTTCGGAATTTATGTGCGAAAATTACATTTGTAATTTGCCATGAGCTTTTCGGTGAAGGAAAACAACGTGAGGAAACCTGCACATATCTGCGAAGAAATTCAATGGTGTGTGTTAAGTTCCCAATCCGCACTGGGCGCGCGTGGGAACTAAAGCCCAAACCCTCCAATACATGGAGGAGGCCTATGCCATGAGGCACGCCGAATAACGCGACAATTTAATAATAAATAAAAAAAACGACTATAACAACAACAACATGTACTTACTGAAATTGTACCGAATTCGGAATAAAAAGGCTTATAAAAAAAAAAAAAATTAAATGCGAAAATAACTCTGTCTGTCTGTCTGTTACTCTTTCACGCCTATTAAACCACTAAGTCGATTCGAGTTCCGGGGATGGATATCCCGGAAATACGCATAGTTCCCGCGTAATAGCGATAAGCGACTTCAGTGTAGACGGAGTCGCGGACAACCGCTAGTTAGTAAATAAATTGGTTAATTCCTCTAAGGTTGCGTCAAAAACTTTACACTAGACAAGATGCAGCACCGAATAACCGCAGACTAATCCATAGGTGCCAGTAAACTATCTTGGCTAGTCTGCATACAAAATAAGTTTTTTTTTTTTTTTATATGAATAGGAAGGAACACGAGCAAGTGGGTCACCTGATGGTAAGTAATCACCACTGGCCATAGACACCCGCAACCCCGGAGGGATCGCAGATGCTGCGTGGCCAACCTAGAGGGCTAAGATGAAATGCTGATGATGACGATGAGATGAAGTAGGTATTATTTTATTTTGGCGGGCGTGAAGTAACAGGAAGTAACCTTCTATTGTGGTGCCCGGGCGATGGACACATCACTATCATTCTTCGGTGCTCATCATGTATAGTGTATTGCAAAAATCGGGTTTAATAAACGTAAAGCGTTTCCATAACAAAAATTGTTTATACGTGCCGGCTTGTAAGTCTAGCGATGACGAGTCACGTGGAGGGGATCTGCGCACCCACGAATACCATATTTTATGCTTCTGCGCATACAAAGTCATCGCTAGACTTACGTGCCGGCACTTATAAGGCCGGCACACACCAAACGCTTCCAGCGTGCTGCGTGACACGCACCAGTTGTACTTAATGTATGAAACTATGAGATCTTATAGTCTATTTATTTTAGCTAGATACTAAATTGACAATTGCAAATGTCAAATTGTGAAATAATGATACCAGCTTTTATTGTTTAGTGCTGTACTCTAAACCATCGACAATGTTTGTGGTCTGAATACAAGAGGTTTGGTCTTGTTATATTTTAAGAAAAAATACTATTGTTTTTTTTTTTATGTGAATAGGAAGGAAAACGAGCAAGTGGGTCATCTGATGGTAAGCGATCACCACTGCCCATAGACACCCACAACCCCGGAGGGATTGCAGATGCGTTGCCAACCTAGAGGACTTAGATGAAATGCCTCTTGTGCCCGTAATTTCCCCGGCTGTCTTACTCTCCACACCGGAACACAGCAGTGCAAGCACTGCTGCTTTGCGGCAGGATTAGCGAGTAAGATGGTGGTAGCGATCCGGACGGACCTTGCACAAGGCCCTACCTATCATAATCAAGCAAATTTAGGTTTATTAGTTTATTACACTAGCTTATACATACAAAAATCTATTTTAAATTTAATCTATCGTTAACTTTCGATAGTGGTGGCACATCACTATTTTGGAATTGCAAAAAACAGGCAACACAGGTAATGTCATTTTAGTATCTAGTATGAATAAATAGACTATAGATGTCAGACGCATTTGGTGTGCGCCGGCGTTAAATGCGGTTCGTTATCGTAAATAACTAGTTATACGCTGGTTAGAATAAATACATCACTGCATAGTATAAAATAAAGTCGCTTTCCGCTGTCTGTCTGTCTGTCCTTTAAAAGCTCTAAACTTTAAAACTACGCAACAGATTTTAAGGCGGATTCAAAAGGAAGGTTTTATATATGGTATTATTATACGTAGACGAAGTAGCGGGCAGAAGCTAGTTATAAATAAAATGTTGTGTTTGGTTGCAGTTATAATTAATCTTCGTGCCCCCTTATGCGTAAAGGTTGTATGTAACCAATTTTATTTAAATGTCGTTTTAAACTGTATGATTTATTATGACACAAGCTGTTGCCAGCGACTTTGTTTGCGAAGAATTCGGTTTATAGTTATTCCGCAATTATGCAATTTTCCGGGAGTCGAAACTGTCTCCGTGGGTATCAACATCTAAATCAGTTTAGCAGTTTAAAAGTGAAGAGGTAACAGATAGACAAAGTTACTTTCCCAATTTATAATACCTATTAGTAGGGATATGTAGACTTATTGTCTAATTCGCTCGCAATCGCTATCGTGTTCATTTTGACAGTTCTTGTATGAATGTGACAGCTAGCTGATTCCGATGCCAATTGTCAGCCTATACATGAACTGTCAAAATGAACACGATGGCGATTGCGAGCGAGTTAGACAATAAGCCTAATGGACAGAAGAGATTATTGCAAAGACAAAATGAATACAATATCTAGAGACAATAATATTATCTTATGAGATAATTCTGAAAGAGGCAAGTGCCCAGCTATAGGCAGAGATGATGACGGTGATGACTTGATGAGATATTTCCGTTAAATTAATCAGGTGTGAAAATTTCCACGAGCAAAGCATGTAAAGTAGGTACATGTGTTGTATTGCGCATTTATTATATGCTTATATAATTCCATTAATGAATTTAAGGTGGTATAATGACTGCTCGACACTTATCTGTGTAAATAAAGTGATTCAAAACCGGATAGTTATGTGTATTTTTAATTTTGCTATATTTTGTTTCAGCTCTATAAATAAAAAGTATAATATATGTTCAAATAAGTTTTAGGAAAAAAATGTAAACCCGCCTTATGCTGACGGTACTACAGTACCAATTAAATTTTTATCCAAGCCAATTTGACAGTTAGTGGGTAAATTGTGGCGCGCTTTTGCGACTATCTTTTGAATCTAGTAATTGTTATGTACAAGAAGTGGGTAAAATTTCACTAACATAATTTGATTACGTACACCAGATCCTGGGACAGATAAAACAATTAAAAAATCCTACGTATTTCATACCCTATAATATTCACATAAGGTACTTCTTAAAAAAGGAAACAAGAAGTTAAACGTTTCCGAGACCGGCAGTGAAGCCCTATAGTAATGACGACTCATTGGCACCATTTGACTACGCAACCCTAAAATCCATAGTTGACGTATGCGCCTTAACAAAACAAGAATAATTATCTTGTTAGTAAACTATGGTTTACTTGCGCTAGGTCGAGTCATATTAGCCATAAATATTTTCCATTTATTATCTGTAATTAATATTCATTAAAAGCTGGCCTAAGTGACGCACAAATCTTTCGAGAAAAAAATCTTGTTGACATTGTTATAAACAACGTCTACAACTGATTTAATTTTACGTCAAAACTTTTCTATTTATAAAACGTATACAAATCTACTTATTTATAAATAACATTTTATTATCGTTAACCTATTTGTATTTATTTCTCCGACCCTATTTGTAAATTAACGAGTATAAATTAACCAAAATTAACTAAACAAGTATAGGTACTATGATTAAAAATTAACTGTCTATTGCTTGATTTTGTGTAGGGCAATCAAAGTGCAGCAATAACTGTGGAGGTTTCGCGACATTGCACTTTACGGGATAATTCCTCTATGGCAAGTGTAGGCACCGCGCATAAATAAATGAGTAGAAAAAGGCTGTGCGTGCAAGCCATTCGTAGATCCAATTCCCACGATAATTGTTTATTGAGACAAAACCAGCAATTTATTACTTGTATTTTTTTTATTTGTTGTAAATGCAAATCAGCATTTTGTAAAAAATTTAAGAGATTTCAATGGTCTACAATAACTGGTTAGTCTTTTAGAATTAAACAAGAACACTTTTTCTGTAACAAAGTTTTAAGCCACATAGCATACCTACTTGTTAACATTCTATATTTACTAATTGCTTGTTCAGTCAAGGGCGAAAACGTATATCAGTATCACGTTTCATTTTTTTCAACTGCGAGCAGAGCTCACCTACATTATAAATCATATATATTAACTGTAGCTTCGATGCTATACGCAAAATTAGCCTTGAAAAGTAAACTTTGAACCCAATGTATCGACCAAGCTGCATTGCCCATGGTCATGGTTAGACATACAAACTTTTTGTACTCGACACAAGCCTAATTGATCAGAGTTAAACAAAAATTTTAACACTTATGTTATGTTGCAGATAATAAATGTAGTCGATTACGTTTAAAAATAACCTAATTAACTCTAATGCACAAAAAATATTAAGTACCTATGTTATTCCAATCTTTTGCTTTAATCGTGTATGTGCCGCAAACTAGGTAAAGTACCTATCTACATTTCTATTATCATTACCTACCAAAAAATAAGTGCAAGTAGTTATTGTTAAGCATGTGACATTTAAGGATCAATACTACCCGCTTTTATTTTTTTGTGATTCAAGCGGCACGGACAGGAGTGGTTTTTTATACGAACATTACACAAATAGTGTAGGTTACACTATTAAACCACAGATCTTTACGTAAATATTAAAATGGAACCGTATAAAAAACTTTCAAATTATTAAACCTATCTATTGTTTACCTACAAAGTTTCAAGTTCTTTTATTTAAGTATTTATTTTAATTAAAGGTTGAGTATCTGTTAAAAATTAACTAATAGCCATTAACAGTGCCCCATTGTGAATTGGAATATTTTACTTTATATTTGTTTAATAATTAATATTTAATATAAAATGTATAGAAAATAATATTAAAAATGTAAATGGAATAAATATGTCATAAATATTACCATCCATTGCTAAATTGGACTGCCACAATCCAAAAATATTTTCCAAACACACAGCAATAAAAATACACAACACTTTCACTGTTCAAAAATCAAATTCAAAAACGAATCCAATTTTTTACTTCTATTTTCAAAAACTATTGTTCTAAGTCGGGCTAGGACGAGCGATCGCGACACGGGATTGGTTTAAAATGCAACGGCTGTGCGTGTACCGCTCCTAAATAAGCACTCACACGCAGTTATGAGATAAAACAATTGTACACAGATTAAACTTTATTAATGTTCCTCGGCAGACATCGTTCTTCCAAATGTGTTCAATTGGAGTGAAGTACGGATTGACAGCAATCGTAGAATGTTATGGCAATGTTCTACCATTATGCGGTCAATAGCAAATTGTGCAATTGATCGTAACCCCGACAACAATGAAATCACGATGTTTGACGAGTACTATTAACACAGAGGCCAAACAGAGGCATCCTGTACTTCCGATTTCAATTTATTATATTTGTCAATGGTTTTTGACATAAGTATTTTGTTTTTTTTACTAATCAAAATAAAAAAATTAAATCAAATTTGTCCGAAGGCGCCTCTCGAAGCGGCACAACTTATTAAGTACCTAATTTATTTTAGGGGACCGTATGTGTCGGAGGCTACTATATATCCTGGAAAAGATGTGCCAATGACATCCAACGCAGGCGTTCAACACTTATGGGATCTACCGGCAGTGACACAAATCCACAGCAAACTTTTACTTCAGTCCTCAGATGCCGCTGACCGAGCAAGAATTCTGGCTGTCTCAGAAAGGGAGTCAGTCAGTGGCTGCACGCTTTGCCTTCTACGAACCTAGGCACGGTTCTAGATCCTGCACTTTTGCGCATAGCCCTGTTTGCGCTTGGGTGCTAGAGTTTGCGAGCCTCACCGATGCCGTTGTGGAAAGGAAGTGGACCATTTAGGCCGTCACGGACTGTCCTGCGTGTAGAGTGCTGCCCGCTTTTTTCGCCATGGGGCACTTAACGACCTCATCCGTCGGGCCCTCACCACCGCATCAATTCCAGCAACTCTGGAACCTTGCGGCTTGTTGAGGGGACGATGGAAAGAGGCCAGAAGGTGCCACCCTGGTGCCATGAACTCTGGGGCGTTCTTCGGTCTGGGACGCGACGTGTGTCGACACCTTTGCCGCGTCCCATATACAAGGCACCGCACTAAGCCGGGGCAGCTGCCGAACATGCCCAAACGAGCAAGCGTCGCAAATATTCTGCATTAACGAACTACCATGTGTTTGTGGCGCTTGCTTTCGAAACAATGGGAGCTTGGTTGGCGGACACCAAAAACATAATAAAAGATCTTTAGGGCTGGCGTTTACCTCTCTCAAAGGCTAGGAATAGCAGTTCAGAGAGGCAATGCGGCCAGCGTCTTGGGGTCGACGCCTGTGGCGGAATATTTTGACGACGTATTTACCTTATAGTTTTAGTTTTAGTCACTTTTAAAATCTTGTTGTTTTGTTTTAATATTTACTATTATTATTATTATTAAATTAATTTAAGCTCATTATAAGCAATTTTATGTTCAATATTCAGCGTTTTTACTGCGATTTTATCATTACTATCCTGTTAAAAAATATTGTTAATAAAAAACACGAAACTTTTTAGATAGGTCCCATAGATTTATTTATTCATCGTTGTTCTTCCATTGTGGAAGTATTTGTCTTAATCGTTAGAGAATATTAACGTTGGGATTTATTTTTATCTCCACCACATTGGTTGATCTAGCGACATTTTTAATTATGGCTTTTTAATTTACCAAATTGTTGTCAGGAACTTGAGACTCAAGTGGCCAGTCAAGTGGCAAGTGGAAGTGAGTGTACTTAATTATGATTACGTGAGTTTGACTATAAGCGTGAAACAACAATGAAAGTGTTTGACAATTTCGTTGATCGAGATCGAAAAATGAACTACTAAATGGATATTGAAAGTGACAGGTTATTTATTATTTGGATTGTGTGGTGTTGATTCAAGTGTTACTTTGCATAGGTCCATGTGAAACTGGATGGATAACCTTACTTAGGTATTACTCCACAAAATAATAAGGTCCCGTCCCGTACAATATACCCGTATACTACCCGTGTACCAACCTCTCTTGCGCAGTACAAAAACTCTTTTTACTTCCTATGCTTATACAGTTAAAAAAATTGTATTTATATTGTATCAAATGACTTTTTATAAGTATTTTAGTGCATAAAATAAAATATTCGTCTAACACCAAGGCTCTAGAATTTTATACAATATTTTATAGATATTATGTCTTTCTTATGATCTGTGTTCTATATTCACCTTCGCCTGCAGCTCGGGCGGGTTCAAACGTTTCGGGAAGAATGACGAGTTTTGTGCACTTCTTGATGTATAATACTATCGTAATATCCATAAAACAATAACCTAATTATTATTATCTAAGTGCAGAATATACAAGCAACGCAGCTCCTATGAATTTCATGTCTTTGAGTAAACACAAATTTGACTCTCTTACAAACTGTCTCTACCTGTACTATCAGCCAAATATGTGGTCTACCACCCTAAGGTTGAAATTACTTTGCACGTCACAATATATAATGTCGATAAGACAGGCTGTCAACTTGAAAGTTCCACTTTAGCGACATTTTCATTTGATAGGACCACATAATTGGGCGACCGTACCTTCCAGTCGCAGTGTTCATCTAAAATAAGTCTAAGGAAATTAATATTTCTACGGTAATTAGTGTGCATGAAGCCTCGAGTTGGTTTAATGCTTCTAAGGTGCCTCGTGCGTAAACCTGCACACAACAGGTAATTTATGGTATACATACGGCAAGTTCTCGAGTGATTAATAAATGTCCATTATTGTTTCTGCACCACACTGCTAGGTGCTAAGTAATAAAAATATTACTATAGATAGATTTGATATGACTTCACCATTTTACTTTGTTAATAGTAAGTGTAAATTGTATGATTACTTGACTAATATTGTGACATAAAAATCCAAACCGTATTTGTATTTAACGAACTCTTCATTATTGCTCTTTTTGCTATTGTATACTTTGTTCTTTGTTTCTGTATTGTTTTGTACTGATTTGTGGTGTTCAATAAAGAGTATTTGTATTGTATTGTATTGTATTTTATTGCTTTACCGTATAATATATTTTTTATTCTTATGCACAAGGTTCGAGAGAGCAAAGTTTTACCTTTGGTTTGTTAGTTTTGATTTACTTGTGCGTTTGGATTTTAGCAAAATTAAGCGACGTTTTTACCTCATGCATCTTACTCTCTTATCTAAAGAAAGAAAGAAGAGATTTATTCATTTTGCAAGACACAAATATAAGATCATGTACACACAGTTTATCCTTATTTATCTCTAATACTTTTGGGCCTTTTTATTTTAATGGCCCTACTTAAAATTTGGTAGAAGTATAATATAAGTATTCAAAATATATGACATACGAGTAAATCAAAATCTATGGTACAGGTGGCGGCGAATAAGTAAAAAGTGGAGGGGATATGCGCAGTATGAAAATGATGTTGTTTTTCATACTGCGCTTATCCCCTCCACGTTTTACTTATTTGCCGCCTATTATACTTAACTCAATTTATACGCAAGTTACGCATCGTATTACCATACATGCCATCTATGCAGATGTCAGCAGGGTCCACTGGACCGTACTCACCGCTTCAATCGCTTGATTTACAGTGCCTACCCAGGATATAAAACGAGTGATGATATACTGAATTTATTATATTAATCAGAATTGCAAATTTGCGTATTTATTTATAAGGCACAGCAAAACAGCGCATCTTTGTCCTAAATAGGAAGAGCAAAACATGCTATCAAAAGAAATCTGCTATAATGACGCATTTAAGCGTGTCCTTACCTCTTTTGTTTTTTTTTTTTTAATTTCGATCTGTGATAAATCCGCACGCTTCGACCAATCAATACCTATTAGAAAAGTAAAGTTACCTAGTTCTTCTGATACAGCGTATAAAATAAAAATAAATTATTATTGTTCAATAACTAACCTCTATGGATTCTGTCCGAAATAAATGTTTTTTTTATTATTGTAGGACGAAGAGGCGGGGGGGGACGAAACTTAAAGAGTCGGCTTCACGCGATAACAGACTTTATTACGATACAAGAGGAACATATACATACATTGAATGCTTCCAGAACTGATTAGTGTATCCAAACTGGGTTGAAGTACACTAGAACAGCAATGGATATCAATTAGTGCCAAGACGCTTAAGAGATTCAGCTAGGTGAGTGCTCAAAGCGTGCAAAGTACTAAGACCCTACTGGCGAAGCTCTCGATGAGTCGATGCGCTGCTCCGGGGGTCATGATTCTACGGGAGACAAACGATAGCGCGATCTAACTCGACGACAGCGCCATCTATTGGAGTTTATTGTAACCATGCCTCATACCGCGTAGATCATTATGGGCGCGGCAGTACTGCTCACGCCATCTAGCGGCGTATTATGTTTACTTTGTGTATATCGTGTTACAGCTCTCCCCCTCTGGCCACGAAGTCGACTCGACAAGTAGGACAGTAACCTCTATTGCCTTGCATTAATAGGTGGTTTCCCGCGGGGTTTAGCCACTCCAGCGGTGGTTGGCTTCTTGGGCCTTCCTCTTTGATGAAATTATCATTTTTCACAATCTCTAAGGTCGTGCTTCACATCATCTGGTGTTCTCAATTCGCGTCCAAATGTTAGGTACGCGGGTGTTCGGTTTCTCCCTCCCCCTGGACCAGAACTGCACCGATAGCGGTAGATGGAAAGAGTGTGTAATCAATCCCTTCGATGTCACACTCTTCATCATAGTTCTGGAGTGTATTTCTCGCATCTTCATAAAGTGCGTCCAATATGGGCGAGTGATTTATAGGATAATCGTGATGAGGTCTCTTCTTAGGAGGCGAGTGGAGATCCAATCTGATCAAAGGGCCGTAACAACGTGCCGTGTTGCTCTCCTCTGGAAGCGATGGTGAGAAAGAGACGTCGTCATCAGGGGTAATGGCACCAATATCAACATTATCCCGAAACTTAATGAAACTCTCTTCGTAGAGTTCAAACTGTTCACCTGGGTCCTCTATGAAATGCCACGTGCACTGCGCCAAGCTGATGTCGATGTGAGCATCTTGGATAAACCCAACACCGAGAAGTGTCCGGTTGCGACGTGATTCAGGCAGAACCAAGAAAGTTGTCATCACCGTGCGTTCATTTACCTTCACTGGAGCCTGAGTAACAAGAACGCTTTGCCTTTTTTGGTTCCCGTCAGCGAACGCTATGCCGATTCCCACTTCTTTGAAACCATACCCCTTTTTCTTTAACGCGCAGTAAAGGGAGTATGAAGCAATACTGGATTTAGCGCAACAATCCAGGTATGCTGCACCAGATATTCCACCGATTTCAACGTATATAACTGGCCGATCTCGTGCGTCAATAATTGTGTCGACAGAGCAAAATTCTACAGCTGGTGCGGGTTGCTGCGTTTTCGTTGAATGGCAGGTTGGGCAGTTGGTCCTAACTACCCCAGGAGCACCACAGCCATAACACCTAAATCTTGGTGTGGACGGAGACGGATGCTGAACAACTGCATCAATTGTATCAGATCTCGCAGCTTCCTTTGGTGCGTTATCTTTGCGAGCAGTCAGCTTCCGACAATCCTCAGCGGCATGACCGTAGTTCTTGCAGTATCTGCACCGCGGTTTACGCATTAAGGTTGACCTGGAATCTTGGTTGTGCTGGATCGGTTTCGTTTCGTCGTGAGTTACAGCAACCTTTTCGTTCAAGACGTGTTCAGCAGCGTGAGCGGCTTTAAGCAGTCCTTTAAAGTCCTTAAAGTCGGCGCGTGGTACCTTGTCTCTGATGTCTAAGCGCAGCAATCCGTATAACATATCTAACTGCACTGTTTCTGTATGTCCGGGGCTAGGTAATTGTGAGAAGAACAGCCGTTTCCGACGTATGAAGTCGTCTGTTGACTCGCCGTGCAGCTGTTTTTGTAGAATGTCTAGGTATAGCAGGTAAGGTTCTCGAACAGGTGCAAAGTTGTCCCGAAGTCGTGCCTCAAAATCAGTCCATCTTGTAACGTCGTTTTTTACTCCTAGCCACCAAACTCCAGCTTCACCTTTCAGTAAGATTGGCAACTCGCTAAGGGCTGTTTGGTCTCCCATATCAGCTGATCGTTTGAATATGTTTACTGCAGACAGGAAAGCTTCTACTAGTTCCGGATCCTTGGTTCCGTTATAACTGTACGTACAGTTGATGAATGAGCCCCTATTAGTTGACGGAGCAGGCATTCTATCCAAAAGTTGGGCAAATTGGTCAGGTGAAAGCATTGTTGTTGGTTTCCTCTTGGTAGTTGTGACTCTTCCAGACCGCGTGATAAAAGTTGGGCTCTTAAATTTCGACGTTCCAAAACCTCCTCGACTCATTAATAATGTAGGTCGTCTATTAGCGTATGTCGTAGCGCTTCTCGTAGCGCAGGTCGAAATCCGTAGCACCGTAGCTCGTAGCCGATGACGTAACGAGTCACGTAGCAAATGACGTCACGCAGACGGGTCCCACGTGCAGGCGCCAATGTAGGACGAAGAGGCGGGGGGGGACGAAACTTAAAGAGTCGGCTTCACGCGATAACAGACTTTATTACGATACAAGAGGAACATATACATACATTGAATGCTTCCAGAACTGATTAGTGTATCCAAACTGGGTTGAAGTACACTAGAACAGCAATGGATATCAATTAGTGCCAAGACGCTTAAGAGATTCAGCTAGGTGAGTGCTCAAAGCGTGCAAAGTACTAAGACCCTACTGGCGAAGCTCTCGATGAGTCGATGCGCTGCTCCGGGGGTCATGATTCTACGGGAGACAAACGATAGCGCGATCTAACTCGACGACAGCGCCATCTATTGGAGTTTATTGTAACCATGCCTCATACCGCGTAGATCATTATGGGCGCGGCAGTACTGCTCACGCCATCTAGCGGCGTATTATGTTTACTTTGTGTATATCGTGTTACATTATTATTTTATTTATTATACCTATTCACCAACGTCACTATCTAGGAAGCTAGAATTATCTGCAAAAATCAGCTGGGTTGCAAACATGCGAGTGTAGCAATAGTGCTGAGCTTCTAGTGTAAGTTTTTGACAGAAATAAAATCTCGTAGTTTCAACAATTAAATTCTCACGGAATCCCTACTAATATTATAAATGTGAAAGTAACTCTGTCTGTCTGTCTACTACGTTTTCACGCCTAAACCGCTGAACCGATTTTAATGAAATTTAATACAGAGATAGTTTTAGTCCCGGGAAAGGATGTAAGATAGTTATTATCCCGCGGGATAGCGATAAGCAAGTTCTGCGCTGACGGAGTCGCAGGCAACCGCTAGTATGGAATAAAGAGGACTAGGTATTTATAATGGCTGACTATTTAATACCTAACGATAATGATACCGAAGCTGGGATGGTGATGGCTGATTGGATGTTTACAAAGATGAAACACAATTCACGAAGGAAGTCCTGTCCAGTCGCATTAAACCGGAGATCGTGTAGTGTAGAAGATCAATTTAAACACCTTGCTCGACCTTAATACTTAATGCTCACAAAAGTCCATCATCTGATATTTTATAAATGCAGCCTTCAAATGCGAATGTACTGTAATAGTGGTGTTTGGCAATAACTAAGGCCGCCGAAATGTGCAAGTAATGTCCACAAACAAGTTTTACAAAGGCCCTGAAGTTGGCCAGCATCGCTGAAGCTGATAATAATTTTGTATTATTTAAGCACGTTAAAATGATTGACCAATCTTTAGTATGAATTAGAAAATAACACTACATAATTTTGGAGCAGAAAAACAGAGTACCTAGTACGTGCATTCATGATGAAACATTATCCGTCTAATCTAACTAATATTATAAATGCGAAAGTATGGATGGATGGATGGATGTTTGTTTGTTACTCAATCACGCCAGAACTGCCCAACGGATCTGGATGAAATTCGGCACATAGATAGAGAAAAGTCTGGAATAGCACATAGGCTACTTTTTATCCCGGAAAATTGCGTAGTTCCCGCGGGATAGCGATAAACGAATTCTTTGCAGACGAAGTCGCTGGCAACAGCTAGTATTATAAATGCGAAAGTATGGATGGATGGATGGATGGATGGATGTTTGTTTTTTACTCAATCACGCCAGAACTGCCCAACGGATCTGGATGAAATTCGGCACATAGATAGAGAAAAGTCTGGAATAGCACATAGGCTACTTTTTATCCCGGAAAATTGCGTAGTTCCCGCGGGATAGCGATAAACGAATTCTGTGCAGACGAAGTCGCTGGCAACAGCTATTAAAATATATAGGTAGGTTAGGTAGGTAATGGCTCATGCTCTCAACTTTTTTTTTATGTTAGAGAGGCCAGACAAACGAACTAGTGGGTCATCTGGATGTTAAATGATCACCACTGTACATAGACATCAGCAGTGCTTTACGCGATGCCAGTGCGTTGTCGGCCCTTTAAAGAACTTCTCCGTTAAAGAACTTAGTTTCCTTTCGCGTGGCAATTTGAAATAATTCGTTGTTAGTACGAGTCAGTGCGCCGCATAAGAAAAATTTGGTCAAACCTACATGTTTATTGACTGATTAAATTTGTGTTTTTTTTTTGTATGAGTTCAGTGAGACGCGCCACGCAACCGGCATCGTTTCTTCTTTTCATCTATAGGCTCACCAGTAGGCTTATTGTCTAACTCGCTCGCGATCACCATCGTGTTCATTTTGACAGTTCATGTATGGGCTGACAATTGGCATCGGAATCAGCTAGCTGTCACATTCATACAAGAACTGTCAAAATGAACACGATGGTGATTGCGAGCGAGTTAGACAATAAACCTACTGGTCACCAGCAGATGAAGATTGGCGCTGTTGAAAGTCATTGGCGCTTGTAGCGTGGAATACTTGCATTTTGTTTAAGAAGAACCTATAGGTATTTGAATGGGCTACTTTGAGTTTGAGATTAAATAAAGTATTTGTGTCAAGAATAAATGACCGCTGCCTAGATTAACTGAGGTTAGTTTTAACTGCAATTTTAATACTCTTCCACGAGATGCGGTTAGTTAATGGCCTTTAAGTTTATTATAATTCTGTAAGAAGTGTTGTTATACTTTCAGCACATAAAGACACCATAAAAGTATAAATACGTGGTAAATTTATCATCATCTTATACAGTGTCAGTTGCTTTTACCGCTTTCTACGCGGTTAATAAACTTTGAGAGGTACCTAATCTGAAGACGAATCGAATATTTTTTCTTGTTTGGTAGTTAAATATGTATTTCATGTTTCCTAGTCGAGTTGGTGTTTTTATCGGCTTCTTTTCATATGCACGTATTAGGCAGCTCTTGTAGAGGAACTATGCTATTTTCCAGGATAAAAATATCTTATGTGTGTCAGAATTTGAATGAATATTGGGTCAAAGTGACCCGTAAGCTTATTGTCTAACTCGCTCGCAATCGCCAATATTCGCCATCGTGTTCATTTTGACAGTTCATGTGTGGGCCTGACAATTGGCATCGGAATCAGCTAGCTGTCACATTCATACAAGAACTGTCAAAATGAATACGATGGCGATTGCGAGCGAGTTAGACAATAAGCCTACCGGTTTCTTTGCTCCCGAGTATAGTTTACTTCAATGCACAAACTAAAAGAGGATTAATAAAATAAAGTAACTGAATAAAATAAAGTGATTGATGTTACGTCGTCTTTATTATTTATTTTCAAAACGGAAATGATGAGCACATTTATTTTAAGCGTTATATTTTTGCCAGTCATCCATCTTCCTCTTATTGGAGTCATTGGCCAATAGACATGTTAGGTGGCCTTGCCATTAAGCACTGTTACTCCAACAAAGTTTAAAAAAACCATTATAACTCAAGTGTTTTTGTATAGGTACACGTTGTTTGTTTTTCATAATTATTATACTTAAACAGGGGCCTTACCACGATGTCTTGATGCGATTCAATTCTGAACCAAAGTTGGATCGCTCACTGTCAGATCCATATTAAAAGTGTCAAAAATGACAGCTAAAACGTAAAATTGTTATCATAGATCAAACCTTTCCAAATCAGAAATGTTATAGTGTTTTAATGTTTGAATCGTTGGTTTCTATGAAAACGTCTGGTTTCTGGAAGTTCTTGAGAAATTGAATTTTTATGGGCTGAGTTTGCGGGCAATAGCAAGTTTATGTATAATGAATTAACTGCTCTGCTGCTGGTCTGCTATTTCGAATAAGCTGTAAGTGAAAAGATCACTGGTAAATGGCGTGGTCTATTATTATGCAGTTACACGGTCAGCCTCTATTGTTACTATTAGCGCCATCTTTGACGTAAACTCCGCAACGTGTACACACGTTGTCGCGACCAATGCCACAGCAACTTCGTCTTTACTAAGCTCATAAATAGTTCTGCAGAGAATTAAGAGATGGCGCTGAAAAATAGAACCTCGTGACGTGACTTCAAACAACAGTTTCTAACAAATAAATTCATTTTACGCATTCGAAATATTATAATCGGGATGTGAACCGCGATTACCTTTATTGAGCACCCGATATTTCGATACAGTTGCATGCATCATATTCATATTCATATTCATATTCATATGGTTTATTGCAAATTATCATGATCACGGGTAGACACAGTCATGATGCATGCAACTGTATCGAAATATCGGGTGCTCAATAAAGGTAATCGCGGTTCACATCCCGTTTATAATATTTCGAATGAACTTAACCGTGAATCATTAAAAACTCTTATTTCACGCATTGTTAGAAAGCACTAAAGAAGTAAACATGCCTCGGGGGAAACGGCAATCCGTGACTTCCCGGCCTCTGCAGTAATATACTTTTTACTTTCAAATTTTTAGGGTTCCGTACCCAAAGAGTATAAACGGGACCCTATTAGGTAGGTACTAAGACTTCGCTGTCCGTCCGTCAGTCTGTCATCGGGCTGTATCTCATGAGTCGTGATAGCTAGACAGTTGAAATTTTCACAGATGATGTAAGTATTTCTGTTGCCGCTATCAACAACAAATACTTACTAAAAACCAGAATAATGTACCTATGTATTTCTGTAGATACATCTATATAATGACCAATATAAAGTGACCCCACACTGCGTACATTTTGCTTTAGAGCAGGGCTCTGCTTACACTCACTGGTTTGTAGAGATTTATAGATAAGTGTACGGAACCCTTCGTGCGCCAGTCCGACTCGCACTTGGCAAGTTTTTGATTTTGTACGACGGTTTTCCTGTTAAGTTTTTTCTAAGCAGTACTTTTTTCTAAATCCCAGAAAAATTTAAAATATACACAATCTATTGAAACAGGTTAACTCTACCTACCTAAAAAATAAATAGGTACCTAAACGTAGTTCCACACAAAAATCTAAATTGAATTCAGAAAAAAATAGGTTTTAATTTAAATGAGAGCTTCGTAAATCTTGGGAAAATAAGTTTCGCCGCTAATTTAATCTGGACCAAGTTGATTTTTTTAGCAAGACCGCGCAGCGGCCATTAAGCTTAACTAAGTTACCTTGTTACGAAGGTATAAGTGCACTTATTATAAAACCCTGAAAGTTGTGTAAGTATTGTATAAGAAAAGAGACCACAATCTCAGACCAAATAAAATTAGGTAAGTACCTTTTATTTGTTCTAAGGCTATTCACCTATAATATTGCTCGGCTGTCATAATGGTAATGATAATTAGTGCTTTGGCAGTAAAATAAAATAATTATTTCAATGCCTTCAAATATACCTCGGATGGAAAAGCCGCCTTAACGCCACGAACGAGTTTGAGCCGAGCTTAATCAAAGCTGCCCAAAGTTAATATGAAAGTTGTGCCTGACGTATGACCAATAGAAGCGGGGACGACGGCCCATCCGTCACTGACTGCAAAGGGATTCCTTGGTAAAGATTTCATGTAAGTGTTTTTGTAATTTGTCATTATTAATCAGCTTCCGTTATCGTTTATGCTATAATATGCTGTTACCTGTTTTTTACGTCCCATACGCAACATTTCTTTATTAACCATGTGGTATCTTGCCCGCCGGCCGGTGAGCTATCCCTTTGTTTGTCTCCGTCATACTTCATGTTACGTTCAATGCTTATGTTTTTGCATTATTCGTCTAAATTTATTATAAAAGCAAGTTTTAGCGTGAATTTTGTCACTTTCAGCTGTAATTTTATTCATTTTCATTTTTTAATCTTATTTGTGTCTTTATAAGTACCTAGGTACTCGTGTTTTAACCTTCATTGATTGATATTGATATTTCTCTTCTCTTCTATTGGTTCTTTTGTCTGTGGTGTGGTCGTGGTTGTTGTCTATGCTTATTCTGTTTTTTTTTTCTCTATTTTAAAAGGCAAAGGGGTTTGTGCCTAGGAAACCACATCAAATTAAATGTATTAATGTTTTAATGTTTATTCCTTATTTTTTATATTGTATTATGTTTGTTTTTGTTTTTACTGTCGTATTGTTTGTATACTTATATTTCTTTTAATAAAATGTACTTGTTACCCGATGGCCCCAACGGAAGACCAGGCGTTGGCCGCAAGGCCAGCAAATGCTGAGTTGGGGCCATTTTATGACAATATTTATATAGCTTTTAATATGTTTTTGTTTTAATTAGTACTGTGATTGTCATAAATAAACTTTTTCTTTCTTTCTTTATTTCTTTCTTATAACATGGCTATAATCCGTTACAATACAATATGTATATAAAAAAAATGGAGCACACGTATTGCATTACTTATAATAATTATTGTGCATTGTTTGTATTTCTGTAAGTTTTGCTTTAATTAATGCCAGTTTAATAAAAAAAATAAGCTAAGGATTGAATTATCATTTTTATCTGTTATTTCTAAAGATAAATCGCATCACTTTTAAAATGGCTTCTTTAGCTCGTAATTTGACGTAGGTAATAAAGAAAAAGGTTGAGATAGCTATTCAACTGAAATTCTCTAAACGTAGAAACGATAATTCAAGTTGCCGTTTTAGCAGAAATCATTTCAGCTGATTATCTGAATAAAATACACAGAGCTGCCGTTCAATAAATTTGACTAATAACAACTTCGGTAAAACAAACACCGTATTCAATTAGCCACGTGACAGAAAATTAATCGTCTCTTATCACTGTCAAAAATGGCCGCTGAATAATGAAAGTTTTATAGCGTTGCTGAAACCAGCTTACTGATGATGGCCGAGTTCAGAGGTGCTAGAGCTGTCATTAATCTACAGACGGGGAACGTTGGGACACCGTTGTGGCGAAGAAACAGTTTTGGGTGTTAATTTAAAGCAGTGGGCTCATTACACTTTAGAAATAAAGAGCTGAATCATTCATAGCTATAGAGAAAATACCTAACTTTGATCATTTTCTATATTTTTGAGAGAGTTGAGAGAAATATATTCATCACTACTACACTACTAATCTACTAGTAACAAGTAATATAATAGACAGAGAGAACACTGTGACAGACAGACAAATAAGGAAACAGCGAAGCTGTATAGCAATAGGTTCCGTTGTTATCCATCGGGTATGGAAATATAGCTGTGAAAATATTAATTTTAATCGTGAAGCTAATTAATACTCTTATCACTACCTACTCCAAAAGCCACTTTGCAAGGGTGGTGTCGACATTTTGAGAGCATTTAATGAAGTCACCAAGTTTCTAAGCGCTACTATCCACTTGCTATCTGGAGCATAGTGCTAAACTTACTTCAGTTACTATCTAATTTAGTGCATGGCACTGCCTGACACAGTAAATGCTATAAAAGTGGTAAGAATAACCTATGGAACAGCCTTTTTTTAACCTTTTTCAATCTCCTAGGAAACCCCTAGGAAATAAAGCCCTAAGCTATTTCCCCTAGCTAACTCTAGTGATCCCCCACTGTATGCCTGTACTAGTACAAATGTTTGGAGTTAGTCTTTGTCAGTGTCACCTACACGAAACATGGCCAATTTTTGCAGTTGAATTATGTTGAAATATCTACTACTATTTAATTCATGAAAAAACAGATTAATTTTACTTACTACCCATGCCGCGCAACGACTAACCGTTTGTGCCATCGTGTTTATCGATCTAATTTTCTTTTTAAGCAAATTGTATGAAATTTTAGAAATGTTTTTAGCACAATATAAAATCTCATGATTTCTTTCATCATTATGATTACAATCTATTAAGGTCGGAATAGTTTTCCATTTGAACTCTTGAATGACATTATAATATATGCTCGTTTTCTTAACTACTGCACGAATATATTGGCTGTGTCGGAACTAGCTTGCCGTAACAAGTTATTGTTGGGTACCTAGTTCAGTATCGGTTATGAGGTTCCTAAACATTCATATTTCATGTCGCGCCTTTTCACTATGATTTTATTGAACTTTATATGAATATTTACATAATTAGTTTCTATGTGTTGAAAAAATCCTATTGGGGAATTTATTATCGCAAACTAAAACTTTTCACTGAATTTAAAAGCATTTTTTTAATAATCCTTATCGGCTTATCCTTATCGGGTTAATATTAAATGTGCTTCTTTTAATCAGCAAAGATACCTACAAAATACGAAATGTTAATCTTTATCAACGGACTTCAAGAATAAATAATTATATTATTAACTAGCTGTTGCCAGCGACTTCGTCTGCAAAGAATTCGTTTATCACTATTCCGCGGGAACTACGCAATTTTCCGGGATAAAAAGTAGCCTATGTGCTATTCCAGACTTTTCTCTTTCTATGTGCCGAATTTCATCCAGATCCGTTGGGCCGTTCTGGCGTGATTGAGTAACAAACAAACATCCATCCATCCGTCCATCCATCCATCCATTCATACTTTCGCATTTATAATATTAGTTAGATTATTCCGCTGTTCCGCTGAGATTCGTCCGTTTGTTCCGCTGTCCTTTTCGTCGGGTGCTTATGAAATTCAATGTCAATTTTTCTCATTCGACAGTTGACCTCATAAGTCAAACCAGTCCATGGTAAGGCCCCTGATAATTAACGCTGGCAGTCAGTTCAGTATAATCTAGACACGCGGGGTGCTAGCTAAGTTCAAAGTAAAAGAAACTGGCGACGCAATCGTGTGAATATTTATACAGACCACTTCTAGCTACTTTTGGAAAAAAGCCGTGGTAGCCTGTGGCCTCTCAAGCAGAGGGTCGCGGGTCGAAGGTTCGAGTTTTTCGGAATTTATGTGCGAAATTACATTTGAAATTTACCATGAGCTTTTCGGTGAAGGAAAACATCGTGAGGAAACCGGACCAATCCCAATAAGGCTTTTAGTTACCCTTCTGGGTTGGAAGGTCAGATGGCAGTCGCTTCTGTCAAAACTAGTGCCTACGCCAAATCTTGGGATTAGGTTGTCAAAGCAGACCTCAGGCTCACTGGGCCCTGGCAAATGCCGGGTAAAACGCTAGGAAGATGATGATGATGATTTCGAGCTACTTTTGACCCCTTCACAACTCGAAACCTATTTAATCTGCATACATATAATTTGGCACGTTTATTCATATCAATGCTTTTGTCGGCGAAGTCAATAACGATGCATTATTATTTAATATCATTTCAAATTTATGTTTTTGATAAAATGGATAAAAATGACCTGATCCCTCGTAAGACAGAAGAATTGCGAGGTCGCTTTCCATTCTTTAAATATGACTTCTTTTTACGAGTGACTTTTCTACTTTCAACAACTTCTATAATAGTAATATTAATAATAATAATATTTGGGAACAATTCACACAAATTGACCTGAGTAGTTCCAAAGTAAGCGCGAGTAAGGCTTGTGTTATGGGTACTAGACAACGATATACATACTTATATAAACATCCGTAACGCAGGAACAAATATTTGTGCTCATCACAAAAAATATGTCCTTACTAGGATTCGAATTCAGGACGCTTGCTTCGCAGGCAGGGTCACTACCAACTAGGCCAACCGCGTCGAGCGTCAACTTTTATGTACATACATATTCGGGTGCAAAGAACCCCGGGTCTCTTTTCATACAACTTTCTACGGGAAGTGACCCGCTAGCTTATTACGTAACTCGCTCACAATCGCCATAGTGTTCATTTTGACAGTTCTTGTATGAATGTGACAGCTAGCTGATTCCGATGCCAATTGTCAGCCCATACATGGACTGTCAAAATGAAGACGATGGTGATCGCGAGCGAGTTACGTAATAAGTTTGCCGGTTCCTTTGCTCCCCAGTATGTACCTATCAAAATCACTTAGCAAAAGCGCGTATATTATTGTGTTTGTTAAAAGTTGCAGCTGGAGACAAATGGCAGAAGATGCATTCCATGCCTGTGGGTTTAAAATGCTTTTGCATCCTCTTTGGTATCTATTGCGAGTGTTTAGGTTCTAGATAGATGGCGGCAATTTCTACTGGCTAACCCATCATGAAGAGGCTTTTACCCAGCAGTGGGCGGATGTGGGCTTTAGAGACGACCTTCAAAAGAAAAAAAATATATTTACATATGATAAAAACATTGCCATTAAAGGTAGAAAACCACGCAAGATGGGAACGTTTCTACAATTTTACCGCAACTTCGGATATGTATAACGAGGCTCTGAGAAACGGTGAACATTGCTAACAACCGGGAAAACTCAAACTCCGACACGAGCATGGCTTTGAAACTAATACTTGCACCGTAAATTATTTCAAGTCTTGTTTTGGAGTTATTCTTCCTTATTGTTTACGGCAATATTTTTATAATATATGCAGTGCAAAATAACGTTGAAGAAAATAACGTTTTTAATACAGTTTGTTTAACAGACTGCTAAGCTATAACATTTAAAAAAAGAATTGCAAGTGTTTTCATAAAGTTCCTGTGGTTTTCTTGCCAAATTCAAACGCGCTCCGTTACTACAATTTGCTATGATTTTGCATACGGCTCTTTCCGATATTCGCATGTCTTTGTTTTTTCAAATAACGTCGGCTGAAGTTCTTATCGCGGAGGCGTTGAAACTATAATACATTGAGACTCACCTTTGACTAAGGCAAAGTTAAGTTGGTAAATTGTAAAGTGTGTATTACACGATAAATACTAGTGTTGCGGGAAGAAACGGTTCGTAGCGGTAAATGGAGCGTTTAAGTATGAACGCGTGGCCCAAGTTTATCGCTTGAATATGATTTGAGGTGTTGATATAGCCCAGATATTGCGCGAAACGATGTTATTTATGATTTAACACCCCGACCTACAAAAATTCAAGCGTTATGAAGTTGTTTTTCACGACTTTTATTATGTCTATAAAACCTGTAGAAATAATGTAATGAGCTGCATATTTTGCGAACAATTATTATGGGTAATATTATGAAAATATGTTAAAGGATTGTTAAGATGTGTTTAGAAACGCAATAAGGGAAATTATGTAGTAAAATCTCAGAAATTTTTATTGTGTTTTATGTGAGGCACTACTGCCATTTCATGTAATTGTGTAAATATTGCTTAGGTATCCACAAAAGTAATACAGATCAATAAGCTTTGCGTTGAGCTGCGCGAAAGGTAGGAGGATACCTAATATTTTGAAATCCCAGCTCATAGAGTATTTTTTATTCATTATTGGCAAATTGAACACTATCCCGATAAATAACTCAACTAAGCTTTAATTAAGGCTCTCTATAAACTAACAACGCCCAACAGTATAAGTCGGTCACAAAATACTAGTAGTGCTAGTAGGTACCCAAGTAAAAATTTACTAAGTGTGCCGGTAGGGCTCATTCGAAATATTATAGACGGGATATGAACTACCTTTATTGAGCTCCCGATATTTCGACACAGTTGCATGCATCATGATCACGGGTAGATTGAAGAAATCCCGGAAGGGCTGCCAGCACGCACGCGCGCGCTGCTGTGGGCTGGAGTGTTCGCCGGTCGGGCTGATGCTCCTTGCATGGCATCGCGTAGATGAAACCATCAGGCAAGATCTACGTAGGTAACAGCGGAAGGTCTGGCGGCAGAGTGAAGAAAATACGAGATAATGTAGGGTAGTAGAAAGTAGGTAGGTGCTTGAAACTTGAAGATTGGATGCATCAGGTTAACGGTCTAATCCAGCTGCCTAGCGTTTGGCAGAGGGCGTTTAGAACAAATCACTACATAGTATAAAACAAAAGTCGCTTTCCGCTGTCTGCCTGTCTGTCCCTATTTATGCTTAGGTCTTTAAAAATAAGCAGCAGATTTTGATGCGGTTCATTTTAACAGATAGAGTGATTCAAGAGGAAGGTTTATATATGTATATTTGTACGCAGACGAATTCGCGGGCAGAAGCTAGTTAATTATAAATGCCGTTCGGGTTACCAGACTATATGTATTATACACTATACACATAAGTATTCATACACAAAACGTTTAGCACGTCCTTATTAGGTACAAAACTATTAACAAACTTTGGTATTTTCAGTTATTTCTTATAGTTGGGATATGTACAATACTC
Source organism: Pandemis heparana (assembly GCA_963854515.1). Taxonomy (NCBI): domain Eukaryota; kingdom Metazoa; phylum Arthropoda; class Insecta; order Lepidoptera; family Tortricidae; genus Pandemis; species Pandemis heparana. The sequence continues at coordinate 7,168,405 of OY978010.1, forward strand.
ACTATAGTTTCTGTATTACGCACTGATAATTAGTAGAAAGTATACGGACTATATTTTTTTAATTAATAACTTAAATCGTAAATTTCAATCAGCTCGTCACCCGTAGTAGAGCTCAAACGGCACGCTGCAAAAGAATAAACAAAAGCCAGTCGCTTTTTCTTCTTCAACCAACGCTGGCTGCGGCGGCCGGCGCCATTCTTAGTGGCCAGTACCTACCTATTTACTTACTTATTAAAAAAAAAATAAGATGATTGAAGAACAAAACAATCTTAAAAATGTTTGCACATTGCACAGTGTGTAAGGCGCCCAACGGCTTGCCGTACGGTGAAAATTTTTGTTTTTCTCAAACATGCTCGGAAATGCATGCGTTATACATACGAGTATGTCACGAAATGAAGCCATGAAGTTTCACATTTACGGCCCAGGCCAAGAAGTAATGCTGTGCGGGTGCGGCGGCGGGTGCGGTGGTGTGGTGGTGGATGTGCGGTTAAACATGGCGCTCGAATAGTTAGTTCAAATGGCATGTTCAAAAAATTAAAAAAAATAGCGGTAAAAAAAAGTAAGTAAAAATTGCTTCATTATAAACAATTTTTACTTGATTTCCTCGCATTGCTTGAGAAAAGCACTATACAAGTATACAATCCTCGGCCGGAAACAGGGATTACAGGACTCGTTTTATCCCAATCTCGTCCTGCAATCCCTTGCTTCACGGGCTCTGCAGTAATGTAGGTACTATTATTTCAAAGACTGAGACCTCAAAGGACATTATTGGATTTTTATTTCCCGAGCTTTGGGGTAAAGGCTGCGTTCCCGTGCCCCGTTTTAGAGTGACTGAATGAATGTGTCTGAAAGAAAGTGAATGTCGACGATTATTGACTTGATTAATGCTTTTGGACAAAATGTACCTATTAATTTAAAACTGATAATAATCTGGCCCATTAGCAATTGTTTGCACGTATTAGTAAATCTTAATTATGTGAATTAACTGCTGAATTAAATTTCTTAAATCCGCACATTAAATTAATTTATGTAGTAGGTATAGGTGAACTATGTACTTACCTAAGTTTCGTAATTTCATATCGTTGATGCACTTGGTAGGTACAGTTATGCTTAGTCTAAGTTTTCGGTCAGAAAATACTTCTCCAACACGTTTGCGTTCAAATGTCAAATACTATGAGAACTGTTTGTTACCGTTTCGATCCGCAAGTGGCACTGCTAATTGTTCCATAGGTAGGTAGTAATTAAAACGTTTACGTGAGTGAACGCGTTCGGGACGTCTTTATATGCGAATAATATGATACGCTCATGTCTTATTAGTTCACACGCATTAGTCTTGTATTTACCCGACGGCGGTAAAAGAAGGGTTATGTTTTTCGAATGTACTTACCTACCTCTATGTATGTATGTATATTGCTTTGGCATGCTCTAGAGTCTAAATGGCTGGTCCGATTTGAGTTTGAGAGGTATTATTATATTTGTCTTAGTCGTGAAAGTAACACTGGGTACCTACAAAAATATAAAAATAATTACTTCTGACGTCCGACTGCTTTTATTAATTAAAATAGATAATTAATTAAAGCTTGTTTGTTCCTTTCATTGTTTCACAAAACAAGTACCTATCAACAAAATTTAAACAAAACACCGACTTCAAGTAGGTATATTTACAATTACCTATACTTCGTTTTTATCGCAAACCAAATCCTTTCACGAAATAAATAAGAGCAAATTGCAAACCGATTTATCACTGAATTTACTTTTCCAAATTAGTATTCCAAATGTCTCGTACCCTCTAAATGAAACGACAGAAGGTCACTTTACTCGTCCTTAAAAGACTTCAATTTGGCTAATTAATTTAAAGCCTTTTTTAAGTATAATGACGGATTTTGACAAAATACCACGGAATAAGAAGTTTGTAACGGTGGCGAAACCGCGGGCATAAGCTAGTCTAAGTGAAAGACTCTCACATGATAATGTTGCACTTAAAAAATAAATATCGTAATTCACACATACATAATAATAGTCAACTATGTTTATGTTTATGTTTATTTGATCATTCAATAACAACTAATAACTAATTTTGCATTCAAAAATCAAACAATTTAAGTAGGTATCTACGTTATTTGAAGGTCAGAGATCATCCATAATTAATTGTCTAATCATTAAGGCGACACCTGCCGCGAAACTGGCGCCTCGGAATTAGGTCAATTTTAATAATTTCCGAAAGTTAGGGAAAACACCTATAATAAATAAATAAATAAAATAAAAATAATTTATTTCAGGACCGAAATCCCATAGAATTGAATAGGTTAGTTACATCTTACAAAACTACGTGAGGATGTAGGTATTTAATCAGTGTACTTATACATTTTGTCGTTTTGTAGTTGTCCCAAAAAACTTGCACAAATCTAAAACGACCGCTTTTTCTCCCTTTATTAACGTGTGCGAAATGCACCTTATGCGTCCCCCGTTCGAGGCAATAGAAGTGCATGGGGACCACCCAAGGTTGGCAGGCCCGCTAAAAACCACACACGTTCCGACACGTTCCGGCCTACCATTAATGGCATGGCATGGTCCGAAAGGACGCCTTTCTGTGATTGAAAACTTGTTTGTACAGTTACAAGGGAGGCTCAGTTTTGATATCTAGCTAAATGTACTTTGAGAGAACTTGGCGTCTGCCGAAACTTTGTCGACGCTCGGCTAAACTCGGCCTACGTTATTGGTGTCGACTTGCCGAGTACGCCAAGACATAATGATAATATGAGCTGAAAAACGAATTCAGTTTTCAATATTTTTTTCTAATGGTAAGTATAAGAATAAATTACTACCTAATGGGATCACGATTTTTTACACATTAAAATAGAAATTAAAACAAATACAATATAAGTAGGTACCTACACGTTACTTGCTAGTGAAGCTAATAAAAGGGTGATTAAACTCAAATTTTGACTAATATGTACATAGGTACACATAATAGTTAATATTCAGTTTTTTTTAATTAGAAGCTATGCTCATATCCAACAGAGCAATGCAAGTGCCACTCCGATAAGAGCATGTTAGCTACAAAGTCACACTGGTAGGTACTATAATATTCCTTATATAAATAAACTATACATTCATTTCTTCGATAGATTGCAGTGTCCCATGTTATTTGCTTACATAAATCTGATCGAGTTCCGTTCCCATTATTCACAGTTTGGGTTGGCTTGGGTTAAACAGAACTAAAGCACGCTAGAAGAGTTTTGCTGCAACTTTCTCAACTTTGCCTTTGTCACACGAATGGAGCCGCTGTACAAATTGGGCCAACACGCTTGCCCAACGCGCTGGCCCAGTGTACAACTAGCAGCCTTTATATCTTGTTCGATTTGTGTCCCTTTCTGAAACATAACGGAAATAAAGGATAGTTACGAGTATTAAAGTTTTAAAGTACTTAATTATAAATGGCTAAAAAACTGCCGCTTGGGAAATATTGAATTATGTTTGTTAGAGAAATGGCGATATCCTACAGAAATTTGTTTTGAGGAATGTTCGAAGGTAAAAAAAAATGTGTTTAAACATAATTATTTACGTTTTAAAAATACAGAACAACAGACAGATAAGAAACGAATGACATTATTTTTAGGTCGGAACAAAACTGAGCAACATAGGATTGTGAATTAAAAGTTAAGGAGCTCCGTTCATGGCTCTTCAAATAATATATAACGACTGATTATTAATTACAATCTAATTTGATGAATAAAAGTATGTACTAATTCACTCTCTCAAAAATATGAAATATCACCATGACATTTTATGAGCATCTGCCTGCCGAACTTAGAGACCTAGGAGAAGAGACATTTGGTCGCCGAGTGAAAAACCTTTTGTTGGATAACCCTCTGTATTCAGTTAGAGAATTTTTTGATTTAATATTTGACTAGATATAATTATTATTTGTTTAATGTAATTTAATATGCTTTAACGATCCCTATTGGAGGTAGGTACATTTTATTCAAATGTTATTAGAATTATAAAATTGATATAATTTTTTACACAACTTATTATTTTTGACATTGTATTTTATTTTATTGTTTAACACCCTTATTCATAAACGCTCTATAGGCTTCTGCTAACTTAACAATCGTTTGTCCTTATCTGTGAAAGGTAAATGTCAAAGTGACAGATAAGGACAAACGATTGCTAAGTTAGCAGAAGCCTATAGAGCGTTTATGAATAAGGGGGTTAGTGTTTATGATTTATTATGCTCTTATTATTATTAATTTTTGACGATCTCAACAGAAATACTTAGGGATCCCTCCATTTCCCATAATTTTATATGTACTAATTTCATTTGCCATAATGGTCACTGGCTATAACCTTCATTTGCCCTAATATCACATGCCATAATTTTTGAATATCATAATACTCAAACGTCATAATGTTCAACATCCCTAATATTAGATAGGTACCATAATAATCACTTTTCATAATTTTTACTTTCCATAATAACTTTTAAAATCACTAATATTTCATGCCATAACAATCATTTGCCATAATTAAGGAAAAAACAGATCCAGACTGTTGAAATTTACTGCTACCGAAACACGGTAGGTTCGTTAGGTTTCTTGCGACCCTCAGAGCTGAAATAGAAGCATCTCTAAGGACTCGGGGGGCTCGGGGGGCAAAGCCCTCCTCAATAGCCACATGCCTGGTCAACTAATTAGATTAGGTTAGGTTAGAATGGCGTCAAGGCGCGAAGCGCCAAAACTAGGCGGAATAGGAGCTCCGCGAAGCGGAGCTCCGTCGGCTTCGCCTCAGGTTCATTCAGTTCATATTTTTGTTTGTTTTCTACCACATGTCATCACATCTGTTAAACGTAGATAATTACTACAATCCGTAGTAAAAAAATAACATTTTTAATTAATTATTATTATTATTACAAGAATCAAAATTCAGGGTTTTTTATGGCAAATAATTATTATGGCATTTGAATTTTATGGCAAATGATATTAGGACAATTGATAATAGGAAAAACGAAATTTATGGCAAACGTATCGTTATGGCACCTGAAAATTATGGCAAATGAAAATATGGCTAACGATCATTATGGCATATATATCGTTATGGAATATAAAATTATGGCAAATGAAATTCGGGCATGTGAAATTAGTTTATATGAAATTCGGGCAAACAATAGAGAACCAAATACTTATATTTGTGACATGCATGTTTTTATATAATGATGTGATTTTTGTTGATGAATAAATAAATCTAAATCTAATCTAAATCATATTGTAGCAATAATTATGTTCAATTGATTAGCAAAAAAAAAACTTAATTATTAGATTAACAATGACTTTTGATAATTAAACAAAAAGAAACTCTGTGTGCCTAAAAAAATCGGTATTAGGTACGTATTTAGTCGACGTATCTAGTATTAACGCTAGAGTAACAGTGCGTTTTAAATCTGTATGTATTATTGGTCGGCGAGCCCATTTGTGTAGCCTAAGATCACCCATAACTTACTCTGACGTGCGATTCATCAACATTCGCCTCGCGTATAATTTACTGTGCTTGACCGTATCTATTCTGGAACATTGAAATTTGACAATCAATAGGAAAATTATGCTGAAAGAAATAATATCCAGTTATTTTCATATGCCGTTTTCGACACTTCGCTACATAATATAAAAAAAAGTCGTTTTCCGCTGTCTGTCTGTTCTATCCCTATGTAATGTATTTGTTTAATGTAAGCTTAGATCTTTAAAACTACCTAAGCAACGGATTTTGATGCGTTTTTTTTAACAGATAGAGTAATGCAAGAGGAAGGTTTTTACGTTTAATTCTACTCAAAGTAAAACGAAATATTCACATAAAGGAGAAATATTCATTTAAGGAAAGAAGAAGAAAAAACTAATAAAATAATTTAAGTTTAGTGGAGGTGGTGAAGGTGTAAAACGCCTCCACCGTCAAATAAATTAATTGGAGATATCTCCAATGTCGAAGAGAATAAACATAATTATAATAGATACCTAGGTAGGTAATAAAAAATATAAAATACTAGCTGTTGCCAGCGACTTCGTCTGCAAAGAACTCGTTTATCGCTATCCCGCGGGAACTACGCAATTTTCCGGGATAAAAAGTAGCCTATGTGCTATTCCACACTTTTTTCTATCTATGTGCCAAATTTCATCCAGATCCGTTGGGCCGTTCTGGCGTGATTGAGTAACAAACAAACATCCATCCATCCATCCATACTTTCGCATTTATAATATTAGTTAGATACATTTCATGTGGAGTAAAGTAACCGATAAGGTTTTGGATTCCGAACTCAAGCTTACGTCTGCCGCCCCCAATGTTGGCTCTCACGCACTCATGTCCTGCTCTGAAAGCAGTGCGGTACCGAGGGCATGTATCACTCTCGTCCCCACAGGCTCACTATGGGGACGTTTTAGGAACTTCGACATTGCTAGCCTGCAACTAGACAGTAAAAGAAAAAAATCGAACTACAAAAGAAAACGCTGGCGCTGCACTTGACGCGATTTTCGCGGAGATGTTAATTATGTAGCTATATATAAAATATGCTATCTTGTCACCGAATTACAGGAACAACGCCATTCTAGGCGACAGTCGTTAACTGTAAAATATAAGCAACAAGCAGTAAGACTAACCTTAATTTTTGCATGATTTCTTCATACCCGTCGTCGTCTCGATCTCGGAATCTTTTATTTCTACCCATAGTGCGCAGAGGTCACCGATGACCGTCACTATTGCGACTCGGACTATACAAAAAAACGTAATGATTGCCGAGCGCTGGCGCAGGCATGACGGTGGAGTGGGGGGACAACTTACTGTTTTTGATCTGATTTAAGTTCTCTAAAGGTGTGATAAGGACGGCACCATACTACGTACTGCTGTTTGTAAATAGTGTAATCGTCTTCTAAGTGATACGAGGTATAAAATAGTAGTATAGACTAATTAAAAGTCTTGATTTCGAAACATTCCCTACCCGCATGTTTCGTGCCCTTTGATTGGAATGCAGCCAAGTGATTGATGAATAAATGTCGCCCCTTTCAAATGACTTAGGAATGATCGATGCAACATCTGCGCAATGTATTGCCAAGTCGACGTAATTAGTCATAGTTCAATGGCATTAGATAGTTACTGACATAGGTACAAAGAAAAAAGATTTTCTATACGATACTGAAAACTAGAACACATAATAATAATTCGAATAGTAAAGCTTTGGCCAAGAATATTTAAATATTTTAATGTAACTTATGCATTTACCTTCGAAAAGCACTATTTGGTGAGTTGGAACTGATTATAAAGACCACAGATGGTCATCGGAGTAAATGAGAAATTTGATTACGTATGTTTATGCTTTAGATTAGAGCGCGTCATACTTCTAAAATGTACACATTTGCCACATTACCAATTAAATATTACAGTAAAATGGAGCTGATAAAGGAAGTACCTTCAAAGAGAATTCCTCCGAAATTGACTAACGTTCTTGTATCAGGAAAAGTAATATTTAGTAAAATGTGATGAACAGTGGACATTAGTGCGTATTACTCGTGTTCCCACTGTTATAACAAATCCTCACTAGAGATAATAAAATTAGGTTAGGTTGGTTAGGTATCTTCAAATGCCGGAAGGGCAAACCGTATAAAATTCGGTCGCGTCGACCTTATGGTGGAGTGTAATTCGTCATTTTAGGCATTATAATTAAGTTGGATAAATTACAAATTGATTCACTAAAAAGCGTGAAAAATAAATAGACCTGCCTTCAACTGTAGTCTAAATCCGCCTATAGATTTCATAATAAATAATAAAATTTATTAATACGTTACCATAGAAATTTCGAATCAACATAATATCTTTCGATGAGCGCTAGCTAAAGGATATGACATAATGCTTGTGTAAAGTTGGTGCCTCAGCTCAAACACTTCCAAGCCGATAGGCCATCTTCTACCACACATGCCACACAAAAACACCGACTTCAAACATAATATATTAAGTATTTATGTAGGTACCGCACACCGAAATATACTTTATTTAAATTTTCTATAGTAGCGAAATAAATTCAATTTTATTTTATTTACTGTCTAGCCATCACGGTTCCTGAGATACAGTTGGTGACAGGCATACAGACAGACAGATGGACAGAGAAATCATAGTACTATTATTTCTCTCCCTTCTCTCTCGGTTGCGTTCACGTTTAAAAATGTCATCTTGCCACGCTCAGAAAAATAAATTTGTAGATCGTTGCTATCTAAATGAGCGTCTCTGAGTGTGGAAGTTAACCTTAGCTTTCGCTCTTTTTCTTTTTGCAGTATAGGCACAGAATAAGTAAGTAGTATAGATTTTCACCGGTTGCTTTCAAAATCGATATCTTAGGGTCCGAGTCGTCTTCATTCAAACATGAATCCATTACCTTCCTATCAGACATGAAAAAGGGAAATTTTCAGTTTTTCGATCGATTGCTAACATTGTCAGAAATAGAAACAGTGGCCGCCATTTTGGAGTTTTTAATTTTCGACCGATTGCTTTCAAAATCGATATCTGAGGGTCTGAGTGATCGTCAAACATGAAAAGTCTGGCCGCTATTTTGATTGCTTTCAAGATGGGTAGCTATCGAGTGGTCTCCAAACTTGAATTTGCTGTCAGAATATGAAAAATTAGGCATAAGCTAGAGAATTTTTAGTTATTTGAACGATTGATTTCTAATCGACGTCGTCTTGACATCAGCCTGTCAGTCGGCTAAAGCCAGCTACTCACACACCTGCCGCAGGGGCAATATTGGAAGCAGGGCCAGAATTGCCTCCTTAATTGTGATGTGTATAGGCAAGCAGGGGCAATTTTTAAACAGCCGAAATTGCCCCGACCGCCGTGCGACCGGTATTGCCCCTGCGGCAGGTGTGTGCGTAGCCGGCTTAAGTCGCCTAATAAAACGATTGCAGGTGTAGCTCACCTAATGCGGTCGACTACCTACTATGTTATTAGGGTTGTTGCGGTTATAGTATAGCATGCGGCGATCGATTTAATATGACGGCGCATCAAGACAAGATGCGCCATCTAGTTGATTTAATTAGTACTTAGTAAATGTGGGTAGGGGCGAGAGCGAGTGGCGCTTGCTCTGGCGGAACGTTTGACAGACGGCGCCGCCAATGATGCTGCTACCCGCCAGATTAATTACACAGAGCAATGGCGGCGCATGTCACTCGAACGGATCGCCGACGTCCTTAATCAAAATCTATGTTAATCTTAGCCAAATCGATCATTAATTATACTGTGAATTCTGAATAGTTATTAGAGAGTGTTGATTGTGCAGTTTATCGTTTTATTTTCGTAATTATCGTCAAAAAATCCCGCGCCTTTGTGATGAGTGAATCTGGTTGTGAATCAAATGATGAAGTGGATACTGGCCCTAGGCCTAAAGTGCCGTTAAATATAACTGCCCCTTAACGCATAACTTTGACGCACGCCATTGTGTTTTAAGTAAAGTCTCTGTAACTACCACTGTGTACGAATATCTAATTTTTAGCTTCCGGAATATCAAAGAAGGTAGTCGTGTGATACTGAACTTACTCAAGTGTCATCGGTCATCGCCAGTATGTTTTGGCAATTATTAGTCATTACAATATGCATCTGGTTGATGTACTACAGATGGGGAAGGCGCAGAATATATAAACTGTACAACGAGCTACCAAAACTGGGCCTTAAATGGTATCCAGTTATTGGGCATGCATATTTGTTTGGAAATAGTGATGAAGGTACATACTTTGGTTTTATATCACAGAGACATTTTTAATAAAAATAACAAAATTTGTTTATGAAACCACCAAAAAGCGCCATAAAAGAAATTGCTGACCACGTGTGACTGGCTTCGGATTATTTTCCCAAATACAGGCAACTTGTATAAAGATGATTTGGTGGTTTTATATGAGAAATTTGGTGTGAAATTTTGCCAAGAATATTAAAACAACTGAAATATTGACTGAAGAAATGTCAATACGTAACTAGTTGCAAAATAAATGACTTTTACACCAGACGTCGTATCAGATCAAAGGCTTTCACTGCACAATGTAAAACTAAAATTTTATGGGATGTTGATATAAGAGTTTTCTTATTTTAGATTTTTGATGTGATACAAAGTGCTGAGGATGAAGAAGAAATTAAAAGCACGTCTTTTTTCAGATCGGATGATTTTCTTCAAAAAACTTGGGAAAATAGCATGCAAACTTGGTGGCCTTACAAGTTTATGGATGGCGCAGAAGCTGTACATCAGTAAGTATATTTAGTTTCTAAATTTGGATTAAAAATAGGAACGAAAAAGAGACATTAATACACCTCAAGTTTATAACCCTCCGATAGCCGAAAATGAATTGCACCAATATCAACAATGGAATTGACAAATAAATACCATCACTTTTTTTGGTACATTTACACGAAAGTTAATTATTAGGCAAGTCATTTAGGTATTTATTCTTAAGTATATTTTATACTTAATACTTCATTATTATCAACAGATGTGTGTGATCCCGACACAGCCGAAGTGGTTCTTAAGCATTGCCTAGACAAAGATGATACCACAATGAAAATTTTGCGCTTCTTTACGGCTAACGGCAGCATATTCGCTCCAGGTTAGTAACTAGGTACGGCTTAAAACGTTAGAAAAACGAGCAAAAATACTCAAGTTTAGTGAAAAGTCCAACTGCAAGTCGCATGAAAAATTTAAATGACCAGTTAGTAAATTGTTATTATCTAACTAATATTATAAATGCGAAAGTATGGATGGATGTATGTCATGTATTTTTGTTTGTTAGGTAGGTACTCAATCAGGCTAGAACGGCCCAACGAATCTGGATGAAATTCGGCACATAGATACTAGACTACTAGACTATTTTATATCCCGGGAAATTCCCGCGGGATAGCGATAAACGAATTCTTTGCAGACGAAGTCGAAGGCAACAGCTAGTGGATAAATAAAACGGTTAATACTGTGTTCAATTTAAAAACGCCTATGTTCGGGTCACACAAAATGCACGTACTTACTTAAGTGCAGTTTAAATTGTAAGTTTGGTACCTGATTAGGTTTACTTGATTCAGTACCTATGTACGTAATCATCGCTAAGTCCAACTCGAACCTGATTGATTAGGTAATCATTATGTATTTTTCATATTTTTTAGTGAACATTTGGCGGCCTCGGCGCAAAATTCTAGCCCCGGTCTTCAGTTTAAAGAACCTCCAAGGCTTTGTAAGCACATTCGCAGAGGAAGCTACGATCATGACGAATCTATTGGATCAGCAAGTTGGCAAAAGCGAAGTTTCCATGTGGAATTTTTTCACTACGTATACTTTTGACGCAATTAGCAGTAAGACTTTTAATTTATATAAATATCTGCTATTTACCGTCTCTTTTGCAAACTGTTGTGCCAGTGCCTTGATAGTTATCTCGTGGCAAAAGCGATAATTTTTTAGCAATACTTGTGTAGCTCAATATTTTAGTGCTTGTATTTTGGTCGCTTTGACAAACTTTTACTAAATTTTCAGAAAACAGTTTAGGAATTGAATTAAATTCACAAAGTAACCAACATCATCCGTTCCTGCAAGCATTCGAAGAGATTTCCAGACTTTGTTCGACGCGAATCGTTAGGCCGTGGTTATATTGGGACCCTATTTATAAACTGTTCCCAGATTGTAAGAAACTGATGTATTGGAGAAAAATAGCATACGATTTTATTGATGATGTGAGTAGTAAATTATATATTTTGGTGTTTATTTTGTATTATAATTATAATTTCTATATTGCATATCACATTACATACCTACAACCTGAAAACATACATAAAATAAATAGGCTAGCGTTTGATTATAATCGGTAAGCGAAGATGAGACCTAAGATAGAGCACACCGTACTTAGCATGTATCCATTCACCATAGATTTGAAAACGGTCAGATTGTCCCATCCATTTAATCCATTCCAATCTATAGCATAAACTTACCTACTTGTGGGGTAAGGCACCGCAATCAATAGACATTTTTGTTTTGAAGTGGCAAAACAAATACCTACATAAATATGACGACGTACTTACACATAGATTATCCTTAGAATCAGGTGTAATTTAAATATTGTTTTTTTTATAATAGATACAGTAGGTAAAGTACAAGTACTTATTCTTTATTTTAAACCAGTACCTTCAACGATACAATAAAAATAACAAGGCAAGGTAAACAGAAAATAGGTGGTCTCATCACTTAAAAGCGAAGTAGTTATTTTTTTTTATTACATAAAAGGTATTACTCAAAGTTCTTTTATGTTCATTGAATAAATTATTTTTCAGCTAATTAGACAAAAACGAGAAGAAATGGCATCGATCAAACCTAAAAACGGTGAGAAAAACAAAATAAAATATTAATTTCAATTTTCTTTTCTTGAAAAGAGTGCAATGCACCACAATAATGGACTCCATCTTAGGCTGTGTAAAATTTAAGAAATTTCAAAGAGTTATGTAAATGTTTATGTTTCTACCTTAACACGACAGGAAGAGGATATTCAATGATAGTAGTGATGGTAGCTATATTAAGTATATTAAAAAAACTTAAATGATTCATCTTCTTGTAACAAATCGTTGCAAAACAGTGTGGTTTCTAAAAAAACAATACTATCATTTACCTATGATTCTTTATTTTTTAAACAGATCCCGTACAAAATAAGACCTTTCTCGACATGCTCATTGAATACTCTAGCAAAGAAAACGGTTACACAGATGTAGAACTTCGGGAAGAGGTTACAGTCATTATGGCAGCTGGGAGCGACACTTCGGCTGTCGCGACTGGTTACACCGCGGTTATGCTATCCAGGTATCCAGAAGTGCAAGAAAAAGTGTACCAAGAGTAAGTACATTCACTCATTCTACCTGGTTATAAATGATGTAAAAGTTAAATTTTTTCCATCGCCTCAAATTTTTTCGTCCATCAATCACATGTCGCGTTAGAGACAGCCTGACTGACTGACAAGCGCTCGGCAGAGCAGCCAAGGCCAATAAAGCTATTAACTTTGTACACAATAATTTTATAATAAGTACAATTAACTAGGTGTTTTTCGCGCCTTCGAACGCGCAAAATTAAAATTTGTGACCCAGGCGGCTTGAATTCTTCCAACCCCTCCATCAATTGTATTTTAAGTGATTAACGTTATAAAGCCTTGATAAATTATTATAACTACCTGAACCTTTTATCTACTGATGAAAACCGCATGAAAATTCGTGTAGTAAGTAGTTTTTAAGTTTATAGCAAACAGGCAGACAGTGGCGGAGGACTTTGTTTTTTATGCCCTCACAGAGTACACAGAGAGCCTAGCGTCAAAACTACTTCTACAACTTGGTAAATATGAAAAAAAATTGTTACAGATTAATGGATGTATTTGGAAATACCGACCGTCCTGTAACAGCGGCAGATTTGCCGAAACTTGTGTATTTAGAAGCCGCTGTGAAGGAAACCTTAAGGCAGTATCCCCCAGTTCCAGTTTTCGTCAGGGAAATCTTTAATGATTGTAAACTACGTAAGCGTTTTCACTACAAAAAAATACTAGACTATTTTTATTTTTCATTTGCTTTTTATAGTGTCCCACTGCTGATCAAAGGCCTCCCTTCTTGACCCCCGCAACTCTCGGTCCCACGCAATGTCAGGCCAGTCCTCCATATAAGCATCCAATTCGTCCAGCCATCGTCTTGTAGGTCTGCCTCCTCGTCGTTGGCCATTCTACGGCACCCTCTAAGTAGCTGAGTGAGCCCACCTCTGTGGGTTTATGCCGCAGACATGACATAGGAGAAATGCTTAAAATTGGCAGCTTTTAAAAAAAAATTGTGTCCTATTTTGTCAATATTTTATATCTGCGATTTCGTCTGCGACTGCGAAGTCGAATTTGTTCAAGCCTTTGTGTCAATACCCGTAAATAGGTAGCTAAGTACTGAATAAATAAATAAAATAACTGTTATATGCTTAATACGTGCTAGCTAAGGTAATATTATTAGGGTATTTAAATGATATATTTTCAAAAATAGGGTAGTAAACGAGCAACTAGGTCACCTGATGATAAGTCTGATAAGATAATCTCTGGGTACCTACGTATTAAAATCCATAAAGTTTAAAATGTATATTGGATTAAAATACGCGATTTACTCAGAAAATTGCAAATTAACAGAATTGCTATAAACTAAACCTAACCTAACCTAAACCAATCCAAAATTTCATATACTTAATAGTTTCACAGAAAATGGCATTATATATTTTGAACTATTATGCATTATACATTTTAAACTTTATATGTTCTGATCCGATCCCGTGATCTCTACCACCCATATGATGGACACCCGCAAAACCAACCAAACAATTGCAAATGAGAGTGAGAGGGATATGTATGCATGATGAAATGCTTACAGAAACGCGATATTAAAATGAATACCTATCTTAGATCATCCCGACTAATTTCTCAAAAAATGTGCACAAGAAAATATTGAAATAATTTATATCTCACTATATTGTTGAATTGTTTGCAGCAAATGGCACTACACTCGTAAATGGGGTGGCTGTTGTTATTAACGTTCACGGAATGCATCACAACCCCAAGTACTGGGGCGAGGACGCTGAGCAGTTCCGGCCTGAACGCTTCCTCGAAGGTCCTCTGCGTCATCCGCTTCAGTACATTCCCTTTAGCTACTCAGTGAGAAATTGTCTTGGTAAGCATTATCGGGCCCGTATTTCACCACGTCGACAATTGTCGGTGACCAGTGACAATTCAAAATGCAATGCGTATTCAATATGAATCTAACGGGCGTAGGTTTTTTTTTTTTTTATGTGAATAGGAAAACAAACGAGCAAGTGTGTCACTTGATGGTAAGCGATCACCACTTGACTGCCCATAGACACCCGCAACCCCGGAGGGATTTCACATGCGTTGCCAACCTAGAGGGCTTAGATGAAATGCCTCTTGTGCCCGTAATTTCCCCGGCTGTCTTACTCTCCACACCGGAACACAGCAGCGCAAGCACTGCAGCTTAGCGGCAGGATTAGCGAGTAAGATGGTGGTAGCGATCCGGACGAACCTTGCACAAGGCCCTACCACCCGCAAGTACATTCTCTTCGAGTTTGTTATGTAAACGTAATTGTCATTTATCACCGAAAATTATCGCGTTAGTGAAATATAAATAAATTAAATTAAATATTTTATACCTAATCATAGTGATTTCTGTGTTGTAGGTGGGACATACGCGATGATGTCTATAAAAACGGCGCTAGCCACGATGCTGCGGCGATATCGGCTGCAGCCGCCTGCGAGTCTTGACCCCCAACAGTTAAAAGAACCATTAAATGTTGGCTTCGACATAATGATGAGGCATGTTGATAATTACACTATGAGTTTAGAATACAGAAATAAGTGATATTTTTTTTAAGAAACGTGCAATCGGTAATAATTCTATATGTATCCCCATCCTCATGATCATTCTATAATATAGATTATATTATTATATCCCATTTATCCATTCCTTTAGTGCAGTGTTTTTCAAAGTGTGGGTCGCGACCCCCCGGGGGGTCGCGAGACCTATCCAGGGGGGTCGCGAGGCTCAGCTGAAAGTATTGTGACTAGATGGAATGATTTTATTTTCAAGGATGTACATTTTAATCAATCAATCTTAGACAAATTAGCACATTGTGGTTTGTCGTCTGTAACAGAAAAACCGTATTTTAAATAGTTTTAGTCATATTTTCTATTTTTCTTCTTTTTAGGCTCACTTCCAGATGTTCATGTTAATCCAGACGTTGTAGGCATCGGTTATCTTTTTAGATACTTTTCCATTTCGTCGCAAAATAATCTCCAAAATAACAGCTGCTTTTTAATATTTAAAAAGGGGTAGGTATTAGGTAGGTTGCGAAACAATAAGTACCTTGTGAATACTTGTGATAAATATAGGTTGTGTTGCGTTCCAAAACGCATAAATGATTGAATATTAGAAGGGTGCGTTCCAAATCTGTTAAAATAAGAGTTGGGTTCTAAGGTTAACCTTACAAATTGGGTTTTGGGGGGTCGCGAAGGAATTTTGATGGTCATTAAGGGCCGTGACGCCGAAAAGTTTGAAAAACACTGCTTTAGTGTAAGTAATACTCGCAACATATGTGTCATTTGGAAACACATGAATTAAATGGATTTTTTTAAACGTTCCTTACAATACATATGTGTGTGAATTGCAGAAAATATGTACCACTAGCTTCTACCTGCGACTTCGTCCGCGTAGAATTAGCAATTGTTTACAATTTATATATTCTGTTACGTCGACCTATGCGACAATTAAACTATATCACTACATATTTTAAAACAAAGTCGCTTTCCTGTCTGTTTGTCTATGCCTATAAATATGTACCTTAGATTTTTAAATCTTTTACATAGAGTGTTTTAAGAGGAAGGTATATAATATTATGTATAATTCTATGGAGCCGAAGTTGCGGGCGGAAGCTAGTATATTAAATTATAAAGTGGCAAATTTATTCTGATTTGTATATATTTTTTCGCAACTGTATTAATGATCGTCGTTGGATACACGCGCGGAAATGTCATTCTTCACTCGTCCCCATATCTCGGAACTCGTGACGTGAGATTGTGACATACTTTCAGCACTAGACAAATAAAAATATTAAGTAAATAATGGATAAATATTTAACAATAGCACAGTTCAACATACAGAGCTTACAAAGTAAGGAAGCCTTATTAAAATAATTTCTTTTTAAACAAAATTGTGATACTTAAGTGAGACTTGGCTTAATAGTACAAGTATAATTCCCAATAAAATTTTGTACCAGCTTCATACAAAAAAACTCTGTTAATACACATAATGGTATAGCAATATTAATTAAACAAAATTTACAATACAGAGTTATAAATATGTTCTGCTTTTTATGAATCAATACTTTAAACATTCTATGTGTATACCTGGCTTAGTACAAATACGAAATAGTACATAATAGTACATGACATTGTACACAACAAACACCGTACTATTTGTTTTCAAACACCGTAGACACTAAAAGTGTGGGTCTCACCAAGTAATTTTAACAACTTTATCAAAGAATCGAGACTATTTATTTTCGAATTTTGTATTTATTTTTACGGTTTACCTGTTAGAAATTGTGTTTCTATACAATACTGAAAATTAGAACACATGGGAAAATCCGAAAAGTAAAGCTATGGCCGGAAATCGAATCATCCTTATCAATTTTGTGTAAATCTCACTAAAGCACTTTAACTTAAAATGAAAACAAGGAATTGGGGTGTCGAAGTTTTTTAGTGTAAGTAGTTTAATACCTAATACACATTTATTTATTTATAAGCCTTTTTATTCCGAATTCGCTACAATTTCAGTAAGTACATGTTGTTGTTGTTGTTGTTATTGTCGTTTTTATTTTTTATTTATTTATTAAATTGTCGCAAAATTCGGCGCGCCTCATGGCATAGGCCTCCTCCGTGTATTGGAGGGTTTGGGCTATAGTTCCCACGCGCGCCCAGTGCAGATTGGGAACTTAACACACACCATTGAATTTCTTCGCAGATGTGTGCAGGTTTCCTCACGATGTTTTCCTTCACCGAAAAGCTCATGGCAAATTACAAATGTAATTTTCGCACATAAATTCCGAAAAACTCAGAGGTGCGAGCCGGGGATTTGAACCCACGACGCTCTGCTTGAGAGGCCACAGGTTAAACCACTATGCTACCACGGCTCCTAATACACATATACTTAATAAAAATAATGTTATAATTGAGTAATTTTCGTTTATTATTAGTAGGTACAGTCGCCTGTCAAGTTGTCCAACGATCATACATCTAAATGCGTACTCGGTGACAGATTGGAGAACCTGAAGCGAGGTACGAAAGAAACGAAGGTTTCTATACGACCATGTGTAAAAGAATTTGAAGAGCAAGCAGCAGCCACCAGCGATTTGATGGACTGTATAAATTTAAGGGTATTGGCTATGTTAGACACTTTTAAAATAGCAGGCAGCAGATATGGAGGAGCACGCCTGGAGGATCCTCGAGCAGCTCGCCGTGTCCAGGATCTCAAGTCCAGGGCTCTAAGATGGACCCAGAGCGTTCCAGAAGAGCGTTGTTGTTTGTCGCACTCGCACGTACTATCACAACTGTACATTGTAAATTGCTACTTACGGCCGTAAAGTTTTTGGACATTATTACTACTTTTTACTATGAGAGGCGCGGTGAAAGCACGCGAATGTTAAATTGGGTACTTGACATTTTTGCTCTCCGCTCTATTCCAGTCGTGCAGCTGGGTGAAAACCGGGGGATATCATTTAGTTGTTCTCCCTCAAAAAAAACCAATTACTTACTACAACAATTTACTTCCTTTGTATTCTATTATTAGATCACCGTCATGAAAGCAATAGACAGACGTCAATACGCTAATGAATAAAGTCCTACTTGACATGCGTACATTACATTTACATAATGGTGAAGTAGTATTAGTTCCAAAAACTACACAAATGAAATGAAATGAAAATGAAAAAATGAAAATATTTTAGTTTAAATCTTACATAAAACATCGAGGTTGGAACTTCCTTATAAGTATATGAATACCTGTGCCAGGAGGTCCCGCTCTTCTATAACTACAAGTCGTTATATAACAAAAATAAAAATAACACAAATTTAATTAAATTACAGTCATGATAATGACTTATTCTCTTTTTTTTTAAGAGAAAAAAAAACACAATATTCATCAATATTTAAAAAAAGTTTCTTGTACCTACTAAGAATCATAATAGTCAATACTTAAAATAAGATGATTACAGAAATCACTGAGACTCGTACAATTTATACTCGTAGTGCTCAAGACCGAGACAGCAAGTTCTTGTTTTGTGATTTTGAACATAATTTTGTGCCTCCAGTGAATAATAATACAACTTCAGTTGAAGCGATATTGCGTTTCTTACACCATTCGATCCAGAAAAAAAAAACTTATTTTTTGGTCTAATCGACATTCTAGTTCTTAAAACAGCGGAGAAAAATTTGTGACAATTGATACATCTCGCTTAATTTTTGTGTTTTAATGATTCAAGATCAAAATCTCAATTAATTACGCAATACCACTCTTAAAACTAGTGTATAAAAATACATGTTAAAAAGTATCACTAGTCTAACTCAAATTTGTCTAGTGTGGCAAAATAAAAGTCTAAACAAATCGAACGTGTGACTTGGACGACACGCATGCCACACAAAAAAAAAGACTTCGAACATAATTAAATATTTAAGTAGGTAGCGCTATACTTTATATACGATATACTTTATTTGAAATTTCTATAGTACCAAAATTAATACAATTTTTATTTTATCTTACTATCTAGCTATCACGGTTCACGAGATACAGTCTGGTGACAGACATACACACAGACAGACGGACAGAGAAATCATAGTACTTTTACTTATCTCCCTTCTCTCTCGGTTGCGTTCACGTTTAAAAAAATGTCATCCTTGCCGCGCTCAGAAAAATAAATTTGTAGATCGTTGTTATCTAAATGAGTGTCTCTGAGTGTGGAAGTTAACCTTTGATTTATCTCTTTTACTTTTTGCGGTATAGACACAGAATAAGTAGGTATGGTTTTTCATCGATTGCTTTTGATAGTGATATCTTAGGGTCTGAGTCGTCTTCAGTCAAACATGACATCCATTACCGGTAGAGGTGATAGGTATATCACAAAAATGGAAAAAGTGAAATTTTCAGTTTTTCGACCGATTGCTTTCAAAATTAATATCTGATGGTCCGAGTCGTCTCTAAATATGAATCCATTGTCAGAAATGAAAAAAAAGCCGCCATTTTGGAGTTTTTAGTCTTGCGACCAATTGCTTTCAAAGTCGTTATCCGAGGGTCCAGTGGTCGTCAAACATGAATCCCTTATCAAACATAAAAACTAGCCACCGTTTTTGTAATCTTAAGTTTTTGGACTGATTGCTTTCAAAATCGATACCGATCGGAGGATCAGAGTGATCTCCAAAGTTGAATTTGTTGTCAGAATACGAAAAATTAGGCATAAACTAGACAATTTTTAGTACCTATTTGAACGATTGATTTCTAAATTGATGTCTGAGGATCTAGAAAAGCGAACGCTTAATTACACTTGACCGTTTTCTTAGAATCATATTTGGCATGTACACGCAACAGCTTATAAAAAAATCATCGCAATCGAGTAAACAGTACCTACAAGAATTAGACATGTCAATTTCAAGACTTAAATCCGACTTTTTTATAAAAAAACTTTTTCAACATAGGAACACACAACCAGCTCACAAAAATGAAGAAAATGTAACGTTATTTACGATAGTTACATTTACTAACTTACGTGAAACATTTTAGTTTATAGTTGACTATAGTTTAATTGTCGCATAGGTCCACGTAACAGAATAGATAAATTGTAAGCGAATTGTTTATTCTACGCGGACGAAGTCGCGGGCAGAAGCTATTAATAAGTAACTATGATCAGGGACCGGAAACCGGTTAATTTTTGAAACCGGTATTGTGCACTCGTCAGAAAACGAAAAGGATTTCGTTTCCGTTCGCGGTTACCGGTTAAAGAACTGTTCAATTGAGATAACGGTTTGTGCGCTTTTCGTTCGTCATTTGTTTCTGGAGAATTAACCGGTTAAATTAAAAATTACGAAACAAGAACAAGATAGAACTTGTATTGCTGTCTCTTTTACATCACTACTGGAGCGTCTGGCGTATGTCGACGGCGGCAGGGTTTAACCGGTATAATTTCGTTCGTGAGGAGGCCTACGCCCAACAATGGGTTAAATTAGGCTGAAGAAGAAAAGAAGAAGAAGAATTTCGCTATCGCGAACGTTAATATTTCGTTCTCTGTACTAGGTAAACGGTAAGCAAGACCATTTCGATTTTTTTTGTTCGTTTCATCAATTAACCGGTATATTATCAAACGAAATAAAATAGCGATATTGATATAACGTTAAAATTTCATTCTCTGTACTTAACGGTAAGCAAGACCATTTCGTTTTTTTTTTTTCGTTTCATCAATTAACCGGTATATTATCAAACTAAATAAAATAGCGATATTGGAACAGTTTTAAAAGGTATATCAATAACAGTTCCGGTCCCTGACCATGATTAAATTTCGAAGAAGATAACTAAAGCAACAATTACACTACTTCATTCAACTAATTTGTTTCAAACTCCTACCCTACTTCAGCCAAACGGACGTCGTCTTGACATCAGTCCGTCAGTCAGCTAAGTCGCCTAATAAGGCGATTGAGAGAGAGAGAGAGAGAGAGAGAGAGAGAGAGAAAAACATTTATTGTAAATAAAACATTGCATTGCGATTGCAGGTATAGTCACCGAAATGTAGTCTACTACTTAATATGTTATTTGGTTTGTTGCGGTTATAGGCTGTTGCATGCGACGATCGATTTAATATAACTGGTCCTTAACGCATAACGTTGACGTACGCCATTGTGTTTCGAGTAAAGCCTTTGTACCTACCAGTGTACGAATATCTAATTTTTAGCTTCCGGAATATCACAGAAGGCAGTCGTGTGATACTGAAGTTACTCAAGTGTCATCGCCAGCATGTTTTGGCAATTATTAGTCATTACAATATGCATCTGGTTGATGTACTACAGATGGGGAAGGCGCAGAATATATAAACTGTACAACGAGATACCAAAACTGGGCCTCAAATGGTATCCAGTTATTGGGCATGCATATTTATTCGGAAATAGTGATGAAGGTACATACTTTGGTTATATATTGTAAAGCGGCAGAAATCAACCGTAAGTGGCATGCTTTCGCAGCTAGAAGATTGTTAAATGTATTCAACTCAATACAATTTAGTACTTTAAAATATAATATTAATTAAATAATGGTAGCGACAATAAAGACATTTGTCATAAAAGAGACTGTTGACCATGTCTGTGACTGGCTTTGGATTATTTCCCTAAATAGAGTTAGACACTTTATTTGATAATTGTAAAAAGATGCTTTTGTAGTTTTGTATGAGAAAATTGATATGAAATTTTGCCAAGATTTTAAAACGACTAAAATATTCACTGAAGAAATGTCAATACGTAACTAGTTGCAAAATAAATTATGACTTTTAGACCAGACATCGTCGTAGGAATCAGATCAAA
The DNA here is from genome assembly GCA_963854515.1 of Pandemis heparana. NCBI lineage: Eukaryota > Metazoa > Arthropoda > Insecta > Lepidoptera > Tortricidae > Pandemis > Pandemis heparana. Next base: position 7,190,577 of record OY978010.1, read on the forward strand.
GGTTTCCACTACACAAAGTACCTAAAACTAAAATTACGTAGGATGTTGGTATAAATAAGAGTTTTTTTATTTGGGATTGTTGATGTGATACAAAGTGCTGAGGATGAAGAAGAAATTAAAAACACGTCTTTTTTCAGATCGGATGATTTTCTTCAAAAAACTTGGGAAAATAGCATGCAAACTTGGTGGCCTCACAAGTTTTTGGATGGCGCAGAAGTTGTACATCAGTAAGTATATATATATTAAGTTTCTTAATTTGGAAAAAAATGGTAACGCAAGAGAACCTCAAGTTTATACCCTCCGACAGCCGAAAACGAATCCTACTTCCTACTAATATTATAAATGCGAAAGTTTGTGACAATGTGACGATGTGACGATGTGAGTGAGTGTGATTGTGTATGTTTGTTCCTCCTTCACGCTAAAACCACTGGACGGAATTGGATAAAATTTAGAACGAAGATAGTTGTTACCCTAAATTGAAACATAGGCTACTTTTTATCCCGGAAAATTGCACAGTTCCCGGGGGATAGCCATAAACATGTCAATTGCTAATTCTACGCAGACGAAGTCGCGGGCAGAAGCTAGTTCAAAATAAATGAAAGAGGTGCAATAAACTTGATGGAGCTGGGAAACAAAAATAAAGAACAGCTTCATTTTGATTTTTAAGATTGCTTTAAAATACTTTAAATGATGCTCCTTATTTAATCGTACTAATATTATAAATGCGAAAGTTTATGAGTGACGATGTTATGATGTGACGATGTGACGATGTGAGTGAGTGTGTATGTTTGTTCCTTCTTCACGCTAAAACGACTGGACGGATTTGGATAAAACTTGGAAAGAAGATAGCTGGTACCTTAGATTAAAACATAGGCTGCTTTTTATTCCGGTAAATTGTATAGTTCCCGCGGGATAGCGGGAAACATGTCAATTGCTAATTCTAAGCGGACGAAGTCGCGGGCAGAAGCTAGTAGGGAATATTCATAAAATTTTAATTTGTGTTACCTAAATATTTTTTTCTCGAATCTTTATTATCGTCACATTTTAATTAAAAGGTTTTTTTTTCTTAATTTATTATTTTAACCCATGAAATATTGTATAAACAGCGAAAAATATAAAAGGGAAATTCAAGCTTACGAAACGCGTCACACAACATAATGTTGTGAAACCGCAAAATATGAATATCAAAGGTTTTAAATAAAGTTTTACTTAACTTTTATAAACTAGGTTAACCTACGTTAGTTTTAACTGAATTTTCTACTGGTTTAAACCTAATGCAAATTAGTATAATATATTAATAATTCTGATAAGTGGCGTCAAAGGGATCCACTTGTTACCCATAAATTTATTGTTTCGAATTTCAAAACTCAGAAATTTCCATATGCTCATAGCTATCGATCGGTAAGTGGTAGAACATAACGCTTAATAATCCTGACTTTAAAAGATCCATAAAGCTATTGTTCATGATTTCGTGGTGTTAAATTCTGCATTGCATTCGTGTGACACCGGGGCGGGTCGTTAAAATTTATATTTAAATAATTTATTATTATCTTCAACAGATGTGTGTGATCCCGACACAGCCGAAGTGGTTCTTAAGCATTGTCTAGACAAAGACGATACCACAATGAGAATTTTGCGCTCCTTTTCGGCTAACGGCAGCATATTCGCTCCAGGTTAGTACTTACGGCTTAAAAACGTTAGAAAAACGTGCAAAAATTCTCAATTGAAAAATCCAACTGCAAGTTGCATGAAAAATTGAAAAGACACAGTAAGTAAATTGTTAATAATGGATAAAAAATAAAACAGTGAATACTATGTTCAATTAAAAAACCCACACAGGTTACAGAAATGCACGTACATAGTGTAGTTTAAATTTTATGTTAGGTAATCGGTTTAAATACTTGATTCAGTACATTATGTACGTAACTATAGCTGTGTAAGTCCAACTCGCACCTGATTGATCAGGTAATCATTATGTATTTTTCATGTTTCAGTGAACATTTGGCGGCCTCGGCGCAAAATTATGGCTCCGGTCTTCAGTTTAAAGAACCTCCAAGGCTTTGTAAGCACATTCGCAGAAGAAGCTACGATCATGACGAATCTATTGGATCAGCAAGTTGACAAAAGCGAAGTTTCCATGTGGAATTTTTTCACTACGTATACTTTTGACGCAATTAGCAGTAAGATTTATTTTTCTATAAATATCTGCTATTTACCGTTTCTTTTGCAAACTGTTGTGCCAGTGCCTTGATAGTTATTTCGTGGCAAAGCGATAAATTTGTAGCAACTTGTGTAGCTCAATCTTAAGTTAAGGGTACTATCAAATGAATCAAGAATTTTAGTTCTTGATTTTTTATGTTTACTTTTACGGTTAGAACTTAAATTTCTAAAAGACACTGATTATAACAACACAAATAGAAAAACCAAAAAAGTAAAGCTATGGCCGGGAATGGTGAGCAGTACCTACATGTTCCACAGGAGTTTGTAATTGTGTCGTACAGACAGATCATTCAAACAGATGACGCTTGGCGGCAAAAATTCGCGTAGTAACAAGGTCACGTGACAGCTGGTATGAATAGAATGATTCGAAGGCTTACTCACCTGCTATGGGTGGTGTATAGTACGCATTAGAGAATTATGAGGATCCGGGTTCGATTCCCGGCCTTAGCTTTACTTTTCAAATTTTTTTAATTTTTTTTTCAGTGTCGTTTAGAAATTTAGCTCAATATTTTATTTCTTGTATTTCGAACGCTCTGACAAACTTTTCCTACAAGCTTAAATAACTCTAATTTTCAGAAAACAGTTTAGGCATTGAATTAAATTCACAAAGTAACCAACATCATCCGTTCCTGCAAGCATTCGAAGAGATTTCCAGACTTTGTTCGACGCGAATCGTCAGGCCGTGGTTATATTGGGACCCTATTTATAAACTGTTCCCAGATTTTAAGAAACTGATGTATTGGAGAAAAATAGCATACGATTTTATTGATAATGTGAGTAGTTAATTATATATTTTGATTTTGTATCACATTGCATACAACGTGGGGTAAAAATATAAAAATAGATTTCAATCATGTCTGATGGTAAACGAAGGTGAGACCTAGGATAGAGCATACGCGCCTAGCATGTATCCATTCATCATAGATTTGAAAACGGTCAGATTGTCCCATCCATTTATTCCATTCCAATCCATAGCATAAACATACCTACATGTGGGGTGAGGCACCGCAATCAGGTAGAACATTATTTTTGTTTTGAAGTGGCAAAACAAAATATATGACGACGTACACATAGATTATCCTTAGAATCAGGTGTTATTTAAATATTGTTTGTTTTATAATAGGTACAGTACAGTACAAGTAGGTACTTATTCTTTTTTTTTACCGTAAATCAGTATCTACAACGATACAACAAAAATAACAGGTGGTCTCATCACTTAAAGGTGAAGTAGTTAAAATATTTTATTATTATGTCTGGGTATTACTCGAAGTACTTTTATTTTCTTTGAATAAATTACTTTTCAGCTAATTAGACTAAAACGAGAAGAAATGGCAGCGATCAAACCTAAAAACGGTGAGAAAAACAACATAAAACATTCATTTTAATTTCCTTTTCTTGAAAAGACTTCAATGGACCTCATCTTAGGTTGTATCAAATTTAAGAGATTTCAAAGAGTTATGTGTAAGTATGTTTCTACCTTAAAAATTACAGGAAGCAGGCCATGATGATATTCAATGATAGCGATGATGATAGCTTTATTGTATTAAAACAACTTAAATGATTCATCTTCTTGTAACACATCGTTGCAAAACATTGTGGTTTCTATAAAAAAACAATAGGTACTACATATCATTTTCGTATAATACTTTATTTTTGAAACAGATTCCGTAAAAAAAGAGACCTTTCTCGACATGCTCATTGAGTACTCTAGCAAAGAAAGCGGTTACACAGATGTGGAACTTCGAGAAGAGATTACAGTCATTATGGTAGCTGGGAGCGACACTTCGGCTGTCGCGACTGGGTACACCGCGGTTATGCTATCCAGGTATCCAGAAGTGCAAGAAAAAGTGTATCAAGAGTAAGTACAGTCACTCATTCTACCTGGTTATAAATGATGTAAAAGTTACATTTTTTCCATCGCCTCAAATTTTTTCGTCGATCAATCACACGTCGCGTTAGAGACAGCCTGACTGACTGACTGGCTGACAAGCGCTCGGCAGAGCAGCCAAGAGCAATATAGCTATTAACTTTGCACACAACAATTTTATAATAAGTACAATTAACAAGGTGTTATTCGCGCCTTCGCCCGCGCAAAATTAATATTTGTGACCCAGGCAGCTTGAATTTTTCGAACACCTACATCAATTCTATTTTAAGTTATTAACATTATAAAGCGTTGATAAATTATACAGGGTGTTTGGTAGCCAGGTGCAAAGCTTTAAGGGGGTGATAGTCGAGGTATTTTTGAACATTTTAACCATACATGTCTTAGCCGATTTTTTTTTTTTTATTGAAAATTTAGAAATTTTATGAAAATACCCAGAATTTGATAGAAACGAGTCAATATTGCGCCAATGAGCGTTAATTTGTAAACAACATCTTTTACTTTGGATAGTTTAATGTGTATTGGACCAAATGAAACAATATTTAAGTGTCTGTCTTGCCACAGAAACAAAATGGAGGCATTCGAAATAACTAAAAATGTCTTATTTTGGAACAGTCATTTTTCAGTGTCAAAAAAAAATAACAAAAATCCTGGAAATGTTCAAACATTTTTAAAAACATGCCTGCTTAAATTCCTCTTTCTTTTAAGCCTTAAAATTTAAGGTATCACTCATTCACATTGCTTGCTAAGTCTGAGATAAAAAGTAAAAACCAAACTCGTGGAGCACTCGCTAAGAATGCACTAGTAAGTATGGAAATTTCGCGTTTTTTCATGTAATTTACTAGGTAAATACCTACACTTACTTAGTAAATTACATGAAAAAAGGTAAAAAAAGAATTGTAAAATAAATAAAATTAATTTAATATTCAAATCAATGATTAATGTTTTTTTTTAACTTTTTTTTCATGTAATTTACTACTAACTAAAGTACCTACTTTTAACGTGAAATTTCAATACTAGTGCATTCTTAGCGAGTGCTCCACGAGTTTGGTTTTTACTTTTTATCTCAGATTTAGCAAGCAATGTGAATGAGTGATACCTTAAAAGAAAGAGCAATAAACAGGCATGTTTATAAGAATGTTTGAACATTTCCAGGGTTTAAAAAAAAAAAATGGCACTGAAAAATGACTCTGTTCCAAAATAAGACATTTTTAGTTGTTTCGAATGCCTCCATTTTGTTTCTGTGGCAAGACAGACACTTAAATATTGTTTCATTTGGTCCAATACACATTTAAACTACCCGAAATAAAAGATTTTGTTTACAAATTAACGCTCATTGGCGCAATATCGACTCGTTTCTATCAAATTCTGGGTATTTTCATAAAATTTCTAAATTTTCAACTTAAAAAAAAATCAAATTTCGGCTAAGACACGTATGGCTCAAAATATTCAAAAATACCTCGACTATCACCCCCTTAAAGTTTTGCACCTGGCTACCAAACATCCTGTATAAATACCTAAACCTTCTAGTGACTAGCTTCTGCCCGCGACTTCGTCCGCGTAGATTTAGATTAAAAACTGATGTTGATAGTTATTTCCGCAATAATTATTTACGTTGTAACTCTAGGCAGCTACGACCTTTCACATGTTTATCGCTATCCTGCGGGAACTATTCAATTATCCGGGATAAAAAGTAGCCTATGTGTTAGGTAATCTAGGGTGCCAGCTATCTCCGTTCCAAATTTTATGAAAATTTGTTCAACCGTTTTCGCATGAAGAAGTACCTAACAAACATACACACACACACACACACACACAAACTTTCGCCTAATATTAGTGTGATAGCTTTGGCCTGCGGCACAGAATATATAATAGTTACTAACGTACAGAATGGCCACGCTCCGCCCCGCACCTATTCGAGTTACCCCACCCCTCAAGCGCAGTCTGCCGGAAAGCTGCTGGCAACTAGTAGGGCTCGCGACGCGATGTATGTCGGCCGCACGTCACAAGTTCGGGAACCTATCCTACCTACTTCATTTTATAAAACATTAGAAAATTAATGCTTTCTGAAATTATCGCGATTAATACATGAAATAACTACAGAATCATTCGCTTAAGTTTGTTGTCGTACATCTTTTGTAATTGAAAATAATAATGCTTAAATACACAGACAGACACATTTTAAGTAAGTTTAAATAAATAGATAACGATTAAGTACATTTATTTGCACACATCTAAGCCATATCTTTAGTATATTTATGTCATTGGTAGTACTTATAGTACTAGGTTTTTGCGATAGACAGCCCTGTGTATCTTACGCACACATTGACGCGTGTACAGACGACGTCGTGCCTGTGTTCATTTCAGAACGCGGATTTTGTACGTCGTGGCCGCCGTGTGCCTGCGGCTTCGCTCGGGCGTACCAGGAATATTTTGATCCCGTTTTTTTCCGTTTCCGTAAGAATTTCGGGAAATGCTCTCTTATGCTCCCATACACTTCCCAAGGAACCTACTTGCCAAATTTCAGGTTTCTACGACCAGTAAAACGAAAAGTCCCGTTTTTCCCGTTCCTGTGGGAATTTCGGGAAATTGTCTCTTAATGCTTCCCTACACTCATCAAGCAACCTACATGCCGAATTTCAGCTTTCTACGATTGGTAAGATGAAAAATCCTGCTTGGTCCCGTTCCCGTGGGAATTTCCGAAAATCCTAAAAACTATTTTTTACTATTATAATAACCTACTTCCATACCAAATTTGAAGAGTCTAGTAATTATAGTTCATAGGATTTCGTGGAACTAAATGTATATACCCCGTTTTTTTCCTTATCCCGTGGGAATTTCCAAAAATCCTGAAATTAGTTTCTTAGTTTTGTAATCACCTACTTGTGTATCAAATTTGAAGAGTCTAGTTATTATAGTTACTGAGATAGGGTCACTCGGAATCGAAAATATAAATCCCGTTTTTTCCTTATCCCGTGGGAATTTCCAAAAATCCTTCCTTAGTGGATGCCTACATTGTATAAGGTATCTATGTGCAAAGTTTCAAGTCTCTAGGTCCAGTGGTTTGGGCTGTGCGTTGATATATAGTTAAGTCAGTCAGTCAGTCAGGACTTTGAATTTTTTTTTTTTTTTTTTATCGCAATCAGGCAGACGGTGGCGGAGGACTTTGTTTTGTATACCCTTACGGAGTAGGTACACAGAGAGCCTAGCGTCAAAACTTATACAACTTGGTAAATATGAAAAAAAAATGTTACAGATTAATGGATGTATTTGGAAATACCGACCGTCCTGTAACGGCGGCAGATTTGCCGAAGCTTGTGTATTTAGAAGCCGTTGTGAAGGAAACCTTAAGGCAGTATCCCCCAGTTCCAGTTTTCGTCAGGGAAATCTTCAATGATTGTAAACTACGTAAGCATTTTCACTACAAAAAAATACTAGACTATTTTTATTTTTCATTAGCTTTTTATAGTGTCCCACTGCTGCTGAGCAAAGGGCTCCCCTCTTGACCCCCGCAACTCCCGGTCTCACGCAATGGCAGGCAAGTCCTCCATATTATTATATCCAATTCGTCCCGCCATCGTCTTCGTGGTCTGCCTCCTCGTCGTTGACTATTCTCTGGCACCCGCTAAGTACCTGAGTGAGCCCACCCCTGTGGGTTTATGCAGCTAAGTCTTAGATATAAATAAATAAATATGCTGTTATAAGTACGCTTAAAACGTGCTTAGGTTATTAGATAAGTGATCTCCACCACCAATGAACATCCGCAAAACCAAACAATTGCAAATGCGTCGCCAGGCTAAGATAGAATACATTGTTGTTGATTGTTCTCCTCGCCAGAAGGCAGTAGCGCAAGTACTACTGCTTGGTGGCAGGATTAGTGAGTAAGGCGATGGTAGCCATTCCGACGGACCGTGCGCAAGATCTTACTTCTCTTAAAAAAAGTTAGTAAATAAGGTCGTGAGTGTCTGTGAAAAACGTCCCGACGAAAAATTGCAAGTAGAGGAGTAGAGCCGACCCCAAATGAAATGCGATAAAGCTATGCGAAGAGAAAGTGAGAGGGATATGTATGCATGATGCAATGCTTACAGAAACGCGATATTAAAATGAGTACCTATTTTCTAATCAAGATCATCCCGACTAATTTCTTATAAAAAGTGCACAACAAAATACACAAAGTATTTACATTTCACTAGAAATTGTTGAATTGTTCGCAGCGAATGGCACTACACTCGTTAATGGGGTGGCTGTTCTTTTTAACGTCCACGGGATGCATCACAACCCCAAGTACTGGGGCGAGGACGCTGAGCAGTTCCGGCCTGAACGCTTCCTCGAGGGTCCTCTGCGTCATCCGCTTCAGTACATTCCCTTTAGCTACTCAGTGAGAAATTGTCTTGGTAAGCATTATCGGGCCCGTATTTCACCAAGTCGACAATTGTCGGCGACCAGTGACAATTCAAAATGCAATGCGTATTCAATATGAAGCTAACGGGCGTAGGTACATTCTCTTCGAGTTTGTTATGTAAACGAAATTGTCATTTGTCACCTAAAATTATCGCGTTAGTGAAATAGAGGCCTGTATTGTAGCAAAATCAATTAACCCTTACTATATTATTTTAAGAAATGAGAACTACTAAAGTCCCTGAACCTGAGTGAACCTGTTTTCCACGACTTGACTTTACTATATCGCGGAGATAGCAAAGTAAAGTTATGCATTTGGTGATGAAATTCCGCAACATGGCGCTTGGTTTAGTTTGAATTTGATAATAATATTCGGCGGCTATCGACTGATTACAATTATACATAAAAATCATAAAATTATGTTAGATAATTCATTGTCTTTAAAATCATAAAAACGTTTACAGAAATTAGAAGTCGATCAATACTTCTGTTTTAAGAAAAAAAACTATAGGTAGTACCTAGTGTCCCTTTCATATCTTATTTAACATAGGAAGGAGGAAATGACGATATTATGTTATTCTTGAAACATGAAACTTGAGATGAATGTGACGTAAAAACATGTATTTTTTTTCAATATTTTAAACCTAATCATAGCGATTTCTGTGTTCTAGGTGGGACATACGCGATGATGTCTATAAAAACGGCGCTAGCTACGATGCTGCGGCGATATCGGCTGCTGCCGCCTGCGAGTCTTGACCCCCAACAGCTAAAAGAACCATTAAATGTTGGCTTCGACATAATGATGAGACATGTTGATAATTATACTTTGAGTTTGGAATATCGAAATAAGTGATTAAATTTTTAAGAAATGTGCAATCGATAATTCTATGTTTTTTACAATAAAGAAAATATGTACCACTAGCTTCTGCCTGTTACTTCGTCCGCGTAGAATAAGCAATTTGTCTTTGTAAATACATTTTATTTATTTCTACTTATTTTACTTAGGTCAGTGGGTTTTTAAGAAATTATTTAATACTTTTTAAATGTTTGTATCCGTCATGGGTAAAATTTATAATTTTACTTTTTATTTAAGTATTTTTAGAGAACGTAGAATAGAAATACATTCACAATTTCCATCTGTTTACTTTGTTAACTCCCATAGATATTAGAATGTAGTTTTTTTTATACATGTATCCAATTTCAGTTTAGAAAAAAATTATAGAAACCTCAATATCATGTTGAAAGACCTATTCATAGATACCACACACGTATGGGTTTGAAAATTTAAGTTTCAGTTCTAAATATGGGGAACGTCAAAATCATTTGTTTTTTTTCTGTTTTTGTATGAAAATCTTAATGCGGTTCACAGAATACATCTACTCACCAAGTTTCAACAGAATTGCTTTTATAGTTTCGGAAAAAAGTGGCTGTGACATACGGACGGACAGACAGACATGACGAATCTATTAGGGTTCCGTTTTTGCCATTTGGCTACGGAACCCTGAAAACGTCGTTCGATACAAGAACGGAAATGTCATTTCTTACTCGTCCCAAGTCTTACCACTTGTCTTCGGCTCGTGGCAAGATAACTCGGGACTCGTGAAGTAATGACATAGGTACTTTCAGCACTAGACAAATAATATGATCAGATAAATAATGGATAAATATTTAACAATAGTACATTACAACATACATAATATATATATTCTTATTGAACAAAATTTTGATATATGCTTATTAAATGAGACTTGGCTTGAGAGTACAAGTCAAGTATAAGTCCTGATTTTGCACCATAAAAATTCATACACCAAAATTCTGTTAATACACATAATGGTGTAGCAATATTAATTAAACAAAATTTACAATACAGGGTTACAAATACTACTATTTATGAATGTATTCAAAATAAATACTTTAAACATTCTATGTGTATTATTATTGTCCTCCAAATGATAGGTTTGATGCCACTAAAATAAAAAGGAAACCTTTACGTCATGTATTGTCATGTGAGATCTTAATGCAAATCACATATTATTTGGATGTCATTCAAATAATAACAAAGGCAACTGCCTGTATAACGTCATTGAAAAATTCGACATGTGACAATAAAAATGATGGTACCTAATGTAAATTCGTCTGCCATTGATCTAGCTCCAGTTATTCCTATGTTGGCCCCACTCTGTAAAAGGCGCTTTCATAAAGATCCAATGGGCAGCTATCATTATCCAACTCAGGTAGTCGTAAATGTGAAGCCCTCCATTTATGAGGTGCGTCCTGTAGAAGAAAAATATATTTATAGTAAAAGCAGATTCGTCTAAGTAGGTACCTACTATAATTTCTCAGAGACCTTTTTTTCCGACATCAATAACACAGAACCACTTAATTCGTACTACTTTGTAAATAGTATAATTATATAAAATTCGATCAGAAACAATTCCAAAACAAAAGTCAAAGCAAACTCCAACAGTTATGAGAAAACCTGATCCCTAGTGGAATCGAACATGTCATGACAATGATGCAGTACAAACATCGAAACAACCTGTAGTACAGTACAGTCAGTACAGGGCAACACCAAGCGTTATCAACTTCATAATCTACAAAAAACATTAAAATAAGAATGTTAATTCATGGCATGACTTATACAGTACTTTTAATAGAATGACACCTATTTCTAGAATATGGGGTTACATTAAACATTTTTAAGGGAATAGGTTTGATGAATGGGTACCAAGTTTTTTAGAGAACATTCAACTTCATCTCAGTTCAATATGAATAAATAACCTTATGGACAAATTGAATCAGTCTTCTGAGAATCAAACTAACGCCTTTTACATTAAATGAACTATACATAGCACCTTATACTAGGAAAAACACAACACCAGGGTTGAATAAGTTTAGTGATACCACCATCATGGAAAACACAATGCGTTATTCCTTATTATTATTATAGACACATAAAGCTACAAATAATCCTCCATCATAATAGACTTATTTCCTTATCGTAATGTTTAGGAAAACTTTTTGAAAACATTCTAAAATTAAGAATTGATTACTTTGCAAATCTTTCAATTTACAGATTTTGGACTTTTTAGAACTTTGACTTGGCTGTTCATAATATAAACACAACATTAAATTAACTTCATTGTCATTATAGCAACACTTTTAAATTAGAAATCAGTTCAGAGAACAGTTCAGTGTTATTCTTCAGTAAAGATCCATTTGCGCATTCGGCTATAAATAGGTATTGTATTTGATAACAATATTCAATTCTCATTGTCAGTAATCATAAAGTTTTAGGTGTTGTTACAGATGAATAAGTTAAAATTTGATAAACACATAATAAACCATAATACTTAAGTCAAACTGCCATGAAGAGCATAAAATGTAATGAGAAGTTTAGCAGGAACAGGAACCTTCTCTGCCGTCAAACGGTAGAACGCTGCAAGTCTAAAACCACAGTTTCGAGATAAACGCGTCTAAAGGTTTTAGCTTTCTGATCTATGAACAATCTAATGCTTATGGAATTAAAAGATTGAAATTTTAACAATACATAAAAAAAACTATCACTTTGTAAGGCCGACGGCAAATAAAAAAAATAACTTTTTTAAATTCTTACATGAATGCAAGTTGTACATTATGGAGAATGCTGGATGTTATACAGAATATGGGTTTGAGAGTAATAAGTGGTGCTATGCACACCACTCCTATTATCACCATGTAAGTTGAAAATTGTATACCTCCATTGTCCGTGAGACGTTTACAGCTGGCTGAGAGCAGCTTGCTTGAAGGAGTTGTCTTGTGAGAAGAGTGTTGTTTTAAATAGAGTTATATCCCCTGCAGCAATGACACAGTCAGCTGATACGCCCGGCATCTCTGCTAGTACTCTGGTTTCCTTACCTGAAATTTTAACCATAATGACAAGTACAAAAAACCTGACTAAAACACGTTTGTTACCTCAGAACTCCATCACTTGTGGACCGATTTGGAAAAATATTTTTTTGTTGGAAGGGAATTCACTGAGGATTTTATCGACTTGTTGTAGCAGTAAAGCTTGCAAATGTTTTCAATTGTTTTGTTTGTTTGTTTGTTTGTTTGTTTTTGCCCAAATATTTCATTATTTTGTTAAATTTTGTATGTACATATAGGAAATACTAAATTATTAGCAAAAGAAGTCGCGGGAAAAATCGAATACACAAATATAATATCGATAGTCGTATCACTATTTTCAGACACATATCACATCACTATTTTCCATAAGTGATTTTTATGATACACTAAGTGATTGTTTTTTTTGCAATATTTAATTAATTATTACCTATAATTTAATTGTCTTGTTGTGTTTAATATATTCTGAACTAATGTTAATTAATTAAACGTAGACTTGACTGTGGGATTTGCTTAAAGTGACTTGCAATTATTCAATTTCCTAGTAATAAACATTAAGCTTGAAACAACAATTATTGGTGAAAATTAGTACCCGAAGCGATTAGTTAAATTCATGTCTGTGCAAATTTCAACCATGTAGCTGCAATACTTTAAAAATTACCAGGGGCCTTACCATGACGTCCTAATTCCGTCGCAGTTCAAGTTTTAGCTGTCACTTTTAGTATGAATCTGACAGCGAGCGGACCTAAACTGAAACGCATTAAGACGTCACGGTACGGCCCCAGTACCTAAGTGAAATTATGTCATTTATGTCACACCGCCAACTCTCGCCAAAACATGCCCGTGTTGAGCAGTGACTTGACGTACAACTCCCCGTAAAACTGACCGTGAACGCGACCCAATTTAACTAATTCAAGTGACCACGCACTAATTTGTTTTGTACATAATTAAAACTATAAACATGGTCAATTTAAACTCAAAACAGTATATTGAGGCTCTGTTGATAATCAATAGTAGTTTACTTTGATTCAGTTGTTAAAATAAGCTATCTTTATTTTCTAACAAAGCAAATAGTTTAAAGTCCCGAAGTGCTGTCGCGATGTGGTATACTACTTTTCAGTAGGTATCGTTATAAATAAAATAGAAATAGAAATATTTTTAACGGGTTAACCGTAAACGTACAAAAATCTTCGACCTGCAGTGGATCTTGACTTAGACCTAGACTCCTCCACACCTTGCGATCCTGAGCTTGCAACGCTGACCAAAGTAAGATTGTGGTCCTCCAGCTTTTGGGGGTTGTGCGGTACAGTTAGCGTCAAATAGTTCGTGACACCCGAAGTAGCCAAATAGTTCGCAACACTTCATTGTTACAGGTGAAATAACGTCGTGTTGCTAACTTTTTGGCCACTAACTTTTTGACGCTGACTATAGAACAGAGGAAAAAACATAAAAATAGTCTATGGATCCCTAAATTACTGTGATTAGGTTATCATCAACATAACGTCACAATCACAAGTATGTAAAGTTGAAATTCACGTTGACTGTTTACTTCGAAGTGTAAAGTGTCGTAGTGCAGAAGGGTGTGCAATGGAACCTGCCGTGGAAAAACATGGCCAAATTCCTTGGTATTTTAAAGGCGAAAGTGAGTACCTCTATAGCAAAGCTTCCCTATCGTTTTTACGGACTCGTACCTCAAAAGTAAAAAAAATAACAACGTTAATAGGATTATTTCGTTGCTTATATGTCTATCTGTGAACCATGGTGGCAAAAAGTTTGCACGTAATACCTAAGCTTGTCTCTTGATAGTGATCAACTCAACAAGTTTAATAGTTATTGTTCCTGATATAAATGACATATTTTAGATAAATAGAATAGTTTATTTATATGCGATAAACATGACATAAAAACCCGTTGATGAATCTCTATGATAGAAAAGGAAAACGATGAAATGAGGTTGTAACATTCGTCCGCCCCAAAATTAATCGACGAAGCGGTTTAATTGCACGCTTGCTTCTAAGTGGAGCTATAGGTGTAGCTGATATAGGTGGTCTTGTCACCTGCTGTAACAGGTTCAGCTAGACATGACATTCCGGGGCCATTGGAATTGGATTCCAGTACTGGCGTAGATGATGCAACTGGAACCTTAAATGATTGAGAAGCTCTTTCAGCGAGACTTTCTTCTGGTTCAGGGAGACGGAGTCGTATATGGTCTGTGTGATACCTCTTCTCCACCCCAACTGAAGTGTTAATGACATACGAGTATCGATTCGTGCGTCGCGAAACCGTAGCAGGCTCACATCGTGGCTGTTCCCTGATTTGCACAACACAGCGTAACTTGGTCTATTGTTTGGAGTCTGGTCTTCAGAGTTGACATTCGCTTGTATTTATTTATCAATATAAACAACCGTCTAGCAAGCACTTGGTCGAACATCGTCAAGCACACAATGTAACTGCCTTCCATTAGCTGGCCCGAGGCCTTGCCAGTGGTGCTATTTGGTGTGATGCGATAAGCTTCTAGTTTTGAAAGTCCTCACGAGCCGTTTGGCCAATCCATTCGTCCCGGAAGAGTGGGTGGATGTGGGCTGATTAAAAAAAATGTTACTTAACTTCCAAACAAAATATAAGCGATGTGAATTTGGTGTTTGAATTTCCTGAAACATCAATTTTCTTGCTGTCCCGGTCATTGTAATTTTCAACACCTTTCGATAGGTACTAACGTTAAAAATCAAATGATTTAAAAATGGTTTTCATTGCAGTTGACTACATCGATGATTGGTTCCTGATGAAAACACCAGTTTCAGTCTTGACGATACTGATTGCGTACCTGGTGTTCGTGTTAAAACTTGGCCCAGCTTTTATGAAAAAGCGACCGGCGTTCAAACTCAAGACACCTTTACTCATTTACAACATAGTTCAAGTCTTGTACTCTATGTTCGTATTTTGGGCAGTAAGTGCTGGTGTAAATGATTTTATGTCAGTTTCCTATGCCCATGGTACTATAATATAATATACATTTAGATACGTCGGAGCGTGTCAGCCAAGTTCAAATAAAAAGGAACTGGCGACGCTGCCGTGTGTAAAAATTTAACGTACCATTTCGTGCAACTTTTGACCCCTTCACAACTCGAAACCTATTTAACTTTTTTTTATTTTTAAAACCTTTGTATTTTTTTATTTGTGGACCTATTTCTTCGATGTATATTACAAAATTGCTTAGAATTCTTCTCTCTACACAGTAGAATGGTAACCACAACGATAAATAGCATACTTTAGAAGTTAAGTGTCTTTCAACATGAAACTACCGTCCCCCCGGCGGCAGCGAAACGAACACTGCGCGCCACTGTGCACTGCTCTGCCGTGTCACGCACAACTCTGCTATCTTAAGTTAAGCGAGTTACGCCTAACCACCGTAAAATGGTTTTATTTACAATGCTTTACATGGTCCACGAACAATTACGTAAAAAATATCATTGGTTTTTGAAATATTTGATGTGACAAATTCGTTCAACTACTTTTTTTAATATCAATATTATGCACATCTCATCTATCTTAAGTTATATGATAGTTGTGTACGGCCCGCCATCGATTTCGTAGTACTCAACATAGCCAACCATTCATGAGTTGACTTACGTTTGTCACGCGAAACTCTTCTAACATAAGTTATTGCATGACGCGTGACCAGCCGTTGTATGGAGCAGTGGTTACAGCAGCTGTGCAGAGCGTTGGCGCGCAGTGTTCGTTTCGCTGCCGCCGGGGCTAGCGCTCCCTGATGAAGGGCTACGAAATAGTCCGAAACAATTGTCGGAGCAATCCTTCGGCTTTTATACGTGAGTTATCTGGTGTGTTGTAATTAAGTTAAGTGTCCTTTACACCCCGGAAAAAAGCGTCGATAGTCCCTTACGCCCCGACCTTTTTAAAGAACTCAAAAGTTTTGAGGTTGTAAAGGTCAGTTTTTTATAAAATTATACAGTTTTCGGGTGTAAAGCTCACTATAATTTAGACATTTTATGTTATTTTCCTTACATAACCGTAATTAAAGGTATCAATTACGCAAAATATTTTACTATTTACTAAAATGTAACTTTGGGAATTGTTATATTTTTATATTATTGGTAATGTAGCATTCAAATGTCATTAAGAGGCTGACAATCATTTGTGTCTTATTTCCAAAGACTTTAGACGCGCGCTACGCTGCCAAAATAGTTTCATCTTTTTCACTAACAGGCACCCGAACCATTATGTGTGAATAGTGGCGCTGTTCAAAGTCATTGGCGGTTGACAGCGTTTTAAAGACATTGTACACAGGTAAGTTATATTCGTGAACTGCTATTTTTGTAATGGAAACATGTAGATTATCCAGAGTAGGAATATTGTAAATGAAAGCACGAATTATAATAATTGTAACAACTTAATTGATCATTATAAGTATTAAAATCAGGTATCATAAACATTAATAAGTACAACTATACACAAAATGAGATCGTTATAAGTTAAATTTTGTATCATTTAGGTACCTATAGATTATGTATTTTGGTGTTTTTTGTTAAACATTGCTAACAAACGAACATTGCTTTCAAAATCTGTTTATACTGTTGACAATTAATGACTTCAGTTTATGTGAGCAATAACTAATGCCAAATTGTACATGAAATCTTCCAATGACACTTAGTTGGATTGAACAATTAATAAGTGACGTGCTCAATACTTGTGAGCTCTTAGATATACTTGATTTAAGATTTATAATATTTGGACATTATGTTACCATTATGACTATTGAGCTTTCATTTGCTACACATAGTCCTACCCTGGGTAAATCTACATGTTTTATTACAAAAATAATCGTTTATAAATATAACTCAACTGTTTAAAATATGTAAAATTAAATTTCAATGCTGCATAACTAATAATAATTTATTATTAAGATAACGATTGCTAACGTTCAACTTTAGCAAATCTATACGACACGTATAAATACTTATAATTAGAAAGAATAATACATAATTATATAACATACATAAATCACGTTTTATGCCTTACGGCGTAGACAGAGCCTAAGATAACAAGACCTAAAGGCCATGTTCAGCATAATTGTGGGCGTATAGGTGGAAAGGGGAATGAAAATAGTGATGGGTTGCTAGCCGTATTGCCTGTAATATGATTGTTAAGATTTTATTACAGTTATTTAAGAACTATTTAGTAAGTTACAGTGAACTATACACCCCAAAATTGTATAATTTTATATAAAACTGACCTTTACAACCTCAAAACTTTTGAGTTCTTTAGAAAGGTCGGGCGTAAGGGACTACCGACGCTTTTTTTCGGGGTGTAAAGGACACTTAACTTCTAAAATATGCTATTTATCGTTGTGGTTACTATTTAACTGCGTAGAATGAAGAATTCTAAGCATTTTTATCATATACATCGAAGATTATGGGTCCCCAGATAAAAAAAATATTTAGCTTAAAAAAATGTATTTTACTTCTCCTGAAAAGTAGCATTTTTGTCCTTTACACCAATTTTATTGAGCCTTAAAGTGTCGAATTTATAGAGATACACTTACTTTCTCATCAAAATTAGACCTAAGGATTTATGTTTGTGTCTTAATCAGGTTGTATAATCCAAGAAATAAATATCTATTTGTATATACGTCCTTTACGCCGTAGTTTTTAATTGGGATTAAAGTATAATATATAGAAGTAAAGGTCGTAAAGGGCAAATAAGTAAATTAAGTCCTATAAAAGTAGGTCTTAAAGGACAATATGGTAAATTTAGGAATATACGTCGTTGTTTATAACCTCATGATTTCCTTTACGTTTCATGTGATTTCAGGTTTGTTACTTACACCCACAAAAAAGCACATTTTGGTGATAAGTGATCCAAAAATATGGGGTGTAAAGGTCAAATTTTACGAGATATCAAAATTTTAAGTATACAGTTCGATAGAGCTTAACATTCTGAACAAAACTGTGTACTTAACTCATTTTCGGCATTTTGTCCTTTACGCCAATTGAACCTAAAGGTATCGATATACCTATCTGCATCACCTACCGTCAACAGTTCTGAACTGTTGACGGTAGGTGATCCAGATATATTACTCCGAATTATCCTAATGCCACTGCTATCCGAAACTGTAGAATAATTTTGACAATGAATAGGTAGTGAAATTATAATAATTTTATAATAATTTCTATCCAAAAAGTAATGATATCCCATCAAAAACATAAATGTGAAATGATAGCCAAGTTCAACATTTAATAAATATACATAGTTATTGACTTTATAATTATGAGTGCCAAGTTTGAGTAGAAAATCTTGAAATTTAATTACAATTAAATTTCAAGATTTGACTTGGCTAGTTTTTACTATATAGACATTTGTCTATGTTACTTTTCAAAAATTTGGTTTTTGTTGGTAAAAACTAGCAAAGTCAAATCTTGAAATTTAATTACATCTCAAGTGAAATAAAAATGCAAGATTTTCTACTCAGAACTCGGCACCCATAATATACAATAGATATTCTTTTGTCGGCGAAGTTAGTAAAAATACTTTTTTTTAATATTGAACTCTGCTATCATTTCACATTTATGTATTGATGGGTTATTATTATTATTTTTTTAATATATTATTATTAACACTGATGTTTCTAGGGCTCATCGGTAATTCTCAAATATGGATTAGTCAGGCAAAAATGCATGATGGATGTTCCAGATGCACGGCTTGAGGTAAATATCATTTAACAAGTTTTAACTAACTAAAATTTTAGTTTTATTAATGAACTGTCTTCTTAATTAGTGCTTAGATAACGGTATTATGTAGTACGAGTATGCATGTAGCCATGCTACAGTTTATTTCCAAAAGGAATGTTATTAACTTATATTATAAAAGGACGCGAGGAAATGGCAAATAAAATTAGTGGCTCTTTATTTACGTACAAATCCCTAATTTTTATCGTACTGTAGACCAAGATGTTTTTGCGCATACCCATAATCTGTAATACCCCAAAATGTATACAAAGTATTACACGTAGTTAACTATATTCTTTTGTTGGCGCTCATTGGTTCTATGGTGGCACCCGAAACTAGATGCCGATATCTTTTGTTCGAGCCTTTTCTAGGCTTTCTTTTGGTGTAGAGCTTATTTCAACTTGGCGCAAAGTAAAATGGGCAGGTGCAAAGTCACACCAGTTTACAGTAACGTATTAGATGTATTCTGTTTACCGGCAAGGGAAAGATAAAGCTGTATTTAGTAAAAACCGAACTCAAAGCCCAGACGCTCAAAGCAAGTTTAATCACTTTTTTGCCTGCATTTCAGATAACAACAGCCTTCCATTACTACTTAATAGCGAAAGTTTCCGAACTTCTGGATACCGTGTTTTTTGTCCTACGCAAGAAGAAGAAACAAATTACCTTCCTTCATGTTTACCATCATACACTAATGGTGGCCTCTACGTGGGGAATGTTGAAGTATAATCCTACTTATATTATTATATTGATTGGGACAATAAACTCTTTTGTGCATGTCTTCATGTACGCATATTACGGACTCTCTGCCTTTCCCAGCTTGGACAAATATTTGTGGTGGAAAAAGTACCTCACTGTATTTCAACTGGTAAGAACATTCTTCAAACTATTTTTAATTAAATAGTTATTATGGTCAATTGTGCTTTTTGCATAACATAAAATTGTTTGCCCTAACGTGCCGTTTGACTGAATGAATTAAATTGTAAGGTAAAGTGCGCGGGGATTACTTACATGGCATATTTTGTCTATTTTAAAAAACTAGCCAAGTAAAATCATGAAATTTAATTACATCCCAAGTGAAATAAATGCACGATTTTCTATTCAGAACTTGGCACCCATAAATATCAATCCTTTTTTTGGCGAAGTAAAAACAATGGATATTTTTAGTATGCGTACTTGCGTTTCAACAGAACCCGTGTAAATTAAGAGTGCAGGAATTACTGCAGTGGTCTCAAAATACAATTTGGTTCGTCCCTTGTCATAATTTTAAGTTGGCTAAGTTTATTTTTATTACTTACATGATTGTTAATTTATTCTCGGCATAAAACCAAACACCTGCTGTGAATTTCTGCGTTTAGTGTAGATAGGTACTATGTAATGTAGTTATTTTTTCATGTTCTTTGCAGGTTCAATTCGGGATAATGGTTGTCCACGCAGGAGTTGCCACTGCCATATCAGAATGCACGCCATCATATATTTTATTGTTCACTATTTTCTTCAATGCACTTTTAATGATTTACCTCTTCAGTGATTTTTATTTAGAAGCATATGTAAAGGATAAAAATAATGCTCATCGCACAAGTAATAATACAAGTAAAAAAGGAAATTAAAATTATTATTTTTTAATAATAATATAATTAAAATAACTAATAAGATATAGGTATTTTGTGTGTAAGTAATTTGATTATTAGTGAGATGAGTATTTAATTTAATTTAAAATTAAGAAGTACTTGATTGATTTGTAATAAATTTGTGATTGTAACAAAACAAGGGAAATTATGTAGTATACAAATGAAAGTCTTGGAGAATTTCATTTAAATACTTTTCCACTACAAATGATAATTTATCTTTGACATTTTCGTATATCTTATAAATGTGTCTTTGATCTTTATTGTTTTGTAATTTTATTTTATTTTCCATTTGTGTGTACCTAACCAAATTGTGGACCCTTGTTGTTCGTGAATACATGTATTATTATTATATTACATCAGAAAATACATCAATGAGGCTGATTGTCGCAATTACTCTTAGTGATGATAGTATTTAGACACGTTTGGCAAACATCGGCAAACACACAGGACGCAGTCATAATGAAAGGACAATACAGATATAAAAAATTTACGTCGTCCTGCGTGTTTGACGACGGTTGCCAAACGTGTGGAGCTGGCATAATGTGTATACTTAGCCCTACAAGCCTACAACTGACATTAAACCTCACTTTTGAGGAATTTTTTGGTCGACTATACAATCGAAGAAACTGAATCAAGTGTCACTTTAGAACCTTGGATCAAAATGAGTTATTTATGTCACAGAATAAGAAAAATAAGGTTGGTCAAGATGTCCTAAAAAAATAACTGAATAAAATAAGTGAATAAAAATTCAACTTCAAGGCTGATTTTTAAAATTCTTTCACTGATAGAAAGCTACACGGTCACTCATTGGCATTTAATAATTTAAAAAAAGGTCAAAACAGTTATTTCTATCCCGCGGGAAATTTACACTTTCTTGGGATAAAAGTAGTCTATTTCAATCAGACACAATGTAGCTTTTTATTAAAAAAACAGTATTTGTATTACTTGAGTTATTGTCTTCTCGTACGAAGTCGCGGGCAAAAGCTAGTTTTTTATTATAGTTCAACAGCTAATTCAGTCATCTATTAAGTCAATAAATAGTCCTGACAACGGTTTTTCTCATAAAGAATCGTGTACAGGGGGGGTTACCATCACGTCTTAGTGCGACTCAATTCTGATTCAGTTTAGGTTCGCTCGCCGTCAGATCCATACTAAAAATGGCAGCTGAAACCTGAACTGAGTCGAAAATGAATCCCATTAAGACGTCATGGTAAGGCCCCTGATAAATACCAACTAGTTCTATTTATACTCGGGAGCAAAATAACCGTATCACTCACAGTCAATCTAATACCATTTCTAAAGTCCGTTGGCAAATTTCTTTAAAACGTAGAGCCATTTAGATCACAAAAAATTTAAGTACCTATGTTTGTACTTACTGTATTTACAAATTGATTGAATTTAAATGTTTTTTTTTCTTCTCATTATGAATGACAAGCTGTTGCAAACGATGTGTTCACCTGGGGTGCATACGAAACAATTATCTGTAGGTAGGTACTTAATAATTATTGAAATGTAATAAAGTCGTTGGGGGAGAAAAGTTCTCGAGTGGCGACCGCGATCCGGAAGACGTAGTGTTGGAAGGCCTCCCACTAGGTGGACTGACGACATCGTAAAAGTTGCGGGAAACCGGTGGATGCAGGTGGCGACTTGTCGTTCATTATGGTGTGCTAAGGGGGAGGCCTTTGTTCAGCAGTGGACGTCTTCAGGCTGATGATGATGATGATGATGAATAAAGTTATGTATGTGCTCTGTTGGCGAATAAACAAATAAATAAATAATAATAAATAAATTATATTATCGTTTAATAATAATTGCAAAGTCTAAGGTCCACTTAAAAAATATCGTCACATTGTAACGCAACTCACGCTATATAGGTATTTTAATTATTTCGATTACGTTCAAAAGTAATTAGAAATTTAAATCGAAAGCGATGACAATTTATTAAAACTCTTTTTTTTTCTAGTCTAATGTTTTATTCGTTGTGAAGCAGTAGTGCGCATCTATAATGGATTATTCTGCTAAAACTGACATCGAGAATATTCCTTGGTATATGAAAACCAAATGTAAGTACAATCTTCATCAGCTGGAAGACATCCACTGTTGAATAAAGCGGGAGGCCCCTTGAAACGCCACAATGAACGACAACCTGGCACTGGCCTGTGTCGTCGATCCATTCAGTGGGAGGCCTAGCAACGCTGCGTCTTCGCTTCGTGGTCGCCATTCGAGAACCATTCTCCCCCAACGGTTATCACGAAACGCTCTATTTCTCCTCTATTATCAGATTCTATAATTATGTTAACAGATGAGTACACGCACGATTGGTTCCTGATGAGCTCGCCCTTTAGTTCCATGATATTACTGGCGGCGTACCTAGCGTTTGTTCTGAAATTGGGCCCAGCCTTCATGGAGAAGAGACAACCCTATAAATTAAAAACGCTATTACTTATTCACAACACGTTTCAAGTTTTGTTCTCCGGGTACATCTTTTATCGTGTACGTATTATTTCAAATAGCATGTTATTATTAATTTTGCGCTTCTATTTTCTTAATGTCTCTCGGCAATCTTCGTTTTCCATATGACTGACGTCTGAATCTGAACTCAAGAAATACATTATTTGCCGAGAGACTGACAAATTAGAAGCACTGTAATTATTATTATTAAAAATCCTGTGCAATTTAAGAACTACAACATTAAGGGTGCGACCACACCACCGCTTAAAAAACGGTGACGTTACGGAATCGCAACAAAATGTATAAAGAAACGATGAGAAAACGTGACGCCTACGACACGTCATTGCGTTTACGCGGCGGTATGGTCGCACCCTCAAACGTTTAACTTTTGATTATACTTAAGTCAAGAACGATACAACTACATAATTTCGATTTTATCGAAAGAAGTTTTACCCACTCGCCGTTAAAAAGTATTTCTTCATAAGATCGAAATTATCGCATGTTCCTCGTACATAACTATTTTACATTACTAGGACATTCTAATGTAAAATAAAGACTATTTTTAAATTAAAACAAACATCTTCGCGGCTTATCAAAAAACAAGCAAGTTACTACAGTACTTCGATAGTCCCTAAGTACTGTAACTTGCTTGTTTTTTGATTGTACAATAAATCATTTTTATTATTATTACTAGCTGTTGACAGCGACTTCGTCTGCAAATAATTCGTTTATCGCTATCCCGCTGGAACTACGCAATTTTCCGGGATAAAAAAGTAGCCTATGTGCTATTCCAGACTTTTCTCTGTCTATGTGCCGAATTTCATCTAGATCCGTTGGGCCGTTCTGGCGTGATTGAGTAACAAACAAACATCCATCTATCCATCCATCCATACTTTCGCATTTATAATATTAGTAAGATTATTATTATTAGGGGTAGCCCAAGGAACACCTCCGCCGCACCTAAATCTAAATTAATCCAAATTAGGTAATCATCCTACATTGGTTTTACCAGTGCCTGTTATGTAACTTATAACTTGGTTATGTACGGGGAACAAGCTGAAATTATATAGTAGAATCGTTCTTGACTTTCCCATCTTCAGCCTTTACGTCCTACTACTGGGCATAGGCACACACTATTACCTCGCAGGTGTACGCAGGATTCCTTACGATATTTTTCTCTTTCGCACATACATTCCGATAAACTCAGAAGTGACTTGAAACTCAGAGACGACCCTCTGCTTGAGAGACCATAAAATTGCTGGGCTACCACATACCTATTATCATGGGTCAAACATTTTTGTATTTTTCATAAAAAAAAAAATAAGTTCAAGAAAATTTGCACTATTCATTTTTTTATCTACACACGTATCATATTATTATGCGTTCAAAGACCGCATATTATGATCAGCATAAAATAAAAATCTTCGAATAGCATCGAATTCGATGTTATTATTTCGATTTTATGTTGTTATTATTTGTCATTCAAATTTCGAACATCTCTAAAAACAAAACAATTTCACTTGACTTCAATTCTAATATCAGTGGAGATGACGTTTTACTCTGATGAATTAAAAATTTGCAAACAATTTAGACAAATCTCACGTTACTTGATATCGGACGTTATGATAATTGGGACCAATATATTATTATGTCTCTGAAAGAAAACAAAAGTTTGTGTGACTGTACCTACAATTAACTACAAGACCATTTCTTACCATGTTTAAAGCATAATAAATTATTTCATTTCATTTCATTTCATTTCATGCGTCGAAATAGTATTCATTTGCCGCTATTTGTCGTTCAGCTCGTTTTATCGCAAAAATTACTTTGATTTGTTATTTATAAAATAACTATCATGCCACTTTCGTATAAAATAAGTGACAGTTGAGCAAATAGGGCACAGAGATCTGTTTGATCAGATCAATGCCGCGATGCCAGTCGTAATATGCGGTATCCTGAACACATCATAGAGAGCATAATTTTAATATGGCTACATAAAGCAATGTGTGTAAGTGTACATAATTAGGCATTAAAACACTAGTACAATCTCATACAATTTCATAAACCCACACTCGTTATTTAAAGCCCATCAATGATACAGTCCCATAAACTATTACAATCAATTGCAGGGGATGCGGATCATTTTCACGTATGGTCTTTTTGGCGACAGCAAATGCTCGTTCGAAAATGACTTAACTGCACAGAAATGGGTAAGCGTTTACGTCACTTTCCATACTAACCGTCAACCAATATTAAATTTCTCAATAAGAGCATTGTTTTACAAACTCATTAATTGGCAAACCATAAATGAATATAAAAAAAATCCGGCTATGATTCGTGAGCCACCTGGTTTTCAACGGAGCTCCGCCTAATGGTGGAGCCCCTTTTTTCTGGATATTTTGCCTTTCGGGCAAATGAAGATACTTAACCTAACCTAACCTACTTATTTTTGTATTAAAATAATAATCAACGATTCGAAATAATGGCAGCATTTTTTTCCGGACGGACCAAAGTAGGCGGACCACGACCGATAGCCTAAAAAACCAAACAGCAAATCGTTTCGCCAATACCCTACAAAGAGGTTTATTAGGTACTAGCTTCCGCCCGCGACTTCGTCCGCGTAAAATTAGCAATTGACACGTTTATCGCTATCCCGCGGAAACTATGCAATTTTCCGGGATAAAAAGTAGCCTATGTTTCAATCTAGGGTACCAGCTATCTCCGTTTCAAATTTTATACCAATCCATTCAGTCGTTTCAGCTTGAAGAAGGAACAAACATACACTCACATCGTCACATCGTCACTCACAAACTTTCGCATTTATAATATTATAAGTAGGATATCGCGAAATTCTATCCTACTATGTAATATTATAAATGCGAAAGTTTGTTACGATGTCAGTGACGATGCGAGTGAGTGTGTATGTTTGTTCCTTCTTCATGCTAAAACGACTGGACGGATTTGGATAAAATTTGAAACGAAGATAGCTGGTAGCCTAGACTAAAACATAAGCTACTTTATATCCCGGAAAATTGCATAGTTTCCGCGGCATATAGATAAACATGTCAAAGGTAGTAGCTGTTTGGATTCTATATTTCTTTATGTAGGTGTATCAATTTTAGTATTATTTATTATATTTTTTAAACACAGTGAAATTTACAATTGAAATTCAATAACATACACAAATCACGTCTTTATCCCTTACGGGGTAGACAGAGCCTAAGGTGACAAGACCAACAGGCCACGTTTAGTAAGACATATAGATTGACACATATTTGATATATTTTATTTACAGCTGATGGCAGACTTCCACTTATACTTCGTGGCAAAAGTGACAGACCTGTTGGATACAGTATTTTTTGTGCTTCGAAAGAAGAAGAACCAAATTACATTCCTTCACTGTTATCACCACTCCGTGGTAATGATGAGCACTTTAATAATGTTGAAGTATGCTCCTTCTTACTCCATCGTATTCCTTGGCACGATAAACTCGTTTGTCCACTCTATCATGTACGCCTACTACGGGCTATCAACTTTTCCACATCTGGAAAAGTATTTGTGGTGGAAGAAGCACATCACTTCTATGCAGCTGGTAAGAATAATTTACTGTAAGAAAGAAGTTACGAAAGAACTCTATGTATGTGCCTATAATGTAACCCTAAAAAAGAATACTTTAAGATCACCGCGTTGTTCGTCCGTCTGTCTTTCTGTCTGTCTGCCTGTCTGCCCGTCAAGATACTTTTTCTCAGGATTGCGTAAAGGTACAAAGTTGAAATTAATATTAATTACTGAAGTTTGCGGTCCCTTGGAGCGTTGAAAAATCAAATCTATGTCTACGCAATCAAAAGGTACAATGATTAGAAAAAGCTATGGTGTATTTTCAGTTGTCCTTCTTAAATTTGTACGAAGGTTTTAAAGTGTTTTTTGTTGTCTGCCTGTCTATGGAAAAACCAATATAAAATGACCCACACAGCCTACATTTTGTAGCAGGGCTCTGCCAATATTGGATTTTATTTTCACTCGCCGAAATTGTGTAGAACCGAGGGCGCGTGAGTCCGATTCACACTTGGCTGGTTTAAAGAAGAATTGAAGAAGTGAAATTTCCAATCAAAACAAATTGGGAGAAAAATTAGCTTTAGGCTTAAAACCACAAAATTTCATAATACCGTATTCACTAATACCCCTAATTTTCAAATTACCATGGGCTCATAATACCTAAAAATACCTGAAAAGTCAAAATGTCTTTTGTAAAAATTTGATATTTTAGGTATTTTTAGGTATTATAAGCCCATGGTAATTTGAAAATTATGGATTTTAGTGAATAAGGTATTATGAAATTTTGTGGTTTTAAGCATAAAGCAAAAAAAAAATAAGTAGAATAATTATTAAACCTTCCGCATAAACTACAAGGAAAACTAATGTGTTAACAATTTAACTATGTAGAATAATTATTAAACCTGCTTAAACTCTAAGGAAAACTAATGTTCTATCATGTCCCTTTCAGATCCAATTTGTGCTGATCATCATCCACTTATTCGTCTTTAACCACGTTTCAAAATGTTCGACGGCCTACTTTTTGTACTATAACGTTTTACTCAACACAATGCTAATGATTTATCTTTTTGGTAGTTTTTATGTAAAATCATATGTAAAAAAAGATAGTCACTATAAACTTAGTAATGAAAAACTAGGAAATGAAGTTGCTAAAACGATGAACGGTATCGCTCGTCGGTATACTACTAGTTAAAGCACTACGATCAGCCTAGCAGCAAATAAATACATAATATACCTATTGGTAGGAAGTGTGGATTTCCAATCCAACCGCAATTCATCAAGAATCAGTGCAGCTCGATCAGTTATTCATTGGATATGCCACTCGGTCACACGATGTCGCAAGTTAAGAATCGCAAATAACATAATAATAATAATAATAATAATGATAATATTTTATTTCCAGATTAAATATCCATAGATTGTTAGTAATTACATAAACTTAAGAACTAGTGTTAGTAGGACAGATTTTAATATTGAAACAGCGGTTGGCGTACATGTAGCTGTGTCCACCGACGCATCAGCGCAGTGTCCCAGCGGTCCACAAACACGCTCAGAATACTGTTGGAGCTGGCACGGAGCCGCGCCATCAGGGACGCAGCGCTTGCGCATTATGGAAGCAAAACCGTCCGTCCGCGCCTCCGCGAACATCCCCGAAGCACTGCAGCGCCATGGCAGGCCCAACAGCATCCTGAACGCGTTATTATATTGCACGCGCAGATCGCTGTAAGCCCGCTGCGTGAAATTGACCCATAAGCCGCACGTGTAAAAGGATTGGCAATAATACATGACGCTTAGCGACAAAAATTCGCATACTAAAAAGGTCACGTGACAGCTGGTACAGATAGAAAAATTCGAAGGCTTACTCAATACTCACAACTTTACTTTTACTTTGTTCTTTGTTTCTGTATTGTTTTGTACTGATTTGTGGTGTTCAATAAAGAGTATTGTATTGTACTCACCTGCCATGGGTGGTGTAGCGGTATAGCACGCATCACGGAATGATGAGGATCCGGGTTCGATTCCCAGCCATAGCTTTACTTTTCAGATTTTTCGGTGTTCTAGTTTTCAGTGTCGTTTAGAAATTATTGTACATGTCTTCATACTGTCATTATATTTATCTAATTTAAACAAGGCATCCGAAAGCTGTACGACAAACTTAAGGGGAGCTAAAAATGTACAGTTTTCGAGATATTTCGATTATTAATTTTAATTAGACCTTGTTCAAGCTATGATCTCCTTTTGGGGAATATAATTGGGTAACACTTTTACTACGGCAATTTTTCTTTATTTTGGTAGATGGCCTGGTCACCTATGTTCCCCTTAACCCGTACTACTTACGGGAAACCCTGTATATTTATCTCGTTCTTCGTACTTGTAGAACCTTTTTTTATATTCAAAGAGACACTTCACGTTTGTGACTATTGTATCAATTGCATAGTATAACCGTGCTTATTTCTGATTGTATGACGTTTTGTTTGTTACCCATTATTATACACTACTTACTGAAACGGAATTTATTTTTACTTTTCATTGAACCCATAACCTTTACAGTGTTAGCGAGGAGTACAGTCTACGTACCTACTTCTATTATATATTATGGCACTCTTACTTGATATTTAATTAATGTGCCTACAGTACAGAAATAAAAACTATTTTGGCGGTAAAGGTCATTCACTACAGACCGTTAATTGAGCATAATAAAATTAAGTCGCAATTAATCCTTTTGTTCACAATAAAATAAAAAGAATTTTCATTTCAGTTAAACTTGATTCGTTTTTTTTTTTCATTTGACAAAATTTATTAGTGATAAAACAATGGTGGTTATTAAAAACAACAGGTACAATATATGGGCTTCTTCATGGACACCATTTGACGGGCAACGGGCTAGCACTAGCACTAGCAGTGACGTTCTTGGCGAGCGATTTAACCAGCATAGCATTCGAGAGCACGAATACTGTGCCCACCGACGTGAACATTCGGCTGTTGTAGAATTTGAAAGCTGTTGAAAACCAAAGTGACGACTGGCGGCGCAATAAGATGTATCATAATTGGTGGCAATGGCAGCCTATTCTTCACATAATCCCAGCTCCGTCCTCACAGCTAAGGGCCTTAATGTGCCTCCTTGTGCCTCTCAATCTTATGGACACTGCTCTTATGACTGAGATCTGTACCTTTACTTTAAGCCAACTTGATTTGATTGATTTTCTATTTGCATGCCAAATGAACACATTATTTGAGTATACATATTCATATATCTATCTCAGTACAAGCAGAAGTAGCCCACTTGATTAAATTAAATTATGAATTTCTTCCATGCTGTTCTGGGAGCAAAGTGAAAACATAGAATGTACCAGTTGCTTGTTGTAAAAGTCCATCGACGGAATCGGTGAAAATTGTAAGACTCATGGTATAGTCAACGCGGCTAGCAGCCCATCACTATTTTGATCCCCTTCACTTAAGTTCTGTCTATCCCGCAAGGGATAAATAAATTGGAAATTCTATATTTTTTTTACTGGGAATACAGTGAAATACGCTCAATATTTAGCAGTAGAATATTTTGCAGCTCGCTATGAGATTATGTGGCTTACTCTCAAAGTCACAGTGTAACCTAAAAAACAGTGCTTTCATTTCTCCTTATTCTCAGCCATCGCCTAATAAGTTAACAAAAACAATTGAGAACAATCTTACCAAACTTTGTGCTAAAGCAAATTAAGCCTCATACTAAAGCTAACTAGTAAGTAATATAATCTTAAATGAGAAGGCAACAAACGATTGACACAATCATGACTAAAAACAATACAAATTACAGCTACAAGGTAGGTCTGTACAAAATAAGCATCACTTTTGACTTGAACACGCACACATAAAATAATATACACTGTGTTTCTGAGTTTCTCGGCTGCAAGATCCAATGAATAGCTGATCAGTTCGCGTGAACTATGTACACGTAGGTAGGTGAATATGTATACTGAATATATTCTGCTTCCGATCTTGCAGTTACTTATTTATTAGATAGAATTTTCCTAGATTCCCGAGTAAACTTGTTTCACCCCAAAAACATTTACAATTATTTATGTACGGAATCATTTTGACAGTTCTTCCATTCATCATTGCATTTTGACACGCTTTTTGTGCAATTCCGTTCTATTTTGTGTATAAAAACACCTCAATGATGGACATCAAAGGTATTTTGAGGGCACAGCTTTGATGGATGATAGGTATCCATTAATTTCCAGGTGTGAAAATTCGTTTTGAAATACCGACGGTCAAAGATTTTTTCATCCAGCTTTGCTTTCAATTCAATAACTTTGGTATGTTTTTCACTATCTCTCGTAGGTAGGTATAGAACGATTCAAACGCATACCTAGTAAGTGTGAGTGCGTTGAAAGAGGTAGCATGACAATAGTTATTTTTTATACAAGGCAGCAAAATTCTTGTTTGACGCGAGTGCCTGTTTACGTGTAATTGGCTATTTGTGCTAGCCCATTCTTTATGTAAAGAGTGGACTATTCTAATACTCCCATTATATCACTAAAACGAGCGGCAACAAATTGCTCTGTTAAATTAATAAAAGCGTTGGACGACCCCCAGATGTGATGAATGCAACAATCAGGGGCCTTACCATGACGTCCTAATTCCGACTCAGTTCAAGTTTTAGCTGTCACTTTTAGTATGAATCTGACAGCGAGCGAGCCTAAACTGAATGGCATTAAGACGTCATGGTAAGGCCTCAGGTATGCCGCTTACAAATAGGTAAGTACTGTGTGGCTCTTATAAAAGAAATTAGCAATCACCAATAAGGAAATATCAAGCGTTTAACTGGTTTGAAATAGTAGGTACCTAGTAGCTTTCGTCATATGAAAAGACCTTAAAGGTTGTTGTAAATATAACATAACGGAACCCTTGCAGTTTCGCCATATCTGTCTGTCTTAAATTTGTAGATAACTGGTTAAAATGAACACAAAATATTTACCTTGCTACTCCGAAGCGGAGTAGCAAGGTAAATATTTTGTGTTCATTGAAATGGACCTCCGCAAAGTAACGCCTGATTCAATAAAATAGATAACTGGTTGTATAGAATAACAGAAAGGCAAATTTTAATTCCGATTTTCCCCACAATAATCATAATTCACGTGAGCAACTGCCGGCAGAAGCTGTTATTGAATAATTACTGCTAAGTACAGTACAGGCATTTTTCAGATTTATCTTACCCAAATTATTTATTTTTAGAAAATATATTCTAATAAGTTACTTTTAGATATTTATTTTATAAGTTAGCTTATGATAACTTTTTAAATAAGTTCAAAAAATGTAATGCACTCCGCGAAAATTCCACAAATAAATCAACAAAACAAAAACTGACGGAACAATGCATCAGATCAAGTGTAAAACAATAACAACAAGATCAGATATAAAAATAAACGTAATGGTAAAAGACGTAAAGGCTATAATAGCATAAGGAGTAAAATGACGTCCTAAGGGAAATCACTAACAAATGCGAACATACTTTGTTATCCCTTATACCTACATAAAGAAAAAAGTCGATTGCCGAAAAACTTTTCTATTTAAGTTCGTAAAACAACCAGACGTAAATAAAATATCTGTAGTAGAAAAAAAGGTAAGGCTTGCTACATATCATTTAATGGACTAAAGACCGGTCACTATTCAAATAATGTCTATTCCCAAATCATATTTTTTCCCAATTGGCGCTTTATTTATCTGTTATCTAATCAAGTACCAATACCAACCAATACGAAACATCGTTCTATTTAAATTAATCATTTATTAAAAAAATTGAACTCTAAACACTTAGCTACTCAGTACCTAATTAAATAATTCAATTTCTTTTTTCTATTCTTATCATATAATTGTCCACATGTTTCATCATTATATCAAATTTGACCCTAAGCGGAGCTGTCCATTGTTTGGGATCAAGGTTTGTGGGCGGCAGCAGGCAGTACTGACGCACTAATGTGGCCACTACCGTCTTCATTGACATCATAGCGTAAGCGGAACCTGGAAGAAAAAGATTTAACATCACCATTTAGGAACAGTCATTACCGTATGGCTACTAAAATGAATTAATAAAAGAACAGGAAAATAAAAATCAGATCCACAGATTAACAGTGTAGACCTCAACAATAGAAGCTAAGAAAAAATATTGTAGGTATACGATGAAATGTTTCACCCAAAATGATCCCAACAATCATTTTTACCGCATCGTAGCCCGACTTAATAGTAAAATAATGTCATAAGTACCTACATGGCTTTAATTATTTCGTTGAATAATAGTACATTGTGTATTAAGGGCGGTAAGTAAGGAATTACGATCGAGGCTCTAGTATAAGCCCGAAGTCGAAGACTGAGGGCTTTTTGAGTCGAGGTTCGTAATTCCCGTACCGCCCGTGAAACATACAATGTTTTTCATCACATTTGCGAGTAAATAAATAAAATGAAAAGGCAGAAAAAACTTATTTATTAAAATTTATAGTGACTGTACAATTATTAAAATTAAGGCATACCCCAGGCATATATTATACATACATACATACATACATACATATCGTCACGCCTCTTTCCCACAGGGGTAGGCAGAGACTACTTTGTTCCACTTGCTACGATCCTGACATACCTCTTTCGCTTCATCCACATTCATCAATCTCTTCATACATGCTCGTCGGTTTCGGGTACTCTTGACCTGGCCTTTTTCCAAAACGTCCCTAATTTGATCATGGAACGTCCGCCTAGGCCTTCCCCTCCCAACGCACCCATTCACACTCGCCGTATAAATCTGTTTAGTTAATCTTCTTTCATCCATCCTCTCTACGTGACCAAACCAACCAAGCACACTTTTTTCTATCCTAGTCACTATATCTTCTTTCACACCAGCACGTTCCCTTATCACACTATTCCTTATTCTATCTTTCAGTGATACACCTTCCATACTTCTTAACGCTCTCATTTCTACCGCATTTATTCTACTTTCATGCTTCTTTTGCCATACCCAACTTTCGCTACCGTACATTAGTGTTGGAACGAGCACCCCTCTGTGAACAGCCAGACGCGCCTTCTTTGACACCTTCTCACTGCTCACAAAGGCGCGCAGCGCTCCATTGACCATGTTTCCTGCATTCACTCTTCTTTCAATATCTCTTTCACACTTTCCATCTGTCGTAAAAGCCGAGCCCAGATACACAAACTCTTTTACCTGTTCTACTTTCTCACCCCCAATCATAATCTCACATTCTGTCATGCTGTCGTCTTTTTCGAATACCATAACTTTCGTCTTGCTTACATTAACTTTCATGCCTTTCCTTTCCAATGCCCCACATAAAATGTTAGCCATTCTTTGCAACTCCTCCTCCGACGATGCTAACAACACTTGGTCGTCGGCGTATAGGAGGCATTTGATGGTTAACTCGTTCATCCTTAGTCCACAGTCATTCTCTTTCAAATCATTCAGGCACGTATCCATGAATAGGTTGAACAGCCACGGCGACGCAACACATCCTTGTCTAACACCTTTTTCGATGCTAAACCATTCAGTGTACGCCCCGTTTATCCTTACACAAGCACTAGAATCCTCATAGAGAGATTTTAGTGCTTGTATCAGATTACTGTTCACCCCATGCATGGCTAACACTGACCACAACTCATTCCTCATCACCCTGTCATAAGCCTTCTCCAAGTCAACGAATAAGCAGTATATTTTCTGGCC
Organism: Pandemis heparana; assembly: GCA_963854515.1. NCBI lineage: Eukaryota > Metazoa > Arthropoda > Insecta > Lepidoptera > Tortricidae > Pandemis > Pandemis heparana. Next base: position 7,225,059 of record OY978010.1, read on the forward strand.
TTTGGCCATATACTTTTCAGTTATACGCCGCAAGGAGAAGACTTGATCCGTGCATCCCATTCCCTTTCTAAAACCCGCTTGTACATCCCATATTTTCTCATCCGTCTCTTTTATAACCCTTTTAATCAGTACCTTTGCATACCGCATACAGCATACAGTTTGTTTGTTTGTTTGTTTGTATATTATAGGATATTTTAAAAATGCCGTCAACTTCACGTATTGTATTCTTTTATGTTGACAGTATATCATTGATGTTGACATAATCTTTAGATTGGAGAGTGGTTTTCAACATAGAGTAAGTGCTCCACAATGATGATGGTTTGTATTTATTCGCCAATTCACCAAAATATGGCAGGAAAACATTTTCAGAAAACGAACTTGTTTTCTTTTCGCGTTTCCATTGTATAAATTGGTCGTACGCAGCTAAATACCGCTCCTTAGACTTCGCCGGTAAAAGATTTTCGTTAATGGTTTTTGCTGCTTGGATAATATCCAGTGGTGTTGCATTTAAATCGCACTCTTCAGACGACGACGACATTTTTAATTACTTTTATTAGGTATTAAATAACTCAACAAGTCAACACAACAATTTGTACAAGTTCGGGAATGTTTTTTTTTTTAAGCGGATGGCGCGCTTTCAGCCACAGATAATACAAATGTTGTGTTCAAGAACGTTAAGTTAAAAGCCAAGACGTTTACAACCATGGCATATAATAAAAGAAAATTCAACGTTTTATACAAAAAAGTATTCAAATTTTTATCATAAATATTAGTATTGTATTTATCTAGCGAGATTTCAATTAAATTCCTGTTTAGATATTTTTTTTTAGATAAAGTTTTAATTTCGAGCTAATGCACCTCTTTGGTTGTACTTGAACCTGAATTGTAAGGCAGTGCAAGAAATTAAAAAAAAATTACTTACCGCCCGAGGGTTTCATGGTAATAAAAAAAGCCCGAGGGTTTTATATGGGGCGTTGCGGCCAAGTTAACCTGTATGTTTTGATACCGTTTACGAGCAAGTGTGATGAAAAATAATTAATTATGCTTTGAATTGCTAAAACTAGAAGACGAGCGAGAAAAGTTGCTGGTAAGACAGGCCAATATCGGCATATCACAGAAACAACAAAATTACGTACCAGCACAGTTCCTTAAGGAATAGCTAAATGGCATGAACTGCACTGGATGCTGAAGGGGTTTCTCGAGGAAGCGTTCAGGTCGGAACTGCTCAGCGTCCTCGCCCCAGTATTTAGGGTTACGATGAATTGCCCAGATGTCAAGAAAAATGCCCACACCATCGACCAAGGTTGTACCAGAAGCTGCAAAAAGTAGTAAGTTTTAGTTTATTAAACTGAATTAAAAAAATCTTAAATAATAAACGTAAGAAAGATGTTTTATTGAATCAGGCGTTACTTTGTGGAGGTCCATTTCAATGAACACAAAATATTTACCTTGCTACTCCGCTACTTAAGTACTTTTCTTAAGTAGCGGAGTAGCAAGGTAAATATTTTGTGTTCATTGTAAGGAAGATGGTTTTGTAAAATTTGTATCTTAAATATGAAAAGAGTTAAATACTGCTCACGCAATTCAAGGTCATTGAAGACCTCCCTCACGATCGCAGGTACAGGAGGATACAGTCTTAGTGTTTCTTTTATAACAGCTTCCAAATATTTCAAGTTTGGCAGATCTTTCACATCAACTGGCCGGTAGGAGCCTTGGAACACTTCTTGCAATCTGTACCAGAAACAATGACATTTCTTAGTTAACTCTATTACCTACTTCGAAATTGTTACATGTATAGGTACCAGTGGCGTGGCGTCCATAGAACTCGATTCCCACTGGCTTGCCTATTTTAAGGCAGTTAGGCAATTTATTGTTCAGAAATAGAGGAAAAGGCTAGTTAAGTTCCCTTCGGCTTGCCTTCTGATATACTTGACGCCACGCCACTGATAGGTACGTATTATTTGTAGGCTTAATGGGATACGAGCACTGTTGTAGCAAGAAGAAACCATAGCTGTTGATTAAATTTAATTAATCATGGGAAGGTACCAGATCATCAAAGAAAAACTTACTCTTGAAATACTTTTTCTTGAACTTCAGGATGCCTTGACAACATTAGAGCGGTGTAAGCAGCTCCAACAGCTGAGGTATCCGTGCCGGCTAGGATGAATACTAGCATCTCCTCCCGCAGCTCCAGATCAGTATAACCCTCGGCTCCGCCGGATGATTTGATCATCAATTCAAGTAAGGTTTTCATTTCAAAAATTGGGTCTAAGGGAACACAACAGAACACCTGATAAATTTTAATTTTAACTCAGTTTGTAGTAATAATAGCCTCACTATGGATAACGGACTCCGATTTTTTCAATCTCTATTGACTTTGAAATTCGGAAATTTACAAATTTGTAAAATAAAGAAGTGCAGATGAGTTATTCAAAACTTACTCTTTGATTTTGTGTCGTCGTTATTTTCACGCGCTGCAAATTCTTTGCCTTTGATTTTTATCAGCTGCAAAATAGCATTCCAATTCATTTGTAGTATTTTCATAGCAAAAGTAACGTACCGTCAACCGGGGTGACTTTGGTAATTTTGGGGCTACTTTGATCGTTTTAAAATTGCTATAATCCGGTGAATGTTTGGCATGCTTACGCAAAGGCGATCGACGAAGACATTTGATTGGAAGCAGTAAACGCAAATAATAATAATGGTTTTGTCATTAAAACTACTTTTTAAAGTCACCCCAGTTGACTGTACTATATTTAGATAGAGAGATTTTACAAGTATTTGAGCTGTTTAATGTAATTGTAAGTCATTTTATTTTATATATTTTTTTAATACTTACATTATCTACAAAATCATACATCAGCTTTCTATTTGTCATGAATGTTTTGTAGCGAGGCAATAGCTTATAGACGGAATCTGAGTAAAGCCAGGGGCTGCAGAGGCGTTGCGCTGAGAGCTGAAATAAAATGTCAAACGCTTCCAAGAAAGGATGGTTCGGGTTCCTTTGGGAGTTTAATTCGATGCCCAAAGTTGTTTCTGAAACATATAAATAATTCACGGGCTTGTAGATTTAAATATATTAGTTCCAATGAAGTGAAAGAACCGGCCATGAGCCAGTTTACAGATTTGCATCTGACGATTCCGCATTAAATCACCATCAGGTGACCCACTTGCTTGTTTGCCTTCCTATTAACATAAAAAAAAAAAACGAAATTTATAACTGTGCTTTCAAAACTGTTTGGTTTGACCAGTCGCAATAACTTTGTTCTACAAAGAAATCACACGGCATTTCTCTAAAAAATAGTGTTTTTTAGAAATTTAATGTAAGAGTTCAAATTTTGTATCATTTCCTTTATGTTACGTACTTGTTTTGTGAGGCCTTAATCCATGTCAAATTTCAAAATTTTATGTCAACAATACAACTACAGATTTTTAATCCCACAATTTTCGCCAGTCCATCGATTTCAATTTAAGTTTTAGTAAGTAGGTACGGTTAAACAATAATTTTAGAATATGGAATTGCTATAAGGTAAATAAATTATTCAATTTAACTTACTACAAATGGAATCAAACGTATATGTAGTGATGTAATTCCAGAACGAAAAATCGCCATTTCCCGCTTCATGCTGCATTCTCTTCACCATTATTTCACTTTGTGCGGCGAAAACACTGACAAATGAGTTCAGATTCTTTAAACTGAATATGGGTGCTAGAATTTTACGACGAGGACGCCAGATATTTACTGAAACAGGTAGGTAAGTAAAAAAAATATCATTACGGGATAATCATTCACCATCTAACTGCAGACTTATTACGTAACTCGCTCGCGATCACAATCGTGTTCATTTTGACAGTTCATGTATGGGCTGACAATTGGCATCGGAATCAGCTAGCTGTCACATTCATACAAGAACCGTCAAAATGAACACGATGGTGATTGCGAGCGAGTTACGTAATAACCCTGCTGATCTATCCTCACGATCACAAGCAAAAATAACGGGTCAGTTTTAATACAAGTCTGTGACCTAGTCTGCCCAATCTAAGGAAAGCTTGTAAATGATAAGATACTGAGCAACATTATTCGTAAGTATGAAATGCTTACTTTTTTTTTTTTTATAAGCCTTTTTTATTCCGAATTCGCTACAATTTCAGTAAGTACATGTTGTTGTTATTGTAGTTTATTTTTTATTTATTTAATTAATTGTCGCGAAATTCGGCGTGCCTCATGGCATAGGCCTCCTCCGTGTATTGGAGGGTTTGGGCTATAGTTCCCACGCGCGCCCAGTGCGGATTGGGAACTTAACACACACCATTGAATTTCTTCGCAGATGTGTGCAGGTTTCCTCACGATGTTTTCCTTCACCGAAAAGCTCATGGCAAATTACAAAATGTAATTTTCGCACATAAATTCCGAAAAACTCAGAGGTGCAAGCCCGGGATTTGAACCCACGACGCTCTGCTTGAGAGGCCACAGGTCAAACCACTAGGCTACCACGGCTTTTTTTTTTTTTTTTTTGAAATGCTTACTTAAATACTCGTAAGTGTTAAACAATTAAGACTCAGAGCAAAAATTTGTACCTAAGTATTCTTCATAGATATATTCGCTCCGACCGGGGATCGAAGACCGGGACATGAAGCTTTGGTAGTATTTACCACAGCCACTAGCATAGTAGGTAGACAAATCGTTTATTGCTAACAAATTTGAATCGTGGCTCATTAGGGCTGAAACCTTGCCGCAATGTTGCATTGTTAAAACATTGCTACATTTAATCATCATCTCTAGTACTTACGTATGTTGTATGTATAACTCTTTATTGTACATAAAACACATTAATGTTACAGGTAATGAGATAAAAGATGCACAAAGGCAAACTTATCCCTTGAAGGGATCTCTTCCAGTTGACCTTCAAACGATTGACAGGACAACCAGAAACCAGGGGCCGTACCATGACGTTTTAATAAACATGGAGGCTAGGCGTACTCTGCAGTTTGCGACATTACTGTTTGGAATAATAAAAAACAGGCAACCTTGTTACCTACATGAAAAGCTAATTTTCTCTCAACGTCAGGTGAGACAGGCTCTGCAACTACGATGCCCACGACACTACACGGCTGCTTTTAGGGGTAGCTTTCGGTTTGCGGCCTCAAAGTGCTGGAATGATTTACCTCCCCCAATAAGGAATTCAAATACAATAGAATCATTCAAATTGCATCTCAAGAAATTCTTAACGGACAAGCAAAAATCCCTATAGGTAGTCACCGAACTCATTAGCTGCCCCTAAATGTATCTACACATATATACACACACATACATGCACACATAAACAAGCACAAACATACACACACATAGGTATACTTACGCACAACATTAATACGGTGTCAATGATTTAAATTGTTGTAGTACTGTCAAACTTATAAATAATAAAATTGTAAACATAATTCTTGTATTAGGTATGGGTATTGGAAGTGGTGATTTCGTAAACCAGTATGTACTGGGATGTGTGCCTGATGACAGCCACCTCTGTAACTGGCGTCACTGAAAATCAGCGTCACGACATTATTCTGGATCTTATCGTGACACATAGCTGAGTGGCGACTTGGTGGTGAGTGAGCTGAGTGGTGATTTGGCTGGTTAGAATAAGTATCCATTTGTAATATTCTGTTTGTGTTTCCGTATCAGCTAATAAAGTTCTCTTATTCTTATTATTATTATTCTTAATGCGTTTCAGTTTAGGTTCGCTTGCTGTCAGATTCATACTAAAAGTGACAGCTAAAACTTGAACTGCGTCGGAATTAGGACGTCATGGTAAGGCCCCAGAGTATAGAGAGACATACTAAAAAGCAACAAGAACAATGACCCTAACTTAAACCTCCCCCGGTAGAGGCAGGCACTTGTATGATGAATACGAATGTTAGGTACACGAGTCATGGATATTGTGCATGTATTTATAAAGTTATTTAAGCGTGTTTGTCCGTTTTACTCATACTACAAGCTTTGCTTAGTTTGGGACTAGATCAACTTGTATAATTTTGGGGCGCGGATCAGAACGTATAAAGTTTAAAATGTATAATAGTTTAAAATGGATAATGGTTCAAAGTATATAATGCCATTTTCTGTGAAACTACTAGCTAAATGTACTTTTTGTTAGTGTTAGTAATCTATAGATTGGTTTAGGTTAGGTTAGGTTTATTTTATAACAATTTTGTGAATTTGCAATTTTCCGAGAAAATCGCTTATATATTTTAAACCCATTATGATTTTAAACTTTATGTATTTTAATATGTACCCATAATTTTGTATGTTTCCGCAATGCTCACGCTTAACTGTAACTGCCACTAGGGACTTAATCGTATAATTATTTGACGCTTAATCACCTTGACGTGTCGACCGCGATTAAATCGTTTAGAGATTAAGTGATTAAGTAACTAGTGGAAGTTAAAGATTAAATTGTCCTGTCATATTTTATTTATTTAAGTTCTTTTATTTATACATATTTACCTATTTATTTTGTAAGTCATGTTACCTGCTGCAAAAATGCTTCCATTGCCTGTAATTGCTCTCAAGAACCTGACTGTGGTGTCGTCTTTATCCAGGCAAGACTTAAGCATCAACTCGGCCATGACAGGGTCAGCGACCACTGGCAATGAAAATAAGTAGGTATGAATACACTAAACTTATAGTATGAAACTCAAAAATATATAGCTAACTTTTTTGTAGATATACAGTGTGTATGACAAGATCGTGACCGGTATAACTTTTATTTTTAAAATGGCACACCTTAAAAAAGGTACTGGCTGAATAGCTTGCTCTATTACACACAATGCTCTATAAAAAAAAAAAAAAACTTTGCTGGTTCCCGCCAAAACCACATTTTCCAAAATGAGTGCCGCGTATGCTCACGATACGAAGCAGTGTTCGTCTGTACACATCCGAAAGGACCCAAAATGTCTCGCGATCAGGCCGCTAAGTACATGAATAAGTCGAAGGCGTTTGTAAACAAGTGTTTAAAAAGATACACGGAAACAAAAAACGTTGACGACCTACCAGAACGCGGGAAAACAAAATCAACCTCCTCTGCAGAGAAAAAGCGGATTTTACAAATATTTATAAAAAATCCACTGTAATATTTGCGTTCTGGGCAAGGAAAGTTGAAGAAAAATGGTTTATCTATATCTATAGATACAATACGGAGACGTTTGATGGAAAATGGATATATAAATATCAAAGTACGATGAAAAAACCTCTTCTTACTGAAAAACACATGAGAAAAAGACTCATGGGCGAGTGAAAACAAAAACCGAGATTGGAACAATTTAATATTTTCAGATGAAGATTCATTTTGGACAGCTAATTACTGGACTAAGGCTTGGTCTACGGCTGATAACAGATGGCTCGTGCGGATCGTGAAACACTCAGTAAAGTGGCATGTTTGGGGATGCTTCTAAAAGCAGGGTTTTGACCTTTTGCACTTGTTCAGTGGGTACGCTGGATGCCCTAAAAATGACCAAAATGTATGAAAAGGCATTGTTACCTTCCACTAACAAGATTTTCCCAAGGCATAATGTTTCATGGACCTGCAAGAAGATAATGACCCTAAACGCTGAAGTCGGGTTTGTACTGCGTGGAAGGCCGAAAATGACATCGATGTTTTGGATTGGCCCTCACAATCACTCGATGCCAATCAAATAGAAAATGTATGGGCGTGGATGAAGCTGAAATTATGAGGAAAAAATACTGTTAGCATTGCCGATCTATCTCGAGAACTGAAGTCCATAATGAAGGTCTTTACCTCGCAGTTACGCTGAAAACTTAGTTGAAAGTATGCCTCAGAGATGCCGAGCGATTATAGACAATTTGGGAGACTGAACTCTTTTTTTTAAATAAAGCATGAAAGTGTAATAAAATAACTGTTAAATTATAGAATTTCACATAATAAGTCTTTTCTTTTTAGAAGTTTTACCGGTCACACTTTTATCAGACATAATGTATGAGAGTAAAAAAGAAACAATTAATAGGTAATTAAAGAGGTCTAAGCCTCTACTTTTTTTAAATATATTTTCATCTCTCATACTCTGAAAGTAGGTCATTGATTATCTGGATATAGGGTTGAAAGTGACTCATCGCGACCCTTGGGTTGAAAGTAAATTTTTTTTCTAGCTAATCCAAATGAGGGACATAGCAATGGAAATACGTATACAGCCATGTAATCTGTTTAAAATAAAAATCTATACTAACAATTCCTTTTTAATTGTAAAAGGCAAAATAATCTTAAAATAACATTCCCGCTAAATATATAAGCTTATGCAAGCGTATACAACGAGAATTAGTAGAAATTATTACGTTCGGTAATTTTTTTAGCTTGAAATATTTAAGTCTACAATTAATTGATAGCGACCTCCGTGTCTGCAAGTTTAAAAAAAAACTAGCCGGCCGCCATTGGTGCGCAGAAGAAATGCGCAATGCGCGTAAATCGCGCAATAGAAAAAAGAGCGGGAAGAGAATGACAAACGTAACAAATATTAAATGCGACCATGCGACGTTAGTGAAATTTTAATTTCCTCATATTCGAAATGAAAAGTAGAGTGTTCAACTCGGATGAAATTACCCATTTCACCTTCGAACCATTGGTGCCCTCACTTCGTTCGGGCACCAGAAATATCTCAGGTGAAATGGGTATATTTCAACCCTTGTTTATCAATCTACTATTCGAGTTCACAGCATTTGGCATTAGATCTATAGAAGCATTTTTTTTTAAATTCAAATATTCAATGAAAAAATCTATTTACGCACAGAAGTGGCTTTATGTTTGCCTTATAAATACATATTTCTTCTGAGACATCTACATATTTTTTTGATAGTAACGTAAAAATAAACTTTTAAATTGCTTACCAACATACAATTTACTAGCCATCCAAAACGAACAAAGTCCGTCATTTTTGATAGAAATTTGTCCAATATTTTGCAGGGTTCGCATTCGATCTGAAACACAAATAATAACTTTTACAATATCTCAAATTCGAACAAAGTTTTTTCGATTTACTGATGTACCTACCTACTCTAATTCCGTGAATATTGATCGCACCAATAGAATCGCACAAAGCAGTTTTTTTTTCTGAACCAAAAGCCTGTATTCAATAAAGGTTACTCGACTCGCTACTGAATCGAAAAAATTATTTGGCTCTGCACAAAAATATGAAAAAGAGTCACTTATTAATTACCGACGCAAAAAGAGGTGTGTGTGAAAGTTTGACGTCGATGTCTGTCTGTCTGCCAAATTTCAAGTCTGTAGCTATAGTGGTTTAGGATAGGTGCACTTAACACTCCTATTCTGACATTTAATTGGTATTTTTTTTTCTTAATAATAAGCGATATTAAACTCGTAGGAATTTTGAAAATCCCTCCTTAGTGCACCTCTATGACACTGAAGCAATATTACTGTAGCAATATTATTATTATTATTAAGTATATATTATTTTATATATACCTACGTTGCGATTCTAGGCAGTTGCGATTTTCGACAAGTTCATCGCTATCCCGCGGGAACTATGCAATTTTCCGGCCTAAAACCTGGCCGGTGATTTTCTCAACAGATTAGTAAAGTTTAGTTTCCAACAAAATCCGTTCAGCCGTTTTCACGTGATGCGCGCACAAATATACAAACAAACACATAAACAGATAAAAATTCTAAAAACTGTTGGAACGTGTTCTGTTATCGATTCTAAGTATCCCCAGCTTTTTTTTTTAAATATCTTCCATGTAAAGACTTTCGACCATCTTCAGCTTTATTATTACTTACCTTTTTAGGCTACGAGGTCTTTGCAGGTGTGGCAACCGTAGCAAGAGCGGTATCCTATCTTCCTCCGTACATCACTACTTATCTAGCCTGGCATCGACTTTGCATTGATTATTTTAGGTAGCGCACTCCAAAAAAATATGGGTAGGTAGGTACTGATGAACACAAATAATGGGTCACTTTTCATACCACTTTGTCTGGGAAGTGACAAGTTATTTTTGCTCATTGATGTTTTTTGATTTAATTCTGTGGTAGCTTGTCTAACACAATTTATATTTAAGTACTATGTAGATTGCTTGAGTTACTGAGTAAGCTTGAATCATTTAAATCTATTAGGTAGCTATATTTCTTATAGATCATTTTTTTTACTATTTTTCAGTTATCTTCTTATTTTTCTGTAAGTTGTTTTAATTGAGACACAAAAAATTGCAATCTTCATAGTTAAGTGTGATAGGGAAGGAAGAGGGCTTCAAGTTTAAAAATTGTTGTGATGCATTTTCCGGATGGCCCTCAATCATTCATTAAACATAATAAAATATGGAAATACCTTCATCGTTTCCAACAAACAAATGTGCGTTGCCAAGAAGAGGTAATGCAGGAAGATTACAAGATGGTATTTCTTTAGCCACCTTGTAGATTCTTCGCCGTTGCCACCGGTAGTAAACAGCCCATATACCAACAACTATCAACAACAACTGCCAAAACATTTCCAAGTATTTGTTAAACTCGCAGAACGTCTATATATCTTGAATGCAGAAATCACTGTAAGGTAATGTCAGTAAAATCCTATTATTTCATGTCAAGGAAATGCAATTGACCTGTAAGCTGTAAGTGAGTCGTAATTATTTATAAAATAGTATGTTGTTAAACGTGAACAAACAAGATTTACTTTGACGATAGACTGTATAGCGTATTTTTAAAATGATGGCCTGAGCTGTTTTGAGAGAAGGATGGTAGAGGTATGGCCGTGCCGCTTTTTTGCTCGACTTGGCTGGGTCACTACCGTGTCCCCAGATATGGCAATGAACTCGACGTTACCTAGCAAACCGAGCAAACTCTGATAATATTTGCTACTACTTAGGTACGTTATGTAAAGATAGTGCCCGAAAACTCCCAAGTTAAGTCAGCTAGATGATAGGTTGCTCTCATCATAAAATATTGCAGTCTGTAAATTAATTAGCGGTCAATATATTTAAGACTAACTATATTTAAGAGTATTTAGGTACCTACTTATTGTTGATAATAAAGCTTTGTTTGTTTCTAATGTCGTTCTTGAAAGGTTTGAAGAAGGTGTGAATGACATTTTTCGGACGTTCCATCCGTTCCATGATCAAATTGGGGACGTTTTGGAAAACGGTCAGGTCAAGAGTACCCGATACCGCCGAGCATGTATGAAGAGATTGATGAATGTGGATGAAGCGAAAGAGGTATGTCAGGATCGTAGCAAGTGGAACAAAGTAGTCTCTGCCTACCCCTGTGGGAAAGAGGCGTGACGGTATCGACCTATCCAAAGAACAAAGTCATATGTACAAGACTGTTGATTTTCAGTACAGCCGGTAGAAGATGTAAACGTGTCTATGTCCGATAGTAAAAAACTTAGGATTTTCAGTTTAGAGTATTTTATTGTTTGAATTGACCCAGTTCTATACTGTCCAGCGTATTGTTCACCACTGCATTATTTTGCGAAATAGTGGGTCCGATTTTAACATCTAACATTTTACGACGGAATGACTGTTGTCTGTTTTTAACATAAAACTTTATTTTATGGAATTTCCTGGTATGTTACACGCTCTATGTCTATTTAATACTATATACTACGTAATTATGGAATTCTGTTTAGTCCTATGTGATCAATATGGTGTGAATATGTAGTCAAAATTAATGAATTAAACACGGTTTTTTTATTTAAATCATTTATTAAAAGAATCCAAAACAATCAACAAAGTTCTACAAAATCTACATTAATGGCGTCTTGTATCACAGCACAATTATTTATATTTTTAAGAACGTATAAGGAATCCACATACAACTCGTAAGTTGAAACTCAATATAAAATATAGAATACCTATAGTAACTTAAGTACCAAACAAAAACTTTTCAGCAAAATAATAGTCTTATCAGTCTTCCGTTTATAACTGAGATCAAAAAATAACTAAATTGCCGTTAACGGCTTCAATTTTAATAAGTACAGTACCTACCTAAATATTAGACATAGGGATATAGGATATGGTCTGCATCCCGTAGGAAATTTGTCTAACCGTGAATTATTTGAAACTAGAAAGTATTAATCCGACACATCATCAGAATCATTACATGGATTGGCATTAGAATCATGGTGTCCTAATGATTTCAAATATGTATGATATTCTGATGGTATAACATGAGAATGGCACATGGAAACCAAATCTTTATATTTTAGCAACGGCAATTTTAAGGGTCCGGAATAGGCAACTTTAGGTTCAATTTGTAATGTATTTCTTGTGTTACCGCCAACAATCAGAATGTCATACTCATTTTGAATCAGATCATATTTATAGAACAATTTATTGGGGTCACTACCATCCGCATGCACCTCTTTTATATTATTCCAGGCTATCTTGTTACCTTTTATGTTTTTAAGCCAAACTTTATTATTGACGTGACATTTAAAGTCAAAAACATTATTGATTGTCACATTTCGAACTACATACGGTTCTCCTTAATTTTTTGCCCATCTGGCTAGTAAACGCCATTCGTCTGGAGTATAAATTGCTCGGGTTTGAGAAGCACGCTCTATTACAGAATGGACACTATCGCCCTCATTTTGCGTGTGACCTTTTTGTAAAAATCGATGTACTATCGAAACATTAAACTTTTTTGCCGCAAAAACGTATAAAGAATATACGATGCGATTACGATTCTGGCCAGCACAATTGTCTGACCAGAATCGGAACTCTTTGGCTCCTTCTTCTACATTAGCTTGTATAAAATTTAACAAGCAACTACTAACCTCGTTAGCTCCACGTTTTGCTACAGTCTCGTCCCACATGTAACAAACTGCCTTCTTTTTACCCATATCAAATACAGTGAAATTAAAACATGACAGTTTTCTTTTATAATAAAAAATATTGATGTCCCCATGAGGACACGTGAGAACCTTTTGGAAATCAAACACAGCAGTTACAATGTTTCCATTAGAATCAATAGCTTTTTTTTTATCTTGACTTTTCATATTTCTCGCAATTTTTTTATTTTTTTCATGTTGTTCAAAAGCTATTTTTTCTTCTTCTGTAGGATTTTTTTTCAGCCTGAATATATGACATTCGTCACACTGATCTTTTTTAGGAATGTGAAATCCTAAATTAAAGTTTGAGTTTACAATGTCACGATACTGTCGTACTTTAGAAGCCTTGTCTGTATATTTATCAGCGTCAAACCATTCAATATACAGTTTATGCATCTTGGCAATACTTAGGTCTCCTGGTAAATAGAGTTTTTGGCTGCTCTTCCGAATGTAATGGGATTCAACAGGTGTGAATGCACGCACATGATCACATACACTTTGTATCATAGAATCTGTCAGTACAGTCTTGTGATTTTCATGGCGGCCTCGTTGATCTTGTTCTACAATTGTGCTTCCGGCATATTTTTCCCATGCCGTCCTCAAAATTCTTGTAGTAACTGCAAGTGTATTTATAAACATTGTTTGACACACTTCTATCTTTTCGCAGTGAGATTGCATATTCACATTTGAATCTGAAATCAGTGGAAGAAAGTACTTGTAAGTATATTTCCTGTTATTAGGAGAATCTTTATTAAGACATCTTTTCTTTTTCATTTTGTCGGAGTACCTAATGATGAAATTCCACTGTTTTGCTCTATCTCCAAGTTGCCAAAATTTTGAGAAGCAATCTACTCTCTGCTGATGAGATATCTTATCTGCGCACTTGTAGCGGCATTTACATGTTGGTCCCAATACTTTTTCATTCATAACTTTGCCATTTTTAGCTACATATTTTTGCCCTAAATTTTTAAGACATTTACGTTTTACATCCGACCACTCTTTCTGATTTCTCTGACGTTTTTTGGTAGTTCTAGGTGTAATATTGCGTGCAGTTGATGAGCTAGGACTATTCGCTAAGGAAGGCAAAATAGGAGATAAATTGCCGTGGTGATCAGGACAAAATTCGTCGTTACAGGGTGTGTGAACATTTACTGGTGATGGTATTGGTGTTGGGATGGACAATTCTGTGTTACAGGGAGTAGATCGAGAATCAGAAACTAAGTCTTCAATATCCATCATGGGTGAACACTCGAAACTTGCGGGCACCTCCAAGGAAAACGGCGTAAGCTCGCTATTATCAGCTTCTTGGATAGATCTTAAGCTTCCGTTACGTTCATTATCATCATGTGAAATGTTTTCCCATATTTCATTTAATTCTTCATTTATTTCATCAGCACCAGGAGGCAATGGTGAAGCTGTTCTATCATCTTCTACGAGTACCACTGAAAAGGATTAGAAAAAAATATTACCATAAATTATACAATATTTTTAAACAGTTCTTATTACTAGCCTGTTGTGCACAGTTTCAGGTCGCAAAAACAATGTTTTGTTGATAAATGCCCGATATTTTGAGACGAATAACGTCTTAACTATCATTTTGTCCTGATAAAACGTCCCAAGTCCATATGGGACATAAAAAAATAAGTATAATATTCACAGAACAACGTCCGATATAGACATGCAACGGTGAAAATTTACGTATGAGTTATAGAAAAACGTCGCATGTTACCTCAGTACTGTAAAAACATAATTTCAATGTTTAATTCTTTTGTTGTGTAAAATAATATTATGTAATAAGCAAAAAAGAGTTCAGTTTGTATTTTGGCAGAATACAGTTATTTTTAATGTTCCACCAAAAAACGCACTTAGTAAACATCGGTCACAGTTTTGTTGTTTTTGGCAACAGCACGAAAATAAAAACTCAAAGATATTGTTTTTTTATAGAAATAATGTTAACATTAAATGTTTTAAGTAAAAAACAGATACTTACCATCATTTACACTTTCCTTCGCAGTAACTAAAGGTATTGTTGTAGCCGGGGCTATGGATTCAGGCAAGTTTACATCATTTTGAAGCATGTTAAGAATTCGACGTGATCTCGACATTTTAGAGCTATGTTAATACTTATGTTAATATTAATATTTAACGTTCCATCCATTAAACACGTGTATCATAGCGTGCAGCGTAGACACACAACCAATCTCCAAGCGACAAAGGCAGAACTGACGATCGGACGCCGCGATCGCGCCGCCCGCGCAACCCCGCGGGGTTATCATCTGAACATCGAACGTTATTTTTTGGAGTCTTGATCAGAAAGGACGTTCTTCGATTTTATATCTCCGTAACCAAATAAGATATAACAATTTTGAAAATATGTATAGATAGAGCTTGTTTTCTATACGATAACTACATATTTATCTAAATTTTGGGATAAAATCACATCGGACTTTTTTCTTTGGATAGGTCGGTATGTATGTATGTGAATGACAAACACAACATTATCCTTAAATTTTAAATACACCATTGTTTATTTTTGTCTTTATTTATTTTAGGAATTTATTTTATTTTATTGACATTATATTTATAGGTTTTATGACTGTAGTAGTACCTCACTCTCACTCCATGGTAGGTCTTTCTTTCTATGAGTTTTTTGTATTGTAATTCAATAAAGTAGTGTAATTATAGCTCTTAATTATAACGAATCAGTTTAAGCTTACTTTGAATTAGTATAATATTTAGTACCTACCTACTTAATGTTTCTTTTTGAAAAAAAAAAACTTTAGTAGGAATGTCTTAATCTCAAAATTTTGGATTAAGGAGCTATTTTGCGGTAATCTTTATCGTGTGTCTATTATATTTTTTTACGATATTACCATATTCAGTTAGTGCATGTAACTAGCTATGTACATTAAGTATATTTACCTGGCTATATCCAGTAGGTATACTAGAACTCGATGCAGTTAATACTGTACTTAGGCTAAACGAGCTGTTTTGCACGCGATTTTCATAGCGCATCGTTTGTCGATACAACTGTGAAGTAATGTACATTATGAAAATGGTTCGAGGTCAGTAAAGAAATCGTAAATATAATGCAATACAATGTAGGTACGATTAGTACGTTGCTAAAAATTGTGTTATAATAACAAGTTCCTATTAGGTACAGTAGGGTATTGTTAGTGGAGTGTAGCGGGTCATGAGTCCCATCTTAAATTAATTTTCATTTCATAAATGTTGTGAAGCTTTTCAAAATGTTGACGTCAAAATTGCGTTAAAACCGCACCATTGGATAAACAATAGCTCACTATACAAACAACTCTTTATTTTTCATTGCTCAGAACACACAAACAAAACTGTTCACACTTTTGCTTACCTGCCTTCCGTATCATACATCAGCTGTATAATCGAATTAGAGGTGAGACGTATTTACTGGAGCTGGTTTTTGGAACTGGTTTTGCCGTGGACGCGTACGTAGGCGTTCCTGCTTGGGCGTCTTTTAGCGTAAGAGTATTTAGGATTTAGGAGTACGGCGCGACTAGGCGACAATACCATACGCGTACGCGCAACCCGAACTCGATACGCGATATTCGCAACTCGTAACCGTCCTTGTACTCGTAGGCAGTTCATTCAACGTACGAGCGTTCGGTTTTATTCGGATTCATTCGGAAGGGCTCGGGTCACTTAGCGTACGGCGACGATCTAGCTGCAGTGAGTGGGTGAAACACCAATATGTTCTTTGAATAATGATCCTAATGCTCGAGAAATATGGGTTGATTTTCTTTGATAAAATGTTTGTTTGGATGTGATGCCTGTTTTGACTTGGTACAATTTGAATTTTTGATTCCCTCCGGGGTTGCGGGTGTCTATGGGCAGTGGTGATCGCTTACCATCAGGTGACCCACTTGCTCGTATGCCTTCCTATTTACATAAAAAAAAAGATGTTTGTTCCTTGTCAAACATTTAAGACTGTGTTGTGTATTAATTATGTACTGTTGATGTTGGAGGTAGGTTCCTGTACTTTAATTGCAACGTCAAATCAAAACTCCCTTACTTGCAAGATGCCCGTACCGTACTCGCAAGGTAACCGTACTCGCAAGACGCCCATACTCGCAAGACGAATACGTACGGAAAGTCCCTAATTTACTCATTGAGACGCGTACTCGTAAATACTCGTGGAGCTAGTCTTTGGATCTGGTATTTTTGAGGACGCGTACTCGAAAGACTTGGTACGCATTTTGCCTAGTACGTCTCACCTCTAAATCGAATATGCACGTGCAGCCTTTGGACGACTTTTACGCAAAAGACAATGAGTAATCTGCGAGTGAAGTACAATAACGGCTTCAGGATGTTGTTGGGGCTGCCCCGATTCTGCAGCGCATCGGGCATGTTTGCGCTGGCTCGCACCGACGAATTATACGCCATTATGAGAAAAAGAGCCGTCTCGTTGCTCTGCAGGGCGTGGGCCAGCCCCAACCTCATCCTTAGCACTGTGACGGTTAGGTACGACTCCCCTATTATGCGGCAGTATGAGCGTCTTATGGCTGCTATAATCATTGAAATATTTGTTATGTTTTACTAACGTAGTTAATAAGTCTTATACACGGTGACACATTGAACGTAATATAAAGTAAGCATTCCTGGCTAAGTTAATGATAGAGAACAAAATGCACTAATTGAGTTATTAAAATACGTCGTAATTAACTTTTGCTAATTTGCTAACAGAATAAATAAATAAAAATCTCGTAGTGTGGTCACCCATCATGACGTCACGCTTATTTGACGTACACTGAAAGAAAATGAATCGCGTATCACTGTGGAACTTTTTCACTGCAAATGTCTTAATGACTTAGGTACCATAACAATACACCTGCCAAAGAAATTATTGCTAAATTGTATGAGAAAAGGTACCACAGTGGTACGCGATTTAGTTTCTTCGACCGTATACCTATTTCGTCTAGCTTTCTCGTCAGATTATTGTCAGTGTGATTATAATCATTCGAAATATCAAAAAAATATGGGAGCATTAGTACATACACAAGGAATATCTGTTTAAAATAATTTATTATCAAAAACGAAAACTATCAACAAAAGTTCAGACGTATTTCAACAAGTTTTCGAAATGGCCTCCTCCTTCCTGTACGCACAGGAGAGCTCTGTACGTCGTCGATTTTACTCTACTGAGTAGGTACAAACTCGTGCAATTACGACCTCAAACGGCTGGATTATTTTTTGGCGGA
Source organism: Pandemis heparana (assembly GCA_963854515.1). Classification (NCBI taxonomy): domain Eukaryota; kingdom Metazoa; phylum Arthropoda; class Insecta; order Lepidoptera; family Tortricidae; genus Pandemis; species Pandemis heparana. Next base: position 7,243,130 of record OY978010.1, read on the forward strand.
GCTCTGCGATAGTATTCGACTCTCGTTCGTACACCAGTCCTTTGAACTCACTCCATAAAAAAAACCACCGCAGTAAGATCCGGGCTATGTGGGGGTCATTCCACTGGACCGCACGTCCTATCCAACGTTCGGGGAACTCCTGATCAAGGTAACTTCGAACCCGCAGGGAAAATTGTGCTGGAACTCCGTCTAGTTGAAAATGCAAATTTTGCGAATGTTCCGGAATTTGTTGGTCCCTTTTTTTGTTTTTCATAAATAACCCGTAAACGGTGGCCCATAGCAAAAAAATGATCTGAAATGTAATTAATCTGCATAAAATTTTCTACAATAAATATTCTATAATTTTTTTCTCTGGGATCAATATTTCATGATATATGGATGCAAGAAGATGGACAATAAAAAAATAAACATTTCTATAAGTTACTGGAGTCTCTTAGAGCTTGGACCCTGCACTTTTTAAGGTGACGCATCGCTAAACAATTAATCGAAAACAGAGCTGTTGAGCCCCCCAACCCGCTCACACCCCTTTACTTTTACGCGACTTGCGCTAGTCTAGTCAGCCAGTCACAATTGACCGTGCGTCACACTGACAGCGCACTAGAATAGAGACGTCTTAAAACTGCCCGTACAACTTTTTAACAATTACGAGTATTTTATCTTATCTTCAAGTTTTATAAAATATTCAATCAGACTAGCTTTTGCCCGCGACTTCGTACGCGTAAACAATAACTCAAGGAATACAAATACTGATTTTTAATAAAATGCTACATTGTGTCTGATTGAAATAGACTACTTTTATCCCAAGAAAGTGTAAAGTTCCCGCGGAATAGAAATAAGGTAACGGCAGGTATTACCGTGGTACTTAAACAAGTTTCAAAAGAGTCCATATAATTAAGAGTAAGAGTATCTAAGGAACTTTGAGCTCCTTAAGAGGCTGACAACACCTAATTACTATAAGTGTATTTCCTAACATTCACAATCCAACTTTTTTTACTGTTTTTCTTGAATATAAAAAAACTACTGCATAAAAAAAATCCAAAAATATTTTTACTGTAATCAGCAGTGTAAAATCTACAAACGGTATTTTCATTTTACTACCTTAGCACATTTGAATTGTTGTCAATTCCGAGGGCAATAATCAGGAATTTTCTACCATCGGTAATAGAAACCACGCTCACGATTTGGAACCTAATACCGAGAATCATATTATAGGCGATGAGGCTAGCAACTCATCACTATTTTGATTCTCCTTTCGACCTATACGCCCAGAATCATGCTAAAAGTGGCCTTTAGATTTTACCTTAGACTGTTAACCCCGTAAGGGATAAATAAAGACGCGATTTGTAGGTATATGTGTATGTATACGTATATTAATGTAAATAAACGGATAACTCGCGTTTTGTTTTGTCGGAAAAGGTCCGACAGTTTCAAATCTTACACGATACGTATACGTATATTATTTTTGTACCTGCATCGTTTTTTTTAAGTAGTAAGTTTTTTGTATAAACCGAAGCATTTTCAATTGATGAGTAAGTTTCAATTTTATCAAAATAAATTATACTTGCAGTACCCTAAATGTTAATATTTTAATAGAAAATTAAAATATCACTCGGTAATAGATACTTCTTTAAGAACCTATAACCAAGCCAAACAAATATTGAATGGGTCGGTAATAGAGTCCCATACGTTCTATTACCGAGGGTTAAGTGATCGTACCATCGGTAATAGGCTTAATTTAAGTGTTGTAAAATCTAAGTCCGACCCATGAAAACAATAAGAAACAGTTGTATTTTCATTACACCTCAAAAATATATGTTACAACCTTGGTATAAAACCAAAATTACAGACCTGGTAAGTATATATGATGATTTTTTCTCAATTCTTAAGCAACTTGACAAAATAACGGTTTCTATAGAATAGAAACTACAAATCCAGTACCGAATTTTTTGCTAAAAATTAAGGGTTTGTTGAATACTTTCCATACCACGGAAATTGTTCTTTAATAGCGTGAATAGATCGAGATTAAAATAACTTTAAGAAAGTATATAACCAATCATAATATACCAAAAATAAAGCATAAAGAACCAAAATAACCACTTAAATTATTACCGCAAAAATATGGGTCCTAACACCGCCAAATTTTATTTTCCGTTTTAAACGTATTTCGAGCTCAAAAAACATAATAAAGAGTGACACAGGTTGTGCAGAAAACTATAAACAACCACTTAAAAACCATATAATAGCACCACACCATATACCAACCATACAACCATATATAATATAGTTCTATTGCCTGAACTATTACGTAAAGCACTAAATAAGATTCGAGTTCTCTTACATGTGGCGTCACCTCTTCTTGCGCTGCTATCGCGAAACTGACGAATTGCGAGCTCTATGTTCCATTCACACACACTAGCGCTAATAGATCCATTGGTCAATTAAATAAGTTTCGTTCGTGTATAATTCATTTTTTAAGAAATTGATCGGTTTGATTATAAAACGAGTATTTGAAAATACCGCGATAAATGTAGCTGATTTTGATACCTTCGGTAATACCCGCCGTTACCTTAACTGTTTTGACCTATTTAAAAAATTCTTAAATATCAATCAGAATCAGTGTAGCTTTCTATTAGTGAAATGATTTTTAAAAACAGCCCCGAAGTTGAATGCACTTATTTCTGTCCCGCGGGAATTTTGTATTTTCCCGGAGAACATGTTTTAGTGTTACGTTACAATAATCTACATGTATGTCGAATTTGAAGTCTTGTTATTACAGACATTACAGTTACTGAGAAATATAATATAAGCCTGATTTATTCTCAATCCCGTGGGAATTTCAAAAAATCCCTTCTTAGTGCTCCTCTAGGATATTCAAGATATATGCCTGCCAAATTTCAAGTTCCTAGGTCCAGTGGTTTAGGCTGTGCGTTGTCTGTCAGTCAGTCACGGTACTGTTTTATACGTTGTTATTTATGTTTCTTCGGGGCTGGTTCAGATTAAAATTCACTTTTTGCACACTAGATTCATTTATTTATCAATAACAAATTAAAACTGACTAGGAGCGCAGTCGCAGCGACGCTAGCGGCTTGGAAGCCGATGTGAGAGAGAGATAGAGAGATCGGTTCCGTCTGTCTCATTCGGACCAGTATAGATGACATTAGATTTGAAATCCAACAACAAAAATTTGACTTTGGGTCGCAGGAGGTTTAGTTTGTAAGTTTGGCATCCAAAAAGTTCTAGTATTTTACTTAAAACAATGTTTTTTCAATGACATTAGCGGGATGTCAACGCAAGCGTAATTTTGGCATACATCCGTCGTCGGCAAGCCATCACAGGCGACTGAAGGCGGAGCCTCAATGAGATAGCATCAATTACTTCCAAGCGCAAAAAAAAGAGACGAAAGCCAGTGGCGCCGCTAATGAACACAAAGGCGTATGCGGCATAAACTCCGAAAGTATAATATAAGTGAAATATAATAAACTACGCGACTAAATTAAATTATATTTCCCAGTTCTGTAGATAGATAACATTACTGTCGTGTTTGAAAGTTCTGAAGTATAAATGCTTATAGTTCCGGAGTAATTTGGTTAAGTTTATAAAATTGGACACTTTTTTGGAAGGAAAATCTATCGAGAAAAATTTCACTAATCGTGTTTTCCTGTCCCAATTAGGTAGTATATATGATGAAAAATAATATACTAAAATTTCATTCACGTAGTTTACCTACTTTGCTTACAATGTCGAAAGGAAAACTGACAAAAATTTGAATGCCTCGTCTTAAAGCCACTTCGCCCAGGGGTACCTATAGGTAAACTAAGTCGATTCTGACCTGGAACCAGGAGCGGCCATCGTGGAGGGGCCCGGGGGGGGGGGGGAACAGTGGCTCCGCCGCGCTCCACTCTAAGCTCAATTTCTTCGTAAATAAAGTATGTAACTGCATCAGAATCAGAATCAGTCAGAATTTTTTATTCGTCGTCATCGTGTTTGGTATCATTTTCGGATAACTTAAGGATGCTGAATTCATTTTTGATATGATAATTATACCTTGTTATATAAAAAACAAGATTTTTTTAAAAATATGAAAATATGGTTTCTCTTTTCTTTCAAAAATCTTTTATAATACAAAAATTGCCCGTTAGAAATCTATGGAAAAAATATGCATAGATAGCCTGTTTATTTTGAGTTATAAAAATATATGTATACGTTATTGGTATTATTCTCTACTAAATACTTAAAAAAAAAAAAAATTGACGCGCGGAAAACAGGTTTGCTAAAGGCACTTTTCGTTCTGAGCTTGTTATTTGCATAACTAATACGTCAGCTTAAATATAATTATTGTGAAATTTTAAGACGCTGGCTTTATTTCTGGTAAACAAATAGTAACTTTTCATAGAATATTATAACGGCGAAAAATTGTAAGTTTGGACGTTTGGATGTTTGTTGCTCTTTCATGGCGAAATGGCTAAACCGATTTTATTGAAATTTGATACAATGATAGTCACAATCCCAGGAAAGGACATAGGATAGTTTTTATCCCAAAATATTGCAAAGTTCCCGCGGGATAGCGATAAGCGAATTTATCGCAGACGGAGTCGCGGGCAACAGCTATCTGGTATTTTTATAATCCTGAATAAACGGGCTAGCCATAAATATTTTTTCCATAGAGTTTTAACTGGCAGTTTTTGTATAATACAAGATTTTTGAAAGAAAAGAGAAATCATATTTTGATATTTTTTAAAAATTTCGTTTTTTTTTATGACAAGGTACAATTACCATATCAAAGCTCAATTCAGAATCCTTAAGTTATCCGAAAATAATACCAAACACGGTGCAGTTACATACTTTATTTACGAAGAAATTGAGCTTAGAGTGGAGCACGGCGGAGCCACTGTTCCTCCCCCTACCCCGGCCCCCTGCACGATGGCTGCTCCTGGCTCTAGGTCAGAATCGACTCAGTTTACCTATAGGTACCCCTGGGCGAAGTGGCTTCAAAAAGTGCAAGGTCCAAGCTCCAGAGAATCCAGTAACTTGAAGAGATGTTTATTTTTTTATTGTCCATCTTCTTCCGCCCATATCTTATGAAATATTGATCCCAGAGAAAACATGTATAGAATCTTTTTTGTAAAAATATTTATGTAGATTAATTACGTCTCAGATTGTTTATTGCTATGGGCCACCGTTTACGAGTTATTAATGAAAAACTAAAAAAAAGGGACCTTTGGACCCCCCCAACCCGTTAGTTCCACCCCTACCCATCAGTACTTTTAGTATGTGGTTTAAAACACCATTTTCTACAACTATGCCCAAATTCGCTTATCCACGAGTTTTTGCCCCCGTAACTCTGTTTTTGGGCTTCGTTGGGTGGGCTAATTCTAATTGATATATCCGCGACATTAACAATCTAATCATAATGCACCTACGTTTACGTTTGTTACTAAATTCTTACGGGAACGGGAAAAAAAACGGGATTTAAATACTCCTGGTACACGCGAGCGAAGCCGCGGGCAAAAGCTATTTGTCAATAAATGAAGTATACGCGGACGAAGTCGCGGGAAAAAGCTAGTGTTACATATAGCTTGACCGTTTACTCATACGACGTTTGATAATGGGAGAAAAAGGTAGTCTATATATATTTCTTAGGTACTCAAAACTACAAGGTTGTACACTGTTCCCCCACTGTTTTGATAAAGTAGAGATGTAGCAAAAAGTTTTATCGAAAGTATGTTATCAACATTTTACGCATCGTGGAATGGGTGGATTTTCGGTATGGAACATAACGCGAAGAAAAGGCGATGCCAGCTCATTATGACTATTTAGATGATCCAAGGTAAAACAGATGATTATTATTTGATGTACGACGGGGTATAGTCAGAATAATGTATGGCTAGGGTGGATACAGAATACCCCGTAAGATCGGCATGCTTATTACGTAACTCGCTCGCAATCGCCATCGTGTTCATTTTGACAGTTCTTGTATGAATGTGCAGCTAGCTGATTCCGATGCCAATTGTCAGCCCATACATGAACTGTCAAAATGAAGACGATGGTGATCGCGAGCGAGTTACGTAATAAGCTACCGGCTTTAAATGAAATTTCGAGAAATCCCTGAACATCAAACAGCGGTTTACAATAAAAAATTGAATTGTTCATAGATTTTTTTTCACGTCAGTAAAAAGCATCTGTAATTGAACAGACTGTCAGAGAGAAGGTGGTTATTGTAAATTGTACCACAGTCACAGTCTGCCCATTTTCTTAGCTTGGTATTTGTACTGTTTTCTTCGATTTTTAAATTCGGCTTGGAATAAAAGAAACAAAATCTGGACATGTTCAAATACAGGTATATATATTCACATTTTTAAATACAATTACAATGAATAATAATCACTTTTCTTTTTAACAAACTTCAAAAAAAAGGAGAAGGTTCTCAATTCGGTTGTATTTTTTTTTATGTTTGTAACTTCAGAACTCCGTCAGTTGTGGACCGATTTGGAAAATTCTTTTTTTTTGTTGGAAAGTCAATACTTCCAGTTTGGTCCCATTGCAACCAAATCAGGATCTGATGACGAGGTCTTGGAGAAACTGAAGGAACTCTTCAAATTTTACGGACGTAGCGATTTTTAGTTCTTCGTCCATAGGAAATCTGTAATTGTCATTATTACATTATTATTTATGTAAATAATTTAGTCTGCAATACGAAATTTAGGAAAATAATTCGATATCGATAAAACTGGCAATGAACAGGAACATCACTATCACCAAAACATGATAACCTCTAAGCTATTACAAAATACCTAATTATCTCGAAGATTTATCACCGTTATTGAGTCCAAATGTTTATTTGTCACTACGAGTATTATCAAAGTTTTACGTTCATAAATTTTAATTCAGCTCAAATAGGTTAGCGTATAATATTGAAAACACGTAAAAATGTACTCACCGATGAAAGCGTATATATTCCCATTCATTTTCCTTACGAGACGAATGAGATTTACATCCCAAAACAATACAAGCCATTTAAGCAATCCTTAGGCACACAATACCACTTTCACCTTATTTTATAACTTTTCTGTTACGTACAGATTTATGAAAAGCCATCACTGGTCGACCTACAAAATGTTAACCTGCCATAACCATTTCAAATATAATTTAATACAGATGACCTGCTGTTCTCAGAAGGAAATATAATGTGAAAGACTTTTGAATTTAGTAGCATAAAACTAGACCAAAGAGACCACTTGACATTTCAGGTATGTACGGTGTGTACAAGCAGACTAGTTTTTTTTTGTATGTATTATTCTGCGATCAGTCGGACGACTATGAGCAGATAAGTGGTGGGTGTCACATGTCGTGTAGAGCCAGCTCTCAAGTGGAAGCTTCTCAATTCGTGGCTGGGTCTTCACATCAGCTTATCCAGTTCTAGGATTCTTCGCCTCTTAAGGCGTCCTATCCGATCAGGTTCAGCGAGCTGGCCTGCCAGCTGGTTTGGGTGTTGTTGCAGTCTCCCCTTGTACTTGGCCGAGTAGGACCGAATTTCCTCTTTTACCGTATTGATGTTAAGGTAGTGGTGGACCTCTGAGTTCTTAATGAACCAGGTTGTGTTGGCAATTTTTTTGAGGATAGAGTCGTCGGCTCTCTTTATCATGGTGACATTCGATTTGCATGCTGAGCCCCAAAGCTGGATGCCATAAGTCCAAATTGGTTTCAGAACAGTCTTGTATACATAAGGAGCTTATTGTCAAGAGACAGAACACTGTTCCTTCCGAGTAGCCAGTAAAGCTCACGAAATCGGATATTGAGTTGATCTCTTTTTGCCCTGATATGGTCTCTCCAGGTTAGTTTACGATCTAAGTACATTCCCAATTACTTAACTGAGTTGTTATGGGATAGTTGTTGGTCCCCAAGTTTGACAGATGGGCAGTTCCCTCTTCTCAATGCGAATGTGATTTGGACTGACTTTGACGCGCTAGCCTTAATCAGACTAGATAATACTATATTTATCTCTTTCCAGCTTGTTGATTTCTTCATGAGAATTAAGAGATGTACATATTGATGTCACTACTTAAATTTTAACACGGCATCTAGGCTTTAGTAATTAATCTAAGGTTTGTTATGACAAGCAACTTCAATAATGTGTCAGAATTCGTGTTGTTCATAAATTTTCGGCCTAGATAGGTAATCAAAGTGCAACAGCGATTCATTACAAAATTTTTTTCTTCATACTCTTAGTAGAGTAACCACGATGAGACCAAAAAGCAGGAATAATTAAATCACTGATATTAATTAATTAGGATGACATTAACAAATCGAGATCTAGCAGAGTGTATTAGCACCAAGGAGATAAGTTTAAAAAACATGAGTTGTATTACGTTCATCGTGTCACCCTATTTATCCATAAGCTACACTATCTTCACTCATACTCATTCTTAAACTCAAATGAAAAGTAGGTATTAATAAAACAAAGAAAACGACGGGTAGCACTCCGGGAGTGCCGGCAGAAGTGAAAACAGCAGCTTTTGGCTTAGATTAGATTTTAATGTTGTAACCTCGATGATGCTCAATACGCGTACCGTACTGGCAGCTTACAAAAAAAAACGTACGTATTATCTTCTATATTGACTGACCTCTAACAAAGTACTGATGCCCTAGTACTTTTGCTCCACGACTCAACAAAAAAATACTTCAAAAATCGAACGAGATCCATTCGCATTTCAAAATAAGCTCTTAGAGGATCCTGATATCCTGGTACTTAAATTCTCCCTCCATTTTATAAGTGCCGGTACGTAAGTCTAATCTGACCTTGTTATAAAATACGGTATCCGTGGGTGCGCAGATCCCCTCCACGTGATTTGTCATCGTTAGACTTACGTGCCCGCACGTATATGTCTGCCGCGAAATAAAATTATCATTTTGTTCATATGTAATATCATTGTTTTTTACCCATCCCAAAAAGCGCTCAGCGCCTCTAGAGAAGTTTTCACTTCAAAAACCCGATTCGATGGTGAGCAAATTTTATTGACTTCTAAATTCTGAATATCTACTTTAAATACCTATTTAGTTTTTTCTAACCATGGCATTTTGAGGAAAAAAAATACTTACACTATACCTACACTTTTTGTTACTGTTCCTTTGTTCCTCTTCCTCCGTTTAATTTTGCAAGTAAACAATAGTAAAAAGTTTGTGTGGCCAGTATAACTGGTCTTGTGTGTGTCTATTTATTTTCCTCCATGAATTAATGTTTTTTTTCTTTAAATGATTTTTAAATAAAAAAGAAACGTGTGCGTCTCGAGACGCCCGACAGAAGTGATAACTTAAACTAATCCAAGTTACTAACAGTATAATTAATTCGGGCACGTATTTGAATATCGAAAATTAAAATATCGAAAGTTAAAAAGTCAACGGTCAAAATATCGAAAAACAGAATGTCGAACGATCATAAGGTCGAAATTCAAAATGTCGAAAGTATTATGTTCTCGAATAGTACAATTATCGAATGCTTAAATTTCGAAAATCTGAATATTGATAGCTAAATTATCGAAAATCAGAATGTCGAACGATCATAAAGTCGAAATTCATAATGTCGAAAGTGTATATTATCAAATGGTACAATTATCGAATGCTTAAATATCGAAAATCAGAGTATCGAACGATCATAAGGTCGAAATTCAAAATATCGAAATTATATTATCGAATATATCTGATGCAGTCGCCATCGAATATATCTAATGCACAGGCAACATAGGTTAAGTTAGGTTAGTATTGCGTCAAGGCGCGAAGCGCCTCAACTAGGCGGAATAGGAGCTCCGCGAAGCGGAGCTCCGTCGACCTTTTCTCGTAGCTATTCAAAGTTATTTTTGTTGATCACACATTTTACTTTGTCATACGAAGCTCCTATTCCGCTTAGTTGTGGCGCTTCGCGCCTTGACGCAATACTAACCTAACCTAACCTATGTTGCCTGTGCATCAGATATATTCGATGGCGACTGCATCAGATATATTCGATAATACAATTTCGATATTTTGAATTTCGACCTTTAAACTCTATTAAAAACTATTTTAACCATTCGGCATTTGAGCTGTAGGAATGTGAGACGTCAATATAATAGCAGTAGATGTTAAGATCGTTCGCTATTTCAATTTTCGATATTTTATACGTTGGGTTTTTGATGGTCGATCTTTGGTGTTTCGATTTTAACATATATCGAGCATTCGACTGTAGATATTTTGAACTTTCGATATTTTGGCCGTTCGGAATTTGAATTTTAGGTATTTCAGACGTCGATATAATGATAGTAGATATTTAGATCGTTCGATATTTTTGATACTTTTTAACCTTAGATATTTTAAATTTCGATATTCAAATACGTGCCCATTAATTCATTCATTTATTCATTGTCAAGTTATGTACATACATTATAAAGATGTTAACATTGTTCTAAGTCAGTCCATGACGCCCTGTAAGGGCACACAATAGTAATTAATGCCTAAATCTAAGATAACATAATGTCAAAGCATGCCATGAAATTAATTAGGTAGGTACATTAAATTCTACATTGATATTATTAGTACATTAGTCAATATTTTCTATTTTATTTAAATCTTATAAAATTAATAAAGTCTATCGCACACTAAAAACTGACTAGAGAGAGGGGGGAGCGGCTGTCCGAAATACGACTAGCGCTGTGGGTTACAGTGAGAGAGGAAGAGCCTGCCTACCGCTGCCGTATGCGTCAGAGAAAGGGAAGCCACACAGACTGGCGCCGTAACGCGTTACGTTACGTTACGAAGTGGTTTACCCTGCCATAAGAAGTTATAACTTCAAAAGGTAACATTCTTTGCCTTTCCATTTTACGAAAATTTACAGTTAATTACCTACCTCCAAAAATAGTTTACACCAGGTATATTTTATTGGAACTGCAACACCATGAAAACAAACAACTGCCAAACACCGTCAGGTAGTTAGATACATAAATTAAATACATAAAAATCACAACGTTTTCAAAATTGTTGAATTTATTATTTTTCCTACTCCTGTACTATTATCTGTGATTTATGTTATCACGAGCACCACTATAAGAACACTCATAATAAGACTCTGGCTAAGTCTATATTGTCTATTCCCTCTAAAAGCACTTGTTGGCTTATGGCTCTAAAAGTGCTCCATCGTTAACTCTGCCAGCCATAGACTGCCAGATCTAGGAAAAACTTTTACAGGATCAACATTAAATTTACGATGAAAATGCATGGCTACCAACTTAACAAATTATTTCATTCGTATGGTTTTTTTATTGAACTAGAACTTTCTGAACGAAATGCGTAGCTACCAACATAACAAATAGGATTTTTTGGCAAGTTGGTAAACGTTTTGGCTAAATGCGCCAAGAATGCAAGGCTATAAAAAAAAAGTTAACGTTAATTAAAAACAAAGTCTACTATAAACAAACTTTAAATTTTTTCGTTAGTCGTTTTCATGTTTCCCGCTTTTGTCTTGTTTGTTATTTGTTATTTGATTGCAATAGTTTTAACAAAGTTTTGTAACATTAACATAATTATCATAAAAAAGCATCGATGAAAACGAAATTAACTCAAGACCGGAAGAAATATCCGCAGCGGCCCAGGAAGTGATGGAAAATTTGTTATCTAGAAAATCTCGGCAATGATAAAACCTAGGTACGAGAATTTCTGCGTGGAGACTGGAACACTGGACTTCTTCATTTTTGGAGAACGTATTACTCTAATTTAGTAAGTACCTACCTACTTAGTCGTAGAAAAAATATTGTATGCAACGTTGTATTAGCAAGTCAAAAAAAGCTCGTGGTTTATTTCTTACGATGTTCGCTACGCTCACATCGTAACTCACACCACTCGCCTTTTTTGACCCCTCTAATACAACTGTTGCATAAAATACTATAAATAAACTGAAATTCGGAATTTTGAAAATTAAATTGGCATTTTATTGAATCAGGCGTTACTTTGCGGAGGTCCATTTCAATGAACACAAAATATTTACCTTGCTACTCCGCGAAATATATACGTGGTAAGGTTCAAAAGTTTCCGGCCTAATAATGAAAATTAACGTTTAGGTTAAAAAAAATATTTTTATTTTTCAATGTAGTCTCCTCCTATTGTTATACATTTTTCAGATCGTTTGATTAACATTTCTATGCCTTTAAAATAATATTCGGAAGTTTTGTCTTCGAAATGCTCGAAAACTGCAGCAGCGACCTTATCATCGGACGAAAATTTTCTCCCCCTTAAGTCCGATTTAAGTTTAGAAAATAAAAAATAGTCGCTTGGGGCTAGATCAGGGCTGTAAGGTGGGTGACGGATTGTTTTAAATCCACATTTAGATATAGCCGCCTTTACAACTGCAGCCGTGTGGACAGGCGCATTGTCATGAAGAAGACGGACACCCCTGCTGAGTTTTCCTCGACGTTTAAGCTTTATTGCTTCTCGCAACTGGTCTATAAGGCAAGCATAGTAACTGCCGTTTACTGTCTGATTGCGTTCTTTGATATCTATAAGCAATATCCCTTCGCAATCCCAAAATATTGTGGCCATTATCTTTTTGGTAGATTGGCACACCTTTGCCTTTCGAGGGGGTGCTTCCCCAGAACGACGCCACTCCATCGACTCTCTTTTCGAAAGAGGATCATAGTATAAGACCATAGTTTCGTCTCCGGTAACAATGGACTGGATAAATTCACTCTCACATGACTTGAACTCCTCTAAAAGTTCCTTGGAGCACGCCACTCGTTCAGCTCGCTGAGCACTCGAGAGAAGTTTCGGGACCCATCTTGCACTAACCTTATTCATGTTTAGATGGTCGTGTAGAATCCTAAGGACTGTTATTTTCGTAAGTCCCGTTCTTGACGCTATTTCCTTCGTCTTTAGTCTTCTGTCCTTCAGTACCTCTTGTTCGACTAAATCGACGTTATCTTGCGTAAGAACCTCAACAGGGCGGCCTGGTCGGGGTTCGTCATCGATGGACTCACGCCCTAAACGAAACTGCTTACACCAATCCTTAACAGTCGAAAACGAAGGGGAGGAATTCCCGTACACGTTATCTAACCTTTCTTTGATTATAGTTGGACTTATGCCTTCCTTTGTCAGAAATTTTATCACTGATCGATACTCCAATTTGAACATTGTACAAATTACACCGCTTTTTATATTTAAATCAAAGAAAATTTTATGAAAACGAAAGTTACAAACCACGAAATTATCCACACAATAGCTGAATAAATGACAAATAAAATGACATTCATTTGTTTCTTGTTTTCTTCTTTTAAATATATACGGCCAGGAACTTTTGAACCTTACTGGTACGTTTTGCATGCAAGCCCTCCCACCACTACAGGCTTGGTTATCTTGCACGTAAGTAGCGGAGTAGCAAGGTAAATATTTTGTGTTCATTTTAATTAAATTGGTACCTAGTTAATAGTCCCTAATTGAAATAAGCGCTTTTAAACTATGCTTTTTCATAAATTGAAGGCAATCATTAGAAGTTTTTAATTCCGGAATCGTAAAAACAGGATGACGATGAAATAGCGCTGTCGAGATTGATGTTTTACGGTAGGTACCTGTTATGTAGTGTAAATAACTAAAATATCTCTTTAAAAACCAAAATATCTAACTAGAAAACAACTGAATCCTATAGGTATTCAACAAACATACATACATAAAAATCACGCCTTTATCCCTTACGGGGTAGATAGAGCCTAAGGTAACTAGTCCTAAAACCTATTGTTTAGCATGACTGTGGCACCTATAGGTGTAAAGGGTGATCAAAATAAGTGATGGGTTGCTAGCCGCATCGCCTATAAGATTTTCGCCCATTTGCGCGGGAAGAGAAGCAACTGGTGCATTCTATGTTTTTTCTTTACTCCTAGACCAGCATGAAAGACAATCATGGTATTCAATGTGCTCAGAAAATAAATACTACCTACCTAACCCATGTAAAATGTATAATACAATAAAGTTCAGCAGCGCCGTCAATAATGACATAGCAATAACAAAGATGTGAGAACTATAGATACCATATGGCCAAATTTTTAACTGCAGGCGATACAATAATTTCGGTTACGGGAATAAGCAGCCCAATGAAATAGGAATAAATCCATACATATATAATAAATCAGTAGAAAGTTCGTGTCTGTAGGAACATTATAGTGCTAACGATTAGGAAAGAGGAATAAAACACAAAAAGTAGATTTTATAATTTTCGTCTGTCTATATGTATGTGTATATTTATGTATGTGTTCGCTAATCTCAAAAGTACGCAACGGATTTTATTGCGGTTTTCACAAATTAACACTTATAATCAGGGCAACTTTTAGGCTTCAACAGACGGTATCAACTGGTGTTACCCAAACATAAGTTAGTTCTTAGGAAAAAGAGTGCATATAATATGTGTATCAAGATGTATAATAAAATCCCAGCAACGTATAAAACACTAACTAATTCCGAATTTATAACAAAGTTGAACCGCCTCTTATGTAATGTCTGTTTTTACAGTGTTGAAGAATTTTTTAACTATAAGTTTTGATCAGACATTTATTATAACTAACATAATATTAATACTAGGGAAAATGTAATTGTAATTATAATGATAATAGTAGTAACATGACAATATATATAAATTTCTAATTGTAATTCTAATATTCTTGACATAATTGTATAATAATAATTACCATTATAATTTAAGTTTTGACGGTCATTTTGTCTAACACTGAATTAACTTTATATTTGCACGACTTTATAAGTTAAAAATGTTTGAAACTATAATATTTATAACATCATTTTTGTACAACATTTACTGCGAATAAATAATTCATTCATTTATTTATAGTTTGGGACTGGGTCAATTGGTGTAATTTGTCCCATAATATTTATTTATTTATTTATTTTTATGAAATCTAAGGTCAGCAAAAAAGTTACCTATCGTCGTTTAAAGTGTTAAGTGCCCGTTCAAATATGCATAGCAATAATTTTATTATGTTACTTTTGTCAATAAATGAAGTCTACGCGGACGAAGTCGCGGGCAAAAGCTTGTTATGAAATCAAAATTCAGATATTAGTTCATGTAAGTTAAATCCTACTTATAAACCGTAATCATTTACCCGGCTAGTACGATTAATTTCATGTTCTGCATGCATTTATGCAATGATATCACAGCCTGTTATCATTATGAATGAACCGTTGTCACAGAGGTCTTGCAATATTATGAGTTTCTAAAATGATGTATTTTATTAAAATGTCGCAGATACTGAGACGCGCGTGACACAGCCGAATGTGGTGCGTTTAAATTTCTCCGAGGCAGACGGAGCTGAATTTGCACATTTTATGCATGGCAGTATCCGGAGGAGCTATGCAACAAATAGTCACTTAAGTTTTTCTAACAAGCCCTATTCAAATCCAGAGTGAATAGGCTGTTACTGAACCAGTGAGCTACATCATCTGCCTTTACCATCAGGTCAATCGCTAATCGCTGCTCGCCTTTTTGTGTTCCAGTGTGGATCAGATTTGGGTGATAAAGAAGATAATGGGTCACCTGGTTAATTCTACTGACTAGCCACCCTAACTACTTAAGAGGATAGCAGAAAGATGTGTTCCGAACCGAGAGGGCTAAATAGAATATCTCATGTCACAGTAATTTTACTGGCTGGCTTACTCTTCACGCTGGAACACAGTAGTGTAAGCACTGCTGCTGAGCTGCAACTTTAATGAGTAAGTAGGTAAATGTTACTTAAGTAAGTGCTGGTGATTTTAAGTCAGAAACACCCAAATACTCTTAACTTTGAAAAGTTTAGAAGTCAGTGTAAATAGTAGATGTATGTTATTCACTTACAAATCGATTTTTATTTAAATTAGTAAATAATTAAAAAAACTAAATTCGCACATTCCTCGTGAAATTTTTCTAGTAGGTAGTAATAACTTTAAACTCATTCAAAATATTATAAACGGGATATGAACCGCGATTAATGAACTTAACCGTGAATCACTGAAAACTCTTAATAACTTGAAACTGTTTGTTGCGGTGTAGGATAATGGAAAAACTACCGGAGAAAAACTACAAGTGGTAGTTAATTTTTGGATGTAGTTTAGATAAGCATTGGATACCTCATACTTACTAAGCAGAATACGCCCTTTAGTAAGCGTTTATTACCGCTAGTTTCAGCAACTCGTTAGCAACTCAGATGCAACGAAAAAGTTTCAACCACAGTACTTAGCGCTATGTGGAAACGATAACTTTTGGCGTTGGGAATACTTGATTACTAAAATGTGCATTTGAACGTTCATGAAGTTTAAAAATGTAGTCAAGGTCAAAAAGGTGTGAAAAAAAACAGGCTATGCTTCGTGGTCCATCTATTTATTTTGGTCCACCCGGAAAAAATGCTGCCATTATTTCGAATCACTGATTATTATTAAAAAAAAAATAGGTAGGGTAGGTCTATTAGGCATCTTCGTTTGCCCGAAGGACAAAATACCCAGAAAAAGGGGCTCCGCCCCTGGGCGTTTACATGATTGTTAAATGTAGTACTAATATTATCTGACTTTTTCGTTACTTGTGCTGTAAGGCTTGGGCTGTGAAGCCTAACTCCTTGCGAAATAATTTAAGTACTATTTTAACGGAAAGTACCTACCCTTACTGGGGGGTTTTGATTAAAAAATAATAATTTCCAAAGGTTAAATGTTTTGATTGCATGCTTTTTGTAATGCTAAGCCTATTAAACTGAAGAAGTACTACACCTACTACTTAAACGGACTACTTTAGGTGGACTGTTATAAACTGATATTTTTTAATTTATCCCACTAAAGTTTGCTTGTTTCCAATAGGCAATATACTTAAAAAAAAAAAAATGATTACGTCAGAATCGGATTGTCCCTGACGCCACATCTTAATTCTTACTGGTTGGTTTTTAGTGTAAAGCCCGTCACCTTATTGATAAGTTTTGATTCTTAAGGAACTAACTTACATTGGACTATTTTTTTATTAAAATAAATGAATCATATTTTGTTCATATTGGTTCCTTAATTTTATTCAGTTTGAAGACGGGCTACCTAATATAAAATTTGATGCTACTGGGTTTATAATTATCCTTAAAGTAGTTAAAAAAAAAGACATCGTCAACAAAATATTTTATTCCCTTTTAACCAACCTAACGATGTAATTATCAACAGCTTTCATCATTATGTTATGTTTCACTTTCAACGGTTCTTTCATCTTTAAAGGATCCATATGTTGCGGAGGCAATATTTTGTATCGTCGGATAAGATTAGCAACCACTGTTTTCATTGAATACATGGCGTAGTTAAGGCCTGCGAAAGAAAATTAACCTAAGTAATTTAAAACAGTGTTATGTAGAATCAATTCGTATGTAATCATTGTATATGTAGCAGGCGAATTGTAGTAATCGGCCATATTACTAAATGCCTAACCGTTTTAGTCGTTTTGGAATGCGGTGATTCAACGATTAGCCGGATCGAATGCGGCTGAATGAAAATCCACCGGAATTTACATACATACGTTCTTCAACACGGCTAGCCGTAATGTAATACAGCGAGTCATTAGCCGCCGCTTTGACAGTTTTTAGTTCAGTCGACGGAGCTCCGTTATTTTCTTTAAAGCTAACAAGTCAACTATTTACAACAAGATGCTAAAGAGATTTAAGAATTTACCAAGACAACCCCTCGCCCCTAGGCCAAAAGGTTGATACTGCGCAGGGTGCGGTAAGGGAGCCTCGAAGAAGCGCTCAGGCCGAAACTGTTCGGCGTCCTCACCCCAATATCTAGGGTTACGATGCAAAGCCCAAATATTAATAAAGACCTTAGTACCATCAACTAAAATGACACCAGTTGCTGAAAAATAAAACAGACACTATTAACAAATTATATCTCCATCACAGTCTCATTAAAACTCAAAAATTTAAGTTTTTAAAAAATATACATTTATAATTTTAAAAATGTATTTTAGTGCAAAAAACTACGAGAATCAAATCTATAGGATACTTAAGATAGAATAATGAAATAAAACCGGCCAAGTGCGAGTCGGACTCGCGCACTGAGGGTTCCGTAAAAATTCGCCAAGTTATCATAAAATCCAGTCTTAGCAGAACTCTGCTCTTAAGCAAAATGTAGGCAGTCTGAGGTCATTAAATTTTATATTGGTTTTTACATAGATAGCCAAATATTAAATAAAAAAAAAACTACTTACTAGATCTCGTCCAAACCAATTTTGGGTGGAAGTTTGCATGGTAATGTACATTATATATAAATAATAATAATAAATAAAAAATATTTGGGAACAATTCACACAAATTGACCTAGTCCCAAAGTAAGCGCAAGTAAGGCTTGTGTTATGGGTACTAGACAACGATATACATGCTTATATAGGGAAATACATACTTATATAGATAGAAACATCCATAACTCAGGAACAAATATTCGTGCTCATCACACAAATATATGCCCTTACCAGGATTCGAACCCAGGACGCTTGCTTCGCAGGCAGGGTCACTACCAACTAGGCCCACCGCGTCATCAAATATATATTTTTAAGTTTTATCATTCTCTTATTTTGGAAGTTAAGGGGGGGGGGGGGCACACATTTTACTACTTTGGAAGTGTCTCTCGAGCAAACTATTCAGTTTAGAAAAAAATGATACTTATTTAAAAACCTCAATATCATTTTTGAAGACCTATCCATAGATACTACAAACGTATGGGTTTGATAAAAAAAAAATGAGTTTCAGTTCTAAGTAGGTATGGGGAACCCCAATTTTTTTTTTTATGAAAGTCTTAATGCCGTTCACAGAATACATCTACATACCAAGTTTCAACAGTATAATAGCTCTTATAGTTTCGGAAAAAAGTGGCTGTGACGTACGGACGGACAGGCTGACAGACAGACAGACATGACTAATCTTGTACAACCGTATTGTTGGACTAAAGTCAATGTTCCGTTCACCACGACGATAATATCATATTATATCTGTTATTATAATTAGTTAAGGTATGTATGTAACGTTTAAAAATCAAATAGTTGTAAGATCAATATTCATTCAGATATGTAGTTTGCCAATACGCCGCTAGATGTCGCTGTACGGTGCGACGCGAATCCTAGATCGCGCTGTTAAGATTTTTCTTGGAATCATGACCTTCCATGTACAAATTTGAATTCAATGAACTATTATACCACTTGGGATTTGAAGCCTGTGTTTTATTCATTGGTCCTTCGAACCGGATGTATACGAGTGCGTTTTTTGCGGATCCAAACATCAAAACAATTCGTGGGAATTGTTTGCATCGTGTCTACGAGCAGAGGATCGACCCCCGAGAGCAAGCAGCAGGCGTCTAGTGTGCGACTGGACGAACTGCAGCCGGAACCCGCAGTGAGGTACCGGAAGGACAACGGCGGCGATCACGGTGCACTGGACGGTGCGAGGGAGACAGCACTACGCGATAGAAAGAGTGAGGTGACGTGTTTACACAGGACAAATTGTGAGTGATTTTATTTAATAACTATCTAGCTGTTTATCAAAACATCAACAATCGGTGGTTAAAAGTGATTAAATATTGAACCTTATTGCTAGAAGATTTTAAACTTAGTGAATTTCGTGGTGCATTGAAGAATCAAGCAAAATTGGACTTTATTAGTATGAGTAAAATAACTTTATAGTTTATAGTTGCTTAGTTTAGACTTAGAATAATTATAAGAAAGTGGTTACTACGGGGAACCTATGCCCAAATTTACTTAGAAGTTTAATTGTTCAAACACTTGTGAAATTTTAAAGTTTTATTCTATGGACTTGTAAAATTTTAAAAGTTTATTCAGTGGACTTAGAGAATTTTAGTAAGCGGTTTGAAATTTACTTGTTAATATTTTGTTGTTTATTTAAGTTGTCGGTTATTGTTTAAAAATATGAACGGGTTAATAGCTTCGCAAAGTGATCTTTCGAATAGAATATCTAATGGTTGGAAAAATTATAAGAAGTCTCCCAAGGAACGAATCACAGAAGCATACGTAGATGTCAGATTAGAACATTTAGAAGCGTTGTGGCTTGATTTTTGTATAAATCATAAAAAATTATGTTAAATGTTGGGATTTATTAAAAGAACGGTATAATAATAAGAAATTCGTATGTCATACAATTTTAAAGCGGTTTTTGTCACAGAAAAATGCTACTTCAGAGTCGGCTACGTTTTTAAAGGAGTTGATGGATACCAGTAACGATTGTTTAAATTCACTGACTAATATTGGAATAGATGTGAGCACCTGGGATGTAATTGTTATACACTTGCTTACACTCAAACTGGATCCTGAGTCGCGGAAACAGTGGGAGTTGAGTGCATCGGGAAACGCTAATTTAGATGAATTGCCAACATACGAGAAATTTAAGGAATTTTTAACGCAACGTTTTAGAGCTTTAGAGTTTATAGAGAATAAGAAACCGGTTCATACTGCTAACAATACCGCAAATAATATGAAATCTCGAGTTTTGCACGTGGTTAATAACAATCAATGTCAAATGTGTTCTGATACTCACAAGATTATAATTTTGTAAGAAGTTTATTGATCAAGATGTAGACACACGCCGTGATTTTGTTCAGAGCAAGGGTTTATGTTTCAACTGCTTAGGTGGAAATCACTCAGCTCGGTTTTGTAAGAATTCAAATACATGTAGGATTTGCAAACGACGTCATCATTCGTTGCTTCATCCCAAGAGTAGTTCGGAGGAGGGTACTTCCTTTGCCAACGCTGCAGGAAGTTATACGGGTTCGGGTACTGGTCAGGGTAGGAATCAATCAACTAGTGGTGTACCTACTAGTAACTCTGAATCGGCATTAATCGCGAACAATTTCGCATCAAGGTGTAACGACGAAGTGCTTTTAGCTACGGCTTTGGTAGGCGCTCAGTCAAAAAATGGAGAATATTATACCATCAGAGCTTTGCTGGATCAAGGCTCGCAGGCTTCTTTTGTGACGGAAGCCATGATACAATATTTAGGGCTTCAAAAGAGATCAGTGAAAGGTACCATCTCTGGTCTTGGAGGAGAGAATAATGTACTTTCCAAATCTATGGTAATTTTGAACTTGAAGTCATTGGTGTTCCCGGACATAAAACTTTCAGTGAAGGCTTATGTCCTCAAAACAATCACTACTTTACTTCCGGCAAAGAAAGTAGTTAAATTAAATGGAGTAGAGTTATTGGACATGCAGCTAGCAGATCCGAATTATCACACACCCAACAAAATCGATATTTTGCTGGGTGCTGAGGTTTTCGGTCAGATAATTCAGGATGGGGTCCGAAAAAATAGTCTAGGCACTCTGGTAGCTCAATCTACAAGCTTTGGTTGGGTTTTATCAGGGATAGTAAATGCATCAGGTGATTTGTCATCCAAGGTGGTGGTATTGCATTCCCAAATTAAGGAGGACGAAATCCTCAAGAAATTCTGGGAATTGGAGGCAGATTCATCAATTGTTAACAAACAGAATTCGTTAACAGAAGAAGAGAAACGATGTGAGGAGTTATTTGCAGCAACTACGACGAGAGATTCCGCAGGAAGGTACGTTGTCAAACTTCCTTTTAAGGATGATCATCCTAGCTGCTTGCACGGGCAATCACGTGAGGTATCTGAAAAAAGATTTTACGGATTAGAAACAAGGTTAAATAAAAATAAAGAATTTAAAGCAAAATACAGCGAGGTGATAGAGGAATACTTACAGCTTAACCACATGGAACAAGTACCTGAAAACGAGAAGAAGTTAGAGTCGGTGTACTTATCTCATCACGCTGTGATAAGGCAGGATAAAGACACCACTAAATTGAGGGTCGTCTTTGACGCGTCCTGCAAAGGGAAAAACGGAGTGTCCTTAAACGACAATCTGTTAGTTGGTCCAACGTTGCAACCAGATTTACGGGAGCTGGTGTTGAGGTGGAGGACATGGCCAATTTGTTTGGTGGCAGACATTGTGAAAATGTACCGCCAAGTCAAAGTTGCAGCCGAGGACGTTGACTTTCAGAGAATACTGTGGAGAACCGATAATGAAACCGAATTAAGAGAGTACCGATTGCTAACGGTCACCTTCGGAACGGCGAGTGCGCCT
The DNA here is from genome assembly GCA_963854515.1 of Pandemis heparana. Lineage (NCBI taxonomy): Eukaryota > Metazoa > Arthropoda > Insecta > Lepidoptera > Tortricidae > Pandemis > Pandemis heparana. The sequence continues at coordinate 7,265,237 of OY978010.1, forward strand.
TACCTCGCTGTGAAAGCACTACAACAGGTAGCGCTGGACGAAGGAAACGAGTATCCAATGGCGGAGAATAGAGTGCTTACGGACTTCTATATGGATGACCTAATGACCGGCTGTCAAAATATCGAGGAGGGAGTGAAAATTTACAGGCAAACCAACGAGATGCTAGGCAGAGCCGGGTTTGTACTTCAAAAATGGTCAACCAACAACGAGGAACTCATACAGGAAATGCAACTGGAAAATGAAGAGGAAGACAAAGGGCTGAAAATAAAAGAAGACGAGTTTATGAAAATACTAGGTCTTACCTGGAATCGGGAACGGGACGAATTTCAATACTCAGTGACACTGCCACCCATGAAGACACCTGCAACAAAAAGAACAATTACTTCAGACATAGCGAGACTGTTCGATCCTATTGGATGGCTTGCCCCAAGCATAATTGTAGCAAAAGTCATGATACAAAAGCTGTGGTTGACTGGATTAAGCTGGGATGAAAGTGTACCAACCAATTTATTGAATGAATGGTGTACTTACCGCGACGAATTGATTCTATTAAAATCCATACGAATACCTAGATGGCTGGGGACACGAGAAAGCGACAGCTTGGTGGAGCTGCACGGATTTTGCGACGCATCTAAAATGGCTTACGCGGCTGTTGTTTACGTCAGAGTGGTCGATGAGGCAGGTAACGTGACTGTCACCCTAGTTACTGCAAAAACAAAGGTTGCTCCGATAAAACAAGTTTCTATACCCAGGCTGGAATTGTGTGGAGCAGTCCTTTTGGCAAGATTGTTGGTAGAGCTAGCTGATGTTCTGAAAGTTGAAAAGAGTAACATACACGCATGGACCGACTCGACCATTGTGTTGGCATGGCTGAACAATCACCCGAATAAGTGGAAAACTTTTGTGGCCAATCGTGTGTCAGAAATTTTAACGACGTTAGAGTCAAATCAGTGGTCACATGTTACGTCCAAAAACAATCCCGCAGATTGTGCATCGCGAGGAGTACGTCCATCTGAGTTGGTGAACACTCACATATGGCTAAATGGACCTGAATTTTTGAGAGAAAGTCTTATCAAATACAATAAACCGAAGAATGTCACCACAGATCTAGAGGAAGTTAAAGTGTTTCACACAGTAGCTTACACTGACATATGGGAACGGTTTTCGTCACTTACGAAATTAGTCAGAGTGGTAGCTTTTTGCAGACGTTTCTTGAATTTAAAGAAACAGGTAAACGACAGGCACTGCTCAAGCTTTCTGACTAGCCAAGAAATCAAAGAAGCTACTGACACATGCATAAGGCAATGTCAAGCACAACATTTTGGCGAAGATATTGATATTCTGAAAATGGGAGGACAGTTGCAAAAAGGTTCAAAGTTAAAATCGTTGAATCCTTTTCTAGACCAGCAGCATCTTCTACGAGTTGGAGGGCGATTGGAGAATGCTCAACTGAGCCATGATCGGAGGCACCCTGTTGTGATACCAAAGAAGTCGAAGTTGACAGCTTTGATTGTCTCCGATGCGCACGTGAAAACTTTACATGGTGGGACTCAATTGATGCAAAATTTTATCAACTCCAAATACTGGATTTTAGGGTTGAGAGACGTCATTAAAGCCCATGTCCGAAAATGCACAACTTGCGTTCGTCAAAACGCGTCCATACAAAACCAATTGATGGGTCAACTTCCGCAAGCAAGAGTCACACCAACAAGACCATTCAAATTATGTGGCGTTGACTACGCAGGACCTATACAACTAAGAACAGCAAGAGGGCGTGGACATAAAGCATACAAAGGTTACATAAGTTTGTTTATTTGTATGGCTACCAGAGCCATACACCTTGAAGTTGTGAGTGACCTGACATCCCAGGGTTTTCTGCAGGCATTCAAAAGGATGGTGGCCCGCCGTGGGCATTGTCAAGAAATGTGGAGTGATAACGGAACAAACTTCGTGGGAGCATCCAACGAGCTAAAGGCGATGTTTAACTCAGAAAAGTCCACTTTCTTGACCGAGATTGCAGAGTCCTTAGCAACTAATGGTACGACGTGGCATTTTATTCCGCCTCACGCTCCCAATTTCGGAGGATTGTGGGAAGCCGGGATTAGATCGACTAAATATCATCTGAAACGAGTGATAGGAGAGTCAACCTTGACGTTTGAAGAGATGGCTACAGTTCTAGCACAAATTGAGGCGTGCTTAAACTCCAGACCGCTATCGAGATTGGACAATGACCCCGATAACATCAACGTTTTGACTCCAGGTCATTGGCTGATCGGTGAGCCATTGACCACAATACCAGATGAAGACTTCACTAAAACAAATATCGGAAGTCTAAGAAGGTGGCAACTAACCCAGCGCATGGTCCAAGACTTCTGGCGCAGGTGGTCACGCGAATATCTCATGAAATACTTACATCGATACAAGTGGGCAAATCAAACTCCTGAACCGAATGTGGATGATGTAGTGTTGGTAAAGGAAGATGACCTACCGCCTAGTCGTTGGTTAATGGGTAAAGTAGTTGAAAAGCACCCCGGCACGGACGGAATTACACGTGTGGTTACATTGCGCACAAAAACTTCTGTGATCAAAAGACCCACCTCTAAATTATGTATTTTACCAGTAAGTGAGTAGAGATAAGTATTTATATTTTTATAGCTGAAACATCAAATGTTATTTATTGTTGCTAGATTTTAAGGGAATGCATTGTATAGGTTAAGTTAAATTTATTGGAGTAATATAAAACTGTGTTTTTTGCGCAACTCTGCTGCACTTTGTCACTTCGCCATGGTGGGCGGTGAAGAAGGACAAAATTATTGTCCTTGGTGGGCGGAATGTACAACCGTATTGTTGGACTAAAGTCAATGTTCCGTTCACCACGACGATAATATCATATTATATCTGTTATTATAATTAGTTAAGGTATGTATGTAACGTTTAAAAATCAAATAGTTGTAAGATCAATATTCATTCAGATATGTAGTTTGCCAATACGCCGCTAGATGTCGCTGTACGGTGCGACGCGAATCCTAGATCGCGCTGTTAAGATTTTTCTTGGAATCATGACCTTCCATGTACAAATTTGAATTCAATGAACTATTATACCACTTGGGATTTGAAGCCTGTGTTTTATTCAAATCTATAAGAATTCCGTTTTTGCCATTAGCCTACGGAACCCTAAAAAGGCCCCTCAACAGGAGTAAGCTCTTCCCTTTATCCAAAAGAATATGATTTTAATTTGCATTTTTTTTCTGAGAAGATTTTTTATACCTATACATAAATCAACATAACGTCAAATGATAATAAATTTAGTGGCAGTTGACGACTTACTTCACGAGCAAACCCGACCAAATGTTACTTCATGTACAACGATCACAATTATAAGTATGTATGTTGTTTTGTGGTTTAATGATCTAAGTCGTTTTACACCACTGAACTTCAATTATTTTTATTACCTAGTTTTTTCTCTCTTAGCACATATTTTGTTTCGCTTTGACCAGTAGAGACTTTATACATCTCTACTGTAGACTAGGACTTAACTTGGGGACCTTATACATCCCTTTTATAAATATATTAAAAGTTATGTACTGTTGTAAATTAATTTTATTATGAAAAAATTACTTTCTGCTAAGTAACTTGCGGAGCAATCTTCTTGGAAATGATGGTATTTCCGTATGCGCTGGAAAATAGTTTAAAAAAGACACTTAAAAGAGCCCTTGGCGGCCTATTTATAAAATAAACTTTTAAATTTTAGAATTTGTATTAATATACATAATATTATTAGTGTGTTCAGTATTAGGTAACCTTTTCACTGACAAACAACTGTGTCTCTCGCAACTGTCAAATTTATCTCGTAATGTGCATTTTACACTCCCTATACTTAACTAACTGACTTCTTGTCATGTCAATGGCGGCGAAAATGTTAAGACGCAAAAGTAATATTTCGCGGAGTAGCAAAGCAATTAGGATTTAGAAAAACAAATGTTGTGAGTTGATTTTTGTCTTAGGCAGCTTTACTTACGTAATTCCACATCTTCTTCAATTTCTTTTATATTAATTGGCACTGGAGGATATAACCTAAGTGTTTCCTTGATGACCACCTCCAAATATTTCAGATTTGGTAAGTCTCCCACAGTCACCGGCCTTTCCGAGTTACCGAAGACATCTTGTAATCTATGAAACAATATTACATTTTACATAAGGGCACGTGAAAATTTTGAATCTGTGGACTACGATGATCTAGGGGCAGTTCCAAAAATAGTGGCACCGACAGGTTAAAGTTTTTTGTAAAAATAAAATGGGTCTGTTTTACCAACGGAGTATGAAAAGTATTTTTAAAATATTACAATTGTGCATATTGTAAAAGGCACCACAAAATTCATAAAAATATAGAAATTGAGGCTTGTTGAAGTTTTGGAGATACAGGTTAAAGTTACATTGGACAGGTTAGTAGAGAAAACAATACAAGTTAAAGTTAATTTTTCCAGATTATTTGTACGAAAGAGTAGATATCAGGATATGCCTGTCCAGCATTTTGTGATTTAGTACACGGGTATGCGACCCCGACTTCCTCAAGCTACTACGGTCGCTTCTCAGTCAGTCTTCCCTCACTCTAGTATCCCTTCAAACCATATCCTACCTCAATTCTAAATCCCATTACACCCTTCTATCCTACCTTACCCCTTTCCTTTGCCTGTCCGCCAATCTCAGGTCTGCTGTGCCGAGAGATGCGTATCTAGAGGCGTGCCTAGTGGTAAGCGTGCAATTAGCCTTGGGGACCAGGCGACCCCCAGTTAAAGGCTTGCCTTATCCTGGCATGCGGGGCTCTGCCAGGATGGACATTTTGTTACCTAGCTTCTCGTGGGTAAGAAATGGTTCCATTTATTAAAGAAAATGATGTCCAGGATGGCGGCGACGAGGTTCGCAACCCATTACGTCTCGTTCACCAAGAGGGCGAGAAGTGGGCTCCGGAGAGCCGCTTCGCTACTTTGAATGTTAGAGGAGGAATGCAGGATAAAATAGACGAAGTGTGTCAGATGATGGATTATAGACATATTGATTGGTGCATGTCATATTCGAGGAAAAAACTGTCAGATGTGAGGGACGGTCGGATTTAAGTCTAGTGGAATTAAAATATGATAAATAATTAAAAATTAACATACCAAAAATGACAATTTGAAAAAGAATTAATTAATGTTTATGTGATTAAATAACCTAACCTACAAAAAACATTTTAGGTAGGTACAAGCTTTTTTTCTGACTGTACTTTTTGTTGACTGCACTTGCATAGTAATCCGTCTTACATAATATATGTGAACTAAATTTCAAATCGATCGGACCATCCGTTGAAAAGTTTCCTCCTGCGGAGACGGTCCTGGCTGGACCACCAAAATTCTACTACCAGATTATTGTATTGTCATCTGACTTACACAAGCATGCAAAATTTCAGCTCAATTGGATGAAGATATCTGCTTCAAGATTGAGTCGCAAGATTGCACCCGGACAAACATTCTTACCTACATACATATTTAAATACATAGGTAAATACATACATACATACATTGCAAGTTAAAATATAAAATAAAGCTTCTAAAAAGAGAAGCTGCCGGGAGATTGTTCGCCCTAATGATATTGTGTCAAGCTGTAGAAAGTAGAAGGTGATACTTCGCTTTATTTTTGACAATTCGCAAAGGATTAATAAGTGGAAAGAAGTAACCTGTTCGCTAACATTAGCGATAAATTTACTTACACAGTCTTTTATGTAAACATTTTATCATTGTCAAGTCAAAACATTTAATAATGGCGAAATACCAATCAAAAGTATAAAAGTAAAAAAAAACTATTTACTATCACTTTTTTGTATATAATTATGTTTCTGGTATCAAAGTTTGTATCGTTTTTTGTTAAGTAATACATTTTAGTATTCATGCACCAGATTAAAATGATTTGCGTCATTGCCAGTACTTCTTTAACTTACTCTTGATGGACTTTTTCCTGTACATCGGGGTGTCTAGAAAGCATGACCGTAGTAAACGCAGCACCAACAGCCGATGTGTCAGTTCCAGCGACAAGGATCCCCATTGTTTCTTCGCGCAACTCCAGATCTGTATATCCCCTACCCATTTTACCTGACATTTCTATCATCATCTCCAAAAAGGACTTCATGCCACTGGATTTTGATGATTCTAAAAATAAAGTTAGTACTGAATATATTTCTTAGAAAAACGAACTCATTGTGCGTGTACTACTTATTATACAAGCAATATGTATGTGTCGCAAGCGGATTGAGGTAATCCAATTACAAAATGCCTAGCCGTTTTGGTAGTTTAGCAATTTGGCGGTTCAACGATTAGCCGGATTGAATGCAGCTGAATGAAAATCCACCGGAATGTATTCGGCGCCATACGGTTCTTCAACACGGCTAGCCGTAATGTAATACAGCAAGTCATTAGCCGCTGCTTTGACAGTTTTTAGTTCAGTCGACGGAGCTCCGCTTCGCTTCGCTCCTATTTCCGCTCAGTTTGGGCCTTCGGCCCTGACGTAATTCTAACGTAACCTAACCTAAAAATCCATCTTTATTTCTTATTTGGTGATAGTAGTGCGATGCGGCTAGAGGTAGGCCGCCTTATAGAAGAATGACAATCCGGCTTATCGTTGAACCGACGTATTGCAAAACGGCCCTGTCATTCAAAACGGCTAGGCATTTTGCAAAACGGCGGCTCACTATAATCCGCCTGCGACATATGCATTAACATATTTATAGATAGAGCAAAGGACTGAATCTTGTATCTCTATAGAACCTTTCTTCAAGCAATTTCACAATGATTTATTTGTTAAACTGGCATATCAATAAGAAATTTCTATTGGAAAAAAGTAGGTAGTGATAGTGGTAGGTGATTCAACTTTAGTTCGTACAATTTAATACAAATTAGTTTTCGTGTGTGTGTTAGCCTGAAGCTTGTTTTGCGCAGGTTTCTGTGCATTCGCCTTTCATAGCCCACATTGACACTTAAAATCCTGTTCTGCGAATCTACTAAATAGCTAACCTATTTGGTGGTACTACGGTATTAGTCTAAGTATTTCAAGATTTAAACCAAACAATTCTTAGGTATGTGCGTTTTAGTAATAAAACAATATAAAAGGTACTTTGTTGATCCATCTGCGTACTTTTGCCTTCTAGCTCTCTTGCTTTCAGTACAGTTCGCTTCGTTTGGACAAGCTGTAATTGAAAAAACTTAAAGTTAAGTATTGAAATGCCAAGGTTATGTCAAGAAAAAAAAAATGAGAAACATGATTAGGTATCTGAACAAATCCTTGTCAGTAGATAAAACTATGCGGTAGAGAGACATCGATAACTTGATGCGTTGCGATTCCATTTCGATGCAGTTGTAACGCTTAGTGTTCGAAAAAATACTGACAAAATTAAAATAAATAAAAAATAATAATAATTTATAGATTTTAATTTGAAATATCGATAACTAACCTCGATAAAATATGTAGGTACCTAGCTAACAAATCAGTGAACTGACCTCATCCACAAAATCCCACACCAACTGCCTGTCTTCAACAAACTGCTTGTAATAAGTCATCTTTTTATAGATGAAATCTGGAAACAGCCATGGCGTACATATACGTTGAGTAATCAGGCGCATTAAAGAATCAAATGCTGTCAAAATGGGCACATTCCGCATGCTTTGCACATTTAGATTGATGTTCAAAGTTGTCTCTGAAAAAAAGTGTTGCAGAATAAGTCTAAATAAGTATCGTAAGTTATCGTAAATAAAAAAAAACCATGTAATATAAGTACTTTTAAAATAGTTTTTCCAATCTTAGAGTCTAGACTCAAATTGCTGAAATAATAATATGTGAACTGATGAACTTTTTGTGCTTTACAATCGTACCTTTTAAAGAATTGATTATTGCGAAATTTCCACGGGAGTTGGAAGTTCTGCCGCGGGTGCAAACTATTTAGTCATACAACAATTGTCAAATTTTGTATATAAAGTTCCCGCCACGAAAAGCTGTAAAAAAATGTGTAGGGATATTTTATATCCCTATACAGTTCTGAACATTTCAATATAGGCATATTACTACCGAGTCAAAACATCAAATTTGTCTTGGGATTATCCCAAGGCTTTTTTGATGTGTGTATACAGCAGTGGCGTGGCGTCCATAGAACTCGATTCCCACTGGCTTACCTATTTTAAAGCATTTGGGCAATTCATTGTGCAGAATTAGAGAAAAAGGCTACTTAAGTTCCCTTCGGATTGCCTTCTGATATACTTGACGCCACGCCACTGGTATACAGGGTGTATCAGATAGCCCCTAACAATAATCAACTGGGGTATATAACCATAGCTACAGAAGCTAAAAAAAATATTCTATAGCTACCGTAGAGTTCCGTAACTTCGCCTGGGTTTTGACACTTTTTTGTAGATTCCTCTCATATTTACACGTATTTTTGCTTGTTAAGATCAAAAAACTAATGAACCTATCTAGGGCCATAGATTACAGTAGCATAAGGTCTAAATTTTGTTAAGGGATGGCTACAATTGGACTCCAAAGGTGGTAGGCGAAGTATAGGCAAAATGCCCTGTCTTCGCCTACATATGGTTGGGGCGTCAATTATAGACGAAATTTGAAATTGCCTCCAGCAATCTTATGCATTTTTAACCTGTATTTCGATTATGAGCCTTAACCATTCCAAAATAGGTCACATTTAAAAGAAAACGATGGTAGGCGAAGACAGGTACCAATCTGAAGCTAGTTTCATACATTTGCTGTATTTTCGATAGGGTTGTCAAAACTCACGCCAACTTACTCGACTACAAAATAAAAACCATTACGGTTTAGGACTAATAAAAAATACAAATAAATTAGAAAATTGATTAGGTATCAATTTTTTCCTATACTACATCACAATCAGATTAGATAAGTCACATTTAATTCTGTATTTCGTTTTATTTTCTGATTTTTTTTGTATTTTTGTTTCAATTCAAAAATATTTTGAAATTGATTCTAACGGGAAAACCGTAAAAATAATTATTAAATTACTGGAAAAATATTTACAAAAGGAATTCTCCAATATTGATTGAGATTGTAAATATATCACACACTTTGACTGACAACCCTAGGGGTAGGCGAAGTATAGCTACAAGAGGGCCGGAAAATGACCTCAATTACATATTAATCGATTGCGACGTAAATATATAGCTTAGTTAAAAAATACTAAAACCATAGGAAAGAGCATTAGTTGTAGATTATAATACAGGAAAAAACTTTCCTTTATCTCTTCTTTAGCGCTACTTATAGCAAAGTTCCGCAGAGGTAAAAAAAACACGTGCTGCCACGTCAACGAAAAAACGGCACTGATCGTAAACGGCGTTAAGTTAGCCACAATTAATGCGAGAATATGGTCCAGCATAAAAAACACTTTCTATTTAGCAGTTTTGTGTGGAACCTGGCCTAAAAACTAGGCGGGAATTTCAACTTTTATGAAAATAGGCGAAGATAGGTGTACTAGGCGAATAGACGGGGTTTTACGGTATATGTTTATATACCCCAGTTGTTTATTCTTCTTCTTCTGGTGCCATCTTCTATCGAAGGTTGGCGATCATTACGGCGACTTGAACCTTCGACACAACAGCTCTGAACAACGATCGGGTGCTTTTATTGTACCACTGGCGTAGATTTTTAAGCCAAGTTGTTTATTGTTAGGGGCTATCTGATACACCCTGTATAACAGCTTCTCATGTCGGAGACTTCAGCCTTTAAAATTGCTTGACGTCACTAAATGACGCTGTGAGACTATTTGTTTTACAGAGAGGTATGTAACAGTTAATTAATTTTGTTTTTTTTCTAGTGTCTAGGTAAATTATCAAGAAATGTGAACATGCTAGTTTCCTTGTAGTAATTGTCAGCGGCTTGCACTTCACCTTATAACCTTTAAACTAAGTGTTAATTTATTCAAAACCCGTCCGCGACACATTTAAAATTTTGTTTTCAGAATTTTAAAATCAGACTGGCATGTTAAACAATTCATTGGTGTATTTATTTATTTGTATTTAAATATGTGTAAGTACCCATATTATGTTTATTATTTTAAAACACAAGTGTGCAAAATTTTAGCTCAATCGGATGAAGATATTCCACCTGTGCAAACATACTTACATACGTACATACTACATTAATACACATGCATAAGTTGCAAGTTAATATAAAGCTTGTAAAAGTAATGAAAAGTACATACATGCATACAGTCACGCCTCTTTCCCATAGGGATAGGCAGAGACTACTTTGTTCCACTTGCTACGATTCTGACATACCTCTTTCGCTTCATCCACATTCATCAATCTCGCTTCATACATGTTCGTCGGTTTCGGGTACTCCTGACCTGCCCTTTTTTCAAAACGTCTCCTATTTGGTCCAGGAACAACAATTCACACTCCCCGTATAGATCTGTTTAGTTAGTCTACTTTCATCCATCCTCTCTACGTGGCCAAACCAACTAAGCATACTTCTTTCTATCCTAGTCACTATATCTTGTTTCACACCAGCACGTTCCCTTATCACACTTAAAAAAGTGCTAAGTACTAATGAAAAGTACTAGCAGAGAATAAGTAATAGTACTAACGTACAGAATGCTCTCTCTCTGGAGTCGATTAAATAAATAAAAACTCTAGCCGCGTACACATAAAGCACAATATAGCTCGCTCCTGATATATTTACGTATTACTACGCAAAAGCGCTACTTTTAGTTTAACCGTTTCAATCATGGCCATTCACGATATCACCGCGAACTTATTAGGGTTGTAGTAGTCATTGTTCGTTGCTAGGTAACTATTTAGGTACACAAATAACGCGCGACGCAGCCAGCGTGTGAGGCGAGCGGCAACCTACTGCCATTATCCTGCCCGGCAGGAGCGCCGGTTGATCGTACCTAAACTGCGGAGTGTACACCCCCTGGTACTAGGACCACCGAGAAAAGCTTGGTGTTAGCAAATCTCAGAAAAAATGTTTTTTCTTGCAGATGAGACCTAATTTGAGAACAATTAGAAATTAGATCAATCTCTCGTCATCTTTGATTAAAGATAATGATCACCAACATGAGTTTTATGTCCTGCGTCGTAACAACTTTGTTTTAGGTAGTGAATCATTGGTATGGGTTGTTTGGTCATAAGAAAGTTATATTACGGAACTAGTTTCCGATTAGCTATTGACGTCAGCAAACTGATAATGGTCGTTAAACTCTTTAATATCCTATACGTATATCAGACGCGTTTCATTTAACACGTTGACTGCGACACAGGTCAGGTTTGACCTGTAATGGACTTTCCGCTGGTGCGCCGTAGGAAAATAAGCTACCTCACCCTGGTGCGGAGGTCATTTTGCAATGATTTTTTATTAGTATATAGCAGTCAAGTATATATTTATACTTCTCATTTTAATGATGACCCTGTGCGCACTAGATCAAAATAATTTTATTGTTCTTCAGTGCGGCACAGGTCACATTGACCTTGTTATCTACCGCCTTGTATAGCACTACGGTTGAGAACAGAAACAATTGTGTTCTAATTTTCAGTGTCTTTCAGAAATTTACATACCAATATTTAGGTAATTTTTGTAACAACATATAAGTAACTCGTAAGAAATACACTCTTTGTCGATATATTAGCTTATTTATTTTCCACTTCACTAAAATTATCGTCAATTTTATGTATGCCCTTTTACTGGTGCGGTACAGGTCTAATTTGACATGCTAATCAAATTCTTTATAAATCTTCAATGAATGGTCACATGGTGTGGCGAAGGTAGTATCAACTGTATTTACTAGTAAACTATCTATTCCCTTCATAAATATATAGAATATATACATTACATAAAGATATTTTAGCTAAAATGTAAATACTTGCCCACAGGTCACCTTGGTCTTGTACTGCACAAGAAAAAACTTAGTTACAAGTCGTTTATGGCATGTAATGCAAAGAGAGTGAGTCTGACAAATTGGCTCTCGCAGTCAACGTGTTAATCGTTTCTAACAAAATGACTAAAGGTGTCCAGTTCTTCGGCTACGTATGAGGCTGATTGTACCATTGACGACCGAATGGCCTAGTGGTTAGAGAACCTGACTATGAAGCTTGAGGTCCCGGGTTCGATCCCCGGTCGGGGCAGATATTTGTATGGAAATACGAATGTTTGTTCTCGAGTCTTGGATGTTTAATATGTATTTAAGTATGTATTTATCTATATACGTATGTTTATCCGTTGTCTAGTGCCCATATTACAAGCTTTGCTTAGTTTGGGGCTAGGTCAATTGGTGTCAATTGTCCCAAGATATTTATTTATTCATTTACAAGTACAAAAATCTTTAAAGACAAAAATCTATGTATATACAGGTATTCGATTTAGCTAACTTGTTGTATTTGATCATTATAATACTTGTTTGCATGATAAGGTTTTCTTCTATACATCTTACCACAAACTGCGTTAAAAGAGTATGTTGTAATGTATTCCCAGATGGCGAGATCGCCGGTTCCTGCTTTTGGAGCTAGTAGATTGGTCATAAGAGTGCTATGTTTTTCAAACACCGCCACAAACTGATTCAAGTTCTTCGGACTAAAAGTTGGAGCCAGGATTTTGCGACGTGGGCGCCAAATATGCACTGGAAAAATAATTATATTACGAATTTATAGTAGTTTATGCAACTGTTGTATAAGTGCAACCTTAAAATGCGAAGCGGCGTGGCATGTGGCATTGGCATATTAGTTATATAGGTACCTCGGGCAAAGATACTTCCATTTCCAATCACAGTTCGAATGTATTTTACAGTAGTTTCATCCTTCTGTAAACATTTCTTAGCGATGATTTCGGAAACCGTAGGATCAGCAACATCTGTTGGACAGTGACACAATAATTATCATAACTCTTTTATTTGAAATCCGTTTTGTATATGCAAAGAATAACCTGCAAATAAAATTACGTTGTAGGGCTGTCTAGCAGCGAGAATTTAAAAAACCTCAGACTGACGTCAAGAAAGACTATTACCTAATTCAAAAATAGAATAGCGTTATATCAGTTTGACTTGCTCAAAAACTTAAGCTAGAACGAGTAACTTGTTTTATATATCACTAGCGACCCGCCCCGGCTTCGCACGGGTGCAATCAGTTTTTCTCTACTATTAATGTATAAATATAACCTATGTCACTCAGGGTGAATGTAGCTTTCCAATGGTGAAAGAATTTTTGAAATCAGCACAGTAGTTTTTGAGTTTATTCATTACAAACATACATACAGAAATACAAATCTTTACTCTTTGTATTATTATAGTATAAGTATAGATTGAATCAAAATTGAACTACCTACCGAGAAAGAAAGTAACAGTTCTGTCATGACAGGTGACTAGAGAACGCAGTCCAAGCTAGAGAAACAACCTCGAGGACGTTGTCTCAATAGCACAAGTTGCCAATTTAAATAAAATCAAATTAAATATAATTTACACGTCAGACAAGTATAACATTATGAATTAGAATAATTACCTAGTTATGATTATGACCACCACACTGCTGAGCCGAAAAAGTTCACGAGTAAGATTTCGCAATTTTGTACGTTATTTTTTTTTTTTAATATATATGAATAGGAAGGCAAACTACCAGCACTAGCTTAGTCATTTGAAGTTTAAAAACTAGTAAGTTACTATTATGTCATGTGTGGTTTGGTTTCTGAGGTAAACCTTGATGGCAAAGTCGATAATTCTATCGACCTTGAATTTCAACGTTGAGACAGCTTTTGCGAACTCTATTGCTTTTATCATCCACCTACATATAATATAACACTCTTTATTTAAAACGACCGATCAAGCGTCGCAAAATGCTACTCGCACATTGCACAGCATTTATTTAGTTTTATTCGCATTAGAAAAAGGTTGACAATCTTACAAAAGAGGTACCTACCTACCTAAGTAGCAGTAAGCAACTATTAAATAACGACAGCGTCGAAAAAAAAACATTTATGCCTCCACAAGTAATAATTATTCATTTTCAGCGAATGTACCGTGTTGTATGTTTATACCAAAATTTAATCAGTTGTCGATTCGGTACGCGTACGCACAGACTAGAGCCTTCAATGCACGAGTCCGACTAATACTTTACCGACTTTTTTAAAGTGTTGTTCGATGAAAAGACATGTCTTAATAGCCCTACTCCTGTACCTTTTTTAGTGAAGCAAAAAAACGAAGCATGGACAGCTTGTAAACATTTTATTGAATCAGGCGTTACTTTGCGGAGGTCCATTTCAATGAACACAAAATATTTACCTTGCTACTCCGCTACTTACAGTAACCCCGCTACTTTAAGTAGCGGAGTAGCAAGGTAAATATTTTGTGTTCATTAGCTTGTAAACACACATTTTCTTACCGTTACAACCGCGTGTGTGGCCAAGACCAAGAGCCACGGTGCAAACCAATAGCCGTATCGTTTTGTTATTGTTGCTGTCAACAAACTTCCATACCTACCTACTGTCCAAAGAACACCGGCGGCCGCGCCTCCCGATCAATTAATCATCGTAGGTTTTAAGAGCAAAAAACGTACAATCTGCCTCGCCTCCGTCATTATGGGCCTGTTTCACCACTCCTTAACAGTCAGTTATCTATGATGACGTCTTTGTCTGTTTCGTAGTAATAAATAGAGACGGAATCATAGATAACTGACCGTTAAGGAGTGGTGAAACAGGGCCTTAGTCTTATGACCTAACAACCTACTAATATTATAAGTGTGAAAGCTGGAGAGCATAAACATCAGTGGCGTGGCGTTCATAGAACTCGATTCCCACTGGCTTGCCTATTTTAAGGCAGTTGGGCACTTTATTGTGCAGAATTAGAGGAAAAGACTAGTTAAATTCCAATCCATAATCCATAATTTTAATATAATCCATAATTAATAATCCATAGTTAAATTCAAATGCCACGCTACTGATAAACATACCTATTATCTATCAGTCTGTTCATCTAGGTAGGTACTGGTTTTTTGTACTCTTTTACGCTAAAACGGCTAGACGGATTTGGATGAAATTTGTGTCTAATTAAATCCGAGCAAAGGTCTCCCTTTCTCTTTCTACCCGTCTGTCTGTTGCAAGGCTTCCCCAGTCCGGCTCAAAAGACTCCAAATCGTCCCGCCATCTCCTTTTTGGTCTGCCTCTGCTCCGGTGCCCGTCGCATGGAACCCAGTTGGTGGTAATTTTGGCCCAGCGATCCGGATGCATTCGGCAGACATGTCCCTCCCAGTTCCACTTGAGTTTTGCGGTTTTCACCCCTACATCGACAATTGCAGTCGAATCCAATTTTATTATCATGTAATTTTATTTATTACTAGCTGTTGCCAGCGACTTCATCTGCAAAGAATTTGTTTATCGCTATCCCGCGGGAACTACGCAATGTTCCGGGATAAAAAGTAGCCTATGTGCTATTCCAGACTTTTCTCTATCTATGTGCCGAATTTCATCCAGATTCGTTGGGCCGTTCTGGCGTGATTGAGTAACAAACAAACAAACATCCATCCATCCATCCATCCATCCATCCATACTTTCGCATTTATAATATTAGTTAGATTAGATTAGATTGTATAAAATATACTTACTAAGATATAACGTATTCACCAACCATACTGTGGAAAGCCCCCCGTTCTCCATAGCTTTTCGTCCCATCTTTTGAAATCCACTCATACGCTCTGTGTGCAAATCATTAATTTAATTATACAAATATGAAAGTAAAACATGATAAATGGAGCAGCAGCCAGAGGCTCCAAAGAAAACCCAAAAACTCGAAAATGAATTTTAATTGTACCGACTATAAATAAGAAATTACAAAAACTAATCTTAAATTAGGTGACAGCTAGTCGTTGTTAGAGACGAAAGTAAAGTCTTTTATTAATTATGCGCTAGGTTAACGTGCGTCACCACAGGCATAATATTATTTTTTGTTCGAATACACATACTACTATCGGCATTTTGCGTTCAATCATCGGTACTCAGTTTTTGTCATTTTTGCTTGTAATTTTCTAAACGCACCGCTGATGCTTGCATACGACCATGAACCACTAGAAAAACATCGACGTATCATGAGGCAGGCCCTAAAAATATTATAATAATAAAAGTGAATCAATAAATTATGACTTTTCATTTTTGTTCTTTTAAGGTGGCCAGTTTCAAGCCATGGTGGTTTAGAATGTTACAACTTAACGGATAAATTTATAAGATAACTTTACTAACCTTCATCGTCTCCACTGATCAAATATGAGTGTCCGATGACCGGATATGATTTAAAACCGGACGGTATATTTTTTGCGATCTTATACAATCTGCGCCTCTGAAATCTATAGTACCAAATCCATGTCAACAAAGAAATAAAAAACAGTTGCCAAATCATTTTGTCACCAACAATTGCACTTAGATTTAAAAAAATTAAGATCATAAATGTTACATAAAACTACCGCAAAAATATACAAAGAGATATTTTTAAATAGAAAATCTAGGTATTCATGCTCTTGTTCCAAGCTCAAATGTAATACAATACGAAATGGCGTTGACGAACTTTTTGTAAACTTTAGGTTGACCTTTAAATTTTCATAAACAACATTGGTTTTTCTTTATCAAGTGTTAAGTATTTTAAATATTTTTAGTTAACAATACATTTTAGTTTGGGAGGTTGTTTTCATAGAAGCTATTAATTTCATTTCTGTTATTACATTTTTTATTACGGAGAGTTTTCCACATACAGGTACAGGAATGTTTGTGGCTTGATTAATTATGGTTTAAGATATTTATTTTTTCTTTAAAATATATCTATGTAAAAATTGTATGTTATCAAATTTTTGTAAACAATCCGACAAGTAGTAAGACGATCATGATGATATTGTGCTTGCTGAAATAGTGAGTATATTACGGCAGAGACCGGGAAATAGCAATTCGTGGATGAGTATGTAGATAAGTTTGACGCACAAGGCGTAGCTGAGTCCGTCAATAAAATACGAATCCACGAATTGCCGTTTCCGCCGAGTCATGTATTGTGCTTTTTTCCAATAATGCGAGGAAATAAAATATTATATGAGTATATTTATATTCCACTATCTTCAAATTGAACAAAATCGATGCAAATGTTTTACATTAGCAACAGAGTACTGTGAGGTAGCATGCGAATCTGCGAACTGGCTGGTTTGTCGGACTGGCTGGTTTGTCAGTGCGATTGGAAACCATACATCGAACGCTCGTTCGATGATTTGAAAATATTTGTTTTTTGGATTTCCAGAGCACGGTGAGATCGCTTTGAACGGGGCTTGCAGATGCATCCCGGCATTTTGTATATGTACCTAATTATTAATTGATTCAAAACGAAATAAAAAGTATTCAAACGTAATGAATTGTTTTAAGTAAAGTTATAGGCCTTCAGCACCCCCAGTTTTTATAGGCCGAATTCTATACGAATCCTCGTACTAGTTGAAGTGCCTCCTCAAGGCAGCTCCACAGAACCTACTTGTAATTTCTCCATTTTTTTCTGATAATGCCATTTCATTCGAAAGTATATTCGACCATTCTCAGAATTGAAAAAATTTATTACTATATGCCTTTAATTACTATATGCCTTCAAGAGACTGAGTAAGCAATGTCTTTTGGAAAAGCAAAAATCGTCGTTAGCTTAGTTGGATTTTAAGTTAGTTTTTAATCAGGTTGGAGATTGAAAACCAGCAAGCCTCCTGAAACTCCTCTCCTATTTACCTAATACTTATATAGGCTCCTTATTTGTCAGCCTCGTTGCCACACTTATATTTTATAAAAAGAACTGCTATAATATGTTGTGTATAGTTCTATATAATAAATTGCCTTTAGATATTAAAGAATATTTGACATTGTAAATATATTTGACTTCCAATAAATTAGAAATATATATGTTAAGAGGTAAAAGCTCGGTAAAAGTGACTGATGTAATTTTGCACACCTGCATGCAGGTTGAATACGCATGAACTGTTCTAGATAGGTATTTGAGATCCTTGTAACCATGTTCAAGCAAATAAATATTTTTGAAAAAAACTTCTGCTGTAAATGGAAAGATATTACATCAGTTTAATGATTGTAAAATGTAGGTACTAAATATTTTGTGACTTTATCGTTTACTTGTGCTGTAAGGCACAATTCCTTGCGAAATCATTAACTATTTTAACGGAAAGTACCTTCCCTTAGAGCGTTTTAAATTCCTGACTTCTCTCCGGTCTGCGCAAAATTTCCTCCTTGCTGTTCCTGCTTCTTCCTCCAAGTTCTATCATGACTCCTTTACTATGACTTCGATCCGTCTATGGAATTCCCTTCCTGTAGACCTAAGACGAGCTAAAACTCTACCTATTTTTAAAAATCAACTCAAGTCTCACTATTTGTCACTAATTGAATCCACTTCCTGTCTTTAGTCCCTTTTCTTTTCTTTTTGCTTCTGATCAAATCCTTTTCTGTCATATGGACTTTCTTATTATATATATTTTTGTTTTTTCGTTATTACATTCTCATATTTATTTTATCTTAAGTATTATAACTACAATACTGTTATATGTGTTTGTATGTGTTATTTTGTTTTATTTATTTAGACTGCGTCTCTCCTGGCTTTTTGTTTCCACCACCACTCAAACTGTCTCCAACTTATTTCTCTGACTTATTGGTTGTCTGGATGAGATCGCTACTAAGCGATAAGACCGCCTATTGTATACTTTGTTCTTTGTTTCTGTATTGTTTTGTACTGATTTGTGGTGTTCAATAAAGAGTATTTGTATTGTATTGTATTGTACCCTTACTGGGGGGTTTTGATCAGGAATCGGAACCGGTTTTGAAATACCAGTTAATATCGTTCAGAAAACCGATTAATTACGTTTATTGGATTAACCGGTTAATGGATGGAACTAAATCAAAAGTATTAAAATAATACCGGTTACCGGTTAATACAAAGAACGAAATTTTAGAGCTCGCGCTCACCGATATGAAACCGGTTTTACTCAAAACAACGCCGCCCCCACCTCACCGCACGCGCTGAGTCACGCGGCGATGCTCTTTCCATCTCTTTCTTTTCTTGCATGCGCTGGCTTCAGTGTTGTGTTGGAAATTGGAATTCGCTATGCTTAGAACTTTTATAACTACGCAACGGATTTTGATGATGCGGATTTTTTTAATAGATAGTGATTAAAGGGGAAGCTGGTTTATATGTATAATACATGCATAATATAGTAGAGAAACACTGATTGCACCAGTGCAAAGCCGGGGCGGGTCGCTAGTCGGTTATCGTTCTCAAAGACGTGAACTTAATCGACGTCTTTGAGTGTGAAAGTTAACTTTAATTGCCCTGTCGGTTGTATTGACTGATGGTGGAAATTTAGAACTGTTTTACCGTGTTCACGTATCAAGTTCAAGTTTGACGTAATCATCCTCTTTGCCGCACTCAGACAAAGGGATAAATAGTCCTTTATGTTTATAGTCCTTTTACTGAGTGTGAAAGTTAAGTTTAGATTACTGTTTCGGTTGCGTTTATGTTTAAAGTTGTAATCCTTGCCGCGCTCAGAAAAATACATTTGCAGATCGTTGTTATCTTAATTGGCGTCTCTATGGAAGTTAACCTTTGGTTTGGTTTGGTTCTTTTTGCGGTACCTATAGACACAGTAAATAAGTATAAGTGCCGGCACGTAAGTCTAATCTGACCGTGTATGCGCAGAAGTATAAAATACGGTATCCGTGGGTGCGCAGATCCCCTCCAAGTGACTTGTAGTAGTGTATAATTGGGGGACCTGGATCAAACGAGATCCAGGATCCCCCAATCATACGTTATATTGATTACTGATCATGAATCAATACATTAATATATGTCAATCGAATTATCTGTTGAGCATATAATTACAGTACAATCCGATAATCAAGTGCTAGTTCAATCAAAAACTACTTCAATTAAATTCTAGTTCTAATACACTCTGAGCCAGAACCGCCACAAACACCCTCGATCACAAATACTAGTCTTGCTTTATTTACGAACTTTGAATAGTGAAATAAAATGCACTGATATTTATAATTAAAATCATTTATTTAATTATGAATAAGGTTGTTACATTCTATGTACCACCGTCTAATACACTTTACATTTGTTAAAGCACATCTTTTTTTTTTATGTTTAATACATCTAAAATACAGATCGCCAACATCACTAAACATTTTATGCAATTCTTCAAAGTCTGGACACCCCATTTCTTCTACATCAATAATATCACAATTAGAACTTATTTCTTTTACCCACTTAACTTTTTCAGAACCTCTCACTAAAATGGTCTTATTTTTTAACAAATACTCCGCATATCCTTTGAAATCTGGATAGTCAATATTTCCTTCACTCCATGTTATGCCATAGTTTTTCCTAGTGCACTGCACCTGTTTTCGTTCTTCATCTGTTAACTTAGAATACGGGTACGGCGATTTTATTAAACTATTTTGCGCATAATTTTCTGCAGCGAAGGCAAATTCCTTTATTATAAAATTATTCTCCTTCACCTTGAAGCCTTGCACGTCGACTATGTAAGTATTTGAATTCATGATACTTTCTTCGCAAACAAGAAGCAGTTCTACACGATAACGGTTGGGATACTACTGATTGAAGCCTAGCGTATTGTTTGTATAAATAAATAAAGCACTAACTAGGCGACCGAGCTTTAGCTTACATTGTAAAACAGCGCTCCTCGTTTTCAATCACACAATGTTAATGCTCAGATTCATTAGCTTTTGCTCTGTCGAACAAAATCGCAGAAATGTTCTTGGACACACCAGATACGGATTGATGTTTTCCAGATTCACAACCTTGAAGCCTTGTACGTCAATTATGTAAGTATTTGAATTCATATTAGTTTCTTCGAAAACAAGAAGCAGTTCTAGACTATGACGGTTGTGATACGACTGTTGAAGTGTAGCGTATTGTTCGTATAATAAACGATAATTATTATGCTCGAATTTCGCAGACGGTAATCAAATCAAATTATATCTTTAGGTTTATTCCTAACTTTAGGAAGAAAGTAAACAAGGATTAAGTATACATGATTTATTTATAAAACATACATTTTTAAAGGTACAAACATTAAAATCAAAATGTTTATTATTATACACAGTGAATAAATAGAACACCATCATATCCTTCACAACACTACTATTTCTATTTATAACATGCTCAGGTTTCTATAACCACTCAGCGTAATGATTTAGAAACTTCCAATTAGATTGGTAGCAAGTCTATATAACATTTATCTATTCTAATTACTCGAGCTGCTACTTGTAATCCCGTGTAAAAGATTCGTGAGCGTTTAGTTTTATAATAACTCTGAGTTATTAGCACACCAGAATAGTGCTCAGCGTTTAATATTTTGACATCATGACGACCATGAAGCTGACATTTATCAATGATAACCTCAACGATATCTCCTTTATTGATATTCATTTTGATTATATACTTATTATAAAATATATACGTTGACAAATATCAGTATTAAACAAATATATAATATGATTGTTGATTTATTTACTTAAAAATATTATTATCTACACACCACTTATTTAAACAAGATACATTTTTAAAAGCACATGTTTTGGTATGGTAAATACAATTATAAATGTCGGAAGAAATCGAATATTTCTCACTAAGTGTTTTTAAATTAGGACAATTAAAGTCTTCTAAATTGTAAACATTGTCACTTTCTATTATCTTCTTTAACCAGACCACTTTTTCAGTACCTTTTGTATAAATACGTCTATTTTTACAAAAGTTTAATATCAAACTCTTATAGTTGAAGTATGGCACATACCCCTCATTCCATAATATTCCTCTGTTTCTCTCTATCCATGAGGCTTGCAACCGTTCTTTCTTAGTTAAATTATAAAAAGGATAAGGTGGTTTAATCAACAACACAATGACACCTTTTTTGCAAATAATTGCTATTTCTTTAGGTATAAATGTATTGTTTTCGTTTTTAAAACCTTGAACATCCATAATCACATTCATGATAATTTTCGCACTATATTACTCAAGGGTTTATACTCGATTAGACGATCATTTATGATTAGACAGTACGCTGTTGTATTGTCAGGTATATCTTCTGAAGACTCGATTTCTAAACGGACATCAACCGGTCCTGTTTTCAACGAATCATTTTGTCGTGAACAATCAATAACGAACAGTGGGGCTTTTTTCCCGAATGTATTTAAATCAAGCAGGGGATCGATTCCGGTGTTGTAATACGACTGACGAAAGTTAACATACATTTCGTATAATATACTATACTTATCTTCATTAAATTTTAAATTAAGTGAATCATAAGGAAAGTACTGTGAATTTAAAAACAACTTGACATTTGTTATGTTACAATGATCAAATTCTGATGAACTCTTCGTTCGATTCAGTTTTCTATCAGTTTGAACACCGAATATAACATATCTCGGTTTTTCTAACTGAGAAGCAGTTTTGACAGACCACGAGTGTTTTGTTGCTTTAGGTAAAAGCGGATATTCATATAAATCCCAATTTCGGAAAGCTAGTTGTATTGCTCGATCTTTTTCCAAGTGCTTAAGCAGCAATAATCTATTGCGATCCGAAACTTTAACATGAGGGATACGCCACTGAACCTTATGTATGTCTATTTCTATAGTATCATTTGTATCAGTTATAACACTATTCAAAACGGAATTGTTTCTATGAAGTATAAGTTCATGTCTACAATTGGCAACAATTTTGTTATAATCTTCTGCAAACCCTAACACTTTATTAAGCGGTATAATAACAGAAAAATTATCCCCTTTTTTCGCACTTCCGTTTAAATTCCACCCCCACAATGCTGAACTTTTACTTTCGCCTACGTTCATTGAGATAAGAGATTTAATCGTAGTTGTGATTCCAGCATTTTTAACATGATCTATTTCTACCCCATTTAATTCGTATCTTATATCTTGAAATAAAAACAATATAGGATTATTTATAAACTTAAACTCTTTCTTCTTCTTTTTTCCTGCTGTATCTAGTTCAAATACACTCGCATGTCCTTCGATGTAAATGGAGCTTGCAGATGGTAATACATAAACATCTTGCTGATGAATAGGTATTCTGATTTCATCGTTTTCTTTAAAGCTGTGATTGTATGGATTGTAGCTGTGAATCTCGTAGCTTTCAATAGAATTATCTTGCTGCGGTAGTTCAGTTATTTGCAGCATATTATATTTATTTTTATTTTATTTTTAAGCCGAGAGAATGAAGAAAGATTTTATTACTTTTAGTAATTTTATTTGTCGTACTTAATCGTGTTCTTCCTTTGAACACTGGAAGATTAATAGTACATTTTTGTTCTTTGATGTTGTTTTTATTGAAAACATACATATTTAATTGTATACTTATAATAAATTGAAGCGGTTATTTGTACTAAACTCGGCAGACTGTTATGTACTCAACGCCCAATTCTGAATACTGTTCGCGAAGGAATGTCCTAATCCGGTTTAGCATTTTATTTTATTATCATTTAACAACCGTAACTATATGTTTAATCCGTTTCGTTATTTATTTATTTAGTCTCGATTTACTTTTCCAAAATGATTTTAGAAATTTCAAACATAAATGTCCACAGTTGTATAAATGATTGCCTTGTAAATTGACATAATTATACCGAATATTTGTTCCGACATATGCTAAGAATTCTTTTGGCGGTTTTAAGTTACCGTAACTGTCAAAATATTCAATATAGTCTTTAATTTTTCCATAGGCTACCCAGTGAGTACCAACATTTTTAGATGAATCTAAATTAATCACACCGCATTCCATCAGCCACGGCTTTTCTGGTAATTCATCTCGCATAAATACGCCTCGAAAATGGGGTATATTTTTCGCATGCTTTATTATATCGATATTAGTTAGCGCTCGATCAGGTAGCCCAGTATCTAGTTTTTTTTGTTTGAAACGTAAATTCCTAACCCGTGTTTGTACGGTTTAAGATGTAATCCTTTACCAATACACATAGCCTCCATTTTCATGTTATGTCTTTTTAACTCTGCAAGATGTTTTTGTGCCGATTTATAATGATTGATAGCTTTGGTGATTCCCGCAACACCTCCAGCCAAGCTCCCCGTAGCAGATAAGCCGGCAAGAATAGGAATTAATGGTAAAAATCCACCAGTTTTAGGTACAGGTATCACTCTCGGGGATTGCACGGTTATGTCAGAAGCAAATTCTCGAGCAGCCGCGTATGCTAACTCCGTTAGCAATTTCTTGCACTTTGGTTTCAAATTTCGAATATGTTTTTTAGTGTGCGATACAATATTACTAAAGGTTTTTTTCAGACCAGCTCCCGTTTTCTGGGAGGGTGCTAATAATGTTTTTTCCTTATGATGCGCTTCTTTTTTAGTATTACTTCGTGTGTGTTTCATTTTAATAATAGTAATATTGGTATGATTAAAATGCTTTATTTAAAGTTGACTTTCTTGCATAAAGATCCAAGTGCAAATGAGCGTATTAAGTATGAATAGCTTATTTAATGTACTAAAATCACTACAAACGATTGTTTTTATCAATCCAACTGTTCTCACTTGATGGAAGACCCAGCCACTTAACATATACTTTGTTTCCTTTGCTTTTTACAACTTTTTCAACAAGATATACATCAGGGTGAGCAGTTTTCTGAATTTCTTGTCTGTAGAATGCTCCTAAAATAGGCCTAGACTTTGCGTCTTCTAATAAATATGTGAGTGGGTTAGTTTGTTGGACTTTTCTTATCTTAAATATTTCGGTTGACCAATTAGGTGTAAATCCTTTTTCAAAACATCCTTTGTATTTACTGATTCTTACAAAATCTCCAACTTGAAAAACATGACGATTCGGTCTTTTTTCGGATAGCGAATTGTTAATGTATCTTTGTAAGACAATTTCTTTATTATTATGATTAATTTCAGCCGGCGTTTTTCCTATGGTTCTATGAAAGGTATGATTGTATTCGTAAACTTTCTTGTCAAGAGTCCCATCGATCCATTTATAATTTCCTTTCAAACTAAATTCTTTGTAAAGCTTAGTTTTGAGAGTTCTTATAAGTCTTTCTACGATTGATGCTTTTTTTGTAGAATAAGAAGAGTAATGATTTATGTGATACTTTTCAATAACTTTTTTGAATTTATTATTATAAAATTCTGTACCCATATCAGTTTGTAAATTTTTTGGGTGACGACCATTTTCCAACAATGTTTGAAACTCTTTAGATACGATTTCTTTAGTCTTTTGTTTAATCGGGAATGCCCAAGCATATTTTGAGAAACCGTCTATAATTACTAGTATGTATTTATAACCAGCATTTAATTTGGATAAAGCTTGCATATCTATCAAATCCGCTTGCCAAAGGTCATCTATATCTCTTAATATTACGCTTCTCCGAGGGAAGTTTACTCGTACGTTTTTATGAATTTCATTAACAACGTCGGCTTTGCTCATAATGCTTGTTTAATTTTCCCTCAAGCTCCTTTAATGCAATATCTTTTTCAATATTTTTTACACGGTCTGTTAAAATCATAACCAGCTTTTCAATATGCGCAAGTTTTTCAGAATTATTCTTATTAAATTTATCAACGATCTCTTTATTAACAACGTCGGATACTTCACGTTTATCTATAGATGATATTTTAATTACTTCCAGTTTATAACTATCAACATTAAAATTTCCTTTTTTCTCTTCATTCATGTCTAATGCTTATTAGATTACTAGACGAAATGACTACACGAAAACAGAATTTATTCTTTTATTATACCCGCTTCCTTTAACTCTTCAATAATTGATATAATTTCATTGTCATGATTGCTGTTACCAGCACTTTTAGATGCAATTAAAAGTTTCAGTCTTTCAATAAGTTCGTTAGGATCATCCCAATAAATATAATCCGTATTACTTTTATATCGTTTTAATTCAGGCAAACCTTGACCGATTTTCAATTGCGGCAACTGTTGAGTGAACTCATTATTTTCGTCAGTTACTTGTGAAAATAGAGGCTTGATTATTGTACAGTATTTTAATCCTTTGTCACCTTTTAATTGTCCGGCCGGGTCAAAGTCCCGTTTGTGCGCGTTTGTGTTACTTAAAATTTCTTTGTATTTTGTTTTATCTTCTTCAGTTACAAGCTTAAGATTAGGTCTGTTTCGCAATAAAAGTTCTTTTAAACCACCGGTCAATTCATAATTCTTATTTTTGACAGTAATCATGTATTTTTTTCCCAAAGTATTATCAGTGTTATTTTTAAAAGATAAACTAACAACAGTGTTTCCCATCATCAGGTTCTTATCTTTAACATAAATACCAAACGGAACATTGACTTGCTCATACATATCCATCATGTCTTCTTTTTTCAAAGATAAAAGTGTATCGTGACTGTTACTTTGATTTGTTGTATTTTTATCATTATCATTAGAACATCCATAATATTCTGAATGGTGATTAGAATCAGCATTAATTATGTCTTTAAAATTATTATAGTCTAAAGAAGAGTTTAAATCGATCTGCGTGTTATTTTTACCATTTCTTGGTGTTATGTTAAAAGCAGAGTGAGGTGTTTGATTTATCTTGACAACTGTTTCTAAAGAATCAGTAATAGGTTTAAATACTTTTTTGTATTTCAGATCAGCTTCATAATCTTCATTTTTAATCTTCTTTATTTTGTTTTTTATATTGTTAACTGATTTAATGAGTTGTGCTTTTAAATCGGTATCCATTTTACTTTCCAACTTATTAATATGACTACCGTTTCTTAAAACCCCTTGTTTTCAAGTGAGATTTTTAAACTAGAAATCGGAATATATAACTAAGTTAGAAGCGGACAAACGTGTCAAATCCTTGTCTATATCGTCCGTTATTTATCGCGCAATCTTTATTTATAACTAAGAAACTGAATCGATCTTGCCATATAACAGAACAAAGTTGCTTAAATTGTATCCAATCTAAATCTGTATTTACATGTTCATTGTATATATGTTTTAAATTGGTATCATCTTGTTTGAAGATAATTAAAACATTAACATTATCTCTGATCAGTTGTTTAGGTATTTTCGAATAAGTTTGCGATAAGTAAAAACAATCTATCTGCCTATGTCTTCCCATAGTAAAATAATTTCTAATATTAATTTGATTTTCACATGCGACATCATCGAAAATCATAATGGAATTTGTCAAAGCATCGTTGGGGTGAAGAACTTCTTTGTGATCATTAAATACAAATAGCTCCGCTCCTGGAACACTTTCCATAACTTGTCTTAAAAAGAGGTACTTTGGTTGAAAAGCGGTCTTCGAGTATAAATAAATATGTTTAAATTTCAAACCATTTTCGTGTAACAATAAATTTAACATAACATTAGTTTTACCACAATTTGAAGGACCGCATATTATGCAGCGAATGGTATTAGGTAACAACGAACTATGTTTTAATTTTTGTGTGTCATTTTTTACTTTGAAAGTATTTACTTCCAAAGTTTGACTCTGTTTATCAAAGATCATGATGAAATGCGGGGAATCTCGGATTTTATTGCTTATATAATCTTGGGTCTAGTCTAGATCGTTGCTTAAAATGACGATCAAAAGAAAGAGATACATTTAATAATTTATTTGATTTGATTTGGTTGCATATATAAAAACTTTTTCATTCATGCTGAAATATATTTATTCCTTTTTTAAGCTCAATATAAACAAAGCATAATTATACTTCTAAACACACATCACACGAATACAATTTTACGATTTCTTAAAAAGAAAAACCAATACATAGCTCTAAATTACATTTAAAAATATAATAACCTTTTATATAAGACTGTTTTTTTTATTAATATCATATCTTCAATATGATAATATAATTAACTACTTATATACTTAAAGAAATCTTTTCAAATACGTACAAGGTATTTCGTATATCTATTAAAAAATTGTATTACAGTGACCCCAGGGGAGCGTTTCTATGTTACCAGCTAATATTTGCCTCTTGTCATCATTACTGTTTAAAACTACTTTGTTTACTTCCTGTGAATATAAAACATGTTTAATGGATTTAATCAGATTCATTTTTCGTCTAAAATTTTTTTTGGTGTGTAGCGCTGTTTTATAATCGGAAAGTTGTAATCGATTCGTTATAGGTTTCGAAACACCTTTAGCTTTGTTTAATGAAGTTTTAACTGTCTTTAAACAGTAGAGTTTAGCTCTTAAGCCTACAAATTCAGTAATTACGTCACCACCCATTTCATCTTTAAATAATCCTGGTACTTTAGCGTTAATTTGAGGTATGCCGTACGGGTTATCCTCATCATAATTACTTGTATCAAATTTCGTAATATCATTATGTAGGTCTTGGTAAAAGTCTGGTGTTACAATATTATACAGAAGACTATCAGTATCCGTGTAACAAAGTGCAGCCTTTGAATTATATTTTTTTTTTATAACATCATAGTGAAATCGATACAAATGCTGTTTAGCGAATTCTAGTACTGTAAATCCGATATATATTGGTCTGTCTAGTAAAATTTTTTCAGGAGCTAAATGGATAGCTACAAAATTTTCTGAAAATATGCATACGTTTTTTACATTTGGTTTTAGTAAGATTTTTTCTGCTCCTATATATTTATTTGTTTTATTGCTACAATCCTTCCATTTTGTGACTAATTTAACTTCTATTCGCTTTCGTTTATTTTCAATCGTCTTACCGAATACCGCATTATTTAGAAGTTTGAAAAAGTCTTTTTCGAACGCTGTAGTAGCACTTTGTCTTAAACGAGTATTTAAATCAATGTACTTTTGTAAAAAGTTATCTTGTCTGAAGCGTAAGACTCTGTGAACATTCCTTAATATTAAACCATTTTTCAAACATTCTTTCAAGTGAACATAATGTATGACGTAATTGTATTTATCATATAAATTAGCAACTAATTTTTTTGATTTACCGCCTGGCGGAATGAATTTTTCTGGGGCGAAAGGTAACTCACTGTGATAATCATGTAAATGTTCGGGATAAGTCAGGTCTACTTCTAAAATATATCCAAATTCTCCATCATTTGGCACTGTCATTACGTTAAAATATTTAACTTCATCTTCAGTTAAAAATTCAAAATCTGAAATAGGCATTTTTTTCCTCATCGCATAACCGTATAGATTGTTACAATCGAGATATATTAAATATGATGATGGTTTTGAATCATTAAATTCTGGAATATATTTATTATTCGCCTTTACATGTCGAAGAGAACATTGAGCTAATCCCCCTCGTATCCCGTTCTCAAGCATCTGATACATATTTAAATCATCTAATAGTTGTAATTGAACACCTGTACACAAAAGCATAGCATCCCAACTTAAACTAGGTGCAGACACATAATAAGCCGGATCAAGATTATAATGTCGTAAACTTGTACTTCTGAAATGTTCAAATATATCACACAATAATAGAACGTCGCATTTCAAGTATAAGTCGGTATATTCTCCTAATGAACTTATATTAAAGGTAGACCATACGAGTTGCGCATGTGTATACTCAGCATCAGTGATATGCTCATCTTTTAAAGAATTGAAAAAATGTTCTTTATATGGTAGTTTATCCTCTTCGTATTTAGACCAAGAATTAATATAATCATAGGGATAAATACCTTTACGTCTCAGCAAATTAATTTTATTATAGCTTTGAAATTCTTTTGATAAGTTGTGGAAATCCTTTTCATTCAAATTTTTTGTTAATTCATTTAAGCCTGAACTAAGAAATTGAAAAGAATCTATAAACTTAATATTGATTGGTTGCGACTGGTTTGTTGATTCTATAATTTTTGTAATAGACGTATATTTCTCTTTGGATTGAGGAATAATTTTCACAGAACCAGGATATTTTGCCAGTTCTTTAATAAACAAATGACAGTCATAACCAGCTAGGTTATGAAAAACAACTGGTATAAATGGACATATTCTGTATCTTAAATTGCAAAGTGAATGAGCGGCACCTCTATACTCTGAAGTAATATGATCATGATCATGAACTTTATCACCGAACAAAAATTGTTTGCATATGTGACATTTATCAGCATTTGTATGGCTAGCTACTTGTTCGGTAGTTAAAGGTTTCATTACATTATTTTGAGACAATATTGAATTAATGTTCTGTATATCATCGATTAACCACTTTATAAAAATCTCAACGCAATCTTCACCTCTATAGGTAACATATTTGTTTAAACGAGGATCATGCGAACAACAAATATAATACCCAAAACATGATGGAAGATGCTGTTTAACGGTTTGAGTGTTTTGTGTACTCGCATCTTCACAATTTATTAACATACTCTCAAAGTCAGCGTAAATTATATAATTAATTTTTTGTTGTCGTTCAAAGTTTTTAAATTGAATCGCTGCATTTTTTTCAGGTAAAACAGTAAGAATGTGAGAACAATGATGTGAATTATATTTTTTTTCAGTGGTGAAAAATTGAAGGCAAGAATCGCAAAAATACATATTACCCTTGTGGTGAGTTATTTGACGACGAACTAGACGCACTAGATCTTTGATTAAGCAGTAATGACCTGCACCGTTTTGTTCAATATATAACAAATTGATATGATTTATTTTCTTGGATTTCGTGCGGTACAACGGTCCTGTTACAATACCCTTGTCTAGCCCATAGATATTAATGCTTATATCACTATTACTTTTCTCAAACAACCTTACATCATTAGCAGACGGAGGGAATGACATTCCTTTTATATTTAAAACGGTTGAATAGTGCGGATAAGACTTAACTCGACACGCATTATTCTTTGAAGGAAATAGAGCTGCCATAATGCTCCATAAAAAACAATGACTATCGCTGTTCTGAATGTTTATACAGGTTTTAGTATTCTTGATATTAACTGGTAACGGTATGTAAGTACCACCTCTCATTGGGTTATATTTATTTATATTGATTTCTAAGTGACTAATTGTAGAATAAGACCACCCGGACTCACGATGTTCGAATTCGATTAGTTTATTTTTTAAGTTCTCGATCATAGTCATATATAATTCATTAAAATTTGTGTTTTTAAATACAATACTATATTTTGTGTTAAAAGACTTAAGCTGTTGGTTACATGAATTCGGTAATGTAAAATGAACAAACAGCTCGCTGTTCATTTTAACACAATCATGTTTCAATAATGCGGATTTCATAAGGTATAAAATATCACTTCGAATCCCGCATAGGAAAGTCTCAGGTGTAAGGCATTCGACATCCTGTGAGGGGTTTAAGCGATATGTAGCAATTCTGTTTCTAAATGCTGTGCTAATTATTTCAATGTGTTTAAAATCGGTTTTCGATAAACAATTTGATTTATGCAAATTTGTTCTTAAATGAAATCTGTATTTATTTATAGGCATCTCGATCTGACAATGATCACATCGCATAAATACATTGGTGGATGACTCGGGGTAAGTAGACGGAGCTGTAAACAAAAATATGATTTTATTGATAGTATTTATTCATAGATTTATCTAATACATAGGTTAATAATAAAGGCATGAATTGGTAAGCGCTCTCTATAATGCACTAATCATGAATAACATACTAATTTCGTAATCATTAAATACAAAAAGAATAAAAATAAAACATTAATAGTAGTTGCTAACAAATGTCGGAGTACAAGTTCTATATTCCTTACGAGTCGATGTAATAAAGTTTGATAAGTGCTGCCAAGCTGTAGTATTATCATCCGTCTGAGTTTTTATGCTGACTATGGCTTGCCGCCATCTATTAACAGGTAACACGTTTTTAATCTCGTCGCACTTGTAAACTTTTAGTTCAATAAAGTGTGAACCTGTTTTTGAATGATTGTCCTGTCGTGAAAACCCATTGGCTAGTCTTCGCGTGATACAAGACTGTAATTTACCAGGTGCAGGGGTGATACTCGAGGACTGCTTCTCATCCTCGCTACCGCTTCCAAAAAGCTCCGCAGCAGTTGCGTGGTGTGGTTTCGCAGGTACAGGATTAATTTTGATCTTCTTTTTTGAAGCACTTGAAGATGATTGCGGTGACTTTGCGTGCTTTTTCTTTTTTTCACTCGATTCAGCCGGTCTCGCAGCTTCATCTTCAGAGCTTGACGAAGAAACTACAGCTTTAGATGAATGCTTCAATCTGAAAAAATAAAAACGATCGTTAAATTAAATCGAGCTAATAAAATTTTTGCAGAGACTTGACTACATTAGAGGATATTCAATGAAAGTAATTAAAATATTGATTGGGTCTGATTAAACTTAAACAACATCATTCAATAACACAGAATAATCTTTAGTATCGAGTCGAATCAAAAGATAAATTGAATACTTACGTTTTGCTATGCTTCCTCTTTCTTATCTCACTCGATTCGGCCTGCATCGCTGACTCGTCTTCCGACGGAAATAGTGTTTCAGCATTGTTAGAGCTATAAATCTTCGACCTGAAATAAATATTAAAACATTTTAACTACAGTATTTAAGTTATCTATAATATTTGACCCTACTTTTCGTTTTATAGTAAGTATTTAAATAAGATAGAGGTATATTTAAAAAGTATCGTCATTCGTCTTGTTTCATACAATTTACTAGCGCAGCCCTCCCCGAAATTATAAAATTTTGCACTACTATAAGAATGACGCATAATAACATAGCATCATTAAACTATTATTCTTTACCGCTATTCGAATGACTCATAATTTTATTGATGATATTAAGTTAAATTACTCTATTCAATAAACAGCATCATTTATATTGAAGCCAGAATTAGTTAGCATAACTCTATCAAATTCCAATATTTACACTACTATTCGAATGACGAATAATTTTATTGATAATATTAATGACTCCAATGTATAAAAACATCAACATTTAAATTATTAGACAGCATAATTGAAGCTAGAAAAGTAATTAACTTTTCTAGGTATCTATTCGAATAGATAAATAATAAATAAATATCCATCAGTCCAGAAATCCGCAACCTCGCTTTATAGTCGGTGTTATGTTACAAACGACTCGACTATTCAATCGTAATGATGGTTGCATAATTTAATAAATACATTTAGTTAATAAGATAGACACTTACATTTTTTTTGATGATGATCCTTCAGCTTAGGAGATGAGGTGATGGCTGGTTCTTTACTTTGCAGAGGAGATGAATGATGCACTAGATTCGGTATCAACCGCTTAAGTACTCTCTAATCCACGTGAATATCTTCCTTATACGGAAAGTATCCGCGTGACTTTAAAATAGGTCTCATCATGTATCAGCAGTAACCCTTTTAAGCGGTGTAATCTTAAACTTCTGCGTTAACGCTTAGTCTTAAATGGGAAGCGATGATTTTGTATAGTTTAATACTGTGGTTTTGCTTGGCCGATACGGATTTACTAACTGATTCACTAACTTCACAATTGGTTTTAGTTTATATAACCTATTGTGCGAAATAAAATAAAAAAACGTTTGTTAGTTTTCATATACGAGATCAACAAACAGACATACTTACCTCCAAATTCAGTGTATGTGGATGCAAATGTCGACATTGCAAATCATTGAGACTCATTTAGCATAGACATCTTTCATATATGGTTAGGTCTCATATTAACGATAAAACGATTTTACTATGCGATATTAAACCTTATGGTTTCTTTTTTATACTTAAAAAATAATATAAATAACAAGAAATTAGAACATTTTAACGATTAGTATTTTTGCAATACACTGGTGAGCAGTTCAGTAATGTCGGTGAGTGTGTACCTATTTTATTATACTTGTTATTATTTAATAATAATCAATATCCATACCGACGACTGGATAGCTGAGTGGTTAGAGAATCAGGCGACAAAGCTTGAGACAGATATTATGTATGAAAAATATGAAAGTTTGTTCTTGAGCTTCGAGTGTTTAATATATAAGTAAAGTGTTTAGTATTTAAGTATATATCTATCTATATAAGTATGTTTATTCGTTGGCCAGCACCTATAACGTAAGCTTACCTTACTTTAGACTCAGGTTAATCGACATCAATTGTCTCTGATATTTATTTATATAGTAATCCAATGCAAGCTTTATTGTAATACTCGATTTATAAATTTTAATGTCGTTTAGTCATGATAAGAATTCTTTTGTTAATTATCGATAAATTACGATTAATTGTTATCAAACACCAATGTTACTGACAATTATTTGATTCAAAAATTTTGAATGTCTTTTCTTTACAGGATACAGAAGATCTCTTTAATTTTGTACCAGCGGATCAGCGTGCTACGCATGGAGCAGAACAAAGATCTACCACTCATGATGGCGCTTCTCGCAAGGGAACCAGAACCGAACTACCATATTCTTCATACATAAAAAGAACTGTAAAACGTGCGACAAAAATAATTAAAATAGAAATTTATGACGCCGAGAACGCACCGAAATCTGAACATTCAATGTGTACTTGTGAAGCAGAAATCTGCGCCCAATATGTTGTGAAGGGTATATTATTTGATGACGTATATAGCGCAACTAAAGATATCATAAGTAAAATTCAGGATGATATGGATTTGAGAATAACTAAAATGTGTTAGTTAAGTATAATAATGTACTACTATATTGTCTACTTATTAAAAATAAAGGAGTTAATGTAATATGATATGTTTTATTTATAATAATTCAGATACTTAACTATAGCGTTAATAATCTTATATAATTACGAGTCTGAACGCTGAATAAATAAATTTAGACTTCAATTTAGAATTACGTAATTAAATTACTATTCAAGAATCAAATAAAATAAATAAGTTTCTGCGTAAGACACGTAATATAACATAGTCAGCATAGTAACTGGTGAGCGAGGTAGGTCTGTTGCACAGCGGTGTGCAGCGGATTCTGATCTAGGGTAGGCTGGATACTTTTCTGATTGAGCTTTCAATCCAAATTGAATACCTAGTAGAATGGACAACGGTTTCTCATGAAATATGCATCACTGATGTTACACA
Source organism: Pandemis heparana (assembly GCA_963854515.1). NCBI lineage: Eukaryota > Metazoa > Arthropoda > Insecta > Lepidoptera > Tortricidae > Pandemis > Pandemis heparana. The sequence goes on from OY978010.1 coordinate 7,300,261, forward strand.
ATAATGATAACATATTACCTATTTAATATCTTACCCGTTTCGTACGTCAAAATCAGATTATTGAATTATATTAAGCAATTTATAGTGAAACATATCGAAACCTCACATTAAGTATTCTCTTCTTACAATAAATTTATAAACAAAGAATTATTGATTAAATAAAAAAATAACAAAATTGAATCCCTGTTTCATATTATAGCATCGCTAGTGAAAGATGACAGCTTAAAAACTCGGTCTCACCTGAGCCGTTGTTTATACTACGTCTCAATGATTCGTCAAACAACACGCCATTATCACGAATGCACTAGCTTGCATTTTCTCTATTGCTAACAAAGAATTTAATATCGTAAGTATTTGAATGATAATATGATTGTATAAAAATGGTGACTTAATATATATGTTTGCTCCATAACCAACGATATCAGAGTGTACCTATTAGAAATAGAATTTAATTGAAGTAGTTTTTGATTGAACTAGTATTTGATTATCGGATTGTACTGTAATTATATGCTCAACAGATAATTCGATTGACATATATTAATGTATTGATTCATGATCAGTAATCAATATAACGTATGATTGGGGGATCCTGGATCTCGTTTGATCCAGGTCCCCCAATTATACACTACTACTTGTCATCGCTAGACTTACGTGTTGGCACGTATACCCATCGTTTTTCCACAGATTGCTTTCAAAATCAATATCTGAGGGTCCGAGTGGTCTCCAAACACAAACCGTTATCAAAATGGCCGCCATTTTTAAATTTTTATTTTTTCGACCGATTGCTTTCAAAATCGATTATCTGATGGTCCGTGAGTAACTTTAAACATAAATCCGTAATCAAAAATGGAAAAAGTGGCCGCCATATTGCAATTTTATTATTTTTACCGATTGCCTTCAAAGTCGATATCTGAGAGTCCGAATGGCCGTCAAACATGAATCCGCTATCAAAAATGAAAAACTGGCCGTGATAAAGAAATTTTTAGTTTTTCGCCCGATTGCTTTCAAAATTGATATCTAAAGTGGTCTCCAATATTTAACTTGTTATCAGAATATGAAAAAATAGGCGTAAACTAAGGAATTTTAAGTTGAACGATTGATTTCTGTATTGATATCTGAGGATCTAGAAAAGCGAACGCCGAATGATACGACCGTTTTATTGGAATGATTATTTGGCATACATGCAACAGCTTGTGGGGAACCCACCTATAATATTATTATCCGTATCATTGTTAGTGTTGTAATATTAATACTTATAAATTGTTATCTCCGTAATGTAAGTAAGCAACGACGGGCGGCAAGCTTAACTAGTAGTCGAGCGCAATGGAAACGCGACGCGCAACGTCACCCTTTGTTTCGGTCTCGGCCGGCGCAAGCGCCGACCGCTGCGCTCCGCGCGCACCAGTCCGTCTCGATGCTTGACCTAGTCCGCACGCCGCTTGCGCTCACGCGATAGCTCAAAGTATTTCGCTCACGCCTTCTACTTCTTTCTGTTTCTCTTCCTTCTGTTCTGTACTACTGTGATTTATAACAATAAACTGTTTGCTGTGAATAACGTGTGCTTGAACTTACGAACCCGTGCTACCCCACGATACGACTCAGTTTTCACGGACGAACAAGTAAGACTACACTGGTGACCCCGATCGAACACTTGGAGATAAGAAAGATAAGTGCTACATTCTAAAAAATGAATCAAAATAACGAAAACGAACCACCCAAAGATGACGGACAAAAATCGAACGATGCTTCAGGGAGCGTTTCCACTACACCAACGGAAATATGTCGCGTCGGCGTACGAATTCCACCGTTCTGGCCAGAAGAGCCTGAAATATGGTTCGCGCAGATAGAAGGGCAATTCGCAATATCTAACATTAATCAAGACGCAACCAAATTTAATTATGTAGTCACGCAGCTCGATCAGCAATTTTCAAAAGAGGTGAAGGATATAATAATAACACCTCCGGCGACGAATAAATACGAGAAACTGAAGACTGAACTTATCAAGCGTCTAACCGCATCCAAAGACAAAAAAGTTCTACAACTGACATTACACGAAGAATTGGGCGACCGAAAACCATCTCAGTTCCTGCGCCATCTCAAATGTCTCGGGGGTCCTTCGATTCCTGACGATTTCGTAAGAATAATTTGGCTCAGCAGACTCCCGAACAACATCCAGACAATTATAGCAGCCCAGCCCAATGCTTCGCTTGATGATTTAGCTGAACTGGCTGACAGAGTTCAAGACATCGCAACACCCACACCGCAGGTCGCCTCTACCTCGACAGCTGGAGCAGGTTCGAACTTAGAATCAATGGCTAACGAAATCGCCGAACTGAAAAAGCACTTTCAGTCAATGAATGCCAAACTTGATCGAAAATCTCGTTCTCCTCGCCAACCAAACACTAACCAGCGTCGCCAGGCACAACCAGAAAGACGATCAAACTCATGTTATCGTAAGTACCCTGTCTGCTGGTTCCACACAAAATTTGGCAAGAAGTCAACCAGATGCGTAAAGCCATGTGACTTTGAGCCGGAAAACTTTCCGGGCAATCAGTAATGGCGACTGATGATTGTCCTAGAGCGTCAGGTCGCCTATTCGTGACAGATAGTAAAACTAAGACACAATTCCTCGTCGACACTGGCAGCGACCTTTGTGTCTATCCCTACTCCGCAATCAAACAGCGTCGCCCCAAAACAAACTACCAACTTAGCGCAGCAAATGGGACTACTATCTACACATATGGCTACGCTCATCTCGACTTAGACCTCGGACTACAACGTGGGTACCCGTGGCGGTTCGTCGTGGCCGACGTGACCAAAGCCATCATCGGAGCCGACTTCCTGAGACACTATAATCTCTTAGTAGACATCCGAAATCAGCGTTTGGTCGACAACACCACGTCATTATACACAATTGGTACATCTGCCCGATCGTCGAAAAATTTATTTTCAATAAAGATTATATCCGGCGATTCAAAGTACCACGACATATTAAAAAACTACCCCGAAATTACCCAACCATCGGGCATCAAAGGCCAACCGAAGCACAACACGGTACATTATATCAAAACTACAAGTGGCCCACCGGTATCTTCCTCCCCACGTCGACTGGCACCCGACAAACTTCGTATAGCAAAAACAGAATTCGAATCCATGCTCAGAGACGGTACAGCGAGGCCATCACAAAGCCCGTGGTCTTCCCCTCTACACCTCGCGCCTAAAAGAGATAACGGATGGAGACCTTGTGGGGACTACAGGATGTTAAACGCTCGTACTGTACCAGACAGATATCCTATACGCCATATTCACGACTTCGCCCACAACATCAGAGGCTGTAACATTTTTTCAAAACTAGACCTCGTCAAGGCGTATAATCAAATACCCGTCAGCGAGGAAGATATCCCTAAAACAGCTATCACAACCCCCTTTGGTCTATACGAGTTCCCATTCATGACCTTCGGGTTGCGCAATGCAGGGCAAACATTTCAAAGGTTCGTGGATGAAATGACTCGAGGATTAGACTACTGCTATGCCTACCTCGATGATTTTTTAATCTTCTCAAAGAACGCCACCGAACACGAACAACATCTACACCAAATATTCAGTAGACTCAAGGACTACGGCATGCTGATAAACACGTCGAAATGCGTATTTGGCGCCTCAGAAATAACCTTCTTGGGCTACTCCATCAATGCAAGCGGGACCAAACCACTAGAAGACAAAGTCAAAGCCATCATGGATTTTCCTGTTCCTAGGAACATCAAAGAGCTCAGAAGATTCTTAGGAATGGTAAACTTTTACAGACGTTTTATCCCCAACGCTGTGGGAGCACAAATACCTCTTAACGCATTTTTAGGCGGTTCAGTAAAGGGTTCACACCCAGTCGACATCTCAGGCCCAACACTAGAAGCGTTCAATAAATGCAAGAAAAGTCTGTGCCAAGCAACACTATTAGCTCACCCAGACTGCCGCGCAAAACTGGGACTATCATGCGATGCATCGGACACAGCTATCGGGGCAGCGCTGCAACAATATACGAACGCCTCCTGGCAGCCTTTGGCATTTTTCTCAAAGAAACTATGCCCAGCACAACGAAAATACTCGCCTTACGACAGAGAGCTGCTGGCTATCTATGAAGCCGTCAAATACTTTAGGCATATGGTAGAAGCGAGATGTTTTACCATATACACTGACCACAAACCACTCTGCTACGCCTTCCACAACCGAAAAGAAAAGTGCCCGCCAAGACAATACAGACACCTAGACTATATCTCCCAATTCTCAACCGACATTAAACACATTGCCGGGAAAGACAACGTCGTGGCGGACACATTATCCCGTATTGAAGAGGTTAACGCTCCGATCAATTTGACACGTCTGGCCCAAGCTCAGCTAGCAGACTCAGAACTAACGCAGCTGCTGGACAACAACAACACGTCTCTACGCCTACAAAAAATAAAACTCCCGGAAACAGCCGCAGAACTCTATTATGACATAAGCACGCAAACTCCAAGACCTTATATAGTAAAGATGATGCGAAAACAGGTATTCGACAGCCTCCACACATTAAGTCACCCTGGCGCAAACGCATCAGCAAAATTGGTGGCAGATCGCTATGTTTGGCCAGGAGTGAGAAAAGATTGTCGAGAGTGGACACGGGCATGTATACCATGTCAGCGGTCAAAAATAACACGGCACGTCACATCCCCAATTGGCACCTTTAAACTACCACGAGCAAGGTTCATGTACATCCACATCGATCTTATCGGACCACTTCCACCGTCCAATACCTACCGTTATTGCCTTACCGCCGTGGATCGTTTTACAAGATGGCCAGAAGCCATACCAATTGCGGACGCAACAGCGGAAACCGTAGCCAAAGCCTTATTATCGGGATGGATAGCAAGGTTCGGCTGTCCAACGGATATAATAACCGACCGCGGTCGACAGTTCGAGTCTTCATTGTTCAAGCACCTTGCCAAAATCTCCGGATTTCAACACAGGACAACAACAGCATATCACCCTGCCTGCAATGGCCTAGTAGAACGCTTTCACAGGCAGCTCAAAACCGCTATTACATGCCATGCCTCTGAAAACTGGACGGAATCCTTGCCACTCGTCTTATTAGGTATCAGAAGCGCGTACAAGGAAGATCTCCAATCATCATCGGCTGAGATGTTATACGGCGAGCCTCTAAGGTTACCTGGGGAATTTTTTGAAACCACCCCATCTGGCACAACCGACATCACAGATTACATGGCGCGCCTTCGGATGTTCGCCAAACGGCTCCAACCAAAACCAGCTTCGCGACACTGCAAGAAAGCTATCTTCGTATACAGGGACTTAGCCACTTCCAGCCACGTTTTTCTACGGGACGACGTGCTACGAGGCGCCTTACAACCTACATACACTGGACCTCACGCCGTAATTAAAAGAGATGACAAAACCTTCAAATTATTGATAAAAGGTAAACAAGTCACCGTGTCTATAGACCGATTGAAGCCAGCATACGTCATGGACAGCAACGATCAACCCGATGTCTACCTTGATGAAGCTAAGGCAACGGCAAACCCAGAATACTCCAGCAAGGACCCAATTGTAAAGACGCGATCGGGACGGATAGTACGACCACCGAACTATTACCACCCGTTGTAACGGTCTCGGGAGGGGAGTGATGTGGGGAACCCACCTATAATATTATTATCCGTATCATTGTTAGTGTTGTAATATTAATACTTATAAATTGTTATCTCCGTAATGTAAGTAAGCAACGACGGGCGGCAAGCTTAACTAGTAGTCGAGCGCAATGGAAACGCGACGCGCAACGTCACCCTTTGTTTCGGTCTCGGCCGGCGCAAGCGCCGACCGCTGCGCTCCGCGCGCACCAGTCCGTCTCGATGCTTGACCTAGTCCGCACGCCGCTTGCGCTCACGCGATAGCTCAAAGTATTTCGCTCACGCCTTCTACTTCTTTCTGTTTCTCTTCCTTCTGTTCTGTACTACTGTGATTTATAACAATAAACTGTTTGCTGTGAATAACGTGTGCTTGAACTTACGAACCCGTGCTACCCCACGATACGACTCAGTTTTCACGGACGAACAAGTAAGACTACACAGCTTACAAAAATTTCATCGCAATCGAGTCATTAGTACCTACAGGAATTAGATTAGACATTTCAACACTTAAACCCTACTCACGCTTGACGTTCTTTTATAAAAAAATTAACTTTCTCAGCATACACACAACCAGCTCACGAAAATGAAGTAAAGGTAGAGCTATTCACGGTACATCAGTAACTTACGTTGAAAATGTTTAGTTTATTGTTGAATATAGTTTAATTGTCGCATAGATCCACGTAACAGAATAGATAAATCTTAAACAAATTGCTTATAGTAGACCTGTTAGGAACGGATTTTGCGACAGGGCCCGATTTAGGTGGTTAAAGGGCTCTTGCAAGTTTGTATTTTTTCATATTCTGACAGCAAATTCAACATTTGGAGACCACTCTGACCCTCAGATATCGAATTTGAAAGTAATCGGTCCAAAAGCGAATGATTTCAAAATGGCGGCCACTTTTTCCATTTCTGATAACGGATTCATTTCATGTTTGAAGAAAACTTGGACCCTCAGATATCGAGTTTGAAAACAATCGGTCATAAACTCAATATTTTAAGATGGCGGCCACTTTTTCCATTTCTAATAATGGATTCATGTTTAGAGACCACTCGGGCCCTCAAATATCAATTTTGAAAACAATCGGTCCAAAAATTAAATATTTCAAAATGGCGGCCACTTATTCCATTTATGATAACGGATTCATATTTGGGGACCACTCGGACCCTCAGATGTCGATTTTGAAAACAATCGGTCCAAAAACTAAAGTTTTTAAAATGGCGGACACTTTTTCCATTTCTGATAACGGATTACTGTTTAGAGACCACTAGGGGCCTTTAAATATCAATTTTGAAAACAATCGGTCCAAAAATTAAATATTTCAAAATGGCGGCCACTTTTTCCTTTTCTGATAACGGATCCATGCTTAGAGACCACTCAGACTCTCAGATATCGATTTTGAAAACAATCAGTCCAAAAACGAAATATTTCAAAATGGCGGCCACTTTTTCCATTTCTGATAATGGATTCATGTTTGAAGAGCACTCGGACCCCTTAGATATCGATTTTAAAAACAATTGGTCCAAAAACTAAATATTTCAAAATGGCGGCCCATTTTTCCATTTCTGATAACGGATTCATGTTCGGAGACTACTCGGACTCTCAGATATCGATTTTGAAAACAATCGGTCCAAAAACTAAAGCTTTCAAAATGGCGGCCACTTTTTCCATTTTTGATAACGTATTTGTGTTTAGGGACCACTCGGACCCTCAGATATCTATTTTGAAAATAATAGGTCGAAAAACTAAAAATGTTAATTATGAGTTTGTAATGATTCACGGTTAAGTTCATTCGAAATATTATAAACGGGATGTGGACCGCGATTACCTTTATTGAGCACCCGATATTTCGATACAGTTGCATGCATCATGATCACGGGTGGACTTACCGTCAATAAAGGTAATCGCGGTTCACATCCCGTTTATAATATTTCGAATGTTAAATATGGCGGGCATACTTTCCATTTCTGATAACGGATCCATCCTTGGAGACCGGTTAACCGGTTAATTTCGCTCAACAAAACCTGAATTGGTGCAAAAACCGGTTACCAAACCGTTAACCGCAATCCATTTCGGTATCGGCCATTGACCCCAAACCAGTTAATTTCAAAAACCGGTTTCCGCTCCCTGGTTTTGTTTAAAAAATATGTAAGTATGTGTTAAGTTGCCCCCTATAGTCTGGCAGCTAAACCACTGCAGCCAGATGACACTTCCAAATGTCATTTTACGAAATAATGATACCACATTTATTTCACTACTGCTCGACTAAGGTCACGTAATGAATGATTTGATTATTGAACGAACGAAATATTTTATGAATGTCACATTCGTAGTTTAGTATATTTCAAAATAAGCGCGATACTTTTGAGGCATTCAAGGTTCATATTAACATAGTAGATAAAATGTGCGATGACTTTGTAATAAACGTAAATAGTGACAGCAGCAGTGAAACTGATTCGGAATAATTTAAGTTTTTAAGTAAAAGTACAAAGGTAGAAAAAAATATTAATGTGATAATTGTTGTTTTATTTATGGCAAAATGGGGAATGAGTTGAAAACTGGTAACTGATTTGACATGCTTCCGCACATTTCCAAATCGCGCTCTTACACTACTAACTAGAAAACATCCAAAAAAACCTTATTGAACAAACCATTTTATTAAAATACGCTTTGAAAATTCTCATTTATGACGCAAATTAATTTCATTACATCGTTCATTCTTTCATTCACTCACTAACTAGTCACATCACTATTTAATATTTGCCAAAAACTGACAACACTGAAAGTGTCATCTGGCTGCAGTTGTTTATCTGCCAGACTATAGATTAAAACATAGGCTACTTTTTATCCCGGAAAATAACATCGTTCCCGGGGGATAGCCATAATCATGCCAATTGCTAACTCTACGCAGACGAAGTCGCGGGGAGAAGGTAGTAAACTGATATTTTTTTTAATTTATCTCACTAAAGTTTACGTTTTTCCAATAGGCAATACGACATTTTTTTCAAATGATTACTTCAGAATCGGATTGTCCCTGACGCTACATCTTAATTCTTACTGATTGGTTTTATAGTGTAAAGCCCTTCACGACAACCAGTTTGGTTTTAGTCCAGGACTATCCACGTAGAGTGCCTATTCGTCAGGTACTATACCGATAGACGCACAGCCATTTACGCATGTTCCTAGACCTTTCGAAGGCATTTGGCCTGGTGCATTACGATTACGACGTATTGTAGCGGAAGCTCGAATGTTTAGGATTTGCCGGAAGACGTGAGCAGTATTTTCAAGTTCTGGTATCATAACCAGGTCAATGTCGTGAGGTGGTCCGGTTCATATTCTCGACCATACGGTCTTGAATGCGACGTGAGGCAGGGGGGGCTGACCTCACCAAAGTTGTTCAACCTATATATGTCAATGGGCTAATAGAGGAGCTCAGTAACACTCGTGTCGGAAGTCACATCGACGGAGTATGCGTCAACAACTTAAGCTACGCTGACGATTATGGTGTTGGTGTTGCTGAGCCTCTAGTGTAAGTTTTCGCATATAAAAACGACTCCAACGCGTTCACGTAAACGTCTCAATTACTATGGAAGAATTAGCAGCGCCACTTGCGGATCGAAACGGCAACAAAATGTCCTCATAGTATCTGTCATTTTAACGCAAACGCTTTCGAGACGGTGTTCTGTGACCGAAAACTTACACTAAGCATACTGAGCGCCTCACAAAACTCATTTCTATCTGTGAGAGGTACGCCGCCAGCCACGGATTGAAGTATAATGTTACCAAGAGCGAATGCGTCGTTTTTAGGGTCAAGGGCAGATCTACACCTATGTTTCCTCCTGTCAAACTAAACGATAACACACTGAGAACAGTAGAGCAGTTCAAGTATTTGGGGCATATAAGCGACAGCCGACCTTCAAGACGACGATGATAATGAGCGCGAGCGCAGGGCGTTGTCTGTCAGGGCGAACATGATAGCCCGCAGATTTAATCATTGTTCTAGAGAAGTTAAACTACTCTTTTCAGAGCTTATTGCACAAATTTCTATACGGGCAGCCTGTGGACGGTTTACACTCGTAAACAGTACAGCGCTCTGCGCGTTCAATATTAACAATGCATTCAGGGTGCTAATGGGGTTGCCTCGATTCTGTAGTGCGTCGGGGATGTTTGCCAAGGCACGGGTGGACTGCTTTTATACCACTATGCGCAAGAGAGCCACATCCCTGGTGCGTAGGGTCCGGGCCAGCCCCAACACCATTTTGAACATGATAACGAGCAGAACAGACTTTCTGTATTTGTATGACTGCTGTGTATGATGCATGCTAGCAACTATAAATAAATTAAAATTAATTGACAACATTTCATTTTTATAACACCTGAAAATGTATATATGGTTCGAAAGCATTTTGCCTCCTGATCACTGCAATATGTTTATATAATTTTAATGTCGCTTATTATAAAAAATATAAATTAATTAAAAATATGTCCTGATTTTACCAAAACTACCACAGGATAGGTGAAACGCCTTTGCTTTTTTCACGAGAAAAAATAAGCGATCATAATTTTGTATTTTTGACAACTGTTCTTCGAACATACTTCAAAGTACAAGGGGGGCAACTCTGAAATTCTATTTTCGAAGTTCGTTGCATACCTTCACTCTCACTCTCAAGATAATGACTATTTGTATGAGCGGAACAGCACGAAGCGAACCTCGAAAATCGAATATTGAAGAATAGGACCTGACATTGACAATTTGAAATTAACGTCAGTTTTTTTTCTATAGAGAAAAGACAAAGGGATAAGTGTGTATTCTGTGATAGCATCGGAGTTACGCCCTTTTAGAATAAGCACAAATTAATAAATTAACTATAAATTAAATACAAGCCCTAGCGAAAAAATTAAACTGTCAGCATGTTCATCTTTTCAAACAAAATACAGAGAACCATTAACATTATAGGCTCAGAAATATGAAATGTTGTCAATTGTTATAATTAAAATTTATGTAAATACTAACACAAATAAGTAATCAAATGTTACTGACACAATGATCCTTGTTGGTTGGCACCATTGTGTAGTTATGTGTTTGTTGTGTTCGGTGGTTGTGTGTGAGTCTTCTTGGTGATTATGATGTATCGGTAGGGAAGTTGGGTTAAAGAAGCGGTGTATACTATAATTAATAATATAATTATATTACTATAATACTACAATTTGAAATTAACGTCAGTTTTTTTTCTATAGAGAAAAGACAAAGGGATAAGTGTGTATTCTGTGATAGCATCGGAGTTACGCCCTTTTAGAATAAGCACAAATTAATAAATTAATTATAAATTAAATACAAGCCCTAGCGAAAAAATTAAACTGTCAGCATGTTCATCTTTTCAAACAAAATACAGAGAACCATTAACATTATAGGCTCAGAAATATGAAATGTTGTCAATTGTTATAATTAAAATTTATGTAAATACTAACACAAATAAGTAATCAAATGTTACTGACACAATGATCCTTGTTGGTTGGCACCATTGTGTAGTTATGTGTTTGTTGTGTTCGGTGGTTGTGTGTGAGTCTTCTTGGTGATTATGATGTATCGGTAGGGAAGTTGGGTTAAAGAAGCGGTGTATACTATAGAGCAGGTGTCTAAAATAAATTACTATTATTATTATTAGTGTTAAGTTTTGATTTTCAAGAAACTAACTTACATTGAACTATTTTTTTATTAAAATGAATGAATCATAACATTTTGTTCAAAATTTACACATTATTATATCGGTTCCTTAATTTTACTCAGATTAAAGACGGGCTACCTACTATAAAATTTGACGTTACTGCATTTATATCCTTAAAGTAGTTAAAAAAAAGACATTGTAAACTAAATATTTTATTCCCTTTTAACCAACCTAACGATGTAATCATCCACAGGTTTCATCATTAAGTTATGTTTCACTTTCAACGGTTCCTTCATCATTATAGGATCCATATTTTGTGGAGGCAATATTTTGTATCGTCGGATAATATTAGCGACCACTGTTTTCATTGAATACATGGCGTAGTTAAAGCCTGTGAAAGAAAATTATCCTAATTTGACAATAGTGTTATGATTAAGAGCGTGCATCCCTACTCAGCTGGCAACGTCGCATTTTTGGTGATTTTTTGCGATTATTTCACAGAAAATGAATGAAAGTTTCAAATGTCCGTCTGTAGTGCACTTCGTTTTGAGTGTATTAATGTGTCTAATGCAATGATTAATCGTGGTGGACTTTTATTTTCGTATTAAAGGGACAAAATACTATATCTCGTTTAATAAGAAAATAAAAGTCCATCACAATCAATTATTGCATTAGACAAATTAATACACTAAAAACGAAGTGCACTACAGACGGACATTTGAAACTTTCATACATTTTCTGTAAAATAATCGCAAAAAATCACCAAAAATGTGACGTTACCAGTTCAGTAGGGATGCACCTTCTTAAGAATCAATAGTTCTGTAATTTTTCATTGTATAATTATGTAGCAGGCGGATTGTAGTAATCCGCCATATTACAAAATGCCTAGCCGTTTAAGTCTTCTTTCAATGCGGTGGTTCAACGATTAGCCGGATTGAATGTGGCTGAATGAAAATCCACCGGAATGTATTCGGCGCCAAATGTTCTTTAACACGGCTAGCCGTAATGGAATACAGCATTAGCCTCCGCTTTGACAGTTTTTAGTTCAGTCGACTGAGCTCCGCTTCGCTTCGCTCCTATTTCCGCTCAGTTTGGGCTTTCGGCCCTGACGCAATTCTAATCTAACCTAACCTATCCACAAAAAAATGCATCTTTATTTCTTATTTGGTGATAGTAGTAGGATGCGGCTAAACGTAGGCCTGCTTAAGTAGAAGAATGACAATCCGGCTAATCGTTGAACCGCATTGCATATTATAATACGGCGGCTCACTACACAATCCACCTGCGACATATACACTGCCTTAAAATTAACCCGGAATACTTTCATCAGTCCAAATGGATCAGAAGGTAGAAGTCAAAAAACTATAAGAGATAGGGGAATCTGTTCCTAGGAACCTTGGTGTCCATTTAAGATTTCATAAAAATGGCATTAAATTTTTATAAAAAAAAAACATACATAACCGAGAATCGAAGCCGGTTAAAATAATAAAATAATATTTGCTTAAGTAAAATAATTTTTGAGGTTTTAGTTTAATTCATTAGGTACCAAGATTCCATTAAAAATGTGATCCTTGTGACTGAATAAAAAATAACACCATTAACAATAATATAACGAAAAATTTGCAGAACTAATTTATGACATTGTTCACAGAAATTTTTAAAAAGTTAGTATGAATAAAATTAGTAGGTATGATTAAAAAAAATTGAATGCAATTTTTAATAAATCTTAAATTGATGCCGGCTATGGGTCGTGGTTCACCTAGTCAACTACAATTTGTCCACCTGGTTTTCGACGGAGCTCCGCCCAAGGGCGGGGCCCCTTTTTCTGGGCATTTTGCCCTTCGGGCAAATGAAGATACCTATTATCTGTTTCAATAAGGAAACGGCTGTGACATTCACTTTGACAAATGAAGAGGTGAGGCTTCCTTGTGACACCTAGTTTAGTACTAACAACAATCGGTTCCATAAAAATATCGACTACATATTAATTTATAAATAAATGCTATTTCGATATAATAATACTCAAGTAGTTTCCTGAGATGTCAATAATTGTACTAATTCTTATTTTACGTTTTTTCTATTTTCTAAGAAATCTATTTTTAACCATTAAACTCGATTTGTATTGTGTAGTAAGTGTGAAAGAATGTAAAATACTCACTTAATATTTTAGTAGGTTGTCGTTGGATTTTCGGCTCAGAATGACTTCGGTCACAGTTTCTTTTCGTCACCCTCTTAAGTCGTTCTCATTCGCGATATAAGAATGGTATGGCGAATCGGAACAGTAGACCATTACTGTTCCGATTCGCCATACCATCCTTATATCGTCATTTTACTATCTCATCCGCTTTCTTACGTAGGTCACTTCTACCAACTCGTTTGTTTCCATTCGTAATTAGATTACAGTGCCAATTCAACATTCCTTATTATATTAGTCTACAGGGTCAACTCGTCAACACTCCTATTTAGACCACAGTGCCAACTCGTCAACTACTGCGCACTACCACGGCTTCAAGGGTCAGATGTCTCATTTTTTGTAACAGAACTAATAGGAACCGCATATCCCAGTAGTAAAAAAATCCCAGTAGGTAGTTCTGTCAACAGAACTGATCAACAGAGCAAGTGGGAATAAAGGGAAATAACCATTGTCGTTCGGATATTTTTGGCTAGTAGATAGTAGGTACATTATTTTTATGAAATTAAATGATTTATTTCTGTAAGTAGGCCGCAAGAGTACTTTTACAAGTTTGGTTCAACCGGCATTTATATTTGAAACTCTGGGAACGTATATATATTTTTATGCCCTTGACTGTACTATGATTTTAATAAACACAGGACATGGTAAACTTTTTTAAAGAAGCACTGCCTTTTAATAGACTTTACCTTATCGTTTATCATAGCGTTTATCGTAGTTTTAGTCGATAAAGGAATGCGGACGAGTCGGAAAAGTTGAGAACATTTAGGCAAAAGTTGAAAGAAAAATGCTATTATGACACACAAGAATTTTTAAACGACTCAGAAATGTAATAATACCTGTGACAAGTGACGCAACAATAAGAAGCTTAATCCATTATTTAGATTTTGACATAACTTAAATTAACTTAACCTGATTTGATTACATGTGATTTAATTTTTATTTGATTTGATTAATTTATATGTGTTAATTTTAATATAATTTAATTTGTCAAGCTGATTATATTTTTAGAACTGTTTTTGATTTGACCTTAATTGACTATATTTTATTCTATTTGATTTGATTATTTGTATTAATTTTAATTCAATTTATTTTGTCAAGCTTAATAATTTAATTTTTTTAGAACTATTTCAGCTGGGATGAGCCGCTTTTAGCAAGCTCTCAGACGTCTTGGAATACCAAAAAATTCCCCTATTTCTCAAAAGACGTATGTTCGAGCAGTGTATCCTCCCAGTCATGACCTATGGCGCTGAAACTTGGACACTTACGCGGAAGTTTATGGCAAAATTGCAGGTGGCACAGAGAGCCATGGAACGTGCCATGCTGGGCATATCACTGTTGGATCGTATCCGCAACACAACCATTCGGAAGCGCACCAAAGTGATCGACATAGCCCTTAAGGTGTCCCGGTCAAAGTGGAGATGGGCCGGCCACATTAGTCGCAGAATAGATGGCAGATGGCCACTTAAGATTGCTGAATGGAGACCCCGGGTAGGAAAACGCAGAGTCGGGAGACAGCCTGCTCGATGGGTGGACGACATCGTAAAGATGGCGGGAAACGGCTGGATGCGAATGGCACGGGACCGCACTACTTGGCGTGCTCATGAAGAGGCCTATACCCAACAATGGGTGATCACAGGCTGAAGAAGAAGAAGAGAACTATAATTGTGCATGCGTAGTTCTGCTGTGGTTGTCGTTTGGTACAACCCTCCTAAATATTTAGACGCCAAAAATGGCAAAAAGTGGAGAAACTTATTTTATTATGTCACCTATATTTGTAACACCAACTTTTATCAAATAAATGATTGATTGATTGGCACTGCTGGCCAAGGAGTACTGAGATAGATAAAATAAAGTGGACGAGTTGGCAGTTTGGTCTAAATAGGAATCCCTTAGGAACGTTAGGGGGTACAAATCAATTTTGTTTACACGTAATGTTATATCTGTTGTAACTACCTATGTTTGTTAAGCGAGATAATAGCCCATACTGGTATTGGTAATTCAACGTATAAAGAATGTTCAACGGTCAAGTCACACAACATTAACTATAATAATAAAGAAATAGCTGTAAGGAAGGAACCTTGGTACGACTTTGTCTAGATTTCATTACTTTTTAGAGATAATATTATAAGCAGCTCCATCGAGACTTGGCTAGTTTTTTACAGAATGTTTTTGGTGGGATTTCACTGCTTTTTGTAGAAACGTGGTGCTATAGGCTAGATTAAATTAGAAGATGTGTCCCACTACGCTGGATTTTTGCAATGACAGTCGTTTTTTTAATGTACCAATAGTAGAAGGGGGCATTACCATAAAATATCCCTAATACAGCTGAGACTAGCTGAGGGTTCTTCATCAGATACTTCAGACCTTCGATTTTTGACATCAAATGAAGTGGCCCACCAAGTTGAATATTTTTTGTAAAGGCGGCATATCGATCGGTCTCTAATAGTTTGGTTGGGCTCTTGTGTTTTCTAATCAGGGTCACCCACCGGGTACTCCAGATCTTAGATTATTCTAGTTTTTATAGTTTTCCCTTTATGTAGCCATTAAACCCTAACTCTGTACCAAATTTCAACTCTCTGAGTTTATGGGAAGTACTAGTTCTATTCTGATGATCACGAGTGAGTGAGTGTCATAATATGCGAAACTTTGCTTTCGCTTAACTTCGGAACTAAATGACCTACAGACTTGAAATTTTGGATTTTAAGTATGTAATTATAGCTTACTGGATGACGAAAATTTTTGCGTTCTGGTCTTATCCAGAGGTTCTCAAATAGGGGCCTGAAAATGGGGCGAAATGGTTCCAGTAAAGGATGGTACGGCAGTGTTTGCTTCGCGCTCGACTTGGCGGGGGCACTACCGTGCCCCCAGATGTAAACAAAAATGGGATATTAACGATATCAGAAAGTGGACGAGTTGGCACTGTGGTCAAAATAGGAATCTAGACAAAATGGGGTATTGACGATATCAAAAAGTGGACGAGTTAGGAAGGTGGCGATTTAGGAATTGTAGGCTGACGACATGGCACTGTGGAAGATTTAAGAAGGTGACGAAATAGGATTGTGGACGAAGTCATCCTGAGCCGGATTTTCGATTATACTTACGCGATTTTAACCGATTACCCAATTATACATACCTAGTCGTCTCTCTAGTTTTAATGACCATAGAACGTAACCTAGTAGCGTCTCGTAATTAATGACATTTATTGAAAATTTGTACCTAAATATTATGTAAAAAATTCGTGAACGATAACAGTTACATCATATTGATCTGTCGACCACACTTTCCTTTTTGAAACAGACCGTAAATAACCTAACCTTCCTATTTTTGTATTAAAATACTTAATCAGTGAATCAAAACAATGACAGCATTTTTTCCGGGTGGACCTAATTAGGTGGACCACGACCCATAGCCCATTGATGCCATGGTTCTTAAGAACAGATTCCCCTATCTCTTATAGTTTTTGTCTTCTCATTACTGACCTATTTGGATTGATCATACTTTATACATATTAATACCCTTTACCTCTTACGGGCTTAACGGTGCCTAGGGTACCCAAGACCTAATAGCGTGATTGTGAGCGTGTAGGTGGAAAGAGAAATCAAAAGAGGAATAGTGATGGCTTGCTAGCATCATCGCCTATAATGATGATTCCTAAGATTTTTGTCCATTCATTCCATTATCAATTTTTTTCAGTATTTTTAAATTGTGGCTGACGAGACAAATATTTCTATGCATTTCTCGAAAACTTAAGTGTACGGCGGCGTCAAAGAGGTAACATCTTTTTTTCGTGTACCGTCCTTTACCATTTTCTTTAAAGCTTACAAGTCTTCAATTATTTAAAGGCGCTAAAGAGATTTAAGAATTTACCAAGACAATTCCTCGCCCCTAGGCTAAAAGGTTGATACTGCGCAGGGTGCGATAAGGGAGCCTCGAAGAAGCGCTCAGGCCGAAACTGTTCGGCGTCCTCACCCCAATATCTAGGGTTACGATGCAAAGCCCAAATATTAATAAAGACCTTAGTACCATCAACTAAAGTGTCACCAGTTGCTGAAAAACAAAAAAAGACACTATTAACAAATATATCTCCACCATGTAATGTTTTAAACTACCGCGATTTTCACTCATATTTTATTTAAAGTATTATTACTGGGACTTAACCGCGTACAAATTTTTTATTTAATTACCTCTCGACGTTTCAGCCACGTTGCAGTGGCCGTGGTTATGAGCAGACTGCCATGTAGGGTATCCACAAAAACCTCTCTACTGAACGTCATTTCTAATCTAGAATGGTACGTCAACTCGGAGACCTTATACACCCCTTTTATAAATGTATTAAAAGTTAAGTGCCTACTGTTTTATTGTATTCTGAATGACTTTCTGCCAAGATTCTTGCGGCGCATTCTTTTTGGCAATGATGGCCTATTTGCAAAATAAACTTTTGAATTTGAATTAATATACATTATTATTAGTGTGTTCAGCATTAACCTTTTCACTGACAAACAACTATTAGTGTATTTTATTGAATCAGGCGTTACTTTGCGGAGGTCCATTTCAATGAACACAAAATTTACCTTGCTACTCCGCTACTTACGTGCAAGATAACCAAGCTTGTGCGAAAACAAGCTTGGTTATCTTGCACGTAAGTAGCGGAGTAGCAAGGTAAATATTTTGTGTTTATTTTAAGTATTAGTGTCTCTCGCAACTGTCAAATAAAGGTGCATTTTACACTGCTTATACTTAACTACTGACTTCTTGTCAAGTCAATGGCGGCGAAAATGTTAAGACGCAAAAGTAATATTTCGCGGAGTAGCAAAGCAATTAGGATTTGGAAAAACAACTATTACCTATGAGTTGATTTTTGTCTTAGGTAGCTTTACTTACGTAATTCCACATCTTCTTCAATTTCTTTTGTGTTAACTGGCGCTGGAGGATATAACCTAAGCGTTTCCTTGATGACCACCTCCAAATATTTCAGATTTGGTAAGTCTTCCACGGTCACCGGCCTTTCCGAGTTACCAAAGACATCTTGTAATCTATGAAACAATATTACATTTCCTCAGACAGGGCTTTTCTTCTGTATAAATAGGGGCACGTGAAAATTTTGAATCTGTGGATTACAGTGATCTAGAGATATCGGTATAATCGGTGTATTTTATATTCGAGGAAAAAACTTTACTGTCAGACGTGAATGACGGTCGGATTTAAGTATAGTGAAATAATAATTAAACTATGATAAATAACTAAAAAATAACATAACAAAAATGACAATTTGAAACAGGAATAAAAATGTTTTTGTGATTAATAAACTAACCTAAAAATTTCATTTTTAGATAAAAGATTTTTCTGACTGTAAGTACTTTTTGTTGTCATCCGTCTTATATAATTATGTGAACCAAACTTTAAGTCGATCGGACCAACCGTTGAAGAGTTTCCTCCTGCGGAGACGGTCCTGGCTAGACCACCGGAATTTTACTACCATATTATTAAAGCTTTTGATCATGTTTCTCATAAGTTATTACTAAAAAAATATGAAACCTATGGCTTAAGAGGTTTAGTTTCTAAGTGGCTTGAAAGTTATCTCAGCAATCGACGTCAAATGTTAGAAGTATCTGGTGCAAATACCAAAAAGATACGAGAAAACTACAGGTCAGACTTAAAATATAATAGAGTGGGTGTACCACAAGGAACTATCCTAGGCCCAATACTTTTTCTGCTGTATATAAATGACCTACCTTTAGTTACAGTCCACGACTGCTCTTTATTTGCAGATGACATTTCAATAGCAATATCTGACATGAATAATTTAAACTACAACGAATCTATTAATGATACTATCACTGAAATAATGAAATGGGTAAAGAATAATAATTTACAAGTCAATATAGAAAAAGCAAAATACATTCAATTTATTAATCAAAGAGGGAAAAAAGATAAACTTAATATTATTTACAATGATCAGAACCTAACGGAATGCGATAGCACTACATTTCTTGGCTTTGTTCTCGATGATCGATGCACTTGGGAATCCCATGTTGATAAAGTCTGCTCAAAAATTAATAGATTTGCTTATGCTATATGGCGAATGAGGTGGCTGACAAAAAAACCGCTTTAAAGGCATAATTATTACGGTTATGTAGAGTCCAATTTACGATATGGAATTATAATCTGGGGAAATTCATCGCATATTAATCGTATTTTTGTCGCACAGAAACAATGTATTAGAACAATTTCCAATCCAATATTTCTCAAAGGACATCTTGCAAAAGCTATTTTATTGAACTAAATTTGTTAACTGTGCAATCGATCTATATCTATGAGGTATGGTACGGGGATTTATTCAAAACGAAAAGCGACACAACTAATTTTAATACGCGATACCCAGATAGGCTGGTGCCCCCAAGAATGCACACAGTCATGAAGAGGCGTAGCTGTTACGCTATGTGTATTAAAATATTTAATCGGCTACTTGAGGAGATCAGTAAACTACCCCTTATTAAATTTAAAAATAAACTACACTCATATCTAAAGGAAAAATGTAGCTATTCTTTAAAAGAATTTCTAGATTATTAAGTATTGTAATGATTGTATTTTTTATTTTATTGTAAACCTCATTCTGTGAATTTGAATTGTTTATTAATTAGGTAATCATTAATCTATTTGATAACTTAGTGACATTTTGATTGATATAATAGTATTGAGTACCTAATTGTAAAAAAATTCATGGCTTATTAAAGTCTGAATGTATGATTCTCTGAATTATGTAACATCCCTTTACTACATTTACCGCAAATAAAGATATTATTATTATTATTATTAAATATTTTATTGAATCTGGTGTTACTTTGCGGAGGTCCATTTCAATGAACACAAAATATTTACCTTGCTACTCCGCTACTTACGTGCAAGAAACGACGACATTGAGTACGACGTTGGTTCGCATGTGCATCGGTTGTGCTCTGACTTTGAAAATGATCCCGTAGAATGATCGAAACGCGCGTCAGTGTTTGTGTGGTGATAGGATTTATTAAGTTTGTGGGATTTGTGTGCGTTTTGTGTGGCAGTAGTGGTGGGAGGGCTTGCATGCAAAACGTATAGTCGTATATATTTCGCACAGGCTTGGTTATCTTGCACGTAAGTAGCGGAGTAGCAAGGTAAGTGTTCATTACCATATTATTGTATAGTCATCTGACTTACATAAGTATGCAAAGTTTCAGCTCAATCGAATGAAGATATATGATTCAAAGTTGAGTTGCAAGATTCCACCCCGATGTTAAAGTCTAACCCCCCTATTCATAAACGCTCAATAGGATTCTCCTAACTTAGCAATCATTTGTCCTTATCTGTCACTTTGACATTTACCTTTCACTGATAAGGACAAACGATTACTAAGTTAGCAGAGGCCTATAGAGCGTTTATGAATAAGGGGGTTAGTCTAGAAACCCTAAATAACCTGTTCGCTACGTTCGCTAACATTAGCGATATACATTTTTCTTGTAGTCTTTTGTGTGAACATTTTTTCATAGTAAATTGGTACTTAGGCATTTAATAATGGTAAAGGTGTTAAATGCCAAACAAAAGTGTACAAGTAAAAAAAAAACTATTTATTATCAGTTTTTTTTGTACCTGTATAATTATGTTTCTGGGATCAAAGTTTGTATCGTTTTTGGTGAAAATGATTGGCATAATTGCCAGTACTTCTTTAACTTACTCTTGATAGACCTTTTCCTGTACATCGGGGTGTCTAGAAAGCATGACCGTAATAAACGCAGAACCAACAGCCGATGTGTCAGTTCCAGCAAAGAGTATCACCATTGTTTCTTCGCGCAACTCCAGATCTGTATATTCCCTATCCATTTTACCTGACATTTCTATCATCATCTCTAAAAAGGACTTCATGCCACTGGATTCTGATGAGTCTAAAAATTAAGTTGGTACTGAATATATTTCTTGGAAAAACGCACTCATTGTGCGTGTACTTTTTTTACAATTAATATATTATGTGTGTGTCGCAGGCGGATTGTAGTAATCCGCCATATTACAAAATGCCTAGCCGTTTTGGTTGTTTTGCAATGCGGCGGTTCAACGATTAGCCAGATTGAATGCGGCTGAATGAAAATCCACCGGAATGTATTCGGCGCCAAACGTTCTTCAACACGGCTAGCCGTAATGTAATACAGCGAGTCATTAGCCGTCGCTTTGGCAGTTTTTAGTTCAGCCCTTTTTTTTGACGGAGAGGAAATTCTTTATGGATGCCTTAGGCACGGAATGCCCAGGGGTATGTGGGACTCCCCCCCGAAGGGGTATACCCGAACTTAAAACTCTCCGGCGTTGCCTCCACAGAGTTTCAACCACAAACGCCTCCCCGGCGCCCGGAAAGGGAGGGCCCGTACGCTGGGCCCATCTTCGCTTAGACGATGAGACCGTGCAATCGGCCCTGACGCAATTCTAACCTAACTTAACCTATCCACTAAAAATCCATCTTTATTACGCCACCTTGTTGAAAAGAATGACAATCCGGCTAATCGTTAACCGCCTCATTGCAAAACGGCCCTGTCATTCAAAACGGTTAGGCATATTGTAATACGGCGGCTCACTACAATCCTCCTGCGATATACGCATTAACATTTATAGATAGACCAGAGGACTCTGAATCTCGTTTCTCTATGGAATCTTTCTTCAGGAAATTTCACAATAATTTATTTGTCAAACTGGCATATCAATAAAACATTTATAGTGGAAAAGTCTGATAATGGTAGGTGATTGAACTTCAGTTTGTACAATTTGATACAAATTAGTTTTCGTGTGTGTTAGCCTGAACCTCATTTTGCGCAAGTTTCCGTGCAATCGCCTTTTTTATGGTGTGGAAAATTCACCTTATGCATCCGCCCGGTATGGGGTTTCCGGGGGTATGTGGGGCTCTCCCGCGACGGCAAGAATACCCACTAAAAACCACACGGATTCCCTATTCAGCGTTACGGGAGCACTCGGTGTCACCGCTACGCCCCTACGACCACGCCGGGATAGGGTTCCCTCCTCGCAGCACCTGTGCAATGCAGGTTTGGGAATTCCCCCCCTCCTCCGCTAGTGCCACTTGGATTTTTTATAGAGGTAACGTTGACTCCTCTTAGCCCCCGTCTTGAAAAAGACAGCGGCCCACGGTCCCGGAGCCCACGGGCCGGGGTTACGTGTTGACCGACATTGGCCGAAGCCACGCCACTCCGCGGTCGCGTTCCTTACGGGACGCACTGCCCCGATGGCACACTTATGTTTGCCGACCCTCACGTCAGATCTCACGCCTTCTCGTACTACTCTGAAAGCAGAGCGATACTGAAAGCATGATCGCGTCCGTCACCAAAAGCACCCGCGGGTGCGACCCTCTCGATTTTTTATGGAGTTTACCTTCTCCTCAGGGCCCCGTCTTGAAAAAGACAAGCAGCCCACGTTCCGAACCCACGGGCCAAGTTACGACACGTGTTGGCAGTGACCGCGGTCACTCTGCTCCGCGATCGCAACCCGTAGGTCGCACCGCTCCGACGGTGAGCTTTCGCCCCCATCCAATAAGGCTTGAGGGCTCACTTTCCCCTGCAGGTACTTCGCTGAGGTTCGCCTCCCGTCAAAAAGGCGCCCAAAGGCGCCGCTCTCACTGCGGGTTCACCTTACCACCCCTCCTCCCAGTCGGATATTAGCCAACAGTTAACTAACTTACCAAATTAATTAAGTAACCGTTGTTGCCCATGGTGCACCGGCCTAAGCTAACGCTTCCCCCGTGAGGTCAAGAGCCTCTGTTAGAAGGGAACTGTAACGCTAGAGCTCTCGAGGATCTTTCCGACGTCGTCCGTGCGATCGCCACCCATAGCCCGCATTGACACCTAAAATTGTGTTCTGCGAATCTACTAACAGCTTACATATTTTGTGTGAACATATTTGGTGGTACAACGGTACCTAAACGGTACGGTAGGTATATAAAAATTTAAACCAAATAATTATTATGTATGTGCGTTTTAGAAGTAAAACAATATAAAAGGTACTTTGTTGATCCATTTGCGTGTTTTTGCCTTCTAGTTCTCTTGCTTTCAGTACTCTACGATTCGTTTGGACAAGCTGTAATTGAAAAAACCTAAAGTTAAGTATTGAAATGCCAAGGTTGTGTCAAAGAAATAAAATGTGAGAATTATGATTCTCTGAACAATCTTCGTCAGTAGATTAAACTATGCGATAGGATTAAACATTAAACTATGGATTCAGTTGTAACGCTTAAAGTATTCGAAAAAATACTGACAAAATTAAAATAAAAAACCGGCCAAGTGCGAGTCGGACTCGCGCACTGAGGGTTCCGTATCTATAAATATCTATAAACCTGTGTAAGCAGAGCCCTGATCCAAAGCAAAATGCACGCAATGTGGGATCACTTTATATCGGTCACTGATATATACAGACATACATACATATTTACGGTTTTCACAATTATTCCTTAATCTGTGTTATAAGACCTACCTTCATACCAAATTTCAAGATTTTGCATTCACGGGAAGTACCCTGTAGGTTTGGATTCCCTTGCGAGTTTCGAAAATTTGCGGAAATTTGAGGCATAAACGGCTGTATCTTTTGATTGCGTTGGCTTAGAAGTTTGATTTTTTCACAGCTCTAAGGGGCAGTAAACCTGAGTATTTGATGTAAACTTCAGTTTGATACCTCCACGCGTTCTTGAGAAAAAGGGTCTTGACAGACGGACGGACGGACAACAAAGTGATCCTATAAAGGTTCCGTTTTTCCTTTTGAGGTACGGAACCCCAAAAATAATAATAATTAATAACTTTAAATTTGGAATATTTATCGATATCGATACGTGTCGTAACCTCGATAAAATATGGACCTAGCTTGTGTAAAATGTACAAACTGACTCATTCAACAAACGTTATTTTTTCCGTAAGTTACAAATCAGTGAACTAACCTCATCCACAAAGTCATACACCAACCTCCTCTCTTCAACAAACTGCTTGTAACAAGTCAGCTTTTTATAGATGAAATCTGGATACATCCACGGCGTGCAAAGACGTTGAGTAACAAGGCGCAATAAAGACTCAAATGCTGCCAAAAATGGCACATTCGGCATACTTTGCACATTTAGATTGATGTTCAAAGTTGTCTCTGAAAAAAAAAGTGTTACAGAATATAAATATATAGGTACTACTTTTACTTTTAAAATACTTTTAAAATCGTTTGTCCAATCTGAGAGTCTAGACTCAAATTGCTGAAATAATAATATGGGGACTGAAGAACTTTTTGTGCTCTACAATCGTACCAATTAATGAATGGATTATTGCGAAATTTCCACGGGAGTTGGAAGTTCTGCCGCGGGTGCAAACTATTTAGTCATATAACAATTTTATTGTCAGATTTTGTTTATAAACTTCCCGCCACGAGAAGCTGTAAATTAAGTTCATTAACAAACTTCTACTGAATTTATAACGATACTTACGTAGCGACACCTGTAATTTGAGCAAATCCAATAATCTCAAATAATAATAACTGCTAATAATAAGTAATATTCTCAAAAGTACCGGAAATACGAAACTGAAGTTAAATTTAAATTGGCCGGGTTACAGTTTTTTAGCGACAACTGTCGTTCAATGTTTTGTGATACAGGCACACACCCAGCAGCTCATAAAATGTAAAACTTAAACCTTACTCTTTAGGTGATTAAGTGCTCCAGTATTATATCAATAAATAAAATAATAAATAAATAAATAATAAATATCATGGGACAAATTACACCAATTGACCCAGTCCCAAACTAAGCACAAGGCTTGTACTATGTACCTAAACGAATTCTTTGCAGATGAAGTCGCTGGCAATAGCTAGTATTAATTTAATAAACTTATTTATTGCAGTCACTCCTCATCACAAAGCACAAAAGACAAACAAGTTGTTAAAGAACAAAAAAACAGCTAAGTGCGAGTCGGACTCGCGCACGAAGGGCGTACCCATTATACAATACTAGCTTCTGCCCGCGACTTCGTCCGCGTTGAATTAGCAATCGATATGTTTATCGCTATCCCGCGGGAACTATACAATTTTTCGAGATAAAAAGTAGCCTATGTTTTAATCTAGGGCCACAGCTATCTTCGTACCAAATTTTATCCAAATCCGTCCATTCGTTTTAGCGTGAAGAAGAAACAAACACTCACATCGTCACATCGTCACATCCTCACATCGTCACAAACTTTCGCATTTATAATATTAGTAGAATAGGAAGATATTATAAACAATGATATTAAAATCTTTTTAGATTCTGTTTGTTAAATAAATAAAACGAAATCTTTTTATTTCAGAGTCCATTAATTCAATTTACATACCTACATTAAACAATTAAATTCAAGCAAATGTTTGACAATATTAAATTATATTACCTGCCGTTTCACTTTTGCAAAGCAAAGACTCTCAACACTGACGATCTATTTTTCATGTCTCTGTTTTTGTTTCTTTTATTTAAAATTGTGTGTACTTCTGCTCATATATATTTGGTGTCTTGCAAAAAGGAATAAAATGTCTTCTTTCTTTATTTCTTTTCATTCTATTATTATTATTTTAGTTTTGTACGTAAAATACGCATCTCTCCTAAGCTATGTATAAAAAAATGCTAAACATTGGCAAAGCACAATTAAAAAATCCTGAAAAATATTTACCTGAACTATTCAGGAGCAATTCTGAGAGATCTTATATTTATTTACGAGTTGTATAACACTTACAGACGGCAGTCTCTCTAAGAAAGTGATGTATCTATTACAAGGAAACCAAGGTGATAGTTACCATAGTGCCTCTGGTATCTGGTATCTGGTATTGTATCGCGTTACGAGAAATACTACACCTGGCGGTTTAAAGAAACCGCAAGTGAATAATAGGTAGGTCACAAATTAATTATTACGGATTTATTGATTAATAGCTGTTGCCAGCGACTTCGTCTGCAAAGAATTCGTTTATCGCTATCCCGCGGGAACTACGCAATTTTCCGGGATAAAAAGTAGCCTATGTGCTATTCCAGACTTTTCTCTATCTATGTGCTGAATTTCATTCAGATCCGTTGGGCCGTTCTGGCGTGATTGAGTAACAAACAAACATCCATCCAAACTTTCGCTTTTATAATATTAGTTAGATTTTATTTGATACTAGGTTGCCCGCGACTCCGCCTGCGCGGGATTCGCTTATTACTGTCCCGCGGGAAATATGCGAGTTTCCGGGATGAAATATTATATCCTTCCCCGGAGCTGGAACTATCTCTGTACCAAGTTTCATTAAAATCGGTTTAGTGGTTAAAGCGTAACAAACAGAGACACTTTCACATTTATAATATTAGTAAGGATGACTGACCTCATGCAAGGTCCATCCAAAATCCGAATCGCTACCACCATCTTACTCGCTAAGTTACCTTACGCTCTGTCTATCCCGTAAGGGATAACGACGTGATTTATATATGTATGTATATGATTCTGTGTTGATTCAAGTTGGGAAAAAATGCTACTGTGAAAATGAGCTTGAGTAATAAAAAACCATAGTGGAAAAAAATCGCTTGGGAAAATCTGCGAATTGAAAGATAGTGTAAGGAATAAATACGTCTCTGGTGTAAATGAAGATTAGGAAAAAACGAAAATGGCGCGCTACAGGGTAAATAATGATGTGGATTTTTTAATAGATACTCGTAAAGTGATTCTTGAGGAAGGTTTATAGGTATATATATAACTAGCAGTTGACTGCGACTTCGTCTGCAAAGAATTCGTTTATCGCTATCCCGCGGGAATTTTCCTGGATAAAAAGTAGCCTATGTGCTATTCCAGACATTTCTCTATCTATGTGCCGAATTTCCTCCAGATTCGTTGGGTCGTTCTGGCGTGATTAAGTAACAAACAAACATCCATCCATCTATCCATCCATCCATACTTTCGCATTTATCATTATTAGTTAGATAGTTCAGTATAGTTACTGAGATAGGGCCTCAGATCATAGAATAAAATAGATATGAACTCGCACGTATTTTCCTTTAGTTCTACTGTCGCCACTTTTTCCCCACCACAGCTCCCACACACACATTGAACTGCGTAAACACAAAGCGATAGGCGGAGCTTGAGAGTCTACGACCACAGATATTCGAACGCTTTGATTGGCCTTAAGGCACGTCACGCACACTTTTAAAAAAGCAATTTATTTTTCATCTACGGCTAGTGAGAGAAGAACGATAAAACGTAGTCGATAAGATGTCGATAGTTGAAATCCTTCGGGGTATTGAAACGTTTGTCTCGTAACAGTGAAGTTCTGACAGAACTATCTACTATCCCATAAATTATTTAATGTAAAAATAAGCCAAGTCTCGAATTTTATTCACTATACAAAAACCGTGAAATAATGGGTGATTTTTTTTTATTGATTCTCACTGTAAGTATATAAATAAAATTTTGTGATAGCAAAAATAAAGCTCTAATAAAATAAAACACACAGTGGTAACCTAAATGCCACAGCGTGAGTAGGGACTGTGTAACAGATTTGCAGATCCAACTTTACTTCGCGACCACTTTTATCAATTTTTACCAACAACTTTTGTTAACAGTGGTCACTTGCTTATGGTGTGGTCTCAGATCATAGAAAGGAATAGATCTGGGGCCTTACCATGACGTCTTAATTCGATTCAGTTTAGGTTCGCTCGCTGTCAGATTCATACTAAAACTGACAGCTAAAACTTGAACTGAGTTGGAATTAGGACGTCTTGGTAAGGCCCCTGATATGAGAAACGGGGGCGTGGCGCGTGACTCCGTGACATGGCCAGAAGGAAACATCGCTCGCGAAGCAAGTAGCGCCACAGTCAGTCGCGATTCAGATCAGACGTACTTCGGAAGTGTTCTCCGATATTTTTGCAAAATGCCTAACTGTTCTATCGTTACGTGCAATAACAGAAGTCAAACGAAAAACTACAAGAACAATGGAGTCATTTACCTGTTGGCGACTGGCTGGGTTAGAGCCTCCTTTTAGTAGGTATATATGTTTTATTCTTAAGTTGTTCCATTTTTAAAAACACCTTCCTTTGTAATGACATGAACTCTTCCATTAGTTGCTCTGTCAGATCGTAGCTGAACACAGCTGATTATTATTTATTTAGGCTCCTAGTTATTTCCTTTGTATGTTAGTGTATATAGTTTACGTTATTAAGCCCTGTTATCTAAAACCGAGCGCGAGTTTAAATTCCGTCGTCAACATTATAATTATGTAAATATTGCAAATGCATTGGTATTTTGCTATTCAATTCTTTATTGTACATAAAACACAATAATTTTACAAATGAATACAAAGTAGTGATTGAAATAAAACTAGGAACAAGTAACGTTCAATCCAATTGTATATTTAACTACATCACACCGGATTACTCACGTATAAAAGCCGAAGGATTGCTCCGACAATTGTTTCGGACTATTTCGTAGCCCTTCATCAGGGTGTTCGTTTCGCTGCCGCTGGGGCGAGCGCTCCCTGATGAAGGGCTACGAAATAGTCCGAAACAATTGTCGGAGCAATCCTTCGGCTTTTATACGTGAGTTATCCTGTGTGTTGTAATTATGTGTGAGTCTCACGTTAGTTTCAATTGTATATTATTCGAACACATTCTAAAATTTTAGTCAGGTAGTAACACAAAAAAAACGGCATAAACATAAAATAGATAATACTAATCTAGGTACGTATATTTATCGATAATACTTTAACCGCAATAAAACACGAGCCCTGCCCTAACTTACGAACGGCACATGCGGCCGTACCATGGTATTTTCACGCGGCAGTGGATATCGCAAGGAGTAAAATACATTGCGCTGTATTTAAACATGACATAAAGTGGTTGCTGAATTAAACCGGCAATGTATAACGAGTTTAAAATTTTATCACTACTAAGTGCGGTGTCGCAGTAACTAATGCGGCACTGAATTTGTTCGTTAAAATGTTTAGTTTTTTAGATTTTTAAGCAAAATACCAATGCATTTGCAATACTTACATATAGTAAGTGACTCCATTGTTCTTGTAGTTCTTCGTTTGACTTCTATTAGTGTACCTAACGACAGAACAGGAGAACATTTCCGAAGTACGTCTGAATCACGACTAACTTGTGGCGCTAATTGCTTCGCGAGCGATGTTTCCTTCAGGCCATGTCGCGGAGTCACGCGCCACGCCCCCGTTTCATATCTATTCCTTTCTATGATCTGAGGATAGGGCCATTCGGAATCGAATATAATAAATCCCGTTTTTTCCCGTTCCCGTGGAAATTTGTGGGTGTGTGTATGTGTCAGGTAGGTATGTGTGTTGTTGTTTTCGTAATCAGCGACCCGATAAACCGTAAACACAATACTACCCACTATAATATAATAATAATAATACCCACGTTGATTTTCAGACTTTGTCATCCCCTATCCCCTTTTAGGGGTTGAATTTTCAAAAAACCTGAAACAGGTGTTTACTTATTTATCATAAGGAATACTCCTGTAAAGTTTCGAATAAAATAGTCAAACTAATCTTGATTCCCCATACAAATTTTGGACCCCCATTTAACCCCTTTAGGGGTCGAATTTTGAAAAATCCTTTCTTAGTGCACCCTTAGACCTTATAAGGAACCTACGTGCCAAATTTGGAATGTCTAGAACCAGCGGTTTGGGCTGTGCGCTGATATGTTAGGCAGTCAGTTTCTTCTTTTATATATTTAAGATACGCAGACGCAGTCGCGGGCAGAAGCTAATTAAAAATAAACCGTACCTAACTCGTCACAAAATAAAAGGCCCGTTTTGACAGTAGTTCACGCTCATGAAGTTCTGTATTTTTTACCAATCGCAATGAAGGTAATAACATTTTTCATTGATGGGTACCGCCCACTCAGCTAAGTGCAGTGCATAACGCTTTTTTCATACCTATTATTGTCCACAGACTTTTAATAATTGGTTAAAGAAAAAAAAAATCGAATAAGAGATATTTTAAAGGCCGACTCATCATCCATCATTTTGGCTCTTCATCCGAAGAAAATGATTAACTGAAGATTCACTTTTTCTCGTTTTTTTTTGTGATTTAGTGAATTTTATTGTAACAAAAATATTAAATGAAAGAAAATTGACCTTTCATACATTGTTATTTCAAAGTGCCCACAATATCAGTTCAAGTTAAATTTTCTAATCAGAACTTTAATCCAATGAACTTTACAATACATAATAAAATCAATCAAATTTAATACTCATGCATGTGTGTATATAACATTAACAGCCTATCATGACGGGGACTTCAGCCTTTAATATTGCT
The DNA here is from genome assembly GCA_963854515.1 of Pandemis heparana. NCBI lineage: Eukaryota > Metazoa > Arthropoda > Insecta > Lepidoptera > Tortricidae > Pandemis > Pandemis heparana. The sequence goes on from OY978010.1 coordinate 7,331,104, forward strand.
TGACGTCACTAAAAAACGCTGTGAGACTATTTTTTATAGAGAAGTAAGTACGTAACTGTTAATTAATTTTGTTTTTTGTTTCTAGTGTCTAGGTAAATTATCAAGAAATGTCAACATGTTAGTTGCCTTGTAGTAATTGTCAGCGCCTTGCACTTCACCTATAACATTTAAACTAAGTGTTAATTTATTCAAAACCCGTCCACGACACGTTCAACATTTTCTTTTGAGAATTTTAAAATCAGACTGGCATGTTTGACAATTCATTGGTGTATTTATTTATTTGTGTTTACCTAATTATATGTCAGTGCGCATTATTTTTAGTATGTTCGTTTTATTTTTATTAACACTTAAAGCCTATTCGAAATATTAGAAACGGGATATGAACCGCGATTACCTTTATTGAGCTCCCGATACCCCGACACTTAAAGCCTACTAATTTAATAAATGCAAAAGATTGTGAGGATGTATAGATGTACGGAAGTTTGTTATTCTTTCACGCAAAAACTTAACATTCAACGGATTTTGGTGAAATTAAACACACTGTTGATTTATGATCTGGGTTAACAAATAAATATGATACTTTTTATCTTAGAAAACTGCGTGCGTAATTCTCGTAAGATAGCAAGACACGAATTTCTGGCCGATAAAATTTGCAGGAAAAAGCTAGTACCTAATACTTTATATATGTATATATAAGAAAGAAAAAAAGAAAGAAGACATTTTATTCTCTTTTGAAAGACACACATATAGAGCATACACACAACTGTACAAAAATGAAACATAAAAGATCAGCAATGTACCTATTTAATGAATGTGTGTCTAAACAAAAGTGAAACGGTCACTGGCTCAGCATAACGCTAAGGTGTTAGACACCTGCAGCACTGATTTTCTGCCAGAACCGTCTATGACTCGTATATAACCAAACCTAAACAATTCATTTTAGATAAAAGCTTTTTTTGGTGACTATACTTTTTGCTGTCATCCGTCCTACATTATGGTAACCAAATTTCAAGTCAATTAAAGGTGTCATGCTCACCAACATGAGTTTTATATCCTGCGTCGTAACAACTTTTTTTTAGGTAGTGAATCATTAGTATGGGTCGTTTGGTCATAAGCAAGTTATATCACAGAACTAGTTTCTGATTAGCTATTGACGTCAGAAAACTGATGCTGGTCGTTAAACTCTTTAATATCCTATACGTATATCAGACGCGTTTCATTTAATCATTTGTAAAAAAATGATAGGGTACCAAGGTGTTCAGTTCTTCAGCTTCGTATGAGGCTGATTGTACTATTCATTTATAAGTAAAAAAATATTTAAAGACAAAAATCTATGTAATGTGTACGTATTCGATTTAGTTAACCCAAACATCTGCATATATTTGTTGTTTTTGATCATTATTGCATGATATTATGGTTTTTTTCTATACATCTTACCACAAACTGCGTCAAAAGAGTAAGATGTAATGTATTTCCAGATGGAGAAATCGCCGGTTCCTGCTTTTAGAGCTAGTAAATTGGTCATAACAGTGCTATGTTTTTCAAACACCGCCACAAACTGATTCAAGTTCTTCGGACTAAAAGTTGGAGCCAGGATTTTGCGACGTGGGCGCCAAATGTTCACTGGAAAAAATAATTACCTCTATTACGAATTTATATAGTATTTATATAGTATTTTATGCAACTGTTGTATAAGTGCAACCTTAAAACGCGAAGCGGCGTGGCATGTGGCATTGGCATATTTAGGTATTTAGGTACATTTAGGTACCTACCTCTGGCAAAGACACTTCCATTTCCAGTCAAAGTTCGAATGTATTTTGAAGTAGTTTCGTCCTTTTGTAAACATTTCTTAGCGATGATTTCGGCAGCCATAGGATCAGCAACATCTGTTGGACAGTGACACAATAATTATCATAACTATTTTATTTGAAATCCGTTTTGTATATGCAAAGAATAACCTGCAAATAATATTACGTTGTGGGGCTGCCAGCAGCGAGAATTTAAATAAACCTCAGAATGACGCCAAGAAAAACTATACCTAATGCAAAAATAGAATAGCGTAATATCATTTTAACTTGCTTAAAAACTCCAGCTATACCGAGTACTAACTTGTTTTATATATCACTTTCTTTTACCCGCGACTTCGTCTGCGCAGAATCATAATTTGCGCTAAAACTTTTTCCTCTCTCCCATCGAAAATGTACAAAAATAGTGAAATGGAAGTCGTGCTTTAGCATGATGCATGGACCCACTTCTATTATTTTTTATCCCATCCTTTTGTTCTGTGGGATATTCGAAAAATCTAATCTTGTGACACCTACGTGATCTTCAAAGAACATAATCTACTAAATACAAAGTTTATATTTTCTATAAGTACGGTCCTTTTATACCGTGGGATAATTGGAAAATCCCTTAATAGAGCACCTCTTTGATCATCAAGGAATGTCTGCCAAATACCGAGAAACTATATTGGCAAGTCAATAAAACTCAGAGTAACTATGTTAGCAAGTACTCTTTTTTCTTATCTCACGAGAAATTCGAAGATTCCTGAAATTAGTTTTCAGATATCATAATTATCTACTGGTATGCCAAATTTAAAGATTCTAGTAATAATATTTAAGAGTAAGAACATTTCAAAGTAATAATATAAATCCCTATTTACTCCCTATCCCGTGGGAATTTTGAAAAGTCTTGAAATTGATTTTCAGAAGTTATGATTCCCTACTTGTGTGCCAAATTTCATGACTCTAGTAATTATAGTTATGGAGATAGGCTCCCTTTTCAGTGGACTTATAAACCCCACTTATTATATCGAGTGAGAATTTTAAAAAATCCCTCCGTAGTGCACCTCTATGATACATACATACAGTCACGCCTCTTTCCCATAGGGGTAGGCAGAGACTACTTTGTTCCACTTGCTACGGTTTTGACATACCTTTTTCGCTTCATCCACATACATCAATCTCTTCATACATGCTCGTCGGTTTCGGGTACTCCTGACCTGACCTCTATGATACTACATACAGAAATATTTATTTACGTTGTGACTCTAGGCAACTGCGATTTTTAAAGATAAAGATAAAGATAAATGATGATTTTTGACATATTCCGCTATCCCGCGGAAAGTATGCAATTTTCCGGGATAAAAAGTAGCCTATAACCTGGCCGGTGATTTTCTCAACAAATTAAGTACTTAGGTAAAGCTTGCATCAAAATCCGTTCAGCCGTTTTCAAGTGCCTCCATACTATCCCGGTCGGCTCGTTTTTCAGTTGCGAGTACTCGGTCCTGTTTAAAAATATTACGACAATGGATTGAGATTTCAAACATGACTGTGTCAAAATATTAAAATTTATTTTTAATCAAAAGCACTAAGGAGTATTGATATCAACTTCGAAGCAAATCGCCCCCAAAATAACTTTCTACCCCGTTAGGGGAAGAATATCAAGAAAATACGAAACACGTGTTCCATCAATTCTGTTAAAGAATGTTTATGCAAAATTTGAAGTAGATCGGACCAAGGAATCACGTCGCCCCATACAAACTTTGCCCTCCTTTTTCACCCCCTTAGAAGTAGAATTTCGAAAAATTCGTTCTTATCTCGTGTACACATCGTTATTAAAACCTCTGTGCAAAATTACAGCTTTCTACGTTCCAGTCCAGGGTTTGGCCTGGGCGTTGATGAGTCAATGAGTGAGTCAGGACTTTGCCTTTTATATATATAAAATAAAAATAATAGATAATAGATAGAAGAAGAAGATTAAATCAAAATTGAACTATCTACCGATAAAGAGTGTAACAGTTCTGTTATGACAGGTGACTAGAGAACGAAGCCCAAGATAGAGCAACAACCTCGAGGACGTTGTCTCAATAGCACAAGTAGCCAATTTAAATACATCGCGTTAAATATAATTTACACGTCAGACAAATATAACATTATGAATTAGAATTACCTACTTATGACCACCACACTGCTGAGCCGAAAAAAGTCCACGAGTAATTATTTCGCAATTTTCTACGTTATCTGCACCAGTTTAGACATTTGAAGGTTAAAAACTAGTAAGTTACTATTATGTCATGTGTGGTTTGGTTATTTAGACCTTGATAGCAAAGTTGATATTTCTATTGAAGTTGAATTTCAACGTTGAGACAGCTTTCCGAACTCTATTGCCTTTATCATCGCCCTACATATAAAATACTCTTTATTTAAACGATCGATCAAGCGTCGCAAACTGCTATAATAATAAGAAAATAAGGTAGACAATCGTACAAAAGAGGTAAGCAGCAGAAAGCAAATATTAAAATAACGACAGCGTAGAAAAAATGTACCATAGCCGTATCGTTTTGTTATTGTTGCTGTCAATAAACTTCCATACTTACCTACCTTCTGTCCAAAAAACACCGGCGGCCGCTCCTCCCGATCAATTAATCATCGTAGGTTTTAAAAGCAAAAAACGTACAATCTGCCTCGCCTCCGTCATTTAGTCTTATGACCTAATAACCTACTAATAATTATAAATAAGTGTGTAAACAACCGTGGTTATTTAATTATTTCCGTAATTTCTGCCTATCTTATGGTCCAGGCAAACAAAACTCAGGGTATAAGTAAGAATTAACTAATAATAAAAGATAAATCGATCAATTTAGTACTTAGGTGAGCGTTTCTAAAAAAGTTTGTAAATTTGTCGTTTGTACCTACCTTGTTTGTGTCTTCTGCCGATTTATTTCTTTAATTACGAGGCCACTGTAGTATTTTATTTGAGTTATTGAGCATAAGATTCGTTTCATTATCTTAAATGACAATTAACTGTCTTGAATGTATCTGTATTTGATTATTTACAAAATATACTTTTTAAATAATCGTTCAGTATAGTTTTTATGAAAAATTATTGTTACTGTCCCGTAAAAAAATACGAAGTTTTTGTTAATTTTTGTTTATATTTTGTTAATTATCATATATTTAAAATATTCCAGACAAATATTTAGCAATTTATTTATGATAATTTCCAAAGAATATAAATAAATAAATAATAAATATCGTGGGACAATTGACATCAATTGACCAAGTCCCAAACTAAGCAAAGTTTGTGATATGGGCACTAGAAAACGGACCAACATACTTATATAGATAAATACATACTTGAATACATATTAAACATCCAAGACTCGAGAACAAACATTCGTATTTTTCATACAAATATCTGCCCCGACCTAACCTAACCACTAGGCCATCCGGTCGTCAACGTATATATCTGTGGCTCTAGTGAAAAGGGGTACAAGTCCGATTTTGGCCAAAATGAGTTACTTAGACCAAAAAAATCAAAAAAAAATTACGCATCGATTGGTGTAAACGGATCTAAGATATCTCATAAAATAACGAAGTTTCCTTGTGGATAAGGGTACAACCCACCATAAAAAAATAGTCTCAGAGGGTCCATCTGCAATTGTATTTCTATTCACTAAAGTTTTGTTTGTCATTTATGATCTAAATTAAGTTGTACGTGGTATTTTTTCATATTATCTGTGTAAAAAAATCTAAGTAAACCTGAACCCCTAAAACAGAAACAAATGTGTTTAGTTTACATTGATACATCTTGAGTTTAATCCCTTTACACAAAAAAAAGTAAGAAAACGTAAGAATAAGTCGAGGTGTAACCTTTTTCACGGACTAAATATTAAAAAAAATTACGTGCAAAGGGGTATAAGTTGAGTTGTGCGGGGGAGTAAACACTCATGCATGTATATAATAATATGCATAAGTGTTATTTTTTTAACGTAAGCTTTCTTCCGTGCGTATCAGCGGGTGCACATCAACAGTTTCGTCATAGCTGATTAAATTTTCATAAAACCCCTTAACAGAAACATCAAATTCTGTTTTTGTTTTCTTTAGAAATGGGCAATGGTCCGTCATAGCAAGAGGGTATGCTGTCTATGTCAAACACACTGGTAAGAGGAGATTTTCCACGTTTTTGAAGAAGGCATACCGTGTGCCATTGATCATCACATCATCATAAGTCTTGTAGTCACTTAGCGAATTCTGCCTTTTTATAATTGAAAATTGCAGTCACTGATCATAATATATTAAACTTTTGTTTCTCCTCGTTTATTTCTTGTGTTTTATTGGAATGGCCCTTTTAGCAAACTCGCAAAGTCTAAATATATGTCAGCGTGCATTTCAATGACTGTAAAATCATTTTTTTTATTGCAAGTCCTAGCAAGTTGATATCAGTCTCTTGGGTGGTGAATTTCCATTTGTTTTCTTCGCCTTCTCAATCGAAGCGTGATCAGCGTCGCAATCCATGTGAGTATGACCGGGGACAAAAAAATTGTGGTAATTGTCTCCACATTCGGATTATTGCGCACTGCGAGAAGATACATGTTTACCATGTGAAAGTTCTTGTTTTGTCATGGATTGCGACTGATCACGCTACGATTGAGAAGGCAAAGAAGAAAACAGATGGGAATTCACCACCCAAGAGACTGTTATCAACTTGCTAGGACTTACAATAAAAAAAAATATTTTACACTTTACAGTCATTGAAATGCACGCTCTGACTTGTTTTTATAGAACTAGAGCCCACGACCAAAATTTTTGTCTCATAGCAATACGGCCAAAACCGCATCAATCGATAGATACGATTATCCTGAACTCGAAAATACCAATATCAGACATTTTCCGCGTAGCGTTTGATCTGACCGAATTTTCAAAATTGTCAAAGAATTTTACCGAACTGCATCATAGCAATATGTCTGATTTGCAGACTGTAGTTGAATGATAGTTCTGAGATACCGGAAACATATTTTTCAGACGTTAGTGGTGTAGCGCAAACCCGTAAAATCACTTAAAAAAATTAAAAATGAGACAAAAAAAATGTATTTGAAAAAATGTATAAAATTTTTGCCGTATTGCTATGAGACATGGTTTTGGTCGTGGGCTCTAGTTCTATTAGACTTTGCGAGTTTGCTAAAAGGGCCATTCTAACACAAGAAATAAACGAGGAGAAACAAAAGTTTAATATATCTGAGACTGCAATTTTCAATTATAAAAAAGCAGAATTCGCTAAGTCTTAATGATGATCATCAATGGCACACGGTATGCCCTCTTCGAAAACGTGGAAAATCTTCCCTTCCCAGTGTGTTTGAAACCCATTGCTAAGACGGACCATTGCCCATTTCTAAAGGAAAAAAAAGGGATTTGATGTCCCTCATACCGCTAATTAACCTTTCTATTAAGGGATTTTATGAAAATTTTGTCAGTATAATAACGAAACTGTTGATATGCACCCGCTGATACCCACGAAAGAAAGCTTATGTGAAAAAATAACATTTATATGTACACTAGCTTCTGCCCACGACTTCTTTTTTTTATTTTTTTTATTATGTGAATAGGAAGGCAAACGAGCAAGTGGGTCACCTGATGGTAAGCGATCACCACTGCCCATAGACACCCGCAACCCCAGAGGGATTGCAAATGCGTTGCCAACCTAGAGGACTTAGATGAAATGCCTCTTGTGCCCGTAATTTCCCCGGCTGTCTTACTCTCCACACCGGAACACAGCAGCGCAAGCACTGCTGCTTAGCGGCAGGATTAGCGAGTAAGATGATGGTAGCGATCCGGACGGACCTTGCACAAGGCCCTACCACCCGCAAAACCCCGCACCCGCTATGTAGTGATGCATGAGTGTTTTATGTTATTTTCAACGTAATTTAAATTAATATTTTTCATTTTTTCTACTGTGTTTTTTCTTACTCCTCTTGGATACAAGTATCATTGAGTTTTTTTTTATTTAATTTAAGTTTAGTTAGATCTAACAACACGATGTATTTTTTTCGTGCAAACGGTTACATGTCTGTTTTTTCAGCAATTAAGTCTAAAAAATTACATAGTTTTGAAGATTCGATCTATTTCGACATAATTAGTTAGTAAATAATCTTCTATGCATAATATTGTACATGTAATAGATAAATCTTTTCGGATGCGTATCCTTTTTCACTTCGCATAAAATTACGAAAACTTAGTGAGTACGGTACATGTAACCACTTGTACCTTTTTACACCTATTATCATAATTTTATTATGGATACAACTAGTTATTTTAGAAACTAAAAGATCAAAATCAAAAATAACAATGCCATGAGATAGAGCGTAATTCGTTTACTCCTATAGGATACCGCATTTATTAGTATATGTATAAAAACAAATGAAATGAGCACAAGTTCAAATCATCGCGGGTGTCAACTGTTTTTTGCGTCTCCTGTAAACTAGGGATTTTGCACTTGTACCCCTTTTCACTAGGGCCACAGATATTAACGGTCAATAAAAAAAAAACCGCATTCAGTTTGGTGCAGTAGTTTTTGCGTAGCTCAATAACAAAAATACAGACGCATAGACAGAGAAAAATTCTAAGAATGGTGTTTTTGGCTTCTACAGTGCTTATAGAGACCCTCAATTTATTTTTTCTTTAATAGGTATATTATCTCCCATGTACAGACATTGACCTGTTACAATTTTTATATATATGTAATTTTATTATTGTATACAATATACTTACTAAGATATAACGTATTCAGTATCCATGCTGTGGAAAGGCCCCCGTTCTCTATAGCTTTTCGTCCCATCTTTTGAAGTCCACTCATACGCTCTGTGTACAAATCATTAATTTAATTATACAAATATGAAAGTAAAACATGACAAATGAAGCAGCAACCAGAGGCTCCGCAGGAAACCCAAAAACTCTAAAATGAATTAATTGTACCTACTATAAATAAGCAATTACAAAAACTAATATTAAATTAAGTGACAGCTGATCGATGTTAGAGACGAATGAAAAGAATTTAATAATTATGCGCTAGGTAACCGTGCGTCACCACAGGGACATTCTCAATTCTTCTAGAAGAAGATCGGATGAAGTGCCCGCCGACTCGGCGATCTTTTTCATAGCGATACGCAATACACAATGAAATGACATAATGCATTATATATTGTATGCCTATCCTTTCTTATTTTAATTTTGTACTTTATGTACTATAATTTGCCATTGTCACGGCACAGTCAAAAATAGGTGCATGTATTGTAGAAAAATACTTTGTACGAATACAGACTATTTTAGTTTTGGACGGAGTACCTATGACTATTATTCTAACACTGGTGTTAATAAACTGTTGTGTAACCAAATACCTAAATCATGTCTGAAATAAAATTCATCTGTATGCGTTTTTTGAGATCAAGCAGTCCCAGTTATTTTTTGACCACGTTTTTCCGGGTTCAATTCCTTTTAAAACATCTTTTATTGGTCTATGCATTATGAACTTGACCGAATTAAATTAACATAAATATGCAAAGATAAACTAGTGTTCAATCAAAAAGGTCAATGTAAAAAAACCGGTTCAACGGAAACTTAGTAGTTTCGACACAATCGTGACATACACGTACAGATTGCCATTCGAACTACCAGCGCATTAGGAAAGACCCTCATGCCAAGAAGAAATTATTAAATATTAAAGAAATTATAAATGTGAAAGCTAACTAAAATGCCTTAAATTTCTCAAAAATGTTCACTGCTAAAGTTAGAACTTACTTTATTCTGAGTTGTATTTTTTTTCGTCTGAATTTATAAAGTCGTTTAGATACACGCGCGGAAAAATGACAGTTTCAATCGAAATGTACTATTTAGTTCCCTACTTAATTTGGGAACCTTATACATCCCTTTTCTTAATGTATCATAATTTAAGTAGAATTTAAGTACTGTTGTAAATTTAATTTCTACACGACACTGAAAATTAGAACACAGAAAAATCCGAAAACTATGGCCGAGAATCGAACCCGGGTCCTCGTCATTCCGTGACGCGTGCTATACCCCTACACCACTCATAGCAGGTAAATTTATTTTATTCGTAAAAAATTACTTTCTGCCAAGTTTCTTGCGGTACTTACATTCTTTATTTTTTAACATTTAAATATTTTCATAAGTCGTTAGTTAGTAGGGAATGCAAGCCAAAAAACACCATTCGTTTGAACTTTATTTAAATAGCAAAGCAAAAGTACGTACTTTTGTTGATATCTAAACGACCTATGTTACAAAATATAATGTATAAGAGTTGATAATTCATATTTTTTCTATATTTTGGGCTCAGCCATTAATGAGGAGTAGGCTTTAGGAAGTAGGTACCTAATTAACTGCATTTGAAGGCGCTATGCGCCTTAATCCGGCTTTGTCGCATTGTCGCACAATGGACGTCATAATAACTATTTTGAAGTTTGAGCTGTGTAATGTCAAATCAGTCAGTCAGTAACTTTTATTTACATAAGGATAAGAATGATCAGTTAAAGATAAAGCATAAATACACCACAATATTTTATAGCAATCACCGCACTGTACTGGTGAAATAACAATTTTAGATTAAGAGGAGTCGTTATTCCACTTGTTTGACCGTCACCGATTTTGTGGCAAGCCTTGGGCCATTTAAAGTCCACTGCTGTCTAACGCCTTGAGCTGTGAAATCACGTAGGCACACTATCTACCACAGCTTATAAGTCTTACATGGAGCACGAATTATAGTATTATTTTTCAAACAGATGACGCTTAGCGACAAATATTCGCATAGTAACAAGGTCACGTGACAGTTGGTAACAGATATAAAAATTCAGAGGCTTACTCACCTGCTTCATTCTTGTAAGTATTGGAAGAAGATGATGGATATCCTGCGCGATGCCGGAATAAACTACAGAGATAGACGGATAATTTATGAACTTTACAAGAACCAGGAGACCATCATCGAAGTCGGAGAGGAAAAGGGGAAGGCAAAAATTAGACAAGGTGTAAGACAGGGGTGTCCACTCTCACCACTTATATTTAACATCTACATAGAAAGCGCTATACGAGAGATTGTGGAATCTAACATTGGAGGAATTAAAGTGAACGGCAAGAGAATCCAATTCATAAGGTTTGCAGATGACATTGCGGCCTTTGCGGAAAACAGTGACCAACAACTGCAAAGAATAGTTCTAAAAATGGAAGATACTTTCAATCTTTACGGGCTCAGAATAAACAGTGCTAAAACCAAGACGCTTCTCATTTCTAAACACACAACGGACCGCATCCCAATCACTCTAAACAACCACATAATAGAACCAGTAGCAAAGTTTAAATGTTTAGGCAGTATAATAATAATAATAATAATAATAATCATTTATTGCAGATAAAAAATCCATAGTTTGTTAGTTACAATGTCTTATAATTATGTTAGTAAGCACATACACATTAAAAAAGGAACAAATTAACACTAGCTATAGCCAGCATGTCGCGATCAATATCTAGGTATTGATCGCGACATGCAAGCCATTCCAGTGGCAAAAGAACGGGCCGTCCAGGCGCTCTGCCACAGTGCGCAGGAGGCTGTTGGAGCTGGCCCCGAGGCGCTGCAGCAGGAAGCATTTGCAGTATAATCACCAATGACTCCAGATGTACTGCCGATATAAAACAAAGAATAGCGATGGCTAAAAGAGCTTTCAATAACAAGAAGCATCTACTTAAGGCGAAAATTTCCACAAAAGCTAAGAAACGCTTAATAAAAGTGTACATCTGGAGCATTGCTTTATATGGAAGTGAGACGTGGACCACGACTCAGCGTGATAGAGAGAGGTTGGAGGTCTTTGAGATGTGGTGTTGGAGAAGGATGGAAAGGATTAGCTGGAAGGAGAGGAAAACCAACGAAGAGGTGCTTAACATAGTAGAAAAGAGAAGGTTACTGGAGACTATAAGTACTAGAAGAGGGAACATGATAGGACACCTGATGCGACGCGACGAATTCTTTCTAAACCTGCTGGAAGGAAAAGTGGAAGGGAGACGAGGCAGAGGAAGGCCAAGATTAACGTATTTTGACCAGGTGAAGGAGAGAGTGGGTGTCGCGTCGTATCGGGAGGTCAAGAGGCTGGCTGAGGACTGAGCGGAGTGGCGACTACTCCACCGACAAGAGCCTGGCTCTTAAATGCAAGAAGAAGAAGAGTCACCTGCTATGGGTGGTGTAGGGGTATAGCACGCGTCACGGAATGACGAGGACCCGGGTTCGATTCCCGGCCATAGCTTTACTTTTCGGATTTTTCTATGTGTTCTAATTTTCAGTGTCGTTTAAAAATTAAATTTCTAACGGTAAAACGTAAAAAGTAAACATTAAAAATCAAGAAGTAAATTTCTTGATTAATTTGATATTTCCTATCATTTGAAAAACAGCGCCTTCTCTCGTCCCTGATGAGCAGTACATGTTCCACGGGAGTTTGTAATTGTGTCGTACATACACAATCATTCAAACAGATGACGCTTAGCGACAAATATTCGCATATTAACAAGGTCGCGTGACAGTTGGTAACAGATAGAAAAATTCGGAGGCTTACTCACCTGCTATGGGTAGTGTAGGGGTATAGCACGCGTCACGGAATGACGAGGACACGGGTTCGATTCCCGGCCATAGCTTTACTTTTCGGATTTTTCTATGTGTTCTAATTTTCAGTGTCGTTTAGAAATTGTATTATCTTTTGTTCGAATAGGTACACATACACTATATCAGCATTTTGCGTTCAAGTTCAATCATTGGTAAGTTTGTACGCAGTTTTTGACAGTTTCGATTGTAATTTTATGTTATCTGTGTATGCGCTTTCTAAACACCCCGCTGTTGCTTGCATACAAGGAAAATATCGACATATCATGAGGCAGGCCCTAACAATAATATGATAATAAAATTTAATCAAAAAATTACGACTTTTGAATTTTGTTCTTTTAAGGTGGCCAGTTTCAAGCCATGGTGGTTTAGAATGTTACAACTTAACGGACAGATTTATAAGATAACTTTACTAACCTTCATCGTCTCCACTGAACAAATATGAGTGTCCGATGACCGGATACGATTTCAATCCGGACGGTATATTTTTTGCGATCTTATACAATCTGCGCCTCTGAAATCTATAGTACCAAATCCATGTCAACAAAGAAATAAAAAACAGTTGCCAAATCATTTTGTCACTAATAATTGCACTCAGATTTAAAGAGTTAAAAATCTTAAATGTTAATTATACTCGTAACTACCGTAACAATATACAAAAAGATATTTTTAAACAGAGAATCTGGATATAGATGCTTTTGATCCAAGCTCAAATATAATACAATACGAAATGGCGTTGACGAACTATTTTCAAACTTAAGGTTGACCTTTAAATTTTCATGAAAAAACGTTAACAACATTGGTTTTTCTTTTGCACGTGTCGAGTATGTTAAATATTTCTAGTTTACAATACATTTTGGTACGGGAGTTTGTTTTTATGAAAGCCAAACAGTTTTTATAAAACACTTAAGTAGTCGCACCCTTATTTCAAAAGCTTGTAGTCGCTACCGGGTCCTGCAGACCCAGTAAATTATGTGCGAATGCGCTAAAAAGTATTCAAAATTGTGTTATGTAAGTTCAATATTTTATTAAAAGGGTAATAAAACAACAGTATTTGTAAAAATCAACAATTTCAGTTAGTGAATTTCGGCAAAAACGGCTTGATTACAAAAACGCCAAAAGCTATCTAAGTTTTTGGCAAATTTTTTTATTATTGCAACCAATGTATTTATTTTATTTATTATTTTCTAACAAATTTTCTTAAACTACTATTTTAATACATAATTTAAAATCACAAAAACAGATTAGGTTGTATTATATAAAAACGCAAATTAGTCATCTCCAATATTCGAACAAAACATAGATAACCTGATTTAATTTAGTTTAATTTGATTTGTTTTTCTTTTTCAATAAACTTAAAAATAAATCTCTTTGATTGCGCTAAATAAAACATAAGATTCATAAATATGTGTCCTAAATAACAATATTAAAATTGAGTAGGTACATAGATAGTCGCTACTGGGTCCCAGCGGACCCATTTTTGAAATTTTTGCTTTCGCAAATGGTCGCTACCGGCTCCATTAGGCCCATTCATGCCTTTTACGTCCGTCGGTCACAAAAATGCGGGCGCAAACTGGTTGGCGAGGAGATGGCTCAACTCACAAGACATTAATTGGAAGGTAGAAAGAACGGCAACGTCGCGTAGTGCAAAACGAAAAAGTTATAATGTACATTATAATGTACTGAACTGGGTCGTATAGACCATTATTAGCGACTACTTAAGTGTTGATTTCAGTTCTGTTAGTAGGTACATTTTTTTTACGACGTTTTCCACATACAGGTACAGGAATGTTTGTGGTTTGAATAATTACCTATGGTTTAAGATATTTCTTTTCTCTTTAAAATTATAATCTATGTAAAAATTGTATATTATCAAAATTTTGTAAACAACCGGACAAGTAGCAAGACGATCATGATGATATTGTGCTTGCTGAAATAGTGAGTATATTACGGCCTTAGAGGAACAATATTACAATAGAGCGCGCGCATCGCTCAAATCGCCTAGTGCGCATCGTAGGCAGGTGAGCTATAGATAGTATATTGATGCGTGTATGACAAATAGAGATGGGGCAACGCGCTATCGATAAGTAATGTAAATAAATATGTTTGTTAAGTACATTTCATGTTCAATATTTTATTTCCTATACTATAAAAGGAGAAATGTATGTATAAATATGAAATTATAAATTTGTTTGCCAAATAAATAAAGTGTGCATTTTAATTTAATTTATTTCTTTGTGTGGTTACGTAGGGATGATAAATTAAAACTTAAACTTGACTTGATCCGTTAAACAGGTCTGAATTTTTACCGTCAATCAATACAACCGAGAGGACAATTAAAGTTAACTTTCACACTCAGAGACGTCAATTAATTTCTGATAATCATAATATTAACTGACGTCTCTGAGAACGGCACACGTTCAAGTTTTACAACAATTTATACGTTGCATTCCAACTAAGCAGCTACGACCTTTAACATGTTTATCGCTAACCCGCGAGAACTATGCAATTTTCCGAGATAAAAAATAGCCTATGTTTCATTCTAGGGTACCAGCTATCTTCGTTCCAAATTTTATCCAAATCCGTCCAGTCGTTTTAGCGTGAAGAAGGAACACTCACATCGTCACATGGTCACATCGTCACAAACTGTCGCATTTATAATATTAGTAAGAAATAGTAGCAAAATGTTGTATTGTACTTCGTACGGTAAACCTACTTTCTAATATTTTTAATGCGAAAGTTTTAAAGCTTAAACTAAAAATATGTCTAAACTAGCAAAAATATTAGAAAGTATATCGCACAAAACACAATACAAAATTATTGATAATAAATGATTATTACATTTTAAGTATTAAACTTACACAAAATTAAAATATGTTATAATACGTAGTTCTTCTAGCAAACATTATATCGACTACGGCGTTGGTCGTGTCATATCTCTAAAATCACGCGACGGGAGCTCCCGCTTACGCGGGTCGGGGGCAAGTTTGTGCGTGCCCGCCTCCCATGTCCCGCTCACCCCCGCGATGCCAGACTTGTTTTCATAAAAATAAGTATAATAATCGACTTACCGATGAAATGTGATACTGGATTTAAATGTCGTGTGTTTCCGTGTATCGTTTTTACAAGATCGAACTGCACATTTCACCATTTTTACACCGTAAAGTTAAATAAGTTTCCAGAGCAACGCACTTCGCTAGCACTCAACACGACTACAAGCGCTCACGGCGGGAACGTCGTTTTGTTCTCACCCGTGCCTACTGTTCCCACTTCGTTGCGCGCGCTCTATACCACTGTAATGTATCCTCTAAGATTACGGCAGAGACCGCGAAATAGCAATTCGAGGATGAGTAGGTAGATAAGTTTGACGCACAAGGCGTAGCTGAGACCATAGAATAGATAATAACAGGGTAGAACGGAATCTCTTTTGACCGCGTCCAAAACGCCGCCATTTATATACCTACTTCCCCCTTCAGTTGTTACACCCCTCTCTCGTCCAGGCGTATAAACTTTTTTCTTTTTATAGCTTTAAACTATCTCAAAACAAAAAATCATGTTTACTTAAAACAAAGAACAAAATAATGAACAATTAGGTATTGTTTCAAATTGTTTATTACAACATTTAATTATCTATTATTTATTATTATTACCATTATTAATTTAATTTGCAAAATAAAACGGCATGATTTTCTTTATAACAGAAGAAGATTAACATTTATTCGTAAAAAACACACATTTTATTGGCCAGTATAATTTTAGGTTAGCAAAAAAGTTTTATATCACAAACATAAATTTAAAATCGGAATACAAAAGGGTAAATTGAATACAGAATCATAATATTATTTGCTTAGAATAAGTACTTACTTACATTACAATAGTTGGTCAAATTATTAATTAGAGAGCTTATTCTGCTATATATATGTTTGGTATACTTATCTAGTAAACACTAGCATGCACTAAGAAAACAGTTATGTTTTTAAAATAATCTGCAAGCCAAGTTTCATAACGTTTTTTTGTTTTTAAGGCATTTTATGTATGTAATCAACTCATAAAAAGTCTCGATATAGTAAGCAATTAACAGGTTTTTTTTATAAACAGCCAAGGACTTTTCTAGAAATTTGCAAAAGTCCCAAAACCAACTTAATCCAGCCCTGTGACAAAATTTGTTTACTAACGTAGCCTACCTACAAACTGTTTCCGTCCCAAATTTCGCATCTCTATAGCAGACACATTGTTAGAAGGAAAAAAAAGTATCCTAATACCTATTCTTGGTTCAAAGCAACCTCCCCACCAATTTTCAGCCAAATCGGTACGACCGTTCTTGAGATATAAATAGTGTAACTAACACGACTTTTTTTTATACATTATAGGCTAGCTGTTGCCTGCGACTTCGTTTGATAAAAATTCGTTCGCTATCCCGCGGGGGGGGGGGGGGAAGTATGTAGCCTATGTGCTATTCCAGACTTTTCTCTATGGCCCAATTTCATAAGCAAAGCTGCTCGCCTTGCTGTGTTCCAGTGCCAAACAGAACTGGGTGACAAAGAAGATAATGAGTCACCTGGTTAAGGTCTACCGATCAGCCACCCTAATTACTAAAAGGATATAGCAGATGTGTTCCGAACGGAGAGGGCTAAAATAGAATATCTCATGTCACAGTAATTTTACCGGCTGGCTTACTCTTCACGCCAGAACACAGCAGTGTAAGCACTGCTGCTAAGCTGCAAGTTTAATGAGTAAGTAATGTTAGGTACTTATGTAGGTAAGTGCTGGTGATTTTAATTCAGAAACACCCAAATACTCTTAACTTTGGAAAAAAAAGTATAAAAGTCACTGTTAATAGAAAATGTATGTTATTCACTTACTAATCGTTTTTTGTTTAAATTAGTACCTAATTACTTAAACTGTTTTGTTACGTGTACGCAAGGATAAGGATAATGGAAAAATTGTCGCAGAAAAACTGCAAGTGGTAGTTAATTTTTGGATGCAGTTTAGATAAGCATTGGATAGTAAGCGTCTATTACTGCTAGTTTCAGCAACACGTTAGGAACACAGATGCAACGAAAAAGTTTCAACCACAGTACTTAGCGTTATGTGGAAACGATAGCTTTTGCCGATGGGAATGCTTAATTACTAATGTGCGTTTGAACGTTCAGGTCATGAAATTTAAAAATGTAGTCAAGGTCAAATGGTGTGAAAAAAACAGGCTATGAGTCACGGTCCACTTATTTAATTTGGTCCACCCGGAAGAAATGCTGCCATTATTTTTCCAATTCAGGTATCTTCATTTGCCCGAAGGGCAAAATACCCAGAAAAAACGCTCCGCCCCTGTGCGGAGCTCCGTCGAAAACCATGTGGACAAACTGTAGGTGGACCACGACTCATAGCGGAATAAAACTTCTGTTGTACATGGAAATAGTACATTACTGCAGAGGCCGGGAAAGAAAGGCTTGCAGGCTGAGTAACCTATATAGACGGCCGAGCTTTGCGAGGCCGGATAGGAGTACGAAGCCTGCAAGTTCTTTCACGCAGAGGCTTGTATAGTGCTTTTCTCAAACATGCAATGAAATAAATAAAAAAACTCCAAAAAAACCCTTAGAATGTTGCCGCTGGCGCGTGCATTAGGCAGCGGATAGCAGCAGCAAGCGCATATCCTCCATGTGCATGTCCTCCAGCAGCGCGCCCCGCGCCCGCGCAGCGCACGACGACGACCACCACAAAACAAATCACGATCGCTTTGCAGGCCAAGGCCTGCCATTTTGTATGAAAATCCATTACATACCACTTGTCTAACCGCGCCCGCAACGCAACCGGCCTATTATTTGGAACGTAAGGTTAACATTTCATTGCATCTTTGAGAAAAATATTAAATCAGTTTAATGATTGTAAAATGTTTGTGCTGTAAGGCTTTGGCTGGTGAGGCCTAACTCCTTGCGAAATCATTTACTATTTTAACGGAAAGTACCCTTACCCCGGTTTTGATTAAAAATAATAATTTCCAAAAGGTTGTCTTTTGATTGCTTGCTTTTCAGGGTTCCGTACCTCAAAAGGAAAAAAAGGAACCCTTATAGGATCATTTTGTTGTCCGTCCGTCCGTCCGTCTGTCTGTCAAGACCCTTTTTCTCAGGAACGCGTAAAGGAATCAAGCTGCAATTTATATCAAATACTCAGGTCTACTGCCTCTTGGAGCTGTGAAGAAATCAAACTTCTAAGCCAACGCAATAAAAAAATACAGCCGTTTATGCCGAAAATTTTCGAAAGTTTCGAAACTCACAAGGGAATCAAACCCTACAGAGTACTTCACGTGAACACAGAATCTTGAAATTTGGTTTGAAGGCAGGTCTTATGGCACAGATTAAGGAATAATTGCGAAACCCGTAAATATGTATGTATGTCTGTATATATCAGTGACCAATATAAAGTGACCCCACACTGCGTACATTTTGCTTTGGAGCAGGGCTCTGCTTAGACTGGTTAATAGATATTTATAGATAATGGTACGGAGCCCTCGGTGCGCGACTCCGACTCGCACTTGACCGGTTATTTTTTTGTAATGCTAAGTCTATTCAAAACTGAAGAAGTACACACGGCAAAATAATTTGGTAGGTAAGCCGACATGAACATTACGTAGAATCCACATGTGAATGTGGGGGTCCCTTTTTGTCCCATAATTTTTTTACTCCGAATTTCGCAAGTCAGAATTTGATGGTCATATTATTTATGCACATAAGTATCAATAGTCATAAAAGTTGAAGTTCATACCGCTCATTAATTCTAATAATTGTGGTGTATAACTTGGAATATCATAAACGACAAAAGTCATAAAATTGACATTTATAATATTAAAATACATATCGATACATATTCAGAAATAATTTAGGGCATATATCTTAAATTCATAACTGGTTTTAGTAATATTTATCCATTGAATAACGTTTAATGGGTACTTTAAATTAATATTCATAACATCTAAAGGCATATCGATACATATTCAGAAATATATTTAGACATAATATTGTGACGTAATAATCTTCGATGTTCATAATTTGTAACAGCATAACTAATTTCATTTTCTTAGTATTTTAGTGAGCGAGCGAAACGAGCGAGCAAGATGGACCAGAAAAAAAGCGAGTCGGATAGGTTAGGTTCAGAAGGCTAAGGCGGGAGCGAAGCGAAGCGTAGCTACCGCCTTAGCCTTCGATGTTAGGTTTATTTTTAATCATCCCTATGCATATTTTTTCACTAAATAAATAAAGACAACTACCCTCCTACTACTCCTTGAAGTACCCACTCGGGTTTTTAACTCGGGTGGCACTTTTAGAAATGCAAAATGGTAAATATGTTAGTGTTACGATAGTATGTTATTACGAACAAATTTTATGACTAACAATAATTTATGACGTTCAAAAATTATAATATGCGATTTTATTACCAGTAATATTATGACATATAATACAATCATGTCATTGAATGTTATAACCAACAAATGCTGTGACTAACAATAATTATACACTGCGATAAAAGGCTTACCAACAATTATTATAAGTGATAATATGACATTAATTATTATGAACAGTGATACAAGTTATACATCGATTGTTATGTTAATAAACATTATGACTCAGATTAATTATGACCAATGACAATAGTAACTTCACTTTATGACGTAATATTTTATGACTATCAATATTATGACCAACAAAATTTATGACAAAAAACGTTATGGATTTCAAAATTATGACCAAAAATTTTATGAGACAAATTCTGCCCTCGTAATGAAGAATGCAGTAATTGCAAAAACACTGTTTCGAGTAAATAAATATTTAAGGTTTTTTTTGCAACTTTGAGCTATGTGAGATGAAATCAGAAAAGTTTCATATTATAAAAGTTTAAAACAGTACTTTCCGTCATATTGTTTAGTTAATAGTTTGAAAAAGTGTGAAAATAGGATTTTAAAGTTGAATACTGCAATTTATCATTGTACAATTTTGTTAGGATGACACGGAAATTACAAAATAAGAATGCAGCAATCATGTAGAATACTGCATTTCACCTTGGTTACATGTTATTACTGTATTTTATGTATTAGGAAGATGATTTAATTGAATTAGCATGCAAAGATGAAATGCAGTTAAAATTTCAAAAACCTATTATGAATTTCTTTTTATACAGTTTAGTAAAGAATAATTGAATTTATTGAGAAAATATATATATATATATATATTTTAACAGAGGAAAGTTACTAATTAATAGAAATTTGTAACTACAAAAACAATTACACTGTGCTACTAGTGTTTCTCGCAGTTTTGACGTTTGCTACATGCCGAGGCTTTCGCTATGCTAAGTTAAAACGCAGCATTCGCACTTGCTGCGGTTCAGCTTAGCTTAGCGTTGTAGATCGTTTTAATTACGTTTTCTGTAATATGCAGTGAACGACAAAGTACTGCATTATACTTTAGTATTTGATTAATGCTGCATTATAATTTTGTAATTTATTGTTTCTTTTAGCGAATGCTGCATTTTTGCTTACTAAAAAACTATGTTACAGGCAGTAAAAAAATATAAAAAAATATACATAGATAGATATCGAATCACTGGTACCATTTTTCATAAAAAGTCAAAATCGTAATTTTGTCGATTACTGCATTCTTCATTACGAGGGCAGAATTATGGACCCGTGAATGTGTGTGAGTTCGATCGTATATCTACCCTCTCAGTACAGTTTTTTTTAGTAATAAGATAAATAAGTAATGTCGCTGTAAATTACCTATTTATTAAATAAACAACAACAATAACTATAAAATAACAATGAAGAAAGTTGCAACTATTTTAGTTAGTTTATAATAAACTAAGTTAAAAATAATTACAAATTAAACTAAAAAATCCCCTTGGTATCGTGCCTGGCTCAAAGGTTTAAAAATTCAATATCTCCGGTTTAAGTTTATTCTACAGAAATAATGTAAAAAGTATTGTTTTATTTTTGCATTTTCCTAAAAACATTTTACATTATTATCTTACATTGATATTGTCATCGAATCTTACTTTGACCTTGAATCTTTAAATTTATGCAATCTGACGCATTGAACTATTATTACCAGCGTAGTAGCTACACCATCTCACTGATTCAACGTGTTATATTTTTATTTCTTATCAAGTCTGGTCTGAGATTCAATTCCAACATTTCCAACCAATATTCCTTACAACCAGCATCACCTTTTAAATAACATCCAAAAATGACATTTCTTCTAGGATTCGAACTCGGTTCACTCTAGTGCACAAATCAAGTATTCGACTTGCCTTTGTGACCGTTGAGCCACCGAGACATTTAATATAGTTGGTGAATTTATGAATTACTACGTCCAAACTGTGACTACTGCATTTGCAATGTGTAAATAGTTGTTTAACGAGCTTTGAAATAAGGTTGAAATTTGCTAGACGATGCACATTTTATTAATTGCCGTCTAACAATATAAAGTATATTCTACCCTCAAATTATTAGTAATATGAATTTGTCAACGCTAGCCGCCATTCGTTACGCCTTGTTTTACAAGTGTGAGGTGGTGCAAGCCCTATTGTTAACGTATAGTGTAAGTGAATACATATACTAGTACATATAATGCAATGTATCTCTGTTTTCAAGTTTACTAACTACAAATAATATACAACCTTTTAGTTAGAAGTACCTTTTAATACTTTAAAAGGTACTTCTAACTAAAAGGTTGTATATTTATCCGTTGCGATTCCCCCTTCGTCTCACCTCTCCTCAAGTGGTTTTACAACAACGAACCGTTTAATTTTGCCTTTGAAATACCTTGTGATTTGCAAAATATGGATAGTCATCATCTTTTTTGAAAAGAGCAGAAATTATTGTTCTTTACGAACAAAATATTTCTATAAGGAATCGCAAGGCGTTTATTGATATCGGTAAGTAGACAAAGTGTCTGATAAAATAATTACTTCTTATTTTACATTAAATTTCTTCATGGTGTTAAAAACAATGATTTATTATTGTATCCGTAATGTATCCAAATAACTTTCTTTGACGAAGAATGTTTTTTATTAAACTTCATTTATTTTGCAGCGGAAGACTTCAATTATGGATTCACCGCTATGCAGACTTCAGGCACGATAAGAATATTTCTTCTGTGTGAAAACAAGAAGTCTCATCTTCACGCTATTTGGACATAAGTAGTTGCCGCACACGCTAAAGGGACCTATTTCACATCAACGAGAGACAATGTTACCTACGTTGTAAACTGTGCGACTTCATCTGCATGTTGCAGGATAGCATTGTCGTAACTCGTAGACCAGCAAAAAAAATGCTCAGCCGGATCAGCCAGCATAGAAGAAACAGAATGAACTTTGATCGTGAATATTTATAATTTTGATTGGAATAGGTAATAATGTACTTAGTGATTTTTAGTGATGAAAAACCATTTACGTCTGAAAAAGATGGTCGAAAAATTTTGTGGCGAAAAGTGGTTGGATGTCATCCATGGGATTTGTGAGTTAGTGGGTTGGGGGTCGTAATAACAGTGCTAAAAAAAAGTGATGCTCCCTACTGTGTGGTCCGCACATTATACCTATTTTGTGTATAACAATATTATTGTGTCATAGTCAACGACTGGCTCATCACCCAACAAGATTCCTTAACTGTTATTAACTGGAATCCATCCATCTGATATAAAATCCAAAGCAAATTTAGGTAGCTTAGTCACTTCAAAGTGGAGATTTAATCCAGTGTGCAATGATGTTATTGTTAATGGCTGTCATTTGACATGTCGATTCATTTCACCACTGACTTTATTTCTCAACAAATAAAACGTTTCGTTCATCTTTCTCAGACTTAATTAAACTTAATAAATCGGAAATTCTTAGAAATGATACTCTTTTCAATTCAATTCGAATAAATTACATCTTAAAAATAGCCCTTTTGTGGTGTGCATTCAATTTACCATTTGTATTGTAATTTTAAATTATGTTTGTAACAGAAATTTTTAATTAACCTAAAATCATACTGGTCACTATAGTGTGTGTTGTTTTACGAATAAATGTTGTTCTTCTTCTGTTATATTATAAGGAAAAGCATGCAGTTTTATTTTGCTAATTTAATTAGTTATAGTGTTATGGTAATAATAATTACTTAAATGTTGTAATAAACAATTTGAAACAATGATTTTATTTTCTTATTTTGTTCTTTTACTTTCTTTTTTTCTTGTTTGAAGTAGTCATGATTTGGTTTTGAGATAGTTATAAATTGAAAAAAAAAAACAAAATAGACACACTTGTGCAAGATTCGAACCGAGGTCTTTAACATTCATAGGCCCAGTCGAGTCCCAATCAGTACGACTGGGCCACCGCGCTCATATTATTCATGACGAAATTATTCTTCCATTGAGCAAAATTGTTTGAATAACAATAACGTATACAATAAGAGATATGTGAAGGTAGTCAGAGAACACAATTAGCACACATAGGCCATGTTAGTGTGAATACTCGTGTGGATACAAAACCATTTTGTTGTGTGTGTAATTAAGGCAGCGGATAAGTGCGGATGTGTGTATAGAATGACACACATGGACACCTAGGGTGCATACCGAATAGTTTTGCTGTGTGTACTACACCTACTACTTAAACGGACTACTTCAAATGCACTGTTATAAACTGATATTTTTTAATTTAAGCAAGTATCTCATTAAAATTTATTTGTTTCCAATTCCAATAGGCAATATACATTTTTTTCAAATTATTAAAATGAACACAAAATATTTACCTTGCTACTCCGCTACTTACGTGCAAGATAACCAAGCTTGTCACACGGCAAAATCTAGCTTATACCGTCTTTTGTAATTGTTAGCTAACTACCTTCCTAGTTACGACAAATTGTGACAGATGGCGCTAGGAGCGCGTATTATTTTTGCGAACTTATTTATTTTACGTATTATTCTTTTAATTAATTTTATAAAATGTAGCTAAATAATTGGAGGTTGCTACTGCAATAACATACACACACCTACACGCACACATTCCATCACACAATTCGGACCTACCATCCGAACCTTCCGAGCCAATCAGAAGCGAAGTGTTGTAGCTCGACGTAATTTAAAAATTCAAAAAAGCTTCGTTAAACGAGAGCTTATAAAAGCACCTGCGCCAGTCGCAGACGCTCTCTTACTCATCATCTCTACTACTATCAGTTCGCCCAGCTGAAATTGAAATGGTAAGGGCTCTGACTCGCTAATTCTGTTCGTTGCTTGTAGTGTATCTAATAATTGTGTGTTGCTAATTAATCCGTTCAATTCCAAGGCCTAGGACAGTGTTAATTTTAAACTACAGTGTTTTAGTTTTTCTTTAACTTGGTTAATGTAGATCCACCCTCGCCTGGTTCCTGTATAACCATTTTGAATTGTAACGGTTAATAACCGAAATTTCACAACAGCCACCGTAGCAAGCCTAAATCTTTCAGCACCACAATTAATCTAGAACCGAGTCACTATCTGTGATCGAACCTAGGTTAGGTCTCTCTTTACTTAATTAATTTAACCACTGTTCTAATTTAGTTATTACAAATCTCTGTATACTTTACCTGGTCGTACGCCCAGCCCACTTGCACCCTCTGTGTACCTCAAGAAGAAAGGGGCTGGACGGACGACCATCTTAACTGTGCACTGCACCCTTTAACACCCTGCCTCCTTACAGGGCGACTCAGCTTACGCTGACTCAGCTTACGCTGTCGACTCAGCTTACGCTGACTACTCAGCTTACGCTGTGGACTCTTAAGACCCTGAGGAGTCGACACCGTACACTCTACTGAGGTCTAAGAACTCTGAAGGCCTTGGAAAACCTAAAAGAAACTGACAGCCGGAAGCTAGGTCTGGTCAGGTCCTCGGCTGCTGAGAGCCACCGCACTCGCACCGTCTCCGGTTCCTGAACACTGCAGGACGACGCTTACATCCTCTTCGAAGCCGCCTCATCGAGCCGCCCCGGAGTCGAGATACCAGGGGAGTGTTCTGTCCGACGAACAAGCGAATTTCACATAGCGCCTAAAGACTTTTACGAACCCATTACTCAAATAATTGTCCTTAAGGGTGTAGGGGTACTTTAATTTATTAATAAAATTTGTAAAAATTGTAAATTGTTTTCCTGAAGCAATCCCCAAACGCACCGCTTCACAATAACCGCTAAACGGAATATTGGGACAAGCTTGTGCGAAATATATACGTTTTGCATGCAAGGTAAATATTTTGTGTTCATTGAAATGGACCTACGCAAAGTAACGCCTGATTCAAAAAAATATTCAAATGATTACTTCAGAATCGGATTGTCCCTGACGCCAAATCTTAATTCTTACTGATTGGATTTATAGTCTAAAAAGCCCGTCACCATAGTGTTAAGTTTTGATTTTCAAGCATGTAACTTACATTGAACTATTTTTTTATTAAAATGAATGAATCATATTTTGTTCAAAATTTACGTATCGGTTCCTTAATTTTATTCAGATTGAAGACGCATCTACTTTAAAATTTGATGCAACTGGATATATATCCTTAAAGTACTTAGTTAAAAAAAAGACATTGTCAACTAAATATTTTATTCCCTCTTAACCAACCTAACGATGTAATCATCAACAGGTTTCATCATTATGTTATATTTCACTTTCAACGGTTCCTTCATCTTTATAGGATCCATATTTTGTGGAGGCAATATTTTGTATCGTCGTATAAGATTAGCGACCACTGTTTTCATTGAATACATGGCGTAGTTAAAGCCTGTAAAAGAAAATTAAATTAAATTGACAATAGTGTTATGTTTAAGAATCAATAGTTCTATAATTTTTCATTGCATATGTCGCAGGCGGATTGTAGTAATCCGCCATTATTACAAAATGCCTAGCGGTTTTAATCGTTTTGCAATGCGGTGATTGAACGATCGTCTATTATTATTATGATGATTCCTAAGATTTTTGTCCATTTATTCCATGATATTTTTTCAATATTTTTAAATTGTGATTGATAAAAAAATCTGTCTATGCACTTCTCGATATTAAAGTGTACGGCGACGTCAAAGAGGTGACGTCTTTTTTTCGTGTAGGACCATTCCATCCTTTACCATTTTTTTTAAAGCTTGTAGTCTTTAATTATTTACAAGACGCTAAAGAGATTTAAGAATTTACCAAGACAATTCCTCGCCCCTAGGCTAAAAGGTTGATACTGCGCAGGGTGCGTTAAGGGAGCCTCGAAGAAGCGCTCAGGCCGAAACTGTTCGGCGTCCTCACCCCAATATCTAGGGTCACGATGCAAAGCCCAAATATTAATTATGACCTTAGTACCATCAACTAAAATGTCACCAGTTGCTGAAAAAAAAAACAGTCACTATAAACGAATAATAATATATCTGTCTCCACCATAGTCTCTTTAAAACTGAAAAAAAAAGGTAAAAAAAATATATTTATATATTGAAAATGTATTTTAGTGCAAAAAACTACGAGTGTCAAATCTATAGGATACTTGAGATAGAATAATTATGTAAGCTCTTCCCTTTATTAAAAAGAATGTGATTTTTAATTGCAATAATTCTGATAAGATTCGTTATGTACTTACAACGATCATACACTCATCAAAAATTTCTAGTGTGGCGGTGCGGTCGAATCGAACAGAACTCAAATAAAAATGCGTTCTCTTCCTCAATAAAAAAGTCTTTTAATTGATAGGAGAAGTCATTTTAGTTCTTCACTATCGATCAAATTAATTTTCATGCACCCCCGCTTACGATTGTGGACCCCCATTTTTGGTCACGCCCAACGTAGGCCCCCGTCGAGTCTTCCGTGGACCCCTAGGGGTTTTGGGGAGGCATTTTGGGAATTACTGGCTAATAGGAACAAGATGGCTAATAATAATAAAGCAATAGTCGAGAGGAGAGGGGAAAGGGAAAACTTATGCTATTCCGTCGTCTTATTTCGTATTCTTAACCGTCGCTTAAACCTAAAGTCGTCGCAAAATAAAAGGCCCGTTTTGACATTTGTCTTCCCGACGTAACAAGTGATGTAACCATATGACTCGGTACTCGATACTCACGATAAATTGATTCAAGTTTGCATGAGTATTTGATCGATTTGAATATATATTGTAAACTTTACAATGTAAAGTGCATTGGATTAAAGTTCTGATTAGAAAACTTAACTTAAATTGATTATTATAGGTATTTTGAAATGATACAATGTTACGAAAAGTCAATTTTCTTTCATTTAATATTTTGATTACAATAACATTCACTCAATCACAAAAAAAAACGAGAAAAAGTGAATCATCAGTCAATAATTTTCTTCAGGTGATGAAGACGGGCCATTCTATAGAAATCAGTGCTGCCATTGTTACGGCTTTGAGCTCCAAGGTCATAATTTTCAGTAAATATCACTACACAGCTGGTGAAATTCAGTAATTAATTGGTCTAAATAAAATAAATAAAACGGGCCAAGTGCGAGTCGGCCTTAAAAAAATTATCTTGATCGATTTATTTTTTCCTTAAC
Organism: Pandemis heparana; assembly: GCA_963854515.1. Taxonomy (NCBI): domain Eukaryota; kingdom Metazoa; phylum Arthropoda; class Insecta; order Lepidoptera; family Tortricidae; genus Pandemis; species Pandemis heparana. Next base: position 7,359,059 of record OY978010.1, read on the forward strand.
CGATTATTAATAGTCTGTGGACAATATGAAAAAAATCGTTATGCACAGCACTTCGCTGAGTGAGCGATACCCATCAATGAAAAATGCAAGTACCTTCAGAACATTTCGATTGGTAAAAAATGTAGAACTTCATGGGCGTGAACTGTCAAAACAGGCCTTTTAAATTGCGACGACTTTAGGTTGCTTAGACAGTCTGTCAACTCAACTGCTGCCTAGCCGAGCCACTAGATGGCGCTATACCAGGAATCATTTTTATCCCTAGAAAATTTTGAAAATTTCAATATACCTAGGCATATTACTACCGAGTCAAAAGATCAAGTTTGTCTAGGGATAATCATTATCTCAAGGCTTTTTGATGTGTGTTGTTTTGTGGTTTACACCTCCACTGAACTAAAATTATTTTTATTAGTTTTTTTGTTTCGATTTGACCAGTAGAGACTTTATACCGTAGACTAGGACTTAACTTGGGAACTTATACATCCCTTCTATAAATGTATTAAAAGTTAAGTACTACTGTTATAAATTTATTGTTACAAACTTAATTTATGGGGGGGGGGGGGTAGGCGGATGACGTCGCGCGACTGGTCTTTAAATACCCGCCTCTTGCTGCGCCGGGCTCTTATTCTCTCGACCGTCGGCCTGGAAGCATCTCCTTTGTCACCGTGTTTTGTGAGCTATCTTTTGCTGCTTCTTCTTTCTATTATTGCGTGATTCTAAGCGAATTGTGTACTTCATCGTGCGAAAGACTTGTTTAGAATTATTACAGCCTTTGTTCCCTGTTTGTGAGTTATTTGTACAACCGTTCAAATAAATTCGTTACTAAAATCGTGTGTTTTAATAAAATAAGAGCAAATTAGTTAAAATTATTTTATTTTGAAAAAAATATTTCTGCCTAGTTTCTTGCCGCGTATTCTTCTTGGCAATGATGGTCTTTCCGAATGCGCTAGTAGTTTCAAAAAAGACATTGTAAAAGAGCCCTTGGCGGTGTATTTGCAAAATAAATTTTAAATTTTTTGAATTTGAATTAATATAAATATATATTTCGCGAAGTAGCAAGGCAATTAAGATTTAGAAAAACAACTGTTGTGAGTTGGTTTTTCTCTTACAGCTTTACTTACGTAATTCCACATCTTCTTCAATTTCTTTTGTAATAATTGGCACTGGAGGATATATCCTAAGTGTTTCCTTGATGACCACCTCCAAATATTTCAGATTTGGTAAGTCTTCCAGAGTCACCGGCCTTTCCGAGTTACCGAAGACATCTTGTAATCTATGAAACAATATTAGGTAGGTACATTTCCGCAGACAGGGCTTTTCTTCTCTATAAATAAGGGCAAGTGAAAATTTTGAATCTGTGGACTACGGTGATCTAGTAGATATCGGTATTATTGAGGCAATGAAACGAGAAAAAACTGTCAGACGTGAGTGACGGTGGTGACGATCGGATTGAAGTCTGGTGAAATTAAACTATGATAAAATAATTAAAAAATAACATAACAAAAATGACAATTAAAAAGAGGATTAATGTTTTTAAGATTAATAACACACACCCACACACACACACACCTATTACGTCTATATCCCTTACTGGGTGTCACAGTGGGATAGCCTAGTGGTTATTGAAGAAAACAATGTATATCTTAATACATTTATTAAAAAGAGAAGCTTGAAACCGTAGGCTATACGCGACAATTTATTTAAGTAAATGAGCAAAAGATCTCTCAGGAATGAGTAAGTTCTCTTGGGTCTAAATTCGGACTTTTTAAATTAAGATTTCTACACCATCCAATGCCTCCACTTCCCTCGGGAATCTGTCGGTCCGGTGACTGGGTGGCAGCGTCACGCTCGGTGTAGCGGCAGCAGGGTTCGGTAGACCGCGCCTTGGTGGAAACTCCAGGAGTGGGACAGCGTTGTTTCGATGAAGGCAGTGGTGTTCAGCGGTAGCGGGCCGTCGAAATTAGGGGATGGCAGTAGCGGTACCGCTGATTTAGTTAGTATTGCTTTTCCTGCGGGGTGCAGTGCCGCCCTGTGAAAATGGTCGGTATAAGAACAATGCTCAGGTTGTAGCGTTCTGCCAGGCCTTGCGTCGCGTATGAGACGTATCCCGAGGGAGCTAAATGCAGTGCATGGCAGAAGCTATTATACGGAATTACAGCAGGCAAAAGCTATAGAATCTAAGTTATATAAAGCTAGTTTTTTTGCAATCCAACGGTCGACACGGCCGTTAGGATTCGAACTCAAGTGCGAGATTAGCGGCGGTAGAGCTTACAAACTTTCAAGTAACAGCTAAAAGGAATAGAGACTAAATTTAATTACTACAGAGACAATTCCAACTGAGTATCTCTGCTGCAGAGTAACAGAGTTATTATTTTTTAAGAATTTAAATAATTTATTTAAATTATTTAAATAATTACATACACGGAGCTATACACAATTTAGAGTTAAAGTGATCAGAAAATGCTTACCAGAAGAGAGAGCCGGGCAGTTGTTGGAGATTCAAAAAGTGGCCGATTTTGGCCAGAACCTCTGGTTTTATCCAGGAATAACGGTTCCTTCAGATTTTGAAAAAGCTCCGCCCTTGGGCGGGACCATTTCCGTTAAGTTTCGAATCAACCAACCAACGCCAGTCAGGTAGAAAGGTAAAGGTGTGATCTATTTTTTATGTGTTACTGTGTTTGTAAAAAATGTGTTATAATAGTGTATTTGTTGTTAGGAATTAAATGAATAAGATAATCTAATTGTTTAATTAAAATATAGATTACGCGGAGAACGACTTAGGCGCCCTCTAGTGCGCGTACGTTGTATCAGATTCCATACTTAGAACAGTGCCATCTTTTGACGGTTGGCCGAACTGTTAGTGAAGTTCGGCTAGAGAGACGTCAATTAGACTGTGGCGCGAAAGTTCGAAATGTCGAGATGCGACTTAATTATTGCAGCGTGACATGGGTAGACATAGCCTATTAATTGCAAGTTCAAATATAAAATAAAGCTTCTAAAACAGAGAAGCTGCCGGGAGATTGTTCGCCTAATGATGTGTCAAGCTGTAGAAAGTAGGTAATACTGCGCTTTATTTTTGACAATTTGCAAAGGATAACTAAGTGGAAAGAGAGGTTTGTTATCAAAATTAAGTTAAGGAACCCAAAATAACCTGTTCGCTAACATTAGCGATACATTTAGGTTATATAAAAGACTGTGTAATTACACAGTCTTTTATATGAACATTTTATCATAGTATTTAATAATGATAAGATACCAACCAAAAAAACAATTTATGACCTTAATTTTTTGTATATAATAATGTTTCTGGGACCAAAGTTTGTATTGTTTTTTGTTAAGAAATACATTTTATAATTAATGTACCAGATGAAAATAATCGGCATCATGGCCAGTACATCTTTAACTTACTCTTGATGGACCTTTTCCTGTACATCGGGGTGTCTAGAAAGCATGACCGTGATAAACGAAGCACCAACAGCCGATGTGTCAGTTCCAGCAAAAAGGATCACTATTGCTTCTTCGCGCAACTCCAGATCTGTATATTCCCTATCCATTTTACCTGACATTTCTGTCATCATCTCCAAAAAGGACTTCATGCCACTGGATTCTGATGAGTCTAAAAATAAAGTTGGTACTGAATATATTCCTTGGAAAAACGAACTCATTGTGCGTGTGCTTATTTTACAAGCAATATATATGTATGTGTCATTGAATGCGGCTGAATGAAAATCCGCCGGAATGTATTCGGCGCCATAATTTATGTTCTTCAACACGGCTAGCTGTAATGTACCTAATACAGCGAGTCATTATCCGTCGCTTTGACAGTTTTAGTTCAGTCGACGGAGCTCCGCTTTGCTTCGTTCCTATTTCCGCTCAGTTTAGGCCTTCGGCCCTGACGCAATTCTAACATAATGACCTATCCACTAAAAATCCATCTTTATTTCTTATTTGGTGATAGTAGTACGATGTGGCTAAACGTAGGCCACCTTATTGAAGAATGGCAATCCAGCTATCGTTGAACCGCCGTATTGCAAAACGGCCCTGTCATTCAAAACGGCTAGGCATTTTGTAATACGGCGACTCACTTCAATCCGGCTGCGACATATGAATTAATATTTATAGATAGAGCAGAGGACTGAATCTCGTATCTCTATGGAATCTTTCTTCAGGCAATTTCACAATGATTTATTTGTGAAACAGGCAAATCAGTAAGACATTTTAAATATAGTCGAAAAGTCTGAAGTTTGTTTTGCGCAGGTTTCCGTGTTATCACCTTTTTTATTGTGTGGAAAATGCGCCTTATGCGGTGGATGCCCGGTACGGGGATCTCCGCTGGTGGCGCTTGGATTTTTTATGGAGGTTTTCTCCTAAGGGCCGAGGTTACGTGTTGACCGACATTGGCCGAAGCCACGCCGCTCCGCGATCGCGTCCCTTACGGTATGGGGCGCACCGCTCCGACAGCACACAGTATAATATATATAAGCTAAAGCAGTATGGAAGCTAAGCTTACTTTTTGAAATAAGTACCTACGCTCCAATAAAGCGTTAGGGTTGTCGATTTAATTTTTGTTAAATTGAAAAGTTTTTTGTCTAGTTAGCGCTATAATCTCAGCTGGTAAGGCCTGTTTTAAGAGTAACTAGCTACACTTAATTTTATTAAGAGTATTAGGGTTGGCACCCATAATTTGTGTAAAAGAGAAACAAACGTTTATATGGATTCTATATTAATTAAATAATAATCGAATAAATAAAATAGGATATTTAAAAAATACTTCAACAGTTTAAGATTTTTTATTTGTCGGTAGGTAAATATTATGTATTACTTAGGTACTGAAAAATACTTTCGCCTTCTACGACACGTTCGGAAAGCTCTGTTATTAAATTTTATTGTATAAAAAATTCTCATTCGACTGAATAGCTTTCTTAAATAAACTTTTGGGAAACATGGACACGGCACTATAAAACTGTTTTTTTTCTAGTTCTTTGTAAATTAATAAAGCATTACAATGTATGTTTATTTCGGTTTTGAAGAAGCCGAGTTCAAGCAGCCGTACACTGCGCAATACGCTCTTGGCATAATTTAAAACGAAGAAATGGCCGCTCGTCTCAATGCGCTACGCGCGACTGACAGCTGCGAGATCCGCTTAGGGGCCATGTAGAAGCGCGCGTTTATGTGTGTGTTCGTTTCGAACGTTTTGTTCGTAGATTCCCTACTGCTTTAGCTTATATATATACTGTGACAGCAGGCTTATGTTTGCCGACCCTCACGTCAGCCTTCACGCCCTCACGTACTACTCTGAAAGCAGAGCGGTACCTGAAAAAGACAAGCAGCCTACGTTCCGAACTCACGGGCCAATAAGGTTTGTCCTACCTTCCCCTGCAGGTAGGTACTTGGCTCAGGTACGCCTCAGTCAAAAAGGCGCCCATAGGCACCGCCCTCACTGCGAGTCCACTTCTGGACCCGCTAGCTCAGATCCCCTTATCACCCGCTCCCCCCCAGTCGGATATTAGCCAACAGTTAACTAACTCACTAAATGAATTAATTAACAATTAATTAACCGTTGTTGCCCAAGGTGCATCGGCCTAAGCGTGAGGCCAAGAGTCTCTGTTAGAAGAGAACTTTAACGCTAGAGCTCCCAAGGAGGTTTCCGACGTCATCCTCGTCCGTGCGGTCGCCTCCCTTAGCCCGCATTGATACCTAAAATTGTGTTCTGTGAATCTACCAATAGCTAACCTATTTTGTGTGAACCTATTTGGTGGTACTACGGTATTAGTCTATGTATTTCAAGATTTAAACCAAATAATTGTTATGCATGTGCATTTTAGAAATAAAACAATATAAAAGGTACTTTGTTGATCCATCTGCGTGTTTTTGACTTCTAGTTCTCTTGTTTTCAGTACTCTACGCTTCGTTTGGACAAGCTGTAATTGAAAAAACTTTAAGTTAAGTTTTGAAATGCCAATGTTATGTCAAAAAAATAAAATATGAGAAATATGTTACCTACTCTGAACAATCTTCGTCAGTAGATTAAACTATGCGTTAGACAGACATCTATAACTTGATTCGTGGGGATTTATTGAGCATTTTACGGATTCAGTGGTAGGTAACGCTTAAAATGTTCGAAAAAATACTGACATAATTAAAACAAAAAAAAATAATAATTAATAAATTTAAATTTGAAATATTTATCGATATCGATACGTGTCGTATCGTAACCTCGATAAAGTATGTACCAAGCTTGTGAAAAATGTACAAACTGACTCATTTAACAAACGTATTTTTTCCGTAAGTTACAAATCAGTGAACTGACCTCATCCACAAAGTCCCACACCAACTGCCTGTCTTCCACAAACTGCTTATAACAAGTCAGGTTTTTAAAGATGAAATCTGGATACATCCACGGCGTACAACAACGTTGAGTAACAAGGCCCACTAAAGAATCAAATGCTGTCAAAAATGGCACATTCGGCATGCTTTGCGCATTTAGATTGATGTTCAAAGTTGTCTCTGAAAAAAAAAGTGTTGCAGAATATAAATCTATACTATCTATATCTATATCTATACTTCTATACTAATATTATAAAGAGGAAAGATTTGATTGTTTGTTTGCATCGAATAGGCTCCGAAACTACTGGACCGATTTGAAAAATTCTTTCACTGTTAGAATCCTACATTATCCCTGATGGACATAGGCTATATTAAATTTTCAAAAATCAGGGAACCTTACTAAAACTCCAATAATCTAACCCAAGGTGTAAAAAAATTACCTAAAATTTCCTTATATCGGCGTGCGCTGCGATAACTATTGATGATAGAACAAAATAATGTTCTATGACTTTTCAGAACACACAATTATCTACAAAAAATGTCGCGACAGCATATGTCCAACTATTGTAGTTATGTCACAATATGCGATTTTTTATTTTAAAAATTAAATTTAAATGCCGCCTCTAGAAAAGGCTTTTGTACCTTGTTATTCATCTTTATAAAAATAAATTAGAGCATATTCAAGACTGCTTCAATACCTTTATATTACTTCTTGAATTATTAAATTTGGACATGCCATTCGAAAGATATCACGAGTTTAAAAATGAAAGTAGGTATTAGAAAGCACGTAAGAATTGAAGAACAACTGAATTGTAGCGACCATTACCACCGGCACAGCAGCTGGCCAACTAGCTCATATACCGAAGATACCATGATCCCAACTGATGATCTATCAAACACATTTATCAATTTCCGGTAAAAACATCTTTCGCGTTAATTATCGATTAGGTAGTAGAGATTGACCTACGATAGAAATGATTTGCTCATAGCCAACTATTATTATGTTGGCCTATCGTGGGTCGGAGCTCCTGAAAATCGACTCGCGCACCGAGGGTTCCGTACAAATTTGGCAAGTTAAAATAAATCATGTGTTAGCAGAGCCCTGCTCCTAAGCAAAATGTACGTAGTTTGAGGTTGTTTTATATTGGTTACATAGACAGACTTCTTCTGACTGTATCTTTTGTTTAAGTTGACTCAATTAAGATTCAATTCTTCACAGCCCCGAAGAACCGCAGATCTTAGAATTTGGTATAAATTTCTATTTTATGGCTATATACGCATTCATGAAAAGAGAGCAGAGCCCTGCTTCTAAGCACAATGTAGGCAGTGTGGGGTAATTTTAAATTAGTGACGAATATAGACAGACATTATGTATGTCTGTCTGTGACATACATAAAATAAATAACGTCTTTTTCCCTTACGGGGTAGACAGAGTCTAAGTTGACAAGACCTCCACGTTTAGCATGATTGTGGGCGTATAGGTGGAAAGGGGAAAGGAACCAAAACAGTGATGGGTTGCTAGCCGCATCGCCTATAACATGATCCCTACGATGATCGCCGATTCCCTCGATGATGGGCTTTTACCATCTGCGCGGGAAGAGATGCAAGACAGACAGACATTAAAAAATCATATTGTTAGATTTATTTAATTATAGTTGTGCTCTTACAAGAGCTATGTTCATACCAAATTTTAAATTTCTAGGACAACTGGAAATACCTTTTCTAATGACTATGTTTCGATTAAATTGTCTCAGAGGGTTCATTTTTTCACAGCCACAAGGAACCGCAAACCTTAGTACCTATTCGGTATCCATTTTCTATTTTATATCTCTACGCGTTCTTGAGAAAAAGGGTCGTGATGGACAGACAGACAGACAGACAGACAGACAGGCAGACGGACAACGGAGTGATTTTATAAGGGTTATTTTTTTCCTTTAGAGGTAGGTACAGAACCCTAAAATATAACCCGTCGCAAAAAGAGGGGTGTATGAGAGTGAGTGTGTGTATTTAATATGTGTAATTAAGTTTTTAACCCCCGACACAGAATATATAATAGTACTAACGTACAGAATGGCCACGCTCCGCCCCGCACCTATTCGAGTTACCTCACCCCTCAAGCGCAGTCTGCCGGAAAGCTGCTGGCAACTAGTAGGGCTCGCGACGCGATGTACCTATGTCGGCCGCACGTCACAAGTTCGGGAACCTATCCTACCTACTTCATTTTATAAAACATTAGAAAATTAATGCTTTCTGAAATTATCGCGATTAATACATGAAATAACTACAGAATCATTCGCTTAAGTTTGTTGTCGTACATCTATTGTAATTGAAAATAATAAAGCTTAAAAACACAGACAGACACATTTTAAGTAAGTTTAAATAAATAGATAACGATTAAGTACATTTATTTGCACACATCTAAGCCATATCTTTAGTATATTTATGTCATTGGTAGTACTTATAATACTAGGTTTTTGCAATAGACAGCCCTGTGTATCTTACGCACACATTGACGCGTGTACAGACGACGTTGTGCCTGTGTTCATTTCAGAACGCGGATTTTGTACGTCGTGGCCGCCGTGTGCCCCGACGTCGATGTTCTGTTTGTGCAAACTAGTATATCTGAGCACGGCAAGCCTTGAGGTAGGACTCACAATTAACAGAGTAAAAACACAGTTAGTGACCAATAGCGTGAAACGTAGGGTCACGGTTGATGGGCAAGATATACAATATTAATTTATGTCGGCGAGTACATTTACTTGTGCTAAATAGCATCCTTTGAAAACAGGCAGTCTATAGAAATCGATAGGCGTATCGAAAATGCCTAGAAGAGCTTCTGGTCCATGAAAACGCTAATGAAGGGCAACCTTCCTCTGTCACTAAAGCGTAAACTCGTTGACATGTGTCGTTCCCATTCTAACCTACAGCGCTCAAACTTGATCATTAACTGAAATTCAAAATTCCAGGCTCAAGGTCTGCCAAAAGGCAATGCAGCGCAGTATTTTGGGTGTTAGAAGAACTGACCACATCAGAAACGCGGACCTGTGCTCGAAAACCCGCTAAGATCGCTAAGCTGAATTGGGACTGGGCTGGTCATGTTTGTCCCATGAATCTAGAGCGATGAGCCTCAATCGCAACCCGTTGGGTTCCGCGAAATAGCCATCGAAGCGTTGGTAGACCCAGAAGAAGATGGCGGGATGACTTGGACTCATATCAAGTGGAGTGACAGGAGCATGCCCTCGACTGCGACGGATGGCAGAAAAAAGGGGAGGCCTTTGTGCAGCAGTAGGACACTCAATTAGGCTAATATAATAACAAAAAAAAAACGCATATCAGACGCGATCACTTAATGGTTTGTAAAAAAAAGACAGAGTACCTACTGAAGTTGTTTAGTTCTTCAGCTTCGTATGAGGCCGATTGTACCTTTAATTTACAAGTACAAAAATCTTTGAAGACAAAAATCTATGTATTGTGTACGTCTTCGATTCAGCCAACCCAAACACCAGCATATATTTGTTGTTTTTGATCATTATACTTGTTTGCATGATATGCTTTTTTTCTATATATCTTACCACAAACGGCGTCAAAAGAGTAAGTTGTAATGTATTTCCAGATGGAGAAATCGCCGGTTCCTACTTTTGAAGCTAGTAGATTGGTCATAACAGTGCTATTTTTTTCAAACACCGCCATAAACTGATTCAAATTTGTCGGTCTAAAAGTTGGGGCCAGGATTTTGCGACGTGGGCGCCAAATGTTGACTGAAAAAAATAATTATATTACGAATTTATAGTAGTCTATGCAACTGTTGTATAAGTGCAATCTTAAAACGCGAAGCGGCGTGGCATGTGGCATTCGCATATTGGTTATTCATACCTCGGGCAAAGATACTTCCATTTCCAATCACACTTCGAATGTATTTTACAGTAGTTTCATCCTTCTGTAAACATTTCTTAGCGATGATTTCGGCAGCCATAGGGTCAGCAATATCTGTTGGACAGTGACACAATAATTATAATAACTCAATAAATATCCAGTTATTGTTTACCAAAGTATATATCACTAGCTTTTGCCCGCGACTTCGTCCGCGCAGAATCATAATTTGCGCTAAAACTTTTTCCTCTCTCCCATCGAAAATGTACAAAAACAGTCAAATGGAAGTCGTACTTTAGCACAAAGTATTTCGTACTACCTATTATTTTTTATACTATCCTTTTGTTTTGTGAGATATTCGAAAAATCTAATCTTATGACACCTACGTGACTTCCAAAGAACATATTTACAAAATACCAAGTTTATATTTTCTATACGGTCCTTTTATCCCGTGTGAAAATTGGAAAAATCCTCCTCTCCTCTCTCTTTGATCATCAAGGAATGTCTGCCAAATACCGAGAAACTATATTTCAAGTCAGTAAAGTTACTCTTTTTTCTTATCCCACGGGAAATTCGCAGATTCCTGAAATCAGTTTTCAGATTATCATAATTATCTACTGGTATGCCAAATTTAAAGATTCTGGTAATAATATTTAAGGATGAGAACATTTCAAAGTAATAATATAAATCCCTTTTTACTCCCCATCCCGTGGGAATTTTGAAAAGTCTTGAAATTGATTTTCAGAAGTTATGATTCTCTACTTTTGTGCCAAATTTCATGACTCTACTAATTATAGTTATGTAGACAGGCTCCCTTTTCAGTGAACTTATAAACCCCATTTATTCCCTAACCCGTGGGAATTTTAAAAAATCCCTCCGTAGTGCACCTCTATGATACATGACATACATACAGTCACGCCTCTTTTCCATAGGGGTAGGCAGAGACTACTTTGTTCCACTTGCTACGAATTTTTCATACCTCTTTCGCTTCATCCACATTCATCAATCTCTTCATACATGCTACAGAAATATTTATTTACGTTGCCTCTTTCCCATAGGGGTAGGCAGAGACTACTTTGTTCCACTTGCTACGATTTTTACATACCTCTTTCGCTTCATCCACATTCATCAATCTCTTCATACATGCTACAGAAATATTTATTTACGTTGTGGCTCTAGGAAGCTGCGATTTTTGACATGTTCATCGCTATCCCGCGGGAAAATCCGTTCAGCCGTTTTCACGTGATGCGCTCGCAAATATACGCGTGTTCTGTAATCGATTCTAAGTATCCCCAGAAAATATCTTCCGTTTGCAAAATGAATAATGTCTTCTTTCGTTCTTCTTTCTTTCCGTGTGCAGACTTTCGACCCTCCTTAGCTCCGTTGCGTTAGTTTTAAAGATCAAGCATACATAAGGACAGACAGACAGCGGTAAGCGAATTTGTTTTATAGTATGTAGTGATAAAAAAAATATTTTATTGTCAGTCCTGTTAGAAAGGTACACGCGCATCCGTACTATCTCCGTCGGCTCGTTTTTCAGTTGCGAGTACCTACTCGGTCCTGTTTAAAAATATTACGTCAATGGATTGAGTTGACATGACTGTGTAAAAATAAAAGTATTTTTAATCAAGAGCACTAAGGAGTATAATGATATCAACTTCGAAGCAAATCGCCCGCACAATAACTCTCTACCCCTTTTAAACCCCGTTAGGGGATGAATATCAAGAAAATACGAAACACGTGTTCCATCAATTCTGCTAAAGAATGTTTATGCAAAATTTGAACTAGATCGGACCAAGGAATCACGTCGCCCCATACAAACTTTGCCCTCCTTTTTCACCCCCTTAGAGGTAGAATTTCGAAAAAGCCGTTCTTATATTGTGTACACATTATTAAAGGAACCTCTGTGCAAAATTACAGCTTTCTAGGTTCAAGGGTTTCGCCTGGGCGTTGATGAGTCAATGAGTGAGTCAGGACTTTGCCTTTTATATATACAGAAGAAGATTAAATCACTATCTACCGAGAAAGAAAGTAACAGTTCTGTCATGACAGGTGACTACAGAACGCAGTCTAAGCTAGAGCAACAACCTCGAGGACGTTGTCTCAATAGCACAAGTTGACAATTTATAAACAAATCAAAATTAAATATAATTTACACGTCAGAAAAGTATAACATTATGAATTAGAATTAGCTACTTATGACCACCACACTTCTGAGCCGAAAAAAGTCCACGAGTAAGATTTCGCAATTTTGAACGTTATTTGCACCAGTTTAGACTTTTGAAGGTTAAAAACTAGTAATTTACTATAATGTTATGTGTGGTTTGGTTATTTAAACCTTGATGGCAAAGCCGATAATTCTATCGACCTTGAATTTCAACGTTGAGACAGCTATTCGAATTCTATTGCTTTTATCATCCATCTACATATACTCTTTATTTAAACGACCGATCAAGCGTCGCAAAATGCTACTCGCACATTGCACGGCATTTATTTCGTTTTTTTTTCGCATTAGAATCGTACAAAAGAGGTACCTATCTAAGAAGCAGTAAGCAACTATTAAATAACGACAGCGTAGAAAAAAAAAACATTTTTATGCCTTCACAAGTAATAATTATTCATTATCAGCGAGTGTACCGTGTTGTATGTTTATACCAAAATTTAATTAGTTGTCGATTCGCGGTACGCACAGAGCTCGGAGGAATAAGGCACAGAGCCTTCAATGCACGAGTCGACTAACACTTTGCAGACTTTATTAAAACGTTGCTCGATGAAAAGACACTCCTATGTACCTTTTTTTTGAAGCAGAAAAACGAAGCATGGACAGCTTGTAAACACACATTTTTTTACTATAACAACCACCATTTGTGGCCAAGAGCCACGGTGCAAACCGGTAGCCGTATCGTTTTGTTATTGTTGCTGTCAACAAACTTCCATACTACTGTCCAAAGAACACCGGCGGCCGCGCCTCCCGATCAATTAATCATCGTATGTTTTAAAAGCAAAAAACGTACAATCTGCCTCGCCTCCGTCATTATGGGCCTGTTTCACCACTCCTTAACAGTCAGTTATTTATGATGACGTCTCTGTCTGTTTCGTAGTAATAAATAGAGACGGAATCATAGATAACTGACAGTTAAGGAGTGGTGAAACAGGGCCTTAGTCTTATGACCTAACAACCTACTAATATTATAATTGTGTTATTTAATTACTTCCGTAATTTCAACCTATCATGGTCCAGGCGAACAAAACTCAGGGTATAAGTTAGAATTAACTAATAATAATAAGATAAATCGATCCATTTAGTACTTAGGCAATAGTACTTATTTATTAAAAAAACAGATTTTGCCCGCGACACCGTCTGCGTGGAATTAGAACTTTGGGTAGGTTATATTTAGTGGCAAATATTCAGGCGTACTTTCACATAATAATAAGAATAATATTAAATGAATTCACATAAACCCAATGACATTACAATAAAAAAACATAATACATACATACATATAAAAATTCTTGGAATGTTAAAAGTCTTCAAGTCGACGACTGACAAGAAGCTGCGCACGATCGGGACAGTTGGCGTGCTCTCGTTTCGGAGGCCAAGACCCTATTTGGGTCCCTGAGCCTGGTTAGTTAGTTATACATACATATCGTCACGACTCTTACCCACAAGGGTAGGTAGAGACTACTTTGTTCCACTTGCTACGATCCTGACATACCTCTTTCGCTTCATCCACATTCATCAATCTCTTTATAGGTACGAGTACATGCTCGTCGGTTTCGGGTAGTCTTGACCTGACCTTTTTCCAAAACGTCCCCAAAACACCAAACCTAAACCTCTCCGATATTCACCTCCGATATTCAGCTTTATATTAATGCATCAAGTATCTAGTAATTTATTAAGATTTTATTCGTTCAACTCCAATTTAACCCCCCTTCCTTCCACCAGTTTTTTATGTACTTAACTTAAAAAATCACAAAAACACAAAGTGTGAGGTCATTTTATATTGGTTTCTATATAGAAAGACATGTACTGTACCTACCCCATATTTCATGGGGGCAAGGCAATTTGTATAAAAATAACATAACATTTCTTATTTTTACAATTATTTACTTCGCCAAGTTCTTATAAAATCCAGTCTTAGCAGAGCTCTGCTCTTAAGCAAAATTTAGGCAGTGTGAGGTCATTTTATATTGGTTACTTATATAGACAATAGTAGATTGTACAACAAGAGCATAAAACAAGCCATTTTACCCGAGACGTTCATATAGCCACCCGAGCCGGTACGGCGAGGGTGGATAGACACGTCGAGGGGAAAATGGGTTTTATGAACGAGTTATACACTCTGCTTTTCACTTAGATTGCGAAGAAACAAAACAAAAACATTGCAAAAAAAAAAAAAAAAAAATGTGACATTGGAACAATTCGATATATTTAATGGTTTTTCCTGGCAAATTGACTGTGTTAGGAGTCAGTGTTATTTTCTCTTCACTTGACGAAATCATTGAATATTAATCGTAAAAGAGTAACAAATTGCAACATAAATCCTACTAAGCGAAAATAGGACGTTCCTGCCTGAGTTCCCGCCAATTAACTTTTTTTTTCTTTTTTTTTAAACGTGATACTGCGGTAAGGTTCGAGTAGGCAGGTGTTGATTTATATTTTAAAGTTTTATTTTTCATGTACTTATTTGTTTCAATAATGACTTGTCAAATTATTGTTACTACCTAGTTTTAGGTTCTAACTAAACAGTTTAATAGACCGCAGATTATAATAAAAAAAAACCTTAAAAAAATAAACAAAATATATGCTGTCGTAAATTTTTAGTGATTGTTTGTGGCTGTTGGCACCCGATTGTCTTGGTCTTAGACGAAGATTTTATTTTATGCACAAGAGCATAAAATGCCATTTTATGCAGCCTACATCCAACATAAAGTCGAACTTTTTGAGAATGAGACGTGAAAACAAATATTAAATAAAAAAAAACTACTTACTAGATCTCGTTCAAACCAATTTTGGGTGGAAGTTTGCATGGTAATATAATAATGTATATATTTTTTTAGTTTTATCATCCTCTTATTTTAGAAGTTAAGGGGGGGCGACACATTTTACCACTTTGGAAGTGTCTCACGCGCAAATTATTCAGTTTAGAAAAAAATTATATTATAAACCTCAATATCATTTTTAAAGACCTATCCATAGATCATCATTATCATCATCACCAGCCTATACACGTTCCACTGCTGGGCACAGGCCTCCTCTCAGAATGAGAGGGCTTGGGCTATAATTTCCCACGCGGGCCCAGTGCGGATTGGGAACTTCACACACACCATTGAATTGCTTCGCAGTTGTGTGAAGGTTTCCTCACGATGTTTTCCTTCACCGAAAAGCTCATGGTAAATTTCAAATGAGATATCGCACATAAATTCTGAAGTGCGAAAAACTCAGAGGTGCGTGCCCGGGATTCGAACCCACGACCCTCTGCTTGAGAGGCCACAGGTCAAACCACTAGGCTACCACGGCTTTTTATCCATAAATACCACACACGTATGGGTTTGATGAAAAAAAAAATTTTGAGTTTCAATTCTAAGTTTGGGGAACCCCAAAATTATTCTTTTTTTTCTATCTTTGTACGATAATCTTAATGCGGTTCACAGAATACATCTACTTACTAAGTTTCAACAGTGTAGCTCTTATAGTTTCGGAAAAAAGTGGCTGTGACATACGGACGGACAGACAGACAGACAGACAGACAGACATGACGAATCTATAAGGGTTCCGTTTTTGCCATTTGGCTGCGGAACCCTAAAAAACCGCATTCGGTTTGGTGCAGTAGTTTTTGCGTAGCTCAGTAACAAACATACAGACAGATAGAGTGAGAAAATTTCTAAAAATGGTATTTTTGGCTTCTACAGTGCTTATAGAGACCCTCAATTTATTTTTTCTTTAATATCTCCCATGTGCAGACATTGACCTGTTACAATTTTTATATAAGTAATATAATATGTAATTTTATTAAATATTGTATAAAATATACTTACTAAGATATAACGTATTCAGCATCCATACTGTGGAAAGGCCACCGTTCTCTATAGCTTTTCGTCCCATCTTTTGAAGTCCACTCATACGGTCTGTGTGCAAAGCATTAATTTAATTACAAAAATATAAAAGTAAAACATGATAAATGGAGCAGCAACCAGAGGCTCCGCTAAAATGAATTAAATTGTACCTACTATAAATAAGAAATTACAAAAACTAATCTTAAATTAAGTGACAGCTGCTCGATGTTAGAGACGAAAGTAAAGTATTTTATTAATTATGCGCTAGGTTAACGTGCGTCACCACAGCACAGGGACCTTCTCAATCCTAGGTCGGATGAAGTGCCTGCCGACTCGGCGGTCTTCTTCATATCGATACGTAGTACATAATGAAATGACTTTTTTTTTTTTTTTTACATAAAATAGGCTTACGTTTGACCTCAATCTCGCTTGATGGAAGGCTTGATATAATGCATTATATATTGTTGTATGCCTATCCTTTCTTACTTTAATTTGCCATTGTCACGGCACAGTCAAAAATAGGTGCATGTACGTGGTAAGGTTCAAAAGTTTCCGGCCTAATAATGAAAATTAACGTTTAGGTTAAAAAAAATATTTTTATTTTTCAATGTAGTCTCCTCCTATTGTTATACATTTTTCAGATCGTTTGATTAACATTTCTATGCCTTTAAAATAATATTCGGAAGTTTTGTCTTCGAAATGCTCGAAAACTGCA
Organism: Pandemis heparana; assembly: GCA_963854515.1. Lineage (NCBI taxonomy): Eukaryota > Metazoa > Arthropoda > Insecta > Lepidoptera > Tortricidae > Pandemis > Pandemis heparana. The sequence goes on from OY978010.1 coordinate 7,376,025, forward strand.
GCAGCGACCTCATCATCGGACGAAAATTTTCTCCCCCTTAAGTCCGATTTAAGTTTAGAAAATAAAAAATAGTCGCTTGGGGCTAGATCAGGGCTGTAAGGTGGGTGACGGATTGTTTTAAATCCACATTTAGATATAGCCGCCTTTACAACTGCAGCCGTGTGGACAGGCGCATTGTCATGAAGAAGACGGACACCCCTGCTGAGTTTTCCTCGACGTTTAAGCTTTATTGCTTCTCGCAACTGGTCTATAAGGCAAGCATAGTAACTGCCGTTTACTGTCTGATTGCGTTCTTTGATATCTATAAGCAATATCCCTTCGCAATCCCAAAATATTGTGGCCATTATCTTTTTGGTAGATGGCACACCTTTGCCTTTCGAGGGGGTGCTTCCCCAGAACGACGCCACTCCATCGACTCTCTTTTCGAAAGAGGATCATAGTATAAGACCATAGTTTCGTCTCCGGTAACAATGGACTGGATAAATTCACTCTCACATGACTTGAACTCCTCTAAAAGTTCCTTGGAGCACGCCACTCGTTCAGCTCGCTGAGCACTCGAGAGAAGTTTCGGGACCCATCTTGCACTAACCTTATTCATGTTTAGATGGTCGTGTAGAATCCTAAGGACTGTTATTTTCGTAAGTCCCGTTCTTGACGCTATTTCCTTCGTCTTTAGTCTTCTGTCCTTCAGTACCTCTTGTTCGACTAAATCGACGTTATCTTGCGTAAGAACCTCAACAGGGCGGCCTGGTCGGGGTTCGTCATCGATGGACTCACGCCCTAAACGAAACTGCTTACACCAATCCTTAACAGTCGAAAACGAAGGGGAGGAATTCCCGTACACGTTATCTAACCTTTCTTTGATTATAGTTGGACTTATGCCTTCCTTTGTCAGAAATTTTATCACTGATCGATACTCCAATTTGAACATTGTACAAATTACACCGCTTTTTATATTTAAATCAAAGAAAATTTTATGAAAACGAAAGTTACAAACCACGAAATTATCCACACAATAGCTGAATAAATGACAAATAAAATGACATTCATTTGTTTCTTGTTTTCTTCTTTTAAATATATACGGCCAGGAACTTTTGAACCTTACTGGTATAAAAAATATAAAAATACTTTGTATTCGTATTTTTATTTTTAGTATAAGACTATTTTAGTTTTGGACGGAGTACCTATGACTATTATTCTAACACTGGGGTTAATAAACTGTAGTGTAATCAAGCACCTAAGCAGCAGTGCAAGCACTGCTGTGTTCCGGTGTGGATGTAAGACAGCCGGGGAAATTACAGGCATGAGAAGCATTTCATTTTAGCCCTCTAGGTTGGCAACGCATCTGCAATCCCTCCGGGGTTGCGGGTGTCTATGGGCAGTGGTGATCGCTTATCATCAGGTGACCTACTTGCTCGTTTTCCTTTCTATTCGTATAAAAAAAAAACCTGAATCATAATCTGAAATGCATCTGTATGCGTTTATTTGAGATCAAGCAGTCACAGTTATGTTTTGACCAGTGTTGTTATGGATATCCATATCCGTAACCGAAACTATCGGATATCCGAAATAAAAAAATATCCGTAACCGTAACCGAATCCGAAATAAAAGTTTTGGATAGTTTCGGATATGGCGGAGTCTAACTAAATACTAACTCGTACGAATTAAGGGTGCGACCACAACGCCGCTTAAAAAACGGTGACGTTACGGAATCGCAACAAAACGTATGAAGAAACGGTGAGAAAACGTGACGCATACGACACGTCACTGCGTATACGCGGCGGTTTGGTCGCACCCTAACTGTGCACTCCGCTGGAATGCGACACCTCTCCCGCTACCTAATGACGTCACAGCGCGAGGTGCCCAGCTAATTCGTACGGGTTATACTTTATAGTAAATATGACACGTCGTGACAAGTTATTGTTTTTGCCCGGCCAGCAACTTAAGAGCAGTGTTGTTATGGATATCCATATCTGTAACCGAAACTATCGGATAATCCGAAATAATTTAATATCCATAACCGTAACCGAAACCGATATTATATTTCACCAATATCCATATCCATATCCGGCTCCGAAATTATACATCCATAACATCCCTGGTTTTGACCACGTATCCCCTAGTTCAATTCCTTTAAAAACATCTTTCATTTGTCTATGCATTATGAACTTGACCGAATTAAATTAACATAAATAATATGCAAAAATTAACATTGAACTAGTGTTACATCAAAAAGGTCAATGTAAAAAAACCGGTTCAACGGAAACTTAGGAGTTTCGACACAATCGTGACATCACCAACGGCACAAGCAACGCTTAATTCGTGCGTTAGCAAATTTTGTAGGTATCCACATTCTAACTTTTAAACTTAATATTGTTTTAAAACTCATACACGTACAGATTGCCATTTGAACTACCAACGCATTCGGAAAGACCCTCATGTCAAAAAGAAATTTTGAAAACTTAAATTTGGTAATTATAATATATGAAAACTAACAAAAACGCCTTTAATTTGTCAAAAATGTTCACTGCTAAAGTTAGAACTTACTTTATTTATTTATTTATTTTTAAATATTTACCTAAACGTCCAACGTTATATAAGAGTTGATAATTCATATTTTATATTTTTTCTCAATTTTGGGCTCAGCCATTAACGAGGAGTAATACCTAATTTACAGCATTTGAAGGCGCTAGGCGCCTTAATCCGGCTTTGTCGCATAATTTTTTCTCAATGGACGTCATAATAACTATCTGCGTGCCAAGTTTCAGCGCAATCGTTTTTTAGTTTGAGCTATGTTATAACAAATCAGTCAGTCAGTAACTTTTATTTACATAAGGATAAGGATGATCAGTTAATGATAAAGCATAAATACACTACAATATATATTTTTTTATGTGATAAGGAAGGCAAACGAGCAAGTGGGTCACCTGATGGTAAGCGATCACCACTGCCCATAGACACCCGCAGCCCCGGAGGGATTGCAGATGCGTTGCCAACCTAGAGGGCTAAGATGAAATGCCTCTTGTGCCCGTAATTTCCCCGGCTGTCTTACTCTCCACACCGGAACATAGCAGTGCAAGCAAAATGTATTTTATGGCAATCACCGCACTGTTACAGTTACAGTACAGTACTGGTGAAAATAAATAACCATTTTAGATTAAGAGGAGTCATTATTCGACTTGTTTGACCGTCACCTTTTTTGTGGCAAGCCTTGGGCCATATTTAAAGTCCACTGCTGTCTAACGCCTTGAGCAGTGAAATTACTTAGGCATAGAGTATTATCTAGGTACTACAGCTCATTAGTCTTACTTGGAGCACGATTTATAGTATTATTTTTTGTTCGAATACACGTACACTATATCGGCATTTTGCGTTCAATCATTGGTAAGTACTCAGTTTTTGTCAGTTTTGATTGTAATTTTATGTTATCTGTGTATGCACTTTCTAAACACACCGCTGTTGCTTGCAATTGAACATAAACATCGACATATCATGAGACAGGCCCTAACAATATAATGAGAATAAAATTGAATCAAAAAATTATGACTTTGAATTTTGTTCTTTTAAGGTGGCCAGTTTCAAGCCATGGTGGTTTACAATAATACAACTTAAAGGATAGATTTATAAGATAACTTTACTAACCTTCATCGTTTCCACTGAACAAATATGAGTGTCCAATGACCGGATATGATTTAAAACCGGACGGTATATTTTTGGCGATCTTATACAATCTGCGCCTCTGAAATCTATAGTACCAAATCCATGTCAACAAAGAAATAAAAAACAGTTGCCAAATCATTTTGTCACTAACAATTGCACTCAGATTTAAAGAGTTTAAAATCTTAAATGTTACATAAAACTACCGTAAAAATATACAAAAATATATTTTTAAATAGAAAATCTATATTGATGCTCTGGATCCAAGCTCAAATGTAATACAATACGAAATGGCGTTGACGAACTATTTTCAAACTTTAGGTTGACCTTTAAATTTTCATGAAAAAATGTTAACAACATTGGTTTTTCTTTTGCACGTGTCGAGTATGTTAAATATTTTTAGTTTACAATACATTTTGGTACGGGAGGTTGTTTTCATGAAAGCTAATAATTTCATTCCTGTTATAACATTTTTTTATTACGAGAGGTTTCCACATACAGGCACAGGTTTCTCTTTAAAATATCTATGTAAAAATTGTATGTTGTATGCTATCAAAATTTTGTAAACAACCGGACAAGTAAGTAGTAAGACGATCATGATGAAATTGTGCTTACCATGAAACAAATAGTACCTAAGTACATTACTGCAGAGGCCGGGAAATAGCAATTCGTGGATGAGTAGGTAGATAAGTTTGACGCATAAGGCGTAGGTGAGTCCGTCAATAAATACGAATCCACAAATTGCCGTTTCCGCCGAAGCATGTTTTGTATTTTTTTCCAATAATGCGAGGAAACAATATAATTATATTTCACTGATTTGAAATTGAACAAAATCAACGAAAATGTTTTACTCCCGCAACAGAGTACTTGTAATTTCTCCATATTTTTTCTGATAATGCCAGTTCATTCGAAAGTATATTCGACCAATCTCAGAATTGCAAACATTTGCGTGAGTGGGCTATTACTCTAAATATGATCAAATACGAGTGTAAATATTTTTTTTATATTCAGTGTATAACTTTGTCGAAAGGTTTTAGAAGGATTTAGGTTTATAATTATTGTTTATTTATCATACCTACTTATTTTATTTTCCAAATACTTGTTGTTCGATTAGGTACCGTAGCCTGTCCGCACGCTACCTGTGTCTTAACCTCCTGGATCCCCCGGTCCTCACTTGAGGACATAACATTTCAAAAAATCTACAGCTAAATGTCAAACCCGCTTAAAAAATTAATACGAATAGAACGTTTTCGAACGAAACTGTCAACCTAAAAAAAATAAGGACCAAGTCATAGATGGCCAATTAGCGATCGGAGCCGCTTTACATGTGACACCGCCGGCCACACCGTGCCCCGCGGTAAGTAAATCCAGATTTATCTCACTAAAGTCTAATTATATATTTTTGTTTTGTTTTGATTAGTAAATTTTTGGTATATTTCGCATGTTAGTAAGTTAATTTCCTCCAGAAAATTTAAAATCTTTAGCTTTATGCAGGTTTGAAGTTTATGTACTCGTGCGAGTACAAGCGGTTATAACATTGTAGTTTATGTTCTCGTGCGAGTACAAGCGGTCTTAACGATGTAAGATATGTTGATATTATATGAAAGTTAACTATGTTTTTCTTGCGATGTTCAGGCTTAAAGGACTATGAAATAAAGGAGTACTTCAGTTTCGACCAATCCGACGATTTTTCCGAGGGCGACGATGCCTATGTCAAAAATAATCTTGAATGGTACATAATGGCTCCGGTATATCTGATTTTAAAGATTATTAATTAAAATTGATGACAGTTTTCTGCAAAAAAATGATTTTAGGAACAAATTGGACTGCCATTCTGAAACAAATAAATCTTTTGGACTAACTTTAATACGTAAAATACGTACGTACGCACTATTATTCCATTTTTACTTGTAGATAGTTTATTTCAGAGGAGTTTCTTTTTGTTACTGACGTTATTTTTTTTATTATGATACTGAATGTATAAGCCTGTGCTATAATATGTACAAATAAATAAAATTTGTAAGAATATATGGAAATAAAGTTCATTCATTATTGTATTTCATTTTATTTGATACTGTCTCGAGTGAGGACAATGTCCTCATGTACTCGTCTGAGGACATAAGGAAAAATACAGGGGAAAACACCATGTTTTTTTTTACTAATTTTCCGATATTAAGGGATACCTATTAAGTCGATTTTTGTAAAGAAATATCAGTTCCGGCAAAATCGATACCCCCAGGATCCAGGAGGTTAAAACTTGTTTCTCATTTTACAATGACAAGCAAAAATAAAGGGTCGCCTTCTATACAAAGTTGTATGAAAAGTGACCCGTTTTTTTTTCTCGTGAGTATAGTTAGGAGTGGATTACATTATGTGTCATTTAAAATCCCGCTGCCGCTGAAGTGTACACCAATGACTTCAACTTTTTAAATTTGCGTTAGCCTATATCTAGGAACTTCGTGTAGGTCCTATTTTTGCTACAGTAAAGCATACATTTCTGAGCATAGTGAAGAAAAAATATATTTATGGTGATAAAATCGTGACTGCCTCCTGGTTAAGTCACACTTAAAAAAATGTCGTTGTTAACAATGAATATTTAAAGTTTTAAATTATACTAATTCTTGTCTTCTTGTGTCGTTTTGTGGATTTTTTTTCACAACAGCGACACATACATGCATGTAACAACTGCTAAGTTCATGAGCAGTGTCATCTGATTCGTACCTGCATGGCTTCTTCTTACTACATACGTGGTAAGGTTCAAAAGTTTCCGGCCTAATGATGAAAATTAACGTTTAGGTTAAAAAAAATATTTTTATTTTTCAATGTAGTCTCCTCCTATTGTTATACATTTTTCAGATCGTTTGATTAACATTTATATGCCTTTAAAATAATATTCGGAAGTTTTGTCTTCGAAATGCTCGAAAACTGCAGCAGCGACCTCATCATCGGACGAAAATTTTCTCCCCCTTAAGTCCGATTTAAGTTTAGAAAATAAAAAATAGTCGCTTGGGGCTAGATCAGGGCTGTAAGGTGGGTGACGGATTGTTTTAAATCCACATTTAGATATAGCCGCCTTTACAACTGCAGCCGTGTGGACAGGCGCATTGTCATGAAGAAGACGGACACCCCTGCTGAGTTTTCCTCGACGTTTAAGCTTTATTGCTTCTCGCAACTGGTCTATAAGGCAAGCATAGTAACCGCCGTTTACTGTCTGATTGCGTTCTTTGATATCTATAAGCAATATCCCTTCGCAATCCCAAAATATTGTGGCCATTATCTTTTTGGTAGATTGGCACACCTTTGCCTTTCGAGGGGGTGCTTCCCCAGAACGACGCCACTCCATCGACTCTCTTTTCGAAAGAGGATCATAGTATAAGACCATAGTTTCGTCTCCGGTAACAATGGACTAGATAAATTCACTCTCACATGACTTGAACCCCTCTAAAAGTTATTCATGTTTAGATGGTCGTGTAGAATCCTAAGGACTGTTATTTTCGTAAGTCCCGTTCTTGACGCTATTTCCTTCGTCTTTAGTCTTCTGTCCTTCAGTACCTCTTGTTCGACTAAATCGACGTTATCTTGCGTAAGAACCTCAACAGGGCGGCCTGGTCGGGGTTCGTCATCGATGGACTCACGCCCTAAATGAAACTGCTTACACCAATCCTTAACAGTCGAAAACGAAGGGGAGGAATTCCCGTACACGTTATCTAACCTTTCTTTGATTATAGTTGGACTTATGCCTTCCTTTGTCAGAAATTTTATCACTGATCGCTACTCCAATTTGAACATTGTACAAATTACACCGCTTTTTATATTTAAATCAAAGAAAATTTTATGAAAACGAAAGTTACAAACCACGAAATTATCCACACAATAGCTGAATAAATGACAAATAAAATGACATTCATTTTTTTCTTGTTTTCTTCTTTTAAATATATACGGCCAGGAACTTTTGAACCTTACTGGTACTTATTCTAAAAATATTCATTTATTCATTCATTGCAAAGTCAAGTACATTATTAAAAGATGTTAGATATATGAGATTAGTAGGCAAGTACATGACGCCCTGCAAGGGCACACAATAGTAATTTATCACTAAAGTCAAAAATTATTAATTAACAATGTCAAAAATACAATAAAATTAGATGTCATGCCTTATAAAATATTGATTAAATCTGTGAATTATAAAATAAAGTTAAAGAGTTGTAAAATTTTGATTACTGACAGAGATACAGGGAAAAGAGTAATGTACAGTAAAGATAATAAGAACAAACGCATGTCAGTTACCCACACCATTAATATTTTAGTTTATAAATTAATTATTAAAATCAGGATGTCAAAGAGTATTTTCATTTGGAATTCAAATTTAATTTAGTTTGACTAGCTCTGTAGTATTATCATTTAAAAACTCATTAACTATATAGTAGCACTTCTCAATTAAAAAGGTTTTCAATTTGTTTTTGAAAATGCTCATTTTCAATTCGTTTCTTAAGGATTCTAGGATTTTATTTGCTATTTGGACACATTTATATTGAGGACCCTTTTTGAACATGGCTAGGTTAGCTTTTGGTAGTACCAATTTGTTCCTGTATTGCGTTCTAGTTGTGTCAATTTCTCTGCTTGCCCTGAATAGTTCAGGATGCTGACGAACAAAAAGTGCTGATTCAAGTATATAAATTGAGGGTAGGGTTAATATTTTATGTTTAATAAAGTGCTGACGGCAACTATCTGGTATATGGATGTTTGCTATAATACGAATGCACTTTTTCTGCATTACAAACAGTTTTTCGGCATCCGAGCTACCACCCCACAGTACCACGCCATACCGGAGCCAGGCGAACGCGTACGCGTAGTAGGCAGACAAAGCACACTCAGTATCCGTGTTCACTTTTAGGACGCTTAGGGCATAGATAAATTTAGATAATTTAGTTTTTATATTTTGAATTTGAGCTCGCCAGTTTATACTCGAATCGATAGTAATACCTAACAGTTTGAATTCTGATACTTTTTCAATTGTAATGTCTTTAAGTTTTAATTCTAATTCTAAACGTGTTTTCTGTATTGGCTTAAATTGCATAATTTTAGTTTTTTTTTATATTTAGCTCCAAATTGTTGTCTCCCAGCCATTCGTCTATTTCATTTAAAGTAAGTGCAAGTTTTCAGTTACATTCAGTGCTATTTGTGCCACTGACTAACAGTGAAACGTCATCAGCAAACATGACACATGTCGTTTCCGAGTCTAACACCATAGAAAGGTCATTAACATAAACCAAAAACAGGAGACATGCACATACGCTTCCCTGTGGAATGGAGCAAGTAGTGATACGCATCCCTAAATTATACAATTTCGCCAATAGGACATCGTGGGAGACTCTGTCATATGCTTTTGTCAAAGCAGGCCAACGCCATATTTTTTGGCATTGATATGACCCAAAACCTCACATACATACCTATAAACCGCGAGGGATGTTGAGCATTTTTTTCTGAAGCCGTATTGGTTTTTGTTAAATAGTTTGTATTTCTCTAAAAAACTGTAAACTCGATTTGACATACATTTTTCAAAGATTTTAGAGATTGATGGAAGAAGCGCTATAGGGCGATGTTGGCTAGGGTTTGTTGCATCACCACCTGTCTTTAGTAACGGTTTAATTTTTGATATTTTTAATTGTTCAGGGAAGGTTCCTTCGGCAAAACATTGATTTATCAAATAGGCCAGAGGTTTTGCCAGCTCATTTTCACACAGTTTTATGAGCGTCGATGGTATTACGTCATACCCGTAACTTTTTTTATTTTTTAGTGGTCTAATAATTTTTGTTACTTCTAGGTCTGTAACTGGGCGTATGTATATCGAGTTTACTGCTGGGGTCGGCATTTCGCGGGAGCGACCGCGCCGCGGGTTCGTGCCAGGGACTGATGACTCGCCCACCGAGGCAAAATAATCATTTAAAACGTTTGCTATCTCTTTAGGTGATTTTATAGGCAGAAGTGTCAGCGGTTTTTATAGTCATGTTTTTGAAGTTTCTATCTTTCTTTTTATTAAATGTACTGTTCATAATTCCCCACATTGTTTTAGTTTTATTTTTTGAGGATTTGAATTTCCGCAAGTAGTTTATTCTTTTTAAGTTTTTATGCATTTCTTTAAAATATGTTCGTAATGTTTGTAGTAGTTTTTAATTAATTCATTTTTAATCTTGTTGACTAGTATTTTCAATTATCTTTTGTGTTTACATGATTTTTTCAAACCTTTCGTAAGCCAAGTATTTGTGCCATTTGTTGTATTCAATTTTATATATTTTTGTGGTAAGTGTTTATTTAGTGCTGCTAGTAATTTACTGTTAAATAGATTGTAGTTTGTGTTTACATCGTTTTTATCTGAAATTATTGTGTCCCAATCAATGCTCGATAATGTTTGCCTAAAAAGTAACATATTTTTTTCGCTTTATATTCTAGTTTTGGTGTACCACGGATCCCGTCGTGTCTGTGAGATTTGACTTTGCATTTGAAAAAAAACACTTTTGTGGTCCGATTTGCCATGGTCCGCTACCTCAACACTGTAATTGTTTGGGTTGCCATTTGTGAATATCAGGCCAATGCATGAGCTAAAGTTTCCAATTTCCCTCGTAGGTTTATTAACAATTTGTCTTAAATTATAGCTTAACATTAAATCCTTTAGTCTTTTAGAAATATTACAATTTGAGAGAACATTTATGTTAAAATCACCTACAACGAGAATGAGTTTGTTTCTTTCTTTTTGTTTGACTTTTTGAAGTACTTTATTTAAGGAGTTAAAGAAAATTTCCATCTCACGGTCTGGTCTGTAAATATTAATTAGTAATATATTGTGTTCGGGTAATTCTACTGCACAGCACTCGAAAACAAACTCGCATGACAATTCAGCAATATCTAATCTCTCAACGTATGAGGTTCCTTTTCGTAGTAGTACTGCTACTCCACCGCCCTGGCGCTGTTCACGGTAGAAAGCTGCAGCAAACTCGTAGCCATTGATTGTTATAATATCCTCTTGATTTTTAGAGATCCATGTCTCCGAGATGCAAGCCACTGATACATTTATATCTATTAAGAATTATTCTATAATGTGACTTTTGTTCTTTAAACTCTGTACATTTTGAATTAGAATTTTAGTTTTATTTACGAAAAGTAGGATCTTCATTTCTTTCTTGTTCATTTGAAATGCCAGTAGAAGAAGTTGTGTGCTGGTTTTGCTGCATGTTTATTCGTTGGTTTTCTATTTTTTTTCCATTTCCAGTCGTTTTAGGGGTAGATGGCGGTGTTTGGCTTGTATTTATTTGTTCCGGTGTAAATTCCTTTCCATTTATAAATAATTTATTGTTTCTTATTATTGCATATTTCCCTTCGCGTCGTGCCTTTATTAGGGTATCTTTCAAGGTTTTCCTCTCCTCTAAAGATTTGCTATCCAGAAAACTAGAAACCCCGTAGCCCGTATTCCTGAAAAGATGTGAATTTTGGAGTACATAATTAGTCATTCTTTTGCTCAGGAATTCAATTTTTAAAGGACGACGCTGGCCCCTTTTGCCAATCCTAGTGATTCCTTCAATATAGCCGTTTATGTTTATATTTAGAACATCGTAAAATATATTATCTATTCGTTGGCATAGCTGCGATTCCGTTTCATGCTGGTATTCATCCAGGCCGAAGAAAACAATTTTGTTGTGAAGTTTATTTTCTGTTTCCTGTCTAGGATTTTTTGATTTTCCAAAGTGTTTTTTAGCTCTCTTACTTCATGTTGTAATTTTAAATTTTCTTTCTCGAGTTTTTCTATTTTTTTGTTAGTTGTTTTAATTTCTGTTTGTAGTGTTTCTTGTTTTATTTCTGATGTAGTAAGGTTTTGTGTTATTTCTTGTTTTAGTTTACTGACTATGGTATTTATTTCCTTTTGTAGTGTATTATGAAGCTCATTAAAATGGTCTTGTTGTTCTGGCTTAGTTTATAATCCAAAAAGTTGCTTATTTGTTCCAGTAGTGTGGCCGACTGATCATTTGTGGTAATCTGGGTTTGGGGGAAAGATTCGAAACTTTTATTACATGCGCTTGCGCCGACAACTACGCTTTCGTCTTGAATTAACAGCTCGTCTACAGACATTGTCGTATCGTTGAGACAAGGCATGTTACGGTTTCGAACTGGCGTATAGTCATCGCGCCTCCTCCTCGTTATCCCACTATCGCAGGTGGGGCATCGCCAAGATTGCTTTAGTACGTGAGTGTGTTCCCTGAAGTAGGCCGATGTCATGTTTGTACACGAATAGTGGTAAATACCTTTGCAGGCGACGCATATTAATGCCTCCAACCTTATGTTTATTGGTTGTGTACACGCTAAACAGTTCATCTTTCAGCTTAGTGGTTATTTATATTCTAAGTAAAGATAAATTAAAACTTGCGTGCCGAATAGAGACGGCTAGTCTATCTTGCGCGCAACACAGCACTCACGTGCTCTCGCGCTATCCGCACGGCTATCTACTCTGCGTTTCCTCGGTGGCTAGCAATACCTATGCGTTGCCCGAGAAAAGAGCCAGATCTATGGTCCCCTGTGAAAGAAAGAAAGAAAGAAAGAAAGAAAGAAGACATTTATTCATTTTGCAAGACACACAAATATAAGAGCATGTACACACAATTTTATAGAAAAAACAAACGACAGTAAAAAAACCAGACATGAAAATTTGATCATCAGCGTTGTGTTGTGTCTTCGCAAAAGTGAAACGGTCGCTGGCTCAGCATTACGCTGAGGTGTTAGACACCTGCAGCACTGATTTTCAGCCAGAACCGCTGTGGGTTTTGATATACTTTTTTTAAAGTCTTAAAAAGATTTTTGGCGAAGCAAAGCCCAGGGTCTCCACAGCAAAAGCCGCAAATACGTAACTGTCAGCCATATTAGCGTATTTGCGGCGTTTTGCTGCTTCGGCCGTTGCAGCCGCTGCATCCGCTCTCAATGATGTCGAAGGCAAGTTGGGACGGTGCTAGAGAGTCCAGGCAGTGGCATCTCAAATGACCTTCCCATATGACTGGGCACGAGTGTCATGCCGTCGGGTCTCTTACCATCTTCACGTGCCAGTCCAGCTGGCTCTAGAGTTGATGGCACGTTGATGCTGGAAACAGCCCGATGGATTATGTCATTGAGGCAGGCGTGGCCGGACAAGCGGCCGGCGCTTTTGGAGCAACTGAGGCCGTGGTGACCCAAACGATCCAAATGAGTGCCTCAATGCCAACGATGTGGTTCGAAGAGAGTCGCAACGAGTATGTAATTGGTTAAGAAAATTTTAAAAAGCAATTGTTTAAAAAAAACTATGGCGTCATCAATACATCAATACATCTATATACGAGTACATAGGTATAATAAAGCTGAAGAGGGTCGAGTCTGTACATGGAAGATATAAAACAAATGGCTGGGGATACTTAGAATCGATAACAGAACACGTTTCAACAGTTTTTAGATTTTTGTCTGTTTGTTTGTTTCTCTTTGCGAGCGCATCACGTGAAAATATATCTATACACTGTGAAATGATGTGCTACTCCTCTATCGTATTGGATAACTGTAAGGATAGATGTATGTGATTATTAAATAAATAAAAAAAAAAAAAAAAAAAAAAAGGCTGAACGGATTTTGATACAAATTATATTAAACTGTCAACAAAATTCCCGGCCAGGCACAGCCACTTTTTATCCCGGAAAATCGCATAGTTCCTGCGGGATAGCCATAAGCGAATTCTCCGCAGGCGGAGGCGGGCAACAGCTAGCACATATACATACAGATGAACGAGACGATGCAAGTGACGGGGAGTGACTTTTATATTCTATGTGAAGCTGTGGTAGCCTAGTGGTTTGACTTGTGACCTCTCAAACAGAGGATCGTGGGCTCGAATCCCGGGCTCGCTCCTCTGAGTTTTTCAGAATTTATGTGCGAACAATGACTTATAATAAAATATTTTATTTATTTATATTTGAAATTTTGTCATGAACTTTTCGGTGAAGGAAAACATAGTGAGGAAACCTGCACACCTCTGCAAAGCAATTCAATGGTGTGTGTGAAGGTCCAAATACGCACTGGACCCGCGTGGGACCTGTAGTCCAAACCCTTCTATTCTACTAGAGAGGAGGTCTAATGCCAGAAGGCACGCCGAATTACGCGATATTTTATAAACACAAAAAGTGACGACAATACTCGTATTGTATTGAAATTGTATCGAATTCAGAATAAAAGGGCAATATTTGTGTTAAAGCTCCTCATATTCGACGTCAGTAGCCTTTAACTGTTAAGTAATAAAAAAAACCGAATTGAGAACCTCCTCCTTTTTTTTGAAGTCGGTTAAAGCACATAGAATAAAACACTTACTAATTTTATACCTTTATTTAGTGACTAGCTGTTGCCCGCGACTTCGTCCGCGTGTGTTTTTTGTGATACTTTATAGCTATTCTCGATATCAAAATTATTATTATTATACCCTTACAATAATAGGTATGTACTAATCCTGAAACAGACACATTCTAATAGATGATCAAACGAACTTCTCGAGCGAAGTTCGATCATTATTATATGAGTCGTTTCATTCGAAGATATAATATAAAACCAGGTAGTCCTTTAAACCTACAGGCGACTTTGCACAATGTTAAGAGACAGTCAATTGACTATTTAACGAACTTTAGTTCACTCATTCGTTCAGTCTACCCTTCCAGTCAATCCTCCGTTCCTAAGACCTCATTATTTTCAGAGAGGTGCAAAACTTTTAGTATTTGGGGATTAATTTGGGTGGGAGGGTTCTTATATCTTCGAATGAAACGACTCATATAATAATGATCGAACTTCGCTCGAGAAGTTCGTTTGATCATCTATTATATTTCGTCGTTTCATTCTTCAGATATAATATAAAACCAGGTAGATTTTTAGAGATTTAAAAGTTTTGCTTCAGGTATATAATAAAATAAAACAAAAATATTACAAAACATAATGTGTTTATATTTTTTCTTTCCTGGCACAAAGTGATTAAGGTATATACAGATAATCTTATATTTTAGTTTACTAAGAATCGTTTCTAGGCAAACAGCTGTAGCGAACAATCCTTCATCCGAAGTCGGTCGGTTATAGAAGCGAGCAAAAGAATTAGAGTTGTCGGTCCAGCCGGCCGCGCGGCGGATGGCGCCGAGGCTGGCGCCGGCGCGGCTGGCGGCCGACGTGGCGGCGTGGCGCGTGCTGTGCGCACCAAACACCGCCATGTCTATACCACTTACTGACAGCACATTTTTAATCCATCTACTGATGGTTTGGGAAGTAGCAGCTCTGTGTGGTGGTTTATGTGTCAGTAAAAGGTTTCCTATGCTATCAGCTCTTTTATTTTTTGTTATAAAAATATAGTCTCTGAGAGTTGTAGCAGGACAGATGGTGACGTTCTCTCTAAAGAATGGTAGGAAGAGAACCGGTTGTTCTCGTCCCGCCGCAGACGTTTTGATGACCTCTGCGATACCGATTTTGATGCCATTATTTGTGGTGATAATATTTTCGATTTTAATCAATGCTAACGTTTGAACCCTATGTGCCGTACATATAGCCAGTAACGTAACTAATTTCTTTGTGATATTTTCCAGACTTAGGCTCGTATTGGGGTACCAATGAGAGATGTGGTTCAGAACGACCTGCGGGTCCCAGGTGAGATTATATTTTGGGGCATTCGGTTTCTTTCTATACGCTCCTCTTAAGAGGCGTTTAACGCAATCGTCTGAACCAATGCTGTTGCCCAATAACAAGGATAAAGCTGACCGGTGACTATTAAGTGTGCCATATGCACAATTTTGATTAAATTGTTTAGTCAAAAAGGTCAACATTACTGCTTTAGGGGGTTCAAATACACTGACATCATTTAAGGTGCAAAATTGCCACCAGAGCTTGTATGTTACATCGTATTGTTTTAATGTGCTATCAGAGAGTGACGCTAGCATGAGTGTTAACGCTTCTGGTGGTGAACCTCGTCGGCTGAAGGACTGTTGCAGAGCTTCGCGACACCCAGGGTAAGCCCCCTGTGCAGTGGGTGGTACTCTCTGTAATGAGAATGAAGAAGATTTATATTGGGGCTGAGAAACATTATTTCGGAGTCTAATAAGCTCTGTAATAGAGGGAACCACGGTTGTGATGGCCAATACGGAAAGACTAGGATTCCATTTGCTTGGTCATCTATAATCTTTCTGAGGCATTTTAAAATTAACGCAAAAAGCGGGAAAGCATAAAAATATATTGAACGCCAGCTGGTTGTAAATGCGTCTACAGTCACGGCGTCCGGATCTGGTTTCCAGGATATGAAGTTCGAGCATTTGGCATTGGAACGAGAAGCGAATAAGTCTATCTCAGGTTTTCCAAAACGCTGTACAATAGTTTCAAACGCTTTGTCTGACAATTCCCATTCTGTGTCGGGGTTAGGCGTTTTCCTGGATTCTGCATCTGCAACGTTTTCTTTCGAATTGACATAAGACGCGTAAATCCATATGTGTCGCTTCTCGCACCACTGCCAAATGAGACGAGATAACTCGTTCAAATGAGGAAACTGGATCCCGCCCATGCGATTCACATAACTTATGGCGGTTGTATTATCAACACGCAATAAAATTGCACCACTTGTCATATTCCTAGCAAAACTCTTCAAGCCCAGGTGTACAGCTAGTAATTCTAAATAATTAATATGAGACTCCCTTTCGGACGACTTCCACGTACCGTTAACTTTATTTTTGCCGCAGACGGCGCCCCAGCCGGACATAGATGCGTCTGTATAAATTTCGAGCTGAAAAGCGGTAGGTCTCATGAAGTTACTTGATGTATAAATATTGTTTAACCACCATTTCAAGTCTTCGAGAATAATATGTGAAGGTTTGATTTTGGTGTCATAGTTATCGTTCTTTAACAGTTCAAGATATTTTTGTCTTTCTAAAGTTTTTGTATAAACCCAACCGTATTTGACGGCGGGACAAGCTGATACTAAAACTCCAATGAGCTGTGCGAATTCTCTAATGGTACACCTGGGGAGACTTAAGAATTTGCGAACCAGTTGTGCAATTTTGTTTCGTTTATCTTCTGGTAAGGAAACAGTTGGCATTTTAGTATCGAAATTAAATCCTAAGAATTTACTAGTCTGTTTCGGATGTAATGAGCTTTTGTTGTAATTAATTACAAACCCAACACATTGCAATAGCTGTAGTGTTGTGCTTACATTATCAAAGCATTCTTGAAAGCTATCTCCTATGCACAAAATATCATCTAAAAAAATTACCGATTTAAGTCCACGGGATCTTAAGTTAGTTATCACTTCTTTCATAATTTTGGTAAATACTCTAGGGGCCACGGATAGACCGTACGGTAAAGCTGTGAACTCATAGGTAAGATCACGGTATTGAAAACGTAAAAATTTTCGGTCATGTTTATTTATTGGGACAAGGAGATAGGCTTCTTTTAGGTCTATTGTGGCTAAATAACCGTTAAGAGGAATAAGTTTCGACGCTGTGCGATGATCCTCCATCTTGAAATGACCGGGCGTTACAAATTTATTAAGACCTTTTAAATTAAGAATAAAACGTTTACTCCCGTTAGGTTTCGGTGCGAGAAAAAATTTAGAAATAAATTGATCTTTAATCGGAGTACACTCTGATATGGCTCCTAGATCAAATAATTTCTGTATCTCTAAATCAATGTCGTCTTCGTCACTCTGTGAGAAGGTGTTTTTTGGTACGGATGTTTGTTTTACTTCCGCGTTGAAGGAAATCGAGTAGCCATATCTGATCCAGTGTAAGACCAAATCGTTTGAAGTTATTTTAAGCCAACAATCATAGAAATGGGAGAGTCGACCGGCATGTACTTGTGCTACTGTGCTTGCTGTACACGTGGTTTGGGCGGCTGCGTCCCCCTGGCCGGCTGTGGAGCTGCCTGCGGGCGCCGGGCGGCTGGCGGCGGCGGCGGCCTGCGGGCTCCCCCGCGCGCCCCCCTGTTCGGCGTGTAACGAGGGGGCGCTGGCCAGTTTCCCGAGTTAGGCGCTCGCTTGTTCGTCGACTGAGCAGGTGTAGAATTCTTCGCAACCGCTTTCTTTATCTGAAGTCCTTGCTTTTCTATGGTCTTCGCGGCCTTAATTTTCTCAGACAGTTTAGTCCCGAATAATGTTTCGTCACGTTCGACATCTTGAATTACTTGTAAGAACGTTCTGTCCAAACTTGTTGTGATGAGTTTTATGCGATTCTGCGTGGATACAGCATGAAGAACACACAATATGCGGCAGCCGTTGCTGAGATGTTTCATAGCTTGGATTTTATCGGCATCGGGGCCTTTGAGTAAAATATCCATAGCTCTATTGACAGCTGTGATCCCCGAGCCCAGCTGTTGCTGCATAGCTGCTAAATTTTTGTCTCGGTTCCGGACCATGTCGGGGACAGCAGCCGAAATTTCCGCGTTTATTCTTGGGGCTTGTAACAAGCGACAATTATCAGGGATGAGATATTCCTTCTGGATTTTATCTTTGTTATCCTTGATCATAGGCTTTTTGAGCAACGGTAGCCAAAGGTTGGTCAGATTTTGGTTAATCGTTTCACCAAACTCTGGTAAATCGCTTGTTGATTCTCCGAGTGCTGATAGCATGGCCGGGTCGAGCTCAGGCTGTGACGGCGCTGTGGAAGCGTCCGTTTTAGTTTCCGAGCCTGGTGGATCGATCGTGGATTCCGGCGCCAACAGTTCATCGAAATGTTCTGGGGCGGGCGGCTGGCTGCTTATTTCCGGTTCCGGTATAGCAGAGTCATGAGCCGGTGTAGAACAATCTACATTTTGTTCGATTTCGTCGTCTAAAACAATAAGGAAGTGATTATTTTAACTGTACATTTTTTTTTTTTGAGGGTACATTGAGAAAAAAAAAATTAACGATTTTCTATTGAAAATTCACGTATGAACAGCTATGCATCATCGTTGGAGACTCGCAGTCAACCCCGATGTGCTATGATCACAGTTACTGACTCGCAGTCAGTCCCCGTGTGAGCTTGTTGTACGTATGTAAAGCTTAATATCATCGTTGGAGACTCGCAGTCAACCCCGATGTATTATCATCATAGTTACTGACTCGCAGTCAGTCCCCATGTGAACGTGTATTTCTTTTGAAGAATGCACGTATGTACAGCTTTATACGCATCGTTGGAGACTCGCAGTCAACCCCGATGGTTATAATTATAGTCACTGACTCGCAGTCAGTTCCTATATAGGCTCGTTAAAACACTTCCCAAATACGAATAATATATAAAATGGCTGAACTTACCCTCACTTTCCGAAGATGATGAGTAAATAATTCTCGACCATCGCTGATGATCGTGTTGAAGTTTTTTAATCTTTTCATGGTAATACTTAATCTTTTCTTCGTTTCTGCGTTTCGACATAGTAATTGCCTAGTCGTAAGCAGGAACTACTTGAGGGCGCGTGCGCTCGTCGCCGTGCACGAAAAAAGAATGGGGTCTTAGGAACGGAGGATTGACTGGAAGGGTAGACTGAACGAATGAGTGAACTAAAGTTCGTTAAATAGTCAATTGACTGTCTCTTAACATTGTGCAAAGTCGCCTGTAGGTTTAAAGGACTACCTGGTTTTATATTATATCTGAAGAATGAAACGACGAAATATAATAGTTTTCTCGAATAGGTACTATTATGTACATTCAAATTTTAATTGTTTATGAAAATTTTGTAAGCAAGCCTACCTTTAAGTGTTTAAGATACATGTTGCGCTAAGGCCCAGCAGCAGCAGCGCAGCGTTATATACATTATTCTTTGGCAGTGTGGTATTTAACCAAAACAATAAAAATCTTATATAAAGTCTGAGAACAGAAACTTTTACTATTTCAGTCACCAACTTTTTCACAATAATATTCTGACATGTTCGTAGCGCAGGCGTAAACGCGCCGTTTGATTTTGCTTTTTTTAGGCAAAGGGTACTGAGAGCATACAGCCAAGCGTTTCACGCCGCCATCATAATAATATCAGCTTTTCAAATAAGAGTGCGTTCGAAAACCGAACGCGTTGTGAATAATAGAGCAATAAATAAAAACTAAGTAACGATATTTCATATTGAACTTTAGTTGTTAGGTAAAGAACACAATATAGGAAGCCAATTGGCATTGTTCATTTTTTTTAGTATGCTCTAATTCGAAAACCATTTGGAGGAAAACCATCAAAAAAATAACCGATTTATCTTGTCCGATTTCAAAAATACTTTACGATTGCAGATATTTTTGTAAAAGTACTTTTGACCTTTGTTTGATCTAACGACCGGGTTTTTAGTCAGAATCGGGCATTAAATGTTTGCTACAAAAATGGAAAAAAAAAAGTTTATCTACGCCACTACGGTATCTGTCATGCTGTCACTGTCACATCTAACTTAACCTGCAAACATTACAAATAAAAACAAATTCAAAGTATAAAACTGTAACAAACAATGGATATTTATAAAAAAATGTTTTGTTCCGGGATGCAACAATGACTCGAACTATAGCCCCAACAAAATCATTGTGAAAATCAGAGAAAATTTGCGGAACGAATGGTGTATGCCAGCTAATGTGGAATATTTCAATGTTTACACGATGTATTGTTGCGAAGACCACTTTAATGTTAGTAGGAGTCAGGAAAGATGTGCAGGGGTGAAACCAAAAAGCAAAAACAGCACGGAAAACAATAATAACACCAACGAACGGAAATAAATCGAACACGCGAATATTGTTATTGTTTTTGACGTTAAATTCACACACACTTCACAGATCTATGACGTTAATAATGTTGACATAAAATATTGACAAAACCATAGACAAAACTGTTTTTTTTCTTAAATTTCTGTACGAAGGCGATTGGGATCCTGACTAAATTAACAAATTATCAAACAGCGAAAAAATATTTATTATTAATAAACAAAGCTACGTAGAAGCATAATGTTCAAATTAGTTCCTTGAAATAAATAAAATAAATAAATAAATAAAAAAGCATTTATTGCCCATTCTATCAAATAAAGGTGTTAAAAGCCCAGCTTAAAAAAAATGAACAATGCAATAGGTTGATTTAGATTGGACAAAAATGTCTTCGTTGAAAAAATATCTGTGCAGAATGCAATTATTAATAAATAAATAAAAAAGCATTTAATAGTCCATTCTATCAAATAAAGGTGTTAATAGCACAGCTTAAAAAAAATGAACTATGCCATAGGTTGATTTAGGTTGGACAAAAATGTCTTCGTTGAAAAAATATCTGTGCAGAATGTAATTATTTTATTAATGTTTTTACACAATTGACACACTTTTCCGGCTTTATGTCTTATTTACATTCGTATCTATCTATTTTCTTTGTAGTATTATTGTATTTGTAATTATTATCAACTACTTTACCGAGGAAAGTTGATTTTCTTGAGTTCTGCTATTTTTTGCGTAATCGCCTCAAAAAACAAATTTCAATAAAACTGAGAAATCATATTTACCTGTATTGAATTGGAAGTATTATGTAGCAACTTTAAAAGGTTAGGTACACTTCATTGGTTTTTATTATACAGGTGTACGAAGTTAATTAATTTTAAACAAAAAACCCTCTTTTTTGCGTCTTTGGGTGAGATTAAAAAAAAATCTAAAACAGGTGTTTCTTTATTTTTATTACTGAGTATTGAAATGTTTATAATTTAAGGTAGTAAGCAAGAGAGATAAATTAAAAAAATTAGATTATCTCAATCTACTTTATTGTCAGCTGAGTTTTTGAATCAAATTTTTTTTTGTCATAAATGGAATATATAAGTTTTGTAAGAAAAGTATTTTTAGTTTTTTTTTTATACGCTATAATTAACGAGTTATACCGATTTGAAAATTGATCGTCGAGTACCGCACCGAAAACACACCGACAATTCCCGAACAAGGCCGAGCCGCGTGTGACGTCACAATGTTAGTTTCCACTCGTAGTTAGTATACAGGTGATACAGTTTTTTGACTTTAATCTACTCTATTCTGTTATTATCCTAATATTATTATAAAATGCTAGTGTTTGTGAGAGCGTGTTTGTTTGTGACTTTTTTACGCTAAAACGGCTAAACAGATTTCGATAAAATTTGGCATACACGAAGTTTATTATTTATAACCTGGATTTACGTACCGGCTATAGTAGGTGTCATTCACGATGGATGCCATCCACCGTGGTTCTTATTACTTTGTAGTTAAAGGTTAATTTTGATACATCTACGAGTCTTTGTGGATGGCACTATATTTATACTTCTATCATGCTTCTATCCCAACATTTCCACGGTACCGGGATTTAAAACCATAAAATTATATAAGAATAGTGATGAGTAGGTACTTTGGTAATAACTATTTATATGAATAAGTAAATAAGTCGTGGGATTTCAGTTGAAAATCCCGTTGATTTTATGCCAGGGGAATTTCATAAGAAAACCCGGAATTTCGAGCACAAAGATGGCGGATGACATTTTGACACTATGACACTAAAAATGTTTATGGGTGTCGTTTTTGAGTAATTTGGTGGCTCTGAGTCCGATTTTGACATATTTTTTTAGATTGAAGATGGCGGATGACGTTTTGACACTACTGACACTTTGACACTAAAATATTGATGGGTGTCGTTTTCGAGTAATTTGGTGCTTCTGAGCCTGATTTTAACATACTTTTTTGGATCTAAGATGGCGGATGACATTTTGACATTACTGACACAAAAAACACAAAAAAGTGTAAAATGTTACTCGAAAACGACACAAACATTTTTAGTGTCATAGTGTCAAAATGTCATCCGCCATCTTGGATCCAAAATATTATGCCAAAATCGGGCTCAGAGCCACCAAATTACTCAAAACGACATCCGTCAACATTTTAGTACCAATAGTGTCAAAATGTCATCCGCCATCTTGGATCCAAAAAAGTATCTCAAAATCAGGCTCAGAAGCACCAAATTACTCGAAAACGACACCCATCAATATTTTAGTGTCAAAGTGTCAATAGTGTCAAAATGTCATCCGCCATCTTGGATCTGAAAAATTATACCAAAACCGGGCTGTTTTACTCTCCTCACTCCTTGGCGGCAGGATTGCTAAGATGCTGGTACAGTCGACGTCTAAGATATCTTTACACTTTAGTGCCTTGTCGCTCCAAGCACTTTTACAACTTCATATGAAACTTCAAACATATAGTTACAACGACAAGGCACTAAAGTGTAAAGATATCTTTGACGTTGACCGTACCTAGCGATCCGGACGGACCTAGAACAAGGCTCTTACACCCGCAAAAAATCCCATTGAATATATAATACAATCCCACAGGATTATAAAAAAACTAGGAATACCTATCAACCACAAAATCTAGCCATTAAAATTTACGTACGGTCGAAGAAACTGAATCACGTACCTAACCTACCTAATACAATTTAGCAATAATTTCTCTGGCAGAGTGTATGTTAAAATTCCACAGTGGTAGGTAAGCGATTCAGTATCTTTCACTGTACTTAGGTACTTTATTAAGTGAAATCTCAGGTCCAGTAAAATCAATCCAGTTCACATCAGAAACATTATCAGGATTAAGCTTTTATTACCTACCTACACATGACTAAAACAAAAATTTACCTACTATCACGTGATACGCGTGCTCGTTTGCCACCTTATTTAATAAAAAAAAAATTAGCAGATATTTTTTGTATTAAATTTCGGATATTTTTAGTCAAATCAGCCGCTAACCCAGTACAGTCGTGAAATTGCTTTAACATTGTGACGTCACAGCCATGGCAACCAATCATGGCCCGTTCCCAGTCAAGTGGTCATATTTAAAATTTTATCAATTTTTAATTGCTTATAATTAATTAAAAAAAAATATTTTAAGAATTCTGTGAATTAGATATTATATAATAAGTCATAAAGTTTTAAAAAACATAAAAAAAATCAATATTTTTTTTAAATTCAAAGACTCAATTGTTACAAAATTAACACTCTTAATGCTTATTCTAATGGTAAATCTTAATTATGAAACCTTTTACCTATTTAAGACGTTAAATGTAAATGGGAAGGTCCCACACTTAAACTGGTGGGTAATTAGAGTAGGTTCCTTTAAAATATTTTACGGACTAACACAATAGGGTTTAGTTGAGCGTGGTTTGGCTGATCAACGTTTGTTTAGATCTTATAGTGACAAAAATCTTAGCTGCAGCCTGGAAGGGTGAATCCGCTGGCAACGGCTGCCTGGTGTTCGGCTCGGGTAGATCGGCCGAAGCAGCCGACACGAAACGACTGTGGTTGGTGATCTCACACCGTGATCGAACAGCCGCGTTCGAACACCGTGATCAAACACCTCCTGGAATACACCGGGGTATTGGGTTGTAGCAAGCGGTTATGCAGGCGAGCGTAGTGATTCTAAATTCCACTTCCATTTGCAAAAGCAAGGTGGGTAGGCTTAGAAAGTTGAAAAGTGGTAAGTGGAATGGCTCTAGATGGTCCAGCAGCGTGCTACGTACAAGGGACTTCATCCCGGGTATCTTTTAAAAGTGTCCCGCTCGGAGCGGAGTAAGAAATTTAGTAAAAATTGCAATTAAATTATTATTGAAAGAGTAAAAGTAAATAGGCAGGTAGGTTACAATTATGGTTACCCAGCAGTAACAGAGCGCAAGAATAAAAATCGATGGTCCAGACGAATAAACGTGCAAGTGCCATTACACGAAAAATTTTTTTTAGCTTCTTTAGCTTTTATATACCCTAAGGCATGCTGTATATTTTTTTTAAGCCGGTATAACTTTCCGTTTATGAGAAATTACATTTTTTTAATTTATTCTTTGGTAATTTTCCATATAAATTTACACGAATAAGATTCCAAGAGAACGTTGCTGTTTCAGTAATTGTGTTACTTTACACGAATATACGTGCAATGGCTGCGTCATGATTTTCTATAATTACTTTTTTTTAAACTTTTTTGGTAATCTTTGTTGGCGAGATTAGTGCGATCTAGCTTTGACCCTGGTTCACGTTAAATCTTATCAGACAAATTTTAGTTATAGCTTTTTACATTATTTATTAGCAAATACAACATTAACGTATTTTCTCTTACACGTATTTTTCAACTAAAATTATGTAGTATTGGCATTTACGTAACTAAACTTGTAAAATAATTTAGTGCTGTGAGAAAACAACGTTGTTTGTTTGAATCAGTTTTTAATCTCAAGTCAAAATGATATAACAAATTATTAAAAAAAATAAAAAATCTAAATTTAAAAATTATAATAAAAAAGGTCGCTTGTATTTGCGACAAGTGCTATGATAAAAAACACTCTTCCTACGTAATATTTATCGAGAAAAAATGTGTGTAATACATTGAAGCTCTAATATAAATAATAATAAAGGACCGAGTAACAATACTTCGCGTCAATTTTAGCAGATGACGCGGGGTGCGAGGGGCAGTGCAAGTAGTCTCGCACTGCCCTGTGCCCTCAGTGACGCAAACGCGACGGTCGTGTTTACAAATAAATAAGACGCCGACACCGTTGCTTTCTTTGAGTATCTACCTTAAATAATATTACGCAGAGAGATCTATTAAGAAAGAAAAATGGATAGAAGGCGACGATCTATGAAGATGATAGAATATTATCAACAATTAAGAGCGTTTATCCCTACTGAGCTGGCGCCGTCGCATTTTTGGTGTTTTTTACGATTCATCATCCAAAGCCATATCAGCCAAAAGACGTCCACTGCTGGACATAGGCCTCCCCCAAGGCTCTCCACTCGGACCGGTCCTGTGTCTTCCGCATCCACCACGATCCCGCGATCCTGATCAGGACGACACGATACGATTATTTCACGGAAATTTAATGAAAGTTTCAAATGTCCGTCTGTAGTGCACCTCGTTTTTAGTAGCAATAATTGATCGTGTTGGACTCTTATTTTCGTATTAAACGAGATATATTATTTTATCCCTTTAATACGAAAATAAAAGTCCATCACGATTAATCATTGCATTGGACACATTGATACACTAAAAACGAAGTGCACTGCAGACGCACATTTGAAATTTTCATCCAATTTCTGTGAAATAATCGTAAAAAAATCACCAAAAATGCGACATTGCCATCTCAGTAGGAATGCACCCTCTTAAACAAAACGGTACCTAAGTTTATTTAGGTTTCCCAATTATAATACCCATTAGCAGGTAACTACTAAAGCTAGACTTCCGAGCAAAGCAGCTTCGGCGTCACTAACGCAGCGACACTGACGCGGCGACCGAGCGATAGTATTATGCAGTATGAAAATGTATGGAGGAACTTCCGAGCGCAGCGTCACTTGCTGCTGCGACAGTAACGCTGCGCTCGGAAGTTCCTTCATACATTTTCATGCTGCATAAGGGTGCGACCACACCGCCGCTTAAAAAACGGTGACGTTACGGAATCGCAACAAAATGTATGAAGAAACGGTGAGAAAACATGACGGATACGACACGTCACTGCGTATACGCGGCGGTTTGGTCGCACCCTAATTCTATCGCACTGTGTCGCAGCGACAGTGACTCTGCGTCAGGGACGCCAGAGCCGCTTTGCTCGGAGGTACCCGTGCCAATGCCTTTGTTCAAGGACCTTATTAGTCTGTGTGATGCTGGTGCTATCCCAGATCAATAAGCAATGTTTTAAAGGAATTTGATACCAGCTGATGGTATTAATTTGAATGATGACAGTGATGACGAATAAACGATGTGTTATAATTGACAGTAACAGTTTTGTTGTTTGTTTTAAAATTTATATAATTAAAGGTATTTTAATTATATTTTGTAATTTTATGGAAAAAAAGTATTAATATAATTCCAGTTCCAAGGACTACTTTTTATTTCATTTATACTTTTAGGCTGACTACTCTGGTAGTTACGAGTATTTCTAATTAATTTGTTCGCCAAAACTCAAACAAATAATGTTAATTTCATATTAATTTACTTACAAACTCAGTCCTATTAAATTATTATCCATACATAACAGCAAAACAAGGTTTAATAAATATGCTGTAAATACAAGCACAATAAAATATCTAAAAATATCTTGAGCAAAGATTTGATACAATAAGAAATTACTTAACTAATTATAAACTTCAAAACACGGTTATTGTGTCATGGCGTAAAAATACATTTTGATAAATTAACACGAACAACATTGCAAACGCCGAATGCAAAATAAAACGAACTACCTACAAAAATAGAGGATAATAATACATTGCACTAAAACAATTATACTTTTTAACACGAATAACGTTGCAATAAGCCATAACACAAAGTGTCTTGATAATTAATGATTCGAATAAAAAATAAAGGGGTTTTTCTTTATTTACGGGAAAATGGTCAAACATAAGCGTCAAATATTTACACAGTTTTGTAAGTAATTTTTATATCAATCTAATGATACAATACACATATTATAACGGCTGCCACAACTGACGTAATATTTGTTAAAACTGATTTTATTTTTCCTGTAAAGTTGCTGTTTTACGATTACACGTTTATTCGTCTGGGCCATCAAAATATGCACAGTCATGGCGCAGATTAATTATTAATTTATTTTTGTAAAAGAATAGAAAAAAACATCCAATTCTCTCAGAATTGGCTAGGCTAAGCTCGTAGGAATAAACAGGTTGAAGAAATCAGTGCCAGGAAAAGGTCTGGGCCCGAAATTGCCCACCAGACATTTTGTCAGTCTACCCCCGAAGTAGCAAAGATAATTATGCAAAGCGAACCTACTTGTCGGAGGCGGAATCCGGGTATCTGCAGGGCGGGGGCGCTGTGACCGCTTCTGCGACACAGCTCTGCGCAACGTGGTGCAGGCGGAAGAAATTCGCAGCTGAAATATGGTAACCAAGATTAATCAGATGTTCCAACCAGATCCCTAACCTCCAACGCGTAATTCGCTGTACTTACAAGTAAGGTAGACTGTAGTCTTGCCACGCAACAGGCAGGGACGGAACAAAGAATGTCGAGGAAGTCTGAGGAATTATAGGCCAGCGCGGGACGTGGCACTGCAATAAAAAAACTGGGAATAGTTTCACGAAATACCTCACAAACACCCGAAAGGTAGAAGTACAATTTGTAGGAACTCACCTGAGCAGAACGGGGATTTAAATTAGCACTGATTGTATATAATATTCAAGAGAAGACTTTTCGCCGGAGATTTTTGATGTAAAAAAGTGCCAACGCAACTGGACAAACGAATTTATTTCCTCGATCGAATGAACAATCAATACATTCACAACTTGAATGAATGAAATCACGAATGTGTTGCCGTTGACGTAAAAGTTCATAATCCCGAAATTATGGGTAAATCAATTTTGACAGGAGTATTCCTAATAAGAGTAATTTGACATAATTAGTCCGAGATAAAATATTCTGGATCTCTGAAACGATTAAATAACACCAAGGAAAACTGTAGGATTAGTAAACATTAATTTTGAAGCTAATATTCACACAAAAGGCAATCCGGCTGTTGTCATTTCTGGGAGTTGGATTTAGAAACTGGTATCACTACGTTGTAGCGTTACCACAGATTATGCATCGATGGAACTTGAATGAAACGTGATGAATGAGCTGCCAGTCATAAAATATCTGAAAGCAAACCCATAGACAATTGACTTCATACCATACTTTTATGAATGAACAATCAGGTCCGGCAACTTACGAGGAGCGTTTAATTTTGACGTTTAGGAAATAAGAAGCCAAGAGTTGCTAATCTACATTCGCTTGACAGTTCATTGTCCGATGTTTCGTAAACATTTCTTCAGGCGAGTGAAAACATTTAATTTAGATATGAAAGTATGCTAATTAACAGCTTCCGCTACCAATTCTTTTCCGATGAGTACTGGAGATTGACAAGTGTGGTTTGTAGTGATGATTTTCAATGGCACAAGCTAAACGAACGCTGATGGAATGCGGATGAAGTAAGTTGTTAAAAAAAAACCATTACAGTATAATTTCTGAGTTTCATGATTCTAGAACAATCTAATTTTCTTTTTTCATACAAACTTTAACCCCCCTTTTCACCCACTTTTTCTAAAATTTTCCAAGACTTCTGTAGCCTAGATCCTATTCTGAATTTATTTAAATAGATTTGTGAACATTTCAACAATATCCGTTCAGTAGTTTTTATGTGATGCTCAGTCAAACAAAAAAACAAACAAAATTTTTAAAAATGGTTTTATTATGTTCTGTTACCTATTTTAAGTCACCCTGGTCGGTTTTTTTTTAAATTTTCAATGTACAGATTTTCTGGTCTCAACGATTTTATTATATGTATAGATACCTACGCCTCGGCTTCACACGGGTGTAATAAAAAAAGAACCCAGTATTTAATTGAATTACTATATTATTATAATGTATATAATATATATATTATTATACTTATATTTTTAATCTTTATTTACAAGCTCAAATCATTTAAATGAACATGCCAGCTTCAAAAGCCTATTAGGTACATATAATGTACCTATATTAATGTAATTAAAAACAGTTGCGTGAAAAAATATTTAATTTTCTAAAATTCGTTGCGTGGTTCAGATGAATTAGTAGATGCGGTAAGTAAAGACAATCAATCACTTATTTCGATATTCCAGTCTAATGTTATAATTATCAACATGTCTCATTATAATATCAAATTTAACTTGTAATGGTTCTTTTAACTGTTGGGGGTCAAGACTCGCAGGCGGCAGCAGCCGATATCGCCGCAGCATCGTGGCTAGCGCCGTTTTCATAGACATCATCGCGTATGTCCCACCTAGAACACAGAAATAGGTGTGTTACGAAGTGTATGACAACAAATGACAATGTTTTCATTCGATATAGGTACTCGAGAGCAAAGAAACCGGGTCAGTTTTTATACAACTTACGGGAAGTGATCCGGTTTTTATGCTCCCGAGAATATTTATATTCTATATAACTTGGCATAACAACTAATTGTATTTCAACACTCATTTTGTCCAACACGTGTTTGGTCCAACATGAGCTTCGCCCGACACGCATTTTGTCCAACACGTGTTTGGTCCAACATGAGCTTCGCGCGCCACTCATTTTGTCCAACACGTGTTTGGTCCAACATGAGCTTCGCCCGACACTCATTTTGTCCAACAAGTGTTTGGTCCAACATGAGCTTCGCCAGACACTCATTTTGTCCAACACGTGTTTGGTCCAACATGAGCTTCGCCCGACACTCATTTTGTCCAGCACGTGTTTGGTCCAACATGAGCTTCGCCCGACACTCATTTTGTCCAGCACGTGTTTGGTCCAGCTTCGCCCGACACTCATTTTGACCAACACGTGTTTGGTCCAACATGAGCTTCGCCCGACACTCATTTTGTCCAACATGGGTTAGGTCCAACATGAGCTTCGCCCGACACTCAATTTGTTTAACACGTGTTTGGTCCAACATGAGCTTCGTCCAACACGCATTTCATCCAACACGCAATATGCACACATTTAGTGTTATGAGTACAGCTAATTGACTTATATGAACGATATTGAAGTTATGCTTACCAGGACAATTTCTCATTGAGTAGCTAAAAGGAATGTACTGAACTGGATGTCGCAGGGGACCCTCGAGAAAGCGTTCAGGCCGGAACTGCTCAGCGTCCTCGCCCCAGTACTTGGGGTTGCGATGCATTCCATGGAGGTTTATAATAACTGACACACCATTTACAAGCGTTGTGGCATTTGCTGTAACAATTCAGAATTGTTTCATTATCTAATTACATCCTTTGTATTCATCTATCCAACACACGGTCGAGTGTGACAGGCTGACAGGGACTAGTGTCATATCGCTATTTCTAAGTAGGTAGCATAGTATTTCATTAAAAATTTGGGCCCATTTTTGCTATCGCGTTAAGTTACCCAGTTTTTCTGTAAGTATATTGTTACAATAATAAAAATGCTTACGTAGCTTGCAATCTTTGATTACTTCTCTAACAAAAACTGGAGCTGGTGGATACAGTCTTAAGGTTTCTTTCACAACGGCTTCCAAATATACAAGTTTCGACAAATCTGCCATTGTTATCGGTCGGTCGCTATATTCAAATACATCCTCCAACCTGTAGCAAAGTATTTGTACTTGTAACCTTAATAATTCAACATTCAGGAAATAAAATATGTGAAAACCTGAAATTTGATAATAATAAAATAGTAAAATTATTATTTTTTTAATACATTTGCTCGTAAAATGAGTTTTATTGCACCGCATTTAAGATTCAGCTTATTACGCACAAGTACCGTAATATAAACTTTTTTTAAATCTTAACAAATAGATCAGTTATGTATAGGAACTATTAAACTATTTTAGGTCAAAGATGATACCCAAGTACTTTGAGTACTTATTCATTTTTATCTAAAAAGTGACAATAATTTGCATATTTAAGACATTGATTAATTATTTTATTATAATTTTAATATTAGGCTGTTTAGCAGTCTGTTGTCAGTGCCTCGTTGCGCGCGTTCGAAGTGCACGGCGCGCATGCGCACGGATTGCCGCGGAGAAATATCTGCCGCCATCTTTCACACACAGACTTTGTTGATTATATTACCTTGTTATTACTTTAAAAATTACGAGTTTAAATAATAAAGAAAAACTAAATCTAAATTGTGTCACCGGAAATACTAAAATATGTTCGGACAGGTTATGTCAGAAGAAATCCAAGGTGTTAATTAATAAATGACAAAGAAAAGTTCTAAAGCCTCCAGTTAAGCAATGTCTGATAACAAAGGTAAACAAACTAAAGTTGTTTTATTACGAATTTCATTTATTTTTCCTTGCAAATGTATTGAAAAACGTTGTATGCAACGCGTGTACATTGATCATTACTCATATTCGGCGTTCTATTACCCGCGTTCGCTTCGCTTGCGCGCAATAATGCCTCGTGTGCAATGATCAACATAGCACACTTGTATCAATATTTTGGACATCATTGCAATCCTACAAAGACAAAAAGCGGTGCAAGTCAGCGCAGGGGCCTTTCCATGACGTCTTAATGAGACTCGATTCCGATTCAGTTAAGGTTCGCTCGCTGTCAGATCCATACTAAAAATTACAGCTAAAAATCTGAACTGAGTCGAAATTGAATCGCATTAAGTAGTCATGGTAAGGCCCCAGTACTGACATAACAGCGACTATCCAGTCTGTCTGCTATCACTATCAGAATTCTGCCTATCAATCACTATCACTATCACTACATAGTATAAAACAAAGTCGCTTTCTCTGTCCCTATGTCCCTCTGTCCCTATGTATGCTTAAATCTTTAAAACCACGCAACGGATTTCGATGCGGTTTTTTTAATAGATAGAGTGAATCAATGGGAAGGTTTATATGTATAATACATGCATAATATACCGTGCGAAGCCAGGGCGGGGTCGCCAGTAAAAGAAAAAACTAACTGAAATTAAAAATAATTTCTTATTTTATTGAATCAGGCGGTATTTAGCGGAGTTCAAAATTCATGTTTTTCTTTATTTTACTTAAATGTTTTCCAGTCAAACAGCTTTACATTGTCAAAGAATGGTCATTCAAAATGTAAGTACAAATCTGTCTTGTTTGTACTTATATTCACAATCTACTGTTATGTTATCGTAACTGAAAATATCGGGAGTGTAATCTTACTTACTCTTGATACACTTTTTGTTGCACTTCCGGATACCTAGATAACAAAACCGCGGTGTAACCCACGGCAACAGCTGAAGTGTCGCTACCAGCTACTATAATGACTTCGATCTCTTCCCGAAGTTCTATATCTGTATAGCCGCCTTCTGTACCGGAGTACTCTATGAGCATGTCGAGAAAAGACTTCGTTCCTACGGAATCTATAAAAGAATTAACAGAAGAAACAAAGTATCAAATTTTTGGCACGCTTTTCTATTATACGATATTCGCTGACATGTAGGATATAGTTATTTGTGTCACAAGGGAGCAAAATGATGTATTTACGGCGAGGGCGCTACATTGAATCTAGAATGTAGCGAAGGATTCTACAATAGAATCCTGAGCGTAGCGAGGGATTCTAAAGTAGAATTCAGAGCGTAATGAGGGATTCAAGTGTTAACGCCCAAGTTGAAAATAATTTTGCTCTCGAGTTGCTCATACAACTTTTCACACCAAACATTAAAAAAAAAAAAAATGAATTCTTTATATAATTAAAGAGTTACCAGCATAGAAAATGGCGTGGTTTTACAATTATCAAATTCAAAAAATTGCATTTGCAAAAAACAATTGAAAAGAAAAGTTGCACTTTGATCCCTCCTGGCAGGGAGCAAAGCTTACTTTTCTGAATGAGAGGTGTGAAAAAGTCGTTTCTATGATGCAGCTCAGTGTGTTTCATAAAAAAATATAGAAATGAAAATATTTTTTTGTTTTTGGCTCCTTACCGTTTGTAGACTTTAGCGCTGCTAATTCTTTCCGCTTGAGTCTAATGAGCTGTAAAGTAGTTTGTTTATTAAATATAAAAATACCTCAATTTCAATTTGTCGAAAAAAAAAACCGGCCGAGTGTAAGTTGGACTCACGCACGAAGGGTTCCGTTTCCGTACCATTATCTATAAATATCAATATACCAGTGTAAGCAGAGCTTCGCATCAAATTTCAAGATTCTGAGTTCATGGGAAGTACCCTGTAGGTTTTGATTCCCTTGCGATTTTCGAAAATTTGCGGAAATTTTCGGCATAAACGGCTGAATCTTTTGATTGAAAGAAAGAAAGAAAGAAAGAAAGAAAGAAGACATTTATTCATTGATTGCGTTGGCTTAGGAGTTTGATTTTTTCACAGCTCCAAGGGACAGTAGACCTTAGTGTTTGATATAAATTTCAGCTTGATACCTCCACGCATTCCTGAGAAAAAGGGTCTTGACAGATGGACGGACGGACAACAAAGCGATCCTATAAGGGTTCCGTTTTTCCTTTTGAGGTACAGAACCCTAAAAACCTAAGCTCTATGGATGACCCTTGCGTGCGTCTTTGACACTTCAAAACAAGGATAAAATGAATCATTTTGACTACTCACGTCATCAATGACATCGTGCGCCATTGTTTGCCAATGATTGAGTTCCTTACTCCACGGCGACAGATTAAAGATGGGGTCCGAATATAACCACGGGCTAACCACTCGAGACGCTAGAATTCTGGCTGTCTGTTCGAAGGCTTGCAAGAAAGGATGATACATATCGTTTTGGGCATTTAATTCAATCCCTAAGCTGTTCTCTGAAAATGAAAGTTTTAAAAAGCTAATTCGTTTTTTGCGTATAAGTAATGGTATAAATTTTTAAAACAATAGCAGGCAGGAAAAATACATTTTGATACTTTGAACAACCTTAAGATAAAAAAGATAAAGTTTTCATACAATTTTTTTTTTTCAATAAAAACGGACACTTTTCTTTTCACTATTTTCAATGTTGCTATTATTTCAGGAAAAAAAATCGAAAATTTGTCCTAATTTTAAAAAAAATAGTACATTTCAATGCTAGTGCGGAAAGTACCTATGTCATTACTCCACGAGTCCCGAGATATTTTGCCCCGAGGTGAAGGCGAGTGGCAAGACTCGGGATGAGTGAAGAATGACATTTCCGCGCGTGTATCGAACGACGATTCTTAATTCAGTTGCGAAAAAAATACAACACAGAATAAAGTAATTTGAAATAATTAAATCACAACACTTTGTCAAAAAATGTCACTAACACTAAACTTGACTTTAACAATGCTGTTAATTGAGCAAACCGATAGGTTCAGTCCACAAATCTCGTCATTCGCGCTTTTCATTTCAAGTAAACAAAATAAAACTCACTTAACCTCAAAAATCTCTTTACTGCTCCAGTTCTAATACGGGTAGATTCCTAGTCTCTTACCCCGACTTTTTTAACCACCCAGCGCTGCCATGACAGTCTGCTTTACCGACTCTACCCAGGCGTATCGCCCGCGTTTACTCAATAACAGTTTAGAATTTGTCCGACAGATGGCGTTAAGCTACAACTCATTGAAAAGATAGTATTAATTGTAATGTCAATACAATAAAATTATCTCTGCTTCAGTTAATCTCCTACATAATATTATAACACTTTACTATAATTACCTTAGTATCATTATGTTCGATTATTTGTGTATAGAATTTTTTAAATTGTATAAACACAAAAACTACTGTTGCCTTAAGAACCTTAAAAACCATGCTTTCAGTTGACAGGCGTTTCGGCAGCTATTCCGTTCCATTTAGACAACTTAATAAGAACTACTGTTTTTAGGAATTCAATATATTTATAAAAATAATGATGAAGAGGCTAGTAATAAAATATAAAATGTCAATATTTTGATAATTTTACATTAATAATACGTTTTTATTTTCATTACGTCTTGGTACAAACTAACGTTATAATAACTCTTTGGTAAGTAGTCGGAATAAAAATAGAAAAGTAAATCGCACTAGTGCGCAAAAACCAACTTTTTGCACGCAAAACAGCCAAAAAAAGGGCACTTTTTGAGCAACTGTATTGAAAAAACTTTCCATGATTTCTAAGGCTTACAAAAATTGTGGATAAAAGTTACCCTGTAAGCATATCAGTATAAAAAAAGCATAAGCGATAAAAAATAGTCTTACTGGTAATTGAGTCAAAACTATAGGTATTTAAATAATTCCACAAAGGAACTTCGCTTTTGCCAACGTCTTGCTCCAGTAGTTTGGTCATGATCGAGGACTTCTCTACAAATGTGGTCATAAAACCTTGGAGGTTCGTCTTACTGAAGACTGGAGCGAGAACTTTGCGCCGAGGCCGCCAAATTTTCACTGTATTAATAAAAAAAATTGTTAGTTTCACAGCAACTAAAACAAAATTGTGTTTGATGCAGTTACAAAGATAGTTGCCCAGACTTGTGACAATAAAGTTTAAAATGTAGACTTAAGTTCAATACTTGCCGTTATTTTTTGGAAAAGCAATTGTTCATGTTAAATGTTAGATATCTACTTACTGAAAATTTAGCGTAAGTCCTACTTGCACTTATATACTTTTTTGAGCTTTATTAAATTGTTTTTCTGCTCTTGTTAACGGTACTAACCTGAAGCGAATATACTGCCGTTACCCGTAAAGCTGCGCAGGATTCTCATTGTGGTATCGTCTTTGTCTAGACATTGCTTCAGAATCACTTCTGCTATGACAGGGTCACATACTGCTGTTAAATAATGTAAACTTTTTATATGTCATATTCAGAATGATGAGACGAAAAATAGGATTTTATTTAATTGAAAGATGAAATGCCATTGCGAGGGAAATCTTTATAGTTTGTTATTAAAAATACCCCGCAGCCAACATGAGTAAAGTGGTTTTAGCCAAATCTCACGAAATTTTAATATGATGTAGATTCAAAAGTGTCCTAGACACTTTCTTGTACTGGTACTAGGTAGGTATAACTCTTTCAGAATTAATTTATACATTATTTCGAGCATGGTCTCCTACATCCAGTCTCAAGAATTCACAAACTTTACCATTATAATAATAATAATAATAAAAACATTTATTGACTTTCTCCACCACCAAGTACAAGATACATTTAAAAACAGTATAAAAGATTGTAAAACTATCAGACCTGTATGGAGGAGACTGGTGCCCGAACTAGGAATGTCCTGTGTGTCAGGTCACCAGGCCTCCGACCCTCAGATGCCCGCAATTATAGGGTATAGAACCCGTACAATAGTTATCCTACTTAAGAAGTTTTTAAAGCACTTGTTTTTTATAAGACTAACAATAAGAAAATTACTACTAATGCATTGTGTGTGTGTGTGCGTTGCGTGTGTGTGTGTGTGTGTGTGCGTGTGTGTGTGTGTGTGTGTGTGTGTGTGTGTGCGTGTGTGTGTTAGTGTGTGTGTGTGTACGTGTGTGTGAATGTGTGTTTGCGTGTGGTAACGATACATCAAATTAAGTTAAAATTGTAATTTGTAATTTGCTCAGCTTCAGTTTAGGTAAGGCTAAGAAATAGTCGCTAACAATTTTTCAGTTTCGGCGTAATTTAGATTTTGTAGCCATTCTGAAACAATTTTCTTGCAGCGATTTCTTGTTAGGGGGTATAACGTCAGAGTGGTGTTAAGCTGATTGTATAGAAAACCCCCTAAAAAGCAAAAGAATCTGTGTGAAAATCGAGAATTTTGTTTATTAGGGGGACAGATCACACCTTTTCTTCGTCTTCCAGTGGTGTACGAGGGTTCATTATAATAATATAATAGAAGAAGGTAAAATAGCCAAGAATTTGTTTGTGATGTCTCACACCTTGACTGTTGATGCGCCAAAATTTATTAGGTAGGTACCCAATGATATCAAAGGTACCTGTTTTTTAAAAAATTTAATTACAAAAGCCATTTCTTAGATAGTACAAGTTTTTTTGGTAACTGTACCATTATTATTGTATTGTAGCAGGACCTTTATTACACAGATAGGTATTAGATACAAACCTATCTGACCACTGAATGTGGCTCGAATATCACTTTCAAGATTTGATGCAAACGAAAATAATAAATAAACTGTGTCTCACGGTTTTATCAGGCTCTGATTTGTTAATTTCTCATAAATTTATAGGTTAAATAAAGTACTTACAAACGTACAATCTATTCGCCATCCATGAAGTTATGATACCACCTGCTTCAATCGCCGCTTCTCCCATATTTTTGAAGAAATTCATTCGTTCTGGAAATGGCAATTTTTCTTCGTTATTGGTTTAAACGTCATTTATATTAACACTAGCTTTTGCCCGCGACTACATCCACAAAGAATCTTAAATTAAAAGGTACGGTTACCATCAGGTGACCCACTAACTCTAGCTCGTTATTCTTCCCTGTTGTATATAAAAAAACTTACCTTCACCACTTCGCCCGAATAAATATGCATGTCCAACAACTGGATACGCTTTTAAACCCAGTTTTGGTAACTCGTTGTGTACTTTATATATTCTGCGCCTTCCCCATCTGTAGTACATTAACCAGAGAAATGTTGCAACGAATAATAACTGCCATAACATACTGGTGGTGACACTTGTTAGACAAAGTAATTTTGAGAATAGCACGTCTGTCTTTAGTGATTTGCGGAAGATTAGTAAGAACTAGTAGAACCGGTAGTTTAGGCGAAAAAAATCCAACTAAAATTCGATGAATATTTAAGTGCTTCAGGCTAATTTCATTAACATTTGTGCGTGCGTTGGTGCCAACCGGTACTATAAACTAGTTTTTTAAAGGATTTAAGTAAAACATTAAAATTATAAAATTGCTAAGTGCGTAGGTGGGGAATTTCAGAAATAGGGTACAACTACGTTTTTTTTCTCCGATTTTAGAAATTTTTGCATGTATTTGCTCAGAATCGATAGCACTAGCGATTCTATAAAGGGAAAAAAAGTGTCCCGAGGTCAGTTTTTGTTACTTTTCATACCTACATGAATGTTTGAAGTCAACAAAACCGACACATTTTTTTGTAGGAAAAACTAGGGACATTTTTTTACGCCATCATTATGAAAATGAATTGATCAATGTGATCCTGAGCAGATCCATGCAAAAAATTCTTAAATCGGAGAAAAAAAACATAATAAACAAAATTGTACCTACCCTATTTCTGAAATTCCCCAGACCAGGTACGCTTACATCAATGAATTATCTTATCTTATCTTAAATCTAGGGGTCCCTAGCGATACACTTCGACCCATTTGTGGTTCTTTTGTGTACTTAATACATCAATGAATTACATTTTAAACTGTCTTTTACTTTGTAAAGTTTTCAGGGCCACAGTAAAATTCCCATTCCATGCTGGACTGAGAGCGCAGATGGTAAAGCCCATTGAGGGAATCGGCGAAAATCGTAGGAATCATGTTATATTTAGACGATGGGTCTAGCAATCCGTCACTATTTTGATTCCCCTATATGCCCCCAATCATGCTAAACGAGGCTTTTAGCTCTTGTCACCTTAGGCGATTTGTGTATGTATGTGTATGTAGTAATTTCGCCACATCAGCTGCCTGTCCTGTACCTATTACTTACAACAAAGTTTTTGGCATTATCTATCAAATCTCAATCAAATTTTGCGCTAAAACTTCTTCCTATCTACCATCGAAAACGTACAAAAACCGGCCAAATGCGAGTCGTGGCTACTTTAGCACAAAGGGTTTCGTACTACCTCAATGAAATAAACGCTTTTCTTGTATGGACACAGTTTAATAATTAATGCAAATCTTCATCAAGGAAACACTACATTACGAATAACAGTCAAACTCGTAAACAAACGGTAACTAGGTTACTCAATCAAGTATATGACACGCCTTCGCCGTGATTCCATGGATCAGGGGCCCGATTTTTGAAAGCACATGTATTGTGTGAAAACACCACTCGAAAGTAGTGAAAAATTGTGCTGAATTTGAAATACGAGTAGCTTAGAAGATACTTACGGCTCTCATTAATCATGTGGACTAGTCAAAAATTTGATTGGAGCCGTAGTTTTGAAGATATAAACAGATTTATACCACTTTCGAGTGATGTGCTTTTAAAAATCGGGGCCCAGAGCAGCAAGGAGCAGCTGATCCAGGTGTCAGATCCACAGAAGTCCAACGTCTGTTCTGGTCTCGTAGTGCAGCTATCCGAGACGGCGGGTCATCTTCCGTTAATAAATAAGACAAAATACGTACCTTCATTACTTCTTCCAAATGCATATGCATGACCAATAACTGGATACGCTCTGACGCCCAGTTTTGGTATCTCTTCGTATATTTTATATATTCTACGCCTTTTCCACTTGTAGTACACCGAACAGACGCATATTGCAACGAATAATAATTGCCAAAACATATTGATTGTGACACATAAAAAAAACTTCAGCATAACACGTATGTCTTTTACGATTTCTTGTGAACCAGTAAAACTAATAAATAAGAATAAAGAGCTATTTAAAGACTCCGTATTGTGCCGTACAAAGAATATTTTATTTGCAATTGTCACGTCAATGTCATAAAGTTCATCGTGTGTCCATATTTACATACAGCCGATTGCAATATTACAAGGTCAGTTCAGTAAAATAATGCTATGAGGTGCACCTATACGTGCGATGACAAACAGTTAACTTTAAACTTCGTTGGTTTAATAAGATATCGCTAGATGGCGCTGTTAGCGAATTGTAAAAATAATAATTCTGTAAACGAAGACTATATTCGTATGCCGAATGGATCCCGCCTATCTTCTCGTATTCGTAATCTAGTCGTATTTCATACATATTATGTGTGCGTGTGTTTGTGGAATAAGTTGACAAAACAATTATTTAGTAAATACAGAGGGGTACTTAAGTAAAATTTTTATAAATATTATTTCGAGCCTGATCTGTCCCGCTGCTGATCAAACGCCTCCCCCCAACTAAGATTTCTTTAATCAGGGTTCCGTTTTACGGAATAGAATCACTCGTGCGTATGTATGTCCGTCTGTCACAGTTAGCGATTTGCTCCGAAACTACTGGGCCAATTCTGTTGAAATTTGATGCACTATGTAAATCGCTAAAAACTGACACTCACTGCGTAAGTGAGTGCATATATCCGGAGGCCCAACCTCTCTCCGTGAGAGAGGTTGGATTTTTTAGGATTTTTTAGCAGATTCAGACAAAATCCTAGTGCCTATCACCACACAGTCGTCAAGTTACCAACGACAACAGTATCCTAAGCGCTTTGGACGTATAACGCATTAAAATGCACAAAAATTCCTTACAATTCTAACTATACGTCCGTTTGGCTTAGAACTTTCGAAAAACTTACTAACTATGCGACTTTTTGTTTAGTATTTTATACATAGTAATACGTAGAGTTCCCTAGTATTTGAGTGAAAAATAAGCCTTACGCCTATTTTCTTAGCTGTTTTTAAGGCACTTCTAATAAAGATACGACTTTTTCTTTAACAGAACTTTATTTCTTTTGAGCTAAGGAATCCAACGCAAAAAAACAGAATTTGGTCATTTTCAGACATAGGCCCTTTTGGCTAAGCACGGCAGTGCTGCTAAGAAGCAGTGCTTGCACTGCTGTGTTCCGGTGTGAAGAGTAAGACAGCCGGGGAAATTACGAGCACAAGAGGCATTTCATCTTAGGCCCTCTAGGTTGCCAACACATCTGCGATCCCTCCGGGGTTGCGGGTGTCTATGGGCAGAGGTGATCACTTACCATCAGACCCACTTGCTCGTTTGCCTTCCTATTCATATAAAAATATATAGTAAATAAATCACATTATATATTAAAAGTAAAATGTATATTTTCATTTGTAACAGAACTTATAGCTAGACTAGTATAATGTACTTATAACCGTTCTTTAACAGTTGGGCCATTTCATTAAAAGTTGTACGCTCAATTTTTATCTGGCATTTTGTTTTATTTTCAGTTTTTTACACAGAACCACGAGCACTATCAAACCTGGTAGGACGAATAAAATGACTCGAAAATTCCATAAATTTTCTGGGCTAAAATTTTGTTCCATTCCGTTACCGCCATACAAATCTGTATAAATGTAGTAACGGAACGGAAAAGGCAATATTGGGACGCTTTTTTCTCCTATTAATCAGATCGATTGTGCTCGTGATTTTGATTAGGAAACCGAAAATAAAACTAAAATCCCAGAAAAAGTTGAGAGTAGGTACAACTTAATGTTTTAAACTTCCGCGATTTTCACTCATATTTAAATACTCATAATATATTTGTGTCTGCTCGTGACCACAGCTACTGCATCGTGGCCGAAACGTGGAGGTAATTAAAAACAATTTTTACGCAGAAGTCCCGACAGTAATACTTTAAATATATCTACAACCTAATATTTAATGAAATGATCCATTTATACCATGTAAATAAAGATAGTTAATCAGTTATTTCGATATTCCAACCTTAGACTATAATTATCAACATGTCTCATTATTATATCAAAACTAACTCGTAATGGTTCTTTTATCTGTTGGGGGTCAAGACTCGCAGGAGGCAGCAGCCGATATCGCCGCAGCATCGTGGCTAGCGCCGTTTTTATAGACATCAACGCGTATGTCCCACCTAGAACACAGAAATGGGTGTGTATTAGATAGTTTATGACAACAAAAGATAATATTTATTTCCATTCGGTGTATTTTTTATTTATTTATATAATTTTGGAGGATAACATTTGGCATAAAACCAATGATGATCATGTAAATTGTGATAAACTTTTTAAATGACAACACTAAAATCATGCTGTCGTGTCATGTTGGTCTGGGAGCAAAGAAAAAACATCTATAGAATGTTTCAGTTGCTTCTCTTCTCGCGCAGATGGTAAAAGCCCATCGAGGGAATGGGCGAAAATCATAGGAATCATGTTACAGGCGAAGCGGCTAGCAACCCATCACTATTTTGATTTCATTTTCCATCTATACACCCACAATCTTTCTATACGTGGCCTGTAGGTCTTGTCACTTTAGGCTCAGTCTACCCCATAAGGAATAAAGACGTGATTTGTGTATCTATGTAATTAATAATTAAATAATAAACTTTTAGTAATTATTAGTAAATAATTTTCAGTGTCGCTTAGAAATTTAATTTCTAATGGTAAAGCCGTAAAAGTAAACATAAAAAATCTAGAAGTAAAGTTCTTGATTCATTTGATAGTAGGTACCTATCATTTGAAAAACAGTGCCTTCTCTCGTCCCTGGTGAGCAGGATGTTCTGGGAGTTTGTAATTGTGTCGTACAGACACATCACTCAAACAGATGACGTTTAGTGACAAAGATTCGCATAGTAACAAGGTCACGTGGCAGTTGGTAACAGATAGAAAAAAATCAAAGGCTTACCCACCTGCTATGGGCGGTGTAGCAGTATAATACGCGTCATGGAATGACGAGGATCCGGGTTCGATTCCCGACCATAGCTTTACTTTTCGGATTTTTCTGTTCTAATTTTCAGTGCTTTTAATATGTTTTTGTTTTTTAATTACTGTGATTGTCATAAATCAATTTTTATTTATTTCTTTATTTCTTTCAGTGTCGTTTAGAAATTTATAAGTCAGTCATTCAATCATCATCATCATCATCATCACTATAAAAATTATATTATAACTTCACGGGAAAAGGATTACAATCCCTGATTCCAGATACTAACAATATTCAGATGATATTCAGGTTATGCTTACCAGGACAATTTCTCACTGAGTAGCTAAAAGGAATGTACTGAACTGGATGTCGCAGGGGACCCTCGAGGAAGCGTTCAGGCCGGAACTGCTCAGCGTCCTCGCCCCAGTACTTGGGGTTGCGATGCATTCCATGGAGGTTGATAACAATACCCACCCCATTTACGAGTGTGGTGCCATTTGCTGCAACAAGTCAGATTTACTTCCTTTTTTTATTACTTACATCATTTTTACTCTTTTAGCTCACGCCCGAGTGTGACTGACACTGATGTTGATTTTCTGTTTCTTTATTACACTAAAGCATCACTATAAAATTGCCTCATTTCTTCATGTTTCCCATTTATGTATCTTATGAGTAAGTGTTATTGTTATTATAATGAAAAATGCTTACGTAGTTTGCAATCATTGGTCACTTCTCTGACGAAAATTGGACCTGGGGGATATAACCTTAAGGTTTCCTTTACAACAGCTTCCAAATACACAAGTTTCGGCAAATCTGCCAGTGTTACTGGTTGGTCAGTAGTTCCGAATATATCTTCCAATCTGTAGCAAAGTATTGTTGTGCTTTTAAAGAGTGAAAACTTATAGATACCTATTTAACGTGAGTTAGACATTATTTGTATTAGCATTGGGATTTGACAATCACGCATTCAAACCGGAAGACAGGTAGCTTGAGGTGCTGCATTACGTATAGTTTTGTTGCGCGACTGGTAGGTCGCGTAACACCGATGGCGCTACATTATGTAGTTTTATCTTAATAGTCTATTTAAAAAAAACGCAAATCAATGTACAGTTATGCTGTACATAGATACTGTAGGTCAAAAGAGTAATTTCTACCGGTAGTTCCTGAAAATCCTAAAATAAGTTTCGAGTTTTAAAAATGACGAACTTCCTTATAAACTTTCATCCCCTATTTCAAACATTTCAAAGTTTCTTTTGAATTAAAAAGTAGCATGTACTAAGGTCTAATCTATCTCACACATTGTATTGAAATTAGGTACGTCACAATAAACTAACTTAGGTAAAATTCCTTACTCTTGATACACTTTTTGTTGCACCTCCGGATACCTAGATAACAAAACCGCGGTGTAACCAATGGCGGCAGCTGAAGTGTCGCTCCCAGCCGCTATAATGACTAAAACCTCGTCCCGAAGTTCTTCATCTGTATAGCCGTTTTCTTTACCAGAGGACTCTATGAGCATGTCGAGAAAGGTATTCTTTCTTACGGAATCTGTTAAAGAAAGAAGTATACAATAGTGAGTGAAACGAATGATCTTGTTTAGAAGCCAAGC
Organism: Pandemis heparana; assembly: GCA_963854515.1. Classification (NCBI taxonomy): domain Eukaryota; kingdom Metazoa; phylum Arthropoda; class Insecta; order Lepidoptera; family Tortricidae; genus Pandemis; species Pandemis heparana. The sequence goes on from OY978010.1 coordinate 7,420,123, forward strand.
CATTGTTATAAACGACACTATAACTTTCAAGATGATGAAAACGACCTTTCGTAGGCCCTGTTTTCTCATTCAAGAGTGAACCGATTAAGACTTTTCCTAGGTAAGGACTTCTACTAAACTTCTTTTTGTTTTTTTTATTTTATTACTTAAAATGGTGGTAGTCTGAATTCGAAAGTATCGAAATTAGGATTTTTTTTTATTTTCGAAATTTTTTACTTTTTCAAATAGGTACCTAATCAAAATTGGAAAATTAAAGCATTCTAGCATAGCAGAAGTAGTTATAAATCTTCTGGCAAAAAATATTCGTTGTAATTTGATAATCCACGAAGGAAACAGCGGAATACGTTTGTATGCAAAAACGGCTATCCGTTGGCCACCCGATTTTCGCTTACGTAAAATGTTTTGTCTTTGAATCCTCCTTACCGTTTGTAGATTTCAGCGCTGCCAATTCTTGCTTTTTCAATTTTATGAGCTGTAAAGTGGATTGTTTATTAAATATCTACCTATATAAAAGCAAGCAAATTTGCAACTTTTAACAAAGATAAAACAGATAATTACATACAAATTATGACTACTCACATCATCAATAAAATTGTACGCCACTTTTCTCCAATGATTTAGTTCCTTACTCCATGGAGAGAGTTCAAAGATGGGGTCCCAATATAACCATGGCCGAACCACTCGCAACGATATAAGTCTGAACGTTTCTTCGAATGATTGTAAGAATGAATGTTCCATATGTTTGTCAGAGTTTATAGTACATTGTGCACCGAGGGCGGTAAGAAGGGGATTGCTAACGAGAGTCTATTAGAAGCCCGACGCCGAAGGCGGAGGGCTTTTAATGACTCGAGTTTGTAATCCCCTTACTGCCCATGATACACACAATGTTTTTCATCACATTTGCGAGGAAATAAAAAAAGATATCAAAAAAATTAACTCAGAATCACAAAATTACCCGCAAAGGACACTCATCAACATTTATGTACCAATAGTGTGAAAATATCGTCCGCCATTTGGATCCAAAAAATTATGCTAAAATTGGACTTAGAACCACCACATTACTCGAAAACGAACCCATCAACATTTTAGTGTCAATAGTGTCAAAATGTCATCCGCCATCTTGGATCCAAAAAATTATGCCAAAATCGGGCTCAGAGCCACCAAATTACTCGAAAGTGACACCCGCCATCAATATTTTTAGTTTCAAAATGTCATCCGCCATCTTGGATCGTAATCAGTAATGTCTAATTGAAAGTTTTATAAAATTGGTTCGTAGTTTTTTTTTATATTAACTAAATCTGGCTGATCTGTAACCTCCTTAGTCTGAAATGACGTACAATGAACTCTTAATTTTAAAACTAAACTTTTCTTCCCGAGGGAATTATGAAAATCCATACAAATATAACTCCCTCGGGAGTAAAATATTTGAAATTCCCGCGGGAGGTAAATCAGCCACTACGGCTCTATAAACACGCGTGTTATAACACCCTTTACGAGCAAGTGTGATGAAAAATGTTTTTCATCACATTTGCGAGGAAATAAAAAAAATATCAAAAAAATAAACTCAGAATCACAAAATTACCCGAAAACGACACTCATCAACATTTATGTAGGTACCAATAGTATGAAAATATCGTCCGCCATTTTGGATCCAAAAAAATTATGCTAAAATTGGGCTCAGAACCACCACATTACTCGAAAACGAACCCATCAACATTTTAGTGTCAATAGTGTCAAAATGTCATCCGCCATCTTGGATCCAAAAAAAATTATGCCAAAATCGGGCTCAGAGCCACCAAATTACTCGAAAATAACACCCGCCATCAATATTTTAGTGTCAAAATGTCATCCGCCATCTTGGATCGTAATCAGTAATGTCTAATTGAAAGTTTTATAAAATTGGTTCGTAGTTTTTTTTTAATATTAAGTAAATCTGGCTGATCTGAAACCTCCTTAGTCTGAAATGACGTACAATGAACTCTTAATTTTAAAACTAAACTTTTCCTCCCGAGGGAATTATGAAAATCCATACAAATGTAACTCCCTCGGGAGTAAAATATTTGAAATTCCCGCGGGAGGTAAATTAGCTACTACGGCTCTATAAGCACGCGTGTTATAACACCCTTTACGAGCATGTGTGATGAAAATTCATTTCCTAAACTGTTTCCTGAAAAATAAAGTTTACAAAACCTTGCAGTAAACCAGCTTGTGCTCCAGCGTAAAGACTCATTCACTGAATATAATGAAAAATAAAACTTCTTCGTACCTTATAAGAAAAAGATATATTTATGTTCAAATAATTATTTAACAATAAAAAATGGATAGTTTACTTCTCAAAATAGGTGTTTATGTAAAATATTACTATACCATCCACCATTATTTTTATTACGCAAGAACGTAATAACATCAGGCCACAAGGTTGACTTTTTTACCACCGTCCAATTAAAAAAAATTATAATCTTTAACGAACCTTTCGTTTTTTATATGTATGTACTAGCTTTTGCCCGCGACTTCGTCCGCGCAGAATCATAATTAGCGCTAGAACTTTTTCTTCTCTCCCATCGAAAATGTACAAAAACAGCCAAATGGAAGTCGTACTTTAGCAAGAAGGATTTCGTAATACCTACTTACCTCAACGAAATAAACCCGTTTCTTGTATGGACCCACTTCCATTATTTTTTATTCCATCCTTTTGTTCGGTGGGAAATTCGAAAAATCTAATCTTATGACACCTACGTGATCTTCAAAGAGCATGTCTACTAAATACAAAGTTTATATTTTCTATACGGTCCTTTTATCCCGTCGGAAAATTGGAAAATCCCTTTGTGCAGCACCTCTTTGATCATCAAGGAATGTCTGCCAAATACCAAGAAACTATATTGGCAAGTCAGTAAAATTACTCTTTTTTCTTATTCCACGGCAAATTCGCAAATTCCTGAAATCATCACCAGTCATTTTCCGGGATAAAAAGTAGCCTACAACCTGGGTGGTGATTTTCTTAACAGATTAGTAAAGCTTGTATCAAAATCCGTTAAGCCGTTTTCACGTGATGCGCTCGCAAATATACACGTGTTTTGTAATCGATTCTAAGTATCCCCAGAAAATATCTTCCGTGTGCAGACTTTCGACCCTCCTTAGCTCCGTTGCGTTAGTTTTAAAGATCAAGCATACATAGGGACAGACACACAGCGGAAAGCGAATTTGTTTCATTGTATAAAGTGATAAAAAAAATAATTTATTGTCAGTCCTGTTAGAAAGGTACACGCGCCTCCATACTATCTCCGTCGGCTCGTTTTTCAGTTGCGAGTACCTACTCGGTCCTGTTTAAAAATATTACGTCAATGGATTGAGATTTCAAACATGACTGTGTCAAAATAAAATGTATTTTTAATCAAAAGCACTAAGGAGTATTGATATCAACTTCGAAGCAAATCGCCCCCAAAATAACTTTCTACCCCTTTTAAACCCCGTTAGGGGATGAATATCAAGAAAATACGAAACACATGTTCCATCAATTCTGTTTAAGAATGTTTATGCAAAATTTGAAGTAGATCGGACCAAGGAATCACGTCGCCCCATACAAACTTTGCCCCCCTTTTTCACCCCCTTAGAGGTAGAATTTCGAAAAATCCGTTCTTATCTCGTGTACACATTATTAAAGGAACCTCTGTGCAAAATTACAGCTTTCTAGGTTCAAGGGTTTGGCCTGGGCGTTGATGAGTCAATGAGTGAGTCAGGACTTTGCCTTTTATATATATAGATGTATAACTCTTTATTGTACATAAAACACATAAGTTATACGAAGGCGAACTTATCCCTCAAAGGGATCTCTTAGAATTTCTCTCTTATATTGATAAAATTGACAGAAATATACCAAACAACTGTAAGTTTGTGGACATTACGTGCCCCAATTATATGGCCGGCATCAATGAGCGGCATTGAACACATTTTTGTTGAAAATTTTACCCTCATTTCATAGGTACTTTAGGATCAGGTTGAGGATCATCAAAAAATGTTTAATTAAAATAAACCGCATTCGATTGCAGCCTAAATCTGCTTATAAATTTCATAATAAATTGTATTAATTACGCTACTAGAGAAGTTTCAAATGAAAATAATATTTCGTTAATGATCGTTCCCGGTCGCTCCCCCCGCGTACTGCACCGGCCTCTCAGCAGCTATCAAACCGCTAAAAGGATAGTTATAGAAAACTTGACCTATTTTTTTTACAAAATGGATTCTTGAAATAATTCCTACAGCTGGGCCATTCTCTTAAAAGTTATACCCCCAACTTTTTTCTGGGATTCTGTTTCGTTTTTCGGATTCCTACTCAGAATTACGAGCACTATCAATCCTGATAGGAGAAAAAATGTACGGCCCAAAATTTATTTTTCCATTCCGTTACTTCGTTCATATAAATTTGTATGGCGGTAACGGAATGGAACGAAGTTTTAGGCTAGAAAATATATGGAATTTCCGGGACGTTTTTTTTCTCCTATTAGAGGATCGATAGTGCTTGTGATTCTGGGTAGGAATACGAAAAAAGAAACAAAATCCCGGAAAAAAGTTTGGGGTATAACTTTTAAAAGAATTGGCCCAGCTATCAAATTTTGGACGGTGATAAAGGTCACCCTCTCTCTGAAGATCAGTATGAAAAAAAATAAGCGACAAAAATTAGTCTTACTGCTAAGTGAGCCAAAAGTATAGGTAATTAAATAATTCCACAATGAGACTTCGCTTTTGCCAACTTGCTGGTCCAGTAGTTTTGTCATGATAATGGCTTGCTCTGCAAACGTGGTTACAAACTCTTGGACGTTCCTTATACTGAAGAGCGGATTGAGATTTTTGCGCCGACGCTGCCAAATTTTTACTAAAAGATAGATAATGTCAAATATACAATAGTAAAACAATTCATTTTCATTCGCAAAATCTAATAACAAAAAAAATGCTTTTACGTAGTTTTGCGTAGGTTATTTTAATGATGGCAGTGTACAAAAACTTAAAACCCAGTGGACTAAACTTAAAAATCTCCATTTTATTCGTTTCAACGTAATACGAGAAAAATAAATTTAATGTATTTTGAAACAATTAGTATAACTAATTTATATTTGCACAGACTTTTTTTTTAGAAAGTATGAAGTCTCTATGAAGTATAATCAATAACTACTAGATGTTGTCCTTCCTTTCAAAAGTACTAGGTACTCCTACATTCCAAATAGTTAAATATTAAGTACGAAGCATTCGGGGCGCGCGAGTCCGACGCGTTTTTCAGCTTCATTGAATTATTTTGTCTAGTCTTGTGAACGGTTGTTACTAACCTGGAGCGAAAACAAGGCCGTTACCCGTAAAGCTGCGCAGGATTCTCATTGTGGTATCGTCTTTGTCTAGATATTGCTTCAGAATCACTTCTGCTATGACAGGGTCACATACAACTGTAAAATAATGTATTTTTAGGGTTCCGTACCTCAAAGGGTAAAAAACGGAACCCTTATAGGATCACTTTGTTGTCCATCCGTCCGTCTGTCCGTCTGTCAATAGCCTTTTTCTCACTAACGCGTGGAGGTATCAAGCTGAAATTTATATTAAATACTCAAGTTTACTGTCTCTTGGAGCTGTGAAAAAATCAAACTTCTAAGCCAACGCAATCAACAGATATACAAGTGTATGCCGCAAATTTTCGAAACTGTAAAGGGAATCAAAACCTACAGGTTACGTCTTTGTTACAGTTGAAATAAGGTCGTGTTGCAAACTTTTTGGCCACTTTGGGTGTCACGAACTATATGACGCTGACTGTACCCCACGGCCTTACAATGGTCCATGTTCTGTTTTGCTGTTTCTCATAAATTAAAAATACTTACTAATATACAATCTGCCGTCATAGTATAGAAGGCGGCAAAGGGACTTTTGCGGCTTTTTTACTTTTTGATACATGCATACTAAGCAAAAAATTCTGCGTCGAACGGTATTGACTTTTTTTTTCTAGCACTGTTAGTTCTCAAGATAGCCAGCAGTTAAACGACATGTCTTTTGCTTTTTGTTGCGGTATTATAATCTAAAAAGCCATGAATGGTATTTAATAAGCTAAAATGACGTTATATGACATTAGCGGCTTTATATCTTACTTTAAATGTGATACCTATCTCAGCTAAAAAGCGTTTTTTGATCATTCATAGACTAAAAAGTGGTTAAAGTCATGTAACTAGGTTTTAACGTATTACCATGGCCGAAGTTAAATACTCATTTATAGATTTAAAGGCGGTATACTTTAAATTATACTCTATAATTACGTTATGGGAGCTTAGCCGCATTTTTAGATATAACCCAAAAATGTATTATGTAGCGCAAGTAGTGTATAATTGGGGGACCTGGATCAAACGAGATCCAGGATCCCCCAATCATACGTTATAATGATTACTGATCATGAATCAATACATTAATACATGTCAATCGAATTATCTGTTGAGCATATAATTACAGTACAATCCGATAATCAAGTGCTAGTTCAATCAAAAACTACTTCAATTAAATTCTAGTTCTAATACACTCTGAGCCAGAACCGCCACAAACACCCTCGATCACAAATACTAGTCTTGCTTTATTTACGAACTTTGAATAGTGAAATAAAATGCACTGATATTTATAATTAAAATCGATCCCCCAATTATATGTTATAATGATTACTGATCATGAATCAATATATTTATACATGTCAATCGAATTATCTGTTGAGCATATAATTATAGTACAATCCGATAATCAAATACTACTTCAATCAAAAACTACTTCAATTAAATTTTAGTTCTAATAGGTACACTCTGATGTCTTTGGTTATGGAGCAAACATATATATTAAGTCAACATTTTTTTATACAATCATATTTATCATTCAAATACTTACGATATTAATTCTTTATTAGCAATAGAGAAAATGCAAGCTAGTGCATTCGTGATAATGGCGAGTTGTTTGACGAATCATTGAGACGTAGTATAAACAACGGCTCAGGTGAGACCGAGTTTTTAAGCCGTCATCTTTCACTAGCGATGCTATAATATGAAACAGGGATTCAATTTTGTTATTTTTTTTATTTAATCAATAATTTTTTGTTTATATATTTATTGTAAGAAGAGAATACTTAATGGAAGGTTTCGATATGTTTCACGATAAATTGCTTAATATAATTCAATAAGCTGCTTTTGAAGCACGAAACGGGTAAGATATTAAATAGGTAATATGTTATAATTATTGTGTAACATCAGTGAGACATATTTCACGAGACTAAATAACCGTTGTCCATTCTACTAGGTATTCAATTTGGACTGAAAGCTCCATCAGAAAAGTATCCAGCCTACCCTAGAGCAGAATCTGCTGCACACCACTATGCAACAGACCTACCTTGCTTACCAGTTACTATGCTGACTATGTTATATTACGTGTCTTACGCAGAAACTTATTTATTTCATTTGATTCTTGAATAGTAATTTAATTACGTAATTCTAAATTGAAGTCTAAATTTATTTATTCAGCGTTCAGACTCGTAATTATATAAGATTATTAACGTTATAGTTAACCATCTGAATTATTATAAATAAAACATATCATATTACATTAACTGCTTTATTTTTAATGAGTAGACAATATAGTAGTACATTATTATACTTAACTAGCACATTTTAGTTATTCTCAAATCCATATCATCCTGAATTTTACTTATGATATCTTTAGTTGCGCTATATACGTCATCAAATAATATACCCTTCACAACATATTGGGCGCAGATTTCTGCTTCACAAGTACATATTGAATGTTCAGATTTCGGTGGGTTCTTGGCGTCATAAATTTCAATTTTAATTATTTTTGTCGCATGTTTTACAGTTCTTTTTATGTATGAAGAATATGGTAGTTCGCTTCTGGTTCTCTCGCGAGAAGCGGCATCGTGAGTGGTAGATCTTTGTTCCGCTCCATGCGTAGCACGCTGATCCGCTGGTACAAAATTAAAGAAATCTTCTGTATCCTGTAAAGAAAAGACATTCAAAATTTTTGAACCAAATAATTGTCAGTAAAATCGATGTCTGATAACAATTAATCGTAATTTATCGATAACAAAATAATTCATGACTAAACGATATTAACATTAAAAATCGAGTATTACAATAAAGCTTGCATTGGATTATTACTATATAAATAAATATCAGAGACAATTGATGCCGATTAACCTAGGCCTAAAGTAAGCTAAGCTTACGTTACAGCTACTAGCTGACGGATAAACATACTTATATAGATAGATATTGTGATAACTTGAGTTTTTATATACAAAAGTTTGTATATAAAAATCTATTCGCTGGTAGGTAATGCTAATATTTGTACTTAATTTGGATTTAGAACTTGATTTAAAATTGAAAGAAACAAAGTGTTTCTAGGACATTACCTGAACAGCTGTCTCCGAAGGCTTGAGTGATGTAGCTAGATGATAGTTCATGAGTTTGAATGTACGGATAAAAGCTTAAAATTATATTTTATTGGTAATAAGAAAGATAAAGTTGGATCAGAGCGCAAGAACCCATGCTTACTCACGCATTAACCTAGAAGTTTAAAATAAGTTGAAGTAGACCTGGCTACGACGTCGGAGCCTTGCAATATATACCTACTTAAATACTAAACACTTTACATATTTATTAAACACCCAAAGCTCAAGAACAAACTTTCATATTTTTCATACATAATATCTGTCTCAACGGGATCGAATCCTGGAACCTCAATCTTTGTAGCCTGATTCTCTAACCACTCAGCTGTCCGCTCATCGGCATGGATATCGATTATTATTAAATAATAACGAGTATAATAAAATAAACACTCACCGACATTACTGAACTGCTTACCAGTGTATTGCATGAATACTAATCGTTAAATGTTCCCGATTTTTTGTTATTTATATTATTTTTTAAGTATGAAAAAGAAACCACAAGGTTTAATATCGGTTAGTAAAAACGTTTGATCGTTAATATGAGTCCTAACCATATATGAAAGATGTCTATGCTAAATGAGTCTCAATGTTTTGCAATGTTTGCATTTGTATGCACATACACTGAATTTGGAGGTAAGTAAGTATGTCTGTTTGTTGGTCCCGTATATGAAAACTAATAAACGTTTTTATTTTATTTCGTACAATAGGTTACAAACTAAAACCAATCGTGAAGTAATATTAGTTAGTAAATCTGTATTGGCCAAGCAAAACAATAGTATTAAACTATGCAAAATCATCGTTCCCCTTTAAGACTAAGCGTTAACGCAGAAGTTTAAGATTACACCGCTTAAAAGGGTTACTGCTGATACATGGTAAGACCTATTTTAAAATCATGTAAATACTTTCCGTATAGGGAAGATATTCATGAGGATTAGAGCGTACTTAAGCGGTTGATTAGCGAATCTAGTGCATCATTTATCTCGTCTACAACCATCTCCTCATCTCCTAAGCTGAAGGATCATCATCAAAAAATGTAAGTGTCTATCTTATTAACCAAATGTACTTATTAAATTGTGTAAGCATCATTACGATCGAATAGTCGATTCGTTAGTACCCACCCTATGAAGCTAGGTTGTGGGTTCTGAGCTGATGAATGTTTATTTATTATTGATTTATTCGAATAGATAATCTAGAAGAGTTAATTACTTTGAAGCTTCAATTATGTTGTCTAATAATTTAAATGTTGCTGTTTTTTATACATTGGAGTAATTAATATTATCAATAAAATTATTCGTCATTCGAATAGTAGTGTAAATATTGTAATTTGATAGAGTTATGCTAACCGATTCTAGGTTTCAATATATAAATGATACTGTTTATTAAATAGAGTAATTTAAATTAATATCAACAATAAAATTATGGATCATTCGAATAGCGGTAAAGAATAATAGTTTAATGATGTTGTGTTATTATGCGTCATTCTTATAGTAGTGCAAAATTTTATAATTTCGTGGAGGCTTGCGCTAGTAAATTGTATGTAACAAGACGAATGACGATGCTTTTTAAATATACCTCTACCTTATTTAAATACTTACTATAAAACGATAAGTAGGGTCAAATATTATAGACCACTTAAATACCATAGTTAAAATGTTTTAATATTTATTTCAGGTCGAAGTATCGCTCTAACAACGCCGAAACACTATTTCCATCGGAAGACGAGTCAACAATGCAGACCGAATCGCGTGAGATAAGAAAGAGGAAGCATAGCAAAACGTAAGTATTCAATTTATCTTTTGATTCGAGTCGATACTAAAGATTATTCTGTATTATTGAATGATGTCGTTTAAATGTAATCAGTTCCAATCAATATTTTAATTCCTTTAAATGAATATCCGCTAGTGTAGTTAAGTCTCTGCAAAAATATTATTAGCTCGATTTAATTTAACAATCACTTTTATTTTTTCAGATTGAAACATTCATCTAAAGCTGTAGTTTCTTCATCAAGCTCTGAAGATGAAGCTGCGAGACCGACTGAATCGAGTGAAAAAAAGAAAAACCAAGCAAAGTCACTACAATCATCTTCAAGTGCTTCAAAAAAGAAGGTCAAAATTAATCCCGTAGCTGTGAAACCACACCACACAACTGCTACGGAGCTTTTTGGAAGCGATAGCGAGGATGAGAAGCGATCCTCGAGTATCATCCCCACGTCTAGTAAATTACGGTCTTATATCACGCGAAGACTAGCCAAGGGGTTTTCACGACAGGAGAATCATTCAAAAACAGGTTCGCACTTTATTGAACTAAAAGTTTACAAGTGCTCCGAGATTCAAAACATGTTACCTGTTAATAGATGGCGACAAGCCATAGTTAATATAAAAACTCAGACGGATGATAATACTACAGCTTGGCAGCACTTATCAGACTTTATTACATTGACTCGTAGGGAATATAGAACTTGTACTCCGATATTTATTAGCAACTACTATTAATGTTTTATTTTTATGTTTTCTTTTTATTCTTATTGTATTTAATGATCACGAAATTGGTATGTTATTCATGATTAGTGCATTATAGAGCGGGTTTACCAACATAGTGTTAATATTAATTTATACCTTTATTATTAACTATGTATAAAATATGTATGTATGTATGTAAACTCTTTATTGTGCAAAATAAAGAAGACAAAAATAAAAAATATTTTATTGTATCAAAAACAATGTAAAAAAAAAAATACACAAAAAGAAAACAATTTGTCGAATAATCCATCCCGCGACATACCCAGCACAAAGGTGCTCCCCTCACCCTCGCAGCATTACCACGCTGTACTATGTATTAGATAAATCTATGACTAAATACTATCAATAAAATCATATTTTTGTTTACAGCTCCGCCTACTTACCTCGACTCATTCAGCAATGTTTTTATGCGATGTGATCATTGTCAGATTGAGATGGCTATAAATAAATACAGATTTCATTTAAGAACAAATTTGCACAAATCAAATTGTTCATCGGAAACCGCTTGTAAACATATTGAAATAATTGGCACAACAGTTAGAAACAGAATTGCTACATATCGCTTAAACCTTCCTAGGAAATCAAATGCCTTACACTCTAGACTTTCCTATGCGGGATTCGAAGTGATATTTTATACCTTATTAAATCCGCATTATTGAAACATGATTGCGTTAAAATGAACAGCGAGCTGTTTGTTCATTTTACATTACCGAATTCATGTAACCACTAGCTTTAGTCTTTTAACACAAAATATAGTATCGTATTTAAAAGCACAAATTTGAATGAATTATAATTATATGACTATGATTGAGAACTTAAAAAAATATACTTATAGGTACTATAATAGGCAGATAGACTAGGTCCACTTCTGCCAAGCTTATCACACATAAATATAACAGTGGGGCGGACTGAGGCACCGACTTCAACATATAAATAATTAGGTAGCACTTACCGAAAAATAATTTTAATTTGACATTTTTAAAGTAGCGAATTGAAGGCGGTTCTATTTTTTATTTTAAATTTTTTTGTACAACATTTACTACGAATAAATATTTCATTTCATTTCATATCATATGATAGAAGATTTTGGTCGTGTAAATCTTGTAATAGAACTAAACGGATTAAATATACATGTATTAAAATAGTGTAAATTAATATTATATCTATTAACTGCTTGTTGCTCGTTATTATAGTCTACACTCCAGTCTGATATACTATAGTTCCTAATCCTAGCACAAATGTCAATGTTTAATTCACTAAATACACGAGCTTGCGGGTCAGGATCGCCTTTAAACACTTCATCTAGGAAATAGTTCCTCATTTCCAGAACCTCATGCGATACGGAATATTCCGGCTGCTGACTAGCAAGCTCTGTCAGATGCTCCTTCCATCGATTGTGTCCGTAGTCAGCGGTGATGTTGAACCGAGTAACGTACGCATTTCGCATACTCAACTCCACCCATGCCACAGTACTTTGCGAGATATCCTCATACCCTCGGCCTATGTAATGATAGGCCTCGCAGGTTAATTTCAGCAGATGATGATGCTCCTCGCAATACCTATTCCGTAGTTGGGTGTAATTGAGGCACGGTCTGCCATAAGTGTTAGCCTCACACTTTCTTAAGTCTTTAAATTTCAAGCTATCTAACCGCTTGTTAATATAACACTTAATGGGAAATATAAACGACATCGTTACACTGTTTAATAGTCTGTCTTTGTTATACACTCCCGTGATCAGCGCTGGACGGTGCTGAATGATAAATATGGACAGGTTTATCATAGAGAGCATAATGCACACATAAACCTTATTTTCGTTTCCAATTGCTCTTGTCTGTAATATAACACATCCCCATTTAAGTTTTACACGTTCCTCGATCCATCGTCATCGAAAATTATATATGATGTCTAGAATTATGTAACTCCTGCTTTATAAGCGTAGTAATCTTCTCATTTAACATAACAGCCTACTGTGCAAGCGTTAGATCTGTTGAAAATAGGACTCTTATCTATTAAGAAATAGCATCAAATCCGTTTCATAGTTTTAAAGATCTAATCATACATAGTTGATAGTTGCTAACGAATGCGGGTAATAACCTTTACGCATAGCTTTATTTAATACTAGCTGATGCCCGCGACTTCGTCTGCAAAGAATTCGTTTATCACTATCCCGCGGGAACTACGCAATTTTCCAGGATAAAAAGTAGCCTATGTGTTATTCCAGACCATAATTTATCTCTGTTCCAAATTTCATCCAGATCCGTTAAGCCGTACTGGCGTGAAAGAGTAACAAACATCCATACATCCATACATCCATACTTACAAACTTTCGCCTTTATAATAGTAGTAGGAAGTACATAGTTAATAATATTCATAATACACATACAGATTCTGTACTCTTTACATGCAGCAATGACGAAGCTTGCCAAATGCTGGCAAACGTCTCTATTAATCATCGATCGGGGTTTTAATTGTTACTATAGATTGACGCCATCTGTTAACCGGTAACACCTTCTCAATCTCACTGCTCTTATATATTTTTTAGGTCTATGTAATGTGATCCGGTTTTGAGGGATGGGTCTGTCGTGAATTCGAACTCGAACCCGATGATATAGGTTTTGAAGTAGGTAAATAGGATTGATGTAGGTTTTTATACAACCCGATTTCATGTTTGTATTATACGCCTTCAGCATAGAAATCATTCAGTATTTATTAGAAAACTTTTCATTTAAAACAATGTGATCAATAACAAGTGAGTACTTATAGAATATTATTCGGAATCTATCGAGCTAAGTTCTAAAGTTACACTATACATCATTTAAATTAAACATTTACGTTTTGATGCTTCTTGCGTGCTTGCTTTTTTTATTTTCGCGCGTCTCAAGAGGTATCGTCGATTCGGGCTCAGACCCGGATTAATTGATTGATTGTTGGATTGATTGACTGATTCATGGATTCGAATATTGTTCCGAGTATGGTTCTACATGAAACTTATGTATAAAATAAAAAGTTTTAAAGAATACTTATATGATTTCATACTCAAGAACTGTACTGAACTCGGTAAGAGTATCGGAGGGGAGGAGGTAGTCAGAAACAGGAACCAAACCGTGGGTCACAGGAACTCTGAGCTATGCTTTAAATAATGTTCAAATCATGTGTGTATACAAAATACTATCTAATTTTCATTTGTGCATCGTATACATAAACGTTAATAGCATGCTGGAAAATAACTTCTAGCTTCATATACATATTGGTCAATATCCGCTACCATCTTTTCGTATTAGAATAAACTACATAAAACTAGTCTTCACTCGCGAGTTTGCTGGCTCACAAGAAGTATGGAAAAAATAACATTAATGTGTCGTACAGACAGACGAGTATTATCTTTGCAGCATAGTTGTAAACACAGTCGGCGTTATCTTACTGCCGACGCAGCATAATTATTTTTTCTTATAAGGAATGTTAGCTCTCTTTGAAATAAATTAGCGATTTTGAACTCTGACGACCAGCATTCCGATTAATATAAATTATAAAAAAATTCACTGAAATAATTCATAACTTATTTTCTAAGCGAGCGGTTCTCTATCACTGAAAATGTTGGTAAGTAAAGTGAAACAATTTAACTTTTTCTAGTGAATAAGCTATAATTATTATTTCCATTTCTCAATTAAATATTAGTCATAATTATTACTAAAGGCTCCAACTATGTAATTTCCAGATAAAAAGTATTCTACGTCTTAATCGAACCATAAACTCTCTTATACATAAAACTCACATTAATATTATTGCTTATTCGGGTTTTCACGATACGGAAGATCATCTCTTCAATTTTATTCCATCGAGTCAGCCGCGAGAACATTCGGCCGAACCACGAATGATGGGATTAGCTCGTAAAAGAAAACCAGAAATTCTATGCTTTACTCATACATCAAAAAACCAAACCAGGGTGTCGCTACTAAAATAATCAGAATAGAAATATTTGATGCTGATAAATTTGATCACAGTGATCAAATCTGTAAGTGCGAAGTCGGATTGTGTGCTCAATACTCGGTAAAACGGATGATACTTACCAGACTGTGCGAAATATTATCAATAGAATTGAGGAGTCTCTATCAGCGGACTCCTATAATAGTTATACGTTATTGTAATGGCGAAGTATTCTATAAATACTGTACTGCGATCTTTCGAACGACGAAGTTGAATGTTGAATACATGTTTTGAATAGATGATTGTTAGTATGAACGATCTCTCGAATAAAGAAATTGAATGACGAATACTAATTTGAATGATGATTGGCGCATCTTAATTTCTTCTGATTGTGATCTTATATTTAATTTTGAAGAATTGCATAAAATGTTTAATAATGTCGGCAATCCGTATATTAAATGTATTAAACAAAAAAAAGCTATGCTTTAAAAAATTTAAGCGTATTAGACAGTTATACATAGAATATAACAATCTTATTAATAGTTAAATAAATGGTTTTAATTATTATTGCAGCATTTTATTTCAATATTGAAAGTTCATAAATAAAACAAGACTAGTATTTGTGATCGATGGTGTTTGTGGCGGTTCTGGCTCAGAGTGTATTAGAACTAGAATTTAATTGAAGTTAAGTAGTTTTTGATTGAACTAGCTTTTGATTATCGGATTGTACTGTAATTATATGCTCAACAGATAATTCGATTGGCATGTATAAATATATTGATTCACGATCAGTGATCATTATAATGTATAATTGGAGGGGTCCTGGATCTCGTATGCTTTTAAATACAATACTATATTTTGTGTTAAAAGACTTAAGCTGCTGGTTACATGAATTCGAACGATTAACATTATGAATAAAATAATTTCGTAATAGCCTGTAGATCAGCAGTACTTGCTTACGAACGTGAGGGAGTACAGGTTCTGTACTCTTTACATGCAGCAACGACGAAGTTTGCCAAATGCTGGTAAGCTTCTGTATTAATCATCGATCAGGGTTTTAATTGTTACTATAGATTGATGCCATCAGATTCAGATTCAGATTCAGATTCATACATTTATACCTAAAGAAATAGCAATTATTTGCAAAAAAGGTGTCATTGTGTTGTTGATTAAACCGCCTTATCCATTTTATAATTTAACTAAGAAAGAACGGTTGCAAGCCTCATGGATAGAGAGAAACAGAGGAATATTACGGTATGAGGGCTATGTGTCATACTTCAATTATAAGAGTTTGATATTTAACTTTTGTAAAAATAAGCGTATTTATACAAAAGGTACTGAAAAAGTGGTAGAAGATAATAGAAAGTGACAATGTATACAATTTAGAAGACTTTAATTGTCCTAATTTAAAAACACTTAGTGAGAAATATTTGATTTCTTCCGACATTTATAATTGTATTAACCGTATCCAAAACATGTGCTTTTAAAAATGTATCTTGTTTAAATAAGTGGTGTGTAGATAATAATATTTTTATGTAAATAAATTAACAATCATATTATATATTTGTGTAATACCAATATTTGTCAACGTAACAGCTTTATAATAAGTATATAATCAAAATGAATATCAGCATAGGAGATATCGTCGAGGCTATCATTGATAAATGTTAGCTTCATGGTCGTCATGATGTCAAAATATTAAACGCTGAGCACTATTCTGGTGTGCTAATAACTCAGAGTTATTATAAAACTAAACGTTCACGAATCTTTTACACAGGATTACGAGTAGCAGCTCGAGTAATTAAAATAGATAAATGTTATATAGACTTGCTACCAATCTAATTGGAAGTTTCTAAATCATTACGCTGAGTGGTTACAGAAACCTGAGCATGTTATGTATAGAAATAGTAGTGTTGTGAAGGATATGATGGTGTTCTATTTATTCGCTGCGGATAATAATAAACAATTTGATTATAATGTTTGTGTCTTTAAAAATGTATGTTGTATAAATAAATTATGTAATACTTAATCCTTGTTTACTTTCTTCCTAATGTTAGGAATAAACCTAAAGATATAATTTGATTTTATTACCGTCTGCGAAATTCGAGCATAATAATTATCGTTTATTATACGAACAATACGCTAGACTTCAACAGTCGTATCACAGCCGTCATAGTCTAGAACTGCTTCTTGTTTTCGAAGAAACTAATATGAATTCAAATACTTACGTAATTAACATTGTGTGATTGAAAACGGGGAGCGCTGTTTTACAATGTAAGCTAAAGCTTGGTTGTTTAGCTAGTGCTTTATTTATTTATACAAACAATACGCTAGGCTTCAATCAGTAGTATCCCCCACCGTTATTGTGTAGAACTGCTTCTTGTTTGCGAAGAAAGTATCATGAATTCAAATACTTACATAGTCGACGTGCAAGGCTTCAAGGTGAAGGAGAATAATTTTATAATAAAGGAATTTGCCTTCGCTGCAGAAAATTATGCGCAAAATAGTTTAATATAATCACCGTACCCGTATTCTAAGTTAACAGATGAAGAACGAAAACAGGTGCGGTGCATGAGGAAAAACTGTGGCATAACATGGAGTGAAGGAAATATTGACTATCCAGATTTCAAAGGATATGCGGAGTATTTGTTATTAATATAATATCAGTGCATTTTATTTCACTATTCAAAGTTCATAAATAAAACAAGACTAGTATTTGTGATCGATGGTGTTTGTGGCGGTTCTGGCTCAGAGTGTATTAGAACTAGAATTTAATTGAAGTAGTTTTTGATTGAACTAGCACTTGATTATCGGATTGTACTGTAATTATATGCTCAACAGATAATTCGATTGACATGTATAAATATATTGATTCATGATCAGTAATCATTATAACGTATAATTGGGGGATCCTGGATCTCGTTTGATCCAGGTACCCCAATTATACACTACTAGCGCATAATAGTCAATACAGCGGTGACCGCTTTTTTACTTCAGTGACAAAGGGTTAATTTTTTGTGCAATATTGTCAATAATGCGGTTATATAATAATAATAAGCTAAAAAGCGGCTAGGTTTTTGTCACTCACGTAGCCCCTTACCTCCCCACCGCCCGTAAGTCGGAGGACGACGGCGCCCAAAGGACATTTTATTATAATTAGTGCGCGCGAAGCCTTTGCGTTGGGTTGGGTTAGGTTAGGTTAGGTTAATGTGCGCAAGCTGCGCAGGAGCTTACGCGCACTGATTGTTCTCAGTGCCCGTATCAACATCAAGGTAACTGTAGACACAACAGTATAATACTTATAATTATTTCGATATTAACGAACTGAAATTAGTAATGAACTTACTCGTAAGTAATAAAAGTGGCCGTATAATGTTTTCTGTGTATTTGGGTATGTGTTTCTCTATAACGTTGTCTCGTAAGTATCTACAAACTAGAGTTTAAGTTTATGGCAGGCGTCCACACGTCCGTATCGTAGGCATCGGACGCAAGGCATCCAGCGTATCGTAGTATTATTTGTATAGAAAGTCATACAAGTGCGTCCACGGATCTGCATTGTACGGATTGCTGGACAGTGTACGGCTCTTGTTGGACTGGCATAATGCTTACTATACGGACACGTAGCGAGGCCTGCCTTTGGAATAGGATATTATTGTGTGTAGGATTATCTTTTAATATTTCTGTGCCTTCAGTAAATACTAATTCAACTCAAAAAGTGCAACTTTACAGGAGAGCGATTTTACTTTTGAAAAAAAAAATACCCTTCTGCGTTAAAGGCATACAAACAAATTCAAACCTGTTAAAAAATAAGTAAAAAATCAATCTTTCTTTCAAATAATATTTTACTGAATCAGGCGTTACCTTTGCGTTCATTAAAATCAAATAATCTTTAAGATAATCAAGAATTTCGATCAGATGAATCAGGTGCCACGAAATATTAAAACTAGGTTTAAAGTAAGTGATGATGTATGTCCAGATGTATTTAATTACACAAAAATGAGGCTAAGTGGGCAATGTCATGCAACAATCCAAAATTTCAATACTTAAATCTTGAACTTGTTGAATTAAAATTTTTGTATTTGAATTTCTTGAAATTCAGTTATTTTATGAATACATTACGACGTAAAGGTCACACATTTCGTTGCTGAAATTGACGTGTTTATTGATTAGTTTAGAGTTGTATGTTCCCACACATAAGACAAATTTGGATTAGACTAGTGATACTTTTTAACATGTATTTTTATACACTAGTTTTAAGAGTAGAACTGCGTAAATAATTGAAATATATTTGATCTTGAATCATTAAAACTAATGTACGGTAGCGAAAGTTGGGTTTGGCAAAAGAAGCATGAAAGTAGAATCAATGCAGTAGAAATGAGAGCGTTAAGAAGTATGGAAGGCGTATCACTGGTAAGGAATAGTGTGATAAGGGAACGTGCTGGTGTGAAAGAGGATATAGTGACTAGGATAGAAAAAGGTATGCTTAGTTGGTTTGGTCACGTAGAGAGGATGGATGAAAGAAGATTAACTAAACAGATTTATATTGGGAGTGTGAATGGGTGCTTTGGGAGGGGAAAGCCTAGACGGACGTTCCGTGATAATTGGGGACGTTTTGGAAAAAGGTCAAGTCAAGAGTACCCGAAACCGACGAGCATGTATGAAGAGATGAATGTGGGTGAAGCGAAAGAGGTATGTCAGGATCGTAGCAAGTGGAACAAAGTAGTCTCTGTTTACCCCTGTAGGAAAGAGGCGTGACGGTATGATGTATGTATGTATGTATGTATTATTTAACAAAAATAACTTTGACGAAGTGGATCACCAATTTTGCTTCATGACAGATGCTTTCCCAAAAAAGTCGGCGCAGTTTGTTGTTGTTTACTATTCTTATTTTTAATTTTTATTTTGATTACCTACATGTATAAAATTGAAAGTGGCAATTATAAAAATGTTAAAATTTGAAGAATATAATGTTGATTTTAGTAAGAAATGTCTTTTGATTTCTTGTGATTACCGCTTCTAAGACCGCATAACTCTCAATAATTGTAGTCCTATCATAAACTATACTGCCGTAACGTACAGATTAATGGCCACATTGCGGCTTTTTAATGTATTAAAAGTAAACAATTCTGTTGCTTAATAAATTGGTGTAAAAAGTTAAAGGAATAACTAAGCTTTAAAACGGCTATGACACTTTAACTTCATTTTAATTTCCAACACAACATGCATATGCCATTAGCAAAAATAGACTATAATGCGGCTATCCGTAATAACGATTTTCTAGTGTATAACTCGCACCTAACTTTTATTTAAAATAATAGGACTAAAAAAGTAATGTGCAAAACTAAGCTTAAAAGGCGTTGGTGTTCAGCCAACGGCTTTTTAGTTTATTAATCTTTGTATAATAATATTCCCTTATCCTAAGCTATAACATAAAATGCTGTAAAATTAATACTATTTATAATTATTCTACGATCGAATTAGATCAATAAAAAAACGTGATTTTTTGTCTAAATTTGTGTGTAAACAGAATTTTGGTAAACCATTTTTTGCCTAAAATACAAGCAATTGAAATATTTAAAAGTTTTTGCCGTTTATCTCGAAAGTTCGTTTTGTCAGTTTGCCGCCTTCTGTACTATGACGGCAGCAATCTGTTCGCCATCCATGCAGTTACGACACCACCTCTTTCAATCGCTGCATTTCCCATATTTTTGAAGCAATTCATTCGATCTGAAATTACACATTTTTTATTTGTTATCTCTATAACTGATATTTTATTACCATGCCATTCTCAATCCGCTAGATCGTTTTATTATTAAATATTAATAAATATTTACCCTATGCATATCTCTGACTAAAAAAATCTGTACGACTACGATTACGAATTACGATTACAGATAAAAAAAAACTACCTAAGCTATGTAGAAATATAAGAGCTTATTTTGTAAAATAAGACATGATAAAACCGCTCACCTGACACAAGCATTGGTTTGCGTAAATGGAGGTCCCACAGGTCCCACACTTGTTATTTTGTGTTAATGTTAAAACTTTATGATCAGTGAGAAGATGTCAAAAAAGGTGTGTCTGGCCGTCGATAGAGGGGTGCTCGTTCCAAAACTAAGCTAATGTAGTTACGGTAGCGATAGTTGGGTATGGCAAAAGAAGCATAATAGTACATTGTGCACCGAGGGCGGTAAGAAGGGGATTGCTAACGAGAGTCTATTAGAAGCCCGACGCCGAAGGCGGAGGGCTTTTAATGACTCGAGTTTGTAATCCCCTTACTGCCCGTGATACACACAATGTTTTTCATCACATTTGCGAGGAAATAAAAAAAAATATCAAAAAAATAAACTCAGAATCACAAAATTACCCGCAAACGACACTCATCAACATTTATGTACCAATAGTGTAAAAATATCGTCCGCCATTTTGGATCCAAAAAAAATATGCTAAAATTGGGCTCAGAACCACCACATTACTCGAAAACGAACCCATCAACATTTTAGTGTCAATAGTGTCAAAATGTCATCCGCCATCTTGGATCCAAAAACTTATGCCAAAATCGGTCTCGGAATCACCATATTACTCGAAAAAGACACCCATCAACATTTTAGTGTCAATAGTGTCAAAATGTCATCCGCCATATTGGATCCAAAAAAAATATGCCAAAATCGGTCTCAGAATCACCAAATTACTCGAAAATGACACCCATCATCATTTTAGTGTCAATAGTGTCAAAATGTCATCCGCCATCTTGGATCCAAAAAATTATGCTAAAATCAGGCTCAGAGTCACCAAATTACTCGAAAATGACACCCATCAACATTTTAGTATCAAAATGTCATCCGCCATTTTGGATCCAAAAAATTATGCCAAAATCGGTCTCTGAATCACCAAATTACTCGAAAACGACACCCATCAACATTTTAGTGTCAATATGTCATCCACCATCTTGGATCGTAATCAGTAATGTCTAATTGAAAGTTTTAAGTATAAAATTGGCTCGTAGTTTTTTTTTAATATTAAATAAATCTGGCTGAACTGAAACCTCCTTAGACTGAAATTACGTACAATGAACTCTTAATTTTAAAACTAAAGTTTTCCTCCCGTGGGAATTATGAAAATCCATACAAATATAACTCCCTCGGGAGTAAAATATTTGAAATTCCCGCGGGAGGTAAATCAGCCACTACGGCTCTATAAGCACGCGTGTTATAACACCCTTTACGAGCAAGTGTGATGAAAAAGTAAAATAAATGCAGTAGTAATGAGAGCGTTAAGAAGTATGGAAGGGGTGACACTAAAATACAAATACAGAATAACGAATATTGTGATAAGGGAACGTGCTGGTGTGAAAGAAGATAATTATTATAGTGACTAATAGGATAGAAAAAAGTCTGCTTAGTTGGTTTGGTCACGTAGAGAAGATGGATGAGAGTATACTAACTAAACAGATATATATGGGGAGTGTGAATGGTTGCGTTGGGAGTGGAAGGCCAAGACGGACATACCGGGATCAAATAGGAGACGTTCTGAAAAAAGGGCAGCTGGTCAGGAGTACCCGAAACCGGCGAGCATGTATGAAGAGATTGAAAAATGTGGACGAAGCGAAAGAGGTATGTCAGAATCGTAGCAAGTGGAACAAAGTAGTCTCTGACGCGTGACTGTATATGTATTATGTTAAAACTAACCAACTTTTTTTAATTTTGCATTTTTTCTTTAATTTTTATACGTACCTTCGTTACTTCTTCCGAATAAATATGCATGCCCAATTAATGGATACGATTTCAAGCCCATTTCTGGTAATTCTTTGTATATTTTATATATTTGGCGCCTTTTGCATCTGTAGTAAATCGACCAGACGCATATTGCAATGAATAATAATTGCCAGAACATAACAATATTGGTTGTAACACTTATTTATTAAGATTAACTTCAGAACAAAACGTATGCCTTTTGGAAGCCTCTTGTGATAGGCAACCGGAGTAGTAGTAAACTAATCGGTTCGTCTTCGGTTTATAAATAAACCATTTCTGTTCAAAAAAATATACGTAGGACGAAATTGACATGTGTCAATCAGTTACCACTGAGAAGCTTATGATACTGTCGTTTTACTTTTTTTGATAGTTTTAAAGGTTTCGTAGTCAAATTGGCCAGAACAGAACCTTTATAATTTCGCCATATCTGTCTGTCTGTCTTTCTGTCTCTTCGCGGTTCTACTCAAGAGATACATAGGTAGTTTATACCTACTGCAATTACTATCTACTAATCTAACCATATAATTATAGCACTAACATCCCTGGTCCATTATTTCATGGAATCGCAGCCACCCGTACCTCTCGCGAGGACTGCGATTTGTTAATCATCGTACAATAATAGTATTTTATGCAACAGTTGTATTAGAGGGGTCAAAAAAGGCGAGTGGTGTGGGTTACGATGTGAGCGTAGCGAACATCGTAAGAAATAAACCACGAGCTTTTTTTGACTTGCTAATACAACGTTGCATACAATATTTTTTCTACGACTAAGTAGGTAGGTACTTACTAAATTAGAGTAATACGTTCTCCAAAAATGAAGAAGTCCAGTGTTCCAGTCTCCACGCAGAAATTCTCGTACCTAGGTTTTATCATTGCCGAGATTTTCTAGACAACAAATTTTCCATCACATCCTGGGCCGCTGCGGATATTTCTTCCGGTGTTGAGTTAATTTCGTTTTCATCGATGTTTTTTTATGATATGTTAATGTTACAAAACTTTGTTAAAACTATTGCAATCAAATAACAAATAACAAACAAGACAAGAGCGGAAAACATGAAAACGACTAACGAAAAAATTGGAAGTTTGTTTATAGTAAACTTTGTTTTTAATTAACGTAAACTTTTTTTATAGCCTTGCATTCTTGGCGCATTTAGCCAAAACGTTTACCAACTTGCCAGTGACGTTATTAAAAAATCTTGTTTGTTATGTTGGCAGCTACGCATTTCGTTCAGAAAGTTCTAGTTCAATAAAAAACCATACGAATGAAATAATTTGTTAAGTTGGTAGCCATGCATTTTCATCGTAAATTTAATGTTGATCCTGTAAAAGTTTTACCTAGATCTGGCAGTCTATGGCTGGCAGAGTTAACGATGGAGCACTTTTAGAGCCATAAGCCAACAAGTGCTTTTAGAGGGAATAGACAATATAGACTTAGCCAAAGTCTTATTATGAGTGTTCTTATAGTGGTGCTCGTGATAACATAAATCACAGATAATAGTACAGGAGTAGGAAAAATAAAA
Source organism: Pandemis heparana (assembly GCA_963854515.1). NCBI lineage: Eukaryota > Metazoa > Arthropoda > Insecta > Lepidoptera > Tortricidae > Pandemis > Pandemis heparana. The sequence goes on from OY978010.1 coordinate 7,444,301, forward strand.
AAACTAACCATAACTGTGCTATAATCTCAGATCTAGAATGAAGCAGCAGCGGTTAGTGAATTAGTATGCATTATGCCACAGTGCTTTTTTTAACCTACCAACAAACTGTAGACACCTCTTTTACACTGAACTACGGATTATTGCCTGTGGGGAAATTCTGTTGACATAGAGAGGGCCTTCAGACTACAAAAGAAATGTGTCCGTGCCTTGGACAATGCTAGGTTTGATGACAGTTATTATATGAATATTAAGATCGTCTTTATTGAATATGAACACAAAATAATTTACCTTGCTACTCCGCTACTTGAGCAGCGGAGTAGCAAGGTAAATATTTTGTGTTCATTAAAATGGACCTCCGCAAAGTAACGCCCATACAATAATTTATTGAATAATTATGTTTTTTTTATATATCTTTGCTAGGGTAACAGGAATCTAGCTTGATTTGAGCACACTTGGTTCGACTTGCGAAATAAATGGATAAGTACAGGAGTAAAAAAACATTTATTTAGGTAATTTATAACTACCTACACTAAGCGACCTTAATCATAAAATTAAAATAATAATGATTAATCATTTATTTCGGTATTCCAATCTTAAATTATAATTGTCAACGTGTCTCATCATTAAGCCAAAAGTAGCGTTTAATGGTTCTTTTAACTGTTGGGGGTCAAGACTCGCAGGCGGCAGCAGCCGATATCGCCGCAGCATCGTGGCTAGCGCCGTTTTTATAGACATCATCGCGTATGTCCCACCTAAAACACAGAAATCACTATGATGGTTACCCCATTTCAAAATTTCATAATTCATGTTTGTGGACGGTGACATATTATCTAAAAAAGCCGTAGTAGCCTAGTGGTGTGATCAGTGGCCTCTCAAGCAGAGGATTGTGGGTTCGAATCCCGGGCTCGCATCTCTGAGTTTCCGGAATTTATGTGCAAAATAACATTAAATGAGCTTTTCGGTGAAGGAAAACATCGTAGGGAAACTTGCGAACATCTGCGAAGCAATTCAATGGTGTGTGTGAATTTACACTGGGCCCGCGTGGGAAAGCCCAAGCTCTCTCATTATGAGAGGAGGCCTGTGCCCAGCAGTGGGACGTATATAGGCTGAAGATGATGAAATATTATCTGGGACTACATTTTTTTTAATAACTTAGCGATCGAACCGATTTTAATAATACGGAACCAATTTTACCAGGAAAATATACAACACACATACATACCGTCACGCCTGTTTCCCACAGGGGTAGGCAGAGACTACTTTGTTCCACTTGCTACGATCCAGACATACCTGTTTCGCTTCCTCTACATCCATCAATTTACAACACACCTATTTTATGAGCACCCCAAAAGATTTTTCTTTAGGTATTAAGGCAATTATGTCCCAGTTGTTCTTACCAAGACAATTTCTCACTGAATAGCTAAATGGAATGAACTGAGCTGGATGTCGCAGGGGACCCTCGAGGAAGCGTTCAGGCCGGAACTGTTCAGCGTCCTCGCCCCAGTACTTGGGGTTGCGATGCATCCCGTGAAGAGAAAAATAGACAGCCACCCCATTTACGAGTGTCGTGCCATTTGCTGCGAGAAGTCAGAATTATTTACTATATTAGTTAGCTAACACTATCTTTTATATACACCGTGGGAACGAGTTATGTATACAAGAATTGCATGTTGATATGAAAGGTATTAGATAGGTAATAATTATCTCTCAAACGGCCGAATGCGATAGAGACTGGAATTGTATTAATGAACACAAAATATTTACCTTGCTACTCCTCTTGCTTGCTTGCTAGTAGCGGAGTAGCAAGGTAAATAATATATTTTGTGTTCATTGAAATGGACCTCCGCAAAGTAACGCCTGATTCAATACAATATTTGGGATTGTTTTGCTTTTCCTAATTATATTACTTTCATTAACCGTAACTTCGACATTTCATCCGATTTCAAACTTTGAATTGTAATGTAATAATTTCTTTTCATTATTGTGGTACATTATTTTTGTCTGGAGTCTTTACTTTTGGTGCAAGGAATAAAAGTCCGTAATACTTTTTCTATGATTATCATTTTTCTATTAATAACTCTTAAACGTTAACATTAATGCAATTACAGTTTAAAGCACATATATTATTTTATAACTAGCTTTCATTTGATACCCCACATGTACATAATTATGTGCGTTGCATAAATTGGGTGTAATATAAATTTTTCAAAACACGGCGGCGGCCAATTTGATGACGTCATAACTGATGACCTTGACACCCCAGAAACTGTCTCCCGGCAGTTGTAGGGTCCAGATGATATGCCTAGTAACACATAAAAATTTGGTGCTGGTTTCCGGAAGTGAAATATTCCGACCTGTTTTGGACGTAACGCCAGGCACTACTGAGGCAGCTGACAACGTCGCATTTATGGTGTTTTTTTTTTTACGATTATTTCACGGAAATTGAATGAAAGTTTCAAATGTGCGTCTGCAGTGCACTTCGTTTTTAGTGTATTAATGTGTCTAATGCAATAAATTGATCGTGATATACTTTTATTTTCTTATTAAACGAGATATATTATTTTATCCCAAGAATATTTTGCTATAGTAAAAATGCTTACGTAGTTTGCAATCATTGGTTATTTCTCTGACGTATGCTGGAACTGAGGGATATAGTCTTAAGGTTTCCTTCACAACGGCTTCCAAATACACAAGTTTCGGCAAATCAGCTGCCGTTACGGGCCGGTCGGTATTTCCAAATACATCCTCCAATCTGTGGCAAAAATATTTACTCATACTCAACCATTAACAAATGTACGACACCGGGATGTTTCTGAATATCTTAGCCCAACCGGCCTCAGACGTCGCGTTGATGCTATTCAGGTTGGCTGATGTGACCAACAATGTGAGTTAGTGCAAGATATGAATTCGTTGTTGCCCTATGGGCTAATGTGACAAAATTTTGTACGAATCCTGTTAAATAAATAAAAAAACCATTAACAGAGATAGAGGTATAAAAATGTAATTTCGTTGGGTAGTTTTTATCAAAATCAAAAAATTTAATAACTAAATGAATTGAATAGTAAGTACTTTGCTATCTCCGCGATATGTGTAGTAAAGTCAAGTCGTGTAGTAATGAATGTATGTTAATTATGTTATGTATATGTGCTCTGTTGGTGTCCCAAATAAACGAATACTTAAATAAATAAATAAAACACTTTTAAATTGAAAAACATAGTTTTCGCTGAGCAGGATTATTGCTATAAGGACAAATTATTTATTTAATATAAACTTATGGCCCCCAGAATAAACGTGATTAGCTTAGCTTATTTATTCCTTTCTCGTTATTAATTGATATTTAAATTAAAATAAGTTGGGTAACTTTTACTCTTGCAATAACAGTGTGAATGTTTTGTGTACTTTTTTTTTCAAAATTTTGCATAACCAATAACTAGAACTCAAAAAAAGTGGTAATTCAATAAAAATCATTTTATGACTTAATTGAGTTTACTTATTCCCAGGAAATTATTTTCGGAACATTCATATTTTAATTGTACCATTGACTCAATCAATTAATTGTTTGTTTTATTGATGTAACTTTCCAATTTATACTGATATGTGTCATCTTCCTTATAATTCATTATTTGCAGCTAAAAAATGATAGGTGTGTAGGAGAGGTACTTACTCATGATAAACTTTTTCTTGCACATCTGGATACCTTGATAGCATAACCGCGGTGAAACCAGAGGCAACAGCTGAAGTGTCGCTCCCAGCAGCCATAATGACTACAACCTCTTCCCGGAGTTCCAAATCTGTATAACCGTTTTCTTTACCAGAAGACTCTATGAGCATGTCGAGTAAGGTCTTCTTTTTTACGGAATCTATAAAGGAAACAAAACCCCTTACATTTAAATCTCTCTTTGCAAATATAATGTACTTGCCGACGCCAAAGTAAAAATCCCCAATCTGTTTCATAAAAGGTAGAAATGGAAAATAATGTCTTGTCTTAGCTCTTACCATTTCTAGATTCGAGCGCTGCCATTTCTTTTCGCTTAAGTATAATGAGCTGTAAAATGATTTGTTGATTAAGTATAGATGTACACACTGCAAAATAATTCGGTAAGCATAGGCACGCACACAAACGTCGTCTATGTGTTGAGTACCGACATGAACATTACGTAGAATCCACATGTGAATGTGTGAGTGAGTTCGATCGTATATCTACCCTCTCAGTACAGTTTTTTTTTAGTAATAAGATAAATAAGTAATGTCGCTGTAAATGACCTATTTATTATATAAACAACAACAATAACTATAAAATAACAATGAAGAAAGTTGCAACTATTTTAGTTAGTTTATAATAAACTAAGTTAAAAATAATTACAAATTAAACTAAAAAATCCCCTTGGTATCGTGCCTGGCTCAAAGGTTTAAAAATTCAATATCTTCGGTTTAAGTTAATTCTACAGAAATAATGTAAAAGTATTGCTTTATTTTTGCATTTTCCTAAAAACATTTTACATTATTATCTTACATTGGATATTGTCATCGCAAGTGTAAGGCAAGAGAAGGCACCCCGGATCGAGTCTTACTTTGACCTTGAATCTTTAAATTTATGCAATCTGACGCATTGAACTATTATTACCAGCGTAGTAGCTACCATCTCACTGATTCAACGTGTTATATTTTTATTTCTCATCAAGTCTGGTCTGAGATTCAATTCCAACATTTCCAACCAATATTCCTTACAACCAGCATCGCCATTTAAATAACATCCAAAAATGTCATTTCTTCTAGGATTCGAACTCGGTTCACTAGAGAGCGAGTGCACAAATCAAGTATTCGACTTGCCTTTGTGACCGCTGAGCCACCGAGACATTTAATACAGTTGGTGAATTTATGAATTACTACGTCCAAACTGTGACTACTGCATTTGCAATGTGTAAATAGTTGTTTAACGAGCTTTGAAATAAGGTTGAAATTAGAAGGTTGAAATTTGCTAGACGATGCACATTTTATTCATTTTCGTCTAACAATATAAAGTTTATTCTACCCTCAAATTATTAGTAATATGAATTTGTCAACGCTAGCCGCCATTCGTTACGCCTTGTTTTACAAGTGGTTTTACAACAACGAACTGTTTAATTTTGCCTTTGAAATACCTTGTGATTTGCAAAATATGGATAGTCATCATCTTTTTTGAAAAGAGCAGAAATTATTGTTCTTTACGAACAAAATATTTCTATAAGGAATCGCAAGGCGTTTATTGATATCGGTAAGTTAGACAAAGTGTCTGATAAAATAATTACTTCTTATTTTACATCAAATTTCTTCATGGTGTTAAAAACAATGATTTATTATTGTATCCGTAATGTATCCAAATAACTTTCTTTGACGAAGAATCTTTATTATTAAACTTCATTTATTTTGCAGCGGAAGACTTCAATTATGGATTCACCGCTATGCAGACTTCGGGCACGATAAGAATATTCCTTCTGTGTCAAAACAAGAAGTCTCATCTTCACGCCATTTGGACATAAGCAGTTGCCGCACACGCTAAAGGGACCTATTTCACATCAACGAGAGACAATGTTACCTACGTTGTAAACTGGGCGACTTCATCTGCATGTTGCAGGATAGCATTGTCGTAACTCGTAAACCAGCAAAAAAAATGCTTCAACGGATCAGCCAGCATAGAAGAAACAGAATGAACTTTGATCGTGAATATTTATAATTTTGATTCGAATAGGTAATAATGTAGTGATTTTTAGTGATGAAAAACCATTCTGAAAAAGATGGACGAAAAATTTTGTGGCGAAAAGTGCTTGGATGTCATCCATGGGATTTGTGAGTTATTAATGGGTTGGAGGTCGTAGTAACAGTGCTAAAAAGAAGTGATGTGTGACCTATTTCGTGCATAACAATATTATTGTGTCATAGTCAAAGACTGGCTGAGCACCCAACAAGATTCCTTAACTGTTATTAACTGGGATCCATCTGATATAAAATCCAAAGCAAATTTAGGTAGCTTAGTCACTTCAAAGTGGAGATTTAATCCAGTGTGCAATGATGTTATTGTTAATGACTGTCATTTAACATGTCGATTCATTTCGCCACTGACTTTATTTCTCAACAAATAAAACGTTTCGTTCATCTTTCTCAGACTTAAGTAAACTTAATAAATCGGAAATTCTTATAAATGATACTCTTTTCAAAACCCTTGTTAATTCGAATAAATTACATCTTAAAAATAGCCCTTTTGTGGTGTGCATTCAATTTACCATTTGTATTGTAATTTTAAATTATGTTTGTAACAGAAATTTTTAATTAACCTAAAATCATACTGGTCACTATAGTGTGTGTTGTTTTACGAATAAATGTTGTTCTTCTTCTGTTATATTATAAGGAACAGCATGCAATTTTATTTTGCTAATTTAATTAGTTATAGTCTTATGGTAATAATAATTACTTAAATGTTGTAATAAACAATTTGAAACAATGATTTTATTTTCTTATTTTGTTCTTTTACTTTCTTTTTTTCGTGTTTGAAGTAGTCATGATTTGGTTTTGAGATAGTTATAAATTGAAAAAAAAAATGCAAAATAGACACATTTGTGCAAGATTCGAACCGAGGTCTTTAACATTCATAGTCCTAATCAGTACGACTGAGCCACCGCGCTCATATTATTCATGACGAAATTATTCTTCCATAGAGCAAAATCGTTTGAATAACAATAACCTATACTACAATAAGAGATATGTGAAGGTAGTCAGAGAACACAATCAGCACACATAGGCCATGTTAGTGTAAATACTCGTGTGGATACAAAACCATTTTGTTGTGTGTGTAATTAAGGCAGCGGATAGGTGCGGATGTGTGTATAGAATGACACACATGGACAACTAGGGTGCATACCGAATAGTTTTGCTGTGTGTACGAGGTCGTCGAGATCATTTTGTGAGAATATTTTTAACAACTTAGAGTCAATAAGGCCCCAGAAGTCTTCCAGGAACCTGGTGTTTTCATAGAATGTACCAGTTGCTTCTCGTCACGCGCAGATGGTAAAAGCCCTTCAAAGGAATTGGCGAAAACCGTAGGAATCATGTTATAGGCGATGCGGTTAGCAACCCATCACTATTTTGGTTCCCATTTCTACCTAAATATACGCCCACGATCATGTTAAATGTGGCCTTTAGGTCTTGTAACCTTAGGCTCTGTCTACCCCGTAAGCGATATAGACTTGATTTATTTTGTGTATGTGTATGTATGTATAAAACATTATAATTATGGTATAGTAATATTGTACACAAATGTTACTTATTATCCTTGTTTTCATTGTTTGAAGTTGTTCACTTGCAGTCAATGTAACGTAACAGCTGAGTACTGGGAACCTAAATATTTACTTAAGGTCACGTAATCTGACTTTTGGAGAAGACTGCCCTTTTTGTTTTATCCAGAAGATAATTAATTCTATTTCTAAAATATACTTAAATGTCCAAAAATGATAATTGGCCATTAAGGCTGTTTGGGTCACAATTCGTTCTTTCTTTCGAACTCGAAACTTTGGATAATACTGACTACAGTTTGGATAATACTGACTACAGGTTCCCGTACCCTATTCCGACAATATATTTTTAAGATACCAAAATTAACGATGCGTCTTTGTCACCTTCACAAAAAAAGATAAAATCTTTAACTACACATATTATGAATACTTACTTACATCATCAATAAAATCGTAAATCACTTTGCTCCAATATGATTGTTCTTTACTCCATGGAAACAGGTCATAGATGAAATCCCAGTACAACCACGGACTAACCACTCGCAGCGACAAAAAACTGGACGTCTCTTCGAATGCTTGCAAAAAGGGATGATACATATGTCTTTGGGAGTTTAGTTCAATACCTAAAGCGTTTTCTGAAAATTTTAAAAACTGGTTTACTGTTCCAGCGTTACAATGTTATAATAACAATAAGAAGAAATATTTTTTTCGTTTAAATTTAGACAAAAAAGATAGTAAGTTTTTTATATATTTTTTTATCGTTTTGTTTGTTCACTTGGCATAAATGTATAATATGTCTTATTATGTAAATACCATCGTTTTGTTCATTTTTTGGATAAGAAAACCGCCTTCGGAGAGCGTGTTTGTGACGGTTTAAATATTACTACCTACCTAACCTACATATTCATCGCTACTTCTAATACCTACATTATACAATCACGCAAGTTGTTGTCTTAGTTAAAGACATCATCAGGCACTCAAGCAGAGATCACTGTCCAAATTAAAATTTTACAATCGTAGATTTTTTAAACTATAAATTTTTTCTTAGTACCGGGTCAATGAACTGCGAGCATTTTAGCATCATAATTTAATATACCATACTTACTTAACAAATTAAAAAAAACGCTTGTGCTATTATGTGTGATAGGAATAATATTACCCCGAATTTATTAATAACAATTTAAAAATAAATAAAAACAAATTAAATGTTATTATACTTAATACACCTACAAAATCAGTTTTTCTCCACTTTGCTCGGAAATGTAAGCCGTACTGCAAAAAAAGTTCTTCGTTACAGGCTAACGCAAATTTAAGAAGTTAAACTCATTACTGTACAGTTCAACGGTTGGGAAGTGAATGCAATTCCATTATACGACAGTTTTTGCAACTGCAAAAAAAAAACGATAGTAATCTTACTGCATATTCCGTCAAAAGTGTAAGTCGCACCTTTAGAATTATAGTGTCATAATCCAAAAAAGTAAGTTTTGAGTAAATCGTGATTAAAGAATGATAATAGTCGTATGTTGCGCAGAAAATGCAGAATATTAAGCAATTATAAATGAAATTAGGAAAAAAAATATTTTATGTTATACTTTAATTATTAATCTATACGGCCTTAATAAGAAAAATGTATAAAAATAATAATTAGTATTTTTTTTATTTTTTCAAAATAATAGTTCCTGTTTAGGTCTCTATTGGTCTAAAGCCGTAGTTTTTTAAAAAGACCTTTTTTTATATAGGTCGCTCTATTTCTGAAAAAATATTAACGGCTTCGTTTTAATTCTGAATAGGTTATTTTAATAATAAATTTGTGATTATTTTAAGGGGCATTTTCATATTTATAGTACGTAATGATAACCATAATGATACGTCAAATTCTTTTAATAAACTTCAAAACCTTCACTTCTTATTTTAGAATTTGCGTAGTGAACCAAGAAACTTTTTTATGAGAGTTCAACTGGAGACATCATCATCCCTTAAAGTGCCACAATGAACTCGTCACCTGCATCCACTAGTTTCCCGTAACTCTTGCGATGACGTCGATCCACCTAGTCAGCCTGTCCACACTGCGTCTTCCTGTTCGTGATAATCGTGATTCCCACTCGAGAACCTGTCTCCCCCAACGATTATCAATTCTACGAGCAACGTAGCCTGCCCATTGCCATTGCACATTTTACTCATAAATTTCCGAATTCTGGACTTTATAGCGTAAAATTAACACGAATAATGTCTTCTTCTCTTCTTCTTCAGCGTGTAAATGCCCACCGTTGGGCATACGCCTCTTCAATCCGTCTCCATCTTGAACGGTTGCCCGTTTCCCTCTTCCAGACTGGTCCAGATGTCTCTCTTAAATATGTCATCGGACTATCGGGCAGGTGGTCTGCCTAGCCGGGGTCTTCAGTCCAGAACGCGCTTGCTTCACCGTTCGTCGTGTCGTCGGCACACATGGCCGGCCCACGCCCATTTTAGCTTAGCGACTCTGTGCCCCACGTCGATCATTTTCGTGCGTTGTCTAATGAACTCTTTCCGGACTCGGTCCCGCAGCGTTATGCCAAACATGGCTCGCTCCATTTTGCGCTGCGTCACCTTGAGCTCTACAAACGCTAGACATAATGGCCGATTATATTCCTCGGTCTTCTTGTATAATCTGGCAGAATGTTTGGATGTGGGCTACGGTACTAAAGATTTTGCTGAATCCAGCAGGGTCGGAGGGTAGAAATCATCAAACCTGCATTTGAGGCAGTTCTTAATGACTCTCAAAAACAACTTGAATTAGGTACGCATGGCTCAGGTAGGAGTGGATGGGCCTATAATTCTTCAGTAAGGTGTTGTCGCCTTTTTGAAATAGAGTGTACCGCCATACTCCTACGCCATACTCCTATCACGGTATCTTCGAGTATGACAGAATTAAATAACCTCCGGAAGACTACAAGTTCCTGTTTCCCTTCCCACCTGCTCTCAGAAGTTCTGTCGTGAAGTCGTGATTCCGTGTGACCCGGTGTCTTGATGTTCTTAAGTTACTCTAATCTCATACAGGCTAATTTCTGGGATGTTTTCGGTGTAATGTGGGGTCATGTTAGCTTTGGTGTCTTGAACTATACTAGAATCCCTACATCAAAAATAAATGAATAAGGCAGATTTTCATGTTGAATAACAGTATGTGAAAAAAATGGGAAAGCTTAATCGCAACAAATGTATACAGCCAATTTGTTTTAAAGTAACTTACAAAAAAACTGCGGCAGTATGTACAGAAAAAACCGGTTAAGTTTACAGATATTTTGCAATATTTCAAAAATTCTTGGTTATTTTTTGTTTTTGTGGATTATAAGTTTATTATAAGTAAACAAAAGCCAAATAAAGTGAAAACACTGCAATAAACCTTTTAATTTCGAAGACATTTAAAAATGTATTTGTACAGCCAAACCAGTTAAATTTCGCAAGAAACCCAACTGCTGCGACTAAATCGTAATTTTCTCAGCAACATGCCCAAATATCAACATTTTCACTAGGAAGTCTAAAAGATATTGAGATAAACTTAAGAAAAAACAATTGAAATGACTACTACACGCGTTTTCTGGTAAAAACAAACTCACGAACATTAAAATTGAATTATCTCGAAATTACTTTTTTGAAGATAACTGGTATTTGCAGTAGGTAAGGTACCTAACAGGATGCTATGACAGCTGTAGTGTTAAAGTTATTTATGCTAGCAGTAGTGCTAGAACTGGAAGACAAGGTTGACGAAGAGTAGCTGAGTTGAAGAGTATCGTATTATTTTAGTGTGTTTTAATTCTGTTTCATGCAATAGAAGACCCTGCTCAGACGTCGTGTATCTGATTTTCATAAAAGCTTCTATTTTATTTATCGTTTGGACCTATAATTTTATTGTTGGGGGTCATTCCTTAAAGGAATTATCGTTCTCCTGGAAACATTAAGATAAAATGAATAATATTGGTGTAAGCAGGTAGTCAATAGTCATAGGTACCTTTATAAAATTTATTCTTACCCGACTTTTATTATTAAAATTAAGTTTTCCTAATATGTAATCCGATCTTCTCTTCATTTTTTTGCTTGTGCCTACCTTAAAACTGAAACACATTAGGAAGTGGTTTATTTTTTAATTAATACAAAATTATTATGCATAGTGTAAAGTGACAAATTTTCGAAAGTTAACTAAAGGATTTCATTCCCAGACAGCACTAAGACTGAAATAGTCAGTGTATTATGATTATAACTTATTTAAAGAGGGACACAATCACTAATGAATTTAATTACGCAAATTAGTTTTATTGAAATATAGACCAAATGATGATTGAGTCTTTTAAGTTATTAAAGTTTTTATTCCAAAAGTGACTTAATCTAAAATAAGTCACATCGGTAGACAACATATTTACTACAGAACCGACTCAAAATGGAATAAGGCTCCGATTTATTAAAAAAAATAACATTTACTAACCGTGATATTTGGTATTGTACCGACGTATTTTGCTTTAGATCTCCTCTATGCTGAACGTATGACGTAATGTTCATAACGGTCGCGACACAATACTGCTTGAGTCTTGCTAAAAATGAACAGACGGGCGGAGAGGGTACGGTGTAAAAGAGACCGAAGTATCAGTTTAGCTCTTTCTAGCCTAAAATGAGGCGGTGTTTTAATAGGAGTTGATGAAGATTGTCGTTTTAAGTCCTTTTTCGAATAAAAGTCAAAATCATGAAATTTTGGATTAGGTCACTATAATTCTAAAGGTGCGAAGTGTTGAAATAATTCCACATAGAAATTTCGCTTTTGCCAACTTGCTGCTCCAGTAGTTTCGTCATTATTGTAGCTTGCTCTGCGAATGTGCTCACAAAGCCTTGGAGGTTCTTCACACTGAAGACAGGCGCGAGAACTTTGCGCCGAGGCCGCCAAATCTTCACTAAAGGATAGATATACAGGGTGTATCAGACACCCCCTGACAATAATACACTGGGGTATATAACCATAGCTCTGCTATAGAAGCTAAAAAAATATTTTGAAAAAAATTGGAGTAAAGCGTTTTTTATATTTTCTATAGGAATGGTAGATATAATGGAACTATAATCATTCCTATAGAAAATATAAAAAAAAAATACTCAATTTTTTTTCAAAATATGTTTTTTTAGCTTCTATGGTTATATTATACCCCAGTGGATTATTGTTAGCGGGTGTCTGATACACCCTGTATGTAACAGATAAAAATATAATTATAGAACAAGCTTGGACATAGAAAACATGGAAAATTGTTTTAAAAATTAAATTGGTAGAAAAAATCAAACTAGCAAAAATATTTTTTTTTGCATTTCTGAATTATTTTTCCAGTCTAGTAATTGGCACTAACCTGTAGCGAATATACTGCCGTTACCCGTAAATCTGCGCAATATTTTCATCATAGTATCGTCTTTGCCTGGGAATTGCTTTAGAACCACTTCTGCTATGATAGGATCACTCACACCTGTTAAATATAGTGGTATTGACCTTAAACGTTGAGAATTAAGAATCACTGAAAAGAAATTTAGGTGGAAAATATGGACTGAAAGGGAATTTCCTTGAATGTTTGTTACTACTTTAGTAGCTAGAACATAATTTCATTCCATAAACCCCTCAATATTACATACAAATTATTGGCTGCCTTATATACTTGAATGTCTTCGTCAAGGCTCGCCTATCTTATTATCATTAGCTTACCACCTTTTTTATTTATCATTTAAAACTTTCAGCGGAGTAGCAAGGGTTTATTGTTCATTAATATTTTTCTTAGGAACACAATAAACTTATTTCAATTTATAGAGAAACTAGCTTCTGCCCGCGACTTCGTCTGCGTATTATACATCTATATATATAAAAAAGGCAAAGTCCTGACTCACTCATTGACTCATCAACGCCCAGCCCAAACCCTTGAACCTAGAAAGCTGAAATTTTGGACAGAGGTTCCTTTAATAATGTATACACGAGATAAGAACGGATTTTTCGAAATTCTACCTCTAAGGGGGTGAAAAAGGGGGGCAAAGTTTGTATGGGGCGACGTGATTCCTTGGTCCGATCTACTTTAAATTTTGCATACACATTCTTTAACAGAATTGACGGAACACGTGTTTCGTATTTTCTTGATATTCATCCACTAACGGGGTTTAAAAGGGGTAGAAAGTTATTTTGGGGGCGATTTGCTCAAAGTTGATATCAATACTCCTTAGTGCTTTTGATTAAAAATATATTTTATTTTGACACAGTCACGTTTGAAAACTCAAACCATTGACGTAATATTTTTAAACAGGACCGAGTAGGTGCTCGCAGCTGAAAAACGAGCCGACCGAGATAGTATAATATGGCGCGTGTACCTTTCTAACAGGACTGACAATAACATTTTTGTAATCACTACATAGTATAAAACAAAGTCACTTTCCGCTGTCTGTCTGGCCCTATGTATGCTTAATCTTTAAAACTAACGCAACAGATTTGATGCGGTACTTTTTTAGTAGATAAAATGTTTTAAGAGAATGGTTTATAAGTATATATACATAAATAAATAAATAAATAGCCTTTTTTATTCCCAATTCGCTAGAATTTCAGTAAAAGTACAGGTTGTTGTTATTGTTTTTTTTTTTATTAAATTGTCGCGTAATTCGGCGTGCCTCATGACATAGGCCTCCTCCGTGTATTGGAGGGTTTGGGCTATCGTTCCCACGCGCGCCCAGTGCGGATTGGGAACTTAACACACACCATTAAATTTCTTTGCAGATGTGTGCAGGTGTCCTCACGATGTTTTTCCTTCACCGAAAAGCTCATGGCAAATTTCAAATGTAATTTTCGCACATAAATTCCGAAAAACTCAGACGACACTGCTTGAGAGGCCACAGGTCAAACCACTAGGCTACCACGGCTTTTTTTTTTAGTATCTATACATACAATATAATGAAGGTAAAGAGGGTCCAAAGTCTGTACATGGAAGATATTTTCTGGGGATACTTAGAATCGATTACAGAACACGTGTATATTTGCGAGCGCATCACGTAAAAACGGCTGAACTGATTTTGATTGCAAGCTTTACTAATCTGTTGAGAAAATCACCGGCCAGGTTATAGGCTACTTTTTATCCCGGAAAAATTGCACAGTTCCCGCGGGATAGCGATGGACAAGTCAAAAATCGCAGCTGGCTAGAGTCACAACGTAAATAAATATTGCTTCAATACCATAGACGTGCACTGGATTTTTTAAAACTCCCACGGGATAGGGAATATACGGGGTTTATAATAAGTCCACTGAAAAGGGAGTCTACCTCCATAACTATAATTATTAGCCTGCTTCGTGTTATTAGCCATGAAATTTGGCATACAAGTAGATAATTATGATATCTGAAAACTGATTTCAGGAATCTGAGAATTTCCCGTGGAATAAGAAAAAAGAGTAATTTTACTGACTTGCTAATATAGTTTCTTGGTATTTGGCAGACATTCCTTGATGATCAAGGAGGTGCACTACAAAGGGATTTTCCAATTTTCCCACGGGATAAAAGGATCGTATAGAAAATAATAAACTTTGTATTTACATGCTCTTTGATGGTCACGTAGGTGTCATAAGATAAGATTTTTCGAATTTCCCACAGAACAAAAGGATGGGATAAAAATAATGGAACTGGATCCATGCAAGAAACTGTTTTATTTCGTTGAGTTAGGTAGGTAGTAGGAAAACCTTCGTGCTTAAGTGTACGACTTCCATTTGGCTGTTTTTGTACATTTTCGATGGGAGAGAGGAAAAATTCTAGCGCAAATCATAATTCTGCGCGGACGAAGTCGCGGGCAAAAGCTAGTAATAATATAAACTTTCCTCTTCACTCTATCTAATTGAAAAACCGCATCAAAATCCGTTGCGTAGTTTTAAAGATATAAGCATACATAGGGACAGACTGCGGAAAGCGACTTTGTTTTATACTATGTAGGTAGTGATATTATTTGTGAAATATAACCACATTACAATATAAATAAAATAACTGGGTATTTATTTTAATTTGAAATGGGGATGTTTCGCTTCTGTTTTTTTCTGTTAGGTTATTGACCCAGCTTGTTTTTTAAGCAATTAAGGCGCTATTGCATCATTTAAAACATCCTCGTTTTTGAAAAATTCTAAAATTTACGTCATGTGACAGAGCTGGGGCTTTATAATGACGTCCTAATTCCGACTCAGTTCAAGTTTTAGCTGTCACTTTTAGTTTGAGAATCTGACAACGAGCGAACCTAAACTGAATCGCATTAAGACGTCATGGTAAGGCCCCTGACCCTTAATAAAATTGAAATGGCTAAAAATGGTCTTTAGCATTTATTTTGCTATTTTCTCTTAAATTTAGTGTACTCGATTAATGCGTGGGGTGTTTCTAATTTTTGTAATATAATGTTATATTATGAACCCACTATAATTTCTGTAGAAAAAAGTAATGATACCTATCCAATCACAAACATAAATGTGAAATGAGAGCCAAGTTCAATCTCATGATATATGCCTTGGTTGTAGACTTCAGCGACAAAAAAGTGAGATCTAAATGGGATGGGTACCTACCAATTAAAGAAAACAACAACATAATATATTTAAAATATTTTATACCAACTTAAAATATCGTTTCTTCTTATAACTTAACCTTTATAGGTATTGTTTTACTGTTACCTAGTAAAAAAGGTAGGTGAGTGCCTTTACGTATATTTCTTTTTTTACGTAAAGTGTGAACCTATGATCTACGCAGAGCTGACGTAAGTGTAAGTAAATAAAAAACAAAACATTTTAAAAATAATTCCTTATTATGCCTGGCTTGCCAATTTGGTTCCTACTTGTTTATTAAAAAAAAAAATCCTTGAGAGAGGAATCAAATCAAAGAGGTGCACTACGAAGGAATTTTTAAATTTTCCCACGGTATAAAAGGACGGGATAGGAAATAGAGACTTAATATTTAGTAGACATATTCATTGAAGATTGCGTAGTGTGTCATAAGAAGGGATTTTTAAAATATCCCACAGAACAAAAGGATGGGATAAAAAGTAATAGAAGTGTCCTTGCAAGAAACGGGTTTATTTCACTGAGGTAGGTAGTACGAAATCCGTCCTGTTATACGACTCGCATTTGGCTGATTTTTGTACATTTTTGATGGGAGAGAGGAAAATGTTAAGCGCAAAATTTTATTTTGAGCGGACGAAGTCGCAGGCAAAAGCTAGTATTCATTAAAATAATTATGCAGGGTGCTTAACACTGTTTGGTGTTAAAAAGGTGACAAACGTGTATTTAATACGCTAAAGCTAGACTTCCGAGCAAAGCGGCTCTGGCGTCACTGACGCAGCGACACTGCGATATTTTTATGTTATGCGTCACTGTCGCAGCGGCAGTGACGCGGCGCCACTGTTGCGCGGGGATAGCGGCCGTGCCATGCTGCTCGCGCAAGCACAGCACTGTCCCCGCGCAGGTCGCTGCGATAGCACGTGGTTTTTAAGTTAGATATGCAAGTCTTAATTTTTTCTAAAAATGAACCATAATATCGTATTTACCGATGTAGACGACGAAAACGAATAAATTTAGTGTCACAATATTCTATTTTATAGGTACGATTTAAGTGAAGCGGACTACAAAAACCAACCTAAAAGAGGAAAGTCCGAGGTGAAATTGCTCGGCTTGGCTTCGCTCCATACTAGGTATAGTAGTAACGAAGCAAAAGATCATCATCCTCCCCTACTTCTAATAATATTCTTTTAATTGATCGGTTCATTCCTACTACATAACCCCACGACCGTCCAGTATGGAAAAACAACTACGACACGACTGACGCCGGAGCCACGCTGCTCGTAACGCAATCTGCGACAGCTCACGCCGCCGCAACTATTGATGGGCGACATCGACTAATTTGCTTGATTACTAATATTCGAATGATTTTCGAATTAGTCGACTAAGTCGAATGATTACAATAATCGACTAATCAAATGAGTATTATTCAAAGTCGCCGATCATAGGCCGCAACCGTTGCGTTGCGATAGAGCCGCTGTGCTCGGAAGTGTAGCTTAAAAAGTTGGTCAAATACATGTTGGACTCGAGAACGTAGTTATAGAGTTCCGTATCTAAAAATTGTTAACCCAATTATACTCTTGAATTCGTTCATTAAACCTCAACCTCAAAAATAAAATAAAAAACCAAAATTATTTTATTGTTTTTCAAATGTTATATTTTATTAAATAACAAACTTATTTTAGTAGATGTAAAGGTATAAAATGAAACGGCGTATTATTATCATTAGAAATTAAAAATTAGTAATTTTCTTAATTTTTCCTTTCCGTTGTCTTGTGAGGTGAGGTCTTGCCAAATTTGATAAATTCAATGTCGACGCGAAGTAATCTATAGGTTTTAATGCCCATGTTTTTTTTTGTGATATACACTTTGTAACGGTGGTATAAAATATTGATTGCATGAACATAGAAACTTTATCTTTTATGATTGTGAGAGACCATAGATAGCTTTAAACATTCAATTTAAATTTCAGCTTGAAACCTTCTCGCGTTCCTGAGAAAAAGGGCCTTGACACACAGAAAGACATATAGACAGACAAAGAACAAAGTGATCCCATAAACCACAAGGGTTCCATTTTCCTTTTTAGGTACGGAGCTCTTGAAATCGAAATAAAGTCGACAACGCATATTAATTGCTCGTAACTAGTCTACTCATAAATCGTATTAGCATACATCAATATCGAATTATTTAAATTACTGGCCTACTTATGTAACTAAGAGAGAAAGGTCATGCCAGTAGTTGTTCGACCGATAGCCCTGGTTGTGCAGGATCATGGTCACTCATAAAGACCCAGTAGATTACATTGGGCGTGTGATTTTCTAAAAAAAAAAACCCCAGAAAAGTGATCGCTGCGCTTGCAGGCATTACACTGATGAATCAGATACGTTGACGCTCGACAGTAAGACATCGGACATCGTGTAACGTGTATGTCTTTGAGCGAACGAGTCAAGTCAAATTATTGTCTGCTTTTATTGAGAATCACATTCTATACTATATTCACATTCTAGAGATGGGCCGACTAGTCGGGGAAACCGACTATATTCGGCATTATTTGTAGTCAGCGAATAGTCGGCGACTATTTGGCTAAATACGACGACTTTTATTTAAAAAAAAAGTGCGCATAAATAAAACCACGGTGACTGAATTAAATGTGTTCTAAAGCAATGACTGTAAGCAAAGTAAAAAAATACTTAGAAAATCTGCGTAAAACATGGTAAGTTGAAATCAAATGTAGCAAAATGAGTTTACATTTGACCCACAAGCGTGCGCAAGTGCTATCAATTAGCCGAAGCGGACAATTTTATCGGAACAGCTGCAGAAATACAGCGATTTGACGAACGCACACAATGATTGGCAATGCCGAATAGTCGGCCGACTATTCGGCATTTTTGCAACCGACTAGTCGGGTAGTCGGCCCATCACTACTAACAACGCTACCTGATGAAATTGGCCAGAATGAAATGGTGAAACGACAACTCTGTCACTAATCCCAAGCTCTCAATACAACTTCAAGAGCCACCCCAAGATAGAAGTCCACACTTTTATTTAATTCCTACTTATTTATACCGATCCTGTAGGTAAGCACTCTGGGATTGCCGGGATACGGGAACACCTCTTTATTGCCTAACAGCTGCGTTAAATTCCCAATGCCCTCCTAATGCCGGGTCGTAAATTAAAAGACCTTTTATACCCTTCTTTTGATCTTACGGTTGATGTGTAATTAACCGACGGTTGTGGTAAATAATTATTACAGATTGACAGAGTGGTCATGGCAAGGGTTATGGCGTATTGGTAATTGTTTACGCGGAAGCCTTGTGCAAGGTTTTTATGATGATGTGACCTAGAACCCTTTATTACGGTGATAAATACAATCATAATTAATTTAATTGTAATAAGTTTACTGGCGATGAATCACGGGAACGTCGACAATAGAGTGGATGCGATTAACGTTAGGATTAAGTGATATATCTTAATCATCAAGATACGTGGAAACCTTGGGCTACTATTTAGATAGGTACTACCTAAGTAGGTAGGTACTCGATTTTTTTGAAAAAAATATTGGCCAAGATTACTTACCTACCTAACTAAGTAATTGTTGTATATTAAACTACTTTTGTAACATACCTAATATAAAATTTTAAAGGGTATAGATAACATCTATTCGGACGCAGTCCAGTCTAAGTTACGAATATTTCAGTAAAGAATCTTGTTTGTGTCGTCCCTAAAGACCTTCGATTGTAGCACTGGCCCGTAAACAACTGGACGCTGCTCGACATTTACTTGAACCTGACCGCAACCATTTAAAAATGAACCTTATTTCAACAGCCATACGCATGTAAAGAATCGCTTTATAATGATAGTTTTCAATGAGCTCACAGAAAAACACAGTCTGACAAATGTCAACTCTGTTTCCTTGGGGTTAAGTATGAGAGTGAACGCAGTTTTATTTTAGTTCTGTTTTTAAAGCGTGTTTGAGGATTCTGGGCACGCTTTTGCTCGCGACACGGGAAATAAAGGGGAAAGAGAAAAGAGGTAATGACCAGTGGACCCTCTGTGTACGGAGCTCGAGAGGGAAATCAGTGCTGTGTATTTAGTGCCAGAATACGTAAAAATTAGATAAGCCAGATTAACGTTTAATGGCTAAGTGGAAAAAGTAAAGTAGAACTTTGAACAAATTAGTACTACCACTAGCTTTTGCCCGCGACTTCGTCTGCGACGATTTAGTATTTCGGACAGCTTATTTTTTACACCTGAATATAAACGAAATAGGTAACTAGTTAGAGCCGAATCTGAGATCCGGAAAAAAATTCAAGGTTCGATCGTTTAGAGTTTAGAGATAGATTGGCCTCACGTCTCTGAAGCTAATATATAATTACTAGCTGTTGCCAGCGACTTCGTCTGCAAAGAATTCGTTTACCGCTGCTATCCCGCGGGAACTACGCAATTTTCCGGGATAAAAGGTAACCTATGTGCTATTCCAGACGTTTCTCTATCTATGCGCCGAATTTCATCCAGATCCGATGGGCCGTTCTGGCGTGATTGAGTAACAAACAAACATCCATCTATCCATACTTTCGCATTTATTATAATTATTAGTTACATTATTTAGCAAACATTAAGTTTTCGTTTCACTTGAGATGTATTTCGATGGCTTGTGTGAAATTCTTTATCTGCACTTGGACTTAGTGGGATTTATATCCAAAGCCCTGTTATTCTAAGAGAGGCCTGTGTCCAGTAATGCACCGTACCTATATATTTAGGCTGAAGACGTTTCTAGACTGTTATCTAAACATAGGCACTTAACCTTGTACCAGTACGATTAAATTATCTTGTTTGTCTTGCTTGCCTTGTTTGTGTCGTTTTGTGTCAGTAGTATAGAAAAATCTACAAATCTCTGTGCTGTGCTATATTTATTAAGTATGTTATGTGTTTCGAGAATTTACTCAAGTAGGTGTCACGATGTCGCAGTGTTGACATATTTATGTACGTCCTTACTTTGCTTTAAGTCGATTTTTAGCAAATTTTCAACATTCAACCATTTTAATCTCAGACCATATTCATTTATTTACTTACCTATATGCTAAACGTGGCCTTTAGGTATTGTTACCTTAGGCTCTGTCTACCGCGTAAGGGCTTAAGACGTGATTTATGTATATGTATAAGCCTGGATTGAATTAGGGTGCGACCAAACCGCCGCGTATACGCAGTGACGTGTCGTATACGTCACGTTTTCTCACCGTTTCTTCATACATTTTGTTGCGATTCCGTAACGTCACAGTTTTTTAAGCGGCGGTGTGGTCGCACCCTTTCTCTAATTCAACAAGTTAGTAACAAGTACTTAATAAATGTAATTAAAGTTGGTATTTATTGTCATTAAGGTAATGTACTTACTTAATGTAATTGTTGAAAGGAATTAATGTAATCTATATCTATATATGTTATATAAAAGAAAGTCGTGTTAGTTACACTATTTATAGGTAACTCGAAAACGGCTGAACCGATTTGGCTGAGAAATGGTGGGGAGGTAGCTTAGACCCGGGAATAGGTAATAGGATACTTTTTCTTTTTCTTATTTTGACATATTTTTTTTTTTAATGGAACAAAACGCAACTGACAGCTAAACGTAAATGTGAATGGAATGGATTTTTTTAATTACACTACGGATCAACATGAAGACTAAATATTTGTAAACTACATTTCTTGAGGATCACAGTGGTGCTTTGTGAAAAAAACTCACGGGGTTGAAAATAAAAGATCGGTACATTTCTTTTAAAGTGGCTCTATCACTAAAACTCTTAACAAAACCTGTTGATTTGAAATTGCTTTATATATCGAGAAATATAGGTAATGACTTTTTTATATAATTTGGATACATTTATACACGGTAATTGCTTAGTTAATTGAAGATAAATTAAGTCTACGCGGACGAAGTCGCGGGTAAAAGCTAGTAATAGATAAATAAACAATGGATACTTAGTTAATACAATAACTAATATTCAACAAGAAAAACTAAATTATGTCCGGGAAAACATCAGACTAGCTACGTTACTGATGTTTTATGACAAAATAAACGCTTGTTTTATAAAAAATCCCAGTCATGGTTGTAATGTAAGACCTTTGACACGGAACACACTGGAAACATTTAAAAACATTACTCATCAGACAAAACGTAAAACAGTGATGAAATGTACTGTTGGATAAATTGTAAAAATGTTTCTCGAACATTACAGTTTTTGCAAGTAATTAATTTATCGAAACTGTAAGAATCCTTAGTTTTATTTTCTTCGAATGTTTAAAATGATCAACCTTGTAAATTATGTGAACAATTCTGCTTTACTCCGTCATTAAAGCAATTTCGATAATGGTCGTGCTACAAGATTTTCTAGTTTGGCAAACTAACAGTCGTAAATTTAAAAAAATACTTGATTTTTGCCGGATCTTATCGAAGTCCCGTATATAAAAGAACCATAAAGCGGTCACGCATCACGCATCTCATGTTTGTGCTGTTGACATGATCATTGCCAATTGGTTGATTATAATGATGATGACGACGATAATTAACATAGCGATGTATAAATTGTATAATTCTCTTTTCAACTCAGCTCCTCAAACAGACGGGTTTTCCTCATTTCAGAGAGTGAGCAAAACTCGATTTTGCTTCGAGCGTGAGACAAAGTAACTTGTTTTTTTAATTCCAAGGACAGAGGACAGTCTAATCAAAAAATTTGAAAGGTTTGAACTCCCCTTAAATCTGTCACTTTTATGTCGATACAAAAAAAGTGAGAGATAGGAACAAGTCGATTCAGCGTTTGATTTTCAAATTCTCTGCCTAGTAATAGTAAGCTCAAAAAATGCATTAAATCGTTCGGACATGTACACATTTAGCCACAAAAATGAAATTCATCCATTAAGGTTTTAAAGTAAAATGCTGCAACTTTGCACGGTATTTGATGTTTTTCAAGAATAATTACGTGACCTGTAAATTTTCCGACTACAGAAAAACAAAGAGGGTTTTGTATTTAACAAAACGATTTTTCTATTCATCAAAATGGACACGCAACAAAGTTGATGACACCAAGTTCACCTGTTCGTTAATTATTGAACCACGATTGTTGTACCTACCTAATTATTTCCAACTGCTCCAAAACATCCAACCGTAAACCCTTTTCACAAAAATGTAAAATATCGAATGTAGGTAGCTGAATCTGACAATGAATGATTTGCTTCCAATAAGTGTTTTGAAGTGTTTAGGTGAACTAAACTTGGTGTCATCGCCTTTGTTGCGTGTCCATTTTGATGAATAGAAAAATTGTTTTGTTAAATACATAACCCTCTTTGTTTTTGCTATAGTCGGAAAATTTTATGAAGGTAGTTGTGGATGAACAATAAAAATTATAAATAAGAGGGTAGTTTGGAAATTTACGAATGTGGGTACATTTAGTTTATTTATAGGTTTACAAATTAGTACGACGTTGGTTCGCATGTACATCGGTTGTGCTCTAACTTTGAAAATGATCCCGTAGAGGGATCGAAACGCGCGTCAGTGTTTGTGTGGTGTTAGGATTAATTAAGTTTGTGGAATTTGTGTGCTTTTTGTGTGGCAGTAGTGGAGGGAGGGCTTGCATCTAAAACGTATATATTTCGCACAAGCTTGGTTATCTTGCACGTAAGTAGCGGAGTAGCAAGGTAAATATTTTGTGTTTATTGAAATGGACCTCCGCAAAGTAACGCCTGATTCAATAGAACGTAATTATAAAAATGGCGATTTTAATATGTACCTAAATAATAATTTACAATTTTAATAGTAATCATTAATGTTGTAACAGAATTCCGAGAACTTTTAGGAAGTACCTATCATTAAAAAGTTGCAGGATTTTTTTTTTTCTAATGCGACCTTTGTACCTACGTCGCGGAATTTAGTTTGGAATGCCACATTCCCACTGCTGGGACAAGGCTTCTCCTTTTTATTAGAGAAGTCCTTTTTATTATATAACCATTTTCGTACGCGTGCGGAGCCGCGAGTGCGTCTTACCCCTTAGTAAAATTGTTTAGTTCCGATAACATAATAGCTTGTTATTCAGCCGTCATCGTGATATAAATTAATTGCCGTTTCTTGATTAATTATACACACATTTTCAACTTTAAAACCTGCATTTTTGTTTTCAAAAGCAATTCAAATTACACAAACATCACAAAAAAATACGTGTCTAGTATGTCCGCACAGTCGACCAAGGAATTCTTCTACCGTCTTGAAGTTCAACAACCAGGTATTAAAAGGCTTGAACATCTTTTTTCTGAAGTTGTAACTCTCATAATCATAAACAGAAACATGTTAAAGCAATTACTTTTACGAAGAGGAAATAATTAAAATAAATACAATCTGCCGTAGGTACTTAAAAATGCTTATTAGTAATAATGTTTCAACTCAGGTATTATTGACTACATAGTCGTAGAGAAAATTAAAATCATTCAAGTTCAGGGGCCGTACCATGACGTCTTAATGCGATTCAGTTTAGGTCCGCTCGGTGTCAGATTCATACTAAAAGTGACAGCTAAAACTTGAACTGCGTCGGAATTAGGACGTCATGGTAAGGCCCCTGGATACTGCGGCTAATTGTTGCCCTTGAGTGCGAGAAAGTGATTCATTTATTTTGTATAATATTTTAAGACTTAGGTATAATGGGTCGAAAATGTCATACTTAATTATACAATGAGGGAATAAAGGCGCATGTGAGCGATGCAACCTGAGCTGATTAACATTATAATTAAATGCATAGGTATACGGTTTTTACAACCGCAAGATGGCGACGCAGACGCAGCACTTCCGCCGCTTACTCATAATAATATTAAGTACCTATAATATCACTAAGAGTTGTACTGGGTGCATCAAGAACCCAGACACATTTACAATCTAACTAATATTATAAATGCGAAAGTATGGATAGATGGATGGATGGATGGATGTTTGTTTGTTACTCAATCACGCCAGAACGGCCCAACGGATCGGGATGAAATTCGGCACACAGATAGAGAAAAGTCTGGAATAGCACATAGGCTACTTTTTATCCCGGAAAATTGTGTAGTTCCCGCGGGATAGCGATAAACGAATTCTTTGCAGACGAAGTCGCTGGCAACAGCTAGTTATTTTATATTTCAGTATATTAGTAGAATATCAGGGGGTACGACAGTGCCACCGCACAGCCGCCGTACTATATTCAGGTCACGGCACTTCTGAAAAAATTTAACTTCACTGTAGATTATGATTCATCATCATCATCATCATCATCATCAGCCTGAAGATGTCCACTGTTGAACAAATCCCTCCCCCTTAGCACACCATACTGAACGACAAGATTATGATTATCTCGAATAAATCGCTATAAAAGAATAAATATTTCCAAAGCCTTTTAGTGTGGGTTTGTAACGTAAAAACATTTATCTTACCTACCTATCATAAAAGCAATTATTTAAAAAAAGAAACTAGTTTGGGATAAGTTATTCTACCGAGAAAAATTGAGATCGAGTTTTGAAGCCTTGCCTAGTTCTTGTGTCGACATTTTGCCGAAGGTAGGGTAAGTGTACCAGTGAATGAACCCTTAAGACAATTATTCTTTTTCATGTGTTTTATGTACAATAATAGTACATTATGATACAGGTGTGCTATGTTGATCATTACACACGAGGCATGATTGTACGCGCGAGCGGAGCGAGCGCGTTAATGGTGCCGAGTGTGGTAATGATCAATGCACACGCGTTTCATACGACGTTTTTCAACACATTTGTGAGGAAAAACAAAAAGAAATTCTTAATAAGTAAGTATAAAAAAACTTTACTTTACCTTTGTTGCCAAACATTGCTTAAGAACTTTTCTTTGTCATTTGGCAATTAACACCTCGGATTTCTTACTGACATAACCTGTCCGAACATATTTTAGTATTTCCGGCGACGGACACTATTTACATTTAGTTTTTCTTTATTATTTCAACTAGTAATTTTTAAAGTAATTACAAGGTAAAATAATCAACAAAATCTGTGAGTGTGAAAGATGGCGGCAGATATCATTTGTCCGCGCCAATCCGCGCGCAGCACTCACGCATGCGCGCTGTGCACTTTGCACGCGGGCGACGAGGCACTGACAAGACTGCTAAACAGCCTAATATGTATTAAAATAGTAATAAAATAAATTAATCATTGTCTTAAATATGCAAATTATGGTCACTTTTCAGATAAAAATGAATACTTTGTCGAAATTAACTGTTTATTTATCATCTTTAACCTAAAATAGTTTAATATTCACGAAAATATTCCTTGTTCCTATACATAACTGAACTATTTGCTGAGATTAAAAAAAAGTTTACATTACCGCACTCGTGCGGTAATAATATTACGGCACTTGTGCGTAATAAGCTGAATTATGAGCTTAAATGCGGTGCAATAAGACTCAATTTACGAGCAACTGTGTTGAAAAGAGTTTTACATACATACATACATATTCTCGTTAAACATATCATGTCACTACTAGCTGTTGCCAGCGACTTCGTCTGCATAGAATTCGTTTATCGCTATCCCGCGGGAACTGCACAATTTTCCGGGATAAAAAGTAGCCTATGTGCTATTCCAGACTTTTCTCTATCTACGAGTATGTGCCGAATTTCATCCAGATCCGTTGGGCCGTTCTGGCGTGATTGAGTAACAAACAAACATCCATCTATCCATCCATCCATCCATCCATCCATCCATCCATACTTTCGCATTTATAATATTAGTTAGATGATGGGAGTCTTCTTCTTCAACCTTGATCTACCTGAGTAAAGGTCTCTTCCATTTTAGACCATTCCGTGCGGTCCCGAGTTTTCCGCATCCAGTCCTTCCCAGCCGCTCGCACCAAATCATCCGTCCACCTTGCTGGCTGTCTCCCCACATTCCTGAACCCCTTTCGTGGTCTCCACTCCAACAACTATGATGGGAATGATTACCTTTAAATATTATTGTCGCTGTGAATGAAACAATTATCATAGTTTGCTTTTCTATCATTTGTTTTATGATTATACTAGCTTCTGCCGGTGACTTCGTCTGCGTAGAATTGTACATAATCTTCTTGAATCACTCTCACTATCAAAAAAATTGGTTGTCTGTGAAGTCGGCTTACTGATGAGTTGAAGGTGACAACGTCATAAGAAAGTACTGATGGAATGATTGCATTTTTCAAAAGAAAATTGTAATTTTATTTGTTTGATAGATATTTTGTATGGATGGATATAGAGAAGGAGGTAAATGGAAATCACAATTGAATTGATCAGTTGTTGAATTGATCAAATCACTCAAGTAGGAGAGAGACAGATGTCGAACGCTGCCGAACGCAGAGGCCGATTGTGCCTCTTTGTCGCTCGTTCCGCGCTCTCGCTTGCACTACAAGCCTTAAATCGAACGCCTCAGAGCAAGGTAACTCCTCAGAGCGAGGTAACGCCGCATGAGTTATGTTTTTTCGTGCGTGCAGCCGGCTCCATCGAATTTTAAGACTCTGTCGCGTCAAAAACCTCACTGTCGCAAACATTTGCGACCTTTTTTATTATAAGTTTTTAAATTTAGAATAGCATTTTTTTAATATTTGGGTATATTGATTTGACATGAGGATTAAACTGATTTGAAACAATAAATGAAATGAAATGAAATGAAATGAAATTTCTTTATTTGCATAACATTATGTCCATTTAGATGTTCAAAATAAATAATGTGTGAGTTCAGATAATGCTAAATTCCTTTTTTAAGTAGGCATGCAAAGTAATATTATTTTCCTCACACTCATCAAAATCCGTTGCGTAGTTTTAAACTTCTAAGCATGTGGTTTACCTTTGAAATGTCGAGAAACATTTCATCGAATATCAGTTCAAAGTCAACGTTTCACGCAATTCATTACGTCGAACGATTATATCGATAAAGTATGATTAAGTCACCGATTTTTAATAGTGAAAATATTACTTAGTAAATTGTTTATTTAGCAGAACTTCATTAAATTTTTTTTTTATTGGATATGACGTCTTAGAAAAGTCTTAGAAAATCATTTTTAATAATATGTGTTTATGCAATAACGTATCATAATTTTAACCGATGAAATGAAATTCGATGAAAAGTTTGTCGACGATACAAGGGGATCCCGTCTACCTAAGCATACATAGGGACAGACAAAAAGTGGAAAGCAAAAAAAATATTTATAAATTTTTTGATCGGGTAACACTGTGAATGAAGACGATTTTCTAGTAAATGAACAAATGAAACCAGTGAATGAACACGGTTAATTTATTTACTGAGGTAATTGGTACCGTCACCATCAGAATCTAATCTAACTAATAGTATAAATGCGAAAGTATGGATGGATGGATGGATGGATAGATGGATGGATAGATGGATGGATAGATGGATGGATGTTTGTTTGTTACTCAATCACGCCAGAACGGCCCAACGCATCTGGATGAAATTCGGCATATAGATAGAGAAAAGTCTGGAATAGCACATAGGCTACTTTTTATCCCGGAAAATTGCGTAGTTCCCGCGGGATAGCGATAATCGAATTCTTTGCAGACGAAGTCGCTGGCAACAGCTAGTTCTTTCATAAACAAATATCGGAATATCAAATTGTCAGTGGTTTATACATTGCGCCTAATTTATTATTAACTTGTAAATTATATCACTAGCTCATAAATTGTAAATAAAAGCAGTGACTATACTAGTCATATTTAAAGTAGGTAGTTAATTTACTGACACTTGTAAGCCAGTGAAAGAACTAACAATTTCTACCTTTATTTTTTTGTTCAAATAGGTACTAGCCATAAAACCATAATCTACATCTTCAAACGCGGACTTAGGGATTTCTTGTTAGGGAAAATGTTACTATGATGTCAATGACTTCATTTGTAGGTACACACAGCAAAGCTATTCGGTAAGCAGGTTTAAGAGGGTGCATTCGTGCTGAGCTCGCAACGTCGCATTTTTGGTGATTATTTTCTTATTAAACGAGATATAGTATTTTATCGCTTTAATACGAAAATAAAAGTCCATCACCATTAATCATTGCATCAGACACATTAATACACTAAAAACGAAGTGCACTACAGACGAATATTTGATACTTTCATTCAATTTCTGTGAAATAATCGCAAAAAAACATCAAAAATGCGACGTTGCGAGCTCAGCACGGATGCACCCTCTTAAAGCGGCGCGTGGATGCAAAGGCGCTTACTGAATAACTTTGCTGTGTGTAAATAGAGTAAATTACCCACTTTAGTGCTATCTATTTTTATTATGACATGTGATTATCTGTTCACGTGATCTCATTATTGTTTTAGTTGTTCGATCTCAAGTTTTGCATCAATTTTGATTTTTATTATTGTTATTCTAAGAATTTAATTATCTATTTAAATAAAATAAATAAATAAAAAGCATTTATTACCCAAGTATTTTTTATTTATTTTTTTAAGCATTTATTTATTTAGTATTTATTACTTTTTTTTAGATGTTTAAGTAAATTTTTATGCTATACCTACCAATATGTCTACCTAGTAGATTAACAACACAATTGTAAATATTGTTATGGAATAAATTACTATTACTATGACTCCATTTTTCTGGAAAAAAATTTTTTTATAGAGTAGGTAGAGCCTGGCAAATAAAAGCGTGACCAGGATTTTTTTAAGTTTTAATATGGCAACATTATTTCTCTGTCAAAGGCAAGTCAAAGTCTTGTCAGTATTTTGTGAACTCAATTATTTTTCATAATTACAACACACCGGATAACTCACGTATAAAAGCCGAAGGATTGCTCCGACAATTGTTTCGGTCTATTTCGTTAGCCCTTCATCAGGGAGCGCTCGCCCCGGCGGCAGCGAAACGAACACTGCCCGCTAACGCTCTGCTCGCGCGGCTACTCGGCGCAGCTGACATCGGCGCACAACTACCCTCATTTTATGTGAGTTATTCGGTGTGTTGTAATTATGTGTGAGTCTCACGTTAGTTTCATGTTGAAAGTCAATTATTTTTCATTTATAATTGCCGTAATATATGGGTAAAACAATAAAAGTAATGTGCGAAAGCTGCTACATATCATGATCAGTAAGTTCAAGCGAAAATAAGAGGAGAAAGAAGTTGTTTTCCAAGAGAAACAACAATGTTTACATGCGATGTCGGATTTTTTAGGTTAGTACCTATGACTATGTAATCTTAATCCTTGTTGGCTGATTATTTGATATATTGACCATAATTATGATGATGATGATACCGTTGATGATAATCTTGAAGATATTCAAGGAATCTGTGAAATGAAAAACAGTAATGTTAGCAACCCTGCTAAAAGCGCCATCTATCAACGATGCGGGTAGTTGATTTTAAAGAAAAACGTCAACCGCTGCGATCTATCGTCAACTGACTCGCGCAACGGAAAGATCATTTTGCTGTGACTAGTTCCATTTAATTTAAAAAGTATTATAATAGTCAAAGATTAAATATGTGATTATAGTTACGACTAGTATTTCATTCCTTAGTTTAAAATCAGAAGTGGGATAGTGAATAAAGAAAACGCTCACAAATATGGGTAAGAGAAAACGTACGCGGTCGAGCTCGAGTTCTACTTCGAGTTCGAGTTCGAGTCCCACCTCCAGCGGCTCCAGCGCACATACGCCGCCGCCGCCGCCTCGTAAACAAAGGAAAAGGCGCACGAAAAGGAAGTCCAAAAAGGTACCACGGAAAACTGGAATAGAAACTGTGAGTACAAGTACCATTACATTACATAACATGATACCTGAATTCGACCCCTTGAACGATAACGTCGCTGCTTGGCTTAATGTTATAGAATCTTACGCAAAAACATTCTCTTGGGCCGACAGTATGATCCGTTATCAAGCTCTTAACAAGTTAAAAGGCTCAGCAAAGACTTGGTACGATTCACTGTTACGCAACGATCACAGTTGGATCACGTGGACATGGAACGATTGGAAGTTGAAAATCCGATCAACATTTCAAGTTAAACGTAACATGTACGAGCTTATGAAAGAAATCGTTGATCGGAAGCCAGCTGAAAATCAATCCCTGTACGCGTTTTTCTTTGAGCAAAAAGCAAAGATAGATAATTTGAGCCTTAATTTCTCGGATTACGACATAATATCAATTATAATCGGAAACATCGGCGACAGTAACATTAGTGCATCTGTAGAAGCCAGTAATTTTCAGTCTTGTGACAGTTTAGCAGCATTTTTGCACAGTCGCATTTATAAATCAAAAACTGTGAAAAATGTCGCACAAGTGTCGCAAAAGTGTAGCACAAGCCGTGAAAATGTTGCTAAACTACCGTCTCAACAACAATCATCGTCATCCACCACGGTAACTAACAACCCGGTTTCGGTACCTACCGTCGTGAATCAACAAAATGCAGGGTCGTCTCAAAATCGTAAACCCCTTGAGTGTTTTAACTGTGGAGGTAATCACAAAAGAATTCACTGTAGTGTAAAGTGTGAATTTTGCGGAAAAAGGGGTCATTCCGAGTCGAAATTCTCATGAAATGACCATCAACTTAAATGACTCCAAGCCTGTTCAATTCAGACCGTATCGGGCTTCCCCCTCTGATAGACAAAAGATTAGAGAGATGGTAGACGAACTTCTGGAAAGCGGGATAATAAGAGAAAGCAACTCTCCTTATTCTAGCCCCGCTCTGTTAGTAAATAAGAAAAACGGCGAAAAACGTCTGTGTATAGACTACAGGGCTCTTAATAAGGTGACAGTGAAGGACAAGTACCCCATGCCGCGTGTCGAAGACCTTATTGATCGACTCCAGGGTTGTAAGGTGTTTACAAGTTTGGATCTCAAAAGTGGGTACTATCAGATTAAAATGAGCGAATCGAATGAATCCATTTCTAAAACGGCTTTCATTACAGAAGATGGGCACTATGAGTTTCTGAGACTCCCATTTGGTCTCGCCAATGCGCCATCATGTTTCCAGCAAATGATGCATAAGGTGATAGGGAACCTAAGGTTTGGAAAAGTAATCGTATACTTAGACGACGTCTTAATAGTTAGTGAGACTGTTGAGGAGAATTTACAGCTTCTGGAACAGGTCTTAAAAATTTTCAGAGAAAATGGCCTCACACTAAACTTAAAAAAGTGCCATTTCCTCAAAACAGATATAGAGTTTCTCGGATATAGGGTTAAAGAAAATAGTATAATGCCTAGTGAGGCCAAGGTACAGGCAGTAAAAGAATTTCCCACCCCAACAAATGTACACCAACTTCGTCAGTTTCTGGGATTGATAAGTTACTTTCGCAAATTTATTCGAAATTGTGCGGCTTTGTCGAGTCCCCTTACGCATTTGCTGAAAAAAGATAGCGCATGGGCTTGGAAAGATAGTCATGAACATGCGTTTCAAACTCTAAAAGGGACCTTAACATCTGATACCTTGCTCACTATCTTTGATCCAAACAGAGACTGTGTTCTATACACAGACGCAAGTAGGGATGGCTTAGCGGGAATATTAATGCAAGTCACTGATGAGGGAGAGAAACCCATAAATTATTATAGCCGTCAAACGACCTCAGACGAAAAGAAGTATCATTCGTTTGAATTAGAGCTTTTAGCTATAGTCGCGTCCCTTCAAAAATTCAGGCTGTACCTGCTAGGTAGCAAATTCGCGATAGTGACAGATTGCAACGCGGTAAGGTTTGCGCTGACAAAGAAGGAAATAATACCTCGAATAGCACGCTGGGTACTCTCGACTCAGGAATTCACGTTCGACATTACACATAGGGAGGGAAGTCGGATGCAGCACGTAGACGCGCTGAGTCGTAACCCTATATGTACTGGCGAACGGTCAGAAGCTGACATAGTTATGTCTATCACGGAAGCAGATTGGATATTGTCACTTCAACTCCAAGATCCAAGTCTGGTCGAAATTAGGAAAGCCTTAGAATCTGGTGAAGCTGATAAGCACAAAAGCATTTTTAATGATTACGAACTCCTGGGAAACAAGGTATACAGACGAACAAGTCGTGGTCGTCGTTGGGTCGTACCAAAACAATGCATATGGCAGGTTATTCGGAGCAATCATGATGATTTAGGTCATTTCGCTCTTGATAAAACGGTAGAAAGGGTAGCACACCAGTATTGGTTCCCGAAAATGCGACGAACGGTAAAAAAGTACGTTAAAAATTGTATCAATTGCAATTATTACAAATGTAAAGGGGGTGCCAAAGAAGGAGAACTGTATCCACTGCTCAAACACGCACAGCCATTCCACACAATACATATGGACCATTTAGGTCCATTTGTAAAAACCACGAATAAAAACAAGTACTTATTAGTTACAGTTGACTCATTTACAAAGTTTGTGTTTGTTTGTGCAGTACGGAACACCGATAGCGATAGCGTTATCCGCGAAATCGACCACATAGCGCAAATTTTCGGCAACCCGCGTCGTATAATAGCAGATGCCGGATCGGCTTTTACATCACATAGCTTCAAAGAATACTGTGAGGATAGGAATATTCGATTGCACAATGTGGCCACAGGGATGCCACGATCAAATGGCCAAGTTGAACGCATTAACCGAACGATCTTAGATGCTATGAAAACCATGGGTGCAAATGTGGACGACGATAAATGGGACCAATGCGTGAAACCGCTACAACAGGCAATTAATAGTACATATCACAAAACTATTAAGGCAGTACCATGTGAGGCTTTGCTAGGTTATAGGCTTAGGACAGATAGCGATAAATTAGCAGCAGAGCTTGATGCGGAGCATACCACGGACGTGACAGAATTGCGTAAAAAGATAGAAGAAAATATAAAAGCCAGCGCGGTCTACCAGAAACAGAGATTTGATCGGACCCGGGCTAAAGCTACACAGTACCAGGAAGGAGACTTAGTTCTGGTGAAAATAGGTAGTCAATCTAATGATGGGCAAAGCAAGAAATTACTACCTGTATTCAAAGGCCCTTTTCAAGTCAAAAAGCTTCTGGGGAACGACAGATACCAAATTTGCGATCTAAGAGGCAGCGAGAGGAGTGCTAAATTGTACATAGGAAATACTGCGGCTGAGAACATGAAACCATGGATAAACATCGGTGAATTGGAACAATAATATGATCTAATAGACCATGTTAGCAAGGTATATTGAATGATCGTAGAGAAAAAAATATATATATTTAATAATGTAAAATAACAAAAATAACATATTAATTGCTTGAATTATTACTACTTAAACGTAGGAGCTATTATAATATTTCAATTGAAATGTCATATACTTAGTTACGCAAAGAGGAAGTAAGTTGGATGGATTAGGATATCAATTTTATTTCAATTTAATCTTAAAATTAACATCATTTTAAAGTGTACCGGTATTTCGGGTCAGTTGAAAACCTAACTCCATCGTCTATCGCCTAAGTCTAAAGGGATGGTGCGGATGACGTTAGTGTCTTTCATCCTAAGCTTAAAGGTGAACCATATTGTACTCGAAATACTGGTAGGCAAGGCTACAGCTTCCCCATATTTCACTCGAACCTAAGCCTAAAGGAACGGTGATCTATGCGAGTGAATCTACAGCCGATGAAACTTTAAGACATGATGACCGAGGCGGTATTGGGGTGTAAGTAGATAAATAAAACTTG
The DNA here is from genome assembly GCA_963854515.1 of Pandemis heparana. Classification (NCBI taxonomy): domain Eukaryota; kingdom Metazoa; phylum Arthropoda; class Insecta; order Lepidoptera; family Tortricidae; genus Pandemis; species Pandemis heparana. Next base: position 7,478,764 of record OY978010.1, read on the forward strand.
AGAACATTGGTGTCAACTAATTTTATTTCATTGCTAATGTTACAGAAATGTGGTGAACGACGTGCCTGAGGGCAGGCACGATGCAGCATGGCCGTGTTAGCAACCCTGCTAAAAGCGCTATCTATCAACGATGCGGGTAGTTGATTTTAAAGAAAAACGTCAACCGCTGCGATCTATCGTCAACTGACTCGCGCAACGGAAAGATCATTTTGCTGTGACTAGTTCCATTTAATTTAAAAAGTATTATAATAGTCAAAGATTAAATATGTGATTATAGTTACGACTAGTATTTCATTCCTTAGTTTAAAAGTAATAAATACCTCATGTAATTTTTTTGAATTTGCTTCGTTTTCTCAGGTCACGCTTTCGTTTGCCAGGGTCTAACTAAAACGCACAATATTTTATAATCAGTAATTCACATATTTCCAGTTTATTGGTTTTAGTGGTTTCGAGTGCCAGCTATAACTTGCTTACAACTGCCATTTGAAAGAAATTCACATGAAATCGTTTATAATGTACCTACCTAAAATATATAAGTAGCATATCCTTAAGAACGTTAGCTAACACAGCTTGGAACTTATTACAATATCACACCAAACATAAGGTAGGTAGCTTACCTGACCTCCTTAATACTGCACCATACACTGAAAAAAATTCTGCGTCACGTAAATTTTACACGGCTGCCATTTTGTAAAACGAATTCACTTAAGTTAAAGTTAATTTTACCATGATTTAGCTAGGAATGTTGCTAATCTGAAATAACTTCGCATTGTAAAAATGTTTTTTTTTTAATATGAACAGGAAGGCAAACGAGCAAGTGGGTCACCTGATGGTAAGCGATCACCACTGCCCATAGACACCCGCAACCCTGGAGTGATTGCAGATACGTTACCAACCTAGAGGGCTAAGATGTAAAAATGAATCGAATTCTTATTCTGAGTACCTAAAAATTATCGTTTTGTTCATTCACTGGTACGTTTACCCTATAATTTTTTTAACAATATTTTAATTTAAATTTATAATATTGTCTAGCTTTGCACTACTCGTTTCGGTGGAAACGACTGACGCACGAACAAAATCTGACGCAGTATGACGTCAAATGTCGTTTAATATTTTATTGCATTAAATGACGCACTAGTTTATAGTAAATAAATAAACATCTTCAATCCATTTTCTTCATTTTGCCCTGGGGACAATCGATGATCATCATAAATAACTCCATCTATCTCCAGCCTATATACGTCCCACAGCTGGGCACAGGCCTACTCTCAGATTGAGAGGGCTTGGGCTATAGTTCCCACGCGGGCCCAGTGCGGATTGGGAACTTATCACACACCATTGAATTGCTTCGCAGTTGTGTGCAGGTTTCCTCACGATGTTTTCCTTCACCGGAAAGCTCATGGCAAATTTCAAATGAGATATCGCACATAAATTCCGAAAAACTCAGAGGTGCGAGCCCGGGATTCGAACCCACAACCCTCTGCTTAAGAGGCCACAGGTCAAACCACTAGGCTACCACGGCTTTGTATTTGGTATCATCGCCCTCACCCCATACCTACTTCTGATCAACTTGTGTTTGCCATCTAGCACCTCATCATGAAGAAATTAGAATTATTTTATGTCACTGAAATTTCTAGATATTATTTTTAATTTAAACCTTAATACTATGACGATACCGTTTGTTTTTAAATATGAATGTTGTAGTGGCACGTGCGTCTCGGTAGCTTGCGGCTTTGCGATAATAGAGACAATGGCCTTTGTTTGAAAGATTATAGGGCTAGAAGCGAAAAATTCACATAGGAAGATTCATACTATACCTTAAAAACACAAAAATTTATACATTTATTTGTTAAATTCAATTATAACATACTAGCTTCTGCCCGCGATTTCGTCTGCGTAGCATGTACATAGGTATAAATCTTTCTCTTGAATCACTATATCTATTAAAAAAACCGCATCAAAATCCGTTGCGTAGTTTTAAAGATCTAAGAATACATAGGGACAGACAGACAGGCAACGGAAAGCTACTTTGTATTGATTTATTCTGTTTAGTTTACCACTATACTAGACATTTAATATCATGTTTATGATTTTATTGATCTAAGTCAAATTTAATGTTTAAATGTACCTTTGACCGAACAAATCCGCACACGAAGTGGTAAAACTCATTTTAATCAAAACAGTGTCGTAAATTTTAATAGCAGATTAACAGACATAGACGAAGATTCTGAACCAGAGCTATTATCATGACCAAAACAAGTCAAACTTCCATAGAACTTACCTTAGTCAACGATGGAAGAAAAAAATATAAATTCTCAAATAAGGAAATTCAAATACTTGTGTCTTTTTATTCTATCTTTTTGTTCGTTTGACATCTTATGCCGTACAGTAGGGTGGTGAGCCTAAAAATTAATAACATCATAGAAGAAAAAAATATATAAATTCTCAAAATAAAAAGACGCAAGTATTTGAATTGACAACATTTCAAAAAAAAAGCATTTAAATTTTTTTCGCGTTTATAATAGCTGGTTAAAAATTAGACTACCCGTGTTTCTCGGTTTTCCTTTGTTTTACTTAAATTTGTCGTTAATAATTTATTAAAGAAATGGTCATTAAAAAGACCGTATATACAAAGATAGGGATACTGATGTCGTAACCTTAGCATGATATAAAATTAAAAAAGTAACTTTCAAACAGAACTGTCATGAATTTGTTATTTTGCGTTTGCTGCTTTGCTATACTGTGCATGCTTTGAGTTTATTTCCTTTCCTTTAATAATTTGTACCGTCCCAAGTTGCGGAAACACGGCGTTAATGGAAAAAAATAAGCACTATATAATAAGCACATGAACACAAGATAAATTCGTCGACTTTGCCTTATCCGCTATCACTAATCAGTTAACCACTTTCATGTTATTAAAGCGTCTATCAAACCAATAATTAAATATTACGAGATTTACGAGAATTGAAAACGTGTCGTTAGAATCAAGTACCTAATCCGTCGGACTGATAAAAAATGAACATGACATTGACACCATGACAGTTAATATTTTTTTAAATTCCTACGGTAATAAATGGACTAACGGCACTATGAGTATATCCCTAACATTCGCAATCCAACTTTTTTTACTGTTTTCCTGAATATAAGAAAAAAACTACTACATAAAAAAAAACAAAAATATTTTTACTGTAATCAGCAGTGTAAAATCTACAAACGGTATATTCATTTTACTAGCTTAGCAAATTTGAATTGTTGTCAATTTCCTTATTTAATAAGGAAATTCAAATACTTGCGTCTTTTTATTCCGTCTTTTTTGTTTGTTTGACATCTTATGTCACGCAGTGGGGTGGTTTGCCTAAAAATTATAGTAACATCAAAGCATTAAGATATTTTCATTCTGAACTGTCCTATTTGGTAAACAAAATTCTGACCTCAATTTACAATTTTTTGTAACGAATAAGGTGTATTATGTTATCAAAATAAACCTGAGGCAATATTTTTTACATAATTTTGCTGATATTTTATCTCCAGTTACATAATCTACGCTGAAATAGTTAAAAAATAACAATAATGAGACGTTTTGAGGTTAGAATTTTGTTTACCAAACAGGACAGGTAAGAATGAAAAGACCTTAAACTATCCAATGCGCATTTCGGTACCCAGAAAAATAGATAAGTTTAGTGATCTTGGCCACAAGACGATTATTATTTAGACTGTATTTTGAAGCGAGATGAAGTGTACTAAAATTAAAAAATACATTTTTATTCAGATAATTATGATAAAAATTTTATTGACGTACTTAGAGGTACATAGTAGTAGTATAATAATCATATTAGAAAAAAGTAAAACCTGTCTCAGCATACTAACTATTATACTGTCAAGTTTAGTGATGTTTTTTTATTTAATTGACATTATAAAAATATTTTCTAGGAACCTATTATGAAGTTTTGTTTCGCGGAGTTCTTGAAAAGTGGTGGTATGGAAAAAAGATTAGATTAATTACTATGCACAACCGATACCGGACAGTAATTATAATTTGATTACTTTAATTTTTGACTGTAAATTGACAGCGATAGCCTTAGATTTAATGGTGGGCATTGGATGGTCATCAACTCAACCCTAAAAGTAAAACCGGCATCCTCATAACAATTCAAACATTCCTAATCCTAACCGCGAATCAATTAAAGCATTAAAAAACCGATCCCAAATAACCGGCAGAGTTTCACTTCTAGGATGCTTCTAGTTCTGCTTATTCACTATCGTCAAGGTTTTATTGGATCATTCAAACGTGATCTTTCACATGTCACAGCGGTGAGGTCATTTTGGTGGAACAGAGGCCGAACGAAATTAACGCTATTCTCAAAAATGTTGTCTAATCATTGATTTAGTTCTATAAAATAACGGCGATATTTTTTCGCCCAGATTTCCCTATGCGGAGATCCATATTAAATTGGTAATTTACATGAATCTAAAATCGTAAGGAGAAAACACTTGTATTTTACATTCTTGTTTGTAACAAATAAACTCAAAAACTACTGTACCGATTTCAAAAATTCTTTCAGCATTAAATAGCTACAACATCCCTAAGTAACATAGGCTGTGTTTATTTTTGCGCAGAAGAAGTCACAGCTAGTGTATTGTAAAAAGGAAATATTTGTATTTTTGTATGTATGTTTGTTACGAGTAAACTTAAAAACTATTTAACAATTTCAAAAATCCTTTCAAAATTAGGACGCTACAGTACTCCTGAGTAACATAGACTGAGGTTTTTTTTATCTCTGCGCCATTCTGTCCGTCTACTAACGTACTACATAACTTTTGTAAACGCACAGTTGAGCACATTTTGTACAAGAACATGCATTGCCAGTCCATCAAATGTCCCGTGCAATGGGGCACAGTACCGTATAGTGCAATATTATACACTGGTGGAATAGCACCTTTACAGTAACATGCCATATTATGGTTTTTCCATTCAGGCACTTGTATGTAGGCAATTACAATATTTACCGCGGAAAAGTCTGCGAGTCAAGGTTGAACTCACTTGATGACAATATTATCTTGCTCTCTTGACTTTTGATGGCTTTGTCGCTATTAAGATAGAAAAAAAGTTTGTTTCTAACTACCTATATTTAAATCCGTGCTTAGAGAGCACTATTTTGTCATCTTGTGCATGAGTACCTATTATATTGTAATGTAGTAAAGTTAGCTTTTCGTTTGTGTTTCCTAGTACCTTAACAGCTATCAACTTGAGAATTGTGTGTATAGTTTGTTATATTTGTATTTTTTCTATACTTACATTGTTAATGGGTAAGTAATACGAGATATAATAACTTATTATCTAATGTTCATAATATATATAAACACTTTATATAAACTCGTTTAGTATAACGTTTACTGGATATAATGAACGAAAATTATAATCTTAAAATACCTATCTAATTTTGTGAGGTATAACGTTGTTTATATATAATATCAATTGAAATAACGATCAAAGCATATAATGTTCATAACAGCTAACATCAAAAAGCATAATGCACAGTAGCTTACTGAATTTGCTATGTGGTTAGGGGGTTTACTAGGTGGTTATAAACCTAACCTATCCGAGTCGCTTCCGCTCCGTATCGTCTTGCTCGCTCGCTTCGCTCGCTCGCCGAATATTAAACAATGTCTTGCAGCTGTTTCAGTTAGGTTAAATGTTTTTTATGTTAAAAGAAATTAGGCCATATAAATCTTATACAAATTGAAGTTATATAAAAATAACGTTATATAATTTAAGCCTTAGACGTTAAAAAATTATACTTTTTGCCGTTATAGCTAACGTTCATTATATCTTGTGAACGTTATTATTATGAAACTAGCTGTTGCCCGCGACTTCGTCCGCGTGTGTTTTTTGTGATACTTTATAGCTATTCTCGATATCAAAATTATTATTATTATACCCTTGCAATAATATGTACTAATCCTGAAACAGGCACATTCAAATAGTTTTCTCGAATAGGTACTATTATGTACATTCAGATTTTAAGTATTTGTGAAAATTTTGTAAGCAAGCCTACCTTGAAGTGTTTAAGATACATGTTGCGCTAAGGCCCAGCAGCGCAGCGTTATATGTATATTCTTGGGCAGTGTGGTATTTAACCAAAACAATAAAAATCTTATATAAAGTCTGAGGACAGAAACTTTTACTATTTCATTTACCAACTTTTTCACAATAAAATTCTGACATGTACGTAGCGCAGGCGTAAACGCGCCGTTGGATTTTGCTTTTTTTAGGCAAAGGTACTGAGAGCATAGGTACAGCCAAGCGTTTCACGCCGCCCTCATAATAATATCAGCTTTTCAAATAAGAGTGCGTTCGAAAACCGAACGCGCTGTGAATAATAGCGCAATAAATAAAAACAAAGTAACGGTATTTCATATTGAACTTTAGGTGTTAGGTAAAGAATACAATTTAGGACGCCAATTTAGGTTTATTTAGGTTGGACAAAAATGTCTTCGTTGAAAAAATACCTGTGCAGAATGTAATTATTTTATTAATGTTTTTTCACAATTTACACACTTTTCCGGCTTTATGTCTTATGTACATTTGTATCTATCTATTTTCTTCGTAGTATTATTGTATTTGTAATTATTACCAACTACTTTACCGAGGAAAGCTGATTTTCTTGAGTTCTGCTATTTTTTGCGTAATCAACTCAAAAATCAAATTTCAAGAAAACTGAGAAATTGTATTTACCTGTATTAGATTGGAAGTATATGTAGCAACTTTAAAAGGTTAAACTTCATTGGTTTTTATTTTATAGGTGTATGAAGTTTATTATTTTTTAACACAAAACCCTCTTTTTTGCGTTTCTGGGTGAGATAAAAAAAAATGCTAAAACAGGTATTTCTTTATTTTTATTACTGAGTATATATTCTGAGTTTCATGATTCTAGAACAATCTAATTTTTTTTTCATACAAACTTTAACCCCCCTTTTCACCCCCTTTTTCTAATATTTTCCAAAATTTCTATAGCCTAGATCCTATTCTGAATGTATTTAAATAGATTTGTGAACATTTCATTAATATCCGTTCAGTAGTTTTTACGTGATGCTCAGTCAAACAAACAAACAAACAAAAATTTTAAAAATGGTTTTAATATGTTCAGTTACTTATTTTAAGTCACCCTGGTCGGTTTTTTTTTTAAATATTCAATGTACAGATTTTTTGGTCTTAACGATTTTATTATATGTATAGATTAGATATTTTGTAGTTATATCTCGTGTGACGCACCCCATATAAATTCATCTAAAGTCAAAAAATTCATTAATTGTATAATAAAATCATTTCTCTATTAGCCATTTCCTTAACTTAGTTAGGTACAAATAATAACTTTCGTATTTCATTGATATTTCGTATTGATAATTTTCCGCTCCCGATTCCTCTTAAAAGTCTATCTGAACCCGTCAAGGCTGGGCGAATTAAGAATGGTCCACAACATCGATTTATCGGCCGCTTTTCTTTGAAATCGCTGACTCAGACCCCTTTTGTGATTTCGTCCTTACAATATCTGCTTGCGATAGTAATTATATACCTGCATGGTTCTATTTACTAGCATGGAATTCCGTAGCTATTAGAAATTGTTGATTAAGCCTACCTATTTTGCTTTCAAAATATTATCTGTATCGCTTAGCTTAGAGAAATGTACTGTCGGTGGAAACGCCTAAATCTCCATGAAATGTTGCATCCAATTCATTTTATTGTTTCAAATTTTAATTTTATTTTACTTTTATTTACATTGGCTCATTATCTTCCTTGCGTTTTGCCCGGCATTTGCCACGGTTCAGTGAGCCTGGGGTCCGCTTTGACAACCTAATCCCATATTTGGCGTAAAAGGAAACTAGTTTTTCAAGAGCGACTACCATCTGACCTTCCAACCCAGAAGGGTAACTAAGCCTCATTGGGATTGGTCCGGTTTCCTCACGATGTTTTCCTTCACCGAGAAGCTCATGCATGATAATTTTAATTTCACACTTAAATTCCGAAAAACTCAGAGGTGCGGTGCTAGCTCGGGATTCGAACCGTGACCCTTTGCTTGAGAGGCTACAGGTCAAACCAATAGATTACCACGGCTTCATCTAATTTCATGAAAATTTTAAAAAAACGACCTTAATTTAGTACGAATAAAAATTCCCATCTGCTTCCTTTATGGTCATTTTAAGGGTTACGTATCTCGAAAGAAAAAAGCGGAACCCTTATAGGATCACTTTGTTGTCCGTCCGTCCGTCTACTCTGTCCGTCCGTCTGTCAAGACCCTTTTTCTCAGGAACGCGTGGAGGGATCAAGCTAAAATTTAAATCAAACTGTTACAGTTTTATTATTATGTATCAAATACTCAGGTCTACTGTCCCTTGGAGCTGTGAAAAAAATCAAATTTCTAAGCCAACGTAATCGAAAGATACAGCCGTTTATGCCGCAAATTTCCGTAAATTTTCGAAAATTGCAAGGGAATCAAAACCTACAGGGTACAGTATCTTGAAATTTGGTACGAAGCAACGTCTCTTAGCACTAATAAAGGAAAAATTTTGAAAACCATAAATTTTCATCTCTAGGGTGGAAAGTATTTTTTTTTATTGTTACGATTAGCCAAATAGCCACGGAGTCGAAGGTAACTGAGTTACTTACGTTATATTATATTATTAAAATAAAATCTATTCATATTATCTAAACTTAGCTCTATACTTTAAGCGACGTGTTTCTAATTACGATATAATAGGTTCATATTAAAATTATGTTACAGTTGGTAAATTTATTTTCGCAATAACAGAAAATCAACATTAATTAAAATCGTTCCTCTATTCTGCTGCCCACCATAATGCCATGGTAGCTGGCCGCTTTTTAGGGTTCCGTAGCCAAGTGGGGAAAAACGAAACCCTTACAGATTCATGTCTGTCTGTTTGTCCGTCCGTATGTCACAGCCGCTTTTTTCCAAAACTATAAGAACACACTGTTGAAACTTATAGAAATAATAGAAATAGAAATAGAAATATTTATTGCATATTTATTTTTATAGTACTTGGTAAGTAGGTACCTAAATGTATTCTTTGAACCGCAAAGATTTTTACACAAATATAGAAAAAAAAAACAATAATTTTTGCGGGCTCACCATTCATAAAACTGAAACTGAAAACTTTTTTTCATCAAACCCATACGTGTTGGGATAGGTCTTCAAAAATGATATTGAGGTTCCTAATTTTTTTTTTATCTGAATAGTTTGCGCGAAAGACACTTCCAAAGTGGTAAAATGTGTGTAACTTCTATACATAATAATGTAATAAAATTGTAACAGGTCGATGTCTGTACATATAGATATTAAAGAAAAAATAAACTAAGGGGCCTCTATAAGCGCCATAGAAGCCAAAAATACAATTTTTAGAATTTTTGTCTGTCTGTCTGTCTGTCTGTCTGTACGTTTGTTACCGCGCTACGCAAAAACTACTGCACCAAACTGAATGCGGATTTTTTTATTGTATTGCTGGAGGTCTAACTTAACTTTTTTTCGAAATTCCACCTAGAAGTCGAGATATGAAACAAAAAGGGGGGGGGGTCCACCAAAAATATTTTTTGATACATTATTTATTGGGATACCAAATGAAAGAGGAAGAAGTCCTGAGTTCAAAAATGTAGTACATGTAATATGTTTTAATAATACTAAGCAACAGAATAATAATAAAGTTTACTAAGTAAGGGTAAGTTTGTAATTGTGTCGTACAGACACATCATTCAAATAGATGACGCTTCGCGACAAATAATCGCATAGTAACAAGGTCACGTGACAGTTAGTAATAGATAGAAAAATTCGAACGCTTACTCACCTGCTATGGGTGGTGTAGGGGTATAGCACGCGTCACGGAATGACGAGGACCCGGGTTCGATTCCCGGCCATAGCTTTACTTTTCGGATTTTTCTATGTGTTCTAATTTTCAGTGTCGTTTAGAAATTAAGTTTACTATGGGTTAATTAGTTCCGCTATTCGTTAATAGATGTCGCTACCCTATATGAATGAAATTATATTTCGTGTCACAACCGAAGACGATTATTATAATTACTTGCAGCAGTACATGGTATGGTGCTATCTCTGTCACACATTTAGAGCTATAATATACTAAAAAAAAAACCAGAACCTTACATCCGTCTCGCTCCCACCGGCACTGGCAACTCTGCGCCAGCGTCTACCCGACCTCATTACATGTTTTTGTGTTATCGAAGTCGCACATAATTTTTTTTACGGAATAACTAAGTGTGAAGTTTAGTGAACCTTTAGTATGGGAAAAAGGAAGCGGTCAAGATCAAGAGATCGTGATTATGATCACATAATGCGGAAACTGAAGAAAATCGCGTCTAAATCAAGGAAACGACGGCGTTCCGTATCGTCAACGTCGTCAGATGGCGATTCGCCCGATTCCCCATATAAACGGTACTACGATTATAACCGCGAAGAATACGACGACGACAGCTACAATATGGATTACACAGGTAATATAGTGCATAATTTACGAGAAATTAGAAAACGCATAAAAAATCTATCATCGAAAATTTTGTTTTACACCTACCCTACATTTTAAATATTATTGTCTTTTATTACTCCGGTAATTTCGTCATAAAGTGCTTACAGTTATAGATACTATAGAAAATCTAGCGCGTATTCTTACTCCACCACAGGTGTCGAGGTGATGGCTTAACTCCACGTAAATCGTGTAGAGGAAACAAAATAATTATTGCTCCACTGTTGTTACAGTGTTGAGGTTTTAACTTCCAACACTCCACGTAAACCGTGTAGAGGATAAATGATGTTAAAAAACCCACTCCACTCTTACAGTGTTGAGGCCTTAACTTTTAACACTCCGCGTACACCGCGTAGAGGATAAATTAAGTAGAAAACCCACTCCACTTTTACAGTGTCGAGGATCGATTATGAAATTTATCAATGTGATGGGTACCTACATATTCTATATTTAACTCCATGCTAGTCGTGTTGAGGAGCATTCGACATAACATACATGTAGGTATTATGTACAATGTATAATTTTCCAAGTCTTAGAGTAAATGTCATTAATTTATAGGCGAGGACAACTATGACAGCTGTGAGAATCCCGAGGCGGCTCAGTTCGAGTCAACAAAACCCGACTTGACAACCGCGCAGCGTGCGTCGAGCGTGCTTGTCGTGCCGCACACATCAACCGTGCCGATCACGCCGCCCGCGCCACACACGCCGGCGACGCCGACCGCGCCGACCGCGCCGACCGCGCCGCCCGCGCCGTCTACGTCAGCGGCAGCGGCAGCTGACCAACCAACAGCAAATGAAGAAGATATACAGATTTCTCCCGATAGCGAAATCGTGCCGTCATTGGAGCCGGAAATTTTGCAATTGCTTGGTGAGGACCCCACAAATCAAAAAAATTACGGGGCAGATCTCCACAAAGATATTGCACCAAGATGGGCACATATTTTGACAAACGGGCTACCTAAAGACACCCAATTGGAACTAGCTAAACGCAATTTGCCGCCAGAAAATTGTCTAAACATAAGAGCTCCTATACTCAATTTGGAGATAAAAGCTGCACTTCCAGACGTTAATGCAAAGAAAGACTTATATAGTCAAAGCAAACAAAACCAGCTTTCTAGTAGTCTCGCAGCAATAGGACAAGTTTTAAGTTGGGCCTTATCGTCTAATAATACAGTACCCCAAGACATAATTAAAACTTTGAGTGACGCTGGGCGACTGATATGTGACAGCCATTACAAGGAGTCCCAGTCACGTCGATACGCGATTCTCTATACTCTGGACAAAAGTGTTAGAGATACCGTCAAAAATACAAAAATCGATGAGCACCTCTTCGGCTCCGCCCTATCAGAGCACATAAAATCATCAAAAGCTATTATAAAAACTGGCTCAGAAATGAAACCGACAACCCTGCGTCCTCCATACAAACCAACAGTAGGGACGCAACACCAACGAGGAGCTTTAAACTCGAGGGGGGCGCCGCCACGAGTAGCAGCAGCGGCCGAGCCGCGGCCGCCCCCCGCGCCCCGCAGGCCGCCGAGGGACCGACGCCTGCAGCAGGCGCCGAGGGGCCGCCGTCCGACCGGCTACTCGCGGCACCACGCGAGGAGGCGCTACTAGAGGAGCCTCAGGTATTGCCCATTGCAGGCCGTCTATCTTATTTTTATGACAAATGGTGTGAATTTACTAACGATCACACTATTTTGAACTGGATTAAAGGATACAAAATTCCGTTCAAAAATGAACCAATACAAATAAACGAACCTCAAAACAACGCTTGCAACGGCCAGCTTCAAGCTGAAGCCATTGACGAATGTGTGCAGGAACTTCTGTATTCTAACTTTATATCACCTTGCACACCTTGCGATGGACAATTTATATCACCTATTTTTACAGTGCCTAAACCGAACGGAACCCACAGATTTATATTGAATCTAAAAGAATTAAACAAATTTATATGTGCTCCCCATTTTAAGATGGAAGACTATCGCACTGCACTCAAATTATTAAATCGCAATTACTTTATGGCAACAATAGATTTACAAGACGCCTACTTTCTAATCTCTATAGATAAAGATGATCGCAAACGGTTAAGATTTAGGTGGCGATCCCAATTATACGAGTTTAATGTGCTTCCGTTCGGTATATGCACTGCACCGTTTGTTTACACAAAATTATTAAAACCCCTTTTGGAATATTTACGTACATCAGGCCTACTATCAGTTAATTACCTAGATGACTTTTTGTGTATAGGTGCAACGTATGACGAATGTCTAATGAATGTAAATATTACAAAGGATGTTTTAGAAACATTAGGGTTTGTCATCAACACTGAAAAAAGTGTTATGGTACCAAGCAGGAATTGCAAATTTTTAGGTTTTGTTTTTAATACCACGGATATGATTATAACTTTACCTAACGATAAAAAACAGCGCATTAAGAACAGAGCTATAGAACTCATGCGCAAGCAAAAGTGTACAATAAGACACTTCGCAGAGTTCATAGGACTTTTGACCTCCGCATGTCCAGCCGTTAGCTACGGCTGGATGTACACTAAGTATTTTGAACGGGAGAAGTTCCTGGCACTAGATTACTCAGAAAATTACAACCGACAAATGAAGTTAGAAAAATACCTAAATCAAGACTTTTTATGGTGGAAAGATAATATAATGAATTCATTCTCCCCCATCCGCAAAAATGATTATTTATTGGAGATTTTCAGTGACGCATCCATGACTGGGTGGGGCGTGGCATGCGGTGGTCAAAGCGCTGGTGGTAACTGGTCAGACAGGGAATTAACCCTCCATATCAACACGCTCGAATTAATGGCTGCATATTACGGGTTAAAAATATTTACCGCAGATCTAAAAAATTGCAATATCTTATTAAGAATTGACAATACCACTGCCATATGCTTTATTAACAAGATGGGTGGTGTGCAGCACCCACATTTAAATGACCTTTCAAGAAAGATCTGGCAGTGGTGTGAGTCCAAAAACATTTTCGTTTTTGCATCTTACATAAGATCTTGCGATAATGTAGTAGCAGATCGGGAGTCTCGACAAATCAACGTGGATACCGAATGGGAAATCTCAGAGCAAGTGTTTACACAAATCGTTAATACGCTAGGCATACCTGAATTTGACCTTTTTGCTAGTGCTCAAAATTACAAATGTGAAAGATATGCATCATGGAAATTAGATCCTTATTCCGAAATAATCGATGCGTTCACGTTTAATTGGCAAAACATTCACTTTTATGCCTTCCCCCCTTTTAGCTTAGTTACAAGAGTATTAGCAAAAATAGTGTCAGATGAAGCGACAGGAATTGTAGTGATACCCTACTGGCCATCACAACCCTGGTTTCCCTTGTGGTCCAGACTTGTTGCATCGGAAAAAATGTTTTTTGGCCCTGACAAATCCTTGTTGCACTCTCCTTTCAGAGTCTGCCACCCACTTCATGCGGACCTTATCCTGGTGGCAGCCAAATTATCAGGGAGGCGATGAGCAAGCGTGGCATACCACAAGAGTCCCTGGATATAGTGATGGCCTCCTTGGCACCAAAAACGTTAAACCAATACAACAGTTCAATTAAATCCTGGTGGGTGTTTTGTAAAAACAACCACCTTAATATTTATGAAGCGAATACGGAGAATATTATCTCGTTTTTGACTGCCAAGTTTAAAGAAGGCAATAGTTACAGTAGTCTTAACATACACAGATCGGCTTTATCGGTTGTTTTAGGCACAAATGCTACTGCAAATGATTGCTTAAATCGCTTTCTTAAAGGCGCCTACAGACTCAATCCACCAAACCCAAAATACAAGTCGACGTGGGATACAAATATAGTATTAAACCACCTCTCAAATGTTTATCCTTACGATAATATCTCACTAGCCGACTTGTCACATAAAACATGCACTCTTCTAGCTATCGCTTCGGCGCAAAGAATGCAGACTATTGGCTTAATTAAATTACGGAATATGACAATGAAAAACGACGCGATTCACATTAAGATTACTGATTTAATTAAAACCTCAAGGCCCGGAGCCTGCCAACCGTTCATTAAATTGCCCTATGTTCGTGAAAATCCTAGAATTTGCCCCGCGCTCGCAGTCCAAACATACATAGACAGGACAAAAGCGCTGCGAAACAATCACGATGAAGAACATCTGTTTATTGCGCTACGAAAACCTCATAAAAAAGTCTGTTCTCAGACGTTGGCGCACTGGGTGAAAAAAGTGTTACAAGACAGCGGCATTGACATAAGTATTTTCGGCGCCCACAGCACTCGAGCAGCGTCAACGTCTGCCGCGCACCGCGCGGGCGTCAACCTGGAGACGGTTCGCAGGGCCGCGGGCTGGAGCGATCGCTCCAATGTATTTTATAAATATTATTGTAGAGAGGTTATAGAATCAAACGACAATAATTTTGTTGATGCCATATTTGGCACCCACCAATAAGGTTAATTGCATTTATATTATTAATCACAGATTAAGAAACCGATAGATGTAAATTGATTCTTAGATAATTACATTAAGTTCTGTTCTAGCAAACAAATTAGAGTTATAATTGTATTGATTGTAATCTCGATAAAAAAAATTATGAATAAGTACACTATAATTATTTTATTTTTTCTTTATTTTTTCCAAGTCAAATTAGACAATATTGCAATGGCTCTAAACATCTGCAAGTAATTATAATAATCGTCTTCGGTTGTGACACGAAATATAATTAAGAATCAAACGAACTTACCTTAGTGATGTTTGATTCCAATTATGTGAGTGTCACAACCGAAGACGATTACATCTTCCCAACCCGCCCAACCCAAAAACAAAAAATAAATAAATAAATAACAACACAAAAATCCTGTTACTCTGAAACAATGAGGTCGGGTAGACGCTGGCGCAGAGTTGCCAGTGCCGGTGGGAGCGAGACGGATGTAAGGTTCTGGTTTTTTTTTTAGTATATTATAGCTCTAAATGTGTGACAGAGATAGCACCATACCATGTACTGCTGCAAGTAATTATAATAATCGTCTTCGGTTGTGACACTCACATAATTGGAATCAAACATCACTAAGGTAAGTTCGTTTGATTCTTAATTATTCGTACCTAGGAAGTATCTATTTTCAAGGTTCCTTTAAGGGAAAAAGGAACCCAGAATCACTTAGTTGTCCGTCTGTCAAGTTCCTTTTTCTCGGGAACGCGTATAGGTATAAAGTTGAAATTAATAAAATAACCGATACAGTAGATCTGCGGTCCCTTGCAGTTGTAAAAAGAGTAAATCTATACAATCACAAGGTACAGTCATTAGAAAGGGTGTTTCCATACAAATCGCCGTGCTCTCAAAAAATATTGGGTAGCTTCCAGTTGTCTTAGAAATTAGAAATTTGACTAATGATAGTGGGTCATAGGATCCAATATAAAATGACCTCACACTGCCTACATTTTGCTTAGGAGCAGCAGGGCTTTGCTAACACTGGATATCATATTCACTTGCCGAATTCATACGGAACCCTCGGTGCGCGAGTCCGACTCGCAATTAACCGGTTTTTACAAAAAAAATGTTTTATAATAATCCCTATCTCTACTAATATTATAAATGCGAAAGTAAATTCGTTTTTCTCTTTGTCTGTAGGTTAAGCTTTCATGCCTAAGCCACTGAACCGATTTTATGAAATTTGGTACAGAGATAAAATTGACCTTGAGAAACGGAGGAACTTTATTTTTAGACTTTTTATTAGACAGGAAAATAAATAAGACCTGTGGAGGGGGGCAAAATTCGTCGTCCTCGGAGAATAAAATGGTAATAGGAAAAAGTAAACTTTACAGGAAAAATAAAAAACCGGTTCTGCTTTATATCTTGCGATCTGCCATGAATTAACCAACGTTTAATATATCAAATGAATGGTGATTTCAAGGGTGTTTGTCTGTTTTAATTCATTTATTCTGAAAGGTCTTAGTTTACTTGTTATAAGTCAAAATTTACATTACCAATACTATATGCTTAATGATATTTTGCATTACATGATTACCATATCTTATTCGTCCAAGTCACGAACAACTAAGACTATCGTAATGTGACTTTGTGATTCTATTGAGTGACTTAGGCAACAGTAACAGTACTGTACAGAACTTAAACAAATACTTTTTAACAGTGTTACAGCACTTACTCAAAGAGCCGCTATTAAGTTGCACCCGAATAAAATGGTAAAGGTTATTATTAATTTTGTAACAATAATAAGTATCGCAACTATGTTTTACCGAATTTTGGTTTATAGTTTACTAATCTAAGGTATTTTTACGGTATTGATGGCGAAAACAAATGAGACGAAATTTCCAACGAATAAAATTAATTTGATATACTATAACTTCGTGAAAACTGTCAGGAAAAATATTGAAAAAAATCACTAGATGCATTACGTTACGGAGAAGCCAAAAATGCAAAAACAATAAAACTATCGTAACATAGTATTACGATTTTATTCTCCGGGGGGCGACGAATTGGGTTGACAATTAATATGGTAGGTAGTAGTTATCTTTTTTTTCATATCTTTAGGGCATGAAATGGCTTTAAAGTCACTTAGAAAACTAACAAATTTTAAAAATAACTAGGTACCTACCTACTTACTTGATGTATGAATATATTTTTTTTATTAGCCTAATTGAGTGTCCCACTGCTAGGCAAGGGCCTCCCCTTATGTAAAAGTGCGTCTGTCTTTTGCCTTCTTCGCGCTTAAGCCGATGAAACGACTTAAACGAAATTTGGGATGGATATTCTTATGGTTCCGGGGAAGGGAATAGAATAGTTTTTGATTGCAGTTTTAGAATTGTCAAAGATGTGAATAGGGGAGTGAAATTTTCTACGAAGATGCAATACCCTAAGGGTAATTTATATTTAATTTGTGCTCTAATTGAATGTTTGCCTACCAATAAGAATAAGCTACCCAAAATACTAATTCTACGCAGACGAAGTCGCGGGCAAAAGCTAGTCTAAAATAAGAGAATGATAAAACCAAAAATATATATATAATAATATTGTAGACTGTAGAAATTAATTAAAATAAAACAAATTAAATTGAACTGAGAATCCAACACGCAGCGCTGACAAGATCAATGACACAACTCTACTTCTTTTGTTTTTCTTTCTGTCAGGGCTGCGTGCAATTCGGTTTATTAGCGGCCAGGGCTAAAATACGACATTTTACAAAAAGTTTATAATACGTAGCTCAGCTCTATCTAAATAGGTGCGTCGCCTACAATTCCGCCCCCTAGTGCTAGAAGAGCACTATCAGATTAGTCATGTGGGGACAGTAAGGCGACGCGTGTCACCAGCCGTCGCAGCAGCCTTGAGCTTGTGCGCACGTCTACTATTCGCACGCGACCATCGCTCGCTACCTGCATAAGCCGCGCCTGCTACACCGTTACGCCAAGAACTGTGTTCTAAGTTGGGATCGACCAGCACTACGTAATCACTCCATCGCCTAACTGACTTAACGTTGTGGATGCGCAGTGATTCTAGTTGCTTCAAATCATCAAGCCATTGTTTCCAGGGGGTGTGCTCTTCAGGTCGAATGCGACATTTCCAGTTCACACCACTTCTATGGCCGTCCTTAAGTAAAACATTACTTTTAATAGAAAACGGCGACAAACATCCATCTATGTCATATATGGACATGATTAGGCTAAGCATTTTTGCCTTCGTGGGACGTCCAAACTTGCGCAACAATATCTTCAATCGTGATAGAGCATAACTATAAGTGTCAGGTATAATGAACTTGAAGTTATCATTTTTGAAGGGTAAGCCTACTTCCCATCTGTCACCTACTTGAAGAGCCAACTCGTCTATAATTTGTATTGCTCGTAAAGGTGAAGTATTTTCATGACAAACATTTAAAACTCTTACAGAAATTAAGGCAAAGGCATGATTTGATAGGTTATTAAATTCATGAAAACCTGTAGAGCTGGCGATCCCAGTATCTGTGTGAGTGATGTGGCAAACATTGTGACTTACGTGCGGCGCGGAGGAGCGAACGCGACCACAGTAGCCGTGAATCGACCACCCTCTGTAGATCCATAGGTCGCTGGTTCAGATCCGGTTCGAAGGACCAAAAATTGTAGACTGTAGAAATTAATTAAAATAAAACAAATTAAATTGAACTGAAAATCCAACACGCAGCGCTGACAAGATCAATAACACAACTCTACTTCTTTTGTTTTTCTTTCTGTCAGGGCTGCGTGCAATTCGGTTTATTAGCGGCCAGGGCTAAAATACGACATTTTACAAAAAGTTTATAATACGTAGCTCAGCTCTATCTAAATAGGTGCGTCGCCTACAAATATGATGTAGGTACATTACCAATATTACCATGCAAACTTCCACCGAAAATTGTTTTGAACGAGATCTAGTAAGTAGTTTTTTTTTATTTAATATCCTGTCTGTCTATTAAAAGGTATCTACCAATATAAAATGACCTCACACTGCCTTCATTTTACTTAAGAGCAGGGCTCTGCTAACACCGGATTTTATAATAACAATACAATACAATACAATTACTCTTTATTGAACACCACAAATCAGTACAAAACAATACAGAAACAAAGAACAAAGTATACAATAGGCGGTCTTATCGCTTAATAAGTTGGCGAATTTGTGTGGAACCCTCGGTGCGCGAGTCCGACTCGCACTTGGCCGGTTTTTTATTTCACGTTTCCGCAAGGCCATCTAGATGCACGTCGTGACCAACTCAGTGTAGTCGGCCGTGGCAAGTGGCCAGATCGAAAAGGTTGGAGGTTAGATTATAGGTAAATCCTGTTTTGTAAAATGTGCGTTGTACAGTTTTTTTGAGTGAAATTAAACTATACCTAAATCGCTATCGCTTTGCCTTAAAGATTTGAAGAGTTCCTTCAGTTTCTCCAAGATGTCGTCATCAGATCCTGATTTGAGGTTAATGGGACCATTCCCTTTCCAACAAAAAAATAATCCAAATCTGTCTTTTCTTTCACTCGCAAGTAATCAAACATTATAAGTAGTTAGTTCTATTGTTTACAGAAACAACAGAACTAACTAAGTACTTATAATGTTTGATTACTTGAACATGGGTCCTAGTAACAGTAATAGGACCCATGTTTCACTGTGGTCCATGGGCGTGGTTTAGAGATGTAAAAGTTCGTTCACTCTTCTTCTTCTTCAGCCTAAATTAACCCATTGTTAGGCGTAGGCCTCCTCATCAACACGCTATTTGAGGGTTTTTTGGCCTTAAAACGCCACGCTGGCCACTGCGGGTTGGCGAGTCCACTCACCTGAACCCGTTAGCTACCGTTAATTAATCGAATTTATGGTTTAGCCACCGATAAAATGCAGTTATTAACGATTAACTAATAATTATCCGACTGCGACAGCGAAAAAAGGGTAAATAATTATATGTTTTTTTATTGTGTAGTCAACTCGTAGGTGAAGTGAAAAATCGGTATCCGAAAGATAAATATTTCATTTTAGATTTTATAAATCATATTTAAAACGACATCATGATGTCCTCCTAGACGTGTCCGTCTACGGCGACACCCTGTCAATTATTCCTGGCATGCGCGCGAATGTGACTCGAGAACCCCAACTTGTTCACGAACACGCGATCACAAGAGAGACAGTATAACTGTCCGCTAGAATTGTATGTGTAGCTGTAGGAGGGCTTTGGACGCGTCTTACGGAGATCGCGTTTAGCAGCAAGGTTTTCAAGGCGGAGGCACTCGAAGCCTTCTACACCCGTCTTCACAGCCTTTCGCCAATCCGTTCTTAGCGCCGCAATTTGCTCCCACGAACCACACGGTATGCTACAGGCAGTAAGATGGCGTTTCAAGACATCCTTGTAGCGCAGATATTGTCCTCCAGGCCTGCGTTTTCCACACTGAAGTTCAGAGTAAAATACAGTTTTAGGCAACCTTACAGAGTCCATGCGCACAATGTGTCCACACCAACGCAACTGACCCTTCATGAGAAGACCTTCCATGCCCACCATATCGGTACGACGTAAAATCTCCGAGTTTGGAATCCCATCCTGCCAGCGTATGCGCAAAATGACTCTGAGACATCTCATATGAAAAGTGTCAAGGCGCCGAATATCGCCTTTGTATAGACACCACGTCTCAGAGGCGTACAGAAGCAAAGGTAAGATGATGGCTCTATACACAGCAAGTTTGGTGTGAAGCTTAAGGTCATGGGTACCAAACTCGAAGATTTAATTTGCCAAAGGCTGCAGCAGCACTGGCAATTCGTGCCGAAAGTTCCGTCTCAAGACGATTGTCACTACGAAGAGCACATCCTAGGTAGCGAAAAGACTTGACCTCGTTAAGCGGCCTCCCATTTAAGCTAATAGCCTGACCATTAGGAGAACTTCCTCTGGCAGGCTGTTTCATGATCTGGGTCTTAGAGGTACTGATCACTAGACCAAACCTTCGGCAGGAACCATCCAGATGGTCGAGGTACTGCTGCAAAAGTTCCAGACTGTCCGCCATAAGGCAGACGTCATCAGCGTACAAAACCTCGAGCACAGGGACTTTCTGGATTTTGCTCTTGGCCCTAAAGCGAGATAACTCAAATACGCTCTTATCAGATCTCACGTTGAGAGTTATTTGTCCATTACAGTTCCTCAGCGCATCACTCATAACGGCAGCAAAATAAATGGCAAACAGTGTTGGCGCCATAACACATCCCTGCTTGACACCGCTTGAGACCGAAAATTGGTCTGTGAAATTATTTTCGTGTTGAACGCGGGCATTCATACCCTCATGGAACTGGCGTATTAGCGTAATGAACTTCACAGGACAGCCGATCTTTTCAAGAACCATCCACAAGGCAGCTCTAGGAACGCGGTCGAAAGCCTTTTCTAGGTCGACAAAGCACATATAAAGGTCACAGTGTTGCTCAAGACTTTTTTCCTGAAGCTGTTTAACAATAAAGATGGCATCAACCGTGCCTCTGCTGGGTCGGAAGCCACACTGACTCTCCGGGAGGAAGGCTTCAGCAAGTGAGTTTAGCCGCTTGTTAATAATGTGGGCCAAGATCTTACCAGCTGCTGAAAGCAGCGCAATACCTCTGTACGAGCCACAGTCCGAGAGATCTCCTTTGCCCTTATACAATTTGCTTATCGAGGCATCCTTCCAACCCTGCGGAATGACTTCTTCCTCCCAGATACGAGTGACCAGGTCAAACAGTCTGCTCTTAATAAACGAACCTCCGTATTTGTAAATTTTAGCAGGTAGACTGTCGGACCCTGGCGATTTGCCATTCTTCAAGCGAGCGATAGCGCTGACAAATTCGGTGAAAGACGGTGGATTGTCCAGCTCTGCGACAACAGGCGAGTTCTCAAGGGATGAAATATACGCAAGATCCGCTTCCAGACTGCCAGGATTAAGCACTTCATTAAAGTGTTCCTCCCATCGAGCCAGTACTTCGGCAGGATCAGTGAGTCGGTTCGTTCGAATAAATATTGACTTTTTCAGAGTTTGCGGTTATGTTTTATTGTTCATTGAAATAGGCCCCCACAAAGTAATGTCTGATTCAATAAATTATCGAAATGATACAAAAAATTCGAACAGATGAATTTGACCCAGTTATCATAATCTAACACTTAAATTATCAGGAACATACAATAAAATGTCGATTTTGTTTTGTGATCAGTACCTATGACCTATGACTGTTAATAAAAAACGTTCTGCGTTTAAAATATATTTTCATAATACAACCGTTTGATCACAATCATGCCTGATGGTAAGCATAGACGTGGTGAAATACGCTTGCTTGGTAAATATTAATTCAACCTGGACTTGAAGACATGGGGTGCTACAGACGCTACAAGGAAACAAGCACTCCACAATAAAAGTATATCACTATATTAAGAAGGAATCAAGAAAGAATAATTTACACAAGTAGGAAATGGCTAGAAACACAGGGAAAGAGAAAACTAGGACACAACACAATTGTGTGGTAAGGATGACAGACCATTAAGAGCGTGCAAGCGATTCGTAACAAGTCAAACTTTTTCGCGATCGAAAGATCGCGTCGACTGTTGGTGCACACTAGAACGTCTAGCTGTGTGCGTGAATGCTACTCCATTGCACTACGCACGAATAATATTGATCCGTTTTGTGTAATGTTAATGTAGGTATATTACTGCGTGATTTTTATACAAGATCTCTTAAAATTGTTCCAGAATATTTCAGCACGTGGTTCAGTTAGTTTGTCTGAAAGATTTTTCATTTAAAATTTAATCCCGCCTTTGACGCGGTTCACTTTGAACCTTTGATCTATCCTACTAATATTATAAATGTCCTACTATAATATTATAAATGCGAAAGTTTGTGACGATGTGACGATGTGAGTGACGATGTGAGTGAGTGTGTATGTTTGTTCCTTCTTCACGCTCAAACGACTGGACGGGTTTGGATAAAATTTTGAACGAAGATAGCTGGTACCCTAGATTAAAACAAAGGCTACTATTTATCCCGGAAAATTGCATAGTTCCCGCGGGATAGCGATAAACATGTTAAAGGTCGTAGCTGCCTAGAGTTGCAACGTATAAATTGTTGCAGAACTAGAACGTGTGCCGTTCTCAGAGACGTCTGTTAATATTAAGATTAGTTAGAACTTAGTTGACGTCTCTGAGTGTGAAATTTAACTGTGTAATTGTCCTGTCAGTTGTATTGACTGACGGTGGAAATTCAGAACTGTTTTACCGTGTTAACGGATCAAGTTCAAGTTTTAATTTATCATCCCTGCGTAACCAAAGATACAAAGGAATAAATTGTTCTTTAATTATGTTAATTGGCGTTTCTGAGTGTGAAAGTTAACCTCTGCTCTCTCTTTTCCTTTCTGCGGTAAAGGTAGAGAATATATAGTTTTTCGACCGTTTGCCTTCAAAATCGATATCTAAGAGTCCGAGTGGTCCCTAAACATGAATCCGTTGTCAAAAATTGAAAAAGTGGCTGCCCAATTAAAAATCTTTAGTTTGTGGGTCGATTGTTTTCAAAATCGATATCTGATGGCCCGAGTGGTCCCTAAGCATGAATCCGTTGTCAAAAATTGAAAAAGTGGCTGCCCATTTAAAATCTTTTATTATCGAGAGAGTGAAGTAAGAGCGAGACAGCACGATCTTCTGTCCCGTTTCCTGCGCTACGTCAGAGCCTACGTCACTCGCCCTGCCACCGGGCTCCAGACCATCGGAGGAGCGCAAGGACAGACTCCACTTCGGCGGCGCGCTTGCTAGGGATAGGTCATCTACCAGGCTCTGTGCTACTCTTAGCTACTCTTAGGTCATTTGCTATTGTTTTTCAAATAAAACCGTTGATTTGTGACCGTTTATTTAATTTAGACTACTTATCCATAATATCAATCGTGGGATAGAATTTACGACAGTGGCATCCAGACTAGTTATTTTGTGTTAAGTACATACTTCGTTATAATTCGAATCTAAATCCGTTAAATCGTGTTTTGCTACCTACTTATTTTATTTTGCTCACACTTCTTGCTTGAGTGGTACAAGCTTACAATTAATACAGGCTTGGATATTCTGTTAATTGCTTATTTAAAATGTCTGAGGGTAGTTCTTCTAGTTCCAGAAAAAAACGACGTCGTAATAAAAAAGAAAGTTCCGAAAGTGATGCAGTATTAAGTACGATTTTAGGCAAATTGAGGACGATCGAAGATAGATTAGGGCCCTCGTCTGCAACGCCGCCGCCGTACCCACCGTCATCGGTATCAGATACTCGTGCTGTATTTGTTCCTGTTATAGATCGACCCACGACGCCTCCGTTACCAGAGTGCGTGTCGAATTCTGCAGGCAGCGATGCCGCGGTTGGCAACGGCAGCCCTGCGGTGACCGCACAGCCCCGGGCCCCCGGTGCAACCCCAAGCGGTGACGCCTCGGCTGGCGAGGTAACGGACAGAATCATGGGAGCGCTTTCGTCGTTGATTCAAGTAAGACCGACTCATTATTACATTTCGTCTTTTGACCCCCAACTCCATGATTTTGATGTTTGGTGTACAGAGGTGGACCGTGCGCGTGTCGTGAATCATTGGGCCGATAATGAGTGTCTTTCACGTGTTGCAAATTGTTTGAAAGGTGACGCCCGTTCTTGGCTCACTGATTGGGTGTCGAACGACCGCACCTAGAGTAATTTTAAAATCGAATTTCGTTCCCTCTGTCCGCGAAACATAGATGTAGCAACCGTGCTTTATGACGTTATGCGTTCTGATTCTAAGAGCTTTGCTACATACGCTGAGTATGCACGTCGCACGTTATTGCGCTTAAATATTGTGACCGGTTTATCGGACGAGCTCCGCACAGCCATAGTTCTCAGAGGCATCACGGATTCGCAGATTAAAGCGGCTGCTACTAATGCTAAACTTAAACCAAAAGAGATAGTGGATTTTTTATCTGTGTTTACTAAGCCTAAACTAGAATCGCGTGTTGCTTCCCATGATTCTACCCGTTCCAATCTACCCGCAAAATCGAATTTTCGTAAACGAGAATTCAGTAGGCCGGACAATACACTGAAGTGTTTTAACTGTGGTGGTTTAGGCCACAAACGTAATCAATGCCGTAAGAAGCCTCGTGTAGAAAATAGGTCTAACAGTGATAATCGCAGCGCATCCACGAGTGCGAGTAGTACAAGCGCGAGTAGGCCAGCTTCTCAGTCCTCATCTACCGCCGATAATAAATCTTCGATTACTTGTTCCTACTGCCATAAAACAGGTCATAGTGCAGAGTCCTGTTTCGCCAAACAGCGTGTTGAAACAAATGCTAAACGTTCTAATAATGTCAACTTATGTCGTAAACAGGACTCTGTAGCCAATAATGATGTAATGACTGCTGTCATAGAAGGGGTCTCATTAGATGTACTTATTGATAGTGGGTCAAGCGTTTCGCTTATATCCGAATCTGTTTTGAAACACTTTAATTGCAACAAAGTTCCTACGTATCGAGTACTAAGAGGCATAGGAAGTCAAGAAATTGAATGTACCTCCTCTGTTACTTTAGTAGTAGAGTTTCCTGATTTATCTGTTGAGGTAGATTTGTACGTCGTGCCTGAATCGTGTATGAACGAGTCGGTACTAGTAGGCACAGATGTTTTAAATCGCGACGGTGTTACCTACATTAGGACAGGTGGAGTGCAGCGACTGATACGGGTTGAGAGCTCTCCTGTGCAATGTATAAGCGAGTTTGAGTCCGACATCAAGACTCCACTAGTTGGAGATGACAAACAGCGTTTAGTCGCGCTGGTTAAGGAGTTCTCTCAATCATTTATCAGTGGGACTGCATCCTCGACGGTTACGACCGGTAGTATGACAATTAAACTGACTAACGATAGTCCTGTTCACCATAGGCCGTATAAACTTTCACACGATGAGAAACTGCGTGTACGAGGTATAATACAGGACCTTAAGGAGAAAGGAGTTATACGAGAATCTAACTCTGATTTTGCGAGTCCTATCATCTTAGTCAAAAAGAAGGATGGATCGGACCGCATGTGCGTCGATTATCGCGCATTAAACGCAGTAACCGTCAAAGATAGATTCCCGTTGCCTCTCATAGACGACCATATTGACTGGCTAGGTAAAGCGAGGTACTTTTCAAGTCTCGACATGGCTACAGGGTTTCATCAAATACAGATGGACTCTAATTCTATCGGTAAAACGGCTTTTGTGACGCCGGAAGGACATTTCGAGTATTTAAAAATGCCCTATGGCTTAGCCAATGCCCCTGTTGTGTACCAAAAGATAATTTCAGAAACCCTGAAGCCATTGATCGAAAGCGGTAAGGTTCTTGCGTATATTGATGACGTCCTCATCTTGTCCGAAACCGTAGATGAAGGTTTATTAATTCTGCGTAAAGTTCTAGACACTTTGACTTCATCTGGATTTTCCATTAATTTAAAGAAATGTACCTTTCTTGCAACAGAGATAGAGTATTTAGGACGTCTCATTAGTCATGGTCAGGTACGGCCGAGCCCGCGAAAGGTCCAGGCGTTGAGTGATGCACCCCGTCCAACGAATATCAAACAGACGCGTCAGTTTTTAGGCCTTGCAGGCTACTTTCGCCGTTACATTGCCGGTTATTCTCAAAAGACTGCGTGCATTGCTAAACTTACGCGACATGGGGTACCTTTCGTGTGGGGATGCGAGCAGGAAGAGGCGCGCACTTATATTATTAAATGCCTAACTAATGCGCCAGCTCTTGCCATATTTGACCCGAATCTCCCCACGGAATTGCATACTGATGCAAGCGCGAGCGGATACGGAGGGATTTTATTGCAAGAACACGAGGGGAAGCAAAAAAGGGTAGTTTCCTATTTTAGTAAGACTACACAAGGCGCTGAGACTAAATATCATAGTTACGAGTTAGAAACGTTAGCGGTCGTAAAATCACTTCAACACTTTCGTCACTACCTAATAGGTATCCCTTTCAAAATTGTGACTGATTGTAACTCTCTAAAGCTGACTGAGAGAAAAAAAGATCTGATTCCCCGTGTTGCCCGTTGGTGGGTTTATATGCAGGATTTCCAGTTTAGTATCGAATACCGTAAAGGTGCTCTTATGCCTCACGTGGATTACTTGAGCAGAAATCCTATGGACATCCTGCATATCCGTAAGCCGACCAACTGGGCTCAACAGGCTCAAGCTGCGGACTCTGAGACCCAAAATCTTATTGATAGCTTAAAGGAAGGGCGCTTAGACTCTACTCGTTATGAGGTCCACAATAACCTGCTGTACTATAAACATAGTCCTACCGGTGAAGATTCTCGTTTGCTTTGTTTCATTCCGAAGGGTCATAGACTTAGTTTACTTAGAATTTTCCACGATGAACATGACCATATTGGAGTTGACAAGACCACAGAACTTATTCTGAGGCATTTTTGGTTTCCCGGGCTTAGGCTGTTTGTTCGTAAATACATAGGGCATTGTCTAGTTTGCCTTACTTGCAAAAAGTTTCCTAGGGCACCTCACCAGCCCATAGAATCGTGGTCTAAGCCTGGTACGCCATTTATGACCGTACACACGGATGTACTGGGTCCATTGCCAGAGTCTAAGGGATTTAAATATGTCCTCATAGTTGTAGACGCATTTTCAAAGTATTGTCTTTTATACTCTTTGTATCGACAAGACGCAGACGAGTTAAAACGTGCGTTTACAAACGCAATGTCATTGTTTGGTACTCCTTCGCTTATTGTTTGCGATCGTGGTAGAATGTTCGAGAGTAATAGTTTTCAGAGTCTGGTATCCGAACTAGGTAGTAAGACTCATTTTATAACACCTGAAATGCACCACGAAAATGCTCAAGCTGAGCGTTACTGTCGGACAGTTCATAACCTGATAAGAGTAGAGGCGAATAATAGGGAAGCTGAATGGTCCGATACTCTATGGCGGGTTCAACTTATCCTTAATATGACTAAAAATGCCGCCACCAATCTGTCACCACTCCAACTGCTGGTTGGGATTGACGCAACAACTCCTGTATTGCGCTCTTTAGTCCGTGACGTTGCTCTCAATAACACAAGCGGGAACCGCGAGGCTTTGGTTGTGCTTAGGAGGCAGCGCGCAAGTGAACGGCTGGCCGCAAGGCAAAGACGGCAAGACGAACTAACTAACGAGGGTCGTAAGCAACCACGCGCTTATAAGGTCGGTGATTTTGCTTTTGTTATAAAACAAGCGCAGACTACGGGAAAATTAGATTCTGGTATGCGAGGTCCATACAAAGTAACCACTGTTCTTCCGCACGACCGCTATGAACTAGAATTGCTGTCTGGTGCGTACGGGAAGCGTACGAGGGCTGCTGCGGAATACATGGTGCCGTGGCGCGGCGAGTGGACGCCTGAGACGTGCGCAGTGTTTTTTGAGAGTAAGTATCGTCGGTTGCTTATAAATTGTTGACGACGATACCGATCGTGCACTTGCGGCAGACTACGTTACTACGTAGTACGGCCAATGGCCGGCAGACTATGTTAATTCATAGTACGGCTTATAGCCGCTACTTTGTTTTGTAGTGAATGGGCTTATGTAGCCGGCAGACTACTTTGTTTTGTAGTGGATGGGCTTATATAGCCAGCAGACTACTTTGTTTTGTAGTGGATGGGCTTATATAGCCGGCAGACTACTTTGTTTTGTAGTGGATGGGCTTATATAGCCGGCAGACTACTTTGTTTTGTAGTGGATGGGCTTATATAGCCGGCAGACTACGTTGTTTTGTAGTGGATGGGCTTATAAAGCTGGCAGACTACGTTGGTTCGTAGTAAATGGGCTTCTACAGCTGGCAGACTCTGTGTGAGTACACCTACGGCTTTTGCCGGCAGACTGCACCACTATGGGTGACAGTACGATGTGGCAGACCATAGCGATGTAAAGTTTCTGTGGTATTCTGATTACGTGTTACGTGTGTTATCGTAGGAGACCATGATACTATGTAACAGTTTTTCTTTGTGAGTTTGTTTGTATTAATGGATGTGCACTTTGAAGTGTGAATGCACTTTGTTTGCTTTCTGTGTGTATCTGCTTGTGAAAGGCTATCTTGCATCATACGGTTTAGTACGTACAGACTTTATCATGCAAGAACTTTGTGTGAACTGAGTGGTGTAATCTGGTTGCTATTTATTACTTGCTCATAAGTGTTTCGTCTTCTGTTGACAGCTGACGAGCACTCTGGTGATAACAACCATCCCCCTGAAGATCGGGCGGACGAGGACGTCCCGCAGTCAGGAACGGCCGTATTATCGAGAGAGTGAAGTAAGAGCGAGACAGCACGATCTTCTGTCCCGTTTCCTGCGCTACGTCAGAGCCTACGTCACTCGCCCTGCCACCGGGCTCCAGACCATCGGAGGAGCGCAAGGACAGACTCCACTTCGGCGGCGCGCTTGCTAGGGATAGGTCATCTACCAGGCTCTGTGCTACTCTTAGCTACTCTTAGGTCATTTGCTATTGTTTTTCAAATAAAACCGTTGATTTGTGACCGTTTATTTAATTTAGACTACTTATCCATAATACTTTATTTTGTGGGCCGATTGTTTTCAAAATCGATATCTGGCAATCCGAGTAGTCTCCAAGCATGAATCCGTTGTCAAAAATTGAAAAAATGGCCGCCATTTTGAAATCTTTAGTTTGTGGGCCGATTGTTTTCAAAATCGATATCTGAGAATCCGACTGGTCCCCAAGCATGAATCCGTTGTCAAAAATAGAAAGTGGCCGCCATCTTGAAATCTTTAGTTTTTGGGCAGATTGATTTCAAAATCGATATCTGAGGGTCCGAGTGGTCACTAAGCATTGATCCGTTGACAAAAATTTAAAAATGGCCGCCATTTTTTAATCTTTGGTTTTTTGGCAGATTGATTTCAATATCGACATCTGATGATCTAGCAAAGCGAACGCTTATAATATCACACTTGGCCGTTTTATTAGAATATAATATTTAGCATACACACAACTTACAAAAAATTCATCGCAATCGAGTCAATAAAACCGGAATTTGACATGTCAACACTTAAATCTAACTCAAGCTTGACGTTGTTTCTCAAAAAAAAAACTCAGCATACACACAACTAACAGAATAGGCAGGTAATTACAATTTATTGCTAATTCTACGCGGACGAAGTCGCGGGCAGAAGCTAGTTGTCAAATATGATTCGAAAATCCTGATAAACATTCCAGGGCCATTAAGTTAAACTAACGCAGCTAACTGCTGTAATATTCCAGAACAATTTTAAGAGACCAATTTTGAGACAAAGTAACGCCTGATTCAATAAAATATAAATATACGTTTATGCAATGTAGTCATAATACGATACAGGATATAAAAAAGAACAAGTTAAATAATCACAAAAATATTTATACAAATCAAAAACGACTCCCTGATCGGCATTGATCGTTTTAGGGTTCCCTTGAAAGGAATAAAATAACCCTTGATCATTTCGTTGTTCGTCTGTCTGTTTGTCTGTCTGTCTGTATGTATATCCGTCAATAGGTACCCTTTTTCTCAGGAACGCGTAAAGATAAAAAAAAATTGAATTTATACCAAATACTAGGGTCAGCTGTGAAAAGATGAACCCTCTGAGTCAACTAAATGAAGATACAGTTATTAGGAAAGGTGTTTCCATACAAATTACCGAGCTCGAAAAACCTAAAGGGTACTTTCAGTTGTCCTAGAAATTTGAAATTTGGTATGAAGGATGCTCTAATAGCTCGACTAATGAGGTAAGTCTAAAAATCTGTTTTTTTAATGTCAATCTGTCACTGTAAGTTACCAATATAAAATGACCTCACACTGCCTACATTTTGCTTAATAGCAGGGCTCTGCTAACACTGAATTTTGTGATAACTTGGTGAATTTGTACGGAACCCTCAGAGCGCGAGTCTGACTCGCACTTGGCCGGTTTTTTCTGGGATTAATCATCTTGGCCAAAAAAATTTTTCACAAAAGCACCAATTTCCTTTCCATTTTTCTGATCCAAAACTCGTAGTCTTCTGATGTTTTCGCCGTTTTAAGCAGTAATTGATCTCCCATCCACACAGCAAACAAACATGTAGGTACATGACTCGACTCAACTCAACTCGATGATTCAACTATAAACTAAAATTTTCAACCTAAGTTAATAATGTATCGTGAACAAAACGGTCAAGTGTAATAAGGCGTTCGCTTTTCTACATCCACAGAAAAATACCATTTAGAAATTAATCGTTCAAGTAGGTAACTAAAAATTCTCTAGTTTACGCCTATTTTTCATTCTGACAACAAATTCAACATTGGGGATCACTCCGACCCTCAGATATCGATTTTGAAGAGAATCAGTCTAAAAACTAAAGATTTCAAAATGGTGGCCATTTTTTCCATTTTTAATAACGGATTCGTGTTTGGAAATCACTCGAACCCTCAGATATCGATTTAAAAATCAATAGGTCCAAAAACTAAAGATTTCAAAATGGCGGCCACTTTTTCCATTTTTGATAGCGGATTCGTGTTTGGGGACCACTTTAACCCTCAGATATCGATTTTGAAGAGAATCAGTCCAAAAACTAAAGATTTCAAAATGGCGGCCATTTTTTCCATTTTCAATAACGGATTCGTGTTTGGGAATCACTCGGACCCTCAGATATCGATTTAAAAAGAAATTAGTCCAAAAACTACAGATTTCAAAATGGCGGCCACTTTTTCCATTTTTGATAGCGGATTCGTGTTTGGGGACCACTCCGACCCTCAGATATCGATTTTGAAGAGACTAAAGAAAAAAAAAGAAAGAAAGAAAACATTTATTCATGATAACATTACAGACAAAAGAAGAAAAGAAGCAAAAAAAAACATAAGAACATGCATCATGAAATGGTCCCATCTCAGCATAATGCTGGAATCAGTCCAAAAACTAAAGATTTCAAAATGGCGGCCACTTTTTCTATTTTTAATAACGGATTCGTGTTTGAGGACCACTCGGACCCTCAGATATCGATTTTGAAGACAATCAGTCCAAAAACTAAAGATTTCAAAATGGCGGCAAGCTTAAAATTTTAATTTTCACACTCAGAAACGCCAATTAACATAATAAAGGACTCTGAGTGCGGCAGGGATGATTACTTCAAACTTGTACTTGATCCGTGACTATGGTAAAACAGTTCTAATTCACAATACAACTGACAGGCAGGGTAATCAAAGTTAACTTTCACACTCAGAGACGTTGATTAAGTTCTAATAATCATAATATTAACTGACCTCTCTGAGAATGGTATTGTTATATTATTATTCTGCAATAATAAATTATTTACGTTGCCACTCTAGGCAGCTACGTCATTTGACATGTTTACCGCTATCCCTCGGGAACTATGCAATTTTCCGGGATAAATAGTAACCTTTGTGTTAATCTAGAGTACCAGCTATCTCCGTTCCAAATTTTATCCAAATACGTCGAGTCGTTTCAGCGTGAAGAAGGAACAAACATACACACTCACATCGTCACATCCATCCATCCATCCATCCTCACAAACTTTCGTAATTATAATATTAGTAGGATTTATTTTTTGATATTACCAAACTACTCCAAACTGTGTTCGTTTTTAGCTCTTTACTGATTAAAAGTTCTGAAATTAAATAGTTCCCGAATCTTTACATGACAATGATGATGATGATGAATAAACAACATTACTTAATCTTCAAGTATCATTTAGTGTTAATCGCGCTATAATCACCGGGCGCAGGCCTCGACTCTAACGGACCGGCGCGTTGCCAGGGGCGACGACAAAGCGATACGTCCTCTCGTTGGGAAGGCCCGACGTGTTCTGATTCGATCGCCGTTTGTGAACTACGTTTTATACCCAATTTCAAAAATTTGTATAAATTAATCAAAGCGATTTATTGAGACTTAAAAAATATTTTTATGTTAGGAAATAACTATTGATTTATGTAATAAACATATTTCTTAAAAAAGTTACTGGATTAATTGTTTAAAAATGTATTGAATTTGATGATTTTACCCATTTTTAATGTTGTGTTTTTTTCAATAAATTGCAAGAATTTCGTTGTTTTTGCTCAGGACGGCTGTAGAAGACTAAATTTTGCATCAGAAAAGTACAATTTTTATTTTATTTTTATTTATTATTACAACTTTATTTGCCTTGAAAAAGAGCTCCGGCGTAAACTTTTGGAAAAACGATGTTAAAAAATCGTGTCGTGTTATAAAACGTGAATACAAATTCAAAATGTTGCTCAGCACCGTACTTCTTTAAGACTTGATCTATCTAAAACCTTTAGAATATTCTTAAAATGTGTCATATCTGGTCTTCAAAAGCTTCCGAAACTTGCGATTTTTAGCGAAATGAGACGAAATTCGGTTGCACGCTCTTAAGCTAGGCGTATTCGACAGTTCTATTTGAAACAGCACATGAGCACTCTACCTTTGAGGTCGGAAGTCTTCGGCTGGCGCTCGGAAGCGCTCGGCGTTGCTAATAAAAAAGTTTTCCTCAATAAAGTCTAGCTAAATAATAAAAAAGCAACTAGCTAATACAAATTACATAGCCACAAAGACAAATTAAAAGTATTACTAATTAGTTGCTCTCAACTCTGCTAATACCACAGCATTGTTAAGCTGACAGTCCTTTCGGTTGAAAAAGTACCTCTCTTCTGTTAGAACACTCTCTCCATCTCTTGACATCTTAAGTCTTACAACGTTGCACATAACTAGGGGCAAAATCATTAGAGAGGGTAACCCTGATTATTCAAGTATGTTAATTTCGATGACGCGCTCAGCCGTAGTCTACGGCCTACGGAACTACGGCCCGCAGTCTATTATATACTTGGTCCAACCTTCTATTATTATTTTTTCCAATTTCGGTTACGAATTGAATAAATAACTCTTTTCCTGCAAAACAAGTTTGCAAATCTTGATGTCCTCCGACAAAGCTATCATTTTATAACTTTATTTAAGTACATATATTCAGATCATTGTATTTCGAGTATTCATAGGCGACGGTCACTATTTATTCGAGCAAATAAAATAGTTCTATTAAAAAATGTTTTTGCAGTTGGTACTTATAGTTGTGGCACTTTGGACTGTGTACTTAAGGTGGCAAACGAGAAGAATTCGTAAGGTTTATGAGAAGATATCTGCGGGCGAGTTTCAGGAATTACCAGTTGTAGGACACGCGCACTTATTGTTGCGAAGAAATCATGAAGGTAGAGCCCTTTTTAATTTTTTTTGGGTTTCATATCTCAAAAAATAAAACGCACTCAGGATTATACAATACAATACAATACAAATACTTTTTATTGAACACCACAAATCAATCAAGGATTATGAATGTTGCAAGGACGAAACATCGGAAAAAATAAAAAAAAATATCTTAGTAAATTATTTGAAACGAGTATGAATACAATTGTCACGCTTAGTTTTAAGTTAGATTTGTATAATAATAAATAATGGGCCCGTGATCAAAAACCCAATTGACCCAATAATAATAATATATTTATTTATTTAGGCATTAATTCCATTGCAATATTTAGTTACAATCACAATCATCACAATTATCAAAATATATTAATAGGCACATTAAATTACATTAAATGGATAAGATTAAGTTAAATTAAATAACACACAATAAGATAAAAATTATGCTCCGTATATTTTATATTAATGTATGTATATTCTATTTGTGGTAATAAAAGTTTATTCTATTCTATTCTATTCTAATACTCTCCGAGTGTTGTGACATTTCATAAAAAGGAGCTGATTTGATCTGTCAGTCACTTACCCTATTGTCACAACTTTGCTATAGTATCAGTTTAAGCGGGCAGCTAGAGCAAATCTGTACTTACCATAAAATATTTTTTTGATTTTCTCATCATATTTTACTGGTTCGATTCCCAAGCCCTGGAAGCGAATTAAAAAAAAATAGGGTGCAGTACCTGTTTATTGTTTCTAAAAATAAAAATATTTTGCATTATTTAAGACACGAGTATGTAGTTGCCGTTCATGGCTGTTCATTTTTTCACTTTGTTGATCCAAATTAATAATTTTGAAAAAAAAGTATATATGTAATAGAATATAAAATTGCGTATATTAATAATAATATCAAAATATGGTAGGTGTCGCTAACTTGCAAGTAAAAAAAAAATAGAAAACTGAAACAGTCAAAAACGCTAGACCTTTTTTATGTGAATCATCATCATCATCTTCAGCCTATATACGTCCCACTACCGCTGGGCACAGGCCTCCTTTGAGAACGAGAGGGCTTGGGCTATAGTTCCCACTCAGTGCGGATTGGGAACTTCACTCACACCATTGAATTGCTTCGCAGACGTGTGCGGGATTCCTCACGATGTTTTCCTTTACCTTTGATTTTTTTATTTATTTTTTGCTAAATGTAAGCATTTAAACGTGCCTAACAATATTTCAAATTCCAGCCAGACTCTTTAATACCTTAAAAGAAAATGAAACCACCTTCAAAAGAATGACAATAAAAGCGAAAATAATTAAAAACTGTAGATATTTAAAATAATTATTATGTGAGTAAGCGCTACCATAGAAAGTTCGGCTTAGTTCTCGTGGCCCCACTGTTATGTCATTATGTCCCTACTATTATAAAAAAGTCTAATTACACTCCACCATAAGGTCAACGGAACTCCGCTTTCGCGGGGTTCCTATTCCTGTTCCGTTTACCCTTCGGGCATTTAAAAATAGCTACCTTACGAACCTAACCTAATTTTATTATATCTAGTGAGGATTTTTATAACAGTGGGACCACGAAAACTAACTTGAAATTTCACGTCAAAATAATGACTTGGTGTGCGCGTTCATACTGATAATACTGAAGTTGAAGCCAACAAATTTGCCTTTGCACTATTTTCTGTGTACTTCTGTATTTTTAAAATTGTATGTATGTATGTATGTATAACTCTTTATTGTACATAAAACATATAAAAAAAAAAATTGTATGTGTAATAATGAGTTTACATACATACATAGGTACAAATTGAAAATATTCTTCTTTTTGAAGTCGGTAAAAATGTATGCAATTTGATCCGGTCACAATAAGCCCTTTCCTCCTTGTAGGCAATGTATGTCATACAGGGGGGCTACTCCAAAATTAGATTTTCGAAGTTCGTATCATGCCGTGCCTTTTACTCTAACATTAATGCCTATTAGTGTGAGCGGATGGCGTTACACGAACTTCAAAAATCGAATTTCGGAGTAGGCCAGCAATACTGCTAGCTTAAAATATGCTCACTAGCAATAATAACGGGTCACTTTTCATAAAACTTTGTATGGAAGGGACCCTTTATTTTTGCTCGTCGGTGTATTCTCAAAATTATCAAGAAACAATAACATTGATCCCCACTTGTCTTTCATACGATTCTTATTAATTCTGTGCAATGTGGGCTACCGCGTATGAATTCTCTGCTAAAAGCGCTTGTGTAGCATGAGATTATTAATAGTCAAATAGTAGGAAACGTCTCACGGACCTTTAGTGTTGTAAAGATTGGCAATAAGGCAAACATACGACATAATTAATAATTTGCTATTAAAGATTATTAAAAAGAACTTAAATATGGCAATACTTAGATACTTTTAAAACAGCAGAAATGACTTTAAGTAACTAACTTATTGACGACCGGATAGCCTAGTGGTTAGTGACCCTGACTATGAAGCTAAAGGTTCCGGGTTTGAATCCCGGTAGGGGCAGACATTTGTATGATGAATACGAATGTTTGTGCCCGAGTCATAGATGTTGTATGTCTTTAAGTATATATTTATCTACATTATATATGACATGTATGTTTATCTTATCCGTTGCCTGGTACCCATAGTACAAGCTTTGCTTAGTTTGGGACTGGGTCAGTTGGTGTAATTTATTATTATTATTATTATTCTACAGTGGCGCCAACTGGAGAACACGAATACAGTGGCACTCCTTGTAAGGGCCATTGTCATCAATATGTTCAAAACTGTCGTTTTATATTTAATTAAAAATTGTAAGTTAAATGACCGGTCAAGTGAAAGTTGGGCAAAGCGCGCAGTGTAGGACTCCACAAAAACGTAAAACTGAATGATGAACTTAGCTAAAATGGAGACATCCATTAATTTTATTTTTATTGTGTTATTTTATCAAAATATATTCAGACTTCAGACGTTTTTGTACAATTTAGTTTTGTATTAGGGTCATTTACATTTTTTGTTCGCGTCTCTCCTGTGGACATGGCATATCGGTCTATAGTCGATATTTTTAAGTCAAGTCTACATCGCTAATTTTATGCCCACAGGACAACTTTTGTTTCTTACGGTGTGTATGACTCATTAGGCATTCCGTTTGCGACAGGCTGCAAGCTATGTCCACACTAAGGTTTTTGGGTACGTAACGTACAAAATTACGGTTAGGTACAGCTCGCAGATCTTACAGTATCCGGATTTCGATTTTCATTAAAATTGTATTGTGTACCTAATGATTAGGTACAATAATTTGCATGTAATGCTTTATTGCATCTCTGTCGATTCCAACTTCTTGTTATGTTAATCTGTTTATTTATTTCATGTAAGTATGAAAAAACAGATAGGTACTTAAAATATAAATATAAAACTAAAACTACTATTAAATTATAATAACTAAATAAACTTTAAAATTTATTACAAAGGAGAGGTGGACCTCTTGGCAGGGTGCCCATCACACAGGCAGCATTCTAGCGCTGAACTGCGATTGCGATTCTTTGCGCGAGAAGGCTGCCGGCGCGAGGGTAGCCATAATGCTTAAGTTAACTAATATAATTCTTGTAAATCAATAAAAGAGGAACATCTGACATTGCATTGTTTTGATATTTATTTATCTCAAAAGGATTTGGCGGCGCTTTCGATGAAAGCGCTCAGCGTATCTAGGATGAGAGCGCGCAAGAGAGTCGCCCATCTTTTTTTTACTGTTTGTTCTAGAAAGAGACGGGTTCTATCTCGCGCACTCTCGTGCTAGCCGAGGCAGGTGGCTTGACTTTTTTCGATATTTCCAACAATTATCATCATACATACATACATACATACATATTGTCACGCCTCTTTCCCACAGGGGTAGGCAGAGACTACTTTGTTCCACTTGCTACGATCCTGACATACCTCTTTCGCTTCATCCATATTCATCAATCTCTTCATACATGCTCGTCGGTTTCGGGTACTCTTGACCTGGCCTTTTTCCAAAACGTCCCCAATTTGATCACGGAACGTCCACCTAGGCCTTCCCCTCCCAACGCACCCATTCACACTCCCCATATAAATCTGTTTAGTTAATCTTCTTTCATCCATCCTCTTTACGTGACCAAACCAACTCAGCATACTTTTTTCTATCCTAGTCACTGATCTTCTTTCACACCAGCACGTGCCCTTATCACACTATTCCTTATTCTATCTTTCAGTGATACACCTTCCATAATTCTTAACGCTCTCATTTCTACTGCATTTATACTACTTTCATGCTTCTTTTGCCATACCCAACTTTCGCTACCGTACATTAGTGTTGGAACAAGCACCCCTCTGTGAACAGCCAGACGCGCCTTCTTTGACACCTTCTCACTGCTCACAAAGGCACGCAGCGCTCTGTTGACCATGTTTCCAGCATTTACTCTTCTTTCAATATCTCTTTCACACTTTCTATCTGTCGTAAAAGCCGAGCCCAGATACACAAACTCTTTTAACTGTTCTACTTTCTCACCCGCAATCATAATCTCACATTCTGTCATGCTTTCGTCTTTTTCGAATACCATAGCTTTCGTCTTGCTCACATTAACTTTCATACCTTTCCTTTTCAATGGCCCACATAAAATGTTAGCCATCCTTTGCATTTCCTCCATTATCATCATCATATCTTATGTCATATCTTCATCATAATAATATTATCTTATATCTTAAGAAATTCATTCAAAGCCTCAAATAATTATATACCTGAACCTTCCAAGAATTATATCTATTGGAGAAAAGTACATGAAAATTCGATACGTACTTTTTGAGTTTATTGCGAACAGACAGAGACAGATGCGGCGGTGTAGGTACTTAGACCATTTCGTGATGTATGTTTTTATATTTCTACTTTGTTTTTGTAATATTTATGTCATAATGTGGCGAATAAATGTTTTCTTTCGTTCTTTCTTTCCTTCTTTACTTTGTTTTTATTTATATAGTGACATAAATTGTGTTTCATTTGTTTGCAGATTTAATGAAACTATTTCAAAGAGCCGCTCGAATAGCTAACGAGCAAGGTGGTCATTCTTCGTTCTGGTTGGCAAATAAGCTCTACGTAAGTAAGTAACTGTCAAATTAATAGAGCTTTTTCAACCCTTTTCCGTTGGGGATTTAAGTAAAAAGACTTGCGTTGCATGATCCCACTTCGTCGAAGTTCTTTAAAAACGATTAAGTTCGTAAGTACACTCACATTCATTTATTTAGGACCCGTTTAAGAGGCTGACAACACCTAATTTTGTTGAAATTGATGTTATTTAAGCACTATTTTAAGAAAAACTACACAAAAAAAATATAATGTTAATTTTCATCATATTTCAAACACGCTAGACGGACTCGATACATAATTGAACAACATCGGCTCGATAGAAAATAATTGCAAAGATTGGTGTTAAAATCATCATTAAACGGTTCTATGTCTTTATTTTTTCGACGTATGGGTCTGCAATTTAAAAAAGAAGTCAACATATTCATAGGTACCCAAACGGCTAACGGCAAATATTTCACAAATAAGCCATACTATTTTTTATTTCTTCTTATTTGCAAGATTTTAGACGCGCGCCAAGCTACCGGAATAGTTTCTTCTCTTTCACTTAACAGGCACGCGAACCGTATGTGTGAAGAGTGGCACTGCTCAAGGTCATTTGCTGTTGACAGCGCCAAGGTTGAACAACGGTTGCCTTATATGACGATACAAATGATTTTTTTGCAAATAATCATAAATTAAAGAACGTTACCGTACTGACCTACGCATACCCTTCATTCTGATAGAACAACAATTAATAATGTATTCGTTGCATATGCGCGTAGGTACCTATGTCAATCAAATCACCTATTAGAGAGTATGTATGTATGTATGTATGTAAAACTCTTTATTGTACATAAAACACATGAAAAAGATGAATACAGGAAAACACAAATGCACAAAGAGTTGTGTATTTAATTGCAGATTTATGGAAGGAAATAGTTATTTGTTACAAGAGAGCAAAATAATGTATTCACGGCTGAATCCAGAATGTAGCGAATTCTAAAGTAGAATCCTGAGCGTTATGAGGGATTCAAGTATTAACGCCCAAGGTGAAAATAATTTTTCTCCCGAGTGACTCATACAACTTTTCACAGAAATTTGAAAAATCCAAATCAAACATAGAAATCTTCAGGATTACGATATTGTATGTATGTATGTATGTATAACTCTTTATTGTACATAAAACACATTAATTTTACATATAATGAGACAAATAGATGTACAAAAGCGAACCTATCTCTTAAAGGGATCTCTTCCAGTTAACCTTCGAACGATTGACAGGACAACAGAAATCAGAGTATAGAGAGTAGACATACAGAAAGCTAGAAGAGCAATGACCCTAATTTAAACCTAAACTAATAAAGCACTAACATAATAATAATACACCTACACAACAATACAGTCAGTAATATTGTTCATTCAATTTTGATTCATAACGATCAATGCATGATCATAATTATTATAAAACACTCATAACATTGTGGTTAACATTGTGGCTGTGCAAAATGCACTGACGGACAAAAATAATGAATCACTTTTCATACAACGCTGTATAGGAAGTGACCCATAATTTTTGATCGTCAATATACTTAGTTGCGTTACATGTTTTTGAGTGCTTTATTTTGACAGATAGTTGTTATTGGTGATTAAATCACTTAAGAGATAATTGTGTTCTCCGTTCTTACAGTTGTCACCGAGCCCGAGACTGTTGATGTGGTTCTCAAGTCATGCATGGACAAAGATGACACTACTATGAGGTATTGCCGGTCATTAACGGGAAACGGGAGCATATTTGCCGCAGGTAAATCAATTATTACCAAAAGTTAGACAAAACCGTAATCATAGACATAGAATATAGGTACCTACATAAGGTATTTTCATTCGTACCCGTCCTATTTGGTAAACAAAATTCTAACCTCAATGTGCAAATTTTTGTAAAGAATAAGGTGTAGGTATTATGTTTTCAAAAAAAAAGTCAAAAAGTCAAAAAGTCAAAAGTTTATTTTGCAAATAGGCCGCCGAGGGCTCTTTTACATGTCTTTTTTTGAATCTACCAGCGCATTCGGAAAGACCATCATTGCCAAGAAGAATGCGCCGCAAGAAACTTGGCAGAAAGTCATTTTTTCAAAATAAAATAGATTTACAATAGTACTTAAATTCTACTTAACTTACCTAATACAATTAATACATTTTATAAAAGGGATGTAAAAGGTCCCTAAGTTAAGTCCGTACCTTAAATTACATTGGTCTATAGTAGAGATGTATAAAGTCTCTACTGGTCAAAGCGAAACAAAATATGCGATAATGATAAGAAAGAGAAAGCAAAAGCAAAAAGTGAATAAAAATAATCTAAGTTTAGTGGAGGTGTAAAACGCCTCCACCGTCAAATAAGTTAATTGGAGATATCTCCAATGTCGATGAGAAAAAGAGCAAAAAAAAAATATATTATATATAATAAAAAATATGAAATATGCATTTCATGTCAAGTAAGTAACTGATAAGCTTTTGGATTCCGAAGGCAAGCTTACGTCTGCCGCCCCCAATGTTGGCTCACACGCGCTCATGTCATGCTCTGAAAGCAGAGCGGTACCGAGGGCATGTATCACTTCCGTCCCCACAGGCTCGCTATGGGGACGTTTTAGGAACTTCGACGCTGCTAGCCTGTAACTAGACAGTAAATGAAAAAATAAAACAACAAAAGAAAACGGAAATCCATAAGCTTAACAATATACCTACCTAATACCTAACTTAGCACACATACACATACGACATAGCAATATTTATGTCCTTGTAAATAATTAATAATAATAAAAATAAAAATATTACTAAAGTAAAAAGAAAATAAACCTGAAGCAATGTTTTTTACATAATTTTGCTGATATATTTATCTCCAGTTCCTTTATTTACGATGAATTAGTTAAAAAATAACAAAAATGAGATGTTTGGAGATTAGAATTTTGTTTACCAAATAGGACAGGCAAGAATGAAAATACCTTACCTACATACGAATCATACCCAAGACATCGATTAAAAAATGATTCTAGTGTTAGATAAGTCTATCATTTCTGGTAAGAATCATGAGAGAAATGTTTGTAACGTGTGCGTTACGGTACCTATCAGACTGAGATGGTCTGGAATATGGAAATCAATACTTGTAAATTATATTCGTCAATCCGTTGTAAATGACGAAAAACCAGAATTATGGACTGCTCTAACGCCAGAATTGCCATGCAAGTGATGTATACCTAATGGTGAAATAAATGAATTTTCTAAAGAAACAAAGGAAAATCACGGCCATGGAAAGTTTTGGTGTGGATAGTAATATATTTTTCATCTCTCATACTCGGAAAGTGAGGCAAATCATATCTGACATACGGGAGGATAACTATTATTTTCTTCCCAAGGGTAGATATGAATTAAAAAAAATAAAGGCATTGGCTGTCAGTGGACCACATACGCATTCAGCCAAGCATTACGGCATAATTATCCATGTTTTTTTCTTAATTAAGTAGGTAACAATAATTATAAATTTTATAACGTTTTTTAGTCAAATATTATTTTTATTAATTTATTTACATTACATTACATTTTTATACATACGTAGATTTGCTGTTTTAGAAAAAAATAATAAGAAAAAATTACATTGTAAATGACAATGGTATATATGTCCACACAGCCATCTTTATTCCGCTTAACTCGTGGTTCAACTGACTAAAATTTATCTACAGTTTTTCTCTAACCACTATATAAAACATTTTAAATGTTGTTTATGGGTAAGTATTGAAATATTTGACAATAACCATGTCTGTGCAATAACCACATTGACCTATGTTTTAAAAAAAAATGATTTGCTGCCAATGCAACTAGTTTAGAAAAAGCGAGATCAAATTTGGCGCGAAAACATTCTTCATTTGGTAAAACTTTACATAAAAATATAAATAAAAAATGAGTAAATATTCTTGGAAAAACGTGACGTTTTCCTTTATGAACTGTACAAATGTCTGAATTAATTTTAGTTAATTTTTTATTTAATACATTTTTTCTCATATACTTACTTATGTATATTTTTTTACTTTCCTTGTAGTCGAAATGAAAAGTAGAGTGTTTAACTCGGGAAAAACACCAATATCACACTCGAAATATTGGCACCCTCGCATGCTCGGGTGCCAAGTTACCTCGTGTGATATTGGTTCTTTTCCTCCCTTGTTGAACAATCTACTATTTAGCTACCTACTACCTACAAAGAACAACGTGCATTTATATTTCGTTATTTTTCAGTGCCTATTTGGCGTCCTCGTCGAAAAATTTTAGCTCCAACATTCAGTTTGAAGAACCTTAATCAGTTTGTGGAAATCTTCGCACAGCAGAGCACATTAATGACTGAACAGTTGAGAGAAGTTGCTGGTAAAGGCGACATATCTATGTGGAAATACGTCGGCACCTATACTTTTGATTCAGTTTGCGGTAATTATTTTTACTCGAAATTTTAAATTTTTTAAGTATAAACTTGTTGCACATGCTTAGCGAAATCGTCCTATTGCCTTTAATTCCACTAAAATTTCATTTATTCTATATCAGTCTTGAAAAAAAGCCGTGGTAACCTTGTGGTTTAATTTGTGGCCTTTGAGAGTTAGGTATCTGTGAAATTAAACACATAATTAAAGTTAATCATTATATATTGTTATTGGACATTGTTCACTGTAAACAGTGAAGAAAAATAAAAGAAAGGAACTCTCCAAAAAGTTAATTCCTTTTAATCTAATTATCATTTGATTTAGCTTGCTAAATGTTTGGAAATATCAAATGAATCAAGAAATTTTTATTTCTTAATTTTTATGTTTACTTTTACGGTTTTACCGTTAGAAATTTAATTTCTAAACGACACTGAAAATTAGAACACATAGAAAAATCCGAAAAGTAAAGCTATGGCCGGGAATCGAACCCGGGTCCTCGTCATTCCGTGACGCGTGCTATACCCCTACACCACCCATAGCAGGATTTTTCTATGTGTTCTAATTTTCAGTGTCGTTTAGAAATTATTTGCTAAATGTTTGTTTTTTCTGATCAAATCTTGTACGTGAAAATTGAACCACTTTAACTTAATTATCGACTTTTGTTTAAGTGTTAAGTTCTAATGGCTATAGGTACGCTAAAATAATGGAATCAACCTGATGCTAAAGCTAGGATTCTCTCCTCACGAGGAAGCTCCTAATTTGCTCGGAGCACGGAAACAACACTTTGCAAATACATACATACGTTTAGTAATATTTTTAGTAATAAGGCGCCTTCCCTTAAATTTGGAACTATGTACCTTCTTAGACATAAATTGCCTTTTTATTAGTACCTAACCGCAAATAATCTAACAACTAATTACTTGTTTTTTTTTTCTCAGA
The DNA here is from genome assembly GCA_963854515.1 of Pandemis heparana. Lineage (NCBI taxonomy): Eukaryota > Metazoa > Arthropoda > Insecta > Lepidoptera > Tortricidae > Pandemis > Pandemis heparana. Next base: position 7,523,464 of record OY978010.1, read on the forward strand.
AAGCGCTTTGGGTGTAAAAATGAATTCTCAGCTAAACTCGGATCATCATTTCATGAAAGCATTTGAGATAGCTCAACATATGATAGCACAACGAATCTGCACACCTTGGATGTACCCTGACGTAATCTACAAGAACCTGCCTAAATACAAGACATTTGCAAGAAGCCGAAAAGTGCTGTATGATTTTGTAGATAAGGTAGTATTTTGCAAACGGTTTATTAGTCGAATAAGTTTTATGACTCTACAAGTTCATGTTAGATTACCTATTTATTTATAGTTAAAACGTGATTTGTCTTTGTTACAGCTTATTCAGATTAAACGAGATGAATTAAAGTACAACAATCAGCTAAGTAACGAAAGTAAGTTAAAATTATGTTCTCTTACAATTTAATCAAGACATTCGGAGTATTTCAAAATATATGTATTTGGAAATATTAGACGTCACGATAACGAGTAAATGAAAAATTTGATTGCGTATTACTATCTACTACACTGATTCCGAGACTTTTTAAATGACGAGACACAGAAAATTAGTTTGGAATTTAAGGTTTCATTTGCTTTAAGGCGACAAGCGGACTTTCCTTGAAATGATGATAATTGGATCGGGCGGTGAAAGAGGGTACACGGATTTAGAGCTACGTGAAGAAGTAATGGTCATCATTCTTGCTGGCACAGACACATCTGCCGTTGGAGCTTCATACGCTAGTATACTGCTGTCTAGATATCCTGATATTCAAGCTAAGATATACGAAGAGTAAGTTTGATTTATATTTAATAATACTGGCTTAATGCTTAATTATTTTTATGGCTCAGAGACCAAAGCAAATTAGATCCCCAGCTGCTAAATATAAACTACTGAGAAACACAAAGAGAGAGAGAGAGAGATAGAGAGATTTAGTGGCACATTATTCCAAACACAGACGTAACTAACAGTGTATTGATGCAATAAAATAAAACTGGTAATGTACATATTTAGTACCTATTGATTTTAATCAATTTAACACAGGTTGCGCAATGTCTTCGGTGATTCCGACCGTCCTGTGACTGCGCATGATCTATCCGACCTTAAATATTTGGATGCCGTTATGAAAGAAACTTTAAGAATGTACCCACCTGTTCCTGTCATCGTAAGGGAAGTCCACAACGACGTTGTTCTCCGTAAGTTTTTACAAACATCAAAGGTATCAACTACGCATAAGTCACTGGATATCTAAAGTGTTACCCCCTTATTCATAAACGCACTATAGGCCTCTGCTAAGTTAGTAATCGTTTGTCCTTATCTGTGAAAGGTAAATGTCAAAGTGACAGATAAGGACAAACGATTACTAAGTTAACAGAGGCCTATAGTGCGTTTATGAATAAGGGGGTTAATATTTACTTACAGCTTCGGGAGTAACGTTAGTGGAAGGCGTGGGTATCTTTAATAACATCTGGGGTATCCATCGCAACCCCAAATACTGGGGTGATGACGCGGATGTATTCAGACCTGAGCGATTCCTCGAAGGTCCCTTGAAGCATCCAGCACAGTTCATCCCATTTAGTTACGCTTCAAGGAATTGCCTTGGTAAGATACAATGTTTCAATAAAATTACACACGTTAGCAGCATATTACGCGTATAACAATTTCATTCTATTATTTTTTAATATGCTTATATTAGAAGCGTAATATAAAGCCACTGTATCTTTATAATAATCTACTCGTGTTCTCTTAATCGCTTTCTACTTAGGTAATGTATACTTAAAAAAGTTACAAAATTAAATACGTTTTTAGAGTATTACTTTAAAAACTGAACGTAAAAAATACATACAACAAGTATGCCATTGAAAAGTAATTCAAATGACAGCGTCACAAACGAAGACTAGAAGAATCCAAAAAAAGCCATGTAAAACACTTGTTTGTGTTTTGAACAATAAGTAATCCAAAATAGGGTTGATAAATAAATGCACATTCAATATAATAGTTCTAATGGTTTCCTATGTGTACTTAAAAAGCATTTTACTAAAACAAAAGCTGGTAATGGTAATGCATATACCATGTCCATGACAACGTGTTAGTAGGTACTGCAAGGCTCTGAGGGCGTAGCCAGGTCTACTCTAACTTGCTATGATTCCTGGATTTAACGGGAAGTACGGGTTCTTGCGCTCTGAGCCACGATAAAACATTAAAGAGCTTTTAACCGTGTATTAATATCTCAAACTCTTAGAATAATATATCAGTCATGCCTTCGGAGGCAGCTGTCCAGGTAATGCCCAAGTCATTTTGTTTTTAACTTCTTTTTCAACAGATTTCTTAATTCAAAATATCAATATTGGCATTACCCTGACAGCGAATAGATTTGTATATACAAACTTTTGTACATACAATTTGCAAGGCTCTGAGGGCGTAGCCAGGTCTACTCTAACTTGCTAGACTCCTGGATTTAACGGGAAGTACGGGTTCTTGGGGTACGGGTGTTATCAATATTGGCATTACCCTGACAGCGAATAGATTTGTATATACAAACTTTTGTACATACAAACTTACGTTATCACAGTACCTACCAGAAAACTCAGAAATCACGCGATTGTTCAACGATATGAGTCACAAATACGCATCGGATAGGTTTATACGGTGGCCAAAGTTCAGTCAACATGTCTCTCGTACGGTGCAGACGCGTTCTGTTACATGCTTCTTGTCAGGCTAGTAATATAGACGACGAAGAATAGTCATTTTAAGAATGGTCATTTTTAGAAGTGATCATTTTAGGAATGGTAATTTTAAGAATGGACACAAGACGTGGTCCTTTTTTATTGTGGTCATTTCTCATTGCGGTCCTTAACCGCCGAAAGGTTCGCCCATTCGGTTAATAGAATGTACTAATATACTTCGTCTTTTTTTAGGTTTCAATTACGCCATGATGTCTATGAAAACGGTATTAGCGAATTTGGTACGAGCGTATAAAATTCTGCCACCCAAGGATCTAGACCCTGCTGATTTAAAGGAACCAATAAGAGTTAAATTCGACATAATGATGAAACCAGTGGAGGACTTCGTTTTGAGACTGGAGCCTAGAAAATAGTTTACTTAATTAATAAATTATTTAACTTTGTATACGTAATACAAAAAAAAGTAACCATAAAATGGTGACAGTTATTGACATTGCCTCAGTTTCTTCATAGTTTTGTCAATTTTTGCTACATAGGTACAAGTAATAGGTGGCGTTTATAAAATAAATATGTTGTAAACTGCTGGAATGTACTGCGGCATTACGAGTATGTTCGCCTAATACAAGAAGCCGTCACAAAACCCGTCAAGGCAAGTTAAGAGAAAGTTGAATAGGCAAATAAAAATAGTCCAAAAAGAGAAAGCATATCAACGTTGAAGCTTATTAGATGAAGCACTCTGCTTATTGTTTTAGACATATTTAATAGGCGGTTTAACTAGCTCACATCTTTAATCACTTGGGCTTTTAGTACCAGACAACGATAAAGTTTAGTGTGACAAGTATTAATAAGTATAAAATTATACATATAAGTGGAAGCCAAATTAATTTAATGATTATAATTATCACTCAAAATAAAATAGACTACCACTTTTTATCTATAACTTTATGCTTACGTTTTTGGTTGCCTAGTGTTCAAGCAGACTTCTTTTTGTCCACTTTTCTACAAATATTTGGGCTCGAACTCGTATCTAGAAAAAAATAGAAAGTCACAACTAGGACCAATATACGACGTAAAATGGTACTAGCCAATAGATCGTGATGTCGTGTATAGAGAATGTCAGTCCTACTTATATTTAAGTAAGTACTATAATTTTGTGGTCTTAGGTATAGATAGATAGATAAAAAGTAAACTTGTATAGGTACGCATTAAATTTAACTGTATTATTTTAAGTAAATGATAAGGATGCGGAATTTTCAGGGTTTCGAAGAAGTAATTATTTATTGTTGAAGCTAATAAAAATGATGTGTGTCTCAATAAAATAATACAATATTTATGTGATCAGTTTTGTTTTATTACTATACCTAGAAAATTTCCTAGCACGAACGAGGCAGCTCTAGTGACTTCCCTCTGATACTTATATAATCGATAAGTGTCATGATCATCATCATCATAATTAGCCATAGGATGTCCACTGTTGGACACAGGCCTCCCCCATAGACCTCCAGTTGCGTTGGTTGGAAGAGGACTTTAACCAGGTCATCCGTCCACCTCGCTGCGCTTGCCGATCCGCGGTCTCCACTCGAAGAACTTTCGGCCTCAACGACCATCTGTTCTCCGTGAGACTCCGTGCTATATGGCCTGCCCATTGCCACTCCAACAAGCTATTTAATTCGTTTGGCTATGTCGGTGACCGTTGTTCTTCTACGTATCTCCTCATTTCTGATTCTATCCCGTAGAGATACACCAAGAATAGCTCTCTCCATAGCTCGCTGAGCAACTTTGACCCTGTTTATAAGGCCTTAAGGCCTACAGTGAAGCTCCACGTCTCAGATCCATATGTCATCATTGGCAACACTCTTTAGTTAGACTTTCTTCTTAAGGCACTGAGGAATTTTGGACGAAAAGACATTGCGGAGTTTTCCAAACGCTGCCCATCCGAGTTAGATTCGACAATTGACCCCTTTCTCGAAGTTGAACCTACCTAATTGGATAAGTGTCACGAACGATCAATTTATTATTAAATACTCCAGAATAGTAATATCTACTAATCTATCATAGCCAGCATTTTGTTGGAGTCATGACATACATAGGAACCAAAGCTCAAAGGTCATAGGTATTACGAAGCTCGACCTATACCTATTAGGTATAGGTCGAGCTTCGTAATCCCAATCTCCTTAATCACTAGCACTACCTACATAGTATAAAACAAAGTCACTTTCCGCCGTCTGTTTGTCTGTCTGTCTGTCTGTCCCTATATATGCTTAAATCTTTATAACTACGCAACGGATTTTGATGCGGTTTTTTTAATAGATAGAGTGGTTCAAGAGAAAGGTTTATTATAATTCTACACAGACGAAGTCGCGGGCAGAAGCTATAATTTATGTAAATGTATATGATGTGATACATCTGCTGCATCACAATTGAGACGTCACTGAGCAACAAACTGGTTTTATGATCTTGGTACCTATCCTTCGGTCATAAAAAGTAATCTGTAATGTTTTGCCGCCGCCACAATTTAATATATTTTAGACACTCGTATAAAACGGTCGCGAATTATTAGCGTAAATAAATAGAGTGATAAAAATGTTTTGGCAATTGTTGATAATTGCTGTGGCATTCTGGACTGTGTACTTGAGGTGGCAAAGGAGAAGGATTCGAAAGATTTATACGGAAATTTCTCCTGGAGGGCTTAAGGAGTTCCCTGTAATCGGACACGCTCATTTACTAGGGGGAAATCATGAAGGTAAAGCTGTTTTTTTTTTAATCTCTTTTTTTTTTATTTGCCTCCCTAATAGAGGTGCTTGCAAAACACATTTACTCAATATTATTTAATTTGAATAACCGTATTATAATCATATAAATATTATTATTTTTAAATTATTATTATTTTTAGGATATTCTAGTTATTATTTTAATTTTTTTCATTTTTATATTCAAGGCTTTCGTTAGGGAGAGCAGAACTTAGAACTCGGAAAATTCTTGAAAATTTTCAAACATGGATAATATAACAATCCTAGTAGTTCGAGGATCGAACCAAGTGGTATTAAAATGATCCTCGTGGTTCGAGGGTTGAAACAAGAGGAATTTTGATAATCCTCTTGTACGATGATGTTCGAACTAAGTGGAATACTAAGTAAAATTCCTGGTAATCCCACATCTGAAACAGGAAGAAATCGAAATTCTTCGTCGTTCGTCATGTCGGACAATGTTGTCGAACCATGCGGTCGGGGGCCTATTTGCATTATTACCTTGGATGTAAACAAATTGTGTTTCTGGTTTGTACTTATTAGTAAAACTGGGAATTATAAATATTATTATTTTCTACGTAATAAGTACCTCAAATTAAATAAAAATCAGAAATAAACAAGTACACTGAATATATTTTTTTTAAAATAGATTATTACTTTTTCTTTTAATAGAATATTAACCCTTAAATTGAGATAATTAAAAAATGTCACGGTTCAAGTCTAATCCCCCTCTCTCTCACACACATTTTAGAGTGTATTCTTAGAACTTGTACAATATAATGTATATTGCCAAATTAAGGGTTAAAGTAAAGTAAAGATTCAAATTTAGGTGAAACAATATAAATAACAAAAAGTTTAGAGGTTAAAGAAGTAAAATAAACGTACACAAGTAAATATCCACAAAGCTAATTTCACTATACCTACTGTTAAGGATAGGTAATTATAGTGATAAATAAAATATTCAAGCCTTGTTTTTTGACTTTAACATATTTTTTACATTTTAAGTGCTGTTTAAAATTGTTTCCTTTTTACATAATTGTGTTCTATTTGTTTGTAGATTTAATGAATTTATTTCAAAAAGTTGGTCGAATTGCCAACGAGCAAGGTGGTCTTTCTTCATTCTGGTTGGCAAATAAGCTGTACGTGAGTAAGTAACAGAACTGTCCAATAAATTAAATTACTTACTTTAAATTATTTTGGCTACTAGGTACTCTTTGCTTAAGGCAACACTAGCCGCGAAACGAAAATAGCTCCACTTCGGAAATGTTCTGACATCTCCTAAATTAGATCAATTCTCAATAATTTGCGAAGGTCAGATACTAGGGAAACATCTAATAATATGTATTAAATCAGTGTAAACAATATGTCGTTCTGTAGTTGTCCCGAATTACTTGTACAAAACTAAAACGGCCGCTTTTTGTTGTGCAAACAAAAGTTTTAACATCGAAATTTATAATAAAAAACACATGAAAGTTATCGAACTGAATGTAAATTGATGTCATGTGTGTTTGTATACAAAGATCAAAATGCGCAAATTTTTGAAAACACCGATGTACGAAAACACTTTTATATTTTATTTTTCCTCATTTCTTACAGTTGTCACAGACCCCGAGACAACAGACGTAGTTCTCAAAGCATGCATGGACAAAGACGACACTACTATGAAGTATTGTCGGACTGTAACGGGAAATGGGAGCATATTTGCTGCAGGTAATTCAATTTGAACTGATAACTCGTAATCACAGACGACTTTGTGTTTTTTTAAGTCTTCAAAGTAGGAGGTTCTCCAGTCTGTCAGTATCTTCCTTTTTTAACAAAATATTAGCGAGCTATTTTTTAGTCTTTGTATTCCTATCATGGAGGGTTTTCTAAATAGATAATAGATAAAGAAGTGAATTAAACCACTGTTATACATTTCTAACCTAATGCTATTCGTCGATGTTCTTGGTATTCCTTTATGCCTATTAGTAGTGTGAAACAGTATTTTTATTACAAAATTTTCAGTTCCTATTTGGCGTCCTCGTCGGAAGATCTTGGCTCCCACATTCAGTTTGAAAAACCTCAACCAGTTTGTCGAAATCTTCGCGCAGCAGAGCACACTAATGACTGAACAGTTGAGACCAACTGCTGGGAAAGGAGACTTATCTATTTGGAAATACGTGAATACGTATACTTTTGATTCAGTTTGCGGTAATTATTTCTTGTTATGAAATTAACTTTAGTGTTTATTTTACGCATGCTTCAATTAACAACTAGGTAGGTACCCAAATTTTTGCGAAAACATTCAGATCTTTATTTTTTTATGTTCATGCATAGGTGAGTGTTGTAATAATAGTAACGATTGTCGTAAAATATAATCAAAATTGACTAATCGATTCTAACCTGGCTGGTATAAAGTTTCGTGTTACTTTTTTTTAAGAAATGAGTGTAATATGTTTGGATGTGTAATATGTTTCTGACGTGTTTTTACGTAATGCCTCAGACGTCAGAAATGCGTGACGCGTGCTGAAGCTTTAAATCACAATTTCTACGCACCTACAAACAGGTTACAAGCTTTTGCCAACCAACCATTAGTAAAGTAACACATTAACAACAGGAAACAGAACTCGTATAGGTGAAAAACCTTAGTAAGTTAATGACCTGTTGTATGTAGTAGTGTACAGAACTTATAATGGGACTTAAGTCATTTTTCTAATTTGGAATATCAATTTGTCTATTCGCACACATTAGGTACTCACACATACAATAGGTCATGCACTTTAGTTTTTCATGTATATACTTACAGTTAAATGGAATAACAATGAGTCTCCTTCGCTGTGTACCCGTTAGTATTTCGTATGCGTGTTACGAGTATACGTAACTTTGTCTCGCGTGTTTTAAAACAATCATAGCTGATCGCAAACACTCTTACTTTTCAACATCTCTAAGCAATTATCTGCGATGGACAGCGACTGTCTGATTGCTACATAATTATACCAGAGGCCAAGATCATTTCCTAACCTTTCGAACACTAACTACTAATCGTTCAATTTGAGTAAACTTTATAAAAACCGGTTTTACTTTTACAATCTTGTATTTAGTTTCATCTGTCTCGGTTGTCTGTCTGTTTGTTATCAAATCTTGCAAGTTGAATTTGATACACTTCCCGGTAGATTGAGCTTAAGATTTGCATGCATATGGTACTTATATCGCCTGACCATGCAACATTATGATCACATAGAGCTGATCTGATGATGGAGCTGTGTAATTAAACGACGCAACTCCATCGAGTTTGAGCTCGTATTATTTGTATGGACGAGTACTGACTATGGACTTTATCTTTAGAATGTATATAGGAACTCCGTACTAATAAAACGACACAATCCCGTTGAGTTTGGGTTTGATTCGTCATGAGCATGGCGAGATGCAAGTACAGTCAACAAAAAGCATAGTTTGTAGAACAATTTGATTTAAAAATAACATTTTTAACAAAAACTTTGTTACTTGAAAACTTCATTAACGTATTATTAATAACTGACCGTTGTATTGTACAGAACAGAGGCTATTTTGGATTAGTACGACATTAAAATTAACGTTAAGATCAATGAATTATTCTCAACGTTTAAAATATCTTCCGAAATAATTTAGATTTTAACTTCGTTTGTTTTGTCTTCGTTACAATAGTCATGTTTCCAAGAACCATGACGTTCCTGACTCATGACCTTACATGGCATGAATCTTATAGTTTTCACGGTTTAAGAGACCATTCTTTCAAAGTCATGATAGAATAGAATGGAATATATTTATTTGCAAAGAATAAGTACTTAGGTATAACAATGTCACTAGGTGGTACAGGGACAATAGGTTGCTTATTCTGCTATTTGATTTTTTTTATCATACTAGCATGCAAATTTATTAATTTTTTGGGTTGCTTACATTATACAAAGTTATCTTGACAGAGGAAATCATTTACACTACACGTTTAGAGCTGGCTCCTGTGTATGTACTTTGATAGCTTGTTAATTTTTTTAGATAAAATAGCAGCGCAATGTTTCCTATATACCTAATGCGGTCCTAGGAATGCAGACATGAACCAGCCTTTCCGGATTGCGTCTATTTCTTGTTGAGATATCTCCAGCTGTTTTAAATAAATACTTAAGTACATAAATATATAACGCTTTGCAAAAATGCATATTTCAAAAATATACAGACAAGGTAAAGGCAATATACCAAGCTTTTTAAAGAGAGGCTTACATGATTTATACGATGCAGTACGATAGACAGGCATATACATACATAATACATACACAATATTGATACATAATATTGTCAAGACAGAATAGACTGACAGACTGATAGACAGACGAGGTGGAATAAATTAGTCGTAAGAAGCAATCTATTTTGTTCCGAATCCTAAGGATTTAATGTGTTTTTATTTTTCACTCTTGGTTAACTCACATTTTTTTTTCAGAAAGCGCTATGGGTGTAAAAATGAATTCCCAGCAGAACTCAGAACAGCATTTCCTGAGAGCGTTTGAGGTGGTTTCACAAATGGTAGCAAAGCGAATTTGCACCCCTTGGATGTACCCTAACGTTATCTACAAAAACCTGCCTGTATACAAGGCCTTCGCAGAAAATAGAAGAGTGCTAATCGACTTTGTAGATGAGGTACCTACTTATTTTTATGACAAACTAGCAGTTGCCTGCTACTTCGTCTGCAAAGAATTCGTTTATCGCTATCCCACGGGAATTTTCCGGGATAAAAAGTAGGTAGCCTATGTGCTATTCCAAACTTTTTTCTATCTATGTGCCGAATTTGATCCAGATTCGTTGGGTAACAAACAAAGATCCATCCATACTTTCGCATTTATAATATTAGTTAGATTGTTTAAAAGTCCACTTGATGAGTTTAATGTTTTCGCGACTGTATGAATGATTATAACTAAATCGTGTTTTGTTACAGCTGATTCAAAAAAAACGAAAAGAATTAAAAGACAACAACAATCAGCTGTCTAATCAAAGTAAGTAATGATTTTGTTAGAAGGCTTCCGCTGAATGAGTAGTGAGTACCTAGGTCATTAATTAAATACCAGGTTAAACGTTAATAAGCTTCACAGGATTCATGCAAGGCGAAGAACTTTAGTTAAGATGCATATTTCACAACTATTTTAATCTTTTTTTTTCCTTAAGGCGGCATGCGGACTTTCCTAGAATTGATGATAATGGGTTCGGGCGGCGAAAGTGGATACACAGATCTGGAGTTGCGTGAAGAAGTACTGGTCATCATACTTGCTGGAACAGACACATCCGCGGTTGGGGCTTCATACGCCAGCGTACTGCTGTCTAGATTCCCTGAAATTCAAGCTAAAGTATACGAAGAGTAAGTTCATTTTATAGTAGATAGGTACATGGTACATATAAAACAGCCTTGTTCTTTTTAACCGACTTTTATGGCTGGCGCACATCAAATGCGTGCTTCATACAATACAACTGGTGCGTGCGCATGTCACGCAGCACGCAGCACGCAGCACGCATTTGGTGTGCGCCGGCCTTTGTTCAATTCAATTAGACATTTTTCTACTCCTGTACTAATCTGTGATTTAAATAATTACGAACACTATCATAAGAATATACATAATAAGATTTTGGATAAGTCTATAGTGTCTATTCCCTCGAAAAGTACTTGTTGCGTTATGTTGCTGTTAAAGTGCTCAGCCAAAAGTTAAGTTACTCAGCCAGCCATAGACTGCCAGACCTAGGTAAAACTTTTACACGATCAACATTAAATTTACGATGAATATGCACTCGACCTTTCTGACCCCTCATAAACAACTGTTGCATAAAATACTAAATAACTATTCAAAAGTTGTCTACTTCCTTTACTTCACATTTAAGGTACCTACTCGTACCTATCCTTTTAATCGTTGACAAGGCGACCCAAAATGTTAATAATTATAATTCATTTTACCAGGCTACGAGATGTCTTCCGCGATTCCGACCGCCCTTTGACCGTACAGGATCTACATGAACTGAAATATTTGGATGCCGTCATGAGAGAAACTTTAAGAATGTACCCACCTGTTCCTGTCACCGTAAGGGAAGTCCACAACGATGTTGTTCTCCGTAAGTTTCTACAATTTTCAAAAGTATCAACCTGCGTATAAGTCACAGGATATTAAATATTATAATATTTACTTACAGCTTCGGGAATAACGTTGGTGGAAGGCGTGGCTATCTTTAATAATATCTGGGGTATCCATCGCAACCCCAAATACTGGGGTGATGACGCGGATGTGTTCAGACCTGAGCGATTCCTCGAAGGTCCCTTGAAGCATCCAGCACAGTTCATCCCATTTAGTTACGCTTCAAGGAATTGCCTTGGTAAGATATACATGTCATAATTATTATACATAAAAAACTGAACGAAGGCCAAGAGCAGCAAGGTAAGCTACCGCTTCGATCAACGCTCTTAGCTTTTATTTCAACCTAATCCGACAGAGTCGAACCCGCTCGATAGATTATTCCAGTAATAGTTATTTGTGATACAACAAGGTTGGTATGTAAGGTTTTACAAATGGTGTTGACGAGTTGAAAAACCCGAGCCGCAAGGCCTTCTTGCCAACCGTGTATCATACGATGTTTTTCAATACATTTGTGAGAAAATGGGTAATTAATAACACACAATTGAAGAATATTTACCTTTCTCGAGATTTTGATGGCAAAAGACTATTTTGCGCGATTTGCGCCATACTTAAAATATCAGGCGGAGTTAATTCCATGTTATTGTCGACTTCATCACTTGAAGAACTCATTTTGTTTGGTTTTTGTACACTATAATCAACAACACAAAACAACGCAAAGTTTTACAAAAATGGCGCGTCCGTGTACCGTAAACGGTAATGCTCATGCGTAAGTTTTGTTTTCAATTAGGTTAACTAAAATAATCAGGCAAAGGTTCGACGTATTCAGCCACTGCGATTTTTTCGAATAAATAAAAGGTGGAAATCATTAAAATCTGAGGTAATTAAATTACAATTTATACTAATTACTATAAATTTTGCAAATTCATTACTTAGTTTTGTATATTTATTTACATTTTTCTGCGTATAATTCGATATTTTTTATTTTTGTCATTTAATACACTTTGCTTGTAAACTTTTAAAATGGACAATTAAAAAAACTGTAAAAAAATCGCACTAGTGTGGGAAAATTAACTTACGAGCCATGTATACATCCTTTGAAATTTATTTTTTCGAGCAAATGTATTGAAAAATATATTGGTTTGGCAAATTGAAGTTGGGCAAATTATTGTGCAAAATTAGAGGAAAAGGCTAGTTAAGTTCCCTTCGGCTTGCCTTCTGATATACTTGACGCCACGCCACTGATGACTATATCACGGCGTTAACTGAGACATATATATTTGATATAAATTATACATAAAGGATGACAGAAAAAAATACTTCTCTTCAGTTCTTCAACAAATCCAATGAGACATTGATACTAATATAAGTTCCAAAGTATTTGGTGGAAAGAGCCATCACAAATTAACCAGTAAAGCTATTGTTTCTTTATTTACGTTTTGATTATAAATATAACCTAACCTAACCTAATATTTGCAAAATATCAACTAAATTCATTTTCCCTTGTAATCTATCTAAAAAATTATCTAGTTCTCCACAAACGAAACCAGACAGACAAAATTATGCTTGTTATGTGCTCTCGATGTTTCGAGTCCCCTGGTTTTGGCACATGCACCTTATATTTGATTTATGTCAGAGAATAAATTACATTTTACTATTTGTATTGATGTATTCATGATAACGAGTAGATGGATAATGTTATTAACTGTGACTTATTAAAAATAGAACAAGTATACAAATCTCATATTTTAAGACGTCTGTCCATTGCCGCTTAGGTACTAACTATTCGTGAATGTGTTAATAACGCTTTGCCTTTCTTTTAGGTTATAATTACGCAATGATGTCAATGAAAACAGTGCTAGCGAATTTGGTCCGAGCGTATAAAATTCTACCACCCAAGGATCTAGACCCTGCACATTTGAAGGAACCTTTAAGAGTTAAATTCGATATAATGATGAAACCAGTGGAAGACTATGTTTTGAGACTAGAACCTAGAAACTAAGTAGATAAAATTATTTAACTTTATATGTGTAGTTTGAATAAATTAAATTGTAATTATGTAGGTACCTATGCAATTGTATTATAAAAATATTTGAAGTAAAATGGGATACGGAATTTTTATGGGGTTCGTAACCTTGTGAACTGAGCTTAATGGTACGTATTAAAATTTGTGTGAAAGAAATATTTTGTTCACATTTTTCCCTTACTTTTAAATTAGCTGTCGGTTGCGACGAATAAGATCGGTGTGTCGTGCTTTAAAGCAATAAGAATAACCATATAAGTCGTCCAATAAATGCTTCAGGAATTATTTAATTAAACATTCGTTTGTCTTTATCTTCATCTTTAACAATTTTGCCTCAGTCACAGACAAAATATATGATTATTTTGTTATTAGGTCCTTGGTTTACTATAGGTACCGTCTTCATCATAATAACTGACTGTTAGGTAATAAAGATTCCGATTTTTTTAAAACACATTGTCTGACTCAATTTCACTGCTGCCGTATGTAATTATAGACTTAGAGCCCACGACTGCCAGACCTTCGTTATTTTATTAAAGCTGAAAGTTTCTCTGTGTATGTCTCCAACACACGTGAGAACAACCCGCGACTATGGAGGTTCCATTGTGGTTGCTTGGGCAGATATCAGGTAGTAAAGGTGTATAAAATTGCACCTTACTTTCGTTAAAGTATGGTCAATATTTTTATATGTTCTTCAGAACATCTTTAGAAATCACGTTATCCATTTGCCAGACAGTTTCTGCGGTTCCTTCCCCCTGCTTGACAGACCTAAACTGTGACAAAATCTTAATCCAGTGTAAGCAGAGCCCTACTCCAAAGCAAAATGTACGCAGTGTGGGGGCACTTTATATTAGTCAGTGATGTTGTACAGACATACATACATTATTCCAGTTTTTAGTATTTGTTGTTATAGCGGCAACAACAGAAATACATCATCTGTGAATATTTGAAACGTCTACCTGTTGCCACTATTAATATGGAGCAAAATACGCAAAAAAAAACACGTTTGTGGTATGGAAGACCCCCTTAAATATTAATTTTATTATCTTTTTAGTATTTGTTGGTATAGCGGCAACAGAAATACAATTATTAATCTGTCATAAATTGAAAGCATTTTGTTCGATATCTGTTGCGAAATATTTTTATTTTTATTTTTTGCGAATATGTTAGAACAAAATTATATTTGAACAACCTAAGAACATGAAGAAAACGGACTCTAATGAGGATAAGTCAAACAGGGGAGAAACTCCTCAGGTCACAGAAACTTTGCTGTGGCGAAAAGTAAGAAGTAGTTTCAAACTTTTTAAGAAATTTCTTTGTGAGTTGCTCCGTTGCTTGCTTGCTTTGTGCAAGCTCTGTTAAGAATTCTGCAACGCTCTGCTATAACATTTTAACTGTCAAGTTGTGTTGGTAAGTATACAGTACACACGGTCATAAGTATTGGTATTCTATGTTTTCGTTAAATTATACTTTTTTGGGTTGTTGAGAAGGCTTCCTTCTTCAAATGCCAACGGGACTCTATTTAGCGTTTGCCGTGTTTAGGTTTCTTTATCTTAAAAGAAAAAAACGATCGATTGTATGATCACTTTGTTACCCGTCTGTCTGCCCGTTCGTCCTCTTTTGTCCGTGTGTCTGTCAAGGCCTTTTTTCTCAGGAACTCGTGCAATAAGTATAAAGTTGAAATTAATGCCAAATATTTATGTATGCGGTCCTTTGGAGGAGATTTCTGTGGTCCAAAAAATATTAGGGTAGGTACTTTCAGGTGTACTACGAGTACAAGTTTGTATGTTGGTGGCTCTTGTAATATACTAACACTAACTAGTTTTAACTAATTTGCTCTTATTTTATTAAAACACACGATTTTAGTAACGAATTTATTTGAACGTTTGTACAAATAACTCACAAACAGGGAACAAAGGCTGTAATAATTCTAAACAAGTCTTTAGCACGATGAAGTACACAATTCGCTTAGAATCACGCAATAATAGAAAGAAGAAGCAGCAAAAGATAGCTCACAAAACACGGTGACAAAAGAGATGCTTCCAGGCCGACGGTCGAGAGAATAAGAGCCCGGCACAGCAAGAGGCGGGTATTTAAAGACCAGTCGCGCGACGTCATCCGCCTACCCCCCCCATAAATTAAGTTTCTAACACTAGATTAACTAGCGAAATAAATTTAAAAATGTAAGTAAATGTTTGATGTCTGTCTGAAGAATATGTAAATTGACCTCACAATGCCTCCATTTTGCTCAGGAGCAGGGCTCTACTAACACTGAAATATTATATTCACTCAGGTACCGAATTTTTACGGAAACCTCAGTGTGCGAGTCCGACTCGCACCTGGCCGATTTACGGTCTAAGCGTGCGTTCATCGTGTCACATGCTATATCTGATGAACTGTATTATGATAACCGTAATAGAAATATAGCAAAAAAATAATAATAAGGGTCCGGACACAATGATTGTTTTTTTTTAAATAATAACTACTATAATTGGCAAAATACGTTAAGTAACTATTTTGGATCGCTAGTGTATTTTGTGTTTATTTAAAGCCAGAATATCAGGTCGTACCAGAAAAAGACTTATAAAAGTGTACTTTTGGAGCATAGCACTATACGGCTGCGAAACGTGGACAATGACGCAAAGCGATAGAGAACGTCTGGAAGCGCTTGAAATGTGGTGTTGGCGGCGGATGGAAAGGATTAGCTGGACCCAGAAGGTGACGAATGAGGAAGTGTTCAAACACTTCGAGTGAATGAGAAGATGTGCCTGTTGAAGACCATCGAGAGCAGAAGAGGAAAGATGTTGGGACACCTGATACGGCACGCACGACGAATACATTAAGATCATAATTGAAGGAAACGTTGAAGGGAAGCGGAAGAGAGGAAGGCCTAGAAGAACATTTATGGACCAGGTGAAAGAGAGGGTAGAAGTCGTGTCGTACCAGGAAGTCGAAGAAAAGGCTCTCGAAAGGACCACATGGAAATTGCTCCACCGACAAGAGCCTAGCTCTTAAGTTTAAGAAGAGAAGTGTGTATTTTGGTTGATATGATGCTTCCATTTAATATCTATAAATAAATAAATTTAGAATAAATTTATTTCGTAAAAAATACATGTCATCAGGCAGTATACAAAAACGATTGTCTGGCAGACCCCAAACTAGGCAGAGCCTGTATCTTGGGACCTTGGAGTGCACTATACAAGACAAATTAACTTACAGTGGTTAGTATACGTCAGTCAGAAGTTAACTTATTTTTGGGGACAGAGCGACGCGTCCACACTATTTAAAACAACTGATTTGGCACTCAAAAGTCTAGATCTAGAACCGATTATAGATTAAGTACGTAATGTTAATAAACGGGTTCGTACTTTAATAATAATTTGGTAATAAAATCCGTATTTAAAAGGAAGTCGAAAAGCCGTGTCAACATGGCTCAGCCGAGATAATTCAGCCGAAAGTCGACAGCAGCAGAAACAGATCTCGATCCGAGTGGTTCTAATTAAAATGATTTATTATGACGGATGTCGGTGGCGCCGGGTGCGGCGACCAGTCTTGAGTACGCACTGTTATTTAACAAGTGCGTGTTTTAATTCGTGTTTTAAATCTTAATTTGTTTCAGTCATACAGAGTGTATCAGACACCCCCTAACAATAATCCACTGGGGTATACAACCATATCAATAGAAGCTAAAAAAAATATTTTCAAAAAAATTGGAGTAAGTATCTTTTTTTATATTTTCTATAGGAATGGTAGTATTAACTGTAATCATTCCTATTAGTAGAAAAAAAAATACTCCAATTTTTTTTAATCTTTTTTTAACTTCTATACTACCGCTTCCGTGTTTATATATCTACGAAATATGATAATAATAATAATAATAAATGCATTTATTGAAATATGTAAATTTGTTAAAAAGCACAATGATCTCTTTGCAACTGCTAGTCGTTTATATCCACGGAGCACTAGAAATTGTGACCGTCTTGTTGTCGGTAAACAGCAAAGGACTGCTAGATTTAGGAAGAATTTTATTGCAGTGTTATGTGCGTAAATATTTACAACAACTTACCACAACATAACAGAGAGGCGCCCAGCAATAAATTTAATAATATATTATTCAACTGGCTTCTAGGACACACATTTTACAATATGAATGATTTTTTTAGAATACAATTTAGTAGATAGGACTTGACATAAAAACTTTGTTTTAAGAATATAAATACGTAATTCAAAATATAAGGATAATTAATTAATGTGTTTATAATCAAATCATATAGCAGTAATGTATTTAATAGCCTAATTATTATAATGTAATGACTCTTATTGAGTTTCATATTTTGCATGCTGTTTGAGTATAGCCGAATAAGGAGCACCTTAATATCTATTGTTAACACCTTATGTAACCCTTTTTCAAGCAAAATAAAGTATTTTTATTTGTATTTGTATAGATATGGTTATATACCCCAGTGGATTATTCTTAGGGGGTGTCTGATACACCCTGTATACCTAACGCTTAAAAAGGTAGACAATATATATGTACATTATTTTACGCGGTGTCTCTAATGTTCATTTTTACCATAAGATGCAGAACAGTGCCATCAGGTTCTGATGTTAATCACTATATTATTAATACTAGGCACAAGATGGCGTGGATTGAAAATTAAAGCAATAAAATTGATAGATACTGTTTATTTTTGTTTTGCTTTTGTAACAATACAAAACCGGCCTTTCAGTAAAACCGCGACCAAATGGTCGTTTTGCAAACCGTTATTTCTTATTCGATCGTGTTAAACTGTGTAGGTAACGTTGTTGAAAAAGAGTAAAATGTTTCGTGTGAGGAGTTTTTTGATGTTATTTTTGGTACCGTCTACTACGTACTTATCTAAAAGTTTTTTCTTCAGGACCAACAAACGTACGTACAAAAATAAATATAAAATATTACTTAATCATAAAAGTGAAACAACAGAGAGCAAAATCCCTAGAAATTGCATTTTTAAAGTAAACCTCATAATTCAACCTGATATTTTATTATTTACATAACTGCTTGATTTATTTGACGTCACTGGATTGTACTCTAGCATAATAGACCATTTTTGCGAATCTAGTATCTATTTGTAGGTATGGTTACTTTGAATGCTTGGCAATAAATACTGTTTTTATGGTGCATATGTCACTGTTAGAAGAATACCTAATAAAAGGTTCCCTAATCTTTTCGATTGACGTTAGTAATGAGTTTTACCGAAGTACCATTTACCTATTGCAATTAACTGGATAAAATTACGATATAGCCTTGCCTTTAATGCTCGATAATAGACTTTGCAGAAATTTAAATAATGATGGAATAACAATATCCTGATAAAACCCAATCTTCAAACAAGAAATCATGTAGGTAACGACAAGAAAAACAACGAAGACAATACAAAATCGTTGGTACTTCAAAAGACGCGACAAAAACGATTGAATGTTTACAAATACGAAACCCATTTTCATAAGTTATTTCATCTTATTTAACTGGATTCTGCTAAGGACCTGTCACTCTACGTTTGTCAGTACAAATTGTAACTGACTGGGACGACACGCGAGGAACAAAGCAACTCTCAGTGCGTTTCTTTTATTCTGTAAATGTTTCTACTTAGACATACTTATGTTTGTATTTTCATTTCGGGATTTGTCTGGATTTATTTTGGTTTCACATGGCTGGAAGCTGGATCGATGTCCTTTATTTTTAGGTTACGTTCATGAAGATAAATATTATAATTGATGGTAAAATGATGCAAGTTACCTACAGCGACTTTTACAGCTAAACTGAGATAGGTATTATGTTAAATTAAGCGTGTAAAATAAAATCTTTGATCTACTATGATAGAAACTCCATAAATATGTTATCGTACTCAGACTTATATAAAGAAGTAGGTAGGTAAGTCGTATTTACAATATGTACGTAACTAGACCTAAATAAATCTTGCACTTGCACCTTTATTTGCTTCTTATCAGATCTAGGCCAGAAACGATGAAATCAGCAGTAAGCTGACTGGGGTAGCGCGTTTTATAGATATAATAATTGTAATAATGCTACGGTCTTGTACCTTAGGCTCTATCTACACCGTAAGGGATAAATACGTGATTTGTGTATGTGTGTCTGTATGTATCCGTAGCATATTAATGCTACGGATGTGCCATCTTTCGAGAAACACCAAGAAACGTTAGGGAGTTATAGCAGTTAAGAAGACTACACCATACTAAACTACCAACTAAAAAAAGAAGCTAAGTCAATTAGAGTCAAAGATTTAATTGTAAAATTGTTAAGAAAAAGGGACAGTGCGTAGAAAGTATTCTTTATCTCGCCCCAGAGACAAACTTTTTGCATAATTACTGTCGCTCATTTAAATACTTTTGCCTACTTTTAACTTCGAAGAGTAGGCAGAGACGCAGTTCCTCCCTTTTCCCTAGAAACATAAAAAAGATAAGATGGTAAATTTATCGTAGCTATTAAATTAGACAATATTGTTTCGTATAAATTATTTTCGCCGCTGGTGTGGAAAAAATCCTCTTTAATTCATCGAATTTGTATACAAATTCTAGTCACATTTTGTATGAGATCAGTTAAATGAAAGCTAGTAGAAATAAAAATAGGACTTGGCATTCTCAAAGAACTCGTAGAAATAAAGGAGCTAGTAACCATCTACTTTAATTAGAACATAACTGGCGTAATGCCGCAGTTAATTACTTAGGACTTACCGTGAATCTCCGCACGTAGAGAAAATGTAGCGGAGAACGCCTGAGACTTTATACATAGCACTATTCAACGTTTAGAACGACTTAAACACACATTGCTTGCAGCATTTTGTTTAGTACCTACGGTCACTGTAACTTACAACTCAACTTATAAGTAGTTTCACCATGTCCATCTGTCCATCCGTCCGTCTAATCACGGCTTATCTTAGAGACAAGTACCTACTTTAAAACTTAATGATAAAAAAGAACAAAGAAAAAAAGATAGGTAATATAATTTATTTGGTCACATTATTACAGCATAATAAACTTAACCTGTATCTATTCTAAATGGAGCAAAATGGACATAAAAAGGGAGGCCAAGCTCTAGTCACGAATTGCTTCAAGACGCTGATATAATTCTGCCAGAAACTTGGCCTTAAGGGCTACTAAAACTAAAACTAAACCTAAATATTGACCTAATAGGTAAAATACTACGATTACGCACTTATTTAAGTAGGAACTTGAGTGTGGCTTTAATATTACACAATTCGTTTGCAATAAACTAAAAACTCTGACACAGAAAATATCGTTGCTAGACACTTGATAAAAACCAGGCGCCAATACACTGCCGCATTATGAAATAAATTCCTCTAGAGTGCTCTTAACATTTAATTAAGTGATATTCTATTAGCATGGGTGGGACGTACAGACATCTATAATGCTTTTCAATCAATTTTGACATTATAAGTTCCTCATTTTGACACGTGGAGCTATATTACAACTCAAATAAAACTACCTACACGTTCAGAGGCAAAAACAGTTAGTAACATTATAGCGCCATAGATGGCAGCACTGGTACATTGTTGATATATAACTTCAACAACAACCTAATGATTTTAAGGTTCTATACCTACTAAAAAAGGAAAATACACTATATATTTGTCCTTTCCTTCTGACTGTCCGTACTTTTATATAATAACTAAGTATACGAAACGTACCTGTGGGAAAGAGGCGTGACGGTATGTAGGTATGTATGTGTGTGTATGTGTATACGAAAGTTTGGGATACATCGTAAGGTAGAACGTGGGTAGGACTTTAAAATTATTAAAAATAAACTTTTTTTTGCATAATTTTTCTTGTGTTTTCGACTGAGCGTATAATAGTAGCAGCCATTTAAACATTATTTCGGCTATTTTTAATTCTGATTCCCCTTTCTACCTATACGCCCACAATCCGGGCGTATACGTGCTAAGAGTGGCCTTTATGTCTTGTTACCTTAGGCTCTGTCTACCCGGTAAGGAATAAAGACGTCGTGATTAATGTGTGTGTGTGTTCGACTATTAGACTACCACTCTAATCACTACCTATACAGTTTCTTAATCTTATCTCGTTTTATCAATGTTTAAATTTAATTAACAGTTCACCGAAAAATTTATAAATCTTTTATTTATAAGTCACTGAAGATTCTGGGGACATTAGTATGATATAATATAAAGAAGTCCAAATTTTGCTCTTTACGTTTACACTGCTCAAAGTAATCCAATTTTATTACTCCATAAACCCAATAAGTCGTAAAATAAAAACGAGCTCTGACCTCATTGTCTTCACTTTAAATGTCCAAGCGTAAAATGATAAAACGGCATCGGTCATGACACAATATGTACTGAAAATTTAATATCGCTTTCAGAGCCAAATGAAGTGATTAAACAATACGTTGTTCCTATCTATACGATACAAGATAAACAGAATGCGTTCAATAGGGCTGGCATCTAAATAATAGAAATAGTTACTTGTTAAAATGTTATCTATACAAATAGGTATATTAAAACAGTACCTATAGGGGTAAAAGTCTGCACATTGAAGATATTTTGTGACAAACTACATTTTTGAAGACCTTAAAAGAATATAATTTCAATTTTTTTTTTATTGTTGATGGTCTATCTTCTGTTTGTTAACGATAATATTTTCATTCATTGTATTTTTACAAGAAGCTTTACAGAAATAATAATGTTATAAGCTTTTTCCTCATGTCATGGCATTTGCATGTCAGTAAAAAAATTGACATCAAAAGCTATTTATATTTCTTTACGTTAATCAAAGTGAACTCAACGAGAACGAAGTCGCGGGCTGCGGCTAGTAAACAATATAATGACAATTGTTTAAAATAGAGCTTTACCTATACTTGCATTTTCCAAGGATAAAGTTTGTTTTAAATAATTCAACACGCCGAGATTGGACAAGAGCACCATTATAGGTAATTATTTTATTTTGACAACAATTTAAATAATCAACTCAATGTTATCTAAGTACCCGTTCTTACCCTTCCTCGACTACCTACCTAGTATCTACCTTATTTCGGCCACATTGGTTCTCCTATTTTATTCATAAGGATCAGGGTTTTTTTTAACTCGGACAAAACTAATATGCCATAATATAATCACTCTTAATTTTGGTGCGATGTCACGAAATCAACACTGGTTCCATAACAAAGTGACACTTTTATTATATTTTAACATTAATAGCCGAAAACACAAAAGATACCTCCCTGATTGAAGTTAATATTCTTAATTAATCTAATTAGCCTTTGCAATATTATTAATGTTAATAAATTCAAACGGCTGGCAGCCCTGGGCGGCCTGGTTCACAAAATACATGCATTTGGGATTAAATTCATTGGCATTGTGTTGATTTAAGGACGAACAATATTGTTTCGGGTGACACCGTAAATTGAAACCATTTTCGGATATAATTCCTTTGTGGCTAACATTGTCACTGCAGGATTACATAATAGAAATAATGTATTAGGTTTTTCTGAGCATTTCATTCCTTTTCAATTTTGCCTTCGTTTGTTACTTTCACAGTTTTTGTTGGAAAACCCTTTTTATACTGTTAATGAATTTTTAAATTTGTCATTTTAATCTAATTATCCATATTTTATATTATATATTTTTTTGGTTCTTTTGGTCGCAAACTTTAAAAAAAAAAATTACGCTGTTTAAGGTAATTTAATCTTTTAATCAAAAATTATGGATCATTTACTCATTTATTTATGATTATATATATATATATAAGTTTATTTAAAATAAAGTTAATTTCCATTAAATGTACCTATTTTGTATTTTGTTTATGACGGCTCTTATTTAACTGAGAGAATGTTTTTATTTTAGTTTAGTTCGTCGGTACCTATGTACTTGATTTTTACATTAAAGATGGATAAACTATGAACTATGAACACAAGTTAAGCATCATCGAAAAGTCATGGGCTTAGTAATTATGTTGTTGTGTGTAAGAAATATTTAGTGAGGTGTGGCCGCGACTGGCGAAATCCACTTTTTTATATTTCAAGGCTTTGATGGAACCGTAAATTACATTATTTTATTATTATACAGTGACCTTTGACTTAACTGAATCAAACTGGTCTAGATTAAATTACTACGTACTGCTAATTAACATCGGAAAAGGTCATCACGATTCTCTCAATTCCAGCTTCAATAATTATTCTCGGCCCTGTCTCAGAATGATTGCACGACAAACTTAATCGTGAACCCGATAACATCTTTATCTCGATAAGCTAATGTCTAGTTTTCAGTGCACCGACGGTGACGTAAATTTGCCGAATACTAATGACCAGTGGTTCTCTAGAGAAATGCCAGTGACACGAACAAATTGGGTAACAATGGGGAAATTAGACTAGACCTAGATCACACACTGTTGTGTTCACCTATATTAATTGCGTTATAATTGTACCTACCTAATTGTAAACCGCACGTCCTACCTAAACATTCAGAAGTTTCCTTTAACTATAAACTCATTTCGTTTAAACTCATTTCATTTCATTTTCATTTCATTTATTTAGAAATCGTTAACCACTATCCGTTGGAAAATGTGAATTTTTCTCAACACTGTAAATTTTTACGCAAATAACGGTTTCAGTTCGCGTAAACTTCTCAATTACTATGGAAAGATAAGCAGCTCCTCAAGCGGCGCTTAACAGCAAAAAACCTATTGCTATTTGACACTTCAACGCGCTCTGACGTTCATAATACCTATTGCTCGTTCAACAATAAAATTCTAAAATCTATTTTCAGTCCATTTGTTTGAATATTTTTCAGCAATTGAAAAGGACATGCGTAAAAAGACTTCCTTAAGTAGGTACCAAGCTAAGCCGCTTCATCAGACAATTTCTTATGTACCGTAGTTAGTTGTAACCAAACTTTAATACTATGTAAGTAGGTACGTGACCAAAATCTAAACCTTCAAAAACGTTACAGTATCTATTTACTGAAAGCTTAAGCCTAACGGTCTCTTCCCACTTCGTTGCTTGCATTTAGCCCATTATGCGTCGGCACGCCTCGTTGCGATAATGAAGTGGCCCGGACACATGCACGTTGCACGGCGCGCTCACCAGCGTCGTAATTATGTTGGGAGCTGGCGCGGGATGTGACGAAATGACAATGACGAAATGAAATCAGACCGTCAGTTGACTTTGATCATCATAACGTTTCATGTATCATGGTAACGTTTGGTAGAAATCTTGGTGAATTTTGTACATAAGTATATTTTTTGTAAACAGTCTTTGCCAGAGCGACAAAATTATAATCTTTCTAAGTATGAAATATTTTTAAACAAGCAATATATTATTGTAAGGTCAATGTGGGTAAGACCGTCTACAAGGCAAGTCCGTCAACACGTTATAACTTTTGAATTTGAAAGCGTTTCCCGCTTTAGCGTCCAGTAGATAAAGCAGTTTGTCGCGCTAGTTCCCTCACTTTAATTTAGATGACGCTGTGACAATAAACTTCAGAGAAATCCGCCTAAACAAGTCATCACGTGTATGGAACTCGAAGTCATAGTATGACGGTCTCTGCTAATATATATTTTTTAAATAGTTGGTGACAAGATTTTGCGCCAGAAAGTAACTACATATGTAATACAAGAACCGGCTATCTTTCTTCTGTGTTTAAATTATCAGAAATTGGCTTAGTTTTGTAATTATACGTTCCATCATTTATCACACTAAAATTTCGTTAAGTTGGAAAGTCCGTCTACTGTGTTACAAGGCAAGTCCGTCATATGCCGGACTTCCCTGGAATCAGAGGTTACCAACTATTTTTACGACTTCAATTATTATTAAGATTTCATAAGGTAAAATTTCATAGATAAATCCTTTCAACATTGCACAAACTAAGCAAAGCTTCTGCTATCAGTGCTAGGTGACGACATTATACATATTATACAAAATTACTATTGATTTTTTATTTGGGAAACCTAAAAATAAGTAAGTACGTATAATATAATTATTTGCCAAAAAAGGTTTACACCCCATTTACGTAATATATGCCGGTCTTGCCTTTGAATTCGAAAAATTGTGTTTATTTCGAATCTAAACCTTATTTTAATAAGTTGAAAGTACACTTTCAATCGTCTTGTTTCATTTTTTTAAGGATTCGAATACTAACATATAAGCACCCATAGTTTGGCTGATATCATTACTAGACGGACTTACCTTAAACTACACGGGAAGTCCGTCTACTCGCCGAATTTTTAAAAATACCATTGTTTCTGCTTAATTTGTGATTAAAATGATCTGTCACTATAGCTCAACTATTATTTATGAAATTCTTCATCGTATGCGATTACAAGCGGTAACGTAGGTGAATAATTAACGTAGCTAGATCACTCCGAAGTGAAAAAAAAATGAAGTATGCCGGTCTTCCCCACATTGACCTTACATTGTTTTTTTTTTTTAAAAAAAACGTGCTTTTTGGTTTGGTAAAACCGAGTTTGCTCGATTGCCCAGGTGTTGCAATATTATGTACATAATATGTGCTTGTGGTTCGTTGTTTTTGATGCCATATTAAGATATAAGTATATTAAATATATTGCTGGATATGCTATGCACAGGTTGTAAATAGATTCCGGCCATATTATACGTAGGTACGTATTTATAGCTCACTTTGTTCAAAGCAAGGGAGCTCCAAAACAAAGGCTTGTACAAAACTTCCTGCTCGCTACTTACAAGCAACTTCAGCCATTGTAGTTATTGTTTTAACACAAAGGAATTTAATGTTACCAAAGATACCTACGCTGTTAATACTTAACTTTTGTTTTTTGTTCGATCTTTGTCCGGAGGCGTTAGATGAAAGTTTTACTTCACTGTTCTACGTAAAAGAAGAACAAGCAAGTCGTGGTCTAAGGTCTTTTCATTCTTAACTATCCTATTTGGTAAACAAAATTCTAATCTCAACGTGCAAATTTTTTTAAAGAATAAGGTGTATTATGTTATCAAATAAACCTGAGGCAATATTTTGTATATAATTTTGTTGATATTGTACATATCTCCAGATGAAATAGTTAAAAAATAACAAAAATGAGACGTTTTGAGGTTAGAATTTAAGAATGCAAATACCATAGTACCCATATTACAAGCTTTAGGTAGGTACTTAGTACGGGACCAGAACAATTGGTGTAAATTGCCCTGAGATACTAATTTATCTTTATTTATTTATTTCTAACAAAGAAAGCTACAAGAAACCCGAACAAGAAAGACATTACAGACATTATTAGGTAAGCATTCGGAAAAAAAAAATTTTTGTCTATTAGATTTTAGATTTATTTATTTATCAAGAAAAATTACATTATATAAAAACATGCATGTCACAAATATAAGCATTTCTGTTGAGATCGTCAAAAATTAATAATAATAATAGCATAATAAATTATAAACAATGAAACAATAAAATAAAAAACAATGTCAAAAAAATAATAAGTTCTATAAAAAAAAAATATGTCAATTTCATAATTCTAATAACATTTGAATAATTTGTATCTCCAATAAGGATCGTCAAAGCATATTAAATTACATTAAATAAATCATAATTATATCTAGTCAAATATTATCCAATGGCAAAAAATTATATCAAAAAATTATTTAACTGCATAGAGAGGGTTATCCAACAATTATTTATTTTCTTATAATTTACAACAAGGATGGCAAATGCGTAGGTAGTTGCGGGTATGTTGTAAGCTTCGAGAAGAATTCACCGGTTGTCTTACTTTCCAAGAAGCAGGACGCTTGGGGATAGAATTAGCGAACAAGGTGGTGGTAGCGATCTGAAAGGCCCTTGCAAAAAATCCTACCAGTCGCAAAAATCGTAATACCTCCCTACTTGAAATTATTTTACTGGTCGTGAATATTCTCTTGTAATATACTAAATAAATGACACGTCGGCCAACACAATAATAACAAACAATGAAATGGGAATACGCCATTAATAACAGAATAACAGAATCAATTTGTGATACGGAACGAGATTTACCACTCAGGCGCACTGTAATTCCCTTTAAATGGAATTAAACGGAACACTTCTATTGCTTTAAGGGCCATTTTCAGTTCCAGGAAATATCTGATGCTAAAAACACAGGATTATCTATTTTGTTCTAAAACGCAACGTTCAATTTAGACAATAATAATAGTACCCGGCGGTAAAGAATGGACATCGGTCTTTGCAAAGAGATAATTTGCTGCTTACGACAATTTCCAAACATCGTTTTTATTAAATGACGTTTTACCTTAAATAAATTACGTTTAACCTGTTAGATTATATTTCTAAACGATTCTGAAAAAAAAAAATACAAAAATCGGGAAGTAAAATTCTTGATTCATTGACAGTATAATAATAAATATCACTGAAAAACAGCGCCATCTCTCTTCCTTGCTGAACAGTAGATGTTTCACGGAGTTTGCAAATGTGTCGTAGAGATACATCATTCAAACAGATGGCGCAGCGCTTGACCACAATATTCGCTTAGTAAATAACATGACAGCTAGTACCTCCGAGAGTAGTACAGAGTACAGATGAAAAAATTCAAACATTTTACCCACTTCTATGTCAAAAGTCAAAAGTCAAAAGTCAAATAAAGTTTATTTTGCAAATAGGCCGCCGAAGGCTCTTTTACATGTCTTTTTTTGAATCTACCAGCGCATTCGGAAAGACCATCATTGCCAAGAAGAATGCGCCGCAAGAAACTTGGCAGAAAGTCATTTATTCAAAATAAAATAGATTTACAATAGTACTTAAATTCTACTTAACTTATCTAATATAATTAATACATTTTATAAAAGGGTAAAGCACGCATCACGGATTGATGAGGATCCGGGTTCGATTCTCGGCCATATAGCTTTACTTTTCGGATTTTTCTTTGTTTCATTATCGTTTAAAAATAGCAAATAGTATCTACTCATAGTGCGGGTGGAAGGGCCTTGTGCAAGGTCCGTCCGGATCGCTACCACCATCTTACTCGCTAATCTTGCCGCTAAGCAGCAGTGCTTGCACTGCTGTGTTCCGGTGTGGAGAGTAAGACAGCCGGGGAAATTACGGGCACAAGAGGCATTTCATCTAAGTCCTCTAGGTTGGCAACGCATCTGCAACCCCTCCGGGGTTGCGGGTGTCTATGGGCAGTGGTGATCGCTTACCATCACGTGACCCTCTTGCTCGTTTGCCTTCCTATCTAATGTAATCTAATCTAACTAATATTATAAATGCGAAAGTATGGATGGATGGATGGATGTTTGTTTGTTACTCAATCACGCCAGAACGGCCCAGCGGATCTGGATGAAATTCGGCACATAGATAGAGAAAAGTTTGGAACACATAGGCTACTTTTTATCCCGGAAAATTGCGTAGTTCCCGCGGGATAGCGATAAACGAATTCTTTGCAGACGAAGTCGCTGGCAACAGCTAGTTCTCAATAAAAAAAAAGAAAAAAAAAAGAATCAGAAACGTTATTTAATGACTTGTGTAGCGGGCTCGCATTCAATTTTATTCCGTATACCATTTAAAAAAAAAAGTTTGTTTTAACAGTACTAATGTAGGGCGCTTAATTCATTAGCCCTTAAATCACTAATAAATCCCTCGCTCGTTCCAATTCTCAGTGGATTTATCTTCGCTCCCACTTCGCGTGATGGGTAACCGTTTTTTTAGACACTCATTAAGGCTAATTCTGGGTGATGAGCTTGCTTGATTTTGCTAATCTGGTTTTGTTCAGTTGAACTCAAGACAAAAGTCGGACGCTTGAGCGCTTGGTATAAGTTTTTGTCGCTACAAACGTCTCTGTTGGAGTCAAACGTCTATGTTAAATCGGTATCGGCAGTGATTGGCTCAGTTTTAGTTCAGGCTGAGTAAATAAATAGGTACCTAGCGAACTAAAATAATATACCACACCAAATGAATTTCAACTGACCTGGTTAACTAAGTCACACATTCGTAGACTTTTGAATCTTTAGTGTCCTAGTTTAGTGTATCATTCTGTAAAACTATTGTATAAAACTCTTAACTCATTAAATTTCACATTACTTAAACAGTTAAATTGAATTTAAACCCTTTACATGCTTTTAATTGCAGAGGTGATATAAAAGCAGCGGCCGACAATTGGTCGGCGCTGCACAATTTGGGGCGGATTAAGAATTAATCTGAGGGACCAGGGATAGTATTCTCAACGCGCTCGATATTATACGCAAGTAAGTTTTCTTTTAGGAAACTTTGTCGAGTTTTCTCATCGCCCATATCTCCAAGACTTTCAACGAAAGTTTCACCAATGCGTTCTACATGTGATGACTACAGTCAGACCGAAACAGACCGAAACGGAAACTTAATTCATCCGCGATTTAAGTTGAACATTATTTTAGTTCAATTTACCTGCTGCTTGTGACCATGATATATGTTCCCGGTTTTCATTATGTAGTTTTTTTACCGAAACTAAGGAAAGTTGTTCTCTCTCTCCCTCTCATGTACCTAGTAATGACATAATATAGAAACGAAACTTAGCCAATCATCATGAGGCTTGTCCAACTGCTTTAAGCAGATGTGGCAATGAGCAGAACACATGCCGCTGAACTGACGTTCTGTAGCTACTCGTAGGAGGTAGGGCGTTACATTTTTGTAATTTTGGTAAGTATAAAAAAGATTACAAATTTAAGGCTAGCATTTCGCACCGATAAAAACATTAACCGCATCATTCTTGGAATGTCACAGTAATTTAATTACTTAAACCTTTTTGACATTATGGGGTGCTACAGACGCTACAAGGAAACAAGCACTCCACAATAAAAGTATATCGCTATATTAAGAAGGAATCAAGAAATAATAATTTACACAAGTAGGAACACAGGATGGCTAGAAACACAGGGAAAGAGCAAACTAGGATACAATCGTGTGGTAAGAATGACAGAACATTAAGCAAGGCGTATTCAACAGTTCTGTTTGAAACAGCACATGCGCACTCTACCTTTGAGGTCGGAAGTCTTCGGCTGGCGCTCGGAAGCGCTCGGCTTTGTCAATGAAATAGTGTTCCTCAATAAAGTCTAGCTTAATAATAAAATAGCAAGAAGCTAATATGTTTACTGTCGCCACAGACAATTGATATGTACCTACTATAAGCGTAACGTCATGACCATGACGGTGAATTATCCACTTTTTTTTGGAATTCTTGCAGGTCCTCAATTCGACGTGCATATTTTATTATTCTTAAAACTGTTAAGAACAATAGACGTAGGTATCTTTTATCGACGTTAAAACCTATTCGACCGACAAAAGTCATCAAACTCCGGAATATCCCCTCAAATCGTAGCGATTAATTTCTCTCGAGACTACCCGTTTCTCGTACGAATGAAGCGGGCAGATTAGGCTGCTCATTTCGATTGAATTGGACTTTAATTGAATTATCTGATTTAGCCCCTCAATTATTTTGAAGGCCTGAAATATTGAAGATTTCAACCATGTTTAAAGAGTTTTTCTTGCCGTTTGTATCGAATTACCGACTAGATAGTCACACCGCAATACAATACTATTGTTAAGCTTTTTTGTTTGATAGGTACCTCTTTTGTTGGTAGAACAAAAAAATCATTTTTTAGTGACAGACCTCAAAACTTGAGGCAAATATCACCATTAGCTAAAATGCGAGCTACAAATAAAATATAGGGAAAAAATCATGTTCGATGGACCGGGCAACCCGGTTGTATCCGGGTCCCGGGGGAAGCCGGACTGACGGATAACCCGGGATTTTCCTTGGTATATTTTTTATTCCATTATTGTATCACTGAATGTTTTTTGCAGTAGATTTGCTCGGATTGGTGAAAATATATCACGTTGCACGGATAATGGATTAATAGGGTATAAGTAAATAAATAGTTCAAATGAAAATAGTAACACGTGCTTGCAAATATAAAAATTATACCTTCATTGAAAAAAGCCCTATTCTTGCCGAAAAATTAATTGGCTTTACAACGTAAGGTACGACGTAAGATTAAACAGGAACACTAAAAACTGACTAGTGTATGAAGACTCATACACGTACAGTCACCAGCATAAATATATGACTGTGAACAGGGCTGCAAAAATAAATGATTATCTATTGGGCTCAATAGCTTATGACGACACTACCGCAGTAAAAATAAGTGATGCTCTATAGGCGGAAAAAACATCGTCGCACCCTTATCAGCAAAAATATCAATTTGCAGTGAAAGCATATCATCGGATGATAGGTGGGCCGCATAAATATCAATTTGCTGTGAAAGTATAATCATCGGATGATACGCGGGCCGCATATATATCTGACACGTAAAAGTCAACTCTTTGTTGTTGATTTGCAAAACCGAACCATCCCTGGCTAACATAGAGACGTAAATTGTATGAAATGATTTGACAATTCACGAGAACAGTGCAGACTTGTCATTGCATACGTCTGTCTCACATTTTATTCTATCACAATATTTGACGGATTCAAATTCCTAAATTACAAAATTACCTATATAGGAATCGATGACCTGGAAAGGGGTGTGAACTTTAATAGTACCTATTTTATGCAACTGCTATTCTAAGTGAATCTTTATGACAATGTGCGAGTTGGTTGGGTAGCGATCATGAGCCAATTTTACAACATTTTTAACAGCACTTTTCCTACAATTACTTTTTAACTATCATCATCATCGTCATCATTGACGGCTGAATGGCGTTTTACGTTACTTTTAAATGAAAAATATCAAAAACACTATTTATGTATGATTATTTATTTTATACAAATTGCTAGATAAAACATCGTAGGCCTTATTAACGCGCAGTTACGCTCATATTTATATTTTGCGTTAAAATGTCATTCGCCATGTCATAAGCTATTGAGCCCAATAGACAATCATTTATTTTTGCAGCCCTGTTCACCGTCATATGTTTATGCTGGTGACTGTACATCCTCTATCCTTGACTTTTAAGTACTGTATTCTTATGACATGAGCTACCCTTGATCGTCTGAAAAATGAAAAAATGTATGGGGTTTGCGATTGTCACTGAAATTATAGTTAAAGTAAGTATGCAATTGACAGGCTGCCATCACTCAAAATCTACGTGCTATGTCACCTTATTATAGCGATAGGGTTCTACGATGGTACGGTACGTATTTACTACACCTATACATACGCCTCGGAAATCTTCGAGTTCTCGAACTAATTACTACGTCACTGTTACCAATGTCCGGATTGTCAGGCTGTCCTAATTCATGTCTGTCACTCAAAGGCAAGACAGCGAGTCTGTGACGACATGAGGGTGATCCGATATTGGTTCTATTTTCATACTAGTTTGAAAACCGAATATTGCTGAGGTGAATAACATTTAAAGGGTGGTAAGATCTTGTGCAATATTAACGACAATATCTGAAAGCCTAGTTGTTAGACAACCTGACAAGCTTGAGGTCACGGATTCAATCCCCGGTCGGGGTAAATAATAATGTATGAAAAATACGAATGTTTGTTCTCGAGTCTTGGATGTTTCTCATATATTTATCTACTAGCTGTTGCCAGCGACTTCGTCTGCAAAGAATTCATTTATCGCTATCCCGCGGGAACTACGCAATTTTCCGGGATAAAAAGTAGCCTTTGTGCTATTCCAGACTTTTCTCTATCTATGTGCCGAATTTCATCCAGATCCGTTGGGCCGTTCTGGCGTGATTGAGTAACAAACAAACATCCATCCATCCATCCATCCATCCATCTATCCATCCATCCATACTTTCGCATTTATAATATTAGTTAGATATACATACGATTTGGGACTGGGTTAATTTGGTGTTAATTGTACCACGATATTTATTTATGTTTATTTTAAGTTCATCTGGGTAGATATATATTATTATGGAGTTTCGTAGCCAATTTCGTAGCTAAAAAAATTGTGGCTGAGGAGACATTTCATTTTAGCTTTAAGAGTTGGAAACGCATCTCAAATCCTTCTAGCGCTGCGGCTGTCAATAGGCAGCATTTTTCACATACAATTTTAAGCGACAAACGCCTACATATTTATTTCAGCCGGGATTTTCATTTTATTAGTTTGTTTGGGTCAATTTTACAAGTCAAATTCATCCATTGTCTGTGGTCGGATTTTCTCTGAGTTAATTGTATGTAGATTTTATGACAGTGGCAGAACAGTCAAACTACAACCAGCAAAAAGACGTTGTCCTAGGAGGTTGTATTCCATTTTTTTAGCCCAAACTTGTTCAATACCTTTATAAACTAATAAATAACCAAGGTATAGTAAAGTAGGCCAAAGCGATTACCAGTATTTCACGTAAGTTTTATGTGTATATATAGTTTATTTAGGTGTTGGTGTTAGGTTCTAATAACCCGCATTGTCCACCCCACATTTGTTAGCAAAGGGTGTGACGATATCATAATTAAAGTTATTTATGTCACGAAAGGTTTGTTCCGTTTTTAACTGAACATGCGAGTTTACATTTTAAAACTTCTCAAAAGAAATGATTAGGCCAATAAATTGTGTCAATTATTCTGTTTTATTTAAATCAATTAACTTATTCTGTTATTTATAGCTTTCGGTCCTCCGATAAAATAAATTAAAATAAAATAATTGACACGGGACTTTATCATAATTTAACGTAGGTATTTATTTAACTAGAGGGCCTTATACATCCCAAAAAATTATTACCTACCGTAAATTATTTGTATAAATGTATTAGTAGTTGAGTAGAATTTAATTATTATACCTACATGTTATGTATTTTGTTTTGAAAAAAAAAAGTTAATGCCAAGTTTCTTGCAGCGCACTCTTCTTGGCATTGATGGTCTCTCTGAATGACTGACCTTTCCTAATTCAAATTCGCAGTAAAATGTAAAAATAGTAATTCAAAGGAGTCCTAAGCAGAGCCCACCTCTCATCCGGCATTAACGAGGCTCTTCTAACGTGTAAATAAAGGATATATTTTCTGGAAATTTCGGCCTTTTGTTATCGTCAAATGGAATGTTGTGATTTTTTAGCTCTAGCCGAGCTTCTTAGTTTGTTTAACGTTCGTTCATTAAGCTAAATGGCTATAATGCAGATTAATTTACCTACCACTATACGCGGCATCATGGGCGCTAACGATGGGCCTCATGAGGAAACTCAAGGTCACTCAGAGGGCTATGGAAAGGGCTATGCTTGGGATTTCTCTGCGAGATAGAATCAGAAATGATGATATCCGCCAGTAGAACTAAGGTGACCGACATAGCCCAAAGAAATATTATAAACGGGTGAACCGCGATTACCTTTATTGAGCACCCGATATTTCGATAAAGTTGCATGCATCATGATCACGGGTGGACACCCGTTTATAATATTTCGAATGAACTTAACCGTGAATCATTAAAAACTCTTATAGCCCAAAGAATTGCGAAACTGAAGTGGCAGCGGGCGGGGCACATTGCTCGCAGGACCGATGGCCGATGGAGTCAGAAGGTTCTCGAATGGCGTCTGCGGACCGGGAGACGAGCTGTTGGTAGGCCTCCAACAAGATGGATTGACGACCTAATCAGGATCGCGGGATCGCGGTGGATGCGGAAGGCACAGGACCGGTCCGAGTGGAGAGCCTTGGGGGAGGCCTATGTCCAGCAGTGGACGTCTTTCGGCTGATATGATAATGATGATATGATGATACGAGGCATCTTCTAAATGGAATATTTCAACAGGTGGTGCCTTTAGTTTATTTAAACACCTGTACTTATACATTTTTCATCGTAATTTCGGATTCGAAATTAAGATACCCATTTGACGCCGTATACACTTTTTTTATTTTTATTCATAAACATATTAAGTGGTACCTACACAAAAACATTTCTAAAGGAGCGAACAAAAATCATATCTGGTTCATCCGTCGCCTGCGTCGCATAATATTAGTACACACAGCAAAACTATTCGGTATGCACCCTAGTTGTCCATGTGTGTCATTCTATACACACATCCGCACCTATCCGCTGCCTTAATTACACACACAACAAAATGGTTTTGTATCCACACGAGTATTCACACTAACATGGCCTATGTGTGCTGATTGTGTTCTCTGACTACCTTCACATATCTCTTATTGTATAGGTTATTGTTATTCAAACGATTTTGCTCAATGAAACAATAATTTCGTCATGAATAATATGAGCGCGGTGGCTCAGTCGTACTGATTAGGACTATGAATGTTAAAGACCGCGGTTCGAATCTTGCTCAAATGTGTCTATTTTGTATTTTTTTTTTCAATTTATAACTATCTCAAAACCAAATCATGACTACTTCAAACAAGAAAAAAAGAAAGTAAAAGAACAAAATAAGAAAATAAAATCATTGTTTCAAATTGTTTCAAACATTTAAGTAATTATTATTACCATAAGCAAAATAAAACTGCATGCTATTCCTTATAATATAACAGAAGAAGGACAACATTTATTCGTAAAACAACACACACTATAGTGACCAGTATGATTTTAGGTTAATTAAAAATTTCTGTTACAAACATAATTTAAAATTACAATACAAATGGTAAATTGAATGCACACCACAAAAGGGCTATTTTTAAGATGTAATTTATTCGAATTAACAAGGGTTTTGAAAAAAGTATCATTTATAAGAATTTCCGATTTATTAAGTTTACTTAAGTCTGAGAAAGATGAACGAAACGTTTTATTTGTCGAGAAATAAAGTCAGTGGTGAAATGAATCGACATGTTAAATGACAGCCATTAACAATAACATCATTGCACACTGGATTAAATCTCCACTTTCAAGTGACTAAGCTACCTAAATTTGCTTTGGATTTTATATCAGATGGATCCCAGTTAATAACAGTTAAGGAATCTTGTTGGGTGCTCAGCCAGTCTTTGACTATGACACAATAACATTGTTATGCACGAAATAGGTCACACATCACTTTTTTTTAGCACTGTTATTACGACCCCCAACCCACTAACTCACAAATCCCATGGATGACATCCAAGCACTTTTCGCCACAAAATTTTTCGTCCATCTTTTTCAGACGTAAATGTTTTTTCATCACTAAAAATCACTACATTATTACCTATTCGAATCAAAATTATAAATATTCACGATCAAAGTTCATTCTGTTTCTTCTATGCTGGCTGATCCGTTGAAGTATTTTTTTTTGCTGGTTTACGATCTACGACAATGCTATCCTGCAACATGCAGATGAAGTCGCACACAACGTAGGTAACATTGTCTCTCGTTGATGTGAAATAGGTTCCTTTAGCGTGTGCGGCAACTACTTATGTCAAATGGCGTGAAGATGAGACTTCTTGTTTTGACACAGAAGGAATATTCTTATCGTGCCCGAAGTCTGCATAACGGTGAATCCATAATTGAAGTCTTCCGCTGCAAAATAAATGAAGTTTAATAAAAAACATTCTTCGTCAAAGAAAGTTATTTGAATACATTACGGATACAATAATAAATCATTGTTTTTAACACCATGAAGAAATTTGATGTAAAATAAGAAGTAATTATTTTATCAGACATTTTGTCTACTTACCGATAGTATCAATAAACGACTTGCGATTCCTTATAGAAATATTTTGTTCGTAAAGAACAATAATTTCTGCTCTTTTCAAAAAAGATGATGACTATCCATATTTTGCAAATCACAAGGTATTTCAAAGGCAAAATTAAACAGTTCGTTGTTGTAAAACCACTTGTAAAATAAGGCGTAACGAATGGCGGCTAGCGTTGACAAATTCATATTACTAATAATTTGAGGGTAGAATATACTTTATATTGTTAGACGGCAATTAATAAAATGTGCATCGTCTAGCAAATTTCAACCTTATTTCAAAGCTCTTTAAACAACTATTTACACATTGCAAATGCAGTAGTCACAGTTTGGACGTAGTAATTCATAAATTCACCAACTATATTAAATGTCTCGGTGGCTCAGCGGTCACAAAGGCAAGTCGGATACTTGATTTGTGCACTCGCTCTCTAGTAAACCG
Source organism: Pandemis heparana (assembly GCA_963854515.1). Taxonomy (NCBI): domain Eukaryota; kingdom Metazoa; phylum Arthropoda; class Insecta; order Lepidoptera; family Tortricidae; genus Pandemis; species Pandemis heparana. Next base: position 7,561,005 of record OY978010.1, read on the forward strand.
AGTTCGAATCCTAGAAGAAATGACATTTTTGGATGTTATTAAAATGGCGATGCTGGTTGTAAGGAATATTGGTTGGAAATGTTGGAATTGAATCTCAGACCAGACTTGATGAGAAATAAAAATATTAACAAGTTGAATCAGTGAGATGGTAGCTACTACGCTGGTAATAATAGTTCAATGCGTCAGATTGCATAAATTTAAAGATTCAAGGTCAAAGTAAGACTCGATACGGGGTGCCTTCTCTTGCCTTACACTTGCGATGACAAAATCCAATGTAAGATAATAATGTAAAATGTTTTTAGGAATATGCAAAAATAAAACAATACTTTTACATTATTTCTGTAGAATTAACTTAAACCGGAGATATTGAATTTTTAAACCTTTGAGCCAGGCACGATACCAATGGGATTTTTTAGTTTAATTTGTAATTATTTTTAACTTAGTTTATTATAAACTACCTAACTAAAATAATTGCTACTTTCTTCGTTGTTATTTTATAGTTATTGTTGTTTTTTATATAATAAATAGGTAATTTACAGCGACATTACTTATTTATCTTATTACTAAAAAAAACTGTACTGAGAGGGTAGATATACGATCGAACTCACTCACACATTCACATGTGGATTCTACGTAATGTTCATGTTGGTACTCAACACATAGACGACGTTTATGTGCGTGCCTATGCTTACCGAATTATTTTGCCGTGTGTACATCCAGAGACAGAGCTCAGGAAACCACGTCAGCTCTCATGCCTACCCAATAAACATGAAAGCCGTTGCGGCTCGTCCGTCTCTCACTACAAGCTACAAATCTTATTCTACAGGTCTGTACTTATAATATTTGTCAACCACAATAAAAATCGTGAACAACGTTTAAAGGGGTGTTCAATTAGAGTAACTCGACCACTTCATGAAGCATTCCGAATTAATTTTTAGAGACAGTCGTAAGTATTGAAGCGGCCAGATACATTCATTGCCCCTCTGGACGCAGTCGGTTAAGGCGCTGTCAACAGCAAATGACCTGGAGCAGCGCCACTCTTCACACATACGGTTCACGTGCCTGTTAGTGAAAGAGAAGAAACTATTCCGGCAGCTTGGCGCGCGTCTAAAATCTTGCAAATAAGACACAAATCATAAGAAATAAACAAAAGTATGGATTATTTGTGAAATTCGACTTGTTAGCCGTTTAGGTATGAATATGTTGACTTCATGTTTTTAATTGCAGACCCATAAGTCGAAAAAATAAAGACATAGAACCGTTTAATGATGATTTTAAGACCAATCTTTGCAATTATTTTCTATCGAGCCGATTTTGTTCAATTATGTATCGAGCCCGTCTAGCGTGTTTGAAATATGATGAAAATTAACATTATATTTTTTTTGTATTTTTTTTGTGGGCAGTTTTTCTTAAAAAAGTGTTTAAATAACATCAATTTCAACAAAATTAGGTGTTGTCAGCCTCTTAAGCGTGCTGGCAGGCTAGTGTCTAAACACCTGCAACCGGCGCGTTTAACTGCGAGGCTTTTTGAAATGCCGAGGACCCTCATTCGCCTACGACCCAGCGGCACAGACGGTCTCGAGAAGAAGAAAGAAGACATTTTATTCTATTTTGAAAGACACAGAAATAGAGCACCAGCCACCTTGCTGCAGCAGATCCCCTTTCTACGCACTTCGACTCGATAGTCATAGTTTTCTTACGTTCGTTTTAAGTTCATTCATAGTTAATATTCTATTCCCTTTTTGATACATTTATTATACTTTGGTGTGCCTATATCCTGTGTTATCATTCTACGGAGCCTCAGGAAGAGCATCTATAGTATTGATGTTTATGAAACAGAAATGTTTAAGTGGGCACGTTCAGCGGTATCAGTTATTATATTATTTTTCAACCAATGCGACTGCGCCTTAATAGACGCGTGATTAAATTTATTTAAACTTGCTTTATGTAATAAAATAAACCATTTGATTTTTCTTTAAAATACTATATTTTGATTTTCTGATTTATAAAATGGCTTGTCTACTGATATTTTATTGCTGCCATTATATTAAACCGAATACAAATCAAGTTGTTTGCCTGTGTTGGGCATTTCCTTACTCACGATTATTAAGTACTAGCTGTTGCCCGCGACTTTGTCCGCGTAGAATCAAATATAGTCTATGTTCATCCTGATGAACATTATCCCTGGATAATGTAGGATTCTAACGGTGTAAGAATTTTTCAAATCGGTCCAATATGTTTCGGAGCCTATGCAAACCAACAATCAAATCTTTTCACTTTATAATATTAGTATAGATGTATGAGGATTACACAGTCTTGTTTTTGAAAGACATTAAACAATTCATAGCCGCTTTTGAACTGAGGGCGCTATTAAATTTAATATTAGAGAAAACTTAATTTCCTCATTTCACCGTCGAACAAATTTCGCGCGAAAGCCTCGAACGTTCCCGCGGCAATATTTAGGCTTAAGTGGGAATTTATTTTGCTCGAAATATCCCGGGATACCCTCCCGTTGCTAACTTGCCCGTGGATAAGGCGCTTTAGGTATTTACTAAATAACAGATTAAGTGGAAAGAATTGCGCCTTAACTCAGAGGGTTTTTTTTGGCACAGCTCATTTAAATAGGCTTGTTGGTTTAGAATATACTATATGTGTTCTCGTAGGTGTGGTAAGGTAATTAAGAAGATAAAGTTGATTCCTATTACAGTGAAAAAATATTAATGGCATAATCGTCTAAACTAAAGCAAATAGATTATGCATAGTTCTGACATCACTAACTCAACGGTAAGTAGTATTAAATTAGATTGTTATACACCGGATTGACTGCAAATTCTGTACCGACGTTTAATAGCGCGAGGGCACAGTCATGTATACATACTAATACCAAAAGTCCTCTTTTTTTTAATTAGCAAGTAGTGTTGCGAACTCTTTATTGTATTTATATTGTTTATGTTTTTATATACTTATTATTACGTTTTGTCAGTTTTTGTTTGTCTTGTTGAAGAAGCAGTAAAAGAAGGAGTTAAGTTTTGCTGTTGTTTTCATTTACTAATTTATCCAATACTTACATTTTCCTTAATTATCATACAGTCCACATTTGGTACGCTTCAGGTAGGGATCGATCTTGCGCTACCTTTTTTATTGAAAAATGCTTATAAAAAATCGGTACAGAACTCGTTCATAAAACAAACCCTATTTTATGTAAAATAGCGCATTTTATAAACTTTATTAAAACAATATTCGTGGCTTATTTGATTTTTATAAAATAGAGTTGTAGGTACTTAACATAAAAAGGTATGTTACAGCCATTTCTCTCCAATTCATGCAAGTTGATAGAAAAACTTGTGGCAAAACAGAGATTACTTGCGAACAAACAACCTAAAGTCAATCCTGGCCTCGTACCTGTCTCACTTTTTATCTACGAAGATGACAAATGGCATTTTTTTATTATTTCCCCCTAGAATTCTCCCAGATAACGGGTTGTGACAACAAAAGGGGGTCGCCAGGGTTTCGCACTTGAAATTTCCGCCGAAAATTTTACCAAACATGAAACATCTCGCATTAACAATCTAAGATAGTAAGAAGGAGTAGGAATGAAGATAAATAATAAGAAACTTGTTTCATAAAACCTTAGATGGATAGTAGCTGTTATCAAGGCCGTGATTAAGTTATTTCCTGTGAAGTATTAAAAGTCTAAAAATCAATCACAAACCTTAAAGAAGCCGGCTTCGACCAACGCTGCGTAGAGCCCGTAGAGTCTTTTAGCCGCCGCCACGTCCGCCACCGCTAAGTAAATGTCTAGACACCCGCGAAGAATATGCGATCCGTAATGTTATGTACATTATTTATACTATTACGCCACACTATACACATTAAGTAATTCATTTTTACAATACTTTAAACATTAATCCACATTAAAGTCCAACCGTGCACCTACAGTTTTAAATATAATTGACAGCCGCCTTATACTTCTTTTTCTGTGCTGCCACGATGCGCGGGCATGAACTAAGCACCAGTCAGCCACCGAAAGCCAAAAACTTGAAAATTGAAAACTGAAACACTCTTCTGTCAATTTTTTCTATGAAGTAAAGAAACAAAAAAAAAGAGAGAAATCCATTTAAAAAAGTCTGCTCATATTTCTGCCATGTAAGTACAATATATGCTTTTGGTATGTTCCGCATAAACATAAAGATGTTTTAGGTGTATTAATATAGCAATATAATGGTCCGTTAGCAAAGTAATTGGCAGCAGACGCAAGTTTCACAAAAATGTAGGCGTTATTCACGCTTTTTTCTCAACTTCTTAATACCTTTTATGGACCGAAATAGCTTTTCGTTATTGCTCGTTTTTCACTTCCGAGGGATAATTTTAGTATTGTTTACAAATTCAAAATTTACTCATTCCTTGGTACCTAATTATTTTTAGCTGCGATAAAATGTAATAAATGTTTGAACCATAGGCATAGAATGATGTCTGTGCATAGAATACATTATTACCTACTGCAGCGTTACGCTGCCGTCATAAGACCTTTTTATTTATTTATTTTTAAAAGGGCCTGGCTGGTACAGCTGAATTAGTTTTTTTTTCTTATTTATTGATTTTGACGTTTAGGGTCATTATCACGGGATCTGTAGCAGAGAAATTACAAGCATGAATAAAAAGTTGCTATCAAGTATCAACTTAAGTCTATATAACGCAAAATTTCAAGATTCGGGGTTAGTATACATTTTTCTAATGTAGGTATATAGTACAACAGGTTAAGGGAACAACCGTAAACATAAAAAAAAACTCCATTGAGATCAACAATTTTATTTAAAAGTGAGTAGGTATTTTTATTACGTATTTCACTTCAAATAAATTTAATTTGTTACGTTTTTGTCTTTTTGATTTTTTTTAAGTCAATCTTTTTCTTTTCTTTCCTTGCGTATGGTTACCACTGGATACGTATCAATTCAATTCTTTTTCTGGAAACCTTAAAAACGAACAGTAGGTTTACGTGGACAGTTTAAAAGCACAACAACGCCTCTACTTTTTTTATTCTAATTTCATTATTTAGAAGATTGAAAAAGGCCATTTTCCGGGTAAGAATATTACATATTTTTTCATTTTTGTTCAGTTTTATTCCTTACAAATTTTCGTATAGCTTTTGGTACCCTTATTTATTCCGTACATGGTGCCATAAAGTTGTTGATTTAAAATTAAATAAATTATCTTTTTATTATGTCCTTTGCATAGTACGTTGAAACCCAAGAGGTTAATGAATATTTTTATCATAGTAGCTAAGTCTTGTTGTTCAGCTTTATTGTTTTTGTTATACCTACTTAATATAATTTATGCCACGTGCATAAATTTGCAGAACATAGTTGCTTGAAAAAGTTTTTGTTACTTTCTTTATTAAATTTATAGGGTTTTTTCTTTCTCTGCAGTATAATTAACTACGTTGCTGAAATAAAGGAGATGGATTGAAAATTTTTACAGCTGTAATGTTTACTCGTTTCAAAGAAAGAGCAGCATGGCTTGAGCATAACTCCTTTCAATTAAGAGTATCGCTGGGTTACCTGGCCCACAGCATGTCAGGAAATTGGTCTCGTCTATCTATCTCGTACTGACATATATGCGTATTATATCTCTCTTTCTCTTGCGATGTCGATTATATTACGAATCTTTGGTTTAAATACTATAATGAATAAAGGCTATATAGTCTTAATCTAATCCAAAGGGCACGATGCACCATAACATCCAAAACACGGAGTCTGATGGAATGGAATTACTGCTGCTGAGTTTTCACCGAATGGATTATCATTAATAAAACTAATAAGATGGGCTCCTAATTATCCAACCTGATTACATCTCCGTCGAAAACAATGACCTTCACCAAACTCTAAGACGGAATAAAACAAATGCGTCGCCGGCAAGTATTCTATGAAAGCTTGTTGGGATTTAAATGACCGCCCATCACAACGGCTCGAAAATTTGACAGTTAAGTACATTGAGCTACTGAAAACTGAGCATACAGGTGCCAATAACGTGGTATAAAAAAATCAACGGGTAGCACTCTGGGTGTGCAGGCAGAAGTGAAAACTACAAATCCACACTCGCGCAAGAATAAAAAAAACTTTTTCTACACGAGATTTTGAACTGGTCACCTGAGAGAACGCACTGTTATTCCACACATTAGGCCAAACGCACATACGTTAAAGCGACGAAATCAATGTACACTTCAAAAATCGAACGACTATAGCTTTATTCGTATTTCAAAATAAGCTCTTAGAGGATTCTGATGTCCTGGTACTTAAACACTCCCTCCGTCTTACGCCTGACGCGAGTTTTTATCAATCCCAAAAAGTGCTCGCCTCTAAAGGAGATTTCACTTCAAAAATAAAAATAAGTCTATAGCACAAACACAAGCGAAACCCTACAAAAGCATTACTGTATTACTGGCTGTTGTTGCCTGCAGTTCAGTCTGTAAATAATGTGATCATCGCTATGGCGCCGGAACTATGCCGTTTCCCGGTATAAAAACATCTCGTGTTTTAATCAGGTTACCTATAAATACTACTTGTGTGCCGAATTTCACAAAAAACCATCTAGCCGTTTTAGCGTAAACTAGTAAGAAAATATACACCCAACAATTATTCACAAACCTTCCCTTCTATGTGTGTGTGTGTGTGTGTGTGTGTGTGTGTGTAGCTATAGAAGGATATAGTTAAGTAGGATGTCAGTATTAACCAGCATTAGATCAATCAATTCATACCTAAGTTATTAAAGCTACTTATCTTATATAATTTTTGCCCCTTGATATAATTTTTGACTTCTTTAATCTGATCGGTTACTTCATTTGTACGTGAAGAAAGAGTACCTATCTAACAAACACTTCATTGCAATTACGATGTTAGTAATGCTTCGGTGTGATAAGTGTTCGGTTTAAAGTTAAATGAGATCGGTGTTAATGTAATGGAGGGCCCTCCAGTAATTGATTCTGAAATAATCCGGTTTGCGATAAAATCCGTGTTTTAATCCTTAACTTGCCACTGTAATAATTTGTTTTTGCCTCGTTGACCTTCACGCTCCCGTCGAATAAACCATCATAAAGTACAAGATACAAAATGTCTAATACTTCTGTAACTTTCTGTTTACGGAAAACATTTTTCTTGTTAACTGCACTTGGACTAATTGTATACAGTATACTAAACTTCGAGTCAATCCGACCAACCGCAACCGTCGTAGAATTCACTCGGACTGCGGAGATCCTGGCAAGACCACCAGAGTTTCACTAGATTATTGTATTTTTTTTTTTTTTTTTGTCACCGAACTTGACATAGGTATGGCAAAATTTACGTCCGATCATTGAAAATAGAGGAGGGAGGGGTCAAATTCGACCCGCAAATCAGAAAATATACAAAATGTACTTAACAAACATTGTAATTAAGTTAAATAAAAGCTCTTATACCTGTAAGTAGAATGGACAAGACAAAAAATCACATGTCAAGATTTTTGTTGATGACAACTGGAGTCTTGAAACAATGATCTTTTTAATAACTTACAAGATTATTGTATCATGCAAATGTTAAAACTTAAATGCCTACTCTATTTATAATAACAGCATCAAAGTCTTATTAATAAAAAGCTGGTTCTTATGAACGTTGCCTTATTAAAAATTCTATCAGGGATGACCAATAATGCAGCAAAGCAGCTTAAGTGTTCGAGGCACGGTGCATTGATGAAATCCGCCGATGAATTAATTATTAGTAAGATCTTGACATTACTCGTGATACGCAGTCTTTAAAAATTGAATTAAACTAAAAAATTCATTTTAGATACTTGGTACTTGCATTGTCATCCGTCCTACATTTATATTTATGCCCTTAATAAGGCCTTACATCATGCTGAGTAGTGTGGTCCTTGGACCCGATTTTTTAAAGCACATCACTCGAAGAACACATCGTTTGAAAGTGACACAAATCTCTATTCTAATTCAAACTATAGCTAAATTGTCTTTCTTTTCTTATCGATTCGTACTTATTTTAAGTTCTGCACAATTTTTAACCCCTTTTCAAATGATACTTTCATAAATCGTGCGCCTGGAAGTTGTGATAACAGCCTTACCTTAACGCGCTAATACAGAGTAAATCTTCCGTACTAATCCAACCGGTACTAATCAGGGCAGGAAGAGCTAACGATTTACCTTCCCAGATGCTGATTACCTCAAATAATTAATTATTGAACATTCGTGATAGGGGTGGTTCATACAAATTATTGTCAGTGCTAAAAGTTTTCTTGGTTTGAAATTTCTATAAGAGCGTACCTAATTAATACAATTTAGTATGAAATCTATAAGCGGAAATAGGCTACATTTTAAACCGGTTTTTTTATTTCAATTTTTGCTAATTGTTTTGAGCCAAGTCAATTTGGAAACGAAGCTGTTTACTTTGACTGGTTTACCAAGGCACAACCAAAGTATTAAGTCTAGACAGTTGAAATTCGGACTCAAATTTTCTTTTATAGCATAAAATAATATGCATATTAAAAAGGGATTTTTTTGAAAATTCTACGAGATAAAAAAATAGTATATTCTTATTTCCTTCCAGAGAACAAAGCTTGTTATATGTACACGGTAAAGTATACTTTACATATTAAATTTGTATGGCACGCGTCTTAAACAGTGTTAAACGGTAGGTATTAGCAGTAAAATTGCTGATAGCTAATAGAAGACTCAGCAGTTTAATTAGCTTCCATTGTTTAAATATCTGGGGGCACGCCAGTGCTCCGCCAAGACGAAAAAAAAGAAGGCGGGGCACTAACCTACCTTTTCACGAACCGTTTCGCCGTATTTTCAAACTCTTCGTCCCAGTTGACACTAGAGAGCCCAAATTCACAGCATAAGATAACATTTTTGTACATAACTTTTCTTAAATGGACTTTGCGTACCTATTTAGTAGGCTTTTTCAAATATAATATCGTTTTGTTCGCAAACTTTATTTATTTATTTATTTATCTTATTTATTCAGAAACAATATACATTGTGTTTACACAACTGTACATTTTCTTATAGTATTTGTGCGAAATCTTTATTATTACCTACTCAAGAGGATTGCTAAATTCTGTCTTAACCATAATTAAGCAACGTCGAGCTCCCAGGACGAAATGTGTACCTTATCATTATAAATGCGCTAATTAATTCAAAATCATATTAGCAGAAAATACGTCTGAGTAAAGTTGTATTTTATACTAAACGGTACAGTCTTTATTAAAAACATGTTTAATATTGTTTGTATATAAGAAACTTAAAGCTTCACACATTCCCAGACCCAAGGCATTCTATCCCGTGCATCGATAGTGAGAAGACCACCGTGTAACTATTTGTAAGTCATCTATATTTTTATATACCTTTGAGTTAAACTGGCGTAAATGCCAAAATGCGTCTTGCCAGGACAGCCAAAAATCAATTTTTGAAACAGTGTTAAAACATTGTAGGACAACATTCACAGAGTACTCTTTATTTTATATAACACTAGTTTTATAAAACATTAATGTCTAACTCGTGGCTTCTAACTAAAACCATTAATCAATAGGAAAACCTTGACAATGGTTTATTACGCTTACATACAAGCTAACTTAAACTATGCAGTTACAGTGTGGGGTAACGTGGCTGGAATTCAGAGTGTACTTAAGCTGCAAAAGAGAGCAATCAGAATTATGAATAACTTACGCAACTATGAATCTGCTAGACCTTACGTCCAGAAAGATCGAATAATGACTGTTGTCTCACTATTCATATAATATAACAGTCTGTTGGAAATTCATAAGGACAAGGAGAATATGAAAAAGAGGAAGGATGTTCACAAATATAACACAAGAAACAAAGACAAATTGTGCGTCCCAAAAGTCAGATTGGCAAGATACTACAAACAAGGCATACCCATTAGGATAATTATGTACAATATATGCTGCCACTGGCCCTAACACGATTGCCATTAATAGACTTTCAAAGAAAAATTAAAGCATTCTTGCAGGAAAACGCCTTCTACTCAATTAATGAGTTTATAGATTGTGTTAAACTTCCCGCCTATAAAAATACTTTATGTGATATTGTTCTGTAATAGATTGCTATTTAGGTTACTATTGCTATTTTGTAATTATAATTATTTCGTAGTCATGATATTAAGACTCAATAATGTACTTAGTTATAATGACGTGCTAAAATGTAATGTTGATTACTTGGCTAATAAATAATCTGAATCTGAATCTTCCAGTAAATATAATTTTTTCATCAATAACTTTGATTAAAATAAAAATTGTTACTCGAAGAAAATTTTAATTCAAATATATTTCTGGGGTCCGAGACTTGTTTAATAACAAAAATAATAAAAAAAATATTAATATTTTCTCTTAATTATTAAAACGTTTCTTAAATTGATCAAAATATGTATCTGTCTATAGAGTCAACCGCAAAAGTAGCTGAAAACTTTAGCATTAGTTACTAACCTTCTATGTCGCAGTGAAAAATTGTACTAAGACAGCTTAACATATCGTGTATCAAATTACTGAGAAGGTCAAGACACCAAAGTTAGATGTATGCAATAGAACATTTTAGTCTGCAAATATCAACTTAACAAATAATAAGAATACGAGCAAACTCGGGATCGCAGCTGGACCGATTAAGTTGAACCATGATGACGTCTACCAGTTTCGGGTGGTAGGGCCTTGTGCTAGGTCCGTCCGGATCGCTACCACCATCTTACTCGCTAATCCTACCGCTAAGCAGCAGCGCTTGCACTGTTGTGTTCCGGTGTGGAGAGTAAGACAGCCGTGGAAATTACGGGCACAAGAGGCATTTCATCTAAGTCCTCTAGGTTGGCAACGCATCTGCAATCCCTCCGGGGTTGCGTGTGTCTATGGGCAGTGGTGATCGCTTACCATCAGGTGACCCGCTTGCTCGTTTGCCTTCCTATTCACATAAAAAAACCAAGGAAAAACGTCAATGAGTTAAGTAATTGTAAGTAAATATAAATCAGAGGTTTTCAGGAGAGCAAAACACGCGATTTTGCAAGTTTAAAGAACAGCTTTATTATGAACACAAAATATTTACCTTGCTACTCCGCTACTTACGTGCAAGATAACCAAGCCTGTGCGAAATATATACGTTTTGCATGCAAGCCCTCCCACCACTACTGCCTCACAAAACGAACACAAATCCCACAAACTTAATTAATCCTATCACCACACAAACACTGAAGCGCGTTTCGATCCCTCTACGGGATCATTCTCAAAGTCAGAGCACAACCGATGCACATGCGAACCAACGTCACCGCGCTTCAGTGTTTGTGAGTTTGTGGGATTTGTGTGCGTTTTGTGTGGCAGTAGTGGTGGGAGGGCTTGCATGCAAAACGTATATATTATTTCGCACAAGCTTGGTTATCTTGCACGTAAGTAGCGGAGTAGCAAGGTAAATATTTTGTGTTCATTGAAATGGACCTCCGCAAAGTAACGCCTGATAAAAAAAACAGCTTCATTATGTTTATTACCTCATGTTTTCGAATAAAATTTATGTATCTATAGTCTGGCAGATAAATCACTGCAGCCAGATGACAATTTCAGTGTCAGTTTTTGGCGAATATTAAATAGTGATGTGACTTAGTGAGTGAATGAAAGAAATGAACGATGTGATGAAATTAATTTGCGTCAATTATGTTGAAATACTTAGAGAATTTTTAAAGCGTATTTTAATAAAATGATTTATTCAATAAGATTTTTTGTATGTTTTCTAGTTAGTAGTAGTGTAAGAGCGCGATTTGGAAATGTGCGGAAGCATGTCAATTCAGTTACCAGTTTTCTACTCATTCCCCATTTTGCCATTAATAAAACAACTTATATTTTTTCTACCTCTGTACTTTATTTAAATTATTTCGAATCAGCGGACCAAGCCTTTAAAGTTTTGAGTTTGGTTGCAGTGCGGAGTGGAAATGGTAAAGTCGTTTTTGTTCATTAATATTATGAACCTTAAACCCCTCAAAAGTATCGCGCTTAATTTAAAATTATACTAAACTAAGAATGTGACATTCATACCAAAAATATTTCGTTCGTTCAATAATCAAATCATTCATTAGGTACGTGAACTTAGTCGAGCACTAGTCAAATAAATGTGGTACTTATATCATTATTTCGTAAAATGTATACTTATACCATTTTCCTACCTATGTCGTGATTTGATGCGCGCACTAGAATCCGATGCACAATCAATGATGAAAGAATTTACTAAGTAATTTAAGACCGTATAGACTTTTTCGGTAGTGTATTGAACTATAGTGAAAATAGAAATTATGCGTGGTGGAATGGCAAATTTTCATAAAATATTTCTTTTTTAATTTCTATGACTGGAAAAAAATGCAAATTTCTTCTAAATCGTAGGTTTAGAAAAAAATATTAATATTTCTTTTTTTTTTCAGATCAGAGGGAGATCAGAAAAAACAATGATTTTGAAAATCATTATGGTCATTGCATTATTGACGTTGAGTACCACGCTTGCTCACCCAATAAAGGATGGCCATGGTTTGGAAGTTAACAAAAGCCAGAGTGGAAAAATACCACGTTTTTGCTTATTTTGTGGTGTATCTTGTCCAAATGACAAACGAGCCTTTTACATTAAAGGAAAAATGTTTTGCAAGTAAATGAATATTAATGAAGAAGTACTATAGGTACCCAATATTTTTGTGTCTTCCTGAATGAAATATTTTGTATAAAAGATTTTTCACGATCAGATTCGTCTTTTTGTCTAACCTAGTTATGTTTTGTCAGCTTCTATGCCTTCCGTTGTGAAGCAACAGTGTACTCTATTGTGAGATTCGGTGAGGTGTAGCTGGTGGCTGTTTTGGGGTAAACAATATCCAAAGAAACGAATATAGAGACGATGACTGGGTAAAAAGAAGAAAATTACATTTAATCCGTCAGATTATCAAAAAATATTGAAAAAGTATTTTTCTTTCTTCAATCAAACAAAAAATGAAAACGATAAAGCGCATCAAAGTTCTGGAGAGGGGCTTCGTAACTTGACTTCTAATCAAAAATATACAAGACGTGACGTCATGCGACATTTCAACTCGTCTCCGTAATGTTTTGATTAGGTACCTACGTGAAAAAATAAAATGTACGTGACCAATACTTACCTGACAGACAAAGAAAAAAATAATCTTCATCCCCTTTTGAAAAATTAAATGAAAAAATGAAATAAAATTTATTTTTGGTAACAGGCATTACAAGTCAATAATTATTCAATCCATTCTGCGAGTGGCAGATCAAAAAACTCACTGAATATTTGTATTGTATTGATAAACAAGAATTCACTCTCACGTCTCGCCCATTTTCCGGAAGCACATTGTTAGTACCTATTGTATTTTTTTATATTCAAGTTACGTGAAAGAACTTGATAAACTGCATCAGCTTTAAAATATGAAAATAGATGCAGTAGGCTTATTGTCTAACTCGCTCGCAATCGCCATCGTGTTCATTTTGACAGTTCATGTATGGGCTGACAATTGGCATCGGAATCAGCTAGCTGTCACATTCATACAAGAAGTGTCAAAATGAACACGATGGCGATTGCGATCGAGTTAGACAATAAGCCTACGGATTATTAGTCTCTGAGTATATTATGAAGACGTATAAATATTTATGAAGAAACAAGCACATCAACACAGAGTGCACCTTTTTGCGAATGAAGTATTTTTTCTCATTGTTTAGCATATTTCACTGCATTTTTATGAGATAGCCTTAACTCATTTCAAACGCTTTCTTGATGAGTTACAAAAAATACCAAAAAAGAAAACTGTTCATCAAAGCCGAAAGTAGTGTCAATCCTAGTAGGTTATCTTCAATCAACTTTAATTGGCATAGGGTATTCTAACATAAGGACAGTATAATCAATGGTTACTGGTTCTTGTCATTCTGGGGATATAAGTATTCTAGGTTAGAATGTAAGTAAATACATTTTCTATGCTGTTTTGTGTACTTACCTACTCTTTAGTTTTACTGAAAAAAAATATAATGTCAATTTTTTATTGCTTTTTTAGGAATTCATAATTATACTGCTATTATAATTTGCCGACGAACTATTTACAGGAAACCATTTACGCAACCCCTCTTCGGCTTTAGGGTTTGGTATACATAAGGTCCTGTGTAAGTCTTGCTTTAAAAAGCGGGTATCACTTCCCTCTTCCCCCAAACGACTTCATTAAATAGTCTCCCACAGCTTAAAGTTGCATCCCGAAATACCTACCGTCGTTTAGCATTGCAATCATCGTTCGAACGGGAAAAAGTACCCTTAGTTAGATGCAAATCCCCCATAAATTGCGGGGGCGGCGACGGATTCGGGACATTAATTTGTGGGAAATCGCTTGGAAAATGGAAATTTTGTGCAGCCTCTGGCAACACCGGTAACATATATTTTGCACGTGGTTCGATCGAGGGCGCAACCCGCGCAATCGAAAATCACACGTGTTCTTATGGGGGAAGGGCGTGAGACTTTGTTTGTTGTTAGTTTGCCAACTGTAAGATGTTGTATAAAACGTGATGCTTGCCGGAGACGTGATGAGAATATTATTACTTTTTAATGAGGATCAAGGTTTATTATTAATAAGATGAGCACGTCATTTTTGTAAAGAAAATTAGTGCCTTGAACTTTGTTTAAGGCAAAAGTACACGCTAATACAAAGTTATGCCAAAGGTTGAAAAGGAACTGTATTCTAAGGGCCTGTTTCACCACTCTCTGTTAAGTTTCCGTTATCTTAAGTATCTATGATTCCGTCTCTATTTATTACTACAAAACTGACAGAGACTACATCATAGATAACTGACGTTTCACCATCTCCAAGCTACTTCCATACCGGTCCGGGAACAAAGAAATAACATAGGATGTACCAGTTGCTCCTCTGCCCGCGCTGATGCTAAAAGCCCATCGAGGGATTTTGCGAAAATCTTATGAATCATGTTATAATAAACGATGCGGCTAGCAACACATCACTTTGATTCCCCATTCCACCTATGCCCACAATCATGTCAAACATAGCCTTTAGCACACGGCGGCCACGACGTACAAAATCCGCGTTCTGAAATGAACACAGGCACGACGTCGTCTGTACACGCGTCAATGTGTGCGTAAGATACACAGGGCTGTCTATCGCAAAAACCTAGTGCTATAAGTACTACCAATGACAGAAATATACTAAAGATATGGCTTAGATGTGTGCAAAAAAATGTACTTAATCGTTATCTATTTATTTAAACTTACTTAAAATGTGTCTGTCTGTGTATTTAAGCATTATTATTTTCAATTACAATAGATGTACGACAACAAACTTAAGCGAATGATTCTGTAGTTATTTCATGTATTAATCGCGATAATTTCAGAAAGAATTAATTTTCTAATGTTTTAAAAAATTAAGTAGGTAGGATAGGTTCCCGAACTTGTGACGGGCGGCCGACATACATCGCGTTGCGAGCCCTACTAGTTGCCAGCAGCTTTCCGGCAGACTGCGCTTGAGGGGTGGGGTAACTCGAATAGGTGCGGGGCGGAGCGTGGCCATTCTGTACGTTAGTACTATTATATATTCTGTGCCTTTAGATCCGGTTACCTTACATGCCTATAGGTTCTGTTTACCCCGTAAGAGATGAAGTGATTTGATTTGTGTGTATCTCCAAGCCAAATTAATTCCATAAAACTGCAAGCTTTTCCTTCTGCACAAAATACTAGTCACAACATTTCCAGCGCTCAAAATTCACAGTCAACTGGGCCTGATTGACGCCTGATGCCCACCCTTGCCCAGTCACGCGTACCCGGCCAGTGTAATCGGTTCAGGCGGCTTATCAGAGGATTTCGTCCACCGATTATACGCGTATTAACGGAATTTGAGAGCCACGCGCTGTTTCGTGCGATAAATTTTGGGCTAATCTGCATTTTGGATTCGGCTTTACAATGGTAACTAATTTAGTGTATCAATACTTAACCGCATTGTTTTAAGAGTTCCTTGCCTGAAATGGAACGAAGGAACCTATCTAGGGACACTTCGTCGTCTGTCTTTATATAAAGGAGAAGGAGAAGTCTCTTTCTGACCCTATGTGTTAGATAGAGACATCCGCTTGTAAATTGTAACTTGTAGCTTTATAGGGCCCTGAAATTCAAACATTTTTTCTCAGGAACGCGTGGTGTCGAGTTAAAATAAATATGAAATGCATTAAAACATTAACGTTAAATTGACGTTCATTCATTCTTTTGCTGTTTGCCTGTGGGATACCGAATTTAAGCGTGCCACCGTAGAGGGAGAGATTTTCCGGTTAACGTCTAACGCACCGAACTTGTAGTGGAGGAAGAAAACAATACATGTAACGGGAAAACCTTAACCCTACAGTGCGTGACTTTTTTTTGAGAAATAAAATTATATGTTGTAAGTACTGGTATTTGCTCCTAGTGAAAAATAATAAAAAAGATAAACAACCCATAGTTTCGAAAAAAAAATGTTTTTTTATTTGTGTTCCCGATGAGGAACTCCATGCATTGAGGAATAATTTAAAACATGGCATACAGTTACAAAAAATACGGCAGTTTTATGTTTTTACATCGTGTGTTTTGTGCTAAATGTGAAATTAACGGCAATAATTATTATCTTTGTTTTAGTATAGCTAAACCCTGCATTTTCGACAACCCACGAAAGTTTTTCTTCGACATCAAGAAGTCTTTTGTTACCTTCAGAGAAATGGCCTATTCTATATATCCTGATATACTGAAGAGGAAGAATCACCACATATGCCTTTTTTATGTTCAGCTACAAAATTTTCAGTTCTAGTGATTGGTTGACCAGACTTCTTGATCATAATGAGCCACACAAACACAATTATTTGGCCCAACCTTACTTAAGCTGTCAAAATTTTTGCAGTGTTGGTTCTAATAGTTTCAGTTCTCCAACTCTTCGTTGAACTAGATGCCAATTCTAACATTTTAACACCTAATTTGGATGTACGGAGTTGTGCATTGGTTAAAAAGATGTCGTACGGCAGGGCCAGGTAAACAGTTTACTTGAGCCATTATGATCGACTTTTCTCTGAATCACTAGATTCTTCAGAGACCCGATTGATTGCTATCCGCAATACTTATGTCAATGTTAAAATAACTATCATCTTCGCTTCCAGATGGTAGTGATCAAAAATTTTCTATATCTGTATCTCGTAAGGGTTTTTGTCACATCATCCAATAACAACTTATACCTACCTAATATTTAATGTGATAAAGTTCCACAAAACCAAAAAAAACTTTCCTACAGCTAAGGCGAAATTGAAACTTATGCCGACGACATAAAGACTCAGATGAGTGCAAAAGTTCTTCTCTGGATTTGCATTAGTGACATGAACGTCAATGCATGGAGTACCGTATTGGGAACGTTTGAATAATGCTACTCGACATTATCTAAATATCTCAATACTGTAAAACTAAATTTATTCCTCTATTTAGCACAGGTTTTCCAGTCACATAGTAATTTTTTCTAGCTATTTTACTCTAAAGTTATTTTTTTATCGCATCTTGAAAGTTGTCTAAACTGGTTTTACCACAGACTATCGAAATTTGATCGATCGCTGGATGTCATGTGCAATTAATGCTACCTAGCGGCCACACGCTGAACTATGTAGTAGCCTGGTATGTTAAGTACCCTCAAAAGTGCAACAGATGGCGCTGCCTTCCTGACTTTAGACACAATTTGCAAATATTTTGTTTGTTCCTAATGCGGAACTGTACGCGCTGTAGGGTTAACGCTATTTGGAATATTTAGCTAGTTTCGTAGTTAATACTTGCCTGAGTTTCTTAGAAATCATTTTGACTAACGGTACTTTTCCCTTTTAAGTTAGCTATTTCGAGTCTCTATACCTACATAAAACTTTAAATCAATTCTACCCTTGAAAATTGTTCAAAATTCAATGTCAAAGTCGAATCAAATCAATACTAAACTTTAGAAACATTTATAAAATATAACATTTCTTTAGATACAAAGTAAAGATATTATTATGATCAAACTAGCAAAACAGCTGAATGAAATAAGAACCAACCTTATCTCACTGATCAAAATACGATTATTTTGCTGCAAGCTTACGGTTGAAAATTAGCGGTTAAAAAGTAACAGTTGAATATAGATCATAATCTAAAATAATACAATGAAGTAATCACGCATATTTTTTATTTGGTATTTTAGGTCTGAGCTCTAGGTCTAGTTCAATCAATACATTAATTGACAGTTAAAAGTACTTACAACGAAGGGTATAAAAATAAAATGTAAAAATCACTATCTACATCTAAAATAACACGGACTTTGTTTAATTTCTCTTCACAGATTCACAATCAAGTAAATCAAACATGGCATAAATGCAGATGGCAGTAAAGTTGTGCCGGTAGTGAATGTATAATTAAATCCAAGCCAGTTTATTGTTTTTAAATCCATAATGATGACTGACGCATGTGTCATGCTTTGCCGACTAAGCAAAGGCTGTGCAAAATAGAGCGGAGTAAAGACATGCCGAATCGACTATACTTCATTTAATTTAGGATGAGAAACCACAACAACATTATAATGCGGCTCGTGAACTGTAATCTCTTTACAATTTGTACTAGAGTAACAATTGACTACACGCAAATAAAGTAACATTAAACTATTTTTTCACACCACCTGCTCGACAATCGCTAATTATATAGCATGTAAACCTTACTCAAAGTAACTCATTATAGCCCTTGGCTCTAGCCGGGTAGTAATATTGTACTGAATTTCATTATAACCCGCCGGTTAGTAATATGAATCTCACTTCTCTTAGTTCTTATTGTTATACACTTAAAGTCTAATTTCGTAAAAATCGCACGGCTCCGAAAATCGAGATGGCCATGCCACCAGCCGCAGCGCCACCATCACGACGACCACCACCACCGAAACAAATTTCAAATAAAACAAAAGCCGCGAGCCTTTGCTGACGCTGTAATTACAGTTAGGTACGCATTAGAACTGCTAAGATAAAATATTACTTATCATTACACAACTGGACCAATGTCTGAAATATTATTTTTTACTTTTAATTCTGTTTTAGTGTTGTTTTAATTAAATTCTTTTTCTAGTTGCCTTGGTTTTTATTGTCTCGCAAAAGGTGAGAAAAGTAGAGTATACTCCTCGGGGATAAAACTGTTTATGTCTAGGGTGCGCTTAAATTCTTTGCTCCTCTCAGGACTCATCTTAGTTCCCTCGCTACGCTCAGGAATTAACTCATAACACCCTCGCTTCGCTCGGGAGTTAAATTTAGTTCTTCGCGGCGCTCAGGATTCAATATCGCGCCCGTGACATAATACAGTGCTTTATCCTCTAGGTGTACAATCTACTATTATTTTGCGGCTGCCAAACTATTGCACTGTACTATTTGTTAGATAAGAAATAGTTGACCAGACGCAATATAATGTTATTGTAGTTTCTCATTCTAAATTAAATGAAGTATAATCACATACAAAATTTAATACCAGCGTCAAGTTGTCGCAGCAGCAGCGGCGAGAGAAAGAGATGTCGAAAGGAATAGACAATGCATTTTAGAGTGCCCACAATAGATATCGCTATCTGAAAGCTCCTTGTCATACCTACGTCAGTTATGTATATATGTCTCTACTATACTCGGACTCTTATTAATCGGTATGTAGACACAATATACAGTAAATCGGTCAATCAGTTCTCGTTAATGCAGAAGTGAAAGTATTAAATTGTTATGATGAAATCATAACCAAGTCCCAAAAACGGTGTTTAAAGTCTGTTTTATTTGTATTGTAAATATATGTTTTAGCTAATAAATAAGGCCAATTAATGAAAAATTAATACGTGTTAAGACAATATTCTCATTTTCAACAAACCAACAATTACAAGTGTCATTAGGATGAATAAAAAGCCGTAAACGAGACTAGATAAAACGTGATCCATATGGAATTCAATGAACGAATGTTAAACTGTCTTTAGTCATTATCGTTTAGTATTTTTCTTCAAACACCTTGCTACAATTTTCCGTTTTACAGACAACAATGCATGGATTATCTAATTCGTATTGCTAATTACTTATAAACTGTTAATGTATCTACCTATAGTTATCCAAATAGTTACTATCAGTCTGATGCCAACAACATACACTACCTAATTACTGTATGTACATTTTACTATTTTAACATTAAGAAATATGTGAACTTATTTGATATCTATTTGTTACAAGTCATTTAGGGTGGGATAATTGAAGGACACCGGTTAAATAGGTAATTAATGATGACCTTTGCTGCTGTTATACACTCCGCGGCATATTTAGCGGCACACAAAAAATTGTAGGTAGGTAACTATTTTTTTTTCTGGTCAAGCATTAAGTATGCATTTTGCTAGCTTTTTTTGTGTTCCGTTAAATATGCCGCAGAGTATGGATTAAAATTTTATCATAAATTTAATATTTCGAAAAATACCGTGAACTACAAGGTAACTGCAAAAGTTTTGCCAACATTTTAAATAACAATTTTAAGTGCAATTTGAGAAAGAGCACACATCGCGGAATTTCTGTAGCAACTTATTTATGTTTGAATGCACCAACATAAACTTATGAAAAGATGGGATATTTTCTGAGAAAATTTGGCCTCATGCCTTCTCTACGCTCTCCTTTTATTTCAACGAAAAAATATTGTTTCGGAGTCAGGACTTAGATTCATAGGCTTTTGAAGTTACCTAGTTTGTGGATTCTTATTCCAAATTCGGTCATTATAAACGTATTATCATAAATATATATATTTTAAGTACCTATTATTGTGATTGTGGAAAAC
Source organism: Pandemis heparana (assembly GCA_963854515.1). Taxonomy (NCBI): domain Eukaryota; kingdom Metazoa; phylum Arthropoda; class Insecta; order Lepidoptera; family Tortricidae; genus Pandemis; species Pandemis heparana. Next base: position 7,581,856 of record OY978010.1, read on the forward strand.
AAACATTGAAGTCATTTTACTGTTCCAAAATTATTTTTTAAAAAGTGTGTACCTGTTTTTTGTTTTACTTTTTCTCTTTGATTGAACATATCTTTGGTAAGTATATATTTTGTTAGTTACTAAACTTTTTTTGGTAAATAGTAAACTTAACTGTTAATTATATTTAATAAATTTTGCAAAACGTATTAACAATTTTTCAAAGTATAGCTAAAAAAGCAAGAGGAATATTACGTCAAGTTGACTTTTCTTCATTAAGTACCTATGTAAAATTATCAGACAGTCTGTTACAATTATTCTGTAATTATTTCATAGGAACCGCTACCAGAACAAACAGTTTAATGATAAAAATGAGCATAGAAGAGTGTTATTCAAATGTTTATTGCTTTCCTCCCGAAGGCTAAAATGTCATTCCATGTCCTTCCCATTTTAAATTTTTGTATGAAATTACGAGTTATGACTTTGCTACACCGGTAACTAATGCAAAATACTTGTTAGCTGGACAAAGGATTGGAACCCATACAGACAACATTGCGCACAATTAAGCTTGTTTCGCATAACGTGTCTAGATATAATCATTTTAGTTTCCGAGATGATCAGCGTTATATATCACGACTCGAAATCGAATTTATTCTCGCTGTTTCAATTATTTTTACGTCTAAATTCAAGTTATTTTTATTAAGTATCTAGCCTAATGTTTTCATAACATTTAGAATCTCTAATTCCAATTCAAATAGCACTCATTGCACGACATTATCCAACATTATAGTTACTTAGGTCGATTTATACATTAGTTATTTCATAACATTGGGTTACGTATCAGCTATTATACCAATTAATTTGTTACTACGCAGAAACATTTTGTAGGCACATACGGGATTAAAAAACAATTCTTACACAATTTCAACATCCCTTTAAACTTTAACCTATCTATTTTAACTTCACTGTCAAAACGTGGTGATTATATCACTATTTACAGCATTACAAACTACTATATTAAACTTTAATATTGTTACTATTTAATAATCGGTTAGAACCCTGATGTTTTTCCATTCGTTAGTTTTATGATTTTGCAGATGCTCTCTTGAGGAAGCTTTTATGCCAACACTTTTAGTTACATACATCTAATCTTAATATTAGCACTAAGTTGTATTATTATTACCATTGTTTTTCAAACTATGTTGTCCAAGGTCTTTCGTGTAATTTCACTAAAGCCGGGTTATACACTAAATGGTCTTAGTCACAATACTACTGTCACTCGGACTGGAGCCACCATCCAGCCTTTGATTTTTGAGGTCCTGTAATCAAAAATAGTCTTTGAAAAAACATTTCCTGGAACAGTTTCCCTCGGATTTAAAGAAACCGATTTGCAAAACGCAATTTATGATGTAGATACTTAAAAAAAACTTGATTTATTGACACCAATTGACCTTCCCAGACTAACTTTTCAAAACTTGTATACTACTACCTACCCACAGTACCCATACTAGGCAACGAAAAAGCATAAAGGTTACTTGAACATTTAAAAAACATGTATTTTAAGAAAATGGTATTAAAATATTATATAATAGAACCTGAGTGTGTTAAATTAGTTTCTTGGAATTTATAAAATCCTTCTTGTGATTATTTATTAGTAGTAAGTATAGAAATATTGCTTAACTAATCCATCATAATCATAAATGATTTTTTTCCCATATATATCCATTACACTAAGGCGTGCAGTGGCGGGTCACCATCACCAGGGTACGCAGGCCATACATTATGGTCCACCACCCTTCCGCTGCCTACCGCTGCCAACTCTGGCGCCACCCCACTGCACCATACAGGGTTTAGAAAACTTACCCTGGAAGAAGCGAGGCGTTGTACGATAATCTCGAGCCGGTCACCAGCCGCTGCTATAAGAGGGACTGTTAGACAACAGTCGTAATCAACTGTTCTCGTACCATTGACCTGGAAGTTCAAACAGTGTAGGTTAAGTAATCTATATCAAATTCCATATTATTATTATTTTATAAAATATATGACGTAACATAATTATTTGATCGAACAAGGAGGCGTTGATGTCAATATGCCAGAGGGAGAATCAAGAATAAACTTGTAATAAGAAGGAGCTTTGATGGCGCTTAAGGTACAATTGATTTCCAAATGTTCGAGTCCCTTTTGTCGTTAATGCTAGTGGTTTAGACGGTTTGTTGTAGTCAGGATACCACGTATAAGAATACATTGTAATATCGATAGAACAGTACACACAACGTTAAAACATAGACACGACATTAGATAATTGTATTGAAAATTATTGCTAAGCTAAATTCTCATAATAAAATGAATTGCTACTACAGAAGAAAAGTCCATCATACCTGTAAAATCCTGTCAAAAGGTCTTAATAGTCCCACTATGTCAGCTGGCCCTCCTTTTCTAATACGATTTATGTACACTCCTCGCTCATACAAGCCGTCGGAGACAGAAAAACCGTAGTCATCATAAATAGCGTCTTTGTACAAAATTACGTGATGGATGGAGCCACGAGCTGGAGACAGGGTCTCGCTGCTGTAGAGGCCTGGAAGGAATTAAAATGGATTACAAAAATACGCTTTTTTTTCTTCTATACCTACCTAAGCGAGCGTAGGTTGAAAACACTATGACGTAGGTATCTGATAATGCTAAACAAGGTGGAAGCGTAAAATCATAACCTACAACATTAAAATTTTCGAAACATTTGGTAGCGGTTAAACTAATCAATTAATTTATATAAAAAAAACAAAGTATTCAAAGTTTCAAAATATGGGTGTTTGTTTTGACAAACTCACTTGGGACATCATTTTCATAAACAGGGCTTGTAGAAAACTGGAAACTGGTTCCTGGTACACTAGGTTTAAGTGGAGACTTCTGAGGTGTAGTGACAGTGTAAATGCCATTGTTCAAGTAATCATTGTCCCAATTAGGCCGCCTGCTTTTTGGCGAGACAATCCCATACGGTCCCATTTGGATGTAGTCACATTTACAAGAAGATTTCTCCATATTGTGTAATTGACAGTCCTTCATGTTCGTAGTCAGTATTTCTATTTGCTGGACATCGTCTTCCCGTGTTATGTTTTGTTTATTTTTCAAAGTGTTTTCTGGAATTATGCACGTATTCTCATAATGGAAAGTCTTGAGTGAATTATTTAATGAATAATTTGGTAGAGGTAGATCATTGACGCTGTAAGGTGCAGCTGAGTTGAAGTTTGATGCCATCAGCTTATCTTCGTCTGTTGGTGAATACGGCTGCTTATCTGCTAGTCGGCTTTTGTCTGGAACTGCATATTCTATAACTTCTGAATTCCCTATAACATGAACTAAATTATTACGTGAAGGCTGTTTTGTTAAACACATTTGACTAAAAGTTTGCGTCTCACCACAACTTGCGCTTGTTCTGACTGGTGTGTTTTGATCCCAGGATTCTACAGCACTATCATTAGATAAGCCTGGACTGGATGTCGAATGACTGGAGTCCCTAGCACTCGACTCCGCGCTTTCCATTGATCCTTAACAAAATAAGGAACAATTGACATTTAAATACAGTATTAATTAATAAATATTTTAAATTTATCACGCTTTCTTGCATTATACATGCTTTCTACGGGATTAGACCTTCGACGGCTTATCAAATATATTGGTGATTGAAGAAAATATGTCTAAACTTGAATAATTTCATCTTCTTTTTGATTTTTTCGAGAATACTTAAAATTTTTTAGAAACTCAAAATGGTTAACTCTTAGTCTAAAATAAATAATGCTTACCAGTGACTTTTCTACAAAGCTGTAACTGTACTCGTTGACCACTTTGCTGTAATAACTTAATTGCTTCTGATAATGGTTTATTCAAAACACTTTCACCGTTTATCGTCAGAAGTTCATCTCCGATTGCTAATTTTCCACACTTTTCCGCGACACCACCTGCAATATAACATAAGATTTTTTTTCTTTTTGTAATATTCAAGTAACTTAAGGGTTACTAGGTATTTATATTTTCTATTAACCTTCAACAAGACCACTTAACAATACAGGCTGTGTGACGTCTTCACTTCCGGCTATTGTTAAACCTAAAGGTCCATTTTCTTGCTTTATCAATTCAATCGTAAATACTGCAGTATTTTCATTACTGCCATGACTCCTCTCACTTTCTTTGGCACTGTTATTAGGACTATCAGTGTGGTGGCCAGAGTCATCACCATTATGTACAACTGCCTTTATTTCTATATTGCTGAAACTCTGCAACGCCAGTTTAGCATTATGCTTATGAATGCTAGACCAATCTTCCGTCAGATCGCGCTTTCTTATTTTTAGCGTTATAATATCATCTGGAGAATTTTGGAGTATGTTGAAAGCTGTGTCCTGAAAACATGATTATTATTTCTGTAAGGCATTTTGGGCATAATTTTACTATTACAAAGATATATTATAAAACAAAAACAAGTGCCACTGCTTACCAGAGACAAGTTGTGTAGAGGCTGTCCATTTATAGCTAGGAGCTGGTCTCCAGGAGCCAATGCACCACTGCGGTGGGCCACGGAACCTGGCTTAATATCAGATATAACCATCGGTTCTTCGTTGCTAAGTAACTTCTGTTTACATCCTGCAAAAACAACAATTCAGAAAATATTTTTTTGCATTGGTTGAGTCAGAAATTCGCAATCCCCCACCAGTAAATCAAGCCATAATTCAACGCATAATGATATAATAATCTCTCATTAAAGATAAGCAAAAATACAAGTTACAGAAGGAAATTATTGTCATAATAGAAAAAACCGGTACCTACCAATAATATCATGAGTAAGGCAAGATAAGTAATTGGACTTGTCATCGATACATGTTACGCCTGAATGTCGGATATATTTGTGAGATAGACCAAAATTGAATCCAAGCCAATATCAAAAGCATGCGATTTATTAAGCCGACACTTTGTCGAAGTCCATTATTCCAAACATAAAATTAAATATTCAGACTCAGACATAAAAAATGATTAAACATTGATTTTGGATCTCTACACAGACGCGGTTGAAAATATACAATGGCTTTTATTTGTGCCAAAACAAAATAGTTTTAAAGTGGAATAGCCCAAGTAAAATGTAGTATGTACACCATATTTGATATAAGTACGCATCTTGTACCATCTACGGACTGTGTACTATTTATCCTTGTAACAAATCAGAAGTGTGACCATTTGTTACGTAAGCGATTCTGGTTTGACGTTGACGTGTCTTTCAAATATAATTAATTAATGTATTGATATTGATTTACTCTGTGTAGTGTAGTTAGTAATATTGCTCAGTCTGGTTTCTTAACTGGATCCTGTCACACAGGGACTCCTAGCTCAAGATCCAGAGTCGAAGAATCATTAATTGTATTTTTTATATAATAAACTTTTGCATTTTCATTTTATTTATTTATTTATTTTCTTTATTTTCTTTATTGGGGAAAAAAACAGATACAGACACAATTTAAAAAAATAAACTATTAAGAACATAATGCAGGAAACTTAGCCTATACCCTAAAACAATTCCCACTTAGAGTTTGTGGGTTCATTAAGACATCAACGAATTATTATTATTATTTTTTATTTTCGCTTCGTTGTGTATTTACGTAACACCGCTACGACTTAAAGTCAATATTACTTATAGAGTCATTTTTGGGACAAGTAAGAGTGCAGTTACGTAGAAGGTTCACAACCTTTTAAACAAAGAAGGGAAATTGTGATATTTTTGTTTACACGAGCAATATAATATATCTATTTTTTATACTTAAATTATCGAACGAAGCTTTTATGCTTTAGTTATATTTAATCAAACAAATTTGTGCTCGGATTAAAAATAGTAGACATTATTGCAAAAAAAATGAGCCCGAAAAAATTTTTGCTTTAACACAAAAATGCACAAATAATAATATAACATGCAAACGACAACGAGATCAAAAAAAAAACAAAGTACCTAATTACTTTATTCATTTCTCCACATACCCGTTATAGTGACACCTAATCCTGCTGTGGTTTTAGCCAGTTTGACGTTGAACACCCCACTCGACGCTTCAATTGTATTTGGCATACTGAACTCGACGTTCAAAGTCAGATACTTTGGATTATGGGAGTCGTTCCGCCTTTGCAATATCTCATTTGCGACGTCCAGAGTCAAATTTTCATGTCCATTGATAGACATTACTCTGTCTCTTATTTGTAGGCAGCCAGATCTAAAAATTAAACTTACTGATATACCTAAGTATTTATTGCTATAACGATGCTCTAGTTTTTAGTTTAGGGTTTATTCTTTTTCTTTATTTAAAAATTGTTAACTAGTTAGTGAAAATGTAAAAAAGATTGTTTTATCATAAAATACACTCGTCGTCATAATTAGATTACAAAAACGTTCCAAAGATGGCCGAATATACTATATCGCACTCACAAAATGTCATTGTCATTGTGATGTTCCAGATGTATACCTAACTAATCACAATTTACCTATACGCCCGCAATCATACTAAACGTGGCCTTTAAGTCTTGAGTTGTTGCCTTAGGCCCTGTCTACTTCGTAAGGAATATAGACGTGATTTGTATATAATAATGATTAATGATTAGACAAAGCTTTATTATCTTACGACTGCCGCACTTGCTAATCCTTGAGGTTCGGGACGAATATTGTGAAATTCCATAACTGTTTCAATCGACTTACCTATAAGCCGGCGATTGTACAGCGACATGCGATATCACTAATGCCGTGTTCTCCTCGTGTACTGCCAGTCCGCTGCTTTGGCCTGGCGGGACCTCCAACTGGATGTTCAACGAGTCGGTGCGGCAAACCGCCATGCTCATATAGTTCTGCTGACTGTCTGTTGAGATAAATCATTGAGTAGACTTGAATTCAAACATACTTAAATTTAGGTAACCACATTAGTACCCCTCATTTTGTCATACAACGTCATTTATTTACAACTAACTTCAGTCCGCAACTTTGTCCGGGTAGAATCAGACTTACATTAGGCAGCTACGACCTATGACATGTTTATCGCAATACCGCGGGAACTGTGCAATGTTCCGGGATAAAAAGTAACCTATGTGTTAATCTAAGTTACCAGCTGTCTCCGTTCCAAATTTTATCCATATCCGCGTTTCAGTGTGAAGACGGAACAAAGATACACACTCAACATCGTCACATCCATCCATCCTCACAAACCTTCGCATTTATAATTTACTAGCTGTTGCCAGCGACTTCGTCTGCAAAGAATTCGTTTATCGCTATCCTGCGGGAACTACGCAATTTTCCGGGATAAAAAGTAGCTCTTGTGCTATTCCAGACTTTTCTCTATCTATGTGCCGAATTTCATCCAGATCCGTTGGGCCGTTCTGGCGTGATTGAGTAACAAACAAACATCCATCCATCCATCCATCCATCCATACTTTCGCATTTATAATATTAGTTAGATAGTAGGATATTGATTCATAGAATAATTTTTGTCACTGCAGAAAAATAAATATTATTTTTATAAAGAAGCAACAAAATTAAGTGATCACAGAGGTCATATTACGGACGTTTTATTGGCCGCCATAGCGACGTGAATTGTGGACCATTCTCAAATCCACCCCGTATTTATGCGGTCATAAAGTTAATTAATAACTATCGTTATTTCTGGAACGAGCTAAAATATATGGCTATATTTTATTTTCCAGTACAAAATAAAACGTCGAAGAAAAAACATGAACGCAAAGCATTAATGCGAATCGGGTAGTTTGCAGGCAAGCGATATTTATTTTCAAGAAAGCCGAGACCGGGAGATGGCTGCCATGCTAAGTAATAACGTTAAATTTTATGAAATTGACTACCTTTTGTCGCGAATTTATTTGTGCAAAATAAGTTTAACCTTATTAGTTATCGAAGCATGCTACTAATTTGCAGAGACTTTTAACTCGGGGGTCATATTTTGAGTTCATAATACATTTTTGCACCTCTGCGTGCAACTTTATGATGTAAGTAATTTAACTTATGATGTAAGTAAAGCAGTCTCTCTCTGTCAGCCGACCGGGAAGCTTGTGCGCGCAATCAGTTGTTGTTTAGTTAATGTACCGTCATTGCAGAAATGTAAAAAAAAAAAAAATGTCTTGTGCGTGCAATCTGCAAGTCAACGAGCTTTTGGCGTTTATTCAGAACAAAGGTGATACGTCCGACGACGCAAGTTTGGTGCAGGTGTGTAGTGCCTGGTACTCGGACGAAGAGATCGAAGATGCAAAAACGATGCTATGTGCGGATACTTCCATCGGTAAGATTATCCGGAAAGGTGAAAAGAAGAATGCAAGTAACCTAGTTGACATTATAAAGATAATAAGAGAAACAGATGATGAAAAGACTCCAACATACGTGGCTAAGAATCTGAAGCGTCTACCCCCCATGACGATTGAACATTTTGATGTCCCAAATCTACTGCAAAGTTTGGCGACTCTAAAATCAGATATGATCGTCATGAAAGACAAGTTGAATAGCGAGTTGAAGTCAGTGCACGAAGAAATCTGTAATATTAAGAATAACTCTAATCGGTCGTTATATTCTAATATAGTGGGTAGGCAGCGGCAAATGAGTCATTCACCGTGGCGCGGAGGCCCGCCGCCGTTGCCGCCGCCGGAGGAACCGCGACCGCGGCCCCTAGCGGGGGCCACGCCGCGTCGTGAGCCGTCACCAGAGCCTGTGTTTACGCAAAGCCAAAGGCCCAATCCACGTAACACAACAGACGAAGAAGGTTATACTACAGTTAGCTATGCAAAGAAAAGGAAAGGACATGCGAATGACGATGGTTTTAGGAATGAAGAAAACGGACAGAGTGGGTTCGGAAGAAAAGTTCCACAGAATAGAAGAGGTACAAATCAATCCACGAAACTCAAAGCAGCTGAACAATTAGTGCCCATATATCTATCTCGATTCGACAAACAATGCTCAAAGGAAGACATAATAAATTATTTATCTGAAAATGGTCATAAAGTTCATGCAATAGATTTACTAACATCGAAAGCGGTTACAAATTTTTCCTCGTTTAAAGTACTGCTAGACAAGAAAAACATACAAACGGTGTTATCAGAAAACTACTGGCCGGAGGGTATAGTATTTCGAATTTATAGAGAAAGCAAACATACAGGAAAAACTACCCGCCACGCCGAAGAATGTTAATGCAAAGATAATTGCAGAATGAGCAATAAATAAACAATCGCAATGGCTAGCAAAACAAACATTCGTATCATATCATGGAACTGTAAATCTATAAAAAGATCATATGTACATGTACAAGACATGTGTAAGAATTATGACATTATTTGCCTGCAGGAAACTTGGCTTTTGCCTGATGACATAATGTTTATGAATACAATAGATCGACGAATTAATTATAACGAATTATGTTCTGAATATTTATGTGAATTAAAAACAGATCTACACGGCATTGAATGTTATGGATTTAGTTGTAATAAAATAGAACATCTGAAATTAATTGACGATTATTATTGTGAACTAATATCATGTGTTAAAAGGGCCGCAATCGAAACACATATACATAGACCGCAAAAACGTAAAATTATTGTAGGCTGGAACTACCACTTACGGAACCTGCACACTGCAGCACGCGATTCTTATCGATTGTGGCTTTTGTATAATAAGCCTAAACAGGGGTTAATATTTAATAATATGAGTGAAAGTAAAAAAAAGTTCAAAAACAAATTAGTATGGGTTCAAAATAACGAGAACCAAATCAAAATGGACATAATTGCGCGACAAAGAGCTTCACACGACTTTAGTAAATTTTGGAAGTCTACTAATAGTTTGTCTTTTAAATCAAGTGTACCTATCACAGTAAATAATTGTCAGGAGCCTAAAGGCATTGCGGAAGCCTTTGCCGCGCAATTCAAGTCATACGAATTGGAGGAAGGCGACCAGGGCGGCGCGGCAAATGCGGGGGCGGGGGGGCGCCGTGCGCCGGCGACTGGCCAGCCTTGTTGCATAACGTTCACAGCTGATGACGTACTCGAATGCGTTACAAAAATGAAACGGGGTAAGTCGCCGGGGCATGACGGCCTCTGCATTGAGCATTTATTGTGGGGTGGACCAATCTTGTATGAAAAACTAGCAGTATTTTGCAATGTATGTTTAGCGCATGGGTACCTACCAAAGGATTTTATGAAAACGGTGGTAATACCTCTCGTGAAAAAGAAAACGGGCGATGTTTCTGATCCCTGTAATTATCGACCCATATCATTAGCCACTGTATTGTCCAAGGTTTTCGAAAGACTCTTGCAACCAGAACTAAACAAACATTTAACGTTGAATAGCGCTCAGTTTGGCTTCCGGGAGGGTCATTCTACGGATATGGCTATATTCGCTTTAAAAAATACTGTAAAATATTATCTTGGTAGAAACACTAATGTGTACGCCTGTTTTCTTGATCTTTCACGTGCTTTCGATACCGTTAATTATGATTTGCTATGGGCCAAGTTAGAAAGGACAGGAGTCCCTCTAGGTATTGTGGGGGTACTTGAATATTGGTACAGGAGTCAGGTCAATGTCGTTCGATGGGCAAATGTTACTTCAGAAGAATACACTCTCTCCCGCGGAGTGAGACAGGGTGGCCTAACATCCCCGACTCTTTTTAACCTGTATGTGAATGACTTGATAGAGGAACTCAGTGCCACCAGCGTCGGTTGCCACATGAATAACCATTGTGTTAATAATTTAAGCTACGCGGATGACATGGTGTTGCTGAGTCCCTCTGTCAGGGCGTTGAAGCAGTTAATAAATGTTTGTGAAAAGTACGCGGAGGGACACGGTCTGAAATATAATGTGAAAAAAACAGAAATGATGGTGTTTAGATACGGGAAAGGTCCTGATCATGTCCCTGCTGTTAAGTTGTATAACATACCGATTAACATAAGTCAAGAGTTTAAATATTTAGGTCATGTTTTGAATGACAAGCTGCGTGACGATGACGACATGGATAGGCAACGCAGATCTGTAGCCATGAAGGGCAATATGTTGGCGCGCCGCTTTGCTCGCTGCTCGAACCAAGTAAAGATCACTCTGTTTGTGGCGCACTGCCAGGCGTTCTACACCAGTCAGCTGTGGGGTAGCTACTCGCGGCGCGCATACCATGCGCTGCGAGTGCAGTACAACAACGCCTTCCGCGGCATGCTGCAGCTGCCCTGGCGGTGTAGTGCATCGGGCATGTTCGCCGAGAACGGAGTGGATGACTTTTATGCGATTATGCATAAAAGGCATGCGTCATTTCTGACGATATTAAAAAACACTGACAATAGCATACTGAGGGAGATATGTGATGCATGCAAACACATCATGTATGGCCCTTAGTATGCTGGCAATAAACTGTATTGCATGAATTAAAAAAAAAAATGTACTTGATTATTAATGTAATGTATTATAAAATATCAATTTTAAATAATCTCAATATATTGTAAATTTCTAATTTTGTAACTGTAATTTCTATGGGTGACTACCTGAAATAAACATTTATTATTATTATTATTATTATTATTATTAACAATTTCCTAGGACTATGATAAAGTTGTTAAGAGAAGAACATCTGCGAAGCAATTCGTCGACGAGTGTAAAGTCTGCAAACTACACAGAAAGTCTGAGATACGATACGATTAAAATGGAACTTTGCCCAGCATTGGGGCATATTATACGGGTTACATTATCACATTAAATCTTACCATAGTCGTCCTGTAAGCCAAGTTTGGGCATTGAGCTTTGTCTATAATTTCTTTGCCTGGGTTTTTTTGCGTTCAGTGTCGATGTCCCTGATATTGAATTTTCTGTAACAAATAAAACAATCAATGACTGTTTCCCGTCCTTTGTATATAGAAGCTAAGGATGTTCTACCTAATCCATACAACGTTGTACATATATCGCCTACAGCATGACACGTAGCGCTTAAATCCATAAATACATTAGATAGGCACGGCTTCATACGAAATCCGTGTATACTCCAACATTTATTATATACTTCTAAAGTTTACAATTTCAACTTTATCCCTCAGAAGTAAGGTCGAAGTCAATGTATCAGTCCTCCTGTATAGGTAAATTTTCCCAATAGCTATATGTTCGCAGTTTGAGGGTTGTGATGATTATAGAGTTAATTCTTAGCGAGCCTCGGGCTAAACTGCGCTGAAGCACCCAACTTGACAATTGGGGTGTGGTGCAAAGAGGGAATTTCAGAATTAGGGTACAATTTAATTTTTTCTTAGATTTTTGACGGGATAACTTATAAATCGATGAACGCCGGCGCCGGCTGCACTCACGAAAAAGCAGCATGACTCATTGTCACGTTCCGTGTGAGCGTAACGTCAGAGTGTGCTAGCGAGAGCGGCGTAACGAGCGATAGAGAGGCACGATCTTCTCGCGTGACGTCAGAGCTAGCAGTTCGAATGTTTCTTTATGACGTTATCACGTAAGGGTGCGACCATACCGCCGCTTAAAAAACGGTGACGTTACGGAATCGCAACAAAATGTATGAAAAAACGGTACGAAAACGTGACGCATACGGCACGTCACTGCGTATACGCGGCGGTTTGGTCGCACCCTAAACGTGCGACCACACCGCTGCTTAAAAAACGGTGACGTTACGGAATCGCAACAAAATGTATGAAGAAACGGGTGAGAAAACTTGACGCCTACGACATGTCACTGCGTAAACGCGGGGGTTTGGTCGCACCCTAAAACTATCGTCCGTAAACCGACTTTATAGACGGTCGGTTTTAGCACATTCATGTATTCTTTTATTTATTGTAAAAAGTATTGAAAAATAGCTCAATATTTAGAATGGACGTATTCACTTATTTTTTGGTACCTAGTTTAGAATATACAGTGTTAATGCTACTTTGAGACAAAAACGCTTATCTCCTACAGCCGACACCATCACGATAATAAGTAAGAACGTATGAACGTAAACTTGGCTCGTATAACTCAAAAGACTTAAGTTTTGATGTCTATAACGTGTGCTGGCCAGAGCGTTACTGAGTTACGTCTTAACTCGGCAAGTATGTAAACTACGAGTAAGTTACACTCTAATTGTTAATTAAACAAAGGACTGTGAGTTTAATTAGGGTTTTAGCTACCTAAATATTAAATGTCGTAATCAAGAAACTTGTGAAGGTAAGTAATATTATAGAATACAATAAACTGTTAAAAGCACAACTTATACTCCCCACTCGATAGTAAAATATTGACTACCTACCTACTAGCTAACATCATTTTATTGACAACAATTTCTACAGTTTAAAACCCTTTTCCCTGAAAGTTATAAATCTTTTAAGAATAACATTATTTGTCTATTTTGACACAGGCAAATGTTGAAGTGCAAAAAAAGACACCGATTTAAACTTAACATAAACAATACAGCTGAGTAAAGTGGCTGTCCAAGCATCTTTTTGGTATTAAACATCGGAAAACTGAAGGTCGCTGTATTGGCAAAATAAAGATAAAAGCTGCTGAAACTCTAGAAAGATCTACAGTAATAGCGTTCGACAACTTTAGTCCAAGTGGCCGTAAGTATTTCTGAAGTAGTACGGCAGAGCACGCTAAAGGCACATACAGTTTTAAACTGCAGAGTTTGTGTCGCAAATTCACTGTGTGCACATTGTAAAAGGAATGTATCGATGCACTTTGTCCTGAATTGATTATTCGAACGTTTTATTTTGTCTTTATTTTGGTTTCAACGTCAGGTAATTTTCTTTGCTAAATGCTTTTTTGTTTTCATTCACTTTGCCTATAATCTTTCATTTTTCAGATAAGTACGTTATTAAATAAACCTGCTTTGTTACTGAATTTTCCTGACTATATCTTTTTCATCTATCATTATCATGGTTTATACCAAATTCCAAATAATTCCCACCACTAGTAATGCAGCAATTAATATGACTTAACAAAGAAATATGGTTAAATAAAATAAAATACATGAATATTTAAAAAAACCTTGTATAATGAGTCGACGTACGAAAACATAAATCTACTTACCTCTAGTGTATCTCCCCCCCTGAGCTATATGTCGTGGTGCAACGTGCAGCCTTGTGAATCCGTTCTCGCAATTTTCCAGATAGCACATGACTTCTTCAGCTGTGTAGTTGTTACCATCTATGACATGGTCGTCGAATGCCAAGAGCTGGTCTCCTGGGTGAAGGGCACCACATCTGAAAAGCAATCTTATGTTCATTTATTTGATAAACTTCATTGTATTACTAAATTAGTAAATCTCGTCAATTCAGGTAACTTACACAATAATAATAGTGTGAGGGCAAAAGATTAACGAAGATTTATAAAGTAGGCCAATGTGTATTAGTTTAATTTTAGACCCAGCACTGTGTTCAGTTTATTTAATTTTTATATATGATAATATAGAATTTTAAAAGATTTCTCTGTATAAATAACATTTCCACAACGACGCCAAAACTTAAAATATTATCTACTTTATGTTACAAAAGAAATTGTATCACAACTTGAAAATATTTGTAAGACATTGTGAAGAAACGGTAGGTACCTAAGTAATTTTTTATAAAAGGCTTTGGCGAAAGACTCTAATTAATAGCTTTCTTGTGAAGAGTTGTTTTTTAACAAGAAAGCCAATAGACTGAAGGTTAAATCAAGATTTGTGTGTAGGTACTTCACATTGCTCAGAAATGTTGGTTAAACAAAAATTAATACCTAAGACTAAAGAACAAAAATTACTCTTAACAATATTATTAAAACAGCACCTACGGTCGCTTACTTGTAATCCTGAAATAAAATTCATAATTTATTAATATTTATTTGACCTGTCCCGGTGTCAGTGTGCAAGTCGTCTACATACATAAAAGATAATCAAATCTAGCAAGTGAAAGTTGAGTCACTTGCAGTGGTTGGATTGGCTTTAAATTTGGTATTATAAGATAAGATAGCTACCTACGCAACTCTTTCGACAAAAAGGCAGTAACTAAAATAAAGCTTATTGCATTAAAAAAAATATCTTTCATCAAAAACATATAACTTATCTTTTACGTTATTTTCTAAGCGGCTTATGAGGAAGAATGAATCCCTTCATGTTTACTGAAAATACGTTTACATGCATAAAAATGCCTTTAGATTATTTTTCATATAAGGTTAGAATTTCTGTTCTAACTCATCAGACATAACCAAAATGACCAAGTTCCAGAAAACTGGTTACATTCCTGAAAAGGTGTGCACATCACCTTACTTAGTCACAACATTTGCATATTATTTGGCAACGATTAACAAAATGAAAATCTTTTTCCTTCGAAAATCTTTTTTATTGTGATCTTCCTGTGACACGTCTAAAATAACAGTTTCCAAAAACCGATGAGTCTAAAACATGGGTTCAACAATTGTCTACATTTTTGTGGTAGGTAAAATGTTTGTGTGTGTGGTGAACGTACGCTAACAACTAAATATAAGTAACCTAAATTTTAAACTAATATTTTACACATCAAATTTATATAAAATCAAACAAAACAAACGGAAATACTTAAAAACAAAACCACCACTGTTGACGCGTGGCAAGGATCCTAAGATGTTAGCAGCATTGCCTCGCTGGATCGCAAGACTTGGCCGCTGAGCAAAGTAGGATCCCACTCTGAGATCACCAAAGGTTTTTTCTCAACATTTATTTCCAACAATTAATCAACAAACTTTGACAACACCTTGATAAATTATAATAACAATATGTTTACCAAAACATTTTACGTGAATCCACTCTATCTTTTGGTGAAAATCGCTCAGTAGTTTTTAAGTTTCTCGAGAACAGACAGACTGATGCGGTAGTGGTCTTTGTTTTAAAATAATGAAGTGAAATGGCTTTGACTTATATTATTATACTTATGCAAGGAAAATGAAGAGAATTTGAAGCAGAAACTTACTTATTAACATAACTGCATACGAAATTCTAAAATGGTGCGTCGCTATTTGCCTTCTGTACAAGTTTATGATCACGGAAAACTCGTTTAATTTCAGATTGTGTGGGATAAGATTAAGAGTAGGTACCTGCGTAATATTATGTAGACAACTAATATTAAATGAATAAGTGAACATATACAATTAACAAACATATAATGTACAAAAGTAAGCAATTTAAGCGAATATTTTGTGTCTAACAAAAGATATTTCGTATTTTAAGACGATATCAACATCGGATAGAAAAATCACAATATTGCTGAACTTGCTTCATTATTATAATTCACTCATCCAAGAAATAAGTAATGGAATATCCTGAAATGGGATAGAGAGGAAACGGTAAGGCAATAATATTACTTTCTACGAAATCGTCTCACCTGTCACTAAT
Source organism: Pandemis heparana (assembly GCA_963854515.1). NCBI lineage: Eukaryota > Metazoa > Arthropoda > Insecta > Lepidoptera > Tortricidae > Pandemis > Pandemis heparana. Next base: position 7,598,199 of record OY978010.1, read on the forward strand.
GCTCGCCGGCAATATACTGTCAATGTAAACCGCATTGCAATTCCCGACTCTCTGATATGTGTCTGAACCAGAACTGTAGACGTCATCGGAGTACCTCTGATTGGTCAAAAAGAGGCCCAAGTCCTCGTTGCATGGCCTCTCGATCTCAATGAGCAACGGTCCTGTGGCTAATTTCACTGACTCCATTATAGAGACATCGTATTCTATTGTTAAGCTGGTGACTTGGGGGCAGTTCTGAAGTAACTGGTGGACTTCTGATAGAGTTTTATTGGTGAGAGATATCTGAGGACAAACAAGTAGTAGTTAATATAAAGATAACTCAAGTTAAATATATATAAGCAACGGTTTATTTAGCCACCCTTCTTAGTTGCTAAATAGTCAAAATGTGTTAGCAACTAGCTGGGTTGAAACCTTCTCATTACAATGCTTCTTATTGTTAAAATTATAGTCCTAGTTTAAAAAAACAAGTTATTGTCTGTCCACATTTATATTATGTCTCGCCTCTTTCCCACAGTGTAGGCAGAGACTACTTTGTTCCATTAGAAAGAAAGAAAGAAAGAAAGAAAGAAGACATTTATTCATTTTGCAAGACACACAAATTTAAGAGCATGTACACACAATTTTATAAAAAAAACAACAATAAAAAAACCAGACATGAAAATTTGAGCATCAGCGTTGTGTGTGTCTTCGCAAAAGTGAAACGGTCGCTGGCTCAGTATTACGCTGAGGTGTTAGACACCTGCAGCACTGATTTTCAGCCAGAACCGTCATGGCCAGAGCCATTAGCTATGATCCTGACACAGCTCTTTCGCTTCATCCACATTCATCAAGTAGTAGATAAGTAGATCTAACTAATATTATACATGCGAAAGTATGGATGGATGGATAGATGGATGGATGGATGGATGGATGTTTGTTTGTTACTCAATTATGCCAGAAAGGCCCAACGGATCTGGATGAAATTCGGCACATAGATAGAGAAAAGTCTGGAATAGACATAGGCTACTTTTTATCCCGGAAAATTGCGTAGTTCCCGCGGGATAGCGATAAACATATTCTTTGCAGACGAAGTCGCTGGCAACAGCTAGTATAAGATAAATGGATGAAATATTTGGTAAACTAATAAACGATGAATGCTGATAATTAATTAGCTTAGTAAAATGTTTACCACTAGCAGTATGAACACAGTATAGTTGCCTAGGGAAATCGTTAATTTAATTGTTTTACAATTGACGAATTCGATCATTAAATCGATTTAATAAAATCGAATTACAACCCAGTACTTTTATCGCAGTATTATAAAATTGTATAAGTATCAGGGTCCATTTAAAACACATTTACTTTAAAAATACCATTATTTCACTTTAAAATTACCTATCCAGCTCATATTTATTTTTTCTAACCTTTTCTAACAAAAGTAGTTTTTGTGGTTTGGATATAACTTTTCGGATTATTCTTCCACATTATTTGCATTAAAATAATAGTTAAATAGATGATTTTGGATACCTTCAAAAATCTTTACTGATTTGTTTTGCTCTTCTGTAAGAAATAGTGAGGAAAACGGGTATAAAGGGTTTACCTTTAGTTTGAAATTATTCAAAAATGTTTAAAATGTTATTGATTTCCACAAACGAACAATCAAATCGAATTCGCCGACACAGAATTGTTAGCAATGCATTCTCGCAAAGCAAACAGGTAACAGGTACGGCTCTTAATTAGGATTGAAATGTTTCAGATATTTCCAATTCAAACCAGGGAGAGGACCTATTTTAAATATCAAATCACTTGAAACTACCATTCGTGAGTGGTAAAAGTTCATTTATTGCATGCAAAAAAGCTACAGCTCTAATGAAATTTGCGACTAGTTGACGAAGTTAAAGCTGTAATTTTCTTTTGTATTTCAAATTGAGCACTATTTTGCACCACTTTCGAATATTTCTTTCGAGTGAAGCGATATTCAAGATCGATCCCCCGATTTTGTATTGATTAGTAACTCGCGTACATTCAAGTTGGGTATTTGCGCCGTGTTTTATGCTCATATTTTAAAATAATGTGTTCATAGAAGAAAGTGAGGCTTACTCGTAATTTAACAGGTTTAAGAAGTAAGATTAAGTTTTCTCTACAAATGACTCCAAGTTTAAGACCAAAGTTAATACCGTCTCAGAAGGTTTTGCGGAAGAAATAATAAAAAACTTTTCGGTATTGTAGGTGTCTTGTGCCTCAAGACAATACAAAGGTAAATGTTGCATGGCGCCAGCGAAACTATATTATTCTTCATTTACTACGCAAATGCCATCTTAAGTTTTATCTTCGCTTAACTTTAGATGGTCAGACGTAAGCATGTTTTGCACAAAAATAAGGGGAATAATCAAGCAAATTGAAGGTTGAATAGCGTTTGCACTCGTAAATAGGCATATTCTCTAAGAAGTTAAAAAAAAGTAACGAAACTAAAAGGGAGTTGAAATCACCAGCAACTTACATGGTCAACCTTCAGCAACCGGTCTCCAGGCTTGATCCTCGACGTGTTGTACGCCGCTCCACCTGGTCTGACATGCGTCACCACCAAGGGCTGGGCGTCAAGGGACCTGCTGTTCAGCACCAGGTCAGCACTGGGTGAGGAGTTCTCCGGCAGACCACCGCGGATAGTCACGCCAAGAGAACCATTTAGCTTCTCAACAGGAACTTCTGCTAGCTTCGTCGTGATATAGAGTGAGTTTTGGGAAGCTGCAAACAATATCGAATCGAAGTCACTTAATAATTTACTAAGCAATTTTCGTATTCAATTTGCGAATGCATATTGCGTTTGAGCTCACCTAATAGTACCTAGGATAATATTATGCAAATTGTATCTCCCACGGTTCCTATGATGATACATTGTACCACACGGTATGCAAGTCTGATAATGTACTGAGAGACTAATAAATTGCATCAAATTCGTATGATAAAGTTTGAAAATGGATGTACTTTTTTGTGTACAAGTCTAAATTCAAACCACAATTGACACATTTGTGGCCGCGATTGGAAATCAAAGAGAAAAGTAAAATAAAGTTGCCAGATTTTTACTCTTATAGACTGTTAGTCAATAAGTGCGCCCCGTGGTGTCCGCTGGAATCCACTTCAAACCAGAACTTGTTGGTATTTAAAAGCAAGACTGTTTCTATCAGCCTCGGTTATTGGCTCGTTTGACAGTTTCAGCCGAAGCCACAATCGAACGTGACAGCTGTGACAGACAAGATATCCAGTTCTCAAATAGATATTCACCATAGTTAGGCATGTAGTACTCCACTTCCAACGAGGCCCGTTCCTCCACATTGTCCAGCAAGCGGAGCACCTCCTCATTAGTCAGCCTAGCTGTTGAGATTCCGTTGACGCTGCAGATCCTGTCACCGGGGGCGAGGCGGTCTGACTCGTGGGCCACCGAGTCCTTGGTGAAGCCGACGATGGACGGTACGATTCCGGGCTCCGAACGACCTGCAAAGAAAAACATAGTTTAATGTTGTAAACTTTTCCCACGACGACGAGACCTGACAAGAGATAAATACGAGAATTGTCAAGTTATTCTATTTTGTTATCTTGATTATAATGTATCATTACATCAGTATAGTAGGTATTGATATGTTTTTCAGTACACTCAACTAAATTAAATTTAAACACTATAATTTAAGCATTCACGAAATAAGCTTAAAGCATTATTTTACACACATTAACGAAATCAAACTAAAATTAAAAAATATGTAGGACAATACAAATTGAAATTAGTTCAATGCAATGACGAATAGGTAATCATCAAAGCTGAGTTCGTTACCACAAATGAGTTATCACTGCGTAATAACTACTAACAATGCATTAATTTTAGTAATTATTGCGTTATGGAGTTATAATTTATTTATTAGCCGCTAGTAACCAAATATTCTGATAACTAGATAAAATAAATCTATTGAGACCTTACCTGGTTTGAGAGAAGTTTTAAGGCATTTTTTAAAATAACTAAACGACTATAATGGCAGTAAGATTTTGTATTTTTTAAATTTTTCTTCATTCCTTATTTACACCATTTTCATTCTTACCTGTCCTATTTGGTAAACAAAATTCTAACCTCAATGTGCAAATTTTTGTAAATAATAAGGTGTATAATGTTATCAAATAAACCTGAGGTAATATTTTGTATATAATTTTGCTGATATTTTATCTCCAGTTCCTTTGTTTACGATGAAATATTTAAAAAATAACAAAAATGAGACGTTTTGAGGTTAGAATTTTGTTTACCAAATAGGACAGGTAAGAATGAAAATGGATACACGCTTGGAGCCTTGTCTAATAATATATTAATAACGGGTAGGTAGCGTGTTTTATAAATTAGTATACACGAGTTCGTGAATATGATTTCTCACGGTATTGGGAAAGAGTCAAATCCGTATTTCAAATCTCTGCTAAATTAATCACGGTACCTTCATCATAAACACAAACTACACCGAAACAGAGCGAGTCAATATTGGTCGTCATTAATTCATAGAACTAAATATAGACCCGTAAAGTTCCCATTAATTACCTGTTAAACTAACGCATTAATACAGGTCTAACTAACCGTTAAGCTGCGCATAAATAATGAATCTACGTGCCGGGTGTCTTCAGTTCCTTGTTTATTCAAGACTTAATAAATGTACTACGCGGTCTTGCCGTCTCAGGAAAACGATATTGCTTCCAATAAGACTGTCTGTCTTAAGTGAGAAAAGGAATGTAAGACTTTTTTGTTCATCTTATACTAGTGGTGGAAATAAGAGCTTACTCTTATCTCTCTTTACTCCATTGCTCCGCTGTAAGACTATTTTGCTGTTTAAAAATTACCGTACACTTTACGTTTTCCACACTAACAAAGTTGCTCTAATTTTATGGCAAATCGCCATGCAAACAGTGTTATGGAAATAGTGAGGTAATAGTACATTACTGCCGAGGCCGGGAAATTGCAATTCGTGGATGAGTATATAGTTTGACGGACGACGCGTAGCGGAGTCCGTTAGTAAATACGAATCCACGAATTGCCGTTTCCGCCGAGGCATGTATAGTGCTTTTCTCTAATAATGCGAGGAAATAAAATAAAATGTTAAAATATTCCACTGACTTGGAATTGAACAAAATTGTCGCAATGTTCTACTCCCGCAACAGTACATAGGTACTTGTAATTTCCCATTTGTCTTCTGATAACGCCATTTCATTCGAAAGTATATTTCCTTTTACTATAAAATTGGAATAAATCAACTAAAAGTGCAAAATTAAATGTTATAAAACTATTTAATTTAAAATTACATTGGATTAAAAAATCAGACTACTTTTACTTTTTTTCCACAGAATCTGATCTTTAGGTAAAAAAAAAAACTATTTAAGACACTTTTAAACGCGCTGGTTCCATATGTGTACGAGCATTTGGCTGTTTGTGGTGAATGATCTTAGCCATAACAAATTAAAAAGTTAAATAGTTGTACAGTAATGAAAATTTCCCGGCCGCTTCCGCTATTTCCCGGCCGCCGCTGCAGCTGTTTTTTTTTTCTAATGTTGCGCCAGTAACGGAGACCTTCCTGGAAGCTGTTTTTAGCAGTAAGACGCACATTTCCGAGCAAGTTGGAGAAAAGGATCTTTAAAAAATATTTTGCTTTTTTAAATGTGAAACGACGAAGCATTACGGAATGTGATTGTGTTTGATGACGTCATATAAATTTTACATGACTTCAACTTTCTCTAACATTCACATTATTTCACGATCGTCCTAAACTTCATACCCGCCAACAATCATTACATACGCAATAAAACTAACAATGTCTACCGTCAATTAAAACTAGAGAGAGCACAATGTAACTTGAGAGCTGAAAGCTTGGAATAGCTATAACATTTTCGAAATTATGCTTTACGCCCTACGCTAATATCACTATCATCTAAATGAGCTTTCAAAGGAAAGTGCCATTTCATATTTTACGAGCCATTCCTATACTTTTATGAAGGTTGAAACTACTCTAGGTTTATGGACGTGTTAGCGCGAACCGTATAGAGGCATTGATGTATAATCTTACCAGGTCTGCGTGCTACGTTAAAAACAAGCTGAGCAGGAACTTTTTACAAGTGTTATCTTTTTCGGACATAACTTACGGCAAGTGACGCTTGATACATTTTTATAGCAAGAAAAATCATTACATACTCTCTCTCTTTTTCTCTCAAATGCCTATATTTCTTCTTTGTAATTTAATGTTTGTCTTTTTTTACTGGTTCCCTATCAAACAAAGTTTTTAGCAACAGGAAGATGACGCGGACTACCACTACATAGTAACATTATAACATCATCGACCACTAGGTTCTATAGTATAATCTATTGCTATCGTATGTATAAGCTCATTGGTATAATCAAGACGAATGAGATGATGTTAATATAACGCTCATCCAAAAGAACAATGACACACTAGTGCAAAAAACCGGTTATTGCGAAAGTTTTTGAGGATGTGAGTGAGTGATTGAGTAAGTGAGTGTGTATGTTTGTTCCTTCTTCACGCTGAAACGACTGGACGTATTTGGGTGAAATTTGGAGCAGAGATTGATGGTATCCTAGATTAAAACAAAGGCTACTTTCTATTCCGGAAAAATGCATAGTTCCCGCGGGATAGCGATAAACAATTCCTTGCAGACGAAGTCGCGGGCAACAGCTAGTATGATATAAGGACAGAATATGGGCCTCCAAGACACCAACATTATGGACTAAAATATCCTAAGTACTTGTATCAAACGTAAAAGGTTCTTTGTGTCGAGTTGTTATTTTTTTAATATAATTTGATATTGTTTCTCAATCTATCTTGAACCTGCATATATTACTGGGAACCAGAATGTTACCTAGATATCTATATAAGTAATAGATGAAAAAAAAAGGCTCATAAATAAAAAAATAGATGAACAACACAGAAACATTTTCGCAGGTTAACTACTTGCTTACCTACATGAAAGTCTAAAGTCATTTAACAATGTGGCAGCTAATTAATACAAACTAACATGTCCCAATTGCAGTACTAACTAACTTACTAATCAAGCAAATGTAGCACCGCCTCGCTATGTTTTCTTTAGGTAAGTATACGAGTCTATTTCCTGGAGGATAGTACTAAATGCCTTAATACTTGTGTAGTAGAAACCCTCTTTACTTCATGTCAACACAGCTATAATTATACAAACTGAGGAATCCAAACGATTTGATATAACAGTATCGCTTCACGCACGACTGCTGCAAATTATAAGTTCCTGATCTTGACTCAGTTCAGGACTTATAAAAAAAAAACTTTATTTATATATTCATATATTTATGACACCTATAGGGATGGAGCCACCCTGTAAGCAAACAATGCCTGTATAGCCTCGCTCTTCCGTAGATTATATATTATAGGTAATTCAAGAATCCTGAGTAATTATTTAATTTTTAAGAAGCCCAATCCGGTTGTATTGCCAGAATATTTAGTTAGGTATCTACAGTACTTAGCAATGCTCTCCACTGAGCAAACAGTAAAGAGAAGTGAAGAGCTGATATTAAGCGAATTGTCCGAACCGTCACGATTCTCATCATTGAGCGTTCGACTTTGAAAATGAGAGAGTAATTTTTGAGAATCGGCGTTTTTTTCACGCGAGCCACTTGGAGAGTAATAATAATTTTCCCAAAAGCAGTGTCGTTAGCAAAATCGTCCAAGAAAGCCTTATTGTACATTTTAAGTCAAAATCTTTCTACGAAACGGCTATTGTTAGGTACCTTATTACTTCTGTATACCTTTTTCTGTTTTGATTGTTAAAATATTATTATAACAATTAGATTTTGACTTAAAATGTACAGTAAGGCTTCCTTGGACAATTTTGCTAACTCAACATTGTGTGGTGGAGTTATTGAGCGAGTACTGACTTCTTTCAAACGAAGCTTAACCAAGTTGCCTGCACCGTTGACACAATAATGGTACAGTTCGCCACAAGTTTACTATACGTATGTATGAAACTTTACCTAAACTCGTCGTTGAAACATAAAAGTACGAACGTGTACCACAAGCAAAGGGTGATGGTACTTGCTAACGATGTTGTTTAATGAACTTTGATGTCACCCGACGGGGTATATTAATGATGTTTGGTGTTTGTAGCCTTTTATTAACATAAATTGTAAACAAAAATATGAGAAAATGGAAATGCTACAACAGTATTAAATTCAGTCACTGCTGAATTAACGGTAATCTTTTGTTTGATGTCATTATGAACATTTTTTTTTTTTATGTGAATAGGAAGGCAAACGAGCAAGTGGGTCACCTGATGGTAAGCGATCACCACTGCCCATAGACACCCGCAACCCCGGAGGGATTGCAGATGCGTTGCCAACCTAGAGGACTTAGATGAAATGCCTCTTGTGCCCATAGTTGTACATATAGATTAAAAGGTATTTTAAAATATTTGAAGTAGGTTTGGTTAACATAACAGTTGCGTAAAATATGATAATTATTACGCTGTGCTGAAAATATGATGATAATTACAATATTATAATTAAGTATTCAAGAAGCAGTAGAAAAAGTAAAGTTATGATTTGTTTTCCATGCTCGCACATTGTATGTACTTAACTGTATTTCCATTCAGTCAGTAAGCCTGCCCTCCGCTTCTTTCGCCATAAAAAAGAAATAATCGCAAACAATACACACCTATGATGTCCTGATGACCTGGACGTGGAACAGACCGAGTGGCCGGAAATAGCTCTGGATACGGAGATGTGGAAGTCGAGAGGGGAGGCCTTTGCCCAGCAGTGGGACACGAATATAGACTAATCTAACTAATCTAACTTCTAACTATCTAACTAATATTATAAATGCGAAAGTATGGATGGATGGATGGATGTTTGTTTGTTACTCAATCACGCCAGAACGGCCCAACGGATCTGGATGAAATTCGGCACATAGATAGAGAAAAGCCTGGAATAGCACATAGGCTACTTTTTATCCCGAAAAATTGCGTAGTTCCCGCGGGATAGCGATAGACGAATTCTTTGCAGACGAAGTCACTGGCAACAGCTAGTCTAACTAATATTATAAATGCGAAAGTATGGATGGATGGATGGATGGATGGATGGATGTATGTATGTTTGTTTGTTACTCAATCACGCCAGAACTGCCCAACTGATCAGGATGAAATTCGGTACATAGATAGAGAAAAGTCTGGAATAGCACATAGGCTACTTTTTATCCCGGAAAATTGCGTAGTTCCCGCGGGATAGCGATAAACAAATTCTCAGCTGACGAAGTCGCTGGCAACAGCTAGTAATATTATAAATGCGAAAGTATGGATGGATGGATGTTTGTTTGTTACTCAATCACGCCAGAACGGCCAAACGGATCTGGATGAAATTCGGCACATAGATAGAGAAACGTCTGGAATAGCACATATGCTACTTTTTATCCCGGAAAAATGCGTAGTTCCCGCGGGATAGCGATAAACGAATTCTTTGCAGACGAAGTCGCTGGCAACAGCTAGTATAATAATAATAAGCCCATTCCATGACGCTTCCTGCCTGGCAATAGTTTGGCAACTGTGGAGGACTGTCATGTGGAGGACCTCATGGTGTATTAGGAGATAGACCTCCATAGTTGCGCCCATCTCATCTTCATCTTGGCCTCGGGCCCTTGAATGCTTGAAATGACTGGGTCCCCATGGGCCCGTGATCGGGAACCCGTACCAACAATATAATAATAATAATACAAACCCACAACCCAAACCACCGCCATGACAATACCCAAGGCATCCTTAGTAGTTGTTGATAGTGCCGCGTGTATACTCGTACGTACGAATAATAACTTTGTGCAATAAAACTATTAAACTTTTTCCAGCAAGAATGCGGAAACATCTTTATTCAGCTATTAGGTTGTAAACCGACACTAACGTAGCTATTACATGACCACTACAAGCAGGTTAACGCAGCTACATGCAGTTTGAGGTCGAAACGACTTCGCAGCGCCTAAACTGGTCGTTTGAAACTGATCCAAATGCTGTAATCGAGGACGTCGCTGATCCGCGATTTGAATGCTCGTTGAATTTGGGTTCATATTTATTGCTGCATAAATTTATTGGGTTTAAGTTTGCTCAGTGAATTGCTTCACGTGAGGAAAGGGACATTGAACTCAGAATTGTATCGTAAACAGGGTTTAGCTAAACTAACGAGCGGTAGTAAACGTTGAGGACAGCATGTGGAAAGACATTTACAGTTATGAATCGTGTACGTATTGTCCAAATCAGTATACTTAGTGTAAGTTGTCGGTCACAAACTACGTCTCGAATGCGTTTGCGTTAAAATGTCAAATACTATGAGAACAGTATGCTTAGTGTAAGTTTTCGGTCACAGAACACGTCTCGACCGCGTTTGAGTTATAATGTCAAATACTATGGGAACAGTTTGTTGCCGTTTCGATCCGCAAGTGGCGCTGCCAATTTTTCCATAATAATTGAGACGTTTACGTGAACGCGTTCGAGACGTTTGTTCGTGTGAAAACTTACACTAGAGGCTCAGTATATTTAGTGTAAGTTTTCGGTCACAAAATACGTCTCGACCGCGTTCACGTTAAAATGTCAAATACTATGAGAACAGTTTGTTGCCGTTTCGATCCGCAAGTGGCGCTGCCAATTATTCCATAGTAATTGAGACGTTTACGTGAACGCGTTCGAGACGTTTTTATATGCGAAAACTTACACTAGAGGCTCAGTTTGTTGCCGTTCCGATCCGCTAGTGGCTCTGTAAATTTTTCCATAGTAATAGAGACGTTTACGTGATCGCGTTCGAGTCGTTTTCTGAGTGAAAACTTACACTAGGATGCTTAGAGCCTGTTTCGTTGCCTACTTTGCGTTAACTTCTTGATATGTCAGTTTTATACAGTTCCGTCTCTGTATCAATTATTAATGTATTGAGTACAATTACATAAGTGTCTATAAGACAATTAAAACTGTCCTCAACATTCAGAACATCATCTTGGAAAAACCAAGCACACAGCATAAAAAAGAAATCCCAAAAACATCTAAATCTTAAAAATACTTCATTGATATATTTTACTCTTTATTTTGATAGAAAATATTATTAATTTATGTTCTGTTCAGTCCACTAAACAAACATAGTTTCCTTTCATAACTTAATGAAATAAGACAGCACCGAGCTTGGAACTAGTACCAGCTTATCTTCCGAGGAAAGCTACGAAGAATAAGTCTTGTGATTCCGTTCATATGCAAATTCGTGTTCCCAGCCACCTCCAGTGAACTCCAATCTATACGTGACCACGAGCTAACAATTAGATGCAGACTATTGCGTAGGGCTCTATTCATATTCATGACAGCGTAGACGCAGATTTCACCTGGGGTTCAGGTGCAGACATGAATTTGTCAAACCGCTACCAAAGCCCGCTAGATGATATACTTCTTGTTGGTAACTGCAATATTAATTACGAACAAAGTTTAAACTGCAACTCACGCTGTTTGTGATATGAAACTTCCTACTGCATATAATTGAGTCTGAATTTGTGTTATACTGTCATGTTTAGCATTGTTATGCAAATAATTATTCAATAAGGTGGATTACTTATATTTTTTTGAATTTCGGAGTAGGTAGGTACTTATCGTAAATAAACGATTAACTGAAGACTCAAACGCAGACATAAAAACAATTATGCATCAAAGATTGTACAATAATTATACACATGTCATGTTTTCCACTGAACAAAATCAAATATTAAGCCAGAAAGAGAGATGTACTTGTCAAAGGCATCCGTTCTGTTTGCTCGACGCATTGCCGTTTTTATGTGACGGCATCAGGACCCAAGATACAGGGAATTTATTTCTACCCAATCCTCAGCTGGCACTAAAGATAACTCAAAACAAAAGATAACGCGTAACCTAGAAGATTGATATATATCAATGTATTTCTCAGCTACCCACGGGCGTTTCACATGTAAATTTGTCTGCAGCAACGATTTGAATATTTGGAGCTTTGACGTCACCCACGCTTGTGGTGTAAATGAGCCTCACTAGTCGATACGTAGTAACAATTACTACACGTTTACGTTTATGTTTACGTTTACGATGCTCAATTACTGCTATTTGAATGCTATAATAGGCGTAGTTGCTTCAGTAATTATTAAGATGCCCATAATAGTAAGGAAAAAATCACTAAGCTATATTAACTTTTAATTTAATTGCTAAGTAGGTATATGTCAATTGAGAATTACAATTTAAACAGTGGATTGAAGTTTCCGCTGTTTACATACGCGCTTTCACTGTATTCTTGGTAACATAATGTTTAAAAAACTCCTCTCGCGTCAGAAGGTTAACGCAAACTCTGCATAATTAACCTGTCCCAGTTCTTAACTAGGTTAAATTAATTATTTATCAGAATACGGACGGAAAGAAAAAATTACCATCCCCTACTCGTGATTTGCTTATTAGCATATTTTTATGATTAAGTTCGCCAGCAAAATATTTAGCAACAATTTTCCTCGTTCCCTATCTTGAATCAAAAATGTAGACATCACGCATTACCCATTAGAGCACTGAGATCATTATTTAAGTAAAAAAAAAACAGTTAAATCTAAGCACGAAAAAACAAATTGTACCTATTCTAGTTTTTATAACTTATTTATCGACACAAAGGGAAAGCCTCAACAGAGGAGCAAGGGTTTTCAAACTTTCAATCTCTTATGTCGAGGGTCAATAACACAAAGTTCCTGCGGATTCCAGTTTCCATTTAAAACTATGTGAAATATAAAGAAACCACGTACGCTATTGAATCATCCTCGGTGCGGCGTGATCCATCTTTAATTCAGGAGCTCCCTCTCCGTTCAGCTAAGTGGTCCCGACGTTTGCGCGAATGGATAGACTTTTGAAATATTTCCTTCGTTTACCTATTCAACTAATGTTTTTGATCGTTAAATGTGTTTTCAACCACTGGTGTGATATTTTGAGATAGAGGTAGGCATTTAAACTATTTTAGAGTCAGTTATTTTTTTTTCTGATATTTATTTCCTTCTGCGTACAAACAAAAATAAATAAACTAAGTTTACCTCTTTATTATATTACTATAGATTTACTTTACCGCTTCAGCAATCAGGCGGTTCCATAACAAGGGGTGTCTCCCCTTACATTAACTCGCTCATTCAACGAAAGGCCACAAGAATCTAATGAATACGCTCGATTGTTAACTTTATGCAGCACTATCAAAATTGGAATTGGTTTCATCCTGGTTTGCTAAATGCGTTTTGTTACAAGCCAAAACTGTTTATAGGTTTACATACTAATTGTAATGACTCAAGAGTCATCACGCGAGCTCATATGAGTCACCTGGGAATTTACTAAAAGGGGTTAAATGGAATGAGGATTAAAAACCACAGCTGCATGCTAATTTAAGTTATCTAATTAGACAAAGCAGTTGCAACAACAACAATGCATTAAGCTTTCCAAAGAGAGTGGAATCTCGTATTTTGGAGATCTGGTATTCGAAAAATTTACCATTATGGCACCTACCAAAACCAAGGTAGCAGAAAGAGCACAAACGGTAATGAGTTTTGAAATGGTTATAAATTTAATAAGACATGTATTTAGATGCTGCCATAGAAAATAATGGACTGAATTACTTGTTTTCCAGGATTGCCCATAAATTAACAAATAAAAATTTACGAAATAGGGCGGAGCAAGTATGCGGGTAAGTGAGCACCACCACCTATAGACACCCGCAGCAACTGAATATTACAGACGAGTTGCCAGCCTTTAAGCACTAGGGTGAAAGTTTTCCACTAATTTGCTTGTACAAGCCAATTCACGTAAGTAGTTACACGTGGTAGCGATAACGTAAAAGAAAGAAAAACGAAAGACTACATGTTTCACAGCATGAAAACACAATTATTATTGAAAGGTAAAAAAAAGCGTTGCACGAAATTTAGGGAGTTTAGCGTATTGTGCTTTTTTTTCATCCTAAAACACCATTAGGTACATAATGTAAATTCTTGATAACTACTTAATATTTTAGTTGTGGCGTTTAGATTAGACATAGGAAATAGCAAGAAAACCCCAAATATCCTGCCACCATTCGTCATCTCTGACATTTTAACGGAAAACGCTGGTTTCAGAGAGGGACAGAGAATTTTAATAATCGCCCCGTAGAGCTTATAGGAATGCTTTTCAAATAATAACATTAATTCTGTTATTTTTTTGTTAAACCGAATCTTGGCTTGCGCATACATTTTTCTTTTTGTCAAAAATTGGCTCCCCATTCAAAAACATTTGAGCGAAATTGGTATGTGAAGTTGCAAAAAATAAAATACGAGTAGCGAGTAAAGTTTAAAGGTGAATCGAACCTTTCCTCACAAAACCATCCAACTTCAAAAGCTAACGAAATTTCAAAGTTAACAAAATCTCCATTCCAACCTTTCTCTTTAAATCTTCAATCGGAAATAAAGCAAGTTCTGTACGTAACAGATTCTCTTTCCTACCATCAAAAGTCACGATCGCATTTTGCTGTCTCGAGTAGATTGCTCTGCACGTTTAGCACAAGTTGTCTGTTTGCGTCCTTTTCTAGCTGACATAGACGAAAGAGAAGCGAAATGGGAAGTCGTGGTATATGTCTTGAGCTAGTGAATTAAAGATACAACACGTACCCATTACTTGCTTCGATGATGCAGTACGCTTTCGACTCAGCGCTTAGTAATATTGACTTGAGGATTTTGCTGAAATCTTAGACGCTGAAATACGAATCATTACATTTCTGGGGCGTAACTTTGAAAGCTACGAGTATACCATGTTTATTTTGTGGTTGCTTTAAACTATCAGACTATTTAACACTCTTCCCTAGGTACCTATTTGGCGTACAAAATTTTTATTTAAGATTCATCACACGGGTCGGCCAAATCGAATCTACTCACGCCATTGACTCACGCTTGACTCACGCACTCAATTCAAATACCTCCCTTGAAATCTAACTACCCGTGAAATTATGGGATTCCGACTCCGGACCTGATATGGAAAAGCTGCAACTATTTGAGAGATTAAATCTTCAGAAAATAAGGTGTGAATCTTAGGTAAATTAAAATTGTAGAAATAAAAATAATACTTCATTATTTACCATATTATTAGCGTCCCGCTTCGACATAGATAAGATTGCAAACAATGATAACGTACTTACCTACCAATAAATAAAAAATATTTATTTTAAAAACACATGTATATATAATAGTACATTACTGCCGAGGCCGGGAAATTGCAATTCGTGGATGCGTATATAGTTTGACTCTGCTACGCGTCGTCCGTTAATAAATACGTATCCACGAATTGCCGTTTCCGCCGAGGCATGTATATAGTGCTTTTCTCTAATAATGCGAGGAAATAAAATAAAATGTTAAAATATTCAACTGACTTGGAATTGAACAAAATTGTCGCAATGTTTTACTCCCGCAACAGTACGTAGATACTTGTAATTTCCCATTTTTCTTCTGATAACGCCGTTTCATTCGAAAGTATATATTATTTCCTTTTACTATAAAATTGTATTAAATCAAGTAAAAGTGCAAATTTAAATGTTAATAAAGCTATTTAAAATTACATTGGATTAAAAAATCAGACAACTTTTACTTTTTTTTTACAGAATCTGATCTTTAGTTCAAAAAAAAAACTATTTAAGACACTTTTAAACTTCCATATATTTATGATTGTACGAGCATTTGGCTGTTTGTGGTGAATGATCTTAGTCATAACATATTAAAAAGTTATATAGTTGTAAAGTAATGAAAATTTCCCGGCCGCTTCCGCTATTTCCCGGCCGCTACAGCTGTGTTTTTTTTATGTAATGTTGCGCCAGTAACGGAGCCCTTCCTGGAAGCTGTTTTTAACAGTAAGACGCACATTTCCGAGCAAGTAGGAGAAAAATATGTTTTTTGATCATTAGTATGGATCTCCACATAATTAACGCCTGATTCAATCGATATCGTACGTTCGGTTATAAAACTGCCTTGTTCCGATAACAATTTAATTTTGGGATCAGGGGCCTTACCACGAGGTCTTTCTTAATGCAATTCAATTCAGACTCGGTTCAGGTTTTAGCTGTCATTTTTAGAACGGATCTGACAGCGAGCCTGTTAATTTTTTTAAACTTGTTCCTGCAAACAACACGGACCCGATGCATCACAATTTCATTCCGTCAAACGTTAAGCTAATGATAGAAAAAGATAGAGATAATTCCGAGCACATAAGGCTTCAAACATTAATCATACATAAAATATGGTGAAGGTACCTATAGTGTATGTGATAATGTTTTATTTGAAAAGCAGTTACGGCATTATGATAAGTATCTACGCGTGATGAGAGATATTATTTTAAGCATGACTAAAACAGTCGTGCTCAACAGTGAATTGCCATGAATTGGTTTAATCGAGGCTCGAACAAGAGGGCTTAATGGGAGGGCGGGAAAGTTCGCATATACGTAGTTTGGAATTAAGGATGTGGTTGACTGCGCGAATAGCGGAGCGATTTTACACTTATTCGAGTAGGTACCTATAGTGGCGGTTCTATGCCGTGAAAGAAGTGGTCTGCATAGCTGCTGAAGTAGCGAATACTTAAGCGGCAAATACTCAACAAAAGTCTCGTCAAAAATACATTTTCTTTTTAGTTTTTTGCACATTTTTCTTTAGCGCTTAAAATTGATGAGAGAGCCGCATGCTGAAAGCAAAAGTGGTGAGGTTTATTGCGTCTACAAAATATTGCCTTAAATTAGTCATGTTTAGTTTACTTATTACAACACATTTATTGAAATTTTAATCAAGATAGGTACAAAGTAAATAACCATAAATAAAAAAAAAACCTCCACGCAGAAACTGCTAAACCGATTTCTACCAAACATGGCGAGGAACCAATATGAACAGACATATATATACACACACACAACAAACGACAATATAACAAAGTCCTTTTCTTTTCTTAATCGCAATATATCATAATAAAAATCATCAAGACACAAAATTTCATCGAGGTTCGAAAATTACAACAAACTGTCCAGACTGACAGACATATTTCAAATATCTTATTTTAGAATCCGCTTACTCTAAAATACAGCCTTACCATAGTTTTCAACTAGTAATTACAGTAATTATAGTGGAAGGTAATGACTCAACTTAGATATTTGGAGACAGACTAACTCTGGTTGGTCCCTTCAAGAACGTCGAACATCAACTCAAACTTGGAATTACACTGTCATTGTCATCAATGTAACTGGGGTTTTTGTGGGTAGGTATTTGCCGAACATTCGTCAATAGGTACCCTACACTGTAATGCTTCGTATTCGGAAAGTTAACGCATTTAAGATGAATAAATACATACATACCTACATCACGACTTTAGCCCTTACGGGGTTGACAGAGCCTAAGGTAACAATACCTAAAGGCCACGTTTAGCATGATTGTGGACGTGTAGGTGGGAAAGGGAATCAAAATAGTGATGGGTTGCTAGCCTAGATTCCTTAGATTTTCGCCCATTCTGCGCGGAGAGAAGCAACTAATACATTTTGTGTTTTTCTTTGCTATAAATAATATAAATTCGTACCTACCTAATAATGATAAAGTGGTTGAGAGAAGAAAAGCAAATCATTTTTTTTTCGTTTGTATAGAAAACTAGCTATCCCGCGGGAAATACGCAATTTTCCGGAATAAAAAGTAACCTATGTGCTATTCCAGACTTTTTTCTATCTATGTGCCGAATTTCATTCAGATCTGTTGGGCCGTTCTGGCGTGATTGAGTAGCAAACAAACATCCATCCATCCATACTTCCGCATTTATAATATTAGTTAGATGAACAACAACAACAACAAATTGGGTAACGAGGTAACGTGCTGTTTAGTTAAAAAATTTGCGTGCCAATTTATACAATATCCAGATTACAAAACAAACAGGTTTGAAATAAACAAACCTATTCTATGGTAAAATCATTGCCCATTAGAAGACTTGGGTCGTAAATAGAGAAGTAACTCAAAGAGGTGCGATAAATATTATATGTTTTCTGACGGCCATCAAACGTTTGCGACGGAAAAGTCGATAAAATGCTTCGGTATAAAAATATTTATTACTTTGTTAACTTATTAAAGGTCTCAACACGGTATATATGTACCTATACCTAACGTTAAACAACGCGTTCGTGTTTAGATTATTATCTTACAAACTCTTCCGCAAATCAAATACCTAGAGAATATTTTTTGCTATATAATTTTGTTAAAGGTGCTACAAAATATTTGCTTAATTAATCAATTTTAACAGGCGTTAGTTTAGCGAAGGTTCGTATCCATGAGTTAAATCGTTCGCAGAGTAACGGAGTAATTTTAACTTATGATGTTTTTTTATAAAAAATAACTATTTGAGCTTGTAATTTCAAAATTCGGGCCCTATTGAATTAGCTGCGGCTTCAAATATTGCCGTCATTTCACTTTAACCTACTTAGGTATCTATCTTAGTTTTAATTACTCAAACACCTCACAATTTTATAAGAGATCAAGGATTCGGCGAACGACCAACGGTCGCTTTTGCCTAACAGAAGCCTTCGCGTAAACGGGAGGTTGTATCCGTAAAAGTTTCACAGCATAATTAGACTCTCCAAGCAGACGCCAAAATACACTGACGGGAAAACATAAGGCGTCACTTTGTATGGAAATTTCATACAAAATGCCCCGTCACTTTTGCTTGTTACGCCAAGCAAATAAACAAAGGCTATAATTACTTCTATTCTTTTATAAACGACCCGAGTTAACAAGATTACGCCAACCACTATTGACCGACCGCTTAAATGAGCCCTCGCCCGCGCGGCACAGGGGTGCGGGGTGGGACGACAAAGGGGCAGAGAGAGGTGCGGGCGGCAGGCGCACTACCCGCCCGCACCTCTCGGTCCCCTGTGCCGCGCGCGCAAGGACTCATTTAAGCGATCGTTCCATAACAAGTTAAATTCATCATCATCATCATCATATCAGCCGAAAGACGTCCACTGCTAGACATAGGCCTCCCCCAAGGCTCTCCACTTGGACCGGTCCTGTGCCTTCCGCATCCACCGCGATCCCGCGATCCTGATCAGGTCGTCGCTCCATCTTGTTGGAGGCCTACCAACAGCTCGTCTCCCGGTCCGCGGACGCCACTCGAGAACCTTCTGACCCCATCGGCCATCGGTCCTGCGAGCAATGTTCCCCCCCCACTGCCACTTCAGTTTCGCAATTCTTTGGGCTATGTCGGTCACCTTAGTTCAAGTTACATTAACAAGTTACATTATTTGACAGTAATACTCCGTTAGCAATTCAAACTATCATTGATCTCACAATCGCCAACATTACCGTCACTACCCGGCCGTCATTAGCCCCAAAGCATATTGACCGTTAGTTTGATACGATATTGTCTCCTAATTATCGTAAATAGCGACCAAACCCAATCAAGTCGGGCAGTGGAATGGCGGGTGCGCCCCAATTTAAGGGACATTTACACTAAGGCACCATTGGACGGCATTACGGTCTAAGGGAGGAGTGAATGAAATTTTACGAACAGTTTTTATTAAAACAGATCAGAAACACCAACATCTATCAAATCCACTCCACTTTGAGGAGAAGAGGTGAAAATTACAGCCCTAAATGATTAGTCAGAAATCCATCTAACCGGTTATTTTGTGGCAAATTTACAGAATTTTACAACTTTCGAGTGCTTTTTTAAAAAGAACCATTTCAAAAAATCGGCCCTGTGTTGTTAAAAACGAATTGATGACATGTTTATTCAGCAAACATACGCATACGGATCGTTGGGCAAAAATCGCCATTGATTGAGTTGCATGCGACGGACACAAGAGCAGAGAGAAGCCGACCAAATAGAAGAAGACTGCACGATTTGAAGTGTTTTAAGCCGACTGGTGATAATTGCAAAAGACAGAGACGAGCAGAAAGAGAAAAGGGAGGCTTTTGCCGAGTTTGCTAGGTAATTAAAAAATTAAATAACAGGCGATATTGAGACGTAGTTGTTTCAAAAGTAGTATCATAATATTTTTCATTACCTATGTTGATACGATGGGTAAATAGATAATTATACACATTGATTAAAGCGTACTGAGGGCTGCCATAAACCAGTACAAAGCAGAAAAGATTTCAATGAATGATTGTTCAAGATTACGCCAATTAATCGCCGTCAAATTTTAGCGTACGCTTTAAACATCAATTATAAGTTAACATAAAACATAACCATCTTAACGTACCTACTCCTACAAACGCTGCCTGAAAGGGGATAATAATTGGCAATTTTTAAACATGAATCGCGTGATATACTAACAAACAATGTGATTACCAACCAGTTAAAGAGTCACCTCTGAGTCACTTTTACAAAAAGCTTGCGTGTGAATTTGCGAAGCGTCGAGCGTGGCGAAGCAATGAATAGCATTATGGCTGAAAATCGTCAGTTGTTTTAAATGGAAATGAGCGCCCTGGCGGCTGACGCAAAGGTCTTTGGAAGCAGCATTTTTTTGTTTTAATTACCTTTTAACAGTTTGAAAGCGTAACACGCGATGGGTCAAAATTATTGGAAACAATGACTCATCAGAAATTTCAGTTTCACCTCAGTATCAAATTGTAATATGATGATCACGCGCCATGTTTTAAAAAAATCGAAACACTATGTCAAACGGGGTATCAAAGCAATGGTAAGTATTTGAAAATCATCTTTAGCGATTTAGTCATTTTGAAAGATTATTTACGATCTTTAACGACTTATAGTTCGATTGGCAATCAAAGTTGATAGTTTTCGATGACCGAATAGACTTCTTTACCATATCTTTCCTTACCTAATTAAATTCTAGCTAAATTATAATGGCATTATTTTTGTAAGGTTAATTCCATAGCGCTTGTCACTCAAACCCCACCGCAAATGATACCAACTTATGCATTGAAATAAATTCTGGCAACTCTGCCGGACACCAACACAGCTGCTGCCAACTTAAGAGCTTACTGTTAACTTGAGACCAAGAAATTAGCAATTAATTCTGACTCAGGTGACAGACGAACTTTAGCCTGTTTTTAGCGCCAAGTCGTTGTTTATGCTAAGATGTTTTGACTTCTGTAATTGATAATTTGCGTATTTGAACCGCTTTAATGACTATTTTATTAAATCAGGCATTGTTTTGCAAGGGTCCATAAATTATTATCTATGAAGTTGAGCAAATTACGTTGCTGCTCCATGATCGGAAAAAAATCTTCTTAGTCTTAGTGCTGTACCTAATGTATTGTCAATTTTTGTTGCCTTGTTTGAAATGTGCAAACATTATTAAGACCACCAAACTGATTAAAAAAGTAGCAATTAATTAACAAATATTACGTATTTCATAATACAAAGCATCAGATATCCTTGTCAAATTGCGTTTTCATTTCATTTAGAAGTGACTAAAGTAGGTAGACATTATGAATTTATGACATTTTTTGTAAGTACACACAAATAAATAATAAAATTATACCTGCAGATACAGTTATGTTTCTTTTTTTTATACCCAAAATAATGAACGTATCACATGTAACAAATTAAAGACTGCTATACAAATAATTGGTTTGTCATTAAACTAGAAATCTAGATTTTCGTCGTTATAATAAGTACTTACCCTTACAATAAGTGCTTACCCTTCGCAGTAGAGTAAAACTATTTGTATTCCAAAATGATTAAAGTTTCACAACTGCTTTAAATTCACTCCCTAAATTTGCCCAGTAATTGCGTTGTAATTACTAACTTTTCACAAGTTGTAATAAATGCGAGAAACTAAACAATAGACACGGCCTGTGTCAACTTAACTACGTTTTCATGATAACTTACGACACGACATAACATTCATTTAAAAATGTGGAATAAATATTGTTATCCAGTTTTTAACCAGGTTAACGTGTTCCTTTATCTACGAGTACTTTAGCTTTACAACATAAAAAGAATCGTAACAAAAAGTTCAGTCAAAGCCTAGCAATCGATTTATTAACAAAACATGACACGGCGCCGCTGGCGCGCGGTAGTTTTTGGGCACTTTACAGAACCTTTTTTTTAATCGCGAGCACTCAAGTGGCTAGTACTACGTATTTAGCAGTAATCTTAAAATTATATACTTGTTACTATAGACGTCGTACTTATTCGTACGTATAAACCTTCCTCTTGATTCACTCTATCTATTAAAAAAAACCGCATCAAAATCCGTTGCGTAGTTTTAAAGATTTAAGCATACATAGGAACATAAGGACATAGGCACATAGGGACATAGGGACAGAGAAAGCGACTTTGTTTTATACTATGTCGTGATTTGCATGCGACTATAGTTCAATTTCTGGGATGATTGGCCCCATCTGTCATTACGATGATTTCACCAATGTCGAGGTTGAATAAAACAGTGAAACTTACTCTTACGAGAACTACCTTTATTCTTTTGAAGAAATGCTGCCAGCATCTTCGGATTTATCCTGCGGGGCGGGGGTAATCATTTATACATTTATTAGCTGTTTCCCGCGACTCCGTCTGCGCAGAATTTGCTTATCGCTGTCGCGGGAACTATGCGCTCTTCCGGGATAAAACTATCCTAATGTTCTTCCCCGGGACTGAAACTATCTTTAAAATCGGTTCAGTGGTTTAGTCGTGAAAGCGTAACAGACAGACAGATATGCTTTCGCATTTATAATATTAGTAAGAATTTTCGTTTTCAACTCAGTTTTCGTCGGCTCACACGTATCACGCTGTATTCTATCACATTTTTCTCTTCATGTAGGTACCAAACAGTCATTGGCCGACACTTAAGATAAATGTCGTGTCGTGTTGTTGTCGCGCCGTATTGTGGTTGTGTCGTTTGACAGTCGCTGTAAAGGTCGCTGTCAACCTTTAGGACGTTTGGGCTATAAATATTCCTGTTCGCGGTCGAGAGGTGAAGTTTAGTGTTCACGTGATAAGGGTTTATGTAGCGTGATGAGGGCGATTGAAATGCGCGCGCTGCGGACTCCAGCGTTGTTTTGTTTGTCTTTAAAAACAAAAAACGTTCGTCGCGGTGTAACGTCATTTGTTTTTGGTCATTGCTAGTTAAAAACATTCGCAAAGGAAACACTTCACTCCCAAGTAAATTACTTAACCAAGTATTGTGGAAAACATTGTCCAAACCATCTACACTCTACCAGGAATAGTTCTATTCTCGAAATAAGTGTTTCGGGTGTAATACCGAAAGGAATCAAAGTAGATTTGAGACATCAAATTTATCAAATTATCATTATCTATTGACTTATTTAATTGTAACAGCATTTGTGAGTACTTACTATTAATTATGTATTAATTATGCCCTAATAAGGTGCATGATCATGACTAGAGCACGAATAAGGTGTTACGTTTTCATTGTTTTTGCCAAATAAATAAATAAAAATTGTAAATGTTATTTGGTTTTAAGTTGAAGCTCATGATTTTTTAAATCTTTTTGATTTTCTTAACAAAACAATAAGGTGTTTATTCTGGAAACTGTGAAGTACAAGCCCGGGCTTAAACCCACGACCCTATGTTTGAGATGCGATAGTTCAAACAAATAGGCTGCTAATGTTGTTGAAAAAAATATAGCAGTCTTGTCATAATTACAAATTATCAGGTAGGCAGTGTATGCGTATCAACCCGCATTGTCCATGAGCGGTCAGTCCGACTCCGACTTTTCTAATTAAATTCTTTGTCCGATATAAACAAATGAATTTCAAGGATTTATTATTTTGATTATTTTACCTACGCATCTGCTAGTGGATGCTAGGACTTTACAATACAATAAATATTTAAAAAACCTGGTTGTCTGTAAAGTCGGTTTACAGACGATAGTTTTACGTGACAACGTCATAAAGAAACATTGATGAAAACTGCTAACTCTGTCGTCACGCGGAACGTGACACGGAACGTGATACTTCTTCGTGCGTGCAGCCGGGTTCATCGATTTATAAGACGTTATCACGTCAAAACTTTTATTTAAGTCAGATTTCTAAAAAATAGCAAATAGGTACGTGAAGAATTTTGAACTGGTAAATGCCAGTAAAAATAACTTTACTACTTTAACGTTGATTAATTTTACCAGAAATCGCAGGGTATGCCAAAGCGCAATCCCGTTTTATGGTTGCATAAAATTCTTTCCAAATAGTGTAATAAACCTAACAGTTATGACACTGTGCCGTAAATCTGCCAGACGATACACTAGACGACAAAACCGGACTCAAAATTCTGTCACGAGTCAGATTAACAAGACGCGCAGGAGTTATTGCTCTATTTGCAAATTGACAAGTCGCAGTGGTCCCACAAATTTTAATTAAGACATGGATGTGTCGCGTCGGGCCACGATTGGTCACTATTCGCTACGATTGACTGCTATTGGCCGATCGACAGTCACAACTACGTGACTTATTCGGACTGAAGATTGAAACGAGTTTTCAAAAATGCAGCGTGATGTTGTGAATTGCAAACTAGTGCCTACGCCAAATCTTGGGATTAGGTTGTCAAAGCGGACCCCAAGCTTACTGAGCCGTGGCAAATGCCGGGAAAAACGCTAGAAAGATGATGTTGTGAATTGCAAATTTACTATACCCATAGACTATCCGATGTAGTTTAAGGGTGCGACCAAACCGCCGCGTATACGCAGTGACGTGTCGTATGCGTCACGTTTTCTCACCGTTTCTTCATACATTTTGTTGCGATTCCGTAACGTCACCGTTTTTTAAGCGGCGGTGTGGTCGCACCCTAAATGTTCAATTGATACCAAAATGTTATGAATGTAGAGATGGCAGAGCTCTAAAAATATTTATTTACATAGATATTTGCAGTAGGGGGTCATGTTTTACGTATTGCTGGTGTCAGGTGTTCCCGAATCCGTCTAGGTTGCTACCACGATTTCTCAGACTAATCCTGCAGCAGCTGGCGCCTTTGTCTTTCTGGAGAGCAAGACACAGATGGGACATTCTATCTTAGCCCTTTATACTGGCGATGCATCTCATCATCATCATATTAGCTGGAAGACGTCCACTGCCTGAACATAGGTCTTCCCTTAATCTCCTTGGCGGTTGATTTTTGCTAACAATGTTTTGCTTTCAGTGCGCGGTCGCCATCGCCGCTCTAAAACCTTATGGTCTAAATGGCTATCAGTTCTACGGGAAATGAGTCCCGCCTACTGTCTTTTGCAATTCGCTCATCTGTGTCGTGAACTTTGGTTACTCTGCAGATATCTTCATTCCACGATCTCGAAAAATTGCCATTATAGACTTTGAGCCTTCTTAATGAGGACCATGGTAAGAGAGCATGTGTGAGTTTCACACGCTGCAACACACGCTGATTATAACTTTTTTTTCGTTATTGACGACGATCTAAATATTAAATACTTTTAACATCTTAGTGAGTACTGCCCAGCTCAATGAATAAAAAATCTACCTATTTCAACTTGGACTCAACTCGAAATTCTCAACTCGTTTTGAACGCTAACCTATTTTTCGATCTATAAATTTATTTGCTACTGAAAGGAGGTTTCAGAAATTTCATTTCGTTGAATTCAAAATCGAATTCTTTTCCCCACTGCTCCGATAATCAAATGAATAATCCATTTACAGTGGCATCGCGGAGTGTCCGGGCGAATCAAAGGAAGAAAAATTTCGACAAGCCAGCAACGATGAAATATTATTTAGAGGGCTCTACTTTTTGTCACACCTGAAAACGCGTGACTTTTCCAGATTTAAACCAATTAACGGTCGGCAACACGCGATAGATAATTTATAAAATTGTATAAGTATATTGGGCTTCTAGTGTTAATATCACAAGTGCGGACCCGCCTTTAGTTTAATTTGCCACCTTGTGGCCCTTGCCTGCCAAAAAGTTGCCGACCGCTGAATTAGTGAAACGACAAAATATAAATAACAAGATAAACTAATTTACCTAACTAAAACTAAAATAAATCTACCTTATTATGTAGAAATTATGGTAAAAATAAGGGCAAGAAAGACGAAACGCAAAGCAACTTGATAAAGCAAATTAGCAAACTATGCAAACGTGTATCTAGTTTCGTTAATCCAGGTTGAAAATCAAATGTAGGTAGTCACTGAAATATTGTTATTACTCGTTAGACTCGTTACTTCATTGTTTTCAGATTTCATGTTTAATCTTTGCCTGCTGAACTCCGATTGCACGACATTTTTAACTTCGGCTCGGCAAATAAGCAAAATAAATTCATGCCCCGGCGCAGTTGGCCTAAATTGTGTATTTATTCTATCCGTATTTCGTTAATCCATTACTGTAGGTGAAAATTTGGCTTCAAGCTGAACTGAATATCAATTAATGTCGATATTACTTGTAAAAAAACGTTGAGATGCATTTGTTTGTACCATATTTTTAGCTAGGTACTAAACTTAGGAAAAATCTTAATTTACTACCACTAAATCTTTATTATGGGGTATTTTTTTCTGTACGTGAGTATTTCACTGATATTTTCCTCAATTTTATCATGCTTACCCATAGTAAGAGAGTTGGTTGTTAAACAATTAAGATTGATAATAACTGGCCCAGATAAGAAGCACTGCGATGAAGAATCGGACAGGATGTTTAGATAATAAGTATAAGGTACGACCTTTAGTGCAAATTTGAGCAGAGATTTATGAATTAGGAAAATCGCAGGCAAAGTCGCAGGTAAGAAATTGTATAAAGCAAATTCAATTTATCAGCGACTGTACGTGCGCTTTATAATTTATCAGATATTATGGAGTTCATTTCTATAGCCTTGTTTTGCCGGGTTTATGTGATCCACGAATTTGGGGGTGGCATTAAGAGACGATTAAAGCTGCTTTGAACCCCCTATGGAAAGAGGAGTACGGTGCATTAAGCCTTTGCCTGCCTATTATGGAGGGCTAATGGTGTTTAAATTCATAAACCAATTGCGTTTTTTTGTTAACTTAACTATGATAATTACTGAATTGGATGTGGCATTTAACTTAATGGTACAGTACAAAAGAAAACTAACATTTACTATACTTAAATTCTACTATGTGAACAATGCACTGTCTACTTATTTTCTGACTGAAGGGGCGGTGAAAACGGGTGAAAAATAATTAAAATGGTTCGAGGTGATAGCAGCCGTGTAATTGCTTGGTATACGCACACAGGAAGAGAGCGAGGTAGGTACAGTGTTGCCCTAATGCAATATTGTTGACAGTTTGGTGTTACTGTTATATATAATTAATTAGGTACTACGATTATTGTAAATAATCGATATTTGTGTTGTGCATCCAACATGCTGCGGCCTACTAAAAGAAACTAAACATACACATAGAAACATTGGATGATCTATCTATTATTATCATAGTACACTTAAATATACTTAGGAACATTAGATAACAAATCTATCTATTATCATCATAATAAACTAATTAAAACATTGAGTTTAAGGGTACAAATTACAAGACAAATTAAATGTCAGATTCCTTGACTTAGATCTTAAAATCAACAAATTAAAATTGAAACGCATTAATTATGCTTCTATCGGCAGTACACATATATTTTAAAATTAACAAATTAAAATTAAAACGTATTAATTATGCCTCTGCCCAGCATGCAATAGACCTATGTGCTCGTTTCTCACAATCAAGTCAGTAATTACTGATTTCCTTGGCAATATGGCCGGGTGCTGTGCAGCATATGGAAGCGGCGCATTTTGCAGGCGACCACCAACTCTCATAATGCCTTCACTATCGAGGAAGGGAGTCAGCGTTTTTAAGTCACCTTTGGCTGGTTTGTGAGATTGTAGCAATTTAATATCTTCTAGGAAGAAGTGAGCTTGTTCTTGCTTAACTATTAGCATAAGTGCTTTATTTAGTTCCATTGTAGTGAGAAAACCTTTGACCTTTATAGAAGTAGGTTTTATATTGTTGCAAAATCTAAGAATGTATGCAACGACGCGAGTCATTTTTCCTATAGTAGAAATGCCTTTCAAAATGTCAAATATGCTGGAATTATTGACTGTGGTTGTCAAGCACAGAACGTCAACTTGCTCAGGCTTAGACTCTGGTAAATCTATGGGAGCTATTGTCTCATCTGGAAAACTATAGTCTTTGTCATGCAAGAACAATGGACCATGCCACCATAAGGAATGGCCGTTGATTTCATGAGGCTGAAGGCCTCTGCTAAGACAGTCTGAGGGATTGTCATTAGTGTTGACATAATGCCATCTATAACTCTTTGTGAACTCGCTTACTGACCGTACTCTATTTGCGACATAAGTTTGTAGTCTTGCTATGTCGGTCCTTAGCCATGCTAGAACTATTTGGGAATCAGAGAATAGGTGAGTTGCATCAATTTTTAATTTTATCTCAAGTATGTCATGTACCCGTCTTGCCAAACTAGATAGTAATAGTGCTGCATTTAATTCAAGTCTCGGGGTGGTAAGCTTTTTCTTACAGGGGTTAATGCGAGACTTCGAACACAACAATTCAACGCGCACATGGCCGTGCTCATCTATGGTACGTAAGTACAAACAGCAGCCGTAAGCGACTGATGACGCATCGGCAAATCCAATTAGTTGGTTGACTGTACTTTGCTGCGGTTTGACACAACGTGGTACTATTACTGGCTGCATTTGGGGAAGTTCTTTGGTGAAATCGGTCCACATGCTACGGATATCATCTGGAGGAGTTGAGTCCCAGCCTACATCAGCTGTCCATAGTTTTTGCATAATTACTTTGGCACGAACAAAAACTGGGCCAATTAATCCCATTGGATCGTAAAACTTGCTTATGTAGCTTAGAATATCGCGTTTAGAATCATTTCGGCTGATATAAGTTTCGGGACAGGTTCCCATGAAGACATCAGACTTCACATCAAAGTGGATACCTAGTGTCTTCACAAGAGTGGTGTCTTTCTGGAGTTCAACTTCCCCTATGTGATGAGTATCTTTGTGAACATTCTCTAAAACGGTCTCGCAATTCGAGGCCCATTTGTGCAACTGAAAACTTCCCATACTGAGCATTTGAATTAACTGTGATTGTGTTTGAGTTAAATCCTGTTCTGAATTGCAAGATACTAAAATATCGTCAACATAAGTATTGTTTTTTATAGCAGATGATGCTAGCGGCATTGAGTTTTCGTGCTTCTCAGCAAGATCACTGAGACAGCGAGTAGCCAGATATGATGATGGCTTAAGGCCATAGGTTACTGTTTTTAACTCTATGCATTTAATGTCTTGCTCTGGAGATTCTCGCCATAAAATGTTTTGTAATGATCTCTGAGCTGGGTCTAAATTTATACAGCGGAACATCATTTTTATGTCGCAAATAAAAAATAATTTGTCTATTCTGAACAGAATGAGAATATCAAACAGGTCTCTTTGTACCACTGGACCGTTAAGCAACATATCATTCAATGATACCTTTTTATTCGTTCGCATAGACCCATCAAAGACAACCCTTAGTTTAGTTGTGCGACTGTCTTCTTTAATTACAGCATGGTGGGGTAAAAAATATACCGGATCTTTATTTAAATCAATTTTGTCAATTTCGCGGTACTCACCATGTTTTAATTCGAGATACTGGTCTATGAATTTTTTATATTCGTTGAAAAGATTCACATTTTTGTGCAATTTCTTTTCTAGGTTGAGGAACCTATTTAGTGCTAAGTTGAATGATTCCCCTAGCTCAGACTTCATTTGCTCCAAAGGCACTTTTGTGGGCATTGAAACTTGGTACTTATTATTCTCAAGCTTAGTAGTTTCCTTGAAGAGGTTTTCACAATAATCTTGCTCTGGTAGCTTTTCTGGGAATATTTCAGGCACTTTTTCAGCTTCCCAAAATGCACTCATTTGATTTGAAATAGTGTTGTCACATTCTCTACAAAATAATGACACAACCTGATTTAAGTTTCCTGCAGGCAGCTGCGTGCGGCCGGCGACGACCAGGCCGAATGATGTGTGTACTAGCGATGGGCTCCCGGGGCTGGCGCTGCACGATGCTGCAGTGCTCTCGTTGCAGGCAGTTGCTGGACTCTGGCTGCAGGCTGCGTCGACTGGATTAGATTGCGGTTGCGGCAGCAGGACCTGGAAAAATACATCAGCTCCAAGCAACAGATGCACATCACCCGGTTTATCGAAGCTTTCATCGGCTAGCTTGCAGTTAGTAGGGAACACCATGCGTGACGTATCAAACTGAGTTTGTGGCAATTTGGTTGTTATTGTTTTTACAATATGGCAATTGACATTTATTTTGAATGGATAAACTGTAGAATGCACATCAAGGTTTATACATTTGTCAATGGCTTGCTCTGCATTTGTAATGCCCATTATAGTAGTGTTAGTTTTTTGCGGTGATTTTCCTAGCATATCCACCACCTTCTGTGTTACAAATGATGCTTGTGACCCGCTATCAAGCAGTGCTCTGGCATAGATTATCATCCCTGACTGTGCTATCAGCTTTATGCGTGCAGTGGGCAATAAAACTTGACCCTGGTGAGAAGTTGCAGACAAGGTTACAGAAGGGCTTGCATGTTGGGTGGATTCATCTCGATGCAATAGAGTGTTGTGCTGTTGCTTACACACAGCACAGCGAAAGTGAAATTTACATTTCTGCTTGTGTTGGGACAAACAAATGTTGCACAAATTGTTTGTTGATGCAAACTCCAAGCGTTTGTTAGTTGCAGCCATTTTAAAAGTCTGGCACTTAAATAATTTATGTTCAGATGACTTACAGTAAATGCAGGCGCTCATTTGACGGCTCTGCGCCGCTACAGGGTAGCTGGCCAGACGTTGCGATTGCACCTTTTGCACATTGCAGTCGGTGTTCTCGATGGCCAGTGCACGCCTCTCGATGAAGTCAATGAACTCTTTTACCATGGGAGGAGTTGCATTGTCCCGCTCCATTTGAAATGCTCGATATGTCATTGTGTCAAGCTTCCTTGACAGAATACATATGATGATGGAGTCCCAGGTCTCGACCATCTCACCTAGATTTTTTAATGCTGCTAGGTTTTGCTTGACCACTGAAAGAAATGCGCGTAAGTTAGTGACATTTGAGCGATTTATTGTGGGCATGTCGAGCAGTACACCAATGTGTTCGTGAGTTATTCGCACTTTATTGTCATATCGCTCTTTTAGTAATTTTAATGCTTCAGAGTAGCTATCATCCTGCAGTGGGAGGTTATTAATCAAGGCTAGTGGTTCACCACTCAAAAAACCTTTTAAATAGTATAGCTTTTGTACTGACGAGAAGGTGGTGTCATTGTGAATCATTGCTGTAAACATACTCATAAACTCGTAATATTCTGTGTACTTACCAGTGAAAGTTGGTATAACAATGCTGGGTAATTTAATTTTGCCCGAGCCCGTCGATGGTTTCGAATCAGGCGGCGGGGTGTTACCTTCCTTCTGCCTTTGAGCGTTGATAATCGCATCGAGTTGAGAAAGTAAGTACAAGTAATTATCCTCCACCTCTTCATCAGTGCGGCCAGAATCTGCCGCTTCAGGTTTCAGTGCGGAGATCCGTGCCGACAAACGCTCATACTCTGTGTACGCGGCGATTAACCTTTCCCTTTTTACCAATATCAACTCTAATGGCGACTTAAGAAGTGCATCTTTGTTAAAAGAGTTTTTAAGTCGTGTTATGGAGGCTTTTGCACGGCCTCTTGCCGCAATGCTCTCATTTACTTCGAATTCTGACATTATTCTACACACTAAACACTTTCAATACTTGTATACAGAATTACAGAATTAAAAAATAACTACTTAAAACTTATTGTCTTTATAAACAAAAAGGAACATGGCGAATAGGCGAAACAAAGTAGACGAGAAATGTCACGGCGTCGCTTCGTTTTTTGTATGTTGTCACTCACTGGATACGCGGGATCGCTGTCAGTATTGCCCGCACAGATAAGATTTCGCTGGCGGATCGATGTTGTTTTGCTCCAAACGGCGCTCCGTAGCGCTAAATGGCGCTAGTTTCTCGTGGCGACGTGGCACTAGTTTCGCAGACTTGACTATGTTGCGCTGCTTGTTGTGGCAATAGCCAATAAGGTTTCTGCTAGCGGATGTCAAGTTTGATTGTCTTCCGGCCTTTCTAAGTTTCTATGGCCTTTCTTCTGGCGTAAATAAAATAAGATGGCTGACCTCGTTTTTTCTTGCGTTATAATGCACCGGCTTAGTTTTCAGTCTTCAGATGTTTGTAGGCGATTCTTGAATGTTGCTCGCTCGAAGGACCATTGAACAATGCACTGTCTACTTATTTTCTGACTGAAGGGGCGGTGAAAACGGGTGAAAAATAATTAAAATGGTTCGAGGTGATAGCAGCCGTGTAATTGCTTGGTATACGCACACAGGAAGAGAGCGAGGTAGGTACAGTGTTGCCCTAATGCAATATTGTTGACAGTTTGGTGTTACTGTTATATATAATTAATTAGGTACTACGATTATTGTAAATAATCGATATTTGTGTTGTGCATCCAACACTATGCCTCAGGGGACCCAAGAGCTGGCGTGTATTTATCCCAGCGGATCGCACTTGCGGTCCAAAGGGGTAATGCCGCTAGCGTCCTGGGAACCCTGCCACAGCCAGCAGGGCTGGACGGGGTGTTCTTTTTATAACTTATAGCTTTTTATAGTTAGTTTAAGTTTAGTTTTTAATTTTATCTTAGTTTAATTTGTTTTTTGTAAATTCTACTTAACTTTCAATACCTACATAATATTATAATTATGTACAGGCTGCTAGAAAATCAGATGCGTATATTTTGAGGATCGATTGTTTGCATCGTTGACAGTCAGTTTATAGCATACTTAATTAATTACAGCGTCTATTGCAAGGACAGTAATGAATGGTAATTATTATTTTTGTATGAAACAAAAAAAACAATTTCACTATTATATTTCACAGCATGCAGATAAACTATATATGTAATAGATATAGTTAAGGACTGTGAAACTACAATAATACACAAAGAATACATATAAAATAAGAACTAGGACTTCACAGAGGAAAATCGCATAATCCGCACATTTATCATCTCGCAGAACTTCAAACACTCATCAGCTCATCACACACGGTCTCCATCTACATGCAAACACATCAACAGTTTGGTGACGGTTCGAGGAGCGTATTTATGAGGTGCAAAACTTGAACCAGAGGAGTGCCTGCTTAAATACATTTTAAAATTGTTATGAAAAAATCATACCATATGTAGCTTACAGAATTTTGTCTTTCCAGTGTGCATGACACAATTTGACGGATTGCAGACAATATGTATGTATGTACGAGTATGTATGTAAACTCTTTATTGTGCAAAATAAACAAGACAAATACAATTTTATTGACAAACACTGACATACGTGCACAAAGCAGGCCTTACTATAGACCAATGTAATTTAAGGTTACGAACTTAACTTAGGGACCTTTTACATCCCTTTTATAAAATGTATTAATTGTATTATAGGTAAAGTTAAGTAGAATTTAAGTACTATTGTAAATCTATTTTATTTCGAAAAAATGACTATCTGCCAAGTTTCTTGCAGCGCTGCGGTTTCTTGGCAATGATAGTCTTTCCGAATGCGCTGGTAGATTCAAAAAAAGACATGTAAAAGAGCCCTTGGCGGCCTATTTGCAAAATAAACTTTTGACTTTTGACTTACCTATCCCTTTAAGGGATATCTTAACTCTCTTTAAGGGATGTTTTTGATCAATTTGACATGTATAACAGTAGGTACCGCTGGGTCATATCACCGTTCCAAATTTGATCCAAATCCGTCGAGTCGTTTCAGCGTGAAGAAGGAACAAACATACACACTCATTCACAAACTTTCACATTTATAATATTAGTAGGATTTCTACAAATAAATAACGAAACTAGTTGAATCGTGCCCAACTAATAATCGTGAGTTAAACAGTTTAATTTGTAGTTTTTAAAACATGACGTTTCTTTTTTGTGTGAACTAATCTAATCAGCATTCACGTTGGCTTTCGTCGATTACCCTCCATTGGCATAATTTTACGCTCTGATTCCGGAAATTGGTCTTTTGCATGCCGTATTTCTGACGTCCTGCCGTGACAATACCTTCTGATCAGGAACGTTTAAGTATAATGACAGTAATTTGTGATGTCGGAACAAAATTACTTCAACATAAGGAGAATGTTCAATTTGTTAAGCTTAACAGAACGAAATTGGCTTGATTAAAGAATAAAACGTAAAGACGTTGTTCGTGTAATGATTTGTTGTTGGGTGAACCCGGTAACTACGACTACGTACAAAATGTCAATCAATTCTCGCATTAAATGAATGCAGTGTTTCTGTCCATCAATATAAAACAGTATTAATTTAGTCAGTTTTTTGTTAAGTTAAAATTTCATATTATAAACACATGAATCATTTAAAGTAATACAATAATAGGATAACACGTCAGTAGCCTTAGTTTCCGAATTTACCCGACGGCAAAATCATATTCACTACATCTGTATGCATGAGTGTCAGCTGAAGTCAGTTAAACAATTGCAAACTGCATAATTATATGATGACACTGTACCTATTATGTGTTTATGATATCTTTAAGCCATGTGAAACACTATTATGTATAATATTTAATTTATTTTCTAAAGGATAGAACGCGATTACCTTTAAGGCGACACCAGCCGCGAAACTAGCGCCACTTCGGAAATGTTCTTATACAGCATGTATTTTTTATACAACCTCAATTAATTACTCTCTGGTAATTAGTACACAGGTTACAGTTTGTGGCTATATTAACAATACACGCTGTATATCCTAAATTAGATCATTTTTCAATATTGTAAACGGAATGTGAACCGCGATTACCTTTATTGAGCACCCGATATTTCGACGCAGTTTCACCAGTCTACCCGTGATCATGATGCATGCAACTGCGTCGAAATATCGGGTGCTCAATAAAGGTAATCGCGGTTCACATCCCGTTTATAATATTTCGAATGAACTTAACCGTGAATCATTGAAAACTCCAATTTTCAATAATTTCCGAAGGTTAGATAAATAAATAAATGTTCCGAAGGTTAAATAAATAATTTGTATGCCCCAAGGCACCACATAGTGATACAAATAGTAATATAAGTAACACCCTGTAATTTACCTATGTTGGACAAATAAATCTTTGAATCTTTGAATCTCTTTGAATCTTTAGATACTAGGGAAACACATTACCTATAATAATATGTATTAAATCAGTGTTAGTCATTCCTCTTGGAGCGATCGCCCCAGCGCAGCGAAACGAACACTGCGCGCTAGCGCTCTGCTCGCGCGGCTACTCCACGCAACTCAATGTCACTATGAGAAAAAAGTACCTACAGATAAATATTAACTTGATATGGTTTATTGCTTATCTCCATCATAATTATGATACTTTATTTTGTTCACCAAAAATTTATTTAAATTCAACATTCTCATAATTGGAAACGAACTTCGGAAATTCATCGGCGAGCAAAATCAACGTTTCTTATTCATAAGCGACCAGCTGTTCGAGAACGCTGGCTGTCGTTTGATTTTACATCGACCCCGCAAATATAGGGCCACTAAACATGCGTTTTCTTAAAGTTACTAAACAAGAGTGATCCAACCTAAAATCAAACATTTGCCTTAACGTGACAGTGTTACAGTTACAGAAAATCAATCATTTACCACATGACAGTGTTTTTAGTTACAAAACTCATTCATAACTTTAATTTAAATTTTAAAACAACTGACGAATCAAACTAAAACAATACCTACATAATAAAACAATACATACGAAATTATAGACACACGCCATCCGAAACAAAGTCTGTTGAATCATACCTACCCTATTTAAGCTTAAGCAATCCTCCACTGTTTCGGGTGTCCAATAGGTGGTGGTGCTCACTTGCCATTAGGTACCCCACTTGCTCGTTTTCCGTCTTTGTCACATGAAAGAAAATACTAATAGAAGTATGTCACGTACCATGAAACTTTATTTGTAAGGTAGACCTCTAATTGTATCTAAGCTTGTATTTGCGAGTTGGACGCCGCGGCCGTTGTCACTATGGAAGCGCCTTATAATAGGGATAGAAAATAACTTTTTGATAAGGATCTTTATCTTAATCCAGTTAAAATAAATAACTTATTTTCCATAAATATTTTTTCCAGCCATGTTAAAAGCCCATCGAGGGAATGGGCGAAAATCTTATTAATCATAATTATGCATTAAAAACATCATCAATCCTAAATCTGCTACCTATCTCGTGGCCCCAGAACTAAAGGCAGCGTAAGGTGTTGATGCGAGAGAACAGGCGAGCTATAAAATCAGATGCGGAAATTTATTCAAGCCCATTTTAGGGCCCCGTCACGTTCTCAAGACGGGAGTTAGTCACGGGTCAGGGGGCTTGGACTGGCGCCTTTTTATAAGGGTAGATGGAAAATTAGGGTAATATGAATGGCTAGTCAGTGTCGAGGGCAACCCGGAAAACCTAATAGCATTTTGTCGCCACCATATGAATATTTTTATGTTCATAATAAACACGTTTACATCTGCTGCTACTTACATGGCTTAAAGAAGATTGAAACCATGTTTGTTTTTAATTATTTGGATTTTGAATCACTTGTGGTTAATGTAAACTTTGATTCGTCTTTGGGTGATTAGATCTTAAAACATTGTGACTCTGTCCAGCAGGGTCAGCCTAGGCGAGAAAAATGGATAACAGTTCTGGATGGAGAGAGATTAGAGAGTCGTATGCTCATCAGTGGACGACTTCCCACTAAATAAATAAAAATAAATAAATAAATATCTTGGGACAATTGACACCAATTGACCTAGTCCCAAACTAAGCAAAGCTTGTGATATGGGCACTAGACAACGGATAAACATACTTAAATACATATTAAACATCCAAGGCTCGAGAACAAACATTCGTATTTTTCATACAAATAACTACCCCGACCGACCGACCGACCGACCGACCGACCGACCGACTGGTAACGAAGAGAAAAAGACTTCGAACCACGGCACGAGTACTTTTTCCCTTGTTCTCCGTACATAACTGAGATACATTACTAGGACATTCTAAGGTAAAACAAATACTATTTCTAAAGTAAAACAAACGTGTTCCTAAAAGCCTAAATCAATCCAAATTAATCATCCTACGTTGGTTTTACCCGGGCCGGTAATGTAACTTGGTTATATACGAGGAAGAAGCTTATTTTGTTATCTGATTCGACTGAATTTCGACAAATGGATCAGTGGCACAGTTTATAATTGACCACAGAATTGTTTTTTTTTTTATTTAGTACACGACCTACAATGGAAACACATACATTATAGTCATAATACATTATACGTACGTACGTATTATTATTACGTTGTAATACATTATAGTCTAGTAGCTAGTTGTATTTTCTTGTTTCG
Source organism: Pandemis heparana (assembly GCA_963854515.1). NCBI lineage: Eukaryota > Metazoa > Arthropoda > Insecta > Lepidoptera > Tortricidae > Pandemis > Pandemis heparana. Next base: position 7,635,622 of record OY978010.1, read on the forward strand.
TACATGATACCCATTCGAACGTCTGAAGCTAAAGTCAGGTGTTAATCGTACTTTTACTTAATCCCCCATAGTTCTTCAGTGCGAAAAGTTCCTACACAAACAAGCTAAATCCTTTCTGCTACTTTGATCCAAGTTTGTTTCGAAGAATCGCTGCTCAAGGTTCGTCGACAATAACGATGAACTCACACTAAACTTGAGCCTGTAAAAATATGTTTAACTCACAATATTACATACAGGCCCATCCAATCACAAGAAAGTGCAAAGTGGAAAGTGCAAAGCAAACGAATTTGTTTGAGCAAGTTTACTTTATTGCAGAACACAATTATTAACATAAATGTTATGAATGTATTTAAATTTAATGCTCGTGTTAGCACAGCACATATGTTAAACTCACAATTTTATTGGTCAGTAATTCAAGTGCAAATAAATTTAAGTACAAGCTTCATCTACTTATATTACGTCATAGTAATAAGTCTAAAATAGGCCGGAGGGCCAGATTTCTACTTATCTACTCAAGTACTCGGGCAACTAGAAGCAGGACATTTTCTTTTGATTTAAATATTTTTTTTCGTTTTATACAGTCAAAAATGTTGCAGTAACACAAGTAAAATGCATGATTCGGTAATATTTCAGACTAAATTGCACATTGAACACTTACAACAAAATCATAGCACAGCGCTGTGGTGATTACAGAGTTGAATATAGTTTCACCAAAATAAAACAGCCATTATCAGCCAATTCATTTTCCACAAATCCATGTTTTCTCGTAAAATCTCCAACCGGACCTGCCAAGTTTGACCGATTGGCAGCAAGTGGTTCCTTAGGGTTAATTATATTTTTTTAACACGTCTTGCTTTAGTTCTTTGTCTTTGAAGTCAGGTCTTGGCTTGTTCAGTCATTATGTTATCTCTTGACTTCTCACAGTCCACAAATGATTTACTACCGACAGCTGACTCATGAGGCACAGGTCACACATATAACAGACGTACGTTGCAGGATGCGGCGGCCCTTTAATGAATTTTCATACAAACAAAACATACGTACAGAAGAAACGGGGCGGGGACGCGTCGCAGGTGCATAAAAGGAAAGCCGCGTGTGAGGCGCGTCCATGCCCTTCGTCACTTCTGTGTGGCTTGCGGCCTACCAATACTTTACCTACTTTTTCAATGTACAGTTTTCTATCGCATGAATTACAATATCCAGGCTCAAGATAGACCTAATCAAGGCAGTAGCGTTTACTACAGAGTCTACACCTACATATATGCATAAGAAAGTCGGTCTTGAGAGACGCGCGGTGACAGATTCTCAAGCTTGCCATGATTGGACACGACGACCACAATCACTCCTTCAAGAGTGTAATGACGACGACTGGATTAACGCTTTTTTTTAGCAGATGAACCCTAAAATCGTTACTTCCTGCGGTTGTTTACGTCGCATGGCCCCCGTCCAAAGTGTCCATAATTAAGGTCAGCCATACTTTACGCAACGGCTATATATAAACGTTCTCGAGGGAAACTTGACGGACGGCAACGGATACCCACTGAAGAGGATACCGGCCTCTGAAGTCGACCCAGCTACAAATATGCGGTTAAAGCATTTGAATTAACAAGCGTTTGATGTAATATTTCTATACTTTTCGAAGATAAAGCAGTTCATTAAATATAATGTTGAGACCAGACCCGAATAGAACCTTGCGTAAAGATTGCGCATGCGACGTTGCCCTTGTTGCGGGCTCGGACTCCTTTTCGTACTCGTAAAATGTATCTTTTTCCTTGTCTGTAGACACAACTTTTAAAATATAACATTTAAACAAAATCTTCTAAAACACCAGCTTTTTGTTCGTACGCTCTTAATATACCGGAATAGATAATTCGTTTATCACTATTTCGAAGGAACTACGCAATTTTCCGGGATAAAAGTAACGTGTTATTCCATCCCATATTCTATCGTCGTGCCTAATTTCCGCCGTTCTGACGTCAAATAGTAACAAACATCCATACTTCCATACTCACAAACTTTCGCATTTATAATATCGCTAGTAGCGATTCGCTACCTTGTGGCTCAATTGTCGTATGAGCCATTTTGACGAAAATGAGATTTGAATGCAGTTTAGCTCAGTTTTTTTTTCTCTATCGACGTGTATATTTAAAATTATCCAGTACAGTACATCATTAAAACTCTAAGAAATACCTCCACGACCGAAATTAGTGGAATTAACAATAAAATATTTAGATGGATATATGATAGATAGTATTGACACGTATTGCTCCAGAATAGCGTTTCAAAACTATGCATAAAGTAACACTATACAGCCACAAATTTGGCATGCTAGTACGTACTTTCTCGTAATTATAATAATTCAAAACGATATTCATGACTTTTCCAAATTTCTACGAGATAAGTATGTAAACCACCCGGCCGGCCGGGGAAATTACGGGCACAAGAGGCATTTCATCTTAGCCCTCTAGGTTGGCAATGCATCTGCAATCCCTCCGGGGTTGCGGGTGTCTATGAGCAGTGGTGATCGCTTACCATCAGGTGACCCATTTGCTCGTTTGCCTTCCTATTCGCATAAAAAAAATATAAAAAATAAAGAGGTTTTTACACTCATTTAAAAAAAAAATTAAACCGACATACACATTCCTAGAAATCATGGCGGTATCTACACTAAGAAATTTCCACGAGATAAGAAACTGCGACCTTGTGATCTAACGCGCTGGCGCTCGAGATCACATTCCATCACGTCTTTCTACCCTCATTGTACAGTTTGACAGAAAGGAATAGTGAATGCAATTGAAATTCTGAATGCGTTGTACAATAAGGCCTCGTGTCTAATTTTTATTCTTTTGCGCGCTAGTTATAGTACAAAATACATAAAGTTTAAAAAGCAAAATACATGATAAATAAAAAATAAAATAAATAAATATCTTGGGACAAATTACACCAATTGACCCAGTCCCAAACTAAGCAGAGCTTGTGCTATGGGTACCAGGCAACGGATAAACATACTTATATAATGTAGGTAAATACATACTTAAATGAACACAACATATTTACCTTGCTACTCCGCTACCTAAGTAGCGGAGTAGCAAGGTAAATATTTTGTGTTCATTGAAATGGACCTCCGCAAAGTAACGCCTGATTCAATAAAATACATACTTAATGCAACTTTCTCAGAAAATGGCAACAAAACAAGATTATTATAAAATAAACCTAACCGAACCGAACCTAAGTAAATCAATCTACTTATAGATTACGCTGTCAAAAAAGTTCGTATAGCTAATAGTTGCATCAAAATTTTAATTATTTATTTTAAACCATTATGTAAATTCCAAATTTTATGTATTTTGACCCGTACCCATTAGTTAGTATAGACTATAGAAAAGAACGACAACCTATAGATGTTGATTCGACTTAGGAATGATGAATAGATGTGTAAACAATTTGGACATAGCTCAGCAAATATTGGTTGACTTGCTGCTCTTCTTAGTACCCGCTTTTTTGCTTGTAACAATGCTTTTGTGGGGTATCATCACAAGTAAATTTACATTTCCGTTAAATTGTTTTATAACATAGAGTCAAAATTATCTGAACTCGAGGCTCAAGGCTACAGACTTCATTTTGCAATGAAATCTACAGATTCTATATTAAAGTAATAAACTATTACCATCATAAAGTGGCGAATATCGTATATTTCTATGTGGGTGTAATCTGTGGAACTATGAAATTGTTTGTTTGATAGAATACGCTGTTTCTGATTAACATAGGCTACTTTTATCCTGGAAAAACAAAGTTTCCCACGAGACACAAACCTAATTACGAGCCAGGTAATAATTTTATAAGAAGGTACTGAAAATACGACGCCACGAGACGGCGGTAAACTAATAACGTAGATACATTATCTTCGATGTTAATGATGATATTTATTTATTTATTTATTTATTTATTTATACACTTATTATATTAAGTCAACCATAAAGCCTTACCCTATCCTAACATCCGTAACTACGCCCCATTTAAGGTTATTATTTTTGCGGAATAATTTCGACAATAATAAGTAAAAAAAACTAAAGATTTATATTTAATAGCTCACAATCAATGTATCTGTATCTGTTTTGTACTCATTTGTGGTGTTCAATAAAGAGTATTTGTATTGTATTGTATCTAACTTACAACAGTTAGTTATTTAATAAAGCAAAATTTTGCCGTGACCGTTTGAAGGCTCATTAAGTGCAATCTTAATACAGCCATTGACTGCCTAATTTATTTTCGTAAAGTGTTAGGCAACGTCGAAAACGTTTTATTCACTTTATTTATTTTAATGACATACATTTCTAAAGATAATCTGATGCTTCTGATGAGACAATCGTTTATGAAAACATCAAATCAATAATAATTTATGATCAGAATTAACAAGCACTTGACGCTAGACTTGTGTTTCATCTACAAATAATTAAATTATGCTCGTGACTTGTTACTTTGTATTTTATTATCGTAGTCAGATGAGTTTCTCTTATTTTCACGCGAGAAACGCGTAAATGATGTAAGGGCTCAAGATAATGGAAAAAAAGATAGAGTCGAGTGAATGAAAACAGAAATTGCTGTAATCATTAGCAACAACATGAATATTGTTTCGTGTTTATTTACTAGAATTTTAAGATTCCGAAGTCAACAAAAAACCTTTATAGTTTCGTCATGTCAGTTTACGCGGCTTAGCTCATATATAACTGGTAGGTACTAGAAAGGTGTATAGTATATGGCAATGATATAATTATAAACCACGATGACTAAACTGGTAACAAAACCGACTTTTCTGTGAACCTCCCTCAAACTTTTTCACTTTTTAGGGTTTTGTAGTCAGAATAACAAAAACAAAACTCTGACGAGGCTGATTTCAACAGCAAATCTAGTTTATTACTGATTTTTAATTATTATTTTTAATTACTGGGCCCATGCAAAATGAAAGGAAAACAGCTACCTACACAACGCATGGCTCGACACGCATTTTACCATTCGGGTGTGACAACACCGCCGCTTAAAAAACGGTGACGTTACGGAATCGCAACAAAATGTATGAAGAAACGGTGAGAAAACGTGACGCATACGACACGTCACTGCGTATACGCGCCGGTTTGGTCGCACCCTTCCTTATGATTTTGCATGCTATTAAAGATTTTATTACAATTTAAATTCTGTGTTTTCTTCTAGTTCAGCTACAAACGGTAGTTGATCTAAATAATCGTTTATACCAACTACCAATAAAACTAGTGTAAGTATATTTTCACGACTCAAAGTAGATAATAATTAGGTCATTAGTACTGAACATGACTGTTAACTGTTTACGTAGTGCAATAAACTTTAACTAAATAAACAAAGTAAAGCGTAAACTTCCTATTTAAGCTGTCTGCACAGCATGTCTAAAAATTTGTTTCCTCTAAGTTGACTTTAAGTTATTAGACGTAGTTAACATTTACGAGTATAATGTTCTGCAGGCTTATTGTCTAACTCGCTCGCAATCGCCATCGTGTTCATTTTGACAGTTCATGTATGGGCTAACAATTGGCATCGGAATCAGCTAGCAGCTGTCACATTCATACAAGAACTGTCAAAATGAACACGATGGCGATCGCGAGCGAGTTAGACAATAAGCCTACTGGCATTTATTATAGCCGACTGACTTACGCTTAATTTAAAAAAACATTAAAAAACAACGGAACCATACAAGAAAATTAGTTACTGAAAGCTGGCACAGCAATAAATTACATTGTTACGAATGAAGTTCGTAATAACACGACCTCATTCCCTACAGGTATGTTATTTATGTAAGTTTAGTATGACGCACAGGAAGAGCCAAACCGAGACAACCATGTACAAGTGTAATTTGTAGTAATATTACTATTCTGATTTGTACTACTCAATAAACAGTGCATTGTATATATTTATGATATGACACATCCAAAACATTGGGAGGCAGATCATACTAAAATCAAAATTTAAGTGACAAAGGTACGAGGAATAATTATGATTTGCGTCCCAATATTTTGGATGTAGTTATAATTATTTTTGCGGTTGCTACTGTGAGAAAGTTAATGGCAGCTAAAACCAGGTATCAAACTGGATAATGTATGAAACTTCCTCTAATTCATCACAATTCGTTGCGTAGTTTAAAAGCTCTAAAGGTACCTAATACATACAGATGGCGGAAAGCGACTTTGTTTCGTACTGTGTTAATCAATTTAAACTAAGTCTGTCAAACCTACAAGAGCTTCATCTTCGTTTAATTCGCGGTGCTGCATCGCAAAGGCCGACCCGCTTAAATTTGCTGCAAAGGCGTGTATTTACGAACCGCAACGCTTCAGACGCTGTTGAATTTCCCTTGGCAACTAATTTTGAGGTTGGTACAAACACACGGCTCATTAAGCTGTTTATATTTACCGTGGAGCCTAGCTGCGTTGATTGGCTTAGAGCAAATAAAACTGACTACGCATAATCTAGGATTCCAGAATAATGTGAAAAACAGTTTAGTACTAGAGAATATACGCAACAGTCTATTTAAGTAAAATGAAGGCAAAATTCAATTTGCTATTTGACTAAGTCGTATAGTTTAGTTAATTTATTCATTCATTAAAAAAATGCAATAAATCTCAATAAAATTGCCTCAACATAATTTGCAATGAAGTCGTCATAAATCAAAATATGAAACCAAAACAAAGAATAATAGATCAATGATAAAATTAAATAATGAAATATGGAATAGTAACAATGTATTGGATAGAATTACATTTATCTTTTAATAAATAAATAATGAGGTACATAATAAATTATATACGTACGACGTGTGTATATTTTATCATCTCGTATTCCAATTTGTTTTATGTTATTTCGGAAAAAAATATAATACGTTAATTTGATGTCAAAGAAACATGATTCCAAAGTAATTTATTTTGATAACACCGTATCTAAGACAGACTTAACACACACAGGAATAACATTGCATCGACCATTTCTAAAAAAACCCACCCATGAAATCACACCACAAGCAACCACCGCAAATTTAATTACCCTGTTGGTAGATATACGGCAAACACAAACCCCTTCATATTAATAATACAGCAAACATACTTACGCCTTTGATGTCGCTTCGCACGCAAAGTTGGCGTCTTTGGTGGTTTTGTTTTCACACTCCTGTAGCAGTATAGGGGCTCCTCCTTGCTCCCCTTTTGCTTTATCAGGGGTAGTTTGAGATTTCCGAACATTATTCATCACAGACAATACCCCGATGGTTTCACTATGTACTCTAGCATCACTGTTTACTCTAGCTTCATTTAAAATACGATTTGCTTTGAACCAATAAGCTTCATCATAGCCTTTACTGTCTTTATTTGTTTTGCATTTTACGATGCTTGCACGATCGTATCTTTTCACAAAAACAAAAACCTAGCGCTATCCTTCTTTTATTCATAACACTAACACCACAATTTTTACTTTCAAATTGACACACACTTTAGAGTCCTTTTATTCCTTCTTCTACATTGTAGTGTTCACTTGGTTTTAGAGTTTCGATCATTGACTCTATTTCACTGACTGACACTATTCTGTTTTCAGTATCACCACCAGACGTGCGTAGTCGCGTCTCTTTCACAATTTTGTGAGATGTTTGTTTCTGCGCACGCGTCGTACTTAAATATAGAACAGGCGCGCGTCTGCCGAGCTACGTCCGCTCCGAATATTATTACTAATATTATAAACTGGAATGTTTGTTTGTCTGTCTTGGATATTACTACAATGTTTGCTTTATTTTTAAACGGTGTTTCAGACATGAATATGAACCTCTGTGTTAATATGACAGTCGAGTGTTTATTACTGTTATGTTGAATATTAAATAGGTATTTTTTATTTTTATCCGCAAAAACAGTTAGTATAGTTAAAATAAAATTAGTATTCCCAGTGATTTCCTAAAATTGTACCAAATTCTACAAGCTGATAGTTCTCTATTTCAATGACAAAAATATATCTACTTATAAATTATTCAGCAATCGTAAAGTATAGGTAGGTAGCATTTAAATCTTAAAACATCTGATCAACACCGCAAATGCTCAAACTAATTTAGTATTAATAAATTAATCCAAAACTACAAGCAATAAAACATTAATAGCACAGGGGGTACACCTTTTATCTCTCTTTAATGGATGCGTATTGCATCCGAGACACGTGTTTGTCTGTTTGTGTTCATCGTATCCTGGAGTTAGAGAAATAAAGTAAATAAAGTTGAAGAAATAAGGATACGTCTAAGCCCAGAAGACATTTACATTGAAGAAAACTTGTTGTGGACGGTTAAGCCCGACCAGTTAAATAAAAACATCCGTGGAACCTTTTCTCAATAAACGTCATAACGACTTCTTCGGCAGGCAAATGCGTGTCAGTCACTATGACGTTTATTGAAAAAAGGTTCCACGGAGGTTATTTATTTAACTGGTTGGGCTTTAGGTATGTATGTTTTTCTTTTTTTGTAAATCTGATCTCAAACAATAAAGTACAAAGTAACGTATTTTTTTTAACTCTAAAACTACTTTGACGCCAGCTAAAAGTGCAGCTCATTCAGAAGAAACTGGTGAAAAACATAAACTAATACTTCGTGAATCAGTCCGGAAACCAATGCGATAGAAATAGATCCTCGGTCGTGAATGTTTTTTATACGATCTGCAGCTCCATTTCTCTATTAGCTCTAATGCACGATAACGAAGTTAAGTAATACAATCTTGCAGACATCGGACACGCAATTACAGAACTAGGTAGAAATCTGTGGTCTCACAAAGGGACGCCTCCATAACTTATTATCGATATGCAATAATACTGTAAAGCTTTCATTGTGTGAAGGACGCCTGTGTGTTACGCTCGTGAAGGTTAACTGGAAGAGATCCCTTTAAGGGATAAGTTCGCCTTTGTACATCTATTTGTCTCATTATCTGTAAAATTAATGTGTTTTATGTACAATAAAGAGTTATATATACATACATACATACATACATACATACATACAACTTGACAAATAAAATTACAAACTTTATTATAATAAGAGTTTTTAATGATTCACGGATGTGCGGTTCACATCCCGTATATAATATTTCGAAGAAACTTTATTATATTATGTACAGTTGCCATCAGATATTATAGCGGGCGAGGTCCTCAAATATTTCGGAGCAGCATTTAATTTCAATAAATTCGTTACACTAGATATGGTTAATAACATCGGAACACGCAATCTGTCATAAATGTAAGAGCAGCGAATTTTCAATAGATTCGGGACGTTCAATGAGCTAAAAATATCATCAAGCACATATCGTCAAAGGTATCGACGCAGTCAGGCTGATCACAAATATCGGAACATATATGTGGAAAATAAACCTTACGTATATAATAATAGATTCGAATTCCAAACAAAATACAAATATGGCTCAAACGTCATGCCAAAATGAAAGATATGCCACCTATATAGTGTACGGGTCTGCATGCATAATTCACTGTGTTAGTAACATAAAACCTTTTTCAACACAGTTGCTCGTAAATTGAGTCTTATTGCACCGCATTTAAGCTCATAATTCAGCTTATTACGCACAAGTGCCGTAATATTATTACCGCACGAGTGTGGTAATGTAAACTTTTTTTTAATCTCAGCAAATAGTTCAGTTATGTATAGGAACAAGAAATATTTTCGTGAATATTAAACTATTTTAGGTTAAAGAAGATAAATAAACAGTTAATTTCGACAAAGTATTAATTTTTATCTGAAAAGTGACCTTAATTTGCATATTTAAGACAATGATTAATTATTTTATTACTATTTTAATATTAGGCTGTTTAGCAGTCTTGTCAGTGCCTCGTCGCCCGCGTGCAAAGTGCACAGCGCGCATGCGTGAGTGCTGCGCGCGGATTGGCGCGGACAAATGATGTCTGCCGCCATCTTTCACACTCACAGATTTTGTTGATTATTTTACCTTGTTATTAGTTTAAAAATTACTAGTTGAAATAATAAAAAAAAACTAAATGTAAATAGTGTCCGTCGTCGGAAATACTAAAATATGTTCGGGCAGGTTATGTCAGTAAGAAATCCAAGGTGCTGCCAAATGACAAAGAAAAGTTCTAAAGCCTCCAGTTAAGCAATGTTTGGCAACAAAGGTAAAGTAAAGTTTTTTTATACTTACTTATTAAGAATTTCTTTTTGTTTTTCCTCGCAAATGTGTTGAAAAACGTCGTATGAAACGCGTGTGCATTGATCATTACCACACTCGGCCCATTAACGCGCTCGCTCCGCTCGCGCGTACAATCATGCCTCGTGTGTAATGATCAACATAGCACACTTGTATCATAATGTACTATTTTGTTGTATAATTGTTACTGGCCACTAAATTGCCATATACTTTTTTTACGAATAAAATTTTTCATCTTCTGCTGTTATAAGTCAAAGCATGTAGTTCTATTTTATAAAACTAATTTCATTATAAACACACTGTAATTTGAACTGTTTGTCACAAAGTTAAGGTATATTTTCCAAAAATGTTCCGATCTTTATGGTCAGCCTGTCTGCATCGATAACTTTGACGATCTGTGACGTCCCGATTTTATTGAAAAGTCGCTGCTATTATATTTATGACTATTTGCGTGTTCTGATATTATTAACCTCACAGTGTAACGAATTTATTGAAATTAAGGCTGCTCCGAATTATTTGAGGACCTCGCCCGCTACGATATATCTGATGGCGACTGTACATATAGTACAGTGAAGTAATAGGTTAATTAAAGCATAGAACAAAATGTACAAGGTGAAGTTTTTGAAGGATATCTTCTAGTTAACCAGTTCAAGTTAAAGAGTTAAATGAGAGGCTTTAAGTAAACTACAGAGCCAAAAAGCGAAAAGTGAAAAGCCGTAGCTGATTTCTACACATGCAAAGTACTTCACTATATCCGTTTCTGAAATAAATACCAAGCACGTCGTCTTCTTCCATTCTTTTTGAACGACATGAAGCAAAAGTTTCAAAGACGATTTAAAATGGCTGCGCATTGCAGGCTAAATGTTGTTCTTTGAAAACATTTTTGAAAAAGAAGATCAAAAGTCGACTACAAAGGCTGCGTCAACTTGGAAGACAAATGGTAAACGAGAAGGTAATTGGATGCAAGAACAATAAATTCCAATGATGGACGAGACTGGCACAGGCAAATATAAAACGCGTAATGTTATGACAATCTGGCCGAATAACAAAACAATAGTTTCATGTAATTATGTTGGAAATCCGTTAAGTCGATGCTTTTGGAAATTTGAAGGCAATAACATGGGTGAAATTAGCGTAAAATCAAATTATAATAACGATATTCATTTAAAATTATACATCAATACTGTAAACTAGAATAAAGTAATGAAATAAACGATTAATGATCTGTTTGAGGCTCAAAATTCAACACACTTCAACAGTGTTATGCAAATTAAAATGGTAGTGTTGATTTATCAAACATGTTCCTGCTAAATAAACTACTGTCAGTAAATAATGTTTTCGCATTGAGCAAGCACAAAGAGTCTATTAATAACAAATCGAATAATGTTATCTACGCAACCCTTGTTAACTTTACTTACTTACAACTAACTGAGAAACGAACAACCAAATCTTGTAACTAGAGTTTTTACCAACTTTTAATGATCGGATCGACCTGAATAATTATTAGGTGTCTACTTTCTGAATGTAGATATTATAATTGCAGATTCGAATGCCTCTGAACTAACAACAAACGCAATAATTCGAGATATAAGCACTTACGAATTTGAATTAACTCTTGCAACTTCGGGAAACTACAACAGTAAGGCGCTCTGAAAACGAGGCGCCATTAAACCCTGGTAAGTGTATAATTAAAGCCTACCACGTACGACGGTAAGTCCATTCCAGTCCCTGAAGCGTTGTTAGCGTATATATGCTTTCAGTGTCCAGTGATGTCGGCAGAGCATACGAATAGACGTTCTGGACGGCTCCGCGGTTTCATTTATAAAGGAAATCACGATGAAGTAAAAACATTATAAGTTCTACACAAGTAAGTTAAACATCAAAAGGTTTTATAGAGATTTGAGGAGGCTAAAAATCTTAGTCATTCCACGTTAGATTTTTTTACTTATAAGTAGATTAATTATAGGCAGGTGTAGATATGAATAGAGCTAAAATATGCATTGCATTTAATTTTGTGATTATGTAGTAACGTACTGAAAATGGCTGAGGTTAACGGAGGCAAAGCATCCGCAGTCCCAATAGTACTGTATCGGTTGCGGTTATCACTTAACGTCAAGTGAACCACATACCCGTTTGTAGGATATAATATAAAAAAAAGATATTCTATGGAATATGCCAGGAAGGAATAAAAAATTAGACATTTGGAAAAAGTTGAATTTATTGCAATAAATTCTTCATTGTTTTTCATTATTATCATCGGTAGGTACACCAGTAAAATATACCTAAATAAAAATTAATGTTTTTTTTTATTGATTAACTTGTATGTTTTCTTTTATAGGTTCAATCGTGCGCCACGCCTCCGGCAACGTTTCTTCTCTTTGACTCGCACACACCTACAGTATGTGTGAAGAGTGGCGCTACTCAAAATAATTGCAGCCTGTCTTAAATAATTTTAGTGTGCACGTCCGCCGCGTGATCCCATGTGTCTCTGCGCACTAAACCTGCTTCCATTGGCCTGCGTTTTGTTACTTCGGCTACATTATTGGACGGCGCGGTAGTTATGTTCCGGATAATGAAGCGACCCGGACGTATGAATGTTACCATGAGATGTTAGTTATCATGAGCACTATGTAGCCACAGTGTAACGGGCATGTAGAGCGACTCTATTGAAATTTGAGAAGTGAAATTTCAAGTTAGCTTATTAAATTTATATCAATATTTTGATGAATGAAGGCAATAACAATAGGTACATTTTGACACAAGTAAGATACTTAGGTACAGTTGTTGCTTGTTAGAATCCGTTCCAGTAATTTAAAATGTAGGTGTTTTTGCAAAATAAACCATATATCGTTGGCAACCTCGATACTGTATTCTTGCGTTCTTTAACTTTTGATACTGCTGCTAGAAATAATATACGCCTAAAACTGGGTTTTACAAGAGTCAAACTAAAGTTACAGCCGCTTAGCGACATGGTAACGATTTCACAAGACTCAAATCATTTGTGAAGGAAAGTTATCTTAACTTGACGTGAATCCGAGTTATTTTGAAGTCTCTAAGCGTTGAAGTAATAATCATGGTGGTTAATGAGTATATTCTTTACTTCTAAACGCGCAATACTTGGATTTATATTTTGATATATTTGTCTGTAACTATACCTAGGGTTTGTGGGGATGGAAAACTGATTTAGATATTAGTCATCTGTGCGACAATGCTTTTTTTCCCTAATAAAGCTTGGTCGTTCAAGTTAGGTTCGAGAGTTAAGGTTACTGCAAATATTTTTTTACTTAAATGTCTCATTTAGCAATTAAGTAATCAAAATTGGATCAAGGCTTACCTGTTACTGCAGAGAAATTCTAATGGCTCAGAAGGCGTCGGAAACCTTTGGTTATCGTATAACCCTAAAACAGAGTAGGTAGGTCTGAGAGATAAACAAGGTAAGATTTATAACGGTCTCACCTGTTAATGTTTACAAAATCCACGTTAAGTTGTTAAATTAATTTCTAAACTACACCGCTTCGCACGCCATGAGAGTCTATTAAATCACAGAATAATCTTCACAGAACTTTAATTAACTCCAAGAAAGTTATTACTTCGGATAGCACATCTCCAGCTTTCTCGCAGTTTCTATACAACTATTTATAAGCCTGCGAAGGGTTTTGGTTAGGCCTAATTGATTTTCAACCGTATACCTACGCGAGGGTAGATTGGGATCTGAATGTCGTAGTGAATTGAACGCTCGGTTAGTTTTGTTTCAGCATGACAAATCGTAGGGTCGTAATGAGAAAATTTCTGGATGCCAGGAAATAGTGTAACTATTGCGAAATTATTTACTTGATTGATTCTGTTTGCTTTTACGACGTCTGTTCGCAATTCTAACAAATTACTTAATCTTGACGGCATATTAAACGGACGTGAGAATTTCAGGTTCTTGGCCTACTATTCCACGGAATTTCCGCGTTGTTAGGGCCAGTTTATATTACATCACTACCTACAGGACTTTAAATTGTTTTTGACAATAAATCAACTTTTGTTTTGCTTTTATGTATTAAAACAGAACGACACAAAATATAAATGTATATTCAAACAGCCTTATTCATAAAAAATCCTTAATTGAGGTTTGATCAGTCGATTAGTTAACAGACTGATTAAGCTTATTTGACAGTTGTTAAAAAGTGTGATTCATAAACGCTTGCTAGCAGTCTGTGAGCTAATGAGCTGCTGATGGATGGATTAGACGCGTTATGTTGTCACCTTGACAAATCATAGACCAAAAATGGCCTTTTAGATAATTAAAAAAAAATTGACAGCAGTGGCAGCGAATTAGCGGGAAACCAGCGAATTAACACGACAGACTAGGCAGTGTGGATCTAGTTTCCTTTACCTTTCCCGGAGGGAATAAAAATTTTAAACAAAAAAAACTATCTTGCGTATGGTTTTGCTCTTGCCAAAATCAGCTGTTCAAATGTGTGGCGGCCATTTTGTGAGTTAGCAGAAAGATAAAGTAGGGTCTTCGGTCCGCTAACTTTCGGAAGACTTAATGATTGACTGATTAGCGCTAATTGACGTTTATGAATCATGTTTTTTTGCATCGGTCCTATAGCGAGCTTATAGCGAGCCTCTAACTTTTTATGAATAAGGCTGAAAATCTTCAACTTTTTTAGGGACGCTGTTCCACAAAAATATTATATTACAGTGACTGAAAACAATAACCACACAATTATATTAAAGTTTTTTTATCTTAGCTTAATATTTTCTTAGGAATATTATGAAATCAAATTAACCAAATATATCGTTAAGATTTTGTGTTTTTTTTTTAATTATACAACGTGTCCCCAGCCTATGGACATAGACGAATACTACACGTTTATTAGGGTATTTCTAACCAATATGCAAAGTATTAAAACAATCGGTCTAGTATTTACCGAGAAAACAATGGTTTTCAAATTTTAGCTTTTGGAGCATCCTCTATTTACATTGTGTTGATTAATACGCATTTATGGGACCAATGCAATCTCTTTTGAAGAGTTTGAAGTACTGTAATAACAATATTCAAGTGGAAACACCTTAGACGTGCATGAAAACTCTGTGGTAACTACATGATTTTCTTTTAAAATAAATGACACTGATTAAGTGACGTTGCCATAACATAAATCAATTTGTTTGGTTTTGTTCATGAAAAGCATTTTGATAAGATGGCACGATATTCTGCTGCAGTGTACATGGATATGATATTAATTTAAGGGGAGTGCCATCAGAATGGCAATCTCGCCATCAGAACGTACCGTGAGCGATATAGTGAAACTAGGTGATGCCCTAATAACCCGCGTACAATAACAAGAGCAGTTCAAAGAGTGAGAGAAAATTGCCCACTGGACTCAACAATTAACCGCGAAGGCGTTATAACCCGGCAATTGCCTATATCTGGCAAGAACAACATATTTTTGAATACTTTCGTCGTACGCCTAAATCTAGCTTGCGGCGAGCGGCTCGCCGTTTTCATGTTCACGGTAACATTCGGAAAGTTAAAGACGATGGTTTCAGACAGTGCTCTGTTACGAAAAGTCCAGAGCAATATGAGGCGGCGTTTACACATGTGTACACTAAGAAACGGTAGCCACTTTGAACATTTTAAAATTTAAGTTTTTAATAAATGATGATTACGTAAATTTGGTTTCATTAATTATTTTAATCCTAAAGTTACAATTTCGATGCTTGATAGTCCGATCAGTTTAATAATATGCCTAGTATTGCTGGTAAATTAGACATTTATCTACTCCGATGGCGCGTGTGTGTTGCCTGTAAGTAGATAGGTACGCACACATATCCCTGTTGTTGACTTTGACATGTGTGTCACACTCACACAGGCATATCATTTCATCTTATTTTTTTTTTTTTTTTTTTGAAGATTTTATGGCCTGGATGCTAGGTCCTTTAAGCCAAGTCTATATATTTTGAGAACACTTGATTTAGAAGAGAAAAAGTAATATAGCTTAAATTTGCTCACGACACATCACACTAAATTTTTCCCACTGTAGTTTTGATAAATTTAAAAATTGCTTGATAACAGTCATAGTTTTTAAGAATGTCAATTAAGCGGCGGGAGGAATCACTATTATTCACTTCATCACTCAATTCACTAGCTAATATTAATCTTTGAATACCAAACGCAGAGCATTGAAGCACGATATGTTCCACATCGCATACATTGCCATTCTGGCAATGAGGGCATTTGCTGTCCGTTACAATGGAAAGTCTAGCCAAGTGTGCCGGGGCAGTGTTATGTCCAAATCTCAATCTATTGATGGTAGTGATGAATTCTCGAGCACCTTCCTTAATTCTATCATACCATGGTTTCGCTGGAAAGCTATCTTGAATACTCGCGTACCATCGTCCTTTAGTTTCAGTGTCTCTTCTCCAAACGTCCTCCCAGATCTTCATGGCTACCTCTTTTGCTGCCGATTGACAGTCAGTCATTGGAACTTTAAATATTACTCTTAAATCAATTTCATTAATGCCCAAAAAAGCAGCCTTATCAACTATCTCATTGCCAGTAATACCAGAATGAGAGGGAATCCACATGAAATGAATATTTACATTGCTTATTCTAAAGTAAGTTAAAAGGTCTCTTATCTTATACAAAATGTAATTGTTCTTATAATGTAGTTGTTTGTTCTCTAAACTAGTTATTAAACTAAGAGAATCTGTAAATATTATGAACTCTTTAAAGTTCGAAACTCTTTTAATACACTTCAGAGCTTCTAGTACAGCATACGCTTCTGCTGTGAAAATAGTACATATACTGTCAAGTCTAAAACTCTGTACAAATTTAATCTGAGGGTCATACACAGCACTGCGTACATGTGAATTTGATTTACTACCATCTGTATACAGCTTGTAGTAATTTGGGATTTCTGAGAGAAAGTTTAAAAAGTCAGTGTTATTATTAATGGCTTTTGTTTTAACATAAATGTTTTCAAATTTACAGTGGAAATTATCGGAATAACATGGCCAAAGAGTTTGCTGGTAAACATTGGGATACTTCTGCTCAACATAACACAGGATCTCGGACAATTGCGGCACTCTGCTCATCACTTCATTATTAATAATAATGGAAGGACCAACTTGGAAATGGTGAGTTCTTATACTTTTGATAACATTGTGATTCTTGCTAGCAAGTATCTTAATAAAGTATCTTTGGGCTAACAAAACCCATCGCACAGGTAAAGGCATAATTTTAGTTTCTACCTCCATAGCTCTTATTGGAGTAGAACACATAGCTCCTGATATTATTCTTAGAGCTTTATTTTGAATTAGTTGTAGTTTACGGGTATGAGCTGTGTTCATATGAGCTAAAAAACTGTAGTCAAAGTGACTTCTAACCAAAGCCTTATAAAAAACAGATAATATCTTAGGATCTGCACCCCAAGATATACCAGCAAGACACCTCATTATGTTTAAACCCTTAAGAGAGTTGATAATAACACTTTTAACATGCTCATCAAAACTTAACTTATTATCTATTGTTACCCCCAAAAACTTGTGGGAGGATACTTCATTTATAACTTCATTGTTATAAACAATATTTACATCTGAGACATCTTGACTTAATACCAAAGCACTACTTTTGGTAGGATTTATATTTAAATTCAGAATAGTACTATAATACAGAAACACTTCATGTAATGCAGCATTTAAATTATTTTTAGCTACATCTAAATTCTTATTTACACTATATACAACAATATCATCTGCAAATTGAAGAATATTTACATTAGCAGTATTTACATAAGATACTATCTGACTAGTGTACAAATTGTAAAGCAATGGTGACAACGTTGCTCCCTGCATAGTACCCTTTGAAACCTGTTTTGGACCATGTAAAATATTGTTGTGTCTTATGTACAATGTCCTATCATTTAAAAAGTTAAAGATCCACTTGCAAATCTTACCTGGTATTTTTAAATCAGATAATACTTTGACAAGAATTGTTGGGTCAACATTGTCAAATGCCCCTTGTACATCTAAAAATGCACAGGCAGCGTGAGACTTACTATTTTTGGCTTGTTTCAGATCCGATAAAAGAGAGACAAAACTATCTGCGCAGCTCCTGCCGCGACGGAAGCCGTTCTGAATAGGGGGCACGATACCACTAGACTCGACATACCAGTCAAGCCTAGTTTTTAACATATTTTCAAAAATCTTACCTACACAAGAAGACAATGAAATGGGTCTATATGAATTTGCTTCATTATGTGGCTTATTAGGTTTAAGTATTGGAATCACACACTGTGTTTTCCAGGACACAGGAATAGATTGATGTAACCAGAGTAGATTCATAATTTGAAGTAATACTTTTTGTGCTGTAATATCTAAGTTTCGGATAAGAATGTATGGAATATCGTCTAAACCTGGTGTTGTGTTTTTCCGGGACTGAATACTTGTTATAAATTCCTCCCAAGTAAATGGTTCGGTGAGATACTTAGTTTCATTTTCATTATTATTAATTTGAAATAAATATTCTATGTCAGATGAGTTATTGAGGTTTATACCTTGAGTTAATTTAGCCATAAATGGATCTATAAAGTCATCAGATTTATTAATTTGAGGTAATTTGGATCCCTTAAACCTTTTAATATAGTTCCAGATTTTGGAAATCGGAGTAGTTCTATTAAAAGAAGCACATAAATCATGCCAACCAGTTACTTTTTCTTTGGAAATAGTCCTTTTTTTAAGTGCATCTAACCTTTTATAGTTGATGAAATTTTCTATAGTTGGATTGGCTCTATAATGTTTTAACGCCTCATACGCTTTCTTAACACTCTCCTCACAAACTGTATTCCACCAAGGGGCTGGTGATCTTGTTACATAATTATTAGTTTTATGAAGTACGGGGATACATTGCTGTTTAATTTTACTCAGCTCATTACAAAATCTATCATATGTTTCAATAGGTTTATTTTCATCAATTAAAAATTTTGCAAATGTAGAACTCGAAAGTTGTCTATATTTATCCCAGTCAGCTTTACTATATATAAACTTTTGAATAGGGTCATTATTTTGATACCTTTGGGGAGACAAGTTTAAATCAATAATGGTGGGATAGTGGTAACTACCCATTGGGTCGTCGTGTACACGCCACTCACATAAAGCTGATATACTTGCACTACTGAAGCTAACATCTATTGCTGATGGATTTCTATTTGGATAGGTAACCGTAGTTGGATGCCCATCATTCAATATACATAAGTCTAAATCATCTATGATATCATACAAGCTCTGACCACGAGACTTAGTAGAAAAACAGCCAAACGCAACATGATGCGCATTGAAATCACCTGATACAATGACTGGTTTTGGTAAATTTTGAATGATATTTTGAAGTCTATTTAATCTTATTCGGCTACTTGCAGGAGGGCAGTATACACATAAAATAGATAAAGGACGCCCATTTGTAAAGATAGATACAGCTATGGTTTGAATTTCTTGATAAAAAAGAGTTTCTAAACTATTGTGTTTTAAAGTATGTTTCACAAGTATAGCTACACCACCGTATCCATTATTAGAATGTTTACAGTATGCATAGTAATTCGGGATTTTAATACTATGCATGTCTTTTAGCCAAGTCTCATTAAGGAGACATATATCTATATTTTCTTTTATTAAAAAGGATGTTAATAATGGTAATTTAGACTTAATAGACTGAATATTATATTGAGCGATGCGTAATGATGAGTGCTCCACCGGCAGGGGAAGCCGCTGCGGCGCCGCCGCAACACCTCCTCCCATCAGCGAAGAATCTCTATTTAGCAATGTATTAACCATTGTGTATATTTTTAATTAGCGTGTCTTTAATAAATGAAGTAGTAATTGGGTTGTCGTCTTTTTGATTACCTAGTTCGACTAAAGTGCGAACTAGAGCATTTAGAAGTTCAGAGTTATTTGCTAGTTCAGACTTAAGGTCAACTTTTTTTGCTGTGGTTTCAAAATTGAGTGTATTTTGAGTTTTTTTGGGAGGCAGGTCTGGGAATTCACACTTAGACTTAGTATCGAGAGCTTTAGCATACGTAATGTTGGACTTCTTTTCCAAAATCTTTTTCATTTTTATAGGGCATGATTTAGAGATAGCCAAGTGAGGGCCACCGCAATTAGCACAACAAAGCTTATCGTTATTCTCACAGTCTTTGTAATGGTGTTCACCTGAGCATATGGAGCAACGCTGCTTGCCATTACAGATGTTTGCTGAGTGATTAAATTTAAAACACTTGAAGCATTGCAACAAAGGAGGTACATACGCAAACACTCTGTACGAAAATAAATCGTACTGTACACAGTCAGGGAGCGAGTGGGACAAAAACGTTATGCTCACTGTCTGAAGTGGCACACGCTCTTCTCCGACCCGCTTTGTAAATCGCCTCACGGCGATAATGTCATAATACGAAGATAACTTCGTATACAGTTCCTTGTTGGATATGTTTGTTGGAACAAACCTTATTATTCCTGTCTTCTCGATTTCCTTCGCAGGGATGTATGCTTTCAAATTGTATTTGGAAAGGAAGGTCTCATTTAGGAGGAAATTGTTGGCAGTATTGAATTGCTTGAACACAACGGCCAGCTTATTAGCATTGACACGATGTACGGACAGCACGCCTTTCACTTCATTGGAAAAGATGTGGTTGAGATAAATCGGACTCTTGTTGCCCAGTCTTTCCTTGTTAGTACTCTCAACAAAAACTTTGAACTCTGAATGAGCACAATGTTCCGGGTAAAGTCTTTTATATCCAGGCTTAATAAAAGCCGCATAAAGTTTGTCATCGCTTACTGGATCACTTCCACCGCCGCTTTGATTGAAAGTCCTTTTCCTAGGGGGTCCCTCGACGACCCCTCCGGGGTCGTCATCCCCAGCCATATTTACAAATTTATCTGCAAAATTGCACCTATTTACAACTTTTGGGGAAAAAAAATAAAATTACAATTCACAGTCAACTTTAAAACACCCGCTTCATTCAAATTCCCGCCAAAGAATCCATTTCATCTTATTGGTGTCAATAATGATACAGTATGTAACTTTTTTCTGCCGTTTATCTGGAATTAAATTTGTTAGAAATTTTTGATTCTTGATTTTACTTCTAATTAAAACAAAAACTGTTTCACAGCATTAGTGAGAAGTAGTATTACGATGGTGTTCATTCTGTGTCCACAGGCTGGGGACACGTTGTATGACAAATTATTCAAATTTCAAATAAAAATAACTTCTTGCCAAATTCCATTGGCTTAAAAAAACAACAAAATGACAACCATCATGCTTCTACACTTGTCTTCTGAAACAAGTTTAGCAAGAAAAATGTTGAAATACTTTTAAACTTCTCCATTGTATTATGCAAAATACAAAATGCAGCTTCGCTGGATACGTACCATTACAAGTCTCGCTAGAACACTATTTCGTATTACGAAGTCCGCGAAAACATGCGATTTTCCATTCCTTTAAATTCACTACTTGCTTTTACGATTTATCGCATTGTTTTGAAACTTCTAATGTTGTTTTATACTATACAAAGGATTATTTTGAAACTATAAATGCTTGATCACATTGTTTGGCAGCAAAGAAGTTCTCAAGGATCACAAAATTATTTTTCAAAGAAACAACAATTATACATAATATTATTATAAAAAATACCTATATCTAAAAGAAAGAAAGAAAAAATACATATTTTTCAAAGTAAAGCTAATATTAACGGATTAGGTCTTGTTTAGTCAAGTATTTAATTAATTCGTTTTCGATGTTTCGAGCTCTTGAAGCTCGAGAAGTTCATGGAAAAGTGACTAAATAAATCATCATGAGAACGTAGGTATACATTGAGAACATTTACACAGTGCAAGAAATATTGTGCGAGTTTATTGTTACTGTGAATAAATTCTTCTTCGTATAATTTACTAGCGACCCGCCCAGGCTTTGCATGGTATATTATGAATGTATTATACATGTAAACCTTCCTCTTGATTTACTCTATCTATTAAAAAAAAACCGCATCAAAATCCGTTGCGTAGTTTTAAAGATTTAAGCATACATAGGGACATAGGGACCTAGGGACATAGGGACCTAGGGACATAGGGACATAGGGACGTAGGGACATAGGGACATCGTGGCTCAACAATTAAAGACCGCGAGTGTTATGTACCAAAATGGAATTGATTTTCGGTCTGCGTTAAATTACAAAAAAAAAATATTTTTCTGTATATTATTAATAGCTGTATAACATTCACAAATGATTTGAGCAAATTCGGCTTACTCAGTAATGAGATTTTACATTCATAAATAAACTCGGGCCAAATTTGTTCAGCATATTGAATTAGGACAAACAGGGTAACTCGACTTCACTGTTCCGAATAAAAAATTACTTTTCCATACTTCCCTCCGAGCGGTAAAGGCTTGAGCGTAAAACTTTTGAACGTAACTTTGAACTGCGTTCACGTTACGTGGTTCCGTTTCCGAGTTCATAACATGGAACATTTATGGCCCAATTTATAACCTTTATTTTTAAATAATAATCACAAAATAGTATAAAACAAAGTCGCTTTAGTTCCGCTGGCTGTCTGTCTGTCCCTATGTACGAGTATGCTTAAATCTTTAAAACTACGCAATGGATTTTGATGCGGTTTTTTTTAATAGATAGAGTGATACAAGTGGAAGGTTTATATGTAAAATTCTACGCAGACCACGGGCAGAAGCTAGTAATTAATAAATTTAAAGTTAATTATGTTTTTTCAATTGTCTCATTTATAAATTTATTATGTCACAAAACTTTGCACATTTTTGATAAATTTAATGAATTAACAGCCCTGTCAACACAGCTTAGTCACCAAATCAGAAAATATTGTTCTGCAAAATTCATCATCATCATCTTCTGCCTAAATACGTCCTACTGCTGGGCACATGCCTCCTCTCAAAATGAGAAAATTATCCCATGAAAAAGATGCATAAGTTTTTTTTATAGGAACCACATGGGCAACAATTATGTCTAACAATTTAATTGGAAGCCATTTACACACTTACAGCACGCAAACTATAGCTTACCCTACTTATGCATACTTAAAGTGAGAATGCAGTTTATAAAGCTCATGAGTATTATCTAAAGGAGGTAAATTAAACAACCAAGGATTTCTAACTTGGAATAATACCTTTTAACCGTCAGGGGAGGCAAACTAAACTCCTCCAGTTTAATAAATTACTTTTAAAAGCCGCGGAACCCTAAACTAAGCGGTCTTGTTTACAGCTCGCAGCGGCGGAAAAAATTTACAACACTTGGCCGCGACAGCCACTTCAAGCGTGCATGATAAAATCACCACCCTAGTCGTGTGCGCCGTGTCTATGTTATTACGATGTGATAGAATTCAAATCGCCTTGTTTTGATGGTAAAGTTAAAATAGGGGAAACTAGGGATGCCGTTACGGTAATAAACTAATATGAGATTTCTCGCCTCGTCGCCTATTGAATTGTTTGTTTGTTTTCGTCTCTTTTATTTGGACAATGGGGTTGATATTTTGCTCGGAGATTATCCGTACATCAATGCAATGTATTAAAAGCTTTACTGTTCGCATATAAATGAAATAGCATATTCATCGCGGTAAACACATCAATGAAAGTAATTATTAATATAGCAAAGCTTTTTAATGAAATTGTATTGAAATAGTTCGGTTTAACGCGAATACAATGTAATTTTTTTAATGGTTTACCAATCATATAATTTTCTCTTAAGTCGTAATATACTTATTTGAGTTGCAACTAATATTTGAAGCATAAACTCGATTAATGTTGAGTTGGGTACATTATACATATGTACTTTTCACACTCTGTATTTTAATTACGAGAACACTTACGTTATCCGGCGAAAAACAGTGCACATAATAATAAGCAAATAATGTAGCCAGCCCTATATGTAAGTATATGAAAGGAGAACATTAAGAACCAGGGCAGTGTCCTTCGTAAGAAAACTGTAAATCCCGAAACCATAAATTAACAAACATAAGCAGACCGACGGTTTACAACTCCTGTTTTCCTTCTTACCCCAAAAACGTTCGCATAAATGTGATTTATTCGCATACACTTGAACAAGCCGAGTTCTTTTGGTATAATGTCCGTATTTACATACATACGCCTAGAGCATTAAATTATAAGCATCGCTGTTTGTGTAGTGTATGATAGTGGGTGACAAGTGGAGAGAACCTTTCTTTTAGATATATTTTTAGGGAGCGGTCTCTTCGTGAGTATGTAACTTGGTACCTACTTACAGGGATTCATACTACTAATATTTACCATAAAGCAATCTGTGTCTAGAGGATCAAGGCGCGCTTCCTTTTCTGCTAAAACATGTCAATAAGCTTTGGGCACAATAAGCTGTATGTTATTTGCATTGCTTTAAGCGTTTTAGTTTTGGTATTCATAAATATATTTAATTTTATTATGATTTTTCTCCAATGTTCAGACAATTTTGCCAGCGTCGAGTTAAAGACTTCTAGAAATACGCTGATTAAGGGATGAAATTGCACGAACGTAACTTTTGACATAAATGAAGCCTTGCGCTGCAAGTGTGTACATCCCCCTACCCCGCAAAAATGGCATTAAAAACTGCAGTGCGTAGATTGTGAAATAATAACGAAAAAAAGGGAACTCCCGTCTTGTAAAATAATGTTTACTCAATAGAAATTAAGGATTATTCGATTTTCCGTCCTAATAAGCTCCTTTCATAGACTATTTTCATCCTTTTGGGGACCCAAAAATTGGCCCTCATTATGTATTATAATATATTTAATAAGAGCAGATAGAACTAATAATGACCGAATTTTCTATTTTTGCATCGACTTAGGCCCACTAGCACAGTCCAGAGTAAAAAAATTAAATCGCTAACTCGGGATTAGATTTGACGGTTCTATACATTTTGACACTACTTAGCCCCGGGTTAGCATCTAACACGGGGTTAAGTCGTTAACCCTGGTCCGTGCAAGTGGCTCTTAGTAAAGTAAAGTAACCTAACATAACCTATACAGCTCCCCGTAGAGCTGTGGCCATTTCAAAGCTCCTGAGAAATATTACATACATACATACATACATACATATCGTCACGCCTCTTTCCCACAGGGGTAGGCAGGCAGAGACTACTTTGTTTTACTTGCTACGATCCTGACATACCTCTTTCGCTTCATCCACATTCATCAATCTCTTCATACATGCTCGTCGGTTTCGGGTACTCTTGACTTGGCCTTTTTCCAAAACGTCCCCAATTTGATCATGGAACGTCCGCCTAGGCCTTCCCCTCCCAACGCACCCATTCACACTCCCCATATAAATCGAAATCTCCCCATAGAAATATACATGTGGTTTAAATGATTGGCAATCGCCACATGGGCACAAATTACCTACCTACGTCAAACAGAAATAGGTCTCCCTCGTAGTCCTACTAAAAGGGCATATCAGTAGAATCACGAGAAAATGATTCAAATTTTAATCACGAATTTCATAAAGTCACCTTCATGCTAAGGGTTAGGTACATTTTTATAATATAAGAAAAAACGATAACACGAAAGGACCTAGCGATTCCGAAAACTCCATAAATTGCGTAAATGCCGTCTTAATAACTTTTTGATAATGATGAAGGGTCTTTCTCCCTTTCAGAAGAGAAATAAATTCATTTTCAGCAGTCTTTTCGGGTTTCATTTTAAAAGACCTGTAATTGAACTAATAGGTCGCAATAGGTATGTATTTTCGTAAGAGAATGGTTTTGAGGTAACATAAATGAACTTTTTAAAATTATCCATAAAATTATACTACTTACTGTTATGGAATCAAACTAATAACTACTTCCCGCGGTAATTATAAAAAAAAAACATTGCATATAAGTACCTGAAACAAACAAACAAATTATTTCATTAGCACTTCGCTTAAAAAATTGGGAGAGGTATGTGAGAACTTTTCAAAAACGTATACCCTTTTACCATACGTTTTGTCTTTTAATCAAATGAATAAGATAGGTAACTAAAGAGATATCGTTTAAATAAGTTGCTGTAAAACAGTGCGTTACTTGCCTACTTATATACGATTGAATCCGATATTGTAATATTTATACAAGTTGCGTAAATGAGTTAGGTACGCAGTTTCCGCTGCATTCAAGTTTTATAGAAAAAAATTATATACCTATACCAAACGGCGACACAAAATGACTTAAGTTAATTCTATTGAGCGTTGATTACGTGATTTATTTCAATTGACCTAACCGAAAAACCACGCTGGTCTGGCTAAAGCCTAAATGTGAAAATTTAATATAACGTAGGTAAGGTACATAAAACGCTGAATTCAGTCCGACCAATAAACAAAACACTCGCAATAATAAACATTAATGTATAACAGGCGGGGTCAGGTTTGGCCCAGCGTTAGTTTGCGACCGGTCGCCAGCTGGATCGGATCTGGCTCTATATTAATTGCCTGTCCGGCAGTTAACTTGGCGAATGGTCTGGGATGGAGCTCACAGTTGCAATGATATCCCCGACAAGACTGTTTGGACTCCTTCCCGAGGTTGCCGCCCGTTAACTGCCTGGTTCCATCGGACGAAACAGGTAGAACAGAAACAAGCAGTCGTTTCCTGGAACATCCGCTAACCATTCCCATCCCGTTTTTCCCTTCTAAGTCAGCTGCAGGCGATGATGTGGCATGTCGCCGCGGGCTTTATATCCGAAATACAAGGATGTAAAGCGGTAGAATGCCACCTGCGTGTTTGTGCCGTGCGCAGGGACCCGTACGAGCGGAGAACGAGATCCTGGTAGGCTGAGCCACAAGGGGGTTGGTTGTCGTAGCCCTCTGAAGGCAACACGCCACTTTGGCTCGGGATTCGCTTCACACGGGCGGTCGAGACCTAGCCAGTCGAGATCAATCGGCTGTCGTGTCCAGGAGGCTGGATGCGGGCGAGGGTCCTGGGGTGGTGAGGTCGGTAGTCGGCGGGGCACAAACCCAATGCCGACCGCAACAAGCGGCAGAGGGGGAGGCAACGTGCGGACTCACTGGCAGCTCACTCTGGGAACCTATATCTTGCTGGTAGCCCTGATGGGTCAAACCATCCCAAATGTGAGGCTCCGTGGTGGGTGGGGAGCTAGCAAGATGAATCTTTGTACAAAATCCATGGATCCCAGGGGTTGTTGTACGCGAAGGGAGGCCGGACCCGTAGGGGATGAGGCGCAAAAGGACTGTGGGAAGGCGCGACGTGAAACTGCCACTGGCAGGGACGCGGGAGCCGGACCCAGTTCCAAAAGTAGACCCGCAAGGGTTCCCAAGGCGCCTGGCGCCACATCGAAAAGCGAAAGGCGCGGCGGAGCTGCTCACCCGAAAGGCACTGTCCGATCTCTTCCCGAAGGGTCGAAGAGGGGACGCACTACTCACCCTGCAAAGGGACCGAGCGGTGTCGGTGCCGGTAAGGTGAAAAGCGTAGCTGCGCCAAGTAGCAGTAAAGCGGCAGCCCCAACGAAACCGAATCCGGTTCAACGGAGTCAGGCCCCTGTGGGGGGGGAGCGAACACCGGAAGGTGTAAGCGCCCCATCCTACGAAGGCTGGACAAAGATGAGCAGGAGGAGGAAGAGGAGGGGTCAGGCGATTCTGAGGGCGCTGGAGGGCCTGGAGGACAGCCCGTCCGAAGGCACACTCTCGGCAGGTTCCTCGGAAAAGCCTGCGCCGCAAAAAAGGCCACTGGCGACGACCGGTGAGCCCTCACACTCCGCTAAGGACGCCAAGAGGACGAAGGTGGCAGGATCGTATGCGGAGGTCCTAGCGGGTGAGAGGGCTGCTGTTGTGCCGGTGGACTTTCCCGCCGACAGGGTCCTGATGGGGCATGTTGGGGCCATACAGGAGGCCGTGATCACACGCCTGCTGGATGCTCCCGACCCGCTTCCTCAGTTGACCTTCGGCAACATCGTGGGTGGGGCGCTGCACGTCAACTGCGCCAATGCAGAGTCGTTTGCGTGGCTCAGCTCAGCAATTAGGGAGGGGGAAATTGCTGGGTTGAGCCTAAAAGTCATGTACGCCAAGGATCTTCCGAAACCGGTCAAAATGGCCTGGAAGACGAAGATAGTTGGCGTGCAGGACAGCAGGACTCTGCTGCGGCTGCTGCAGCGCTTTAACCCGCGGCTGCACACAGAGCAGTGGAAGGTGGTCGACACCGTGGTGGCAGAGGCTAGCGCCCGGCGAATCATTTTGATGGACCGGGAGTCGGCCGATGTCATCAAGGAGGCCGGCTACTGTCTGCACTCAGGGATCGACGTCAGCTCCTTTAAGCTCCTGGAAGACGTGGAGAGGACGCTTGAGGGGGCTGGCGACGACCTGGGTACTGCTCGCGGCAAGGCCAAGGCTGATCCCAGAGACCCTGGTGCTGCTGCCGCTGATACCGTGGAAGCTCCCGAGAAAGCTGAGGAAGCTCCCGGAGATGCCAGGAGGGCTCCCGGTGACACCGAAGCAAGTACCGGTGACACCACAGATCATGCGGTTGGCACCCAGGCCGTGTCTGGAGACGCCGAAGCCGGGGGGGCGGCGACTTGGAGGGGGGTGGGCGTCGAGGATGTGGGATCGGACGGGCACAGCGAGGATGACGTGGTGCGCGGGGTGCGGGGATCATCTGCGGCATCGTCGCAGATTTCCCTCGCAGATTTGCGCGCTATGTCGGAGCTGTACCTGGACGGCCGCTCGTCCCCGGCGTCGGAAGACCAAGAGCCGCAGGAAAGGGCTGCTGATCTCAGCATGCCGAAATAACGACGTCCCCATGGAGCAACTAAGGTACGTTCAAATTAATCTTCAACACAATAAGGCTGCCACTGCCATTCTGGCGAGACAGTTAAAAAGCGAGAGATTCGATATCGCCCTCATACAAGAACCTTATGTTTATAAGGGAGAAATCAGAGGCCTAGGCGGGACAGGAGGCACATTGTTTTACTTCTGCCCCGAACACAACATGAGGACATGCATATATGTTAGAAATGGCATCAATGCCATGCCCTTGAATGCTTTATGTTCCAGGGATCTCACGACCATCAAGATCCCGGGGAGGGGGGGAGGCAAGGCACTCATCATCTCATCAGCCTACCTTCCCTACGAGGCGACGGACCCGATCACACCACTGTTTCGGCGTCTCGTGGAGAACAGCATCGAGGCGAACACCGGCCTAATCATTGGCTGTGACGCCAATGCACACCATGTCATCTGGGGTAGCTCGGATGTCAATAGGAGGGGAGAGAAGTTACTGGACTTTCTGGTGAGCTCTTCTTTACAAATAATTAATAAAGGCAATGACCCAACTTTTGTTAACGCAAGAAGAGGTGAGGTTATTGATATAACGTTAGCATCAAATAACATTTGTAATAACATATCCACATGGCATGTATCTAATGAAACCTCTCTGTCGGATCATAGGTATATATGCTTTAGGCACAGTACTAACACACCCGTAGAAACCGTGCGTAAAAGGAACCCTAGGAACACGAACTGGACAGACTTTAAGACTGACCTAAAAGCGGAACTAGGTGACCCAATAGGAAAGCTCAATTCCATAATAGATATTGAATTTGAAGCGGACAACATGGTAAGGGCAATTAACAACGCCTGGACCAAGAACTGCCTGGAGAAGAAGGTTGTAACAAAGAAGGTACCATGGTGGAATCCTGAAATAGCAAAACTCAGGAAAGAAACCAGGGCGACCTTCAATGATGCGAAGGCTTCGAATAACTTCGAGACTTATGCAAAAAAGCTCACAGAATACAGTAAGGCTGTGAGGAAAGCAAAAAGGAAAGCATGGAGAGACCACTGCGACCAAATAGGCTCAATACCAGAAGGTATGAGACTTACAAAGGCTCTAGCCACAACCAGATCTATCCCACTTACTACCATAAGGGGTAAAGATGGGATAATGACAGAGACTGGACTAGAGACACTAAAGGTAATGTGTGACACACACTTCCCAGGCTCTATTATACATAAGAGCATAACCAACGATATCCCCATCGGCGTTGCCGAACAAGTGCTCACTACTACCAGGCACAATTGGGATACCGCGAAAAAAGTAGTAGACCACGATAGGATAAAATGGGCTCTATCCACATTCCGCCCATATAAAGCACCAGGACCAGATGGCGTATATCCAATACTACTACAAGAAGGCGCCAATGTAATAATACCGCATCTCAGCAGATTATACAGAGCGTGTATAGCCTTTGGACATGTGCCGCATGTGTGGAGGCAAGTCAAGGTGATATACCTGCCGAAACCCGGCAAAGGGGACTACAATGATGCCAAATCATACAGGCCAATAAGTCTATCATCATTTTTCCTCAAAACACTGGAAAAGATGGTGGATAGATACATAAGGGATGGACCATTGAAACGGCATCCACTGCACAAAATGCAGTGTGCCTATCAACCTGGTAAATCTACAGACTCAGCATTACACCTGGTGGTAAGTAAAGCGGAGCAGGCAATAGAGAACAAAGAACTCTGTCTTGCTGCGTTTCTTGATGTGGAGGGAGCATTCGATCGCACCACATATCAGGCCATCAGACACGCTGCGGGTCAACACGGCATAGAACCCACCATCTGTAGATGGATGGACAACATGCTTAACAGCAGATTAATAAGATCAACCCTGCTAGGGGAAGAAATATTAGCAACTGCTACGAAAGGATGCCCACAGGGAGGAGTCCTATCACCAACGCTATGGAGCCTGGTTGTGGACTCACTTCTGGTGGAGCTCAACACAGGCCCAGTACACACAGTAGGGTATGCAGATGACCTGGTAATACTTGTCAACGGGAAGTTCCCAAATACGGTAGCAGGTATCATGGACGATGCTCTAAATAAAGTAGAGGTATGGTGCAACAGACACCAACTCTCCATAAATCCGAGCAAAACGGTGATAGTACCTTTCACAAGGAAAAGGGACCTTAAAAACATGCAAACTCTAAAATTGTATGGCAAGGAACTGAAACTGTCCAGTGAGGCAAAGTATCTTGGAGTTATTTTAGACAAAGAGCTCAACTGGAAGAAACAGGTGGAACACACGATGACAAAGGCAACAAGAGTCTTTGGCATGTGTAGATCCGCATATGGAAAAACATGGGGTCTTAACCCAAAGGTACTGAGATGGATATATACCATGATGGTAAAACCCATCATACTGTACGGTTGCCTGGCCTGGTGGCCAAGGACAAAACTGACGACATGCAGGAACTCACTGGCTAAAATCCAGAGAATGGCCTGCATGGCTATCTCGGGGGCGTTCAGGACAACGCCAACGGCGGCAATGGAGGTCTTACTGGATCTACCACCACTGCATATTGCTATCCAATCTGAGGCGCGCAAATCACTGCACAGAATGCGGACGAGTGGTCTGTGGAATGATTGGGCTCCAAGGACGAAGCACACCAAAATGGAACAAAATAAAATCCTTGACAGAATAACAACGATGAGCTGCGACAAAATGCAGCCGAAGTATATATTTCGGAGAAACTTTGAACTTGCACACACACTAGCACAGTCCAGAGTAAAAAAATTAAATCGCTAACTCGGGATTAGATTTGACGGTTCTATACATTTTGACACTACTTAGCCCCGGGTTAGCATCTAACACGGGGTTAAGTCGTTAACCCTGGTCCGTGCAAGTGGCTCTTAGTAAAGTAAAGTAACCTAACATAACCTATACAGCTCCCCGTAGAGCTGTGGCCATTTCAAAGCTCCTGAGAAATATTACATACATACATACATACATACATATCGTCACGCCTCTTTCCCACAGGGGTAGGCAGGCAGAGACTACTTTGTTTTACTTGCTACGATCCTGACATACCTCTTTCGCTTCATCCACATTCATCAATCTCTTCATACATGCTCGTCGGTTTCGGGTACTCTTGACTTGGCCTTTTTCCAAAACGTCCCCAATTTGATCATGGAACGTCCGCCTAGGCCTTCCCCTCCCAACGCACCCATTCACACTCCCCATATAAATCGAAATCTCCCCATAGAAATATACATGTGGTTTAAATGATTGGCAATCGCCACATGGGCACAAATTACCTACCTACGTCAAACAGAAATAGGTCTCCCTCGTAGTCCTACTAAAAGGGCATATCAGTAGAATCACGAGAAAATGATTCAAATTTTAATCACGAATTTCATAAAGTCACCTTCATGCTAAGGGTTAGGTACATTTTTATAATATAAGAAAAAACGATAACACGAAAGGACCTAGCGATTCCGAAAACTCCATAAATTGCGTAAATGCCGTCTTAATAACTTTTTGATAATGATGAAGGGTCTTTCTCCCTTTCAGAAGAGAAATAAATTCATTTTCAGCAGTCTTTTCGGGTTTCATTTTAAAAGACCTGTAATTGAACTAATAGGTCGCAATAGGTATGTATTTTCGTAAGAGAATGGTTTTGAGGTAACATAAATGAACTTTTTAAAATTATCCATAAAATTATACTACTTACTGTTATGGAATCAAACTAATAACTACTTCCCGCGGTAATTATAAAAAAAAAACATTGCATATAAGTACCTGAAACAAACAAACAAATTATTTCATTAGCACTTCGCTTAAAAAATTGGGAGAGGTATGTGAGAACTTTTCAAAAACGTATACCCTTTTACCATACGTTTTGTCTTTTAATCAAATGAATAAGATAGGTAACTAAAGAGATATCGTTTAAATAAGTTGCTGTAAAACAGTGCGTTACTTGCCTACTTATATACGATTGAATCCGATATTGTAATATTTATACAAGTTGCGTAAATGAGTTAGGTACGCAGTTTCCGCTGCATTCAAGTTTTATAGAAAAAAATTATATACCTATACCAAAC
The DNA here is from genome assembly GCA_963854515.1 of Pandemis heparana. Classification (NCBI taxonomy): domain Eukaryota; kingdom Metazoa; phylum Arthropoda; class Insecta; order Lepidoptera; family Tortricidae; genus Pandemis; species Pandemis heparana. The sequence continues at coordinate 7,668,706 of OY978010.1, forward strand.
GGCGACACAAAATGACTTAAGTTAATTCTATTGAGCGTTGATTACGTGATTTATTTCAATTGACCTAACCGAAAAACCACGCTGGTCTGGCTAAAGCCTAAATGTGAAAATTTAATATAACGTAGGTAAGGTACATAAAACGCTGAATTCAGTCCGACCAATAAACAAAACACTCGCAATAATAAACATTAATGTATAACAGGCGGGGTCAGGTTTGGCCCAGCGTTAGTTTGCGACCGGTCGCCAGCTGGATCGGATCTGGCTCTATATTAATTGCCTGTCCGGCAGTTAACTTGGCGAATGGTCTGGGATGGAGCTCACAGTTGCAATGATATCCCCGACAAGACTGTTTGGACTCCTTCCCGAGGTTGCCGCCCGTTAACTGCCTGGTTCCATCGGACGAAACAGGTAGAAGAGAAACAAGCAGTCGTTTCCTGGAACATCCGCTAACCATTCCCATCCCGTTTTTCCCTTCTAAGTCAGCTGCAGGCGATGATGTGGCATGTCGCCGCGGGCTTTATATCCGAAATACAAGGATGTAAAGCGGTAGAATGCCACCTGCGTGTTTGTGCCGTGCGCAGGGACCCGTACGAGCGGAGAACGAGATCCTGGTAGGCTGAGCCACAAGGGGGTTGGTTGTCGTAGCCCTCTGAAGGCAACACGCCACTTTGGCTCGGGATTCGCTTCACACGGGCGGTCGAGACCTAGCCAGTCGAGATCAATCGGCTGTCGTGTCCAGGAGGCTGGATGCGGGCGAGGGTCCTGGGGTGGTGAGGTCGGTAGTCGGCGGGGCACAAACCCAATGCCGACCGCAACAAGCGGCAGAGGGGGAGGCAACGTGCGGACTCACTGGCAGCTCACTCTGGGAACCTATATCTTGCTGGTAGCCCTGATGGGTCAAACCATCCCAAATGTGAGGCTCCGTGGTGGGTGGGGAGCTAGCAAGATGAATCTTTGTACAAAATCCATGGATCCCAGGGGTTGTTGTACGCGAAGGGAGGCCGGACCCGTAGGGGATGAGGCGCAAAAGGACTGTGGGAAGGCGCGACGTGAAACTGCCACTGGCAGGGACGCGGGAGCCGGACCCAGTTCCAAAAGTAGACCCGCAAGGGTTCCCAAGGCGCCTGGCGCCACATCGAAAAGCGAAAGGCGCGGCGGAGCTGCTCACCCGAAAGGCACTGTCCGATCTCTTCCCGAAGGGTCGAAGAGGGGACGCACTACTCACCCTGCAAAGGGACCGAGCGGTGTCGGTGCCGGTAAGGTGAAAAGCGTAGCTGCGCCAAGTAGCAGTAAAGCGGCAGCCCCAACGAAACCGAATCCGGTTCAACGGAGTCAGGCCCCTGTGGGGGGGGAGCGAACACCGGAAGGTGTAAGCGCCCCATCCTACGAAGGCTGGACAAAGATGAGCAGGAGGAGGAAGAGGAGGGGTCAGGCGATTCTGAGGGCGCTGGAGGGCCTGGAGGACAGCCCGTCCGAAGGCACACTCTCGGCAGGTTCCTCGGAAAAGCCTGCGCCGCAAAAAAGGCCACTGGCGACGACCGGTGAGCCCTCACACTCCGCTAAGGACGCCAAGAGGACGAAGGTGGCAGGATCGTATGCGGAGGTCCTAGCGGGTGAGAGGGCTGCTGTTGTGCCGGTGGACTTTCCCGCCGACAGGGTCCTGATGGGGCATGTTGGGGCCATACAGGAGGCCGTGATCACACGCCTGCTGGATGCTCCCGACCCGCTTCCTCAGTTGACCTTCGGCAACATCGTGGGTGGGGCGCTGCACGTCAACTGCGCCAATGCAGAGTCGTTTGCGTGGCTCAGCTCAGCAATTAGGGAGGGGGAAATTGCTGGGTTGAGCCTAAAAGTCATGTACGCCAAGGATCTTCCGAAACCGGTCAAAATGGCCTGGAAGACGAAGATAGTTGGCGTGCAGGACAGCAGGACTCTGCTGCGGCTGCTGCAGCGCTTTAACCCGCGGCTGCACACAGAGCAGTGGAAGGTGGTCGACACCGTGGTGGCAGAGGCTAGCGCCCGGCGAATCATTTTGATGGACCGGGAGTCGGCCGATGTCATCAAGGAGGCCGGCTACTGTCTGCACTCAGGGATCGACGTCAGCTCCTTTAAGCTCCTGGAAGACGTGGAGAGGACGCTTGAGGGGGCTGGCGACGACCTGGGTACTGCTCGCGGCAAGGCCAAGGCTGATCCCAGAGACCCTGGTGCTGCTGCCGCTGATACCGTGGAAGCTCCCGAGAAAGCTGAGGAAGCTCCCGGAGATGCCAGGAGGGCTCCCGGTGACACCGAAGCAAGTACCGGTGACACCACAGATCATGCGGTTGGCACCCAGGCCGTGTCTGGAGACGCCGAAGCCGGGGGGGCGGCGACTTGGAGGGGGGTGGGCGTCGAGGATGTGGGATCGGACGGGCACAGCGAGGATGACGTGGTGCGCGGGGTGCGGGGATCATCTGCGGCATCGTCGCAGATTTCCCTCGCAGATTTGCGCGCTATGTCGGAGCTGTACCTGGACGGCCGCTCGTCCCCGGCGTCGGAAGACCAAGAGCCGCAGGAAAGGGCTGCTGATCTCAGCATGCCGAAATAACGACGTCCCCATGGAGCAACTAAGGTACGTTCAAATTAATCTTCAACACAATAAGGCTGCCACTGCCATTCTGGCGAGACAGTTAAAAAGCGAGAGATTCGATATCGCCCTCATACAAGAACCTTATGTTTATAAGGGAGAAATCAGAGGCCTAGGCGGGACAGGAGGCACATTGTTTTACTTCTGCCCCGAACACAACATGAGGACATGCATATATGTTAGAAATGGCATCAATGCCATGCCCTTGAATGCTTTATGTTCCAGGGATCTCACGACCATCAAGATCCCGGGGAGGGGGGGAGGCAAGGCACTCATCATCTCATCAGCCTACCTTCCCTACGAGGCGACGGACCCGATCACACCACTGTTTCGGCGTCTCGTGGAGAACAGCATCGAGGCGAACACCGGCCTAATCATTGGCTGTGACGCCAATGCACACCATGTCATCTGGGGTAGCTCGGATGTCAATAGGAGGGGAGAGAAGTTACTGGACTTTCTGGTGAGCTCTTCTTTACAAATAATTAATAAAGGCAATGACCCAACTTTTGTTAACGCAAGAAGAGGTGAGGTTATTGATATAACGTTAGCATCAAATAACATTTGTAATAACATATCCACATGGCATGTATCTAATGAAACCTCTCTGTCGGATCATAGGTATATATGCTTTAGGCACAGTACTAACACACCCGTAGAAACCGTGCGTAAAAGGAACCCTAGGAACACGAACTGGACAGACTTTAAGACTGACCTAAAAGCGGAACTAGGTGACCCAATAGGAAAGCTCAATTCCATAATAGATATTGAATTTGAAGCGGACAACATGGTAAGGGCAATTAACAACGCCTGGACCAAGAACTGCCTGGAGAAGAAGGTTGTAACAAAGAAGGTACCATGGTGGAATCCTGAAATAGCAAAACTCAGGAAAGAAACCAGGGCGACCTTCAATGATGCGAAGGCTTCGAATAACTTCGAGACTTATGCAAAAAAGCTCACAGAATACAGTAAGGCTGTGAGGAAAGCAAAAAGGAAAGCATGGAGAGACCACTGCGACCAAATAGGCTCAATACCAGAAGGTATGAGACTTACAAAGGCTCTAGCCACAACCAGATCTATCCCACTTACTACCATAAGGGGTAAAGATGGGATAATGACAGAGACTGGACTAGAGACACTAAAGGTAATGTGTGACACACACTTCCCAGGCTCTATTATACATAAGAGCATAACCAACGATATCCCCATCGGCGTTGCCGAACAAGTGCTCACTACTACCAGGCACAATTGGGATACCGCGAAAAAAGTAGTAGACCACGATAGGATAAAATGGGCTCTATCCACATTCCGCCCATATAAAGCACCAGGACCAGATGGCGTATATCCAATACTACTACAAGAAGGCGCCAATGTAATAATACCGCATCTCAGCAGATTATACAGAGCGTGTATAGCCTTTGGACATGTGCCGCATGTGTGGAGGCAAGTCAAGGTGATATACCTGCCGAAACCCGGCAAAGGGGACTACAATGATGCCAAATCATACAGGCCAATAAGTCTATCATCATTTTTCCTCAAAACACTGGAAAAGATGGTGGATAGATACATAAGGGATGGACCATTGAAACGGCATCCACTGCACAAAATGCAGTGTGCCTATCAACCTGGTAAATCTACAGACTCAGCATTACACCTGGTGGTAAGTAAAGCGGAGCAGGCAATAGAGAACAAAGAACTCTGTCTTGCTGCGTTTCTTGATGTGGAGGGAGCATTCGATCGCACCACATATCAGGCCATCAGACACGCTGCGGGTCAACACGGCATAGAACCCACCATCTGTAGATGGATGGACAACATGCTTAACAGCAGATTAATAAGATCAACCCTGCTAGGGGAAGAAATATTAGCAACTGCTACGAAAGGATGCCCACAGGGAGGAGTCCTATCACCAACGCTATGGAGCCTGGTTGTGGACTCACTTCTGGTGGAGCTCAACACAGGCCCAGTACACACAGTAGGGTATGCAGATGACCTGGTAATACTTGTCAACGGGAAGTTCCCAAATACGGTAGCAGGTATCATGGACGATGCTCTAAATAAAGTAGAGGTATGGTGCAACAGACACCAACTCTCCATAAATCCGAGCAAAACGGTGATAGTACCTTTCACAAGGAAAAGGGACCTTAAAAACATGCAAACTCTAAAATTGTATGGCAAGGAACTGAAACTGTCCAGTGAGGCAAAGTATCTTGGAGTTATTTTAGACAAAGAGCTCAACTGGAAGAAACAGGTGGAACACACGATGACAAAGGCAACAAGAGTCTTTGGCATGTGTAGATCCGCATATGGAAAAACATGGGGTCTTAACCCAAAGGTACTGAGATGGATATATACCATGATGGTAAAACCCATCATACTGTACGGTTGCCTGGCCTGGTGGCCAAGGACAAAACTGACGACATGCAGGAACTCACTGGCTAAAATCCAGAGAATGGCCTGCATGGCTATCTCGGGGGCGTTCAGGACAACGCCAACGGCGGCAATGGAGGTCTTACTGGATCTACCACCACTGCATATTGCTATCCAATCTGAGGCGCGCAAATCACTGCACAGAATGCGGACGAGTGGTCTGTGGAATGATTGGGCTCCAAGGACGAAGCACACCAAAATGGAACAAAATAAAATCCTTGACAGAATAACAACGATGAGCTGCGACAAAATGCAGCCGAAGTATATATTTCGGAGAAACTTCAAGGTACACGTTCCCACAAGGGCCGAATGGGCCGAAGGACTAACACTACCTGAGGGTAGCGGCAACTTATGGTACACGGATGGATCCAAAATGGAATCCGGTACGGGAGCAGGCATTCATGCGAAAGACTTTAATAGTAGCGTAAGCATGGGGAACTACGCAACCGTCTTCCAAGCGGAGACGTATGCGATAATCGCCTGTGCGCAGGAGAATATAGATAGGAACGTCAGAGACACAACCATCTATATACTCAGTGACAGCCAAGCAGCACTGAAAGCACTCACAGCGTCGAAAGTTGACTCAAGGCTGGTCTACAATGGAGTTCAAGCACTAAATAAGCTTGGAAGACACAACAAAGTGAGACTGGTATGGATTCCAGGACACAAAGGGTTCGCCGGCAATGAAAAAGCAGACGAACTAGCAAGAGAAGGGTCAAACAACGAGTACATCGGACCCGAACCATTTGTGGGACTCTCGCAGGGTACCATAAAAACGGCGATTAATGACCAGACCAAAGCCAAACACCAACAAGAGTGGAAAGCAATGGCAGGTCTAAAGCACTCAAAGAGTTTCATAGGAAACGTCAACTCAAGCTGGTCCAATAAACTCTGGACACTCAGCAGAAGACAACTCCAACACATAATGGGGGCGTTTACAGGTCACTTCGGAACTAAATATTTATTAGCAAAGATGGGACTACAGGACAATAACGACAACGATTGTAGAATATGTGGCGAAGAGGTTGAAACGATGGAGCACATTGTGTGTGAATGTGATGCCCTCGCCAGACTAAGAATGAAACTCCTCGGCAGGGGATACCCGGAACCAGGAGATTTCAAGGCACTACCACTGCGCCAAATCACCCAACTCATGAATGAGGTGGTAAAAGCAATGGAATAGTGCGAAGGAGGGGTAATTACACAAAAGATCCACAGATGGGTCGAAGTGTATCCGTAAGGGCCCCTAATTAGTAAGATAAGATAAGATAAGATTTACCATACGTTTTGTCTTTTAATCAAATGAATAAGATAGGTAACTAAAGAGATATCGTTTAAATAAGTTGCTGTAAAACAGTGCGTTACTTGCCTACTTATATACGATTGAATCCGATATTGTAATATTTATACAAGTTGCGTAAATGAGTTAGGTACGCAGTTTCCGCTGCATTCAAGTTTTATAGAAAAAAATTATATACCTATACCAAACGGCGACACAAAATGACTTAAGTTAATTCTATTGAGCGTTGATTACGTGATTTATTTCAATTGACCTAACCGAAAAACCACGCTGGTCTGGCTAAAGCCTAAATGTGAAAATTTAATATAACGTAGGTAAGGTACATAAAACGCTGAATTCAGTCCGACCAATAAACAAAACACTCGCAATAATAAACATTAACGTATAACGCGAACTCTCTGGGGCACTTTAATTATTGACACCGATTGCACGTCGTGCAATATTATTGAAATAGGAAATGCACCGAGCTGCGTTAAAGTTAGTTTGCCAGCATTGCCACCAATTGCACGCGCGGGATTACGGTCGTCATTATAGTTTGCCACCAATTGTAATGTACTGGCGTGTGGCGTTATTGAGTGCTGAGCGTAAATTGTTATGCTGCGGTACTTACTCTTGGTCTCCTTGGTAATATCAAATCATAGAAGTTCCTCAAGTGTTTATATTGCAAAGTTGGCTTTTGGTTAACAAAGTTGAATGTATACAGCATGTATGAATAATAAGGTAAGGATCTGGCTTTAAACAGCAAGGAACAAAAACAAACTAAAATAAATTACATCTACATAATGCCTTTAAACGAACAATTCTAAAATAATCTGAATCTCTGAAACTGCTCGAACGATTTTCACGAAATTTAGTATGCAGGGGTTTTGGAGGCAATAAATCGATCAGCTAGGTTTAATTTTTTGAAAAGGTACCAAAAAAAAACGAGCAACGGTCGGTTATCCAGGTAATATAACTTAAAGTGAAAAATTAACCTAGAGTTTCCACCAATACTGATTTCTCAATAAGTACAAACATTCACAAAATATCGAGATTTTAGTTACATTTCTATACATGACACGTGGTTTACGACAGCAGTGTTTGTAGAGTCAGTGTGATAATTATAGAGCAAATATCGGCTAAAAGGTTCGTGTATATTGACTACAATTTCCATCTGTGTATACTAATGTACGTCTGATTTTTTGGTTTAAAAACTTTATAATGAGGCATCAACTTACAATCGTGACGTAAAACACATGCGTCACTTAGACCTTTCAGCGACAATGCGATCGGCGAATCGGGCGCCGGAAGTCGACCGGGAGTCGCGGCGTGACTTACGACCCACTTCCGCCCGCCATATTTGCTTTACTTACACACAGCATCCGGCGAGGCGGTTGATAAATACTACGCAGTTAATGACAATGTAGTAACTGAAGATTTACAAATTTTATAAAACATGCGTTGATGGCTTTTGTGATAAGGCTTCATTACCTGATGGGCCACTCTCTGTTGTAAGTCTTTTATATTCAAGTGCCACATATATATAAATAAATATCTAAATATTTATGATACCATCTGTTTAATCTGTGGAAATAAGTAAAGACGAAATCTATAAAATATATTTTACGGACACATTGTGAAACAGGCTTTAAGATAATTATTTAACTTGTTATTCAATCTGTCTGTATTTCGCTATTTGTATGTGTATGTGTAGTTGTCTGTCTGCTTAAGGTATTATGGGATCATATTGATTATCTAATTGGATACAAATAAATGTTGCTAGCTACCGATGGTAGAGGGATTAGAGAGGTATTTATACGCATGAAATTTTAAGTAAGATCAAGTTAATTGTTAACTATGCCCAGCATGTACATACTTATATGAATGCTGCTTATTTGTGAAGTGTAATCCAGACCTATTTAAAATGAAACGGCCAGTACAGTATGCCAACCTTAGGCCGCGAAGCCCTGCGGTATCTACTGCTATACTGTGTCACTGCTCTAATGCGGAAAAGCGTGGTAATAATGGCTCCAAAGCTATTCAATAAACTGCCTGCGGAGTTGAAGAATTTAGAATTAAAAAGATTTAAAAGCATATTATTTAAAATTATTTAGAAGAAATGCTATTATAATATTAAGGATTATTTTTGTGATGTTGACATGAATTTATAATGATAATAAAATATTAATTATTTACGTCGATTTGTGATGAAATGTAATTTTTTTTCTTCTATGACAATTTAATTGAAATTCCATTTAATGACTAAAATATGTACTTGTTTTAATTATGCCTGTTTAAATTTTGATGATATTATTATGTGACTAATGTTCCCAAAAACTTTGAACGCCAAACGGAAAATCATAGCTGTACTATTTTAATAATTCCTATGATCTTGTATATCCTACCTATGATTTCGAAATAAATGTATTTTTATTTGTATTTGTAGTTATACTTATTCCTTTGGAAAGGCCCAGATGTAAATCTGGACAATTTATAGAAATTGTACCTTTCATTTGAAAAACAGCGCATTCTCTCGTCCCTGGTGAGCAGTAGATGTCCCACGGGAGTTAGTAATTGTGTCGTACAGACACATCATTCAAGCATGGCGACAAAAAATCGCTATTGTAAAATATTTTTTATTAGGTATCTAATTTTCAAATGGTCTTTTCAATTATTATATATTAACAATTATTTCGCAAAATTGCGTCTTACCCCTTTCTAACTTTCTCCCGGTAGGCTCTTCCAATTGAAACGCGGTTAAGTAGAAACGTTTCAATGAATGGAATTTCTGTTCCTTCAATGCCGTTATTTATTGACTTTTCGCTCAAAGTACACCGTCTTTTAAATATCTCAAAGTTAATTCACATTTTTCAGCAAAAAAGAAATCCTTACTAGTAAAATATTTGTTACATTAAGTCACTGTAATCATTTTTCAGCAGACATGGTCTGTTATCGACATGTTAAATTATTTACCTTCAATGAACAAATGAGACGTTACTTCTAGCTGAAGGCTCCAGACGTCTTTGTTATTTTGCTTAAAGTGTTTTTTTCTATCATAACCCAATAGAGCACAAAGCTGTTAGTACAAACGTTTATAAAGAACTAAAATTTTACTTTCATATTTCTTTTAATAACAACAAACAAATTATCGACACTTTCTTCAATAGGTCACTTCATTTTGTTCTTGCGACAATCATTTGGTACCAATAAGCTTAGAAAAACCCTCACGGATGTAGGTCGTTTTATTGGATTACTAGCATTCTATAAATATTCTAAACTATCCCTTGTATTTTGTTAGTATTATAAAGTAACTGCTTTTACTTATTCCATCAAAGGGAAATTTGCTAGAGGCAATTTGAACATTTTGAACGTTAGCAAAAACAGTCTGTTAACAGAATCCTTTTTTCACAATGACTTGATAGAGTAAGCATAATCCATCCACCGCCCTTCCGCGCTTCAATGGTCCTGGGTAGACCACTCTTTCAGCTTCAATTTATTTTCGACGGATCCTCTTTGTGGCACATTTGCTAATCGGATTACATCTATGAAAACCACTCTTTTATGGTATGAAATTATATTTTATTACTGTTATAAGTATAAATTCTGCAAATTTTTCACACTTAGATCCTTAATATAGATCTAAAGCGTGTCAAATCAAAGGTAAAACTTAAAAATAACATTTCATTCAATGTTTAAATTAAAATTGTTTCCGATTTTAAGTTGATAGGTATACTTTTGACATGGTGTGCGTGACCATGCGTAGAGCAAGCGGGCGTTTTTTAACGTATAATAAAATAAACGGCCACGAAACGTTTTATCGGAATGCACTTTTCGAGACACATTTAGTCATTTTTAAATAAAAATGGGACTCCATTAATATTTTTAAAAGCCGACTGCATACGAAAATCCAACGTGTGCCCCATACATTAGGTTCTTTGAGTTAGCAATAATCCTTTGGACAATCGGTGGAGCTCCCAAAAAGCCTATCTGTATATTCACAACTAACCCTCGATAGGCGTAGTCAGCCTTTTAAACCATTGTTGGCGCTTCTTAATAAAATATATCGGATACTTTAATACAGAATCATACAAATCTTTCCGAAATCAATACATTTTTTAGATACCTACCTATTCATAAGGAATAACTCACTTATTCATAGCAAAGTAGTTTTTGTCGATCATTGTAATTTACTCATTGATCACGACCAGGTAGCCGGTAATTGAATTTAAAAAAAAAGATTATAAAATTGTTGGTATTTTTGACTGATTTTCTTTTTGTAAATTGTAGAAATATCAAGTCTGGCAACACTCAAGCGTACCTAACACAAGTGCGTTGGAGTTCTAATAGCAAAATGAAGGAGTTTTAAGTAACATGACAACAGTCATAATGAATAGGTACACAAATTTGTTTTAATGAAGACGTTTGTTTCTGTATTTTCCGAATTTATAGATAGAAGGCCGAGTTTACAAATTAATCATTGAAGCATGCGCCATGTACACCAAATAAATTATGTCATTTTGCATTAACAGTACAAAGGAAAATGGCCTCCAGTAGGCACGGCGCACTAAGAAACAATAAATGACTTACCTAATAAAGTGATAGTGGATTACAATAATGAAGGGTAAATTACTAGGGCAAAAGGTTATTCATCCTAAATAGTAATTCTTCTGGAAATTCTGGAATAGTGGCTGTAATCACCTCACTTACCCAACATTTTTACAAATAGGTATACTTACTGTTTTTACTTCCCAGTTTCATTGTAAGTATACATTGACAGTTTCTTAGTAGCGGTACCATTATTAATAAGCCGCTACTGTTTATCTATTTGTCACAGCTCTATAATTAGGTACCTGTAGGTAGATACTTGTCTTATGTAGTGAAATTTTCTTTGAAATTCTGGTACAGTGTTACGAATGATTCGTATTTGGATGCATCAACTTTTTATTGTCTGTCGTTGCTATGTTCTCTTCGGTAACTCTTTAAATCATAAGTCTATAGTATTAAAATTTGCCAAACATGTATGTTAACGGTAGTTTTAAGTCTCTTTTATAATTGGTACCTAACCTACAAAGCATGTTAGTACAATGAGACGCAACATTTCTTCTAACAAACTGTACTAATTTTGTCCCCCTTAATTAGCGATGTAACTTAAAAAGTCTACTGTGCCTTTGCAATTTTGCTCCGGCCGATAACAGATTGGACAATTTGTTTGGCTCGTTGATTTTTACGCGAGTGTTTGTATTATTAATTATCTGCAATAATTGCTCTTATTTACGCTTTACACGACAGCAGCCATGTTTGTTTAATAATCTGTGAATTTATCGGCACGGACGTATTTCACTTTGAATGATAAATGTGGGTTACCACGGTAATTACGAAAACGTTTTTATTAATATGCGACAAGGAAAAATGTGGAAGCGTTGAAAGCAAACCTAGAAAAGGCTTTGCATGTAAAAAACATATTAAGTTTCGCAGGCTTGGCTATGTTGCACGTGTGTTAGTTAGTTAGTAGTTTTTTTGTTCGGTAACAGTTGTCACAATTAATCTCATTTCAACAACATCATATTTGCTTTTTTGGACCAATTTTTTTGGTAGTCACAGATTAATAAAAAAAATGGTATACTTACGTAAGTTTTTAGAACAATTATTCTCATTACACTATCTAATTTCCTACACGACTGGCTCATGCAACTTTACAGATACATTTGGCACAAAATAAAAGTGAAGCGTATTTTACTTTGCGGTAAGTTTTAATCTTTTACGGCGACAGCTCTATTACAGTTGGAAACAACATTCGCCCTCGTGGACTCTTGGATAACTCCATACTTGATTTAAAAGTGCACTGTAGTAGTTTGGCAAGTAAAAAATAAATAAATGATGTTTAATAAGTAAAAGTTTATTATTGTATGGAGCTCTGCGTACCTACGAGTCATGGAGATATTAATAATAATTTTGTCAATGTTTATTTTTTAAGTTAACAATTTAAATCTAACTATTATTATAAATGCGAAATTTTGGATGGGTAGATGGATGGATGTTTGTTTGTTACTCAATCACGCCAAAACGGCCCAGTGAATCTGTATGAAATTCGGCACATAGATAGAGAAAAGTCTGGAATAGCACATAGGTACCACATAGGCTACTTTTTATCCCGGAAAATTGCATAATTGCCGCGGTATAGCGATAAACATGTCAAAGGCCGTAGCGGCGTAGTGTTTCAACGTAAATAATTTTTGCAGAATATAACTACAAACATCAGTTCAAAATCAATCAAACGCGGACGAAGTCGCGAGCAGTACCTATTCTATAATACGGCATTTAATGGGTTAGCAGGTTATGTTATAAAAAAAATGGCATGCACGATTAAAGCAGCCAAATCAACAAACAAACACTTGTCAGAGTTTTTAGTATTTTTTAGATTAAGTATTTTTTATCAAAAACATTATATTTATTTAGGTTGCATCTTTACTTATTATCTTTTTTACACCGAACCGTCACAAACAATCTTAAAGTAAAGCTTTAAGAACAACAGAGAGAAACCAAATTTGTTAGTAGACTTCGAATCAACCGCGTCGGGACGGGAGCCAAAAATTTGCAAAGATTTATACGCAAAGTTCCAAACCATATCAGTTTTGACACTGATTTACATTGTTTTCAGCCGGAACGTTGACTGCTTGTCCGATAGTAGCGCCGGAACTACTAAACTTAAAATGTTCGGTCAATTCGAAATCAAATTTAAAGTTCAAAAGAAACGTCAATCATTTGCGTTATTGTTATAACGTTAGGTCGAGTCGGAACCTCGTCCTCTTGAAAGGATTTTTGGTGAAATTAAAAATATTATTTTAAAACTTTTAAAACGAATCATGGCGTATTTTTCACATCGGAGGTTCTGTAATGTACCGTAATATAATAAAATTTTCATAACTTTAAGTCGTCGCAATTTAAAAGGCCTGTTTTGACAGTTCAGGCCCATGAAGTTCTCAATTTTTTACCGATCGAAATGTTCTGAAGGTAATTGCATTTTTCATTGATGGGTATCGCTCACTCAGCTAAGTGCTGTGCATAACGATTTTTTCATATTGTCCACAGACTATTAATAATCAGTTAAGGAAAATATAAATCGATCAAGATTTTTAAGGCCTACTCGCACTTGGCCGGTTTTATTTATTTTATTTAGAGCAATTAATTACTGAATTTTACCAGTTGTGTTCGATATTTACTGAAAATTATGACATTGGAGCTCAAAGCCGTAAACAATGGCAGCACTAATTTCTATAGAATGGCTCGTCTTCATCATCAGAAGAAAATGATTGACTGTAGATTCACTTTTTCTCGATTTTTTTTGTGATTGAGTAAATGTTATTGTAACAAAAATATTAAATGAAAGAAAATTTACCTTTCGTAACATTGTATTATTTCAAAATACCTATAATATCAATTTCAATTAAATTTTCTAATCAGAAGTTTAATCCAACGCACTTTACAATACACATTCAAATCGATCAAATACTCATGCAAACTTGAATCGATTTATCGTGAGTCGATACTCACTCGATAGTACCGAGTCATATGGTTACATCACTAGTTACGTCGGGAAGAGAAATGTCAAAACGGGCCTTTTATTTTACGACGACTTTAATCAATACATTTGCATAATAACTGGCTGACTCATCAATGCTCAGCTCAAACCCATTTTGAAGAGAGGTTTTCTTTATGATAATACAAAAGGAATAAGAATATTTTTTTTTGAGAAATTTTCACGGGAATGGGTGTTCTGTAACGGAGTGAAGTCGTAAGTGCATGCAATTAAAAAAAAGTTCCTTAAAGTTTTTCTTTTTGTATTTCTCAGTGTTTATAATGACAATATTGAGAACTACCAAAATAACTGCTGTGTCCTGGCGTGGCGGATAAGTGAGTTGATGAGATTGCTGGCATATGAGGTGGTTCCGTAAAATAAATAAATATTGACACCAATTGACCTAGTCCCAAACTAAGCAAAGCTTGTGATATGGGTACTAGACAACGGATAAACATACTTATATAGATAAATACATACTTAAATACATATTAAACATCCAAGACTCGAGAACAAACGTTCGTATTTTTCATACAAATATCTGCCCCGACCGGGGATCGAACCCGGGACCTCAAGCTTCATAGTACATGGACGTAAGTCCGGTAATAAAACATTTCATTTCATTTTTCATTTTCATTTCATAGTCAGGTTCTCTAACCACTAGGCCATCCGGTCGTGGAACCAAAAACAAATCAACAAAAACAGCTCTTCTAGGTTGTTCTACTTGCTAAAAATTACTTCAAAAATAAAATGAGGCTTGCTTACGATCTGCTTCTGTTACTTGCATTACAACACGTTAAAATACTTAAAAAAGGCTAATACACAAGATAAAAGATCTTTAAAAAAAATACAAAATATCATCTTTAATACGCAACACTACGCGACTTTCAATATCAGTTGTCCCGTTACTCTCTAAATGTATTCAGAATGTTACAGGTATTCCAGGTCACACTGGCTCGTTATATTTTATGATAACTGCCCACCCCGCAGGCGTTCCTATTTCAACTTAGTGGGAAATAGTCGTTTCCCCTTAACGTCAGTGGGCATTATATCAGAACGTTAAACTTATTTCATTTTATTGCGACTAGTATTTATTTACCCGTTAACATTCTTATGCTTCAATTAATTGTTTGGTAATTATTAATATTCAGTGTGTAAAAAGCAAAGTAGTCTCTGCCTATCCCTGTGGGAAAGAGGCGTGACGGTATGTATGTATGTATGTAAAGCTAATAAAGAAAATATTATTATACATAGAACAAACATATTTTTATATTATTTTGTAATTTAAGTGTAAAATTTGTTACTAGTTAGTAAATGCTAGTTGTAATACATAATATTGCCTACAGTAAAGTGGAAAAACCAGGCGCAAACGCATTAACCCATTTACGTAAAATAAACAAAAAAAGTTAAGTACATTAAAATTACATTAAACTACTATTACTCGGTTTTTTGTTTTTTGATTTCTTTAATTTTTGTGTGGCAATAAACACTTTTTCTTTATTTCTTCCTTTCTTAAAATTTCCTGGGGCGTTTATGGCAAGCTTTTACAATCAAATTCACGTATTAAAATGCTAGTATGCCTTTGACAAATCATGCAAGTGAAATTTCACCGACTTTCGGTACCTAGTCAAATTGAATGAAATGTCGGTATGCATTATGTCGTATTTATTTATTGTAACTAGAGTCCGTATTAAAAATAATGATACACACTTTAAAAAAACCGGCCAAATGCGAGTCGGATTCGCGCACTGAGGGTTCCGTACAAATTCGCTAAGTTATTATAAAATCCAGTGTTAGCAGAGCTCTGCTTTTAAGCAAAATGTAGGCAGTGTGAGGTCACTTTATATTGGTTATTTATATAGACAGACAAATATTAAATAAAAAAAAACTACTAACTGGATCTCGTTCAAACTAATTTTGAGTGGAAGTTTGCATGGTAATGTACATCATATATTTTTTTTAGTTTTATCATTCTCTTATTTTAGAACTTACAGGGGGGACACACAC
Organism: Pandemis heparana; assembly: GCA_963854515.1. Lineage (NCBI taxonomy): Eukaryota > Metazoa > Arthropoda > Insecta > Lepidoptera > Tortricidae > Pandemis > Pandemis heparana. Next base: position 7,684,618 of record OY978010.1, read on the forward strand.
ATTTTATGACTTTGGAAGTGTCTCTCGCGCAAACTATTCAGTTTAGAAAAAAATTATATTACAAACCTCAATATCATTTTTGAAGACCTATCCATAGATACCCCACACGTACGGGTTTGATGAAAAAAAAAATAACAGTTTCAGTTCTAAGTATAGGGAATCCCCAAAATTTATTGTTTTTTTTTTATTTTTTGTGTAAATCTTAATGCGGTTCACAGAATACATCTACTTACCAAGTTTCAACAGTATAGCTCTTATAGTTTCGGAGAAAAGTGGCTGTGACATACGGACGGACAGACAGACAAACATGACGAATCTATAAGGGTTCCGTTTTTTGCCATTTGGCTACGGAACCCTAAAAATGATGTTTTCTGTTGACTGTAGTTACATGCATTGTCATACAGTCTAGATACTTGCACACAAAAAGTATATCCTACTTATCTACACCAATTTAATTCTTACCTGTCCTATTTGGTAAACAAAATTCTAACCTCAATATGCAAATTTTTGTAAAGAATAATGTGTATTATGTTATCAAATAAACCTGAGGTAATATTTTGTAAATAATTTTGCTGATATTTTATCTTGTTCCTTTATTTACGATGAAATAGTTAAAAAATAACAAAAATGAGACGATTGGAGGTTAGAATTTTGTTTACCAAATAGGACAGGTAAGAATTAAAATGGTATAAGTAATATTATAAATGCGAAAGTATGGATGGATGGATGTTTGTTTGTTACTCAATCACGCCAGAATGGCCCAACGGATCTGGATGAAATTCGGCGCATAGATAGAAAAAAGTCTGGTATAACATAGGCTACTTTTTATCCCGGAAAATTGCGTAGTTTCCGCGGGATAGCGATAAACGTATTCTTTGCAGACGAAGTCGCAGGCAACAGCTAGTGTACAATACTTCAGGTCAGTATGACTACCACGAAAAATGATTTATGAATTTTGTAAACTTGTTTGTTACTAATTGTAAGTTAAATAAATGCTTACAAAAGGGCAGAATACCCGTTAAGTACCCGTTTCTACTGCATTTCTAGATGAATAATATGAAATACATAACTAAATCATCCAGGCTAAAGGTGGACTTATTTAAAAACGAAACCTTTGTTAAAGTAACGCTTAAAGCTAAATATTAATTTCTCAATTAATTCTAAAAATCCTGGGACAAGCTTTCCCGGCGATATTTCGCTAACATTTTAACTTGCGAAAAATCTATAAATTTTCAAGTTAAATGGGACCTGGTGGAATCGCGTAAATAACGTAAGTTCACCTCTCGACTGTGCAATTTTCGTCTTTTACACCTCCCAGGTAAACAGTTTAAAAATTTTACACGGAAAAAATTCGAGTGATTTATTACTCTCGATGAATTTTGTTGACGAACCAACTAAGCAAATAAATAAGAAATGCTGTTCGTTGCTGACCACATCACTTGGGAACAGATTGACCGATTTTTAGGTTTTTTTTTAATTAGTTTATTGAGTCTACATTAGGTTTGAATAGATGTTGCATATCCCTAGGTAATTTCCAAACATCCGGCCTCAGTAAGCCTTTATGCTACAAAGGCAATCGGGGGCCCGGTTCTTGAAAGCCCATCATTTGTAAGTACGTCTACTTTTTGATAATAGTGAAAAATTATGCTGGGCTATGCTGGATGCGATTTAAAAATCGATACCTAGCAGTCCATATTAAATGATGATAAAAAATATTATTTCTTTTTCGAAAAAAAAAACATAGTCGAGAATGACAAACAACTGAATTTTTGTATGAACTCAAATGAAGATTATAGTTTAACACGATACCGTAAAACCATTAGAAGCCCGGGTGGGATCGCTTTAAAAAGTGTGAAAAGTGTGTGTTTTTCTGACGAGACGAAAATTTTATCAAAAATTGGATTGGTTCAAAATGTAGGTATGTCAGTATAATTTCAATACTTTTTTGTTGTTAATACATACATCCACAGGGGTAGGCAGACACTACTTTGTTCCACTTGCTACGATCCTGACATACCTCTTTCGCTTCATCCACATTCATAAATCTCTTCATACATGCTCGTCGGTTTCGGGTACTCTTGACCTGGCCTTTTTCCAAAACGTCCCCGATTTGATCATGGAACGTCCGCCTAGGCCTTCCTCTCCCAACGCACCCATTCACACTCCCCATATAAATCTGTTTAGTTAATCTTCTTTCATCTTTTTTCAGTTTTTTTCGTTGTTAATATCAATTTTTATTGTATTGTAAATTTATATTCTGTATACAAAAGAGGGTTCTATTGTTAATGGACGGGCTTTCGGATTTCACATCGGTTTGAATACCTATTAAAGTCTCTTATGAGTCTATTAAACATGAAAGAAACATTCAGTTACTTTCAGGAAACAAGTAGGTACTTAAATTGAGGCCACTTAATAAAAATATTTACGGCTGTAATTTCGTCCAAATACGTTGTTTCCTCAATTTGCAATAAAAATGAGGAAAGCACTTCATTATATTTGACGCCTCATTTTAATGCAGGAAAGTACAATTTCCCTTTCCTGCATTTTTCCGTAAAATAGGTACGCTTTTATACACGCGATAATTCATTCTCTTTCAGTTCATACTTGACGGTTCAAGATGTCATTTTTGTATTCGTAAATTTAAATGAGACTTCAATGGTATTTAATTTATCACATTTATTTTTCTCTAAAAAGTAATATTTTTATATTTTATTGAATCAGGCGTTACTTTGCGGAGGTCCATCTTAATGAACACAAAATATTTATCTTGCTACTCCGCTACTTACGTGCAAGATAACCAAGCTTGTGCGAAATGTATCCCTACCTCCACTACTGCCACACAAAACGCACATAAATCCCACAAACTTAATTATCCCTAACACCACACAAACACTGACGCGCGTTTTGATCCCTCAACCTACGGGATAATTAAGTTTGTGGGATTTATGTGCGTTTTGTGTGGCAGTAGTGGAGGGAGGGTTTGCATGCAAAACATATACATTTCGCACATGCTTGGTCATCTTGCACGTAAGTAACGGAGTAGCGAGGTAAATATTTTGTGTTCATTAATATTTTTATGTCGACGTACGTCCTCCTCCAACGAGTTTCTAATTTTTTCATCTATCTCGGGATCTTGTTGTCCTTCATATTTAGGCCTGAAACATTCACTGAGTCAACTAGAGTTTAGCATTAAGAGTTAGTGTAAAATAATTACAACCCAATTTCTTATGCAGAGGGTTTCTGTGCGCGAGATTTCCTCGTAATTTTAATTTAAATACCACTTAAGGATCCTCATGCACCCATACACTGAATTATCTCGGAGCACCAGACTCGCTGTAGCTTGCATAACTCTGTCTTTGTATTATCCGAGCAGTGCCAACGTCTCCACTGGTACCGTTGAAGCCTTGGAAATAAAGAGGCTCGGCAATTGAAGCAGTAAACCGATTATGACGCAACTGGGGCGTGCTGGCTGGAGAGAATTTGTCACCTGATTTTCAAAGGGAACGTGGAGGTTATTAAATTGTTTCGTTTATAAGGATCGTTGAGGCTTTTCTGAACACTAAAAAGCAGTACCTAACTTAGTAAGGTAGTTACAAGACCTACTCAATGAAATATTAGTAATTTAAACCGATTGTCATTGTTTTGGGACAGAAAACAAACGTTTAGAGATTCTACCTTAGGATGATAAGGACCTTTGTAATCTTCAATTTGATGTCCAATGGGCACTTACTAAGCCTCCGCTGCCTGTCTGTCTGTTGCAGTGCCGTATCTTGTGGACTGTAATAGGTAACTTGTCTTGATATTTTCAATTTGCACAATGAATTGAAAACAACATCGAAAGAAGTTAAAAATTAATAAGGGACCATAATAAGACACGAATTTTTAGTTAGGCAACATGGTGAATCGAACGATCTATATAACAAGTAAATTAAGATGTCAGAAGCATATTTAACTCGAGATCATTAATAAGTCTGTGTTATCATCTTAACTATGTATCTTAATTAAGTATAGCTAGAGTTTACTTCATAATAATAATAAAAAAAACATTTGAATTCTTAATAAAATAAAAAACTTTAATTACTCAAGAATTAGATAAACAGCTCAGATACTTTTTTGTACGAAATAAAGAGAACGAACAATTCCAATTAAAAAGTACCTTAAGATTTAAAAACAAATCTCCCTAATGAAACGTTAAAACATTTTAGAAACTAGACTGGCAACACTCGCTAAGTACACTCGGGTTTATTTAATTGGAAAACTTTTGGGAAAAAAAAAAGTTAAATTAATGCGGACTGGAGGCATTGTTTGTTTCGCATAAATACTTACAGTGATTGTTTTGGAACTTACACTGTTCTTTGGAACGTGTAAATTCATACCGACGGGAGGAGATTACTTGAATAACTTGCGACATAATACTTGATTATATTTTCCACTTTGTTTTTAGGGCTCCGCAGCCAAAATACTCTGCAAATAAATGATTAATGGTCCACCAAAACTTTATATTTAATATTTATCGCATATTAGTACAGAACTTTAAAAAGCCGTGGTAGCCTAGTGGTTTGACCTATGGCCTCTCAAGCAGAGCGTCGTGGGTTCAAATCCCGGGCTCGCACCTCTGAGTTTTTCGGAATTTATGTGCGAAAATTACATTTGTAATTTGCCATGACCTTTTCGGTGAAGGAAAAACATCGTGAGGAAACCTGCACACATCTGCGAAGAAATTCAATGGTGTGTGTTAAGTTCCCAATCCGCACTGGGCGCGCGTGGGAACTATAGCCCAAACCCTCCAATACACGGAGGAGGCCTATGCCATGAGGCACGCCGAATTACGCGACGATTTAATAAATTAAAAAAAAAAAACGACAATAACAACAACAACAAAACAACATTTGTACTTACTGAAATTGTAGCCAATTCGGAATAAAAAGGCTTATAAATAAATAAGTACAGAACTTTACATAATTGACCGGTTTTATTTTGCTGTGGCCTATAAATTTCTCGGCTATTTCTGAAACCACTTTTGTGAAAATACCACTTGAACGTGGTAAATATCGCATATTAATTCCGTCGACGTCATTATACAAAAACTGGCCGTTTTGAGTTATAAACGCCAACTTCCTATTCTTCCGCAAAACTATGCAATGCAAAGACACCCATTGCTCTGGTTCAAATAGAAATCTGTAGATGGCGTAGTGTCTTTATGCAGCGATGGGGTATAAGACGCACTCGTTTACGAGACAGTGGCATTTTCTAATTTTCTATGTAGTGACGGCGAATGCTCTTCCAAGACCGACAGCTTTATTTTTTGTTTTGTGTCATCAAGGAAGTATTACAATAGGTACAAGCATTTTTGTTTTACAATATTGACTCTATCCAGATAATGTCAGTATTACACTGAGTTTGAAATCCATCTGTAGATATTTTTTATGCATAAATGACTTCTTTTCTTTAATGCCGTTACTTCACGCAAAACAATTATGTAATAAGGACTACTTTTACCATTACACAGTGATTTTTTAAATAAAGTCAAACAAACTATTATCATTCTTTGGATATAGGAATAGTTTTTTAAATGAATAGTGTTGTTTTTAGCTTTTTGTCACTGTCGTTACTTATTTCAACCTATATTAAGTAATTTTACTAATATACGTGGACTCCGCGAGCAGAAGCTAATAATAAAAGTCTCGACTAAAATTGCGGGCTTAAGCTGAAAAAAGTACGCCCTTAAGATGAACTCAGTAAATTGAGACGTATCAGACATTCGATATGGGATAATCTGGAGCCCTAACCCGCTTTAGCCTTATTCAAATACTATTAGACTTGATTGTCTAAAGATTTAGAGAAACGGTGGCTTATGGGCTTACGTGTAAATTGTTGATGGACATTGTCCGTTTATAGGTCTTCAGCATAGTAGGTATTCGCAGTGATTGATCATCTCATAGATGTCTTGTAACGTGTGCTTACAGAGTCACATAGTCAAGGTGACTGTTTTTTACAAGCTTTATTATTAACTTACAATGTATGTATGTATTTATGTTTGTCCGGGTGGATACTTGCGACTCAATTTTGAAGCAGATATCTTCATTCGATTGAGCTGAAATTTTGCATACTTGTGTAAGTCAGATGACAATACAATAATATGGTAGTAGAATTCTGGTCGTCCCGCTAGGACCGTCTCCGCAGGAGGGAACTCTTCAAACGTTGGTCCGATTAACTTGAAATTTAGTTCACATTATGTGGGACGAATGGCAATGCAAGCACAGTCAACAACAAGTACATGCAGCAAAAAATCTTGCATCTGAAATGAAATAAACCTAAAAAGGTTAGGTTATTTTTTTTAATTTTAAGTTCAACAAACTTAGGCCTGGTTCAATGAATAATTTGAAGTAAAAATAATTAAATTTCAAACTGATAAGTAAATCCAAAAATCTAAGTAAGACATTTGCTAAGCTAGTTCTGCATAATTAGAGCTTAGACTTAAATTACTCTGAGTACTAATTAAAAAGACTCGAGCGACAATAAAATATCTAGAAATTAATTTTATACTTTGCAACCGATTATGTACGAATTTTCTGGAACCCGAAAAAATCACATCAACAGTCAGAATCACGTGATCCGTGGTCAGTACTGACTCTAAACAAAATGATCAGGTTATCATGATTTTTTTTACCAAAATTTAATATCCAAAAATTATAAAGATCTCCAAAGTGCAGCGTAAACGTAGTTAATATTTACAGTGTGCGAGGTTGTGAAACTGATACCGAGCGGTTAAAGCTTATAACCACCCCCACCGGACGGCAAAGGGGGTATCTACAACGTTTCATGCCATAGCCCCATTAGAATTTAGCTTTGGCGTTTACTTCAGCAGGACACCCGCGCCTGGCTTACAGACCCAATATTAATAACTAGCTTCTGCCCGCGACTTCGTCCGCGTAGAATTAGCAATTGATATGTTTATCGCTATCCCGCGGGAACTATTCAATTTTCCGGGGTAAAAAGTAGCCTATGTTTTAATCTAGGGTACCAGTTATCTTCGTACCAAATTTTATCCAAATCCGTTCAGTCGTTTTAGCGTGAAAAGAAGGAACAAACATACACACTCACAAAACATCATCACATCGTCACAAACTTTCGCATTTATAATATTAGTAGGATTCAGCGTGGCTAGTAACGAAACGGAATCATAACTTAGTAATTAAAATTAACTATTTTAATTTCGATTAATTTTGCAACTGGCCAACTAATTTCCATAATCCTAAAAGCTTAATCGGCGATTAAAAGCAGGTGTTGGCAACCGCATCGCCTGCAACATGATTCCTAAAATTTTCACCCATTCCCTCGATGGGTTTTTACGATCTGCGCGGGAAGAGAAGCATTTCGCTTCTCTTATGTGTAACCTACTAAACCTTATCCTCAGGTTTCCGAATCTTCGGGAGCTCTACGGGATGTCGGAAGGCGGCTGCCTCTGTACGGATTTTCGCCGTCGTCGTGAACACACTCATCCCGTTGTTCACTGCGCCTTTTTTATATGCATATCGCCAAAGTCGGAGAAACTCAAACTCAGTCCCCCAAGACACGGGTCTTTACCTAGTTTCGGGGTCGGAATTTTTGTCACTTCATATGACTTCTCGGTACATCTCATAGTCCCGTAAGTACTGTAACTTGCTTGATTGTACAATAAATCATTTTTATTATTATTACTAGCTGTTGCCCGCGACTGCGTCTGCAAAGAATTAGTTTATCGCTATCCCGCGGGAATTTTCCGGGATATAAAGTAGCCTATGTGCTATTCCAGACTTTTCTCTATCTATGTGCCGGATTTCATCCAGATTCGTTAGGCCGTTCTGGCGTGATTGAGTAACAAACGAACATCCATCCATCCATCCAAACTTTCGCATTTATAATATTAGTTAGATTATTATTAGGTACTAGCTGTTGCCAGCGACTTCGTCTGCGAAGAATTCGTTTATCGCTATCCCCCGGGAACTACGCAATTTTCCGGGATAAAAAGTAGCCTATGTGCTATTCCAGACTCTTCTCTATCTATGTGTCGAATTTCATATAGATCCGTTGGGCCGTTCTGGCGTGATTGAGTAACAAACAAACATCCATCCATCCATCCATCCATATATCCATCCATCCATCCATCCATCCATCTATCCATCCATCCATACTTTCGCAATTATAATATTAGTTAGATTATCCCTGGTTGTCTTACAAAAATCTGAAAGTATACTCACGAGAGAAAATAACGGGTCACTTTTCATACAACTTTGTATGGGAAGTTTCCCGTTATTTTCGCTCGTCAGTGTATTCAGACTATCTAACCCCCTAACCCTGTCTTATCCATAGTCTATTTATTTTAGTTAGATACTAAATTGACAATTGCAAATGTCAAATTGTGAAATAATGATACCAGCTTTTATTCTTTATGGTCTACTCGAAACCATCGACAATGTTTGTGGTCTGAATACAAGAGGTTTGGTCAAGTTATATTTTAAGAAAAAAATACGATTGTATCATAATCAAGCAAATTAAGAGATTTTTTAGTTTATTACACTAGCTTATACATAAAAAAATCTATACTAAATTTAATTTATCGTTAACTTTCGAAAGGCACATCACTATTTTTGAATTGCAAAAAAACAGGCAACACAGGTAATGTCATTTTAGTATCTAGCTAAAATAAATAGACTATAACGACTAGAGTAACAATTGATTACCTAAACACAATGAGCATACTTATCCTTATTAGACAAATTCACATATATTTACGGCATCTAGAAGAACCCTACACCAAAAAGCTTTAGTCCGACATTAAGTTGAGCAAATTATTGCAAAATATTTATAAATTGACCATGGACAATTCCAGAAAACTAGCCTAGGGCGAGTCGGACTCGCGCACTGAGAGTTCCATACAAATTAGTAGGTACCTACTTATGTCAATAGTTCAGCAAGTTTAGTGTAAAAATATAGGCAATAAAGGGCCGTATTTATGAAAATTCAGTGTGTTAATATAGTGATATAATTAGGTATAATAATAATTTTATTGCTATGGCAATAAAATTATCCTGTATAAGGGTTCCGATTTTATACGGAACCCTAAAAACACCTGAAATTAAAACTGATAAAATTCCTTTTTAACTTTGCTGTCGTATATCATTTTTATAGCCGATCTAGTCAACCTAGCCAAAAGATTTCATTTATTTAACATCATAATTTTTAAATTAGAGTATGAAAATGCAGTTTCGACCAAAAAAATACTAATGCATACATTTCCTCGGTCTGACAGTTTCTCTTGATTTGTGGCGGAGAAATCCACTATAAATCTCTTCCCTCGCCTTATTTCTGTACTTTGGTATAAAAGATGAGCGCTGAAAGGAGTTAGCAAGAGAACTGGAAATGTATTTGAAATTACTGCCGTTTCGTGGCTTCTTATACGTCTTTTTTCAAGATTTATAATATCTTTATTAAAAATACTGAACGATACAGTCGCTTAATAAAATGTTTTTTTTACGCATGAGATGGGGAAGTAACGCCACCATTTAAATGATATACGAATTTTATAATTCTACTTATACTTCCTACTAATTAACACACACATTACGTTGTTAATAATAATATTTTACTAGCTGCCCGCAAATCTATATCTGCGCAGAATTGGCTTATCGCTATCCCGCAGTAACAATGCAACTTTACGGGATAAAATCCAACCTATTTCCTTCCCTGGGACTGAAACAAGGTCTATGCCAAATTACAACTACATCGGTTCAGCGGTTTGAGCGTAGAGTGGTAATAGACAGACAAAAACAAAAATGCTGGCTTAACCTATTTCTAAGAAGCTGCTTGTATTTTTTTTCTGAAAAAAACATTTAATTGAACTAGTAGTAGTGTAATAATCTGTAAAATAATTAAATTAAAGGCATAATTTTTTAGCTTATTCGGACTATTAATCCATATTTTACCTATCAGAGGGTATGAGCGATGAAATCGCTATCTTCTTTCACTTGCAAACGCAGTTTTCTTCGAGTTTATTATTAAAATGTTATTAGGGTGTCGGAGGCACCGGTAGTGCGTTCAACTTTTGTTCCGATTCTTTATTAAATAGGTACAAACGTTTGTTGAAACAAGCAATTTATATTAAAAGAAGAATAGTAAAGTGGCTCCATTTAACTACTGCGATTTAATTTTTTTCTGTTAAGTATATTTTTCTTTAGTATCATCATGGGGTAGTCGTATTTCGATTTATGGAACAAAATCCGTCGCAAATTAATAAAAAAAATATTTATAAGCTTTAGCTACGATCCCTATCACTAACTAACTGGCACACAACGCCGTCAAAGTAATAAAAACCCTAATTTTCTATAGATAAAAAGGGCGAATTTCAAATTATGGTGTCTAAATACTGGGTTTCGAAAAGTATCCATTTCCACTTTAAATCCGAGATGTGATAGCCCTTTTTTGCGTGCGTGGCCCATTTTGATCCAAGACCTCGAGAGGCCATACTAAATTTGGACAACCCTTGAAGCCGTAAAACTAGGGATGGGAATGTGCTGCTCATTTACACGATGTTTTACGTTTTTTATGATGAGTTAGCGCACTTCACAAGGATCGGACTTTACTTTTATCGGAGTAGATAAAACATACTTACCTACTTCAGAACGAAGATAAACTTGAGCGAAAAAGATTTCGCGTTTTGCAGACGGATAAGACTACTCATTTTTATTTCCGAATTAATGCAATGCCTAATTTTATAATGTACAGAGCTTTTAACCGTTCGTGTCCGTTAATGTCACTTTTAGCCGTTCTTGGTTAGGGCTTATAAGTTAACCATCAGATGGTATTCTTTGAAATTACGGTAGAACATTCGGCCAAATCTTTCTAACCAGCTTTGAAGAAGAAACCCAACCGTGTCGAAGGCCTACGAGTAAAAGAGAATAGGCGTAAAATCTATTCTAATACGCTACTGGAGTTTATCGGCGAAATAAATAATCTTTTGAGTCCGCTTTCTTTACAAACTGTAAATTCCCAGTTCAGTTCACATACGTATAACAGGTGACTTGATATAAAGTAACTCAATAAAACAGCTCAAAAAAGCAAAAGAACTCGCAGCTCGACAAAACACAATTCAATTTAATCTCGTACCTGAACATTTTCGCTTTCGACCCAAATAATCACCGCAGCTACAGCTCTTATAAAAAGCCGAAAAAAAATCGTAATCGAAGTTCCCGTTCGGTCGTAACTTCGGACTGTCACCGACAACGAGGGGTAAAGCAGCTCGCTTGTAAAATTGATGCCGAGTTATTACAGGCCAGGCGAAGTTTTAGGGCGTGCGCTGCTGACTGATCTTTTACAGAGAACCGTGAGCCGTCCTGTTTAGGTATGTTATTTTACTGTAAGGTTGCCTTCGGAATCCAAAAGCCTAGTAGCTTCTAAATTAGACAATGTTTGTGCATCGGATTTTTACGCGTATTTTATCTATATATTTTTTATTCTGTATTTTTTTAATTAAAATACCTTCTGCCAGATTTTATTCTTCTTGGCTATGATGGCCTTTACAAAAGTGTCCTTTGTGGCCTACTTGCAGAATTGAGTTTAGACTTTGATTCAGTCTTAATAAATAAATCTATAGATGTCGTGTGAAGCTTTCTGACTACAAACGCAAAATTTAATATTTGTTACGCTATTGAGGCAGAATCTGAAAATAGTAAACGTTTTCATGATCCCACAGCCCGACAGGTGTGTGGTTTGATGTTGTGACATATAAAACCTTTTAAATCATGATCTAGTTACTAATGTAACTTACTCGCAGTGGTCCTTTTTACCCGACTATGGTAAATCTAAAGAGGGTTATGATTTTGAAATTTTTATGTATGTATTTATGTATGTTCATTTACACAACTTCCCAAAGAACAAAGAGTATGTTGTTTGTAGTGGAAATGTTTAGAGGCGGGTCTTAATTGTTGACAGTATTGCCTGTATTACGTAATTTCACTACAGCTTAGGCTACTTTACGTTAATACAAAAACAGTGGCGCAAGTACAAGGATCCGTAGGATCCCTAGTTAAGTAGTTACTAACCTAATAGGTCTTGGGTGGATGGGCATTTACTATACCTACTTCATTTAATTTAGAATGAGAAACCACAATAACATTATATTGCGTCTAGTCAACTATTTCTTGCCTAGCAAATAGTACAGTGCAATAGTTTGGCAGCCGCAAAATAAAATTGTTTTAATGTCACTTTATTTGCGTCGTCAATTGTTACTCTAGTACAAACTGTAAAGAGGTTACAGCTCACGAGCCACATTATAATGTTGTTGTGGTTTCTCATCCTAAATTAAATGAAGTAAGCACATCATCTAAGCCCTCATCGTTTTCTACGAGGTTTGATTGTGGTCATACGCAACACAAGCTTATTTTGCATTAAAACAAGGTAGAAAATTCACTACGCTGGTATAAACTTTTCTTATTTTGCAACACGTGGACTAGACGTCATAATCATTGATGAGAAAAAAAATATAGCGACGTAACACAAGGTTTGCCATTTTAATGAGTTTGAGCAAATTATTAACTTCAACACGAAGTGCGTTCCGCCATATTTTCTCTTTGACATTTCAATGAGTTCAAACTACTAGACAACAATAAAACGATATTGTACATAAAAGGACCCAATATCAGAAGAGGTATTTCTTATCGAAACAACACTAATTTAAACACAGAATCATTCCAAATTTCTACCTAAGGATTCAACAATTAAAGACTAAATTAAATGTTTTCACGGAATGCAAATAAGTCCTTTTAGAAAGACGCTTCTCAGAATGCGAAAAGGTTCTTTACACAAGGACCATCGGTTTATCCGCAATAAATCCACGGGACTATTAAGCTGTCGTAGATAATGGGGGAATTTTGAATACGATGTCTTGTGCCCAATACTTGTATTTATGGCAGTTCAATTTGTTAAGGGAATGGCAGCCAAGGGCCGGATTCAAGTAAGGCTCGTCGGCCATTAGTAGTCGCTCAGATGCATTCCAAATAATGAAGTAATAAGGATACTTTTGTTTATCTCATGGTGAAAAATATTATTATTAAAATTACTACTATAAATAAGTACGTTCTAATTTTTTTTTATTTTATGGATTATGTTTGACGGCAACACAGAGGTGTAAAAATGATTGTCGGCAAGTGCCTAATCTCCGCTACCCGACACCCGCAGGCGCCTACCTAGAAGGCTAAGACTATTATAGACTTTATACGTCTCTACATTTGCTAATATAATTTACTACAAAATTAAATAAACTAATTTTGTCCACTGAATCTCAAATCTCCATTTCCGGTCTATACATTGTCTGTGGTCAGCCAGGCAGTCACGGTACTCTTATACAGTTAAAGACAAAAATCAAACAGACCAACTCCAAACACAAAATGACTTTTCAGATCTAAGATAAGCCAGACGTGACGAGTTGATTTCTTTGCTCACCAGTGCATTTACTTTTCAATTCAGTCCTTAAGGTACGGAGTAGTTATGTAGCGATAGTAACGTACGTCCCGAAGGGCCGGAAGACGGATGGGATCCGAACGTACCTGAAAAAACAAGTGAACGTGAGGAAAATGTATTATGACACAAACTGTTATTAAGTATATTATATTATATTATGTAGACTGGAGTAAGGTGATTTTACGTGGAAACACATAAATACGAGAATATACAAATCACGGGAATACAAAAACACAGCACATTGAATTTTGCCTGTTTAGTAGTATTGATTGACAAAACAAAATCTTTTGATCTATTTTTAGCAAGTTCATTGAAACACTGGTTGGTTGATGTGTTTTATGTACAATAAAGAGTTTTACATACATACATACATACACCCATTTTTAGGGTTCTGTAGTCAAAATGTTGGTTGCTTAGCTCAGAAACATGAATTAAAATGGAATTATTTTTACCAAAAATTATTTTAATTACTGTAGGTACCTATACCCATAGGTATACGTATCTACTTCTATATATATTATTATAATAATTTAATATAAAAATGAATTACCGTTAAAACTCGAGAATCGCTGTACCGATTTGAATAATTTTGGTTTTGAAACATTTGTTCAGGCTAGGTTTAAACGGTGAGAAAACTTAAATAAAACGGGAACGGGGCGAAGCTGCGGGCAACAGCTACTACATAATATTTTTTGTTGTTTGTTTTAAAAATAAAAAGGTTTAAGTAATAATTAACACAAGCTCTCTCAGTAACCCAGCAATTTAAAAAGATGAAGAAAGAAAATTTGGCGACGCCTAAAACGAAATATTTTGACCGACACCAGTCGAGTGTGGCGCAATTTACTTGACTTTTATTCATAGAATTCTGCAGACTTTTTTCGGTGGCAATTTTCTTTGTTACCATAAATTAGTAGTCCATTTACGTCGCTCGCCCATGACAAAGTTCATTGGGAAATTACCGTTTCACGCCTTTTTGTGGGCTATCGTGGGGTTCTTCATCGGATTCTTTGGATAAGAAAGGCAACGACATTCTTAACATTTAGTTTGATTCTGTCGTTTGGTTTTAAATGGAAGTTGCGCTTCAAGTTTTGTCGCACAAAATTTATGTACCTATTTTTACAGAATGTGAAATTATGTAGTATGGCCGTTAACAACTTCATATAATAAAGTGACATGTTTTGTGCCATTTTTTGTTTTTTTAAAAATTACGGGTACGGGTACTCGTACCCATAGTATTTAATACGAGTACAGTATAACGAACACTTTTAAGATGTTACTCAATGGCTAGATTTTTATGTTAGCTGCAACCCCTACTTTTCGGCTAATGTGTGAAAATTAACTGAGTAAATTGAGAACATTCGGTACAAAAATTCAAATGTTTCAGAGCGCTATGAAGCCCAGTCCACATAAGAAATACGCGGAGCTGAAACTATCACTTAGCACAACAGCTTTTCTAGCATTTGTTAACTAAGTTTTCCATAATTTTACCAACAACAGTAGAACCTAACTAGTGCAGCATTTCAAAACGGGTAGCTATTAGAAAAAACCTAACTTATATCAGTTTTATCAAAGTTGCAGAAATTGCAGACTCGTATGCGTAACATTTATTTTTAACTAGTTTTGCAAATTACTTTAGTCTGCGCAGAATTCAAAGTATCTAATATAAAAGAGTTAACCCGCACTCAGATACATGAATTAAAATGCTTAATTGCGTGGGACATCATCGATATAAGTTTCCACGCAACCAGTGTATGTAAGCATTTATAGCAGCTGAACAAAAGCGACTAAAAATTATTATTCATTTAATATTTTTAGTCCTGTGTCCTGTGTGTGGTTGCGGAATATTAGGGAGCGGACCGGAATCAACAGTGCAGAGCAACTGTTCCGGATGGCTCAAGATAGAGAGAAGTTTTCAGAGCTAACGGCCAGCCTCCAGTAATGGAGTGGCACTTTCAGAAGAAGAAGTCCTGTGTCAGTTTCGATTTATGTTCTACCTATAACTATACCTACTAAAAATTTCATACGTTTATCCCAAATAAGTTTATTATAGATTTAATCACAAAATTAACAAACCACTAAAACAAAAGACTAGGTAATGTAATGTACGTAATTAATTTATGTACCTACCGTAATTAATGTGAGTCAGTTTAAATCTTTTGAACACTTCTTTTACCTTAACGTAATAGCTTACTGTTGTTGAAGAATTTTCATAAGAATTGATACCTAATTCAATCAGTAAAATATCTGTTTTGGGTTTCTCTTTCCATGAATTAGCTTTTTATTCAACGACTAGATTTCAGACGTTGAAGATTCCCTTTGAGGAAACATCTTAAAAATACTTTATGAAAAAATCTGAACTCGTAGATAAAATTGTTAGTAAATAAGATATAAATATTAGGGACTTACTAAATTGACATTTATTTGTCTTAGCAAAAATAAATGGGTCGATTAAAACAAAATAATCCGTTTTTTTTTAAGAAACTATTTGAAGTTTTATCGCATTCATACAGGTAAGTAATTTAAGGAAAGCGGGAGTTTGATTACGAACTACGAGTATTGGCAAGGCAGAAGCGACGATATTGGTTTGCGTTTCCCACGGGACTGTTGTCTCTTGCTTGCCATACCTAGCGTAGTTGCAGCACTAAATCGACAAAACAGCACCATGTTGACGATAGCTAAAACTTTCAAGACCCGTATTAAGCTGTCAACGACATGTAAACAAAAAACTTTTCTTTACAATAACTGCTTATGTTTTAAGAAATCCAGCCACAATACATCAAGAACACACTTTCAAATTCCGTTTTTCGAATAACATTATTTTTCGGAGAAATACCGGGCTATTATTGGGAGGCTATATCCGGTAGGAGGAAGGCGCTCCCTCCCACTTATTTTGTAATCTCTACCCCACAGACACTCTCGTGAGGTATTCGAAAAATACTCTTTGATGTTAGAGGGTACATAGCTCACCGTAATAAGGTAAAATTGTTGGGTAACTTTAAATTTTAAATCTGGCAGATTTTGGGAAGCACAAGGTAAGTATAAGGGGTAGGGTATTCATTTTGCACACGTGCCTTAATTGGGTGGATTTTTGACGTTGTAATTTGTGTGCCATGCTAAACGTATTGCACACAAATTACAACGTCAAAAATCAACCCAATTGTACTTAAATACATAATAGTACCTATAATATTCGTGGTGGGTACAATGAAACAGATTAAATTAAGTAGGTACCTTCATCACGTATTTATGTTTGTAACGAAAAAGCGGGCATACGCAGACTATGCGTTTGTAGTGACTACCACACTACTCGGGACCAAATACGATCAAATTTAATATTGTCCAAATTACTTCGAAATTTCAGCAACATTGCAGCGCCGTGGTCTCAAGTAGACTGTATAACTACCCGCGTTTGACCTTTGCTTCTGTAGGTACTGACACCCAATCATACTAACACAAAGCCATGGATTCCCTGAAGGCTAAGCTCATCATAACCACCAACCCGGGTTCAAATTTAAATTCCTGTTGATTTCAACCGCTTCACACACTACCTACCTCTAGAATATATAAATGGCGTTCTATGGAGAGAATTTTGAGATTGGGGATGCAATGGTAATGATAATAGTAGTCCTGATTACAGAAAATTAGCAAATTTCGAGGTAATTCAATAAATATTTAAGCATTATTAAGTCCTGGGAGTGGAAATGATGATTAGTGAAAATCGCGAAAGTTACATGTGATTAGAATAACATTAATTTTATTACTGGACTAGCTTTTGCCCGCGACTTCGTCCGCGCAGAATTATAATTTGCGGTAAAACTTTTTCCTCTCTCCCATCGAAAATGTACAAAAATAGTCAAATGGAAGTCATGCATGGACCCACTTCTATTATTTTTTATCCCATCCTTTTGTTCTGTGGGATATTCGAAAAATCTAATCTTGTGACACCTACGTGATCTTCAAAGAACATAATCTACTAAATACAAAGTTCACATTTTCTATAAGTACCTACGGTCCTTTTATCCCGTGGGAAAATTGGAAAATCCCTTAATAGAGCACCTCTTCAAGGAATGTCTGCCAAATACCGAGAAACTATATTAGCAAGTCAGTAAAGTTACTCTTTTTTCTTATCCCACGGGAAATTCGCAGATTCCTGAAATCAGTTTTCAAATATCATAATTATCTACTGGTATGCCAAATTTAAAGATTCTAGTAATAATATTTAAGGGTAAGAACATTTCAAAGTATATATAAATCCCCATTTACTCCCTATCCCATGGGAATTTCGAAAAGTCTTGAAATTGATTTTCAGAAGTTATGATTCCCTACTTGTGTGCCAAATTTCATGACTCTAGTAGGTAATTATAGTTATGGATATAGGCTCCCTTTTCAGTGGACTTATAAACCCCACTTATTCCCTATCCAGTGGGAATTTTAAAAAATCCCTCCGTAGTGCACCTCTATGATACATACATACATACAGTTACGCCTCTTTCCCATAGGGGTAAGCAGAGACTACTTTGTTCCACTTGCTACGGTTTTGACATACCTTTTTCGCTTCATCCACATTCATCAATCTCTTCATACATGCTCGTCGGTTTCGGGTACTCCTGACCTGACCTCTATGATACTACAGAAATATTTATTTACGTTGTGACTCTAGGCAACTGCGATTTTTGACATAATTCATTGCTATCCCGCGGAAACTATGCAATTTTCCGGGATAAAAAGTAGCCTATAACCTGGCCGGTGATTTTCTCAACAAATTAAGTAGTAAAGCTTGCATCAAAATCCGTTCAGCCGTTTTCAAGTGATGCGCTCGTAAATATACACGTGTTCTGTAATCGATTCTAAGTATCCCCAGAAAATATCTTCTATGTACATACTTCCGACCCTCTTTAGCTTCATTATAATATGTATGTATAGACATAATCCTTCCTCTTGAATCATTTAGTCTACTAAAAAAACCGCATCAAAATCCGTTGGGTTAGTTTTAAAGATCAAGCACACATAGGGAGGGACAGACTGACAGCAGAAAGCGAATTTGTTTTATATTGTGTATTGTATATTGTATATTGTATATTGTATATTGTATATTGTATATTGTATATTGTATATTGTATATTGTATATTGTATATTGTATATTGTATATTGTATATTGTATATTGTATATTGTATATTGTATATTGTATATTGTATATTGTATATTGTATATTGTGTATTGTGTATTGTGTATTGTATATTGTATATTGTGTATTGTATATTGTGTATTGTATATAGTCCTGTTAGAAAAGCACACGCGCCTCCATACTATCTCGGTCGGCTCGCTTTTTAATTGCGAGTACTCGGTCCTGTTTAAAAATATTACGTCAATGGATTGAGATTTCAAACATGACTGTGTCACAATTCTAAAATTTATTTTTAATCAAAAGCACTAAGGAGTATTGATATCAACTTCGAAGCAGATCGCCCCCAAAATAACTTTCTACCCATTTTAAACCCCGTTAAGGGATGAATATCAAGAAAATACGAAACACGTATTCCATCAATTCTGTTAAAAAATGTTTATGCAAAATTTGAAGTAGATCGGACCAAGGAATCACGCCGCCCCATACAAACTTTGCCCTCCTTTTTCACCTCCTTAGAGGTAGAATTTCGAAAAATCCGTTCTTATCTCGTGTACACATTATTAAAGGAACCTCTGTGTAAAATTACAGCTTTCTAGGTTCAAGGGTTTGGCCTGGGCGTTGATGAGTCAATGAGTGAGTCAGGACTTTGCCTTTTATATATATAGATTATGTCTGCTGCTACGTAACTTCTTTCGCCTAATGGTATTATTCACCTCAAAGTTGAGTCAATCTACCAGCATAACGAAATAAAGCCCCAAACTGCCTTCACCTTTTCCCGCTAGGAGTATTATCCCCACTAAAAACCTCAACTCAATATTATGAAATAATAACAACCCATTTTGAAAGCCTTACACCCTTCTTAGCGAAGCATTTTTCGCCGGGAAAGGGTTTTTTTATAAATATTTTAAGGCAACTAGGGAATTCTCCCTCCACCGGTATCCATCCTTAGGCTGTGAGGGATGTAAAGCAAAAATTCACGACGTAAAAAGGGTTCCGTTAGGTCCAAAGATATCATAAATTTTCTTACAAACTCGTCTTTTAAGTAGTTAGTGAATACAGCAAAACAACGCAAAACATTATACATACATAATGTATTTAATATACATATAATGAATACCACTTTCACATTTCTTCCTTCCTAATTTATAAAGACAAATTGTCGCTTCCATGTGTAAAATCATAAAGTCCATTAACACATTTTAAATTAGTGAATCAACAGTGATATAGATATGGAATGCAGTTTGCAGTTCCAATATTTTTCCCAAACTACATCGTTTGGCAACAGTTTTAATTTTCCATTTTTATTTATTACCTATCTCCTAAATACATGTAGGTAGTTCACAATCGTAGTTTCTTTTTCAGAATCAATCTACTAAGAATCAATATGCATAATTGACAACATTTCATATTTCTGAGCCTATAATTTTAATGGTTCTCTGTATTTTGTTTGAAAAGATGAACATGCTGAGAGTTTAATTTTTTCGCTAGGGCTTGTATTTAATTTATAATTAATTTATTAATTTGTGCTTATTCTAAAAGGGCGTAACTCCGATACTATCACAGAATAAACACATATCCCTTTGTCTTTCCTCTATAGAAAAAAAACCGACGTTAATTTCAAATTGTCAATGTCAGGCCCTATTCTCCAATATTCGATTTTCGAGGTTCGCTTCGTGCTGTTCCGCTCATACTAATAGTCATTATGTTGAGAGTGAGAAAGAAGGTATGCAACGAACTTCGACAATAGAATTTGAGAGTTGCCCCCCTTGTACTTTGAAGTTGTCAAAAATACAAAGTTATGATCGCTTATTTTTTCTCGTGAAAAAAGCAAAGGCGTTTCACCTATCATGTGGTAGTTTTGGTAAAATTAGGACATATTTTTAATTATTTTTTAATTTTTATTATAAGCGATATTAAAATAATATAAACATATTGCAGTGATCAGGAGGCAAAATGCTTTCGAACCATATATACATTTTCAGGTGTTATAAAAATGAAATGTTGTCAATTTGGGAATAGCTTTTATTTCATCAAGGTCGTTGATTTCTGTGCTACCTTACGTAAACTAGATAATATACTTATGATCTTATTATGCAATTCATTCATAGTCTTACTACAAAAACTAAAACATGTGTTAGACTCAATGTTAGACTAAACAAAAATGACAGTTTTCAACGGACATACATGTTAAAAGATTGTCTATGCTTTTGTGGTGACACGGGTCCAAATCAAATGACAACAATTCTTGTAAATGTAGGCAACAACTTATGAAATTGTAATTTTTTCTACCCGTACGTTACTTGGTATACATGTATTATAGGAATTTGAAAAGTCACATCCCACTTTTATTAAAAAACATAATTCCTTTCATAACTAGAACGCGCCGTAAACAGGAGAATGAACTGGGAACTTGATATTCTTTTATTTTGCTCTGGCTGCTGTGTTCAAATGGTTTTTTGTGCTGTGGCAGATAGTGCTTAGCCACGGATAGACCGCGAGGTCTTACGTAGTTTGCGGTTGGATAAACCCGTGAACAGTGGAAAAATCTGCACATTGCTACAGTTTTTATGTAACTGGATATTCAAGCAAGCTTTTGCTTGCGTGAATATGAAACTGTAGGAATATCTAATGCTTTTACTACGTTGAGAATATTGGATTGTTCCTTGTAGACTCAACATGTTGAGCTGCCATTAATAACACATTCGTCAAATTGTTAATAGCGAACTTCACGCTACCTACTCGTATTTACACTGCTAGGAAATTGTAGTTGGTAATATTTTATCAAACAAGTGGATTATCTGGTGTTAAGAGAACACCACCCATTGGTACCCGCAAGGATAGAAAGCAGAATGCTTGTAGGGTTGCACAATATCCTTCCACCCTAAAAAAAACTTTAGTTTCAAAAAGTGCTTCATACTTTTATTTATAAGTATTGTCCAGTCTGCTAAAATTAACGCATTAAGAAATTAATTTTCAATAGGTACACGAATTCCTTACAGATAGTGCAGTTTTTAAAAGTTTTTTTTTTTCTTTGAGCTACCTTGCTTTAGATAGGTAGTTACTTTATGAAAGTCCATATTACAAATATAAACGTAAATTTTAAATTAGTGGATTAAAAATGGGCACCGACAAAACCATAGGTACGTAATATGTCGCTTACTATAAAACCTAATCAGCAAACGGGCTAGAATACCAACATTGGCGTTCACCCAAACAGCCTGGAAAAGGCACATCTGAAATTCAGATCTACCTTCAACGAAAACAACCAAAAAGTCAATGTAATATGGTCTTAAACACGCAGAGATAGGGTTCGAACGGGATGCATGTGTACAGGGAAATCGGTTTGACGCTTGGACAGGGTGAATTTTCATTTTCTTTAGCAGAGAATTCTACCGTGGATACTGCCGTAGTTGTAGTAGAGCAGACAACGCACTGGCTTATTGTATTGGTTTCAAATAAATAAAAACCAAAACTTAATTAGCTAGGTACCCGCAAAATATTCATCAATCCAAAAAAATACAACTACGATCCCTCTGTGCGAGTATATCGCATTGACAATAGATTTTTGAATTTGCATCCTTTTTGACTACTAACAGTAACAGCTGATTGCGATTGCAATCTGATGGCAAGCGCCAGCGCTTCAATTAAGAAAAAAGTCATGGTGTCAGCATGACACTGAATTATGGTTAGAATCGGAGCTGTTTTTTTTTTTTTTTTTTTAATAGCCTATGAAGGTGTCCCACTGCTGGGCAAAGGCCTCTCCTCTCGACCTCCACAACTCTCGGTCCGGCGCAATGTCAGGCCATTCCCCCATATACGCGTCCAAATCGTCCCAAATCAAATCGTCAAATCGCCAAATCGTCAAAAGCAAAAGTCAAAAGTCAAATCGTCGGCTGTTTTTAATTTAAAGAATTTGGTTATTTCTCGAATTCACCAACAAACTCCAGTCATAGATTTTTATTTGTTTTTAAAAGGGTTTTCTATTCAGAGAACTGTTTATTTTCTGAGAAGTTTTCTAGAAAATTCGCTCTTTAAGTTCTATCGAAGCAAGGCTGTGTATTGTCTTCCCTTCACAGCTCTGTGGTTCTCCTTCACAATGGACTGGGTTTTTATGAACGAACAACGGACTCTAAGTGGATTGAATTGCAACGTTTACAAATGACGTTTACAGATGAAGCCGGCCCGAGCCAACAAGATTTTGCAGGTAACTGATTGAATATGGAGGAAGCGGGCTCTTTGTAATAATGCTAAAAATAAAATTTATATAAATAACTAAATAATTCAGGCAGGAAACTTCAATAATAGTGAAGTGGTTAACAACCACTCGGGACCTTTCACTTATTGTCACTATTATTGTGATCAATAAAAGCTATAAATTAGCTGAAACTTTTTCTTAAATTATTTAAAGCTTTCTGAAACCCAGAAATAACATGCAACAAACTTGGTCGTAAGCAGATCGGAATGAAACAACTTCACGTTGCGATAAGGTAGAAATTGGAGAATAAGCCTATTTTCATGTGATTAACAGTACGGCAAGTATGCATGAAAATAGCAGAAATATGCACGAAATTTTCCAGAATATGCACGAAATAGGTATGCAAATGCAAAATTAAATGATAAATTTCAGGAATTTTTCTCGCAAACTTGACAATATAAAACATTTTCGTCGTATGTAAATGTTCCAGGAACGTCCACAATCCACGAAAACACGGTTTTTTTTCCGGAGGCATGGTAGGTACGCATCAAATTTTACACAAATAAATTAAAAACTAAACTGCAGATCAATGAGCACACACCTCAAGTATGAACAAGTAACAATTTATATGCGTTATATGTATTTCTGCTGTCTCTTTCGCATTTCGGAACGCAGGTTGAGTGCACTGCACTCGGAAAAATATTGTAAATGTACCGATAATAATCATCATAACTAGATCTTAGGTAAAATACATATAATCCGGTCTCTAATCATGATCGATTTTACTGAAACATAATTCTTCAATTGGAACCGTTTTTACATACCTACTAAAGAGCCTAATTATAATTTTGCAAATAAAACATTAGAATTGGCTTTTCTATCTATATAATAACCAGAAATCGGACACTTACTTGCAATATGGATACTCCAAAGATAAATTAATTGTGATTTCTCACCTGTAATTTAATTTGTGTATATGCGTTGGAAAACTGATGATAATCAAAAGTATTACAAGAAAATTTCTTTCATTATTCCCATGAAATCATAATCAATTTTCACTAAGAATCCAATCAATCCATTAATCTTTGGAGGCATGTCCATACTATTGCGAGTAACGACACATATATTATTTGTCCGGTAATAACTAGCTGTTGCCTGCGACACATTTTACACACTTCTCTAAATTTGTTCTTACAATGTCATACCAAAGCAAAACTAACTAACAAATGCAAAAAGCGCACATGACTAACATTTCCCATGTTCAACGTGGCCTAGGTACCTATATTTATTTGCACAGGGGAAACACCCGCAAAAAGGAGCTGGTGAGTACTCTTGTCAAAATTATATTTTGTCGCACAAACAAACCAACGAAATGCAAGTTATCATTTACGAAAGAAACCGAATTCGTGTAATTGTGTACGATCAATCATTTACTAGTTCCCTCTGAAGTGGCCGTTCCGTTTCCATTGTGATTGCCCTGGAGGACCTTAATGACCCTAATGATCTGTTTTGATGTCCCCCTTCAATTGAGGAAAAAGGTCCTCCATATCAGAGAGATATAAAAGTTTTTATGATTCACCTTTATATGAAACGAGCTCGCGGAATTCCACTTGGTTATGTCAGGCAGGGCGAACAGTTCTACACCACTTAAATTTATGTTATAATATTTTGTGTGTAACAACATTGAAGAATAACAACAAAAAAATCAAAGTCCAGAGCCTCAACATAAAAATTACAATGAAAGTCATAAAATAATCATGTTTACGTGATACTTGGAAAAATGCAAGGGCCATGCAAATGGAGACCAGTTTGTTACGAAGTTGCTCATTCATGAAAATTATGTTTAACAATACACATCAGCTCAGGAAAAAGTACCGCATGAAAGTCCTTTTAAATTATGCTCCGGAAATAATAAAGCCCTACCATCTTTTACAACTCACTGTTTTAAAATATCACTGTAAGAATGCAAAATTGATTATAAGTTATTATGGTTACTACAAACATAAAATTGCAAATGTATGTAATTTTACTTCTTAGGAACTTCCGTTTTAAAGCCTTTTAAGGGTAAAACCTAAATAAGAGAAAGAAAAATTAAACTAAGTTTCTCATCATAAACATCGCAGCCGAAGCAAGAGTGGGTTTTATTTAGACTTCTCTTTTCAATTATTTTTTCGGATTTTTTTAAGCCAGTTAGCCCTATAACACGTAATTAGTTATTCTTGCATAAAAAAGATACCTACTTGTCCCATGTTCGTTGCATAAATTTTAATGTATTGAATGTTTTAGATCAAAGAAAATGGGAATAATGACTCTCCTAAGGCGATAAAAGCAGATAACGTTATTTGGATTTCTGATTGATAAAATTAAAACCGAATGCTGCACAAAAACATCAATCAAATTAATTTAGTACTTACTACACAATTTTAATAGGGCAGAGAAATATTTAAATAGATTTCAGTAAAGTTGTATCTTAATGCTATGTTTTTTAATTCGTTTTTTTAACTTCATTGCGACCATTTTCATTGTGATTGCTAAGTAATAATTTTGTTTGGAGATGTTAATAACTGGAATTATAAAACGTTGTTTGAAATGTGTTACCCAAGCCTAAATTAAATTTAGGTATGTATGCTTCGCAAAACCTGACACCTCGAGCTTCTTAAAGTACAAAAATTTAAAACGATTTCCTGAAATGAAATGAGACAAGTAATAGCGTGAAGAATACCATTACATTTAAGGAAGTCTCATATTTCCACTTCCAACGCTTGTTTTCTCTGTTTTCTTGACTACAAAGAACTGCTTGTAATAAACTATTGTACTGACAGCTCTTTTGGTAAAATGAATTCTCGGTGAGTTCCTGCAGTAAAGAGCTCTTCAAACAGCCATCTCCTTTTTGCATGCTTATTACACATGACACGCTACGCTTGCTTAGCGTACCTACACTCGAATATACGCTCCATGCTCATCTGCCGCCCTCTAATTTTATTTTGCATATGAAATTTTATCTTAAGAACATCAAAGAAGAACCACTTTAAACTTTCGTCAGGAACTTCAAAGTTGTCTCATTTTCCCAGTTGATTGTGTCGTATTTAAGTTTTTTTTCACCAGCTTGAAATAAAAATCCTTAGTACTGTTTAGTTCTAAATAATTCTTAGAAAAAAAGCAATACATCATACTATGAAATTTTAAGAACTCATAGTTAGTTATCGTTTTCGAGTTTAGTAGTATTTTATTTTTAATTATTTACGAGCCTTAAAGGATATGGACATCGTAAAAGTTGCGGGAAACCGGTGGATGCAGGTGGCGACTTGTCGTTCAGTATGGTGTGCTAAG
The DNA here is from genome assembly GCA_963854515.1 of Pandemis heparana. NCBI lineage: Eukaryota > Metazoa > Arthropoda > Insecta > Lepidoptera > Tortricidae > Pandemis > Pandemis heparana. The sequence goes on from OY978010.1 coordinate 7,710,767, forward strand.
GGGGAGGCCTTTGTTCAACAGTGGACGTCTTCAGGCTGATGATGATGATGATGATAATGACAGTATATGGAAAATGGTTAATATACGCAAGCCATTAATATTGATTGATAAATTAAAAATGTATCCAATCTCACCTCCCGTGATTAAAAACATGTAGAAGTTAATTTGTTAATTGTAACTTTTTAATTGAAGTGCATAATGGAATCATGGCGAAATTTTCATGAATATTAAAACTGTGCCAACAAAATAAAAGCACCTGAAATGTTTTGTTATTTATTTTCAAGATGAGTTTAGTTGTACCTACCTGGTATTTATTGAATTGTTTGTAGTAAAAAATCAACATATTTACACGTTGGGTTACGCTATTAGTTTAGCAATTACTCAACTTATACAATAAATAAAGTTGAAGATGTTTGAGAAAACCACTCCGTGGGGCATCAAAAACGTTGTACTGTTCTTAATTTACATATTAGAAGCGGCACTCTTTGTACGTAAACACCCTGACTTATTCAAGGCAAAGGTAGACTCAAGTACAACTAGAACTCAATATAAAAATAAATTGTTGTTACCAAAGTCCAATTTGGCCATGTTCAAAAATGGAACACAATATAAATGTACCCAAATAGCAAATAAAATCCCTGAATACATCAGACAAGAATCCCGAAACAATATATTTAAAAATAATCTAGACATTCCTAATTAAAAAATGCTACTATTCTGTTAATGAGTTCTTGAATGATGAAACCGTGAAGTAATTTAAATGATATAATTATAGAAACATTGACATTTGAGTTATTTGTATTAATATTTCTTAAATTTATTTGACATACTAATAATATTGTAATAATTCTTAGATTTAATTAACATACTATATTATTGAATTCATCTCATTTTAATTTTATAAGATTTAAATAAAATAGAGATACTAGTGTAATAATATCAATGTAGAATTTAATGTACCTAATTAATTTCATGGCATGCTTTGACATTATCTTAGATTTAGGCATTAATTATTATTGTGTGCCCTTACAGGGCGTCATGGACTGACTTAGAACAATGTTAACATCTTTATAATGTATGTACATGACTTGACAATGAATAAATGATTAATTTAAAAGAATAACCAAAAAGTCATGAATACATTTTTTTTCTACATGCTGCAGCGTTCTATCCATCAGTGAGTAGGTATGCTCACTTGTTTACTTGCTTCATGGTGAAATACTAGTCCGCACTCCCGCGCCCCACTTTTCTCTTCCCCTGTTCAAAGCTTCCGAATTTACTGGAAAATTTAACAAATTAAGAACAAAATGATTCCAGAGTTAATTATTCTACATTAAATAACTTTCAAGTATGGTATTACATCCACTTTGATAATATTTGTAATTTTAAAGCTTCGCATGTTCGAAAATTTACTAAATATGTATTTTGAGGCCCAAAAAAAAAAATAGAAAAAGACCGAAACAAAAACTATGACGTAAATACGAGGACTCTCAATCAAAAGCATAGTTACATTAAAGCAACTTGAATAACTAGCCTTGCTATCGCATACTATATTCACAAATACAAACAGGAAATTCTTTTAAGTCAAATTCCAACGCCGGTACTATTATCAGAATATCAGATATTTTAATGTCGCAAACATATCGGGAACAGGGAGCACGCGGCAACACAGAGTGTCGCTCGCACGCCGCAAAACAAACGGGATAACCGCAAATTTGAATTTCAAATGCAGTGAGTTTTGCGGCCGCTTATTTCCAGCAAGACATATTTTTAAGTTGGTGTCCCTTGTTATTCAATATGTATTTATGTGGTTTTCTTATAAGATGTTTGACGGCGCCTCGTTTATGGTAGTGCCTTATCTGTAAAGTATAATTTGTGAGTGTTGACTTATTTTACCAGACTATTCCTCATGCACGTTGTCTCATTTGGTATCTCAACTAAGCTTTTTATCCGACTGCGTGACGTAAAGAAATTATGTACCGCAGCCTATTGTGTAAGTATGTATGTTTGTTCCTTGGTAGCGTTCTAGAAACCGATGAAATAATGAGGATAGTCGATTTGTTTATCTTGAAAGTCACCACACCGCCAAAGAAGTTGCCACATCTACCACAAACTCTAAGTGGGAATTGTTTTAGGGTATAGGCTAAGTTTCCTGCACTATGTTCTTAATAGTTTATTTTTTAAATTGTGTCTGTATCTGTCTTTTTTTCTCTAATAAAGAAAATAAATAAATAAAGTGACACTATAATGAATATGACGGTACATAATCAAAATTAAATTATGGTGAAAAAGAAAAAAAGCCTACGGTCAAACATGGAACCTCCTCCTTTTTAAGTCGGTTAAAAAAATAATGTGGCCGAACTACCTATGCCTCATTAGGGTATGACTGAATAGATCTATGAATTGAATCAAAGTCTTACACGGTTTCTATAACTTCACTACTTTTCCACAGAGAGTATACTCCTAACACTTATCGTAATTCTGATAGTCATACATGTACATGTACGTAAGATTGGTGCATGTATGTATAACAAGATCTAATCAACAGGGTACTCGGTATCCACCTTGTTAATCGTCCCACATCAAAGTTCCTCGGATCGTACTGCATTTGAATTTCAGATGCGGTTTTCTTGTTTGCACTAGTTAGTGTCTCTTTGTTTGATTCCTCTTGACTAAGGAGTGTGTCGGTACGGTCTCTGACATTTCCAAAATACTGATAAGATGACACTTTGAATTCGGTTGTCTTTGTTGGTATTATGCTTCACGCTTCAGTTAGCTGGGTTTAATTTTGAGTTTACTTAGATCAAACATAATTGACTTGACTTACCTATTTGGTTTATACAGTGCTATAAGAATATTTATACATACGTACCTCTTACATTGATTGTTGAACACATTGCGCTACTTAGCGTCCCGCAGTCGGGCAATAATAAAACAATTATTTAACTTGTTCAATTTCTAGTCTATCTATAATAATACTGATAATTTATCTTTGAACCATTAATTACGACACGTCTTTATTTTTCCTTTCTTCATGGACTTGACTAATTGGTAATTGGCTAATTGGTAAGACTATAAGTTTAGTAATAGCAATAGTGAAATTATTATCTAGACGTTATACGATATTCGTTATAATTCCAATTGACATTATACCTTGAAATATAAGAGGATCCTAAAAGTAAGTAGTACCTAGTTAATCTGCGAACATGTTAATTAAATTCTTTTTGATTTAAAATTTTCATCGCTATATCGACATTGCAGCAAAACTTTACCTTGTGAGCATAGGTATTTTGAAAGTTAAAACGCTCTCAGACATAAAGAGCACGTAGATTATTGAAAAGTTTCCCCTTTGCTATTTATTAGCCAAAACATTAACTTCGATGAAAAATACCGCGTGGACGTGCTGGGTTTAGACGAAATGAAACCTAGACATACAGTGCTTTAAATAATAAAACAAAAAAATATGACAGATTTAAACTAAGAATGCAAAAATGAACATCATTATTCCATTATCATACTCGTAATGACTATAATATTCTGTAAATAATTCAATAACTCCCGAGTATCTGAGGGGAAAGCATGCATGCTACTGATTATTAAAGGAATGGAAAAAGAAAAAAAAATATTATCTTTACTTTTCAGTTATTTTGAAACGGTCGTGACTCATATTATCATCTCCAGCCTATCCTCTTAGCATGAGAGGGCTTGAGCTGTAGATTCCACAAACAAACGTCAATAACGAGGCATAATTGCGTAAGTATTCCGAAATTATTGTTTACTAGCTGTTGCCAGCGACTTCGTCTGCAAAGAATTTGTTTATCGCTATCCCGCAGGAACTACGCAATTTTCCGGGATAAAAAGTAGCCTATGTACTATTCCAGACTTTTCTCTATCTATGTGCCGAATTTCATCCAGATCTGTTCTGGCGTGATTGAGTAACAAACAAACATCCATCCATCCATCCATACTTTCGAATTTATAATTATTAGTTAGATAGTTAGATTAGTTAGATTGCAACCGAGTTTACAAATACACAAATTTGAATCACAAAAAACTATTACCAGTTGGCAGCGTAGAATTACAGCTGTCTCTCTCTTACTTGGAGATATTAAGTGGATTACCGTCCAGCACTTGGCTCGCGAGCCCGTGGAAAGCTAACTAACTAATGGATTTAATACGAGCATTTACAATGAACGGATACGCTTAAACAATACCTAGGTTAGGTAGTAAACTTAAAAAAAGATCTGTTATGGAGCGGTGGACTGTATGAGTTTGAAGATGCATGGTGATGATGAAAAGACGGTATTTCGTAGCAATAATATAATATTATAATATTTTACAAAGCTTTCGCGACCTTACGTGGCAAATTGACACTAACTACTTTACAAGAAGGTATAAAAAACCGGCCAAGTGCGAATCGGACTCGCGCACCGAGGGTTCCGTACCATTATCTATAAATATCTATAAACCAGTGTAAGCAGAGCCCTGTTCCAAAGCAAAATGTACGCAGTGTGGGGTGAATTTATATTGGTCACTGATATATACAGATATACATACATATTTACGGTTTTCGCAATTATTCCTCTATCTGTGCTATAAGACCTACCTTCATGCCAAATTTCAAGATTCTGAGTTCACGGGAAGTACCTTGTAGGTTTTGATTCCCTTGCGAGTTTCGAAAATTTGCGGCATAAACGACTGTATCTATTGCTTGAGTTGGCTTAGAAGTTTGATTTTTTCAGCTTCAAGGGGCAGTAGACCTGAGTATTTGATAACGTGAGTTATCCGTTTGTTTACATTAATTAAAGACTGAGAATGAAAATGAGAATTTATCAACGGGCACGTCCACAGTAAGCAATCGTAATGATAACGAAGTTCAGTGTAGCTTCCTTTTGGAAGGCATTTGGAAAATGTACGTGTTGTATTAACGTCCCCTCTTTTTATTAATCAAGTTTTAAGAACAAAGGCCACGGTCCGGGTGTATGAAATTTCCTTAAATTGGCCAACAGGAAAACTCTATCGTGTCCTCCTCCCAGAGTGTAGGTGTTGTGACAATTTCTTTTGAGGGATTTCTTTACTTTTAGCTAATTAAATATTTTTGAAGATTAAAAATAAATGTGGCGCTATTGAATCTACTAAGAATTATCAAAATTAATTATTATAATGGTTTAAGTTAAATTTAATAAGCTTCACTCCCTTATTGATTTAATGGAAACATTGAAACGATATTTCATTACTATCAGGTTTTGCTTGTAAGTTTCAGAAATTGAACAATACTGATTCCGCTGGGCGTTTGTGATTTCTAATCTATTTGACCAACAATGCAGCATTGTATCGGCATTCTATCACCGCCGGCTTGTAAAGCCTCTAAGCTCTTGTTTAGTGGAAACGCAGAACGTGTGTATCTGTCATGGAAGCAAGATAGCGTTCAGATTATAGGCGACAAAGCGAATCCAATGTACTACTGGTACTACCTTTGACGCGTTCACGGTAGCCTGTGCCAACACCAAATCGAGATAAACAGAATAGAACATTTGGTTAAATAGATTATTGAATTGACAGATCAAATCATAAGTCTAAAAGAGACTTAAGTAACCAACGAATTCTCCAAGTGAGAATTATATTTTATGTAGAATGTAGAAAAATCTCACTTTGTATACCTACATTTTTCTTAAAAGCAAGGCTCTGCTAACACTAGATTTTGTATTCACCTGCCGAATTTGTATGGAACCCTTGGGTGTGCGAGTCCGACTAGCACTTAGCCGGTTTTTAGGGTTCCGTATTACTAATTTATATTATTGCGTGGGCATAAAAAAGTGATGTAAGTAATAACTTACACCACTAATAATAATGTAGTAATTACTTACTTACTTGGTTACGAAATCATGCCTGTTTGTCGACTTTAATATGTACTTAATAAAAAATATAGCCCTTTTATTCCGAATTCGCTATAATTTTTAGTACCTACTATGTAGTCTTTTTTTATATAAATTATCGCGTAATTCGGCGTGCCTCATGGCATAGGCCTTCTCCATTTATTTGGAGAGTTTGGGCTATAGTTCCCACGCGGGCCCAGTGTGGATTGGGAACTTCACACACACCATTGAATTGCTTCGCAGATGTGTGCAGGTTTCCTTACGATGTTTTTCCTTCACCGAAAAGCTCATGGCAAATTTCAAATGTAATTCCGCACATAAATTCCGAAAAACTCAAAGGTGCGAGCCCCGGATTCGAACCCACGACCCTCTGCTTGAGAGGCCACAGGTTAAACTACAAGGCTACCACGGCTGTCAATTTAACTAACAAATACTCGTGGAATAATTACAACGAATCATCAAACTTCTAAACGGTTACCATAGGTAGGTACCTACCTACTCATCACTCATCACATATATTAATATACCAGTAATTTTTAGAAGGAAGCGGTACACTGGTGATAATTTTATTTTCCAAGTTTTGTTAAGTCTACCAATTCTACTAGCATCGCTGTCTTTCATTTAATTTCCAGGGAATACACAAATGAAACGTTGGGCGACTAAACAAACACAATATCGAATAAAAACAAAATACGCAGAAATTTGTAAACGAAAACGAAAATCCGAGCACAGGTTAATAAATAACAAAAGGTTTCTGGAAACTAATTGAATACAGTATAACAAAAGAAATTTTGAGACTAAAATCAGTACAAACATCCGAAGTTTTGCGCATAACTTAGGGTTAGAATGAAATACCTCGTATAATAAGCAATTAGATGAAAATTTTATGTTGGAAGCCTAAATAAAAGTTGTGAAACAAGCGTCAACAGACATTATCCGTTCTGAAAATTTGAGATAACGAAGAAAATGTTGTGTAATATGTGTGTAACAGGACTATTATAACTATTATTGTTATGTTTCAGATAGACATTAGACACCGTTAAAAGTATGACTGATTCTTAAGCTTGGATTTTTAGGCAGGAATGTAAATAGGTAGGCAGGAATGTAAAAAGTTATTTATTTTAATACTAGCTGTTGCCAGCGACTTCGTTTGCAAAGAAATTCGTTTATCGCTATCCCGCGGGAACTACGAAATTTTCCGGGATAAAAAGTAGCCTATGTGCTATTCCAGACTTTTCTCTATCTATGTGCCGAATTTCATCCAGCTCCGTTGGGCCGTTCTGGCGTGATTGAGTAACAAACAAACATCCATCCATCCATCCATCCATCCATCCATACTTTCGCATTTATAATATTAGTAAGGTAATAAAATACTCGCGTTATTCAAAGACCTTATTTTTCAAAAAAAACTTCTAGTGTTATAATGTAACTGTACTTTGTGCTCATCACAGTCATCACCTTACTTAACAGTAACAAAAACGTCACACGCATTCCTACTATAACTCTCCTAATTTCAGAAATAATATTATATCCCGGTGTTACCTGAGTAGGAACTATGCGATCATAAATTCTCATAACGCGTGGAAAATACTGTCGAGTAAGGTTTGCATTTGGGGGAAAAGCTGTACATACTTACCTCTTGTTGTATGATACCGTAATGCATATATTATTAGTTTATATTTTCTAGTATAAAATGTATGCTTTCTACAAAACTGTACATTTTATGTGATACGAAATCTTGTTTACTTGTATTTGATAAAATATTGTACTTGAATTTGGTACAATATTGATACAAGTAATAAATATACCTATTTCTTTCTTCCCAACATTATAAGAACTATGTGAAGAAGAAAAACTGTGTTTTTACTTTTTTCTTACGGTCATCTATTTCTTTACCATATCGCGACTATAAACATTAACACAGTCATGATCTCCGTAAAACCGGTTTATACAAAATGGTACTAAGCGATGAAGCATCGACAATCGAGCATTTAAAAAAAAATCGCTAACTTTTCGGAAATAATTTGAAAAAAAAACGAAAATTATTTTTTATACAGGTAATCAAGTTAAGCAGCTACTCAGACAGCTACGGCATTTATTCTACTAGAAAGTCTACAGCATAAAAAAACCGGAAATAATATTCAGGTGGAATAGCAGTGTTCAAAACGCCTTCTTAAGAACCAATCAAAGGTAATGGTTGCATGTAGGTAAACAAAATATTACCTACTGTGTAATAATTCTAAGGCCTTTTTTCGCAATAAAAGCGTGCTTACAAATTTTAATTGCTCTTCGTTTCCGAAGGTATATTGTACGTGCCTACATTTATATTAGCCGTTATTTTTTACGTGCTTTTTACAATAACGCCGGGACTAAGGGTTTTTTTATTAAACGTAAAGTAAAAACCAATTAACGGTTAACGGTTTATCTTGTTGATCCGCCTATAAACCGGTTGTTTGATGAAGATATTTTTCAATAAAAATTTATTACAAGTTAAGGTACCTACGCTAAGCCATTTTCAATTAAGATTTCTTACCGGAATAAAATCAAAAATTTGGAAATATTCCAATACCTAATTATGAATATTCGCATAGTAACAAGGTCACGTGACAGTTGGTAACAGATAGAAAAATTCGAAGGCTTACTCACCCTGCTATGGGTGTTGTAGGGTTATAGCACGCGTCACGGAATGACGAGGACCTGGGTTCGATTCCCGGCCATAGCTTTACTTTTCGGATTTTTCTACTTATGTGTTCTAATTTTCAGTGTCGTTTAGAAATTACCTATGATTAAAATATTTTTTCTAAGGATTAAAAATACTTCGGATACATATAACAGATAAAAAAAAACATTGATTTGACATTTATTTCATCTTTTTAAGATCTGTTTTCGGGTAGTTATCACAAGGTCACAACGTTTTACCATGACTGAGTCAAAACTGAAATTTCACTATTATTCCTGAAAATTTTTCATCACTCATAACATTTATTTATTTAATAATTCAAAGTTTATTGTGATTAGAAAAACAATTTCGTCATTGCTGAAAAAGAGAAAGTATGGAAGTCTGCCATAGTACAGTAAAAAAACACCTACTACAGTACTTGGGATATAACTAGGCCTTTATTTTCTTGGTATCCTTGATGTACTGGTAAACGCTTCTCTTCCCTCTGTATATTATTTAGTTAAAGTACCTACCGGCAGTAAAAGGAAATCGTACGAAACTAACTACAGTTTAATAAATCTAAACTTTTCGCTAAATACCTACTAAATCATTTGAAATTCACCTTAGAATTTAACCTGTTTGCTGAACTCCTTTATAACTTTATATAGTCGCGTTCGCGTTGGCGCGTCAGATTCAGCTCTTAATCGGCTTTAGACCTGTCCGGCTTAAACTGTCGCTTTCGCAATCGTCTTTTTGCCAGTTGATAGAGAAAACAAATTAATAGTTGAAATGGGATTCTTCGCCTTAATTTGATGAATTAGACCTAGAGATTCTTCTAGCGCGAACGTCTTGTAATTGATGTTTGACACAATAATAACCTCTACAATCCTGTTATCGATGCTTAATAATATAAGTAAGTATATATCAGTTCAACGGGTCGAGTCGGGTTCTCGTACCTTCGCATGTGGTCAAGAGCTGCGGTTCGGTTTTGGATCTGTCCGAGGGGAAGAGTAGTGCTTGCTCCGGTGCACCTTGGGCATCGGTTAATAATTTCCTGGCAAATTCTGACGGATATCATTGACCGTTGGCTAGGTAAAAGCGAATACCTACGCTAATTCAACAAACAATGAAGCATACGTTAATTATTAAGAAGTAGTAAACAAAATTGATGACACCGTCAGTCTTAGACCACTGAAAATTTCAGTAATTTAAATGTATTCTTTTACGTGACTGAGATTATCAAATTACTTAATTCGCAAGACTAACCGATTCCCGTAAGTTACGAAAAGCTCTTAATTAGAGAGCTTTAATAAATATACGTCGAGAGGTGCGAGTGTGTATCACACAAGTATAAGTAGGTACTGCAAAAGTTTTTGACTAGCGATGCTAATGATACCAGGAAGACTCTGAAACTAAGAGCATTACCATTTCTGTTTAAACTCTTAGAACTGCGTCGTGTGTGCTACACAAGCTATACTGCGACCGGATGGCCTAGTGGTTAGAGAACCTGCCTATGAAGCTTGAGGTCCCGGGTTCGATCCCCGGTCGGGGCAGATATTTGTATGAAAAATACGAATGTTTGTTCTCGAGTCTTGGATGTTTAATATGTATTTAAGTATGTATTTATCTATATAAGTATGTTTATCCGTTGTCTAGTGCCCATATCACAAGCTTTGCTTAGTTTGGGACTAGGTCAATTGGTGTCAATTGTCCCAAGATATTTATTATTTATTATTTATTATTTATTAACGTTATTACAAACTTTGTCACTAACACTGCACTATGAGCCAGCAAATGTAATTATCTGGTACAATTTTAGAGTTTAACGGGCTCTTGTCATCTGCGGGATAACGACTTTCCGCGTTAATTAATGGAAGACCGGCCCTGAATTATTGTTATGGAAGTCTTAATGTGCAGTATGCGCTAATGTTGCACTTTTCTTGACTATCTGCAGTCTTTAAGATTAATCTCTTAACTTGTAAGATTAGCCGTTGCAAGCTTTGATATTAATGGCGCGCTCGTGGCGTAGCAGAGCGTTTCTAAAAAAGTTTGTACATTTGGCGGACAGCATAGGCTAATTTGAAATTAATACTTTTCGATATTATTTTAAGCGCATATTATTACCTGGTTCTTAAAGATTCTAGATAATGTATTTTTTTAGAGATTCGAACTACAAAATAAGCTGTAAAGTTAAATCTTCTGAGTCGAGGCAGTCGATAATTCCTATTTTGTTACTAAGATTCAATTAAGTAAATAGAAACCAAACACATTATTTAGTTGGTTTTATTGAAGAAATAAGGTAGCAATAATAAAATTGTGTACGTTTTTAATGCTAATTCTTTACTCTTTTAAGGTAATCACAAAATAATAAAGATATTCACTCCTTTTTGTTACCATTGGGGTCAAACGTACCCTGAAAATTTACAATATAATGCGTATTTATAAAGTTAGGTTAATATTTTTTGGAAATTATCATAATTAAATTGCTAAATATTCGTCTGGAATATTTAATATATATATATTTTAACAAATATAAACAAAAATGAACAAAACTTCGTATTTTTTTACGGGATAGTAACAATAAGAGGAACATTGGTAACAAATTAGGCACTCTTAGGCACAGTATTCATTAGTCAGGTTTCAATATTATAATCACTACATACATTTTTTAAAAGATAGAGTGATTAAATACCATAAATTTTTGATATCTACGTTTATAATAAATATCTACGTTAAATAAAATACACAAATACTGTCAAATAAAAATAAAAATACCTCTCATGTATATAAATTAAGTCATTTTCAAATAGTCTACACACTGCCTTAGGAATTCTTTTTTGTTACTCCCATTTCCTAGCCATACGTTACCATTAAAAAGTAACAAAAAAGGAAGTAACCAATGGTGGAAAATATGGTGCCCGGCACATTTAAAAAATTCGTAAAACCAAATATAACGTACTATTTGAACGAAGAATTTAAGAATATGAATCTTGATAAAGTTTTTATAAATAGAATTTAGTTCAAAGTAATAAAAAAACAAAATTTACCCAGGTTTTTCCAGTAACAAAAGAGGACTTTTTTTTCAGGTTTGACCATCGACGCACTTTATCAACTCGCAGTTTTGATTTTTGAAAGGTGACTGTTTATTATTAAGGTGGCTATATGATGCTAGTGTTACCAGCATCCTATAAAGAATCTACAAATTTTTGTAAGAAATACCTTTTGGGACGAAAATGCGGTAACAAAAACTGGAATCAAAATTGGAACTTTTTCTGGGACAAACTTTAATCGTTAATTTTAAATATTATTTCTTAGAGAAGGATATGAAAACAATGTAGAAAGTAATTGCTTGAGCCTATAATAAGTTAATAAAACACACCACGGAATCGAGAACGTAAAACTGATTTCAAAAATCGATATTTTAGGTTCGAAATTTACAATGGGACATTTACCTTTTCATACAAACTTTACTGAACGATTATTTTAAAAAAATATTTTTTAAATGATCAAATACATATACATTTAATACAGTTAATTTATATATAAGATAATGAAACGAATTTTATGCTCAATAACTCAAATAAAATACACAGTGGCCTGGTGATTAAAGAAAATAATAAATCTGCACAGGACACCTACAAACGACAAATGTACAAACTTCTTTAGAAACGCTCAGCATCGTTACAAGTTATTTCCTACATTAACTCCTTTTGCTCTCTATATTTATTTATTTTCACACCTCTTAAACTGTGAAATGTTCATAATAACAACAAATACGATACACATCAGTGAGACACTACTCGATACTAATTTCTGAAATTCTGGCTTTGCATTATTAAAATGAGAACTATTTTCTTGTAGGAATTTCACAGTTTTTTCTTAAGTTTTTACCAAAATACTGATAGAACACAATAAGTCTCAAAGTCCATACTCTCTTGACAGAATAGTCACAGCCGAGAACCATTTAAAGACTTTCTCTGGAAAAAAATATGGAGTTAGTAGCAACTCATTCTCACATCGGAGCGCTTTATGTAAGTTTTTTTTACACAAAATGCCTTAATTACTATGGGAAAATTTACAGCTCCACCAGCAGTATTCAGCAACAAACTATTCTATTCTATTTGACAGTTTCACACAAACAATACGAACAGATTCGAGACGTTTGTCGCGACTGAAAACTTACACTAAATGCTCCGGTCCCTTGCCTTTTACGATACACCCACGAGAAAAGATAGGCCTGCCCTGCCCTGTTCTATAATTGGGCACGGCTTGGCAAAACACGATACTATTATTGTTCAATGAATATAATATTGAATTGACTAATATTTGAACCATGGAATAATGCTATACATTTACAGCTCTGAAATCAGCACTCAACGTAATTGCCAAATCAAGATTCTTAATCAAATCGGCTTTCAATTTGCCCTTAAATGGATAGCGAAATGATGATGATTGGTAACTCGCTGACTCAACTTTTTAAGCAATCGCAAAGACTTTTTTTTAAATAATGATTTTGATTAAATCCTGATGAATACATTAACTTATTTCTTATAATTTCACTGCGTAAGAACGGCGGAACACCGTTTCTCAATTATAAGTTTGTTATTCTTACGAAACAAGTAACGCGGATGAACTTAAGACGACAAAAGTGGGACGAGTTGTCTCGCTAGCTTAGCAGTTTAAAATTTGACTTGCATACATAATGTAAGACAAAATTTGAAGCGTTTGAACCCTGGTTGAAGTCTTCCACGGGCAGAATTATGAAACTGGATTGGCGTAGTAGTACAAACAACTCTTCATAGGTACTTACATCGCCTAGCAATCAACGTGCACCAAAATATACTTCAGTTTAGGCACAGTTATATTTAAACAGCCTAGCAATTAACTCGATCATCATTATCCACACTCAGCCATTAGGCGGCGATGCTTATGTTTCCGTCAGCCACTTCAAAGGACATCAGTCATACGCCCTGGCACCTAGGCTATAACGTGATGCCACTTTTAGCACTCTCTTGTGAGTTTAGCCACGACTAGAGCAGAATTACTGTCGTCGGAGTAATATAACTCAAATGTTTATTTTGAGGCCAAAGCAAAGGAGCTTTAACTTACGCTGCCTGCCCATCCGTCCATCTCTCCCAGTTTACCACCACAAGAAACGCGGTTTTGTTTAAATGTAATTAGTTGCTTTTGTTTCACCGTAACGACTGTACACTCTACATAAGTAAATACCTATGTAAAAATACATTTTGATAAAAGCAAGCGAAAAATAGAACTACATAAGGCAAAGCTTAAAAAACTCAATTTTTCCAAAAATTGTATCCAATGTAGGTGCTGTACGAACATGTACCTATGTTCAATCACCACACACAGGCACCAAAAAACTAGGTAGGTACCGCACAGTTTTTATAAAAATTAAAAAACTGGAATATTTCAATATGTTTTACCCGCATACACGTCAAAGGCAAACAAAAAGTCAAAATAATAGCTTGCTGCAACCAAACTAGAAAACTGGCCAAGAGCGTGTCGGGCCACGCGCAGTGTAGCGGTCCGTAGTTGCCTGTCCCAATATTATGGATATTATGAACGTAATTATTATTTTTAAATGATACTATTAAGGTAACACATTATTAACACGCGACGCGACCCGATGCAACGCGACGCGTGTTGAGTCGAATCAAATTGTATTATTTTCTATGACCAGAACCACACTATGAACATCCGACGCGACGCCATGCGCATACATTCGTTGCGTCGGGTCGCGTCGCGTGTTAATAATGTGTTTCCACCTTAATTACAACACAACGGATAACTCACGTATAAAAGCCGAAGAGCCGCGTTTTATACGTGAGTTATCCGTTGTGTTGTAATTATGTGTGAGTCTCACGGTAATTTCATGTTGAATGTTTCCACCTTTACTATGAACATAGTTCACGATCTTAATAAGTACAGTTTAGCTGGCAAGGGGGGGGGGGGCACTTGACTCTAACGATAGTTAGAACTTTAAAGCTTAAAAAATTCGCAAACGGATCCCTGAATAGAAAAATGGTTGGTCCGCACCCACAATATTTTAAACGACCTATCCAACGACACACCACACTATGGGCAAAAACGAAAGAAAAAACCGGCCAAGTGCGAGTCGGACTCGCGCACGAAGGATTCCTTACCAGAAATAATTATTTCTAGCGTCTACGTGTAGCCATTATTAATATCGAGCAAAAAACAGTAAAAAATTATTAATGTTATTTTGATTTTAGTATTTGTTGTTGTAGCCACGATAAAAATACATAATCTGTGCAAATTTCAACTGTCTAGCTATTACAGTTCTTGAGATTTAGCTCGGCGAGTGGTAGCCACAAAAAAGGGCTAAAATATCACGTTTTTTGTATACCCCCCCCCCCCCTAATTATTATTATTATTATTTTGTTTTTAGTATTTGTTGTTATAGCGGCAACAGAATTACACAATCTGTGAAAATTTCAACTGTCTAGCTATTACGGTTCTTGAGACTAAGTATACAGCCTGGTGACGGACGGACGGACGGACAGCGAAGTCTTAGTACCTAATAGGGTCCCGTTTTTAACCCTTCGGGTACGAAACCCTAAAAACCTTTACGTGTTAGGGAAGGCACCCTAAAAAAGTATTCAATATTTTATTTTACCACTTTGTCGGTCTAGTTATTATACACCCATGCCAAATTACAGCTTTTCTAGTTTGGTTTTGATGATGGTCCATCACTGCCCTACCACACTTTGACTGACAGACTGACTTAACAACTTTTTCGTAATAATTAATTTACCTATTCGCCTATTATTACCTTATTACTTCTGTATACCTTTATTTCTGTTTTGATCGTTATTATGTGAAGTTCAATAAAAAGTTAGCGAGTTAACTATAAGGGTTCCTTGTTGACTACGGAACCCTAAAAACGATTCTGTGAAAAAATGTCAAAGCATTAAAGCGACGCAATCAGAAAATAAAAGCTTGGGAGCCACACTTTGAACGAGACAGATTCGTGTTTTTGTCATAGATTCAAAGGAAAACACTATTAAATCGGTCACCATAAAAGGCGAATTTTTGCAACCGAACCAGAATTTTATAACAATTTTGTACTACCTATACACCGAGAAGACCAGTAGGCTTATTGTCTAACTCGCTCGCAATCGCCATCGTGTTCATTTTGACAGTTCATGCATGGGCTGACAATTGGCATCGGAATCAGCTAGCTGTCACATTCATACAAGTACTGTCAAAATGAATACGATGGCGATTGCGAGCGAGTTAGACAATAAGGCTACTGTTTTAGCGCTACGAGTAAATTTAGTTGCAGTAAATAATCTGAGAAAGATTGCAGAAAGTTTGAGAATTATATTATGTGTTCGACAGAAACAAGTATTCGCTAGAACGTGACATTAAGTGGATCGGACCCAGTACACGACAATTTCCGATTTCCACAACTGGACCTATTCCGTTTCAATACAAGGCTTTCAATTTTGAATTTATGAATTGTCACGTGCCTCTGTATGCTTAATTTAAGTTGATCACTATCGAATAATAGCTGAAATTGAAGATGACAAATACGAGATTAATGAAAACGTTTTAATACACTTCATTTAATTTAGGATGAGAAACCACAATAATGTTATGCTCGTGAACTGTAATCTCTTTAAGATTTGAACTAGAGTAACAATTGACGCCACGCAAATAAAGTGGCATTAAAACAATTTTATTTTGCGGCTGCCAAACTTTGGCAAGGTACTATTTGCTAGGTAAGAAATAGTTGACCAGCCGCAATATAATGTTATTGTGGTTTCTCATTCTAAATTAAATGAAGCATAGGTACGTTCTTCCGTGCTGGTGCAGGTCTGGGAGCAAAGAAAAACATAGAATATCTACCTGCTTCTCTTCCCGCGCAGAGGCGCTATTTTGAGGTAGTTCAGTCATTGTTTATAGATGGCGCCACACAATTTAGAACTGAAACAACTGTATAAACTGTACGACTAGCTTCTGCCCGAGACTGCGTTTGCATAGAATTTTAGAATTATACATAAAAATCTTCCTCTTGAATCACTCTATCTATTAAAAAACACCGCATCAAAATCCGTTGCGTAGTTTTAAAGATCTAAGCATACATAGGGACAGACAGACAGTGGAAAGCGACTTTGTTCTATACTATGTAGTGATTAGCAAGATCGCTTTTAGGTACGTCCCCAAAAAATTGTACATAGCAAGTTGTATTGATATTGTTAGAGCCGTTTCCGATATCTCAAATCATAGCAAATAATTGCCATAGGAATAGCAACGTCAGAAACTGTGAAAGTGACAAGGAAAAATTTTAGCTATAAAATTGAAATAGCTTCTAACTTTGTGCGCACCAGGGTATGCTAAAATTGCGACGCCGTTTTAATTGAATGCCAATCGGAAAGTGACTTATTAAATTACATTATTAGGTACGTAGGTAACGAAAAAATCCGGTACGACAAATGCAAAACCAAATGCAGATCTTTAATCGCTTTAAAAGAGGCCGGTGGAAATATAAATAGTTTGTCGACTATAAAGTTGGTTGAGTAATTATTAATTTTGGAATAAAATAAACATTTTGCTGGTGAAAACGTGACTCGGGATGAAATTCACGAGAACTTTAAAAAACATGCTTGTTTAATCTCCACCGATGTTCTTCTACAGGCGCTCGACACATTTCAGTTTGGGCGTTCGCTTAATTTCACGGTGAGCAAAGCAAGTGGGCCCCGGCAGTCGATTGCTAGTTTTTCAATTTGCCGAATTGCGATGCGGGTCGCGGCAAAATATTGCAATTTTATTCACTGCGTTTCGCAGGGGTGTCGCGATTTGTCAGGATTTTGCTCGGTGCTCGTTGATAAAGGGTTTTGTGTATAGATGTATTTTGCATTTAAATAAGGGATTTTTTTATGGACTCACTGGGAATGAGGTTCATTTTATACATGGAGCAACATTTTAGGGAATTCATTCACAGAGTAGCTATGAAAATTACTACATAAAAACTTGGTATTATTATCTGTATTAACTGTACATGAAGTAGCTACTTAGCACAGAGAACTCAACTTTAAATCTTAAACTTAAATTTTAATACTCAAGTAATAAAACCACATTTATAACAGAAACTATAGTTATTTTATTCTTTCTTACTTTTTGTAAATTGCGAACTTGATATTACTTTGGAATAGTACCTATTTTTTATACCTATGATATGACAATAATTTAGCCGTATAATACAAATCGGGCGTGCTTCGGGTACAAGAGTGATAACTACATATTTTCATTTTACGACTTAGTTAAAACAAGTGGAAAGTGAATATCAAATGAATCAAGAAATTTTTTATTTCTTAATTTTTATGTTTACTTTTACGGTTTTACCGTTCGAAATTTAATTTCTAAACGACACTGAAAATTAGAACACATAGAAAAATCCGAAAAGTAAAGCTATGGCCGGGAATCGAACCCGGGTCCTCGTCATTCCGTGACGCGTGCTATACCCCTACACCACCCATAGCAGGTGAGTAAGCGTTCGAATTTTTCTATCTATTACTAACTGTCACGTGACCTTGTTACTATGCGATTATTTGTCGCGAAGCGTCATCTATTTGAATGATGTGTCTGTACGACACAATTACAAACTCCCGTGGAACATCTACTGCTCACCAGGGACGAGAGATGGCGCTGTTTTTCAAATGATAGGAAATATCAAATGAATCAAGAAATTTTTTATTTCTTAATTTTTATGTTTACTTTTACGGTTTTACCGTTAGAAATTTAATTTCTAAACGACACTGAAAATTAGAACACATAGAAAAATCCGAAAAGTAAAGCTATGGCCGGGAATCGAACCCGGGTCCTCGTCATTCCGTGACGCGTGCTATACCCCTACACCACCCATAGCAGGTGAGTAAGCGTTCGAATTTTTCTATCTATTACTAACTGTCACGTGACCTTGTTACTATGCGATTATTTGTCGCGAAGCGTCATCTATTTGAATGATGTGTCTGTAAAACCGTAAAAGTAAACATAAAAATTAAGAAATAAAAAATTTCTTGATTCATTTGATATTTCCTATCATTTGAAAAACAGCGCCATCTCTCGTCCCTGGTGAGCAGTAGATGTTCCACGGGAGTTTGTAATTGTGTCGTACAGACACATCATTCAAATAGATGACGCTTCGCGACAAATAATCGCATAGTAACAAGGTCACGTGACAGTTAGTAATAGATAGAAAAATTCGAACGCTTACTCACCTGCTATGGGTGGTGTAGGGGTATAGCACGCGTCACGGAATGACGAGGACCCGGGTTCGATTCCCGGCCATAGCTTTACTTTTCGGATTTTTCTATGTGTTCTAATTTTCAGTGTCGTTTAGAAATTAAGTGGAAAGTGTATTAACATTTCCGTGAAGGGACTATACATTTATTTTCATCTCACGGAAAACTAAATACGCTTTGTTTTAATGAAACTTTGATGACACATACGATACAATACAATACAAAATATATACTTTATCAGTACAAAACAATACAGAAACAAAGATCAAAGTAGGTATACAATAGGCGGTCTTATCGCTTAGTAGCGGTCTCTTCCAGACAACCAACACACAGACACATCTAAGATACAAAGTCTTTACTTAATAGAACAGCGAGTAATAGTAGCCTTCTTACAAAAATGGGTGTCTTGTAGCAACTCAGTCCGTTAACAGCCCTATTACCAATACTTGCGGCACGATAGTAAGTCGTGCTGACGCGAAATCTTTTGGGATGCAGAGGGTTCCGCAAACATCTGCCGGTGACCAGCCATTTGCCATAAATGTTTGCACGATTTGAGAAATACCTGCTGATGTTATGAATACGAATGTCGGGCAGTAAATTTATTGATTGGCGAAGGAAAAATAAGTGAGGAATTTATATTCCGAAATGAAAACTAATCATCATCATCACATCATCACCAGCCTATACACGTCCCACTGCTGGGCACAGGCCTCCTCTCAGAATGAGAGGGCTTGGGCTATAGTTCCCACGCGGGCCCAGTGCGGATTGGGAACTTCACACACACCATTGAATTACTTCGCAGTTGTATGCAGGTTTCCTCACGATGTTTTCCTTCACCGAAAAGCTCATGGTAAATTTCAAATGAGATATCGCACATAAATTCCGAAAAACTCAGAGGTGCGAGCCCGGGATTCGAACACACGACCCTCTGCTTGAAAGGCCACAGGTCAAACCACTAGGCTACCACGGCTTTTTTTTTCTGAAAACTAATAATAAGCGGTAAAATGTATAGCTAACTATTGAAAAATAAAAAACTTACTCGACCACGCCACGCCTGATGAGTTGATATTTGCTTATAAACAATTTTACCAAAAATATTACTCCTACCAGTTTGTGTTTGAGAATTCATTTCACGGAGTTTGGTCACAGAGCTTAATTGCCTTGAGTGCTTTGTAAGTTGTTGTGAAAATTGTAGGCAATGAAACTTTATCTGAACTCGGACAGCTTTTATCAAATTTACGAAAAATTATTTACGCGAAGACTGGTTTAGTAAGCTCACCATTAAGAAGGGAAAAGGGGTAGAATAATAAGAAGACCTCAAAGAGAAATAAAACGTAAAATTGGGCTAAATCCTGTTCGTACTTCGAACCTATCAAAAGACGCGACGTTAAACCTTTAATAAAAGTTCATTTCACTGTCTTATCCTAACAAATTACTTTTATACAAAAGAAGTAATTTAAAAATATTCATTAATATTTCTGAAATATCAATTTTAATATCAATTTCCAAATAGATCTTCGAATAAACTGCCAAACTGAAACCTAAAACTGAGTTAGGGTGCGACCAAACCGCCGCATATACGCAGTGACGTGTCGTATGCGTCACGTTTTCTCACCGTTTCTTCATACATTTTGTTGCGATTCCGTAACGTCACCGTTTTTTAAGCGGCGGTGTCGCACCCTTACACGAAATCTACGCGTCACTTAAATCGCAGGCACTAAAGACCGTTTTTCCAGGCTATCTGAAATTCTGATCCGGCTCGAAGGACCATCAGCTTAAGTGTGCAACCGACTTTCTGGCGGAGTGCCAATAACATAATATCATAAAGTTAGCCCGATACCCGGAGCTTTTGTTTTTTGATATTGTTTTTTTTAGGGATCTCTCGCGAAAAAGTTATCAACATAACCTCCTTGTTGCATCTTGCCGACCGCTCTAATATTGTATACTGGGGCCTCACTATGACATCTTAGTGCTATTAATTCCGATTCTATACTAGAAAGGTAATAAGGTAGGCAAGGTAGGTAGGTAATTAACTAGGTAAATGTCTTGACATATATTTTTATTGAAATATACACTTTAAAAATCTAAATCTTTTCACTTTACAAATTAATTATGAAATAAATATTATGAGTATCATGAAATAAATATGCAATATCTTTGTCAAGATAGGTCTCTTTACGGTAAATAGATGCGATAGCGTAATAATTTTACTTTCATAAAAAAACATTTCAACGTACAAAGATTCGCTAAGTATTTACAGGAAATTCTGCAACATTGTAACAATAACAGAGAAGACTGAAGTGCTGACCTAGTGAGCTAGAAAATTGGCAATTTGTCCCAAACCCCAACGATACTTGTGTTCCAGAAGTGCATATGACAGCGGAACTTCCACAGGTTTATTCTATTTCCGGAAAATATACTGAATTGGTTCAATATGATATAAAAAGTCCACCCACAGCTGAACGCACGGGTAAAGGCACTAAAACCGAAATTCGAGAAAAGTTTGAATGGACTTCAAAAGAATCACTATTCGACTTTTTTATTGTTTATCCATTTTGATAAGTTCACCGCCTGTGAATTTACAATTTTGATTTTTTTGTATGATAATGATAATGTTTATTAATGACCGACCTGTTTCTAACCGGCTTAAATAAAAAAAAGGAGGAGAAGGTTCGCAATACAATAGTATTTTTCAATACAGTTGCTCAAAAGGTGCCCTTTTTTTGGCTGTTTTGCGTGCGAAAGGTTCGTTTTTGCGCACTAGTGCGATTTACTTTTCCATTTTTTTTTTATTTGTACTTGTTCCAATTCACGACTACTTACTGTAGAGTTATTATAATGCTAGTCTGTACCAAGACGTAATAAAAATAAAAACCTATTATTGATGTAAGAATATCAAAATATTTAGATTTTGTATTTTATTAATAGCCTTTTCATCATTATTATTATAAAATATTGAATTCCTAAAAACAGTTCTTATTAAGGTGTCTGAATGGAACGGAATTTTAGCTGCCGAAACGCCTGTCAAAGTGGAGGCGTTTTTCCAACTGCAACCATGGTTTTTAAGGTTCTAAAGGCAACAGTAGTTTTTGTATTTATACAATTTAAATAAATAATAAATAGTAAAGTGATATATAGGTATGTCGGAGATTAACTGAAGCAGAGATAATTTTATTGTATTGACATTACAATTAATACTATCTGTTAAATGAGTTGTATAGCTTAAACGCCATCTGTCGGGCAAATTCCAAACTGTTGTTGTAAACGCGGGCGATACGCCTGGGTAGAGTCGGTAAAGCAGACTGTCATGGCGGCGCTCGGTGGTTAAAGCAGTTGAGGTAAGAGACTGGGAGGGAGTCTGCCCGTAGAACTGGTGCGGCAGAGCGGCGGGAAAAAGATTTTTGAGGTTAAGTGAGTTTTATTTTGTTTACTTGAAATGAAAAGCGCGAATGACGAGATTTGTGGACTGAACCTACCGGTTTGCTCAATTAACAGCATTTTGTTAAAGTTAAGCTTAGTGTTAGTGACATTTGTTGACAAAGTGTTGTGAATTAGTTATTTCAAATTATTCTGTGTTGTATTTTTTTTTTCGCAACTGTATTGAAAATCGTCGTTGGATACACGCGCGGAAATGTCATTCTTCACTCGTCTCGAGTCTTGCTACTCGCCTCTCGGATCGTGGCAAGATATCTCGAGACTTGTGAAGAAATGACATACTTTCCGCACTAGCATCGAAATGTACTATTTTATAATTTTTATTTTTAATTATAATTTTTATCTCAGTAGAATTTCAACATAAAATTTCAAGAGGTAGTTTTACGAAACCAGTGAGACCACATCACATGCTTAAAAAAACAGTATAATAAAAAGCCAAAACCCGCCTTCTCATCTTACTTTCAGGTTATATTGTGGTTAAATTTCAAGCTAAAATAACCGCACAACATCGCAACGCTGCTATTATTTAGTATCATAACAATATCGTCGGCTCTACCGTACTGCAACTAATTTACCAACGCGAGTAACACTGAACTGAATATGTCCCCCGGTGCGTGTACAGACTCGGTGATATTAAAAAGGAGAAAAGGTCGCTTTACCCGGAACGTTGAGCTTGTCTGACACACAAAGTATTATTTTTGAGGTTCGTGTCAGCTGAGAATATTTCTTTTGTTTGTTGATTAAAATATTGCTAACGGGTTAGGCATTCACGTGGTATAGAGAGGCAGATAGTTTGACAGACAGAAACAAGATTGACAGATAAATATACCGTTAGTTCTATAGTACAGTTCGGAAATAACCCTTGAGTAACTGTATTTGGTTGACTGTACTTGTATTATCATACATCTTACATAAATCACATATCATATACACTTCATTTCAAGTCAAGCCAATGAATCGAAGTGGGTTACAGTTCACACAAAGAATCCTAGGTTTCTACGTAAGAAAAATGGTCTCGTATAACTCGCCCTAATTACGCGTATCATATCGCTCTTTCTCTTGCATCGTCTTTCTATCGTTTTCTAAATCTTTGTGTATGTTTGTGAGCTTTGTGTTGATTTTGACAGTTGAGTTATGTATCGGTTCAGCCATAAGAGGGAGCCACAAGTAAGGATAATGTAAAAGAAACGTGTTGTTTTTCAATTTTAGTTACAAGTGTTGTTTCATAATTCCTTTAAAACTCAGTTACGTTTGTGAATTTGCTTTAATTTAAAAGTGCAAAAGACGATTTAAGTTTTTATAATAAGAATAGTAAAGCATGAACATTTAATTGTTGATTCTCTGTTTTAGGTTAATAACTATTTCATTAGTTGATATTTGTTAGGTAAAACTTGCCCGTATCAAAATAAATAAAACTCTGTTTGAGATGAATCACATTGTGTTATGCTTCAAGAAGAAAGGAACCCCCGATCTTATATGTATTTAAAACTCTTTATTGTATATATAACACATAAAAATACGTACAGCACAAAAGAAAGTGTACAAAGGTGAACATTTTTATTCATAAACGCGCGGTAATCGTGCCTGACCTGTATAATATTATGCAACATTACACGTGCTCTCGTGTTATGAGATCGGATAGCTCTTTTGTTTTTCCAGACTGTTTGCCCTGGGCTACAGGCCCCAGGGCTATGGACTTCCGCGACAATACAAAAAAATATTATTTTAATGTAACCTGTTGTGATGTGTTGTGAGCTCATTGTGAGAAAAAAGGCGGCAGTTCAACTTTCTCACGGACAAAAATAGAATCAATGATGACTTTACAAACAGAACCTCTCTTGCCTTGTCTCTGTTTCTTTATATTTGTACAATAAAGCATTACTTACTTACTTACTCGTTTATAAATAGTAAGTACTTAACTCTGTGGACCCGCCCCGGTTTTAGCACAGGTTATCAAACTATTCGTATCTATTGATGAAAACCACAATAAAACCTAATGCATAGTTCAAAAAAAGATCTCCGGGTGTTATTTTAAGTAAGCATATATTATAACGCGTTTGTAAAGACAGTTCGAGATACAGTGAAATGAAAATAATTGTTGCTCTGAAAATAAAACAGAAGTGATTTATTTTCAATGCACGCTTTTTAATTCCTGGTTAAATTTCAGTTGTATCCATTGTTGACGTATGAAAGGCAATGTAACAATGTTTGGATTTACTGTTTGGTTATGTCCGGAATCGTAACAAGCGGTAGACAAGGTAAACTCGACACCAAAAATATCTAATAGCCTTCCTGTTAGCAACCTTTAGTGATTAAAATTTGCGTAAATAATTTGCTGATACCACAGAAATTTCAACAGGCTTTCATCGAGATAATTGTCGAGATTATTTTTTGTTATGAAATGATAAGAAACGCTCTAATTAGAAGCTTTTAATGTGGTTTTAGTTTTTGCTTTGATCTTGTAGCATTAGCGTCATCGTCATATTATTTAGTCAACGTGGAAACTATTTTTATTTTTAAATACAATGTACACTTCTTCCTGTTCTAAAACAAATGTAATGTGTGTTCTGTTTTGAAATTATTCAGCACCAGCTCTGACGTACACAGTCAGGGACATAAATATATACTTATATACGTTATGCAGACGTCAAAAACATTATTAGACACCTTCATGCTACAAAAAAATAAACGATAAGGTCGGTGACACAATATTTGACATGATGACTGTATCGATATTTATGCCCTCAACTGTATCTGATGGAGACTGTTATGTAAACAAAAATTGTGGATATTATTGTAGAACAAACAAATAAACGAACTGAATTTCACATTATTCCTCGACAACATTGGAACTTTGGTAATCTGAAATTTTATAACGTAGACCTCCAATTATTTGAATTGCTTTGAGTCGAACCGTTGCGTGTGGCGTCCCCGCGGTGTCGCAACCATGTTTGACGAGGCAAAAATAAATATGTATACTGTTTATTGTGTGTAAGATTATTTTGTATTTTGTGGAATACTTCTGCGGCGTTAGATTGAATGGATAGTGAGTAGGGTTTGTTACAGTACTCATAATAAACTTCGGCAAAATTTTATAGTAAAGTGAAAGAGAAAATACCTGCTTAGTAAAATTCAATTTGGAACTCGGTTCTTAAGAAAAAATTGTCATCACCTGAGAAAATTCAAACGGATCGCCCGCTACCGAATTTATACCTGAAAAAAATATCTCCGTCGTCCTTCAGCCCTTAAAGGTTCTATTGGACGTATCGAGTACTTTCTTCTTAATAACCTACTTGAGGATTATCCAGGATTACCGGTATGATTAATGTGGCGGCCTGAAAAGACACCTTTCTTCGCGTTAGTGAGGATTAAGGAAAAAAAGATAGGAAACAGAAAAACTAATTTGATCGAGAGAGTCGGGGATTTATTTGACTCCGAAAAAGGGAGCTGAATCGCAATTAAGTACAAGAGCCTGTAGGCTTATTGTCTAACTCGCTCGCAATCGCCATCGTGTTCATTTTGACAGTTCTTGTATGAATGTGACAGCTAGCTGATTCCGATGACGATTGTTAGCTCATACATGAACTGTCAAAATGAACACGATGGCGATTGCGAGCAAGTTAAACAATAAGCCTACTGATACCTACCGGGTCTTTGTTTTAATGTAAACTGGTTTTCTATTAAAATTAGCTTCAAAACCTGTTACGTGGCAAGGAAGTAATTGATATCCTTCAGGTAGGATTATTCAGTTGATTATTGAAGTTAATGGGTTCTATAAAACCGATATTATTATTGGTATTTATTGTAAGCTTGTGCTAATTATTTACATGCTTTTGTACAAACTAATGATCACCAAAATTAAGTCTTGAGTCGTGTTGTTTTTAACAATGGCGTTCAGAAATTTGTCTAAAGTTACCACAGCGTTATCCTACTAATATTATAAATGCGAAAGTTTGTGACGATGTGACGATGTGACGATGTGATGATGTGACGATGTGAGTGAGTGACTGTGTATGTTTGTTCCTTCTTCACGCTAAAACGACTGGACGGATTTGGATAAAATTTGGAACGAAGATAGCTGGTACCCTAGATTGATACATAGGCTACTTTTTATCCCGGAAAATTGCACAGTTCCCGAGGGATAGCGATAAACATGTCAATTGCTAATTCTACGTGGACGAAGTCGCGGGCAGAAGCTATGAGTCATAAAAATTAAGTTCTCGATGTACCTATCCAACGCATACTTGCTAATTTACAACAACACTACCAGCGTGAACCCTTCCGAAACACAATTCTTTAAAGTAGTTCTTACTTTATTACTGTTAAGAAATTTCTGAGTTTCTAGTAAATAAAGTCGTAAGTTACTTTACAGCGGCTCACGATAAATTCTTCAACTATTTCATTATTCATTCCCAATTGAGACATGGCTCTCACCAGCCATAACTCAGGACACGCCGAAATTTTCCGGAAAAAGGTGCGAACATCCATCTCAGTCTGAGACGGTACACGTATTGGGAAATTATTAGAATAAATGTTGTCGTAAGGCGGTGTTAGGACAACCTTTAATGGAACCGTGAAAAGTCTTACCCCCTTATTCATAAACGCACTATAGGCCTCTGTTAACTTAGTAATCGTTTGTCCTTATCTGTCACTTTCACAGATAAGGACAAACGATTACTAACTTAGCAGAGGCCTATAGTGCGTTTATGAATAAGGGGGTAAGTGCTTAGGTAAACTAATTGAGTTTGCAAATTACCTAACACAAATGTTTTGCAAACTGGTGACAAATTATTTTGACGACGCGGTTGGCCTAGTTGGTAGTGACCCTGCCTGCGAAGCAAGCGTCCTAGGTTCGAATCCTGGTAAGGGCATACATTAGTGTGATGAGCACGAATATTTGTTCCTGAGGTTATAGATGTTTCTATCTATATAAGTATGTATTTCTCTATATTATTATGTATATCGTTGTCTAGTACCCTTAACACAAGCCTTACTAGCGCTTACTTTGGGACTAGGTCAATTTGTGTGAATTGTTCCCTAATATTTATTATTATTATTTATTATTTATTAGACGAATGTGCCCGGAAAATATTACGTCTGATTATTTTATTCTCTACTTGGAGCATAGCCATTTTAGTTATTACAATCATGATTATATACCTATATATTTACTTGTAGTTGGATATAAGTAATTAGTTACTAAAACTCGTCTCTTCGTCAGTTCAAAAAGCAATCAGGGGGGCTACTCCGAAATTCGATTTTCGAAGTTCGTATCACGCCGTCCCTCTCACTCTCAAATTAATAACTATTAGTGAGAACGGAACGGCACGAAACGAACTTCGAAAATCGAATTTCAGAGTATAAGGCCTGCCTTACTTGCACTCTCTTAACGCTCTGAATTTCAGAACTAATTAGGCCAAGAAGGCCAAAGACTTGTTACGTGAGCGATATGACATTGACGACCGTTACATTAGGTCAAATCTATCGTTACGGGCCTGTCAACGTAATATTCGTCTGGCACATCCTTTGTCAGAGCCGTTTGAGCCATACTTTAGTTAGAATACAATACGAACTGAACACTGTCTTATTATTATTTTTCATAATCATTAACTATAGTTTTCCCAACTCTTGTGTCCAGGGGCTTTACGATGGTGTCTTAATGCGATTCAATTTCGACACAGTTCAGGTTTTAGCTGTCATTTTTAGTATGGATCTGACAGCGAGCGAACCTAAACTGAAACGGTATTGAATCGCACTAAGACGTCATGGTAACGCCGTTTGAGTTTAGGCCGGTCAATGAAAGTTCAACCACCGAGTGTTTTACCCACTCTTGTTAATCCATTATTTTATTGTGTTGTGATCTAGGAATAGCAGGTGTACATTTGTATTTGTTTGTGTATATGCTGTTGCCAGCGACTTCGTCTGCAAAGAATTCGTTTATCGCCATCCCGCGGGAATTTTCCGGGATAAAAAGTAGCCTATGTGCTATTCCAGACTTTTCTCTACGTATGTGCCGAATTTCATCTAGATTCGTTGGGCCGTTCTGGCGTGATTGAGTAACAAACAAACATCCATCCATCCATCCATACTTTCGCATTTATAATATTAGTTAGATTTATAAAATGCTGTCAGTTTCATCAAAAACAATGCGCAAGGGATTAATAATTCCACTTAAGTACCAACAAATCCGATATCCGACATCTATTCAAACTGGAGAGGTGTCCCGAGCATCGTGTTTTCTGGCATCCCGGTCAGACCCCCTCAGTTGTCAACTCTTCAAGCGAGTTCTGAAGCGAATATTGAGTGCCGGCCTAAATCCGTTGTATTATTATTTATAAGGTATGGAAATGTCTGTAATAAAGTTTGCCTGAGGCTCTGTCTACGCTTTTGTTAATTTGTTTTAGGTAAACGCGTAAAAGATGAAGACTTAATTAAATCTTTAACCATCAAACGTACGACTGTCAGAGTTCTATTTCATCTCATCCCCCTACTTATCTAAAAAATATCAAATTAATCAAGAAATTTACTTCTTGATTTTTAATGTTTACTTTTTACGTTTCACCGTTAGAAATTTAATTTCTAAACGACACTGACAATTAGAACACATAGAAAAATCCGAAAAGTAAAGCTATGGCCGGGAATCGAACCCAGGTCTTCGTCATATTTACCTGCTATGGGTGGTGTAGGGGCACGCGTCACGGAATGACGAGGACCCGGGTTCGATTCCCGGCCATAGCTTTACTTTTCGGATTTTTCTATGTGTTCTAATTTTCAGTGTCAGTTAGAAACTACTTGTCTAAGTTTTTGTTGTGGTCTTTTCGTGATAATTATACTGTGTGTATTGTAGTCAACATATCGCATTACATGCCCATTTTTCGTTACCCTACGTTTCGTGCTTTTAGTCATAAGTTGAGTTTTTGCTATTCCAACCGTGAGGCTTGCCATGGTGAAATCTTGTAGCATCGACTCGAGTTCCTGAGCTGTTTGGGAAAAAAGAACAATGTTATCAGCGAATCAGAGATTATATAGTTAATCTCCTATCACCAACAATATGCCCTTGCTTTCGCATGATACTGCTAAGCTTCTAAAGAGTTCCTCGAGGACGCTGGTATTACACAAACATTATAGTGTAGACTAAACTAAATGCCGTTACTCTGAAAAGCCAATTTCTGTACGCGATGTCGGAAGTAAGCTATTAAGGTGGTAGCTAGGTAAGTTGGTATTAAAAAAGAAGATTATTTTTCAACACCATTACATTTAGCTTTACTAGTAACCAACTAACATTGTAATCGAATCTTTGATGTTAATTTCAACCCACTCCCAATGGTCCGATTGACTTGAAATTTGATTTTCGTCCGTTCCACAACCTAATACAGTCTTCATAGAGGTCATATTCAAAATTATTTTTATGTTGCATTGGATAACTACGGAACTTAGTGAAATGCTTGTCATACCTACACATATCTTCAGGAGCCCGTTTCTAAGCATGAAATATTAAATTTTCAAGTTACTTGAGCAACAAATGTCAATGATTCTCGTTTGCATAAATCAGAATTCAGATATTCTCTCTCGAGACGGTGGTATAGTTAGAAGGAAGATGTTGGAAGAAGTCTCAAGCCTTAGTCCATAAATAGTCTAGCGCACGGGCACTTGTAATCATGTAACATTCATGGGCCTCTTAATAAAATATTGAGATGATCCAGGATGACAAACTCTACTATGATAAATATCCTTTCAATAATTAAATATTGAAACAATACCATCAATATGAAGAGTGATATTTTTATAGGCCATAATAACTGTAATTGTCTAGAACTTATTGGATCCTACGTTGTGTACTTTTTTGTTTTAGTAATCCATAATTCGTAAAATGTGGTATGTCTCAAAGTGAAATCAGGCAAAATGGTAATTCGCAAAGCTATGGCATACAAGAGTAATGGTAAAATGATAGGAAAAATAATAATAATAGTTTTTTTCTTTCTTAAATAACATAGCTGTTTAGTGATGTGTGAGTAGATAGATAAATAAAATATGATAAAGACCAAGGATCAAGGAAGGGAAATTAAGTGAATATATAAATAGGGATAATGGATAGGACAAGGATAGGATATACCGGGATCTTAATGATCCCGGGGCAACGCATCCACCTCCCCTCCGTTGCCAGACCTAGCCTCTCCAAACATATTGGCTTGATGAAATTTATATTATGCACTAACAATGGTGCTAAGTCAACTCACAAAGAGGTCAGTTGTGGAAGGAATTTTGAGTACATCAGTTTCAAAATAAAGTAAATGGACATACATCCAATCTCTCCAATGCCATCCCATACGCTGCTTTACTGCGCTCAAGCCTCAGAGTATGATTGGTAATTGTTTGGAATGCCTAAACAAATCCAACCAATTACAAGTGTAAATGAAAATGGTCTTACTAATCTGCAAGCAGAATCAGTAGTGTGGGGTTCTCATCTGTTTGAAAAGAAGCTATGACATTCAATATACTTTTCATTATGCAATCTCTTCTTACTAGCGTAAGCCTCACAAATTACACAACTACTTCGAAATATCGAACCCACAGCATACTAATCTCACAACATGAGAAATTGAAGATAGATATAGCGTGCAAGCACGCCAGTTTGTATAATGTAATGTGAGTATCTGCGCCTTAAGCGCAGGATCACAGCACATGAAAAGGCATCTGGTAAAACCGGATATAAGATTCATACTGTAAAGGTACGATCACATAATTAGTTACAATTCACAATAATTCGTACTCACAAGGAGGAACATTTGAGGATTTGTTAATGGAACAAATTACCGACCAACACCACGCACAACACAGTTGCATGTGCCCCTCCACGCTCCCCTCAATAAGTCATAAATGCGTCAGTCCAATAAATGGTCACAATTACCTTGATAAACACAAGAGGACCTGAAAATCAATCTTGTCTCACCAATAATCCCAGTGGATCCTTCTAGAACCAAAAGTGTTACAAAATTGACCTTTTAAATATTAGGAATGAAGCGATACCAACCTAATCCCGTAGGAAATAGGCCGGTCTGCCTTTTAATTAATATTGACTCGCTCTTCATGTAGACACATACATTACATCCCAGCTTGAGTGTAACTTCTGTACCACACATGTGCTCACATCACTATTAATCAAACTACATACACCCATAGTGAGCTCTTGACTGACTATCCAGGGATTTCCGTTCAAGAGCCAGAACGGCTGTATGGGCTATGAACCAACATGACTAAATAAAACAATCCTCTACTTAATTAGCCATGATAGAACACCCCACGATGCCAGCAGTCTTACATTCCAAGGGGCTCCTAAAGTAAAACTCCAATGATTTATGATCATTTCTGGACTTTGCATTCAGATAGACCGCTCAAGTAGAACATAGACAGCTCAGCAACCCAAGTTGCATTACCTCCCCTTGTCCGATTACCTCGTTCAGAACTTCTTTAGCTCCTTGGTTAAACGGAACTAAATCCACCCCGAACTACTGTTCATTGTTGTGGTTATTAAATATATAGTAGTAGTAAATAAATAGTTGTAAAATCAGTGCAGTGTACACAGTGCAACCAATGCATAAATAATATCGAAGCACAGCACACACAAAGAGCAATAAACACAGAATTTCGCATAGCACACGCACACACACAACAAATATAAATTATTATCACATTAAATCATTCCTAGTCACCCTAGCAGTCCCTATCCACTATAAACATTTCCCTATTATTGTATGATCAGGTTTCATTGCAGCCTCTGTCACATTTAAGCTCATTAAAGCATAGATTTAGTTTCATCCTTCGTTCCAGCATTCCGTACTTAAGTAATTAAACAAAGGTTGAGACAGAGACCACATTCAAAACAGACCTTGTTCATAGAAAGCATGCTCACTTAGCTTTTATTTATCCAGGTAGATAAATATCCATCTCGGTCCGCCAAGCAGCACTTCACTTCACTTCACTTCACTATCACAAATTGCCCATGATTTTCACTTCACTCACTATCACTCCTAGCTGGAAACGCGCACTCCCTGTTTCGCACTATTTTACTTCTATTATTCCCGGAAACTACGTATGCAAACTTTTAGTTACCTGCCTGGCTACACTGGTTAATCGCGTCTTCAAACTGCTAACGGTTCAGCTCGAGTTTGAAATGAAATCCTAAATAATTTCAGCTGAAAACCGAATAATTTCTTCAGCTGCTGTGTATTCTGACTGAAATTATCTTGGACCAGCCTGACGGCAATTCGCCAGCACTTCCGCGTCGGTAGATTTAGTTAAAACTTCCCCCGGATTCGAAAGCTAGCCCTTTTATAGACTCGAAAGCTTACCCCCACTAAAGGGTTCACATGAACGCCAGATTCTACTTCCTATCCATATTTGGTAATTTACATAAGAAAACGGCCTACGCAGTGACCTCGCACCTTATAAGGTGACGCTTTCCCCTTTCTTTCACACTAAATATGGTAATTTTACATAAGGAGCTAGCCTACGCAGTCAACTCGCACCTTATAAGGAAACGCTCTCCCCTCACCTCAACTATACATAATGTCCCTTGAAATTTCCACTCCTGCGTAATAGCAATTTGATTGGAGAAATTTGAATAAACGAATCTAATTGGATCCTTTACTCTGACAACAGAAGTATATACGTGATTTATTGGTCCATTCTCCTATTCAATGCCAGCGCCCTCTATTCTTAAATACGAAGTATACCACCAGATGTCCCCTGAAAGTCCTGCTAATTGTTTAACTTCACGCCATCTATTATCAAATAGCTAAACTCGTTACTAATCACAGTTGTTTGTGTAGAAATCGATGCCGATTGATCGGAAACTTAATTTCACTACCCACCCAGAGGGGTCGCTTTAATTAATCACACATAGTGAAATTATCTTTAGATATATATATTTTTTTCAAATAATGGCAATATTATAGAGGTATGTTACAATCACATTCACTATCTCTTTCCACCAGTATTCTAATACTGTTTGACAGAAATAAATGGTGGCTCACAAGCCAATGCAGCATGGCATACTAGGCAATCACGTGTCCGATATCACACGCATACAGAAAGACTTCTCATCACTCCTCTCATCTTTTCATAGGTTAACTGGTAGAGATCCCTTATAGGGATAAGTTCGCCTTTGTGCATAATATCTAATGTATTTTTTTTGTGATTTGTGTCTGTTTCTTTATATTTGTACAATAAAGCATTTACTTACTTACTTACTTTCTTGCGTCCTTAGAACTCTTGGAGGCACATTTGTAAATTCCTTGTAGCTGCTTAAAGCCATCCATAATTTTAAGACTATTGCTCATGTTTGAGTTTTATCTGCATTGTTGCAGGTGCCTTCTTCTTCTGCTTATAAATATATACCTTTCGTTACACACCACCCTTTTATCATCACATCATGATAATTATACCTTTACTCTTTGCCTATTATTTTGTTCTTTGTTTCTGTATTATTTTGTACTGATTTGTGGTGTTCAATAAAGAGTATTTGTATTGTATTGTATTGTACCTTTGTCTTAGGTTAAGCATCAACAATACTACTAACACTAGGCCATCTCCCAGTTAAGACAATGAAAACAGCTTCGCGGTGATTCTATTGTAATGGCTGTGGCCTTGGTTTCAGTAATTTCAGCTAATATCCCAATTCACGAAAACCCTATAAGAATCTGTCAGACCGATTTATTCTAGTGATAATTTTACCTAAGTGCTTTTTTCGAGACGCTTGTTTTGTAACTTGTGATTACCTGTAACAATAAAAATATACAAAAATTAATTATAAAATATTGTATGTCCTTGTTTTCTCTCTCTATCATTTGAAATTAGAAAATCCTTACTGCGTTTCATAGTGAAATAAGCATTAATAAAAATGTGATAAAGTGCACAAGTGTTCAGTTACTTTTCAGTATCACTACATAGTATAAAACAAAGTCGCTTTCCGCTGTCTGTCTGTCTGTCCATTCCTATGTATGCTTAGATCTTTAAAACTACGCAACGGATTTTGAAGCGGTTTTTTTTAAATAGCTGATTCAAGAGGAAGGTTTATATGTATAATTCTACGCAGACGAAGTCGCGGGCAGAAGCTAGTACTATCTAAAGTATTAAATGGACTGATAGGTTGGTTGTCATCGTCAATCTTTTGAGCTATAAAACGAACGGTTTGAGCACGTTAATCGGCTTCATGAAATCCTATCGAAACGTGATTGTCGATCCGTACCTGCAATAAATTTGTACGGTAAAATATAAAATGCCCATAAGCTGTTACATGATAACGTTCTTCACAGTCTACGCACTATAAGGTACTAAAAATACTCCATCCGTTCTGATTTTCTCGATATAAGTTGTTTCTCTTTTTTTTTCTTTCTTTTTATTTTACCTCCACAGCATTGAAGTCCGTTTTTCGGCCTTCAGTTATTTATAATTCCGAATTTACTAATCTAACTAATATTATAAATGCGAAAGTATGGATGGATGGATGGATGTTTGTTTGTTGCTCAATCACGCCAGAACGGCCCAACGGATCTGGATGAAATTCGGCACATAGATAGAGAAAAGTCTGGAATAGCACATAGGCTACTTTTTATCTCGGAAAATTGCGTAGTTCCCGCGGGATAGCGATAAACGAATTCTTTGCAGACGAAGTCGCTGGCAACAGCTAGTTTAATATAAAATCAAAGGCCGTCGAAAACAATATATCGTCAATACTCTGAGACGTCAAACGTCGACAGTTCGCAACGTGCTCGAATCCGAAGCGCTGACGCAGAGGTACTGAAGCCAAACTCTTAAAAGAGGTGACGTCAGTGAACTCGAGTGCTTTTAGGGACGTGTCTCGCAGACTCAGTATTATGAGGTGCTCTTGAGGGGCTATTGATTAAAGTGGAGTTCTAGGGTTCGGGGGGTATTCGTGATTTGTTGAGAGTTTATCTTAATGTTTGAGATGCTGAATTAGCAAGTTTTTGGGTAAGGCACCCAAAAACTTGTTAATTTTAAATGTCTGCGATTAGACCCCGAAAGAGTACCCGAAACCGACGAGCATGTATGAAGAGATTGATGAATGTGGATGAAGCGAAAGAGGTATGTCAGGATCGTAGCAAGTGGAACAAAGTAGTCTCTGCCTACCCCTGTGGGAAAGAGGCGTGACGATATGTATGTATGTATGCGATTAGACTAGGCATTCTAGTTGGCAAGATATGTTTAAAACTAAGTGAGTTTTAACCACGCTAAAAGCGTGTCATATTTATCTCGACGCGATCGGGCGTATTGACATTTACCCGAAGTTGGTGCAATTAGAAAGAGCGTAACAATTGGGAAAATATGAAACATAAGGTGAAGGTGTTTCGGAAAATTTACACAAACTTAGCAAGAACCCTTCTCAGGCTCAATTATATCAAAGGACAACTAGATTTCGAGAAAAAGATGGTACGACCGTGTCGCATTTTTTGTTCGACTTGGCGGATGCACTACCGCGCCTCCAGATTTGCAGCAAGTAAGCATTCATCAAAGCTCTACCCTGAACATTTTACACAGTAAGTAGTTACCTTTTTTTTTTTTTTATTATTTATTTGTTTGTTTGTGGTTTAATCACGCTTAAACTACGCACAGATTTGGACGCAACTTGTGCAGATAGACAATGGTCCAGAGACAGATATACCTAATTTTGACCACAAAGAATTACGTACATTTCACACAAAAGCAATTTAAAAATTATGGGCAAATGAATCGCAGGCGACTGCCTATTGTTGATAATGATTACCAAAAATATATCAAGACAAGATACGTAGAAGGGAAATCAGTTAATTGACAATTATATTTCTTGACGGAACCAAGTAATTTTCCAGTAGTTCATCCACCGTCCTCAGCTCTTGATATAAATTGGAGAGCCTGTTTTTCGTTTGTGACATAGAACCTCGGTCCGTTTCATGTAAACCACTTAAGCGGAAAGTTCCCGGTAACGACGCCTCTTGGTGTAATCTCGTAGAGTTCGTTATCGAATTGAAGGTGTTTTGAGATTTTATTAAAAAAATAAATTTTTATACTCGTCAGGTTGTGTTATGACTGGTTGAAGACTGCGGAAAATCGTGACGTATATGTTATGTAGACGACACAGTGACTTCGCACATGCCCGTAAGTACATGTAAGCATATAGTTTAAAAATTGAACATAATATGTCCACACCGTTTTCTTTTAATGCATTATTATTTTGTATTATAATTTATAAAACAGAATTATTGACTTTTAAGTAAAGCGAGCTCAACATTTTATTTCATAGACGAGGTTCAAATAAACGAACTAAGACAGCTAGTTCAGATTTCTTGTTCTTTTTACATTTCATGTCCTTTAACAATACATCATAATAGGTACCTATCTTATCAAAAATCAAAATTCAAAAGTTTATTTAGCAATTATAGGCCAATTATCAATTTGTGACATAATATTGGCTTAAAATAGCGTCGTTATGTAAACAAAAAGCATGATCCATGTTTTTTTGTTATTCCTTCTCGAGAGCTAGCAGCGAATGACATCTTGTTTTCATTCATTAAATTCAAGCACTGTTCTCGTATTTTTCACATTTATTATGAGTTCTCATAATACAGACTTATAAAGAACTTAATTTTATTTAAATTACGTTGTGGAGGCTAATAAATAAGTAACAATAATTGACACTGTATTTAGGTTTGACATTTTTGAATACTTTTTGTTGGAGAAATACTCTTTCTATATTATTTCAAGAGCCAACTGAAATACTTTTAATTTGATGAAAGTGATAGGTTGAAATGATAGCGCATTGTAGGTAACTAGCATAGGTACAGTTTACTCAAAAACCAAAGTTGCAAAACTCAAAAGTAGATTCGCTGAATCCATGCTCATTAGACGTATCGTTTCAAAACCGTAATGACAGACAAATGACGAAGCGACTCTTGTATAGTCAACACACTCGCACCTCCGCCTCAAGCGTTAAGGTCTTGTTTTTTGAGTCGAAATTCGAGCAGCACAAAAGTGGTTCAACAAAGTTAAAGGTTGTCAAAGGAAAAGCATTAAAAGCTTGGAAATGAACATCAAAGGCGTCAGTGTCTATGTATTTATGATTCACACCGCAAATGAGTGGAGTGTTTTGTAATATCGCGAGCGAATTTGCGTAACTGGAAGTTCTTTGTGGATTAAACGCTAAAGACGGAAAAGGCGTTTATACAAAGTTGAAGGAGGACGTTTGTTTAACTTTCCAAGTGGAAATCTTATATAGTCAGTTTTGAAATTGCAAATCAACTCAACGCCTTGTTGCTGTTGAGAACCATCGCCGCGACAAATATTATTTGGAAAGCATAAATAACTTGGGCATACTTCAGTTAAATTAAAAATAAATATCCGCATTAATTTAAAGAATGATAATTGTACAAAACCCTTCGCGTGCAATTCCAACCTCGCTTGGCCTATTTCTTTACACAGATTGAAAAGTCATAATGTGTCGGTGCCAGTCCTGATCCTAGTCTTAATCTCGATATCAGACATTTAATTTGCTGTTGCAGTATTTAGTTAATATATTTTACCCAAAATGCTGCTCAAAGCGTGGAAAGCGCTAGAAGCAGACAAATTAATTTCTGTCGACACGACTAGATAAGTTCTTACTAGCTTTTAATGCAAATTAAAAGCTCGTTCAAAATAATTTTTCCAGATAAACTAACGAACAATATGTTTCCTACATCCACTGCAACCAACATTGTAAAAACTAGAAAACATTAACGCTCTAAAATAATCAAACTATCTTATTTCAGAGAAATAGAGACGATTATTAAACAGTTCTCAGCCGCACAACGGCATAATAACTTTTTTATACAGCTACTGAAATCCAATTGTACTAGACAATGCAGGAATTAACCGTTCTCAGCTCTTCTGTTTGAACAGAGCTTTAATTTTGTGTAAATTAGTTTTTATCAAAGACTTTACTCAGAGGTGTTAGCATTTACTTTGTAGGGCGGCTAGAGTAAGTGGAGCTCTGAGTTGTACAAACTGTTATATCGCTGACGGTCGTAAACAATCTGGCTGGTTTACATTGAGAGTTATTTAATCCAGAAATCGTAGCAAACAAAGGAAGTAAACGCTTCGAGATAAGGGCTCCCAGAAATTTAATATTCTATATGGGCGTCTACAGCGCAGTATTACGCACGCACGTGTAGTTACTTTGACGGAACAGATTGCTGGTTCCTAAACAGGTTAGCTGACATTGATGGATTTTCACTACTATCCTTTTGATCCTTTACTTCACAGTTGAAGAAATTCGAGTGGTAGTCAACGGACGAAAAATTCCCGTAATGCTTTCAAACGATCTGTACATACTCGAGCAAAGATCTCTTTAAGTGCTGAACTGGTTCAGAGAGCTAATAAAGTGAATAAGATAGTATTTCCTCGCACATATTACAAGCATTTGCTAAACGTAGGTATATACGTGAACTCGGAATCAAAAGATTAAACAACACTGTCCAATGAAATACCCGATATGAAATAGTGCAAACAAAATTGCGGAGATTATATGATGGTAGACGGTGATGATTGTATGTACCTATTTTACCGTCTACAGAAGAATAATAATTAATACAAAGGAGAATTAAACTGTAATATTATGTCCCCGTGCTCTTGTTATGTACGTATATACGCACGCCCACGTATATGCATCTGTCCGTGTCATCAAAGTGCCCATGCGAGAACCAATTAAAATCGAATAATTACCCATACCTACTGCGTTGGTTTGGTTGATCTCTCTTTTTCATTGCTTTCGCTCACATATTTCGAACTAGACACCCGCTAGCGGCGACTAATTCGGAAAAATCAGGACGAATCTGTACCATCGAGATTAAGCGAGGAGAACGCGTCAAGCGCGTAATCGTAACGCGCGCAGTATATCACCGGGTGACGTATTGCGTGTTATTCGTAGACAATATTGAACTGTGAGGTGATGAGTGAGAGAAAACAGCGGGAGCGACTTTGTGTCTATTAGACAATTTTATTTTTTATCAATTAAATACTCACTTTCTCTCACTTTAGCTCTGAATACGGTAAAACTTCTTTGTGGCCGTGTAGCATTTACACTTGAGGTATTATGTAAAGTGGGAAAAATAAAGGTAAAGTGTCAACGTCCAAAGAATATGACATAATTGTCACCCATCACAAACTTATTTACCGTCTTTCTTGCCATCAAATCTTCATAAGTAACGTAATAAATGTACCTACGTTACTAAGCGATGTATATAACCATGACACGGCTGTTGCTAATTGCAACGTGCAGTCGGCATCAGCGCAAAGCGGCGGAGCAGATTTTTACGTATGTGGCTTTAGGCTTTTCGTTTTTGACACTAGACGGTGTAATTAGCTAGATTCGTAAAAATACCCAACACCTTTTGACATAGGTATTGGTGTAACGCCAATATTGCAACGGCTATGCAACGCCAACATTTTGGGCCCACAATTTTAACCGTCATCTTTAAGTAGTTGTAGAAATAGTTTTGCAAATTTGTTATTTTTTTCTTCACTGTGTAAATTCCCAAAACGCTTTTGTCTCTGGCATTTTTAGTTAGTACGTGAAAAATAGTTTCATGAAAAATATGTAAATTAACTCAGATTGGAGTTGTCCGTTAACGTCAACCAAGCTATGATGGATGAATATTTCAAAACATGCTGGAATAAACCCTAACACTGCTGGAGCACGAACGTGTTGTTGATCATCTCTTCAAAATCATGGCCGGGAAATTAAACCACACTATACACAGGTTGACTACCTAACATGATTTAGATTTCTTTGAGATCACGCAAACGAATATTCAAATGACAAATTGTGATAGTAGTAGCACCGAACGAAAGTGACCAAAACGACTTGTGAAATAACCGATACCAATTTGATATGAATGAATGGTTTTTTTATCTTGTCGTCTATTATTTTTGTTTTTGTTGTCACTTGATGGAAAACAATCACTGCTGCCCATGGGTACCCACCCATAATATAGAAGGGTGAAGATCCTTCAAGTCTGGAAAAATTGGTGCCGCTAACTGATTTCAGAGTTTATTACAGTAGTTCGACTGACGATTTGCTAACACTAACAAAATAAAACATTTATTTTTTCTTGTGTCGTTCCTATTAGGCCTTTTATTTTTTACTTGCCCCCCAAAAAAAGAGACCAGACTGAGGTGGCGAAACGCGTAACTAATGCTACCTGACGATGTAATATTGAACGCCGTATATCAAGTGTAGAGTGGCGGCTTTTATTTTGTGGCCTGCTCGCAGTAGTTTTTTGGTAGATCCGTTCAACGAACGCTGCAAGAATCACACTAAAAGACATATAGGTAATCAAAAATGACTATGAATTTGCAAATTTTAACTGTGGAGACGATTGGCTGTTGGTGCTCTGAGGCTTTTTTTAAAGAGG
The DNA here is from genome assembly GCA_963854515.1 of Pandemis heparana. NCBI lineage: Eukaryota > Metazoa > Arthropoda > Insecta > Lepidoptera > Tortricidae > Pandemis > Pandemis heparana. Next base: position 7,751,469 of record OY978010.1, read on the forward strand.
TTTGAAATTTTGCTTATGTAATTTAAAAAAAACCTATGTAAATACTTGAATTGTTAAGAAATTTGATGATTTTCCGTGGATAGTCAGAAGTAGCTATATACAGTTTCTACTAGTGTGTTAAATACGACAAACCATCGGGTAGCTCACGCATCACTACTTAACTCGTATCATATTAAATTCCGGTTCATTTTAAAAATGCACTTAATCATATTTAAAGAGAATTACATTTATAAATTATGTAAATGTTATTTAAACATAACTTACATCTAAAGATTTCTTTTGTACATCAAGGAAAAGTCAATTTTCATACAGCATTTGGTGTAAAAATAAGCTTGAGAGTGCTTCATTTACTCACATTTTATCCTAATACGTTCTTCTTAGTAGACTTGATGAATGATTCTTTTAGTACAATCCTCACATACGGCAACGTTTTAGGCTTATTCATAAATCATGCGAAGAATCCTATGCATGGTAATAATAACGGCTCCATAAATCTGACGACACTACACTACAATAATGGAAGAAAAAATATTATATCTTTGTTTCCGCGACGGTGGCTAGAAAGGAATGGCGCCATGCTTTGCTGATACCTTACTGTCTTCACACTGTGGTTTTGCTATTAAAAAAATACGTTTGGTGTCTGACCATAGGTAAATTGAAATAAAATACCGAACACAGTCATGCTTTTGGCGTGCTTACTTTTCAACATGCGTACATGCGTGGTTGCTTGAAGGTTGGCTTGCTAGCTTTCTTGCTGTTTCGATGACGAGGGTAAAAGCTAATCTCTGTCATATGTCTTACTTAACATACTGCAGGCCAATTTGATATCCCAGCAAAGAACCAGAGTAAAGTCAATAGTTTTTGTTTCAAAATAAACACAGTGCGGTCGGGATTTTATTAAAATTTCTACAATCTGGGACACTCAATAAACTGAGTCAGACTGGTGGCATTAAATTTATTCACGAGGTGTTTGAGAAAACGCTTTATACTGGAGACAACAACTGTTCTTCGTACAAATATTTTAATTAAATGCAATTCTTGGTGACAAAATGATCTAAATTTGAGTACGAATGCAACGTTAAAGCAAACAAAGAAAATGAGTCAATCCATGAAATAGTAGGTATAATTATTAATTATGCAGGTGTGCAAGAGTTCCAACGGTAATAAAAAATACATGCGTTAAATAAATGTGTGGCACTGGAATGGACGGTTTATATGGTGTTTTAAAAGAAATTTGAAGTCTGAAATAAATTGAACTTTGTTCTATGTAGGTCTGTAGGGGATAACAGAAAATGTAACGCGAAAAACTAGAGCTGTCACGGTATTGTGTCAATTGACTAATATGTCTCGTAATATCACTCTGGCTAGTTCCTCTAAGATCCCTACACATTTTTGAGCAGTTTACTTACTGTTAAGCTTGTATAGTTAACTACGGACTTAATCTCGCTTTTGTTAACTGTGTACACTAAGTGTTAAACTCTGCAAAGTCCAAAAAGGAACATCGCAAGACATAAAGAGCAACGTGGTTACGATATTTACAGTCACCCAGCTCCATACAGTACGAAGTTAAGGGCCCAACTTGCGAACTAATCCTTCGTCCCTATACAAATATCAGCGCGTGCGTTTGCCGATAGCTCCCTCAAATATTTACCCACTACTATGAGACTGCGCTGGGACTAATGAATTCGGATGTCACTTTAATGAACTTGCTGTAGCTAGGGTCAGTTCATGTACAAATAGGTGCACTACAAATAAATATGAGCTGCAAGTTAATGATAAACCTATTCAATGTTACTTGAACGGCTAGTCGGATAGGTTGGATAAGGTAGGACCTAGTACAAGGCCCCTTCGGATCACTACCACCATCTTACTCACTAATCTCGCTGCCAAGGAGCAGTGTTTACGCTGTTATGTTCCAGCGTGAAAAGTAAGACAGCTAATGATATTAGGAAATTACTGACACATGAGGTATTAAATCTTAGGCTGGCTCGCAATACATTTGCAATACTCCGGTGTTGCGAATGTCTATGGGCAGTGGTGATTGCTTACCATCAAGTAACCCTCTTGCTCGTTTTCCTTCCATGTTACTAAATACTTCTGATTAAACCTGCCCTTAGACAATGGTCCACAATAGAAGCAATAAGCAGCGCAACGTAAGCGAAATTTTATTCAACTCTTGCGCATAAAACTTGCGGGTAATACTCGTAGAATTCTGTTTGCGGCATTTAAGCCTGGTTAAAAACGATGCTGCTATTGTAGATAAGCAATTTGCGCAGTGCAAAATAAATTCGTAATTCGGGAACCCATAGATATGGTGCGGAATTAAATACTGTGCAGTGCTGATCGATTACTCGTATTCTAAACTAGCTTTAGCCCGCGACTTTGTCCGCGTAGACTTCATTTATTGACAAAAGTCACATATACATACATACATACATATCGTCACGCCTCTTTCCCACAGGGGTAGGCAGAGACTACTCCTACACACATATTCCTATGCATATTTGAACAGGACTTAACACCTTAAACTTTAAATGACGATAACATTCACATAACATTTTTGCTGATCTTAGATTTAGAAAGCCTATAAGTTACCCTGATATAAGTACTGTGTGGTAGTTTTATTACCTGGACAGCTGCCTCCGAAGGCATGACTGATGTAAGAGTTTGAAATTAATACACGAATGAAAGCTTTTTAATGTTTTATTGATGCTTAAAGTTAAAGTCGGCTCAGAGCGCAAGAACCCGTACTCTCCGCTTAAACCCAGGAGTCTTAAATAAGTTAAAGTAGACCTGGCTACGACCCTCAGAGCCTAGCAGTACCTATTAGGTAACTATTTCTGAAAACCGCAATAAAATCCGTTGCGTAGTTTTGGAGATTAGAAAACAAATACATAAATATACACATTACTTCCTTTTGTAGCGTAAGAACGGATTTTTTTAAAATTCCCACGAGATTATAATGCAAAAGGAGAGATGTCGCGGGCTGCTTGTAGTTAAGTGTGGATTTAGCTAAATACCTGACGTTGACCTTAATATAGTGCTGACAGGTTAAGTTGGCGGAGTCTGCATGTAAATAGCATACTTATCTCCTATTAAGCGATATAGTATGGAAATTAGTAGATAATAAATTAATTAATGTACTGAACAGGGTGTAATTAAAATTAAGTAGGTACGCAGATAATGCGAAGGTAACAACATTCAATAAGTACCTACTCTTTAAATAAAATGGCTATTTTTTTTTATTAATTATTATACAGTGTGTGTTAGTGTGTGTAGCGAAAGAGGTATGTCAGGATCGTAGCAAATGGAACAAAGTAGTCTCTGCCTACCCCTGTGGGAAAGAGGCGTGACTTATGTATGTGTATGTATGTGTGTTATTCGATAGCTTTAAATGATGTAAAACTGTTCAGTACGGGAGCTTCAAAAATATCACTAATTATTGGACATTCTAATCAAGTACTCGTTATTTTTATGAAGTTCCATTTGCTATACACCATCTCCATAAACATTTTTGGCCAACCGGAGTAAAGTTTTGACCAGCAAATACCTACTAAGAAAAAAATGTGTGGCTAATAACTAAGAAAAATCACTGCATATCCGTTGAGGTGTTTGCGATGGGCCATAAAGTCATAATATAATCATAGCCAAGCGCGCCGAGCGAGGTTTCTGTGCAACCACAAAGTACCGTACCGTATTGCGATTCCTATAAAGGTAGGACAGACCGAGAGACTAGGCAGACTTAATAATTAAAACTCCTGTATTTACTAATTTTAAAAATATCAGCAAATCGAAAGCTGTATTTATTTAAAAACCAAATAAAGGCTCTATTAAACGAGAACTACTAACAATTTAACTGATTAAATTAATTCTTGCCTAGTAATCAACTAAATTCTCTCATCCTCGCGTGTGACCTAAAGGGTCTTGTACTCTGTAATTAAATAATAGTTCCCAATTCAACCGGCCTACATATTACCACGTTATGTCTACACGTGATAGTGTCGCTAATGTGCAACGGCACCAATCATGAAAGATGTAGTAAAGCTTAGTTCAAAGTTTGACCACCAGCAATGTTATCTTTGTATTTTGGAGTGATGCTAGTCTCTGACTGGGTAATTGTTTAAGGAAACAAAACTATTTGGGACAGACGTTTGCTTTGCAAACGTGCCTAGAGACATAAGGTGGCGTTACATCATGTTCGACATATTACGGTAGGCCTTATTACATAAACTCTACTGCGTTACCAGTATTTTTATGACCATCAATGTACCGATTTGATGTCATCGTAATAATATTCCCTTATGGTGTTATTGGCACCAATTATATTACAGAGCCATTCTTTGGTCGGTTCATATAGAGGTTAACGATATTCTGGTTCTTTGACGTCTCTTTTCTACCTTTCTAGTTAGATAAATTGCTGTCCAGCCCAATGGCAAAAAATGGATTTCTCAACAATAATTTGATATTTTAATTAAAATTGTCGTTTTTAAAAATGTCGAGTTAGAACAAAACCTCATAAATACAATAACTTTGCCTCACAACGGAATTTTTATTGCAATGAATGAAATTCGTAACACGAACCACTGGCGATATATTTGAATCGTCCAAATTTTCGCAGTTGATTGTGTAAAATGGAACGCGGTTTATATGCACAGAATTTCATTTTTGCGTCACACCACGTAAAAATTTTTTAGAAAATTTAATATAATTGATGAACCACAAATTCTCCTGTAATATATCAAATAAATCTTTCTGCCAGGGCTTTATCTCCGCCTTGAGGTTTACCCTGGGGAACGCCTATTTGCCTGTTTGCAGGTAGAAAACATACCAGGTGAAATTTATGTATCAAACAATGTAACGTGTTGCAGGTATAGGATAAAGCAAACATTGCTCTGGAAATTATGGAGGACGGAATATATTCTATCTGTAGAATACTAAAATTTTAATCACCCTCGAATTGAAACTACTTAGGAACAAGAAATACATCGAAAAAAGAGTTCTAAGCACATTTTTGATGACAAACGAGCATAAAGGTCACAATAATTAAATGTTACAGGAATTGCAAGCACTTTGTTAGCATTTCGGAAGACCGAAACTCATTTTTAAGGGACATTAAAATTCGTAAGTAATGTCAGGGCAGATCGAAAATAATATGAATAAAAGCGAAAATCAGTCAATGATTCCATTCCATTCCTTTTCGGAGTTCGTTCCAGTTTTGTCCATCGGTTGAAGAGCCATCAGTGATAAGCCTTAATTTGTTTATTTTTGAATACCTACGTTTTCATTTTACCCCTACCAAAAACTGTAGAATACCTACTAGTAATTACTTTATAACTGAAGAATACCACTTTTCACTTGCAATATTAACTTTAACAGAATCAATCTTAATATTGTCATACAATTATCTCTTTATTATTACGAAAATTACTGTTTACCCGCGTACACACAGATCCCTAAACTTTGCTTCGAGTTTTTAATCTCTTTTACTTCCACATTAACCTTCCGCTAATTATTCGTCCAACTTTTTTAATATACCCACTGACACTGATGTTTATCTTTATTTTGACGGTACATTTAATTACCCGGAAAGTTCCGGTATCGATTAGGCACCACATCTGTCCCGGGCATTGCCAATAAATATGTAAATTATCCAGGATTAAGCGAGGGGTAAGAAATTCGCGCCGTTTGATAAAATCCACCCAGGAATTCTGGGTGCGATGTATATTTATTTTTGTGCGTAATTATATTTACTTTTATCGTCGGTTTTTGTTGCTTTTTAACAGCCTTTGAGCCTTTAAATGTGGGGTGATAATCGATTTCGTGCGAATTGAATTTTGTTTTTAGTGCCATGTTCGTATTGAGGGAGAACAAATAATGCGTTTTTAACACTTTCGCAGGTGACTATTCGCACACAAACTACAGGTATGTCAAACGGGGTATCATTTAATTGGTCTCGAAAAATCAATGATACTTACGATCTTTAATGATTTAAAGTTGATTGACAACTAGATAATGTTCATATAAGCGCTATATAGTGGATGGTACGGCGAAAAATGCTTGCTGAGACTATGAACACTATCCGGTTTAAAAAATATTTTGATAAAAAAAGGTAAAACAAGCAGTGAAAAATCTATGAAATTTTTGCTTTATTTTATTTGATTAAAATTATAAATCACAAAAAACCTCCGCTTTCTGCGACATTTATTTATTTATTTATTTATTTATTGCGATCATGTCCATTTGTACAATTTTGTAAGATCTTAAAATAATTTACATGTCAGTACATGATACCCTGTCAGGGCACTGCAATTTTCCTTACATTCTAATCTATAAGATGTTTCAAAAAGATACAAACCAATAATAATTAAAAATTAAGTCAAAACAATAAATAATGAATCATCGCCTTGAAATCGCAAAACAATGTCAGTCCTGAAATTTGATAAATACAAGATCATAATTATAAGACAACAATTTTCACCAGTAACCAAATTTAGACGACCTAAAAATATAAACATCTAGACTAAAGAAAACATTAATAAGGTCACAATCAACAAGTTATTTTAATTTGTCACTTAAATAATCATTTACACTATAATAACATTTCGAAATTAATAATTCTTTAACACATTTCAGATTTTTTGACGTGACAACGTCTTATAAATTGGTTTGCCGGGTGACACTTCAAGAAACTGCGTTACGCTCCGCTCACGTTATGCGCTCACAATGAGAGCGAGTGAGAGGCACGCGGGCATGGTTAGCCCGCCTAAGAGCGAGAGAGACAGACATAAAAAGTGAAAGGCACGCGTCCCTTCCACTCGAGCACAGTTAGCCCGCCTAAGAGCGAGAGAGACAGAGCGAGAGAGAGAGAGTGAGAGAGATAGGCATACACACCGGTTCATGTCTTGCGCTTCTATTTCGCTTAGGCGCCTGCATACAAGTTTACACGTCCTTCTTCCTACTATACGAATGAATATTCACATTAAAATTATTTTACCACTCAAAGTCGTTGTCACGTAAAACTTTCGCCCGTATACCGACTTTACAGGCAACCAATTTTTTTATCGCTTATTTCATTTCGAATTTCATCAGGTAATTTGTTGTACACTTTTATGGCCATAACATAAGTACCGTTTGAATACATCTTCTTTCGAGATACCGGAAGGACTAGCCTGTCTTTGTGGCGTAACAAGTGAGATGTAGGTAGTTCTTCTCTTTTTTTAAACAGGTTTGGATACCTTCGTGTAAATTTACATAGTTCCAAAATATACATGCATGGTAAAGTTAATATCTTAAGTTTGCTATAATGTGGTTTACAAGAATCTGTGTTATCTATGTTTATTAAATGCGGATTAGTTTTTTTTGTTGAGTTAAAAGAATTGGAGCCTCAGTACTGTTTCCCCACAGAATGATACCATAGCTAAGCAATGCGTTTGCGTAGGCGTAGTATGTGAGGAGGGCTGTTTTAATGTCGGTCGTTTTCTTTATTTCTCTGAGAGCGAAGGCAAAGCTGGACATCTTTGATTTTACTTGTTTTATATGGGCCTTTCAGTTGACATGCTTATCTATGACCAAGCCCAGCAATGGGAATTCTTGTTCTTCCTCTATTTTAATACTACCATAATTATAATTAATGTTCAACGGAGATTTTTTGTTAGAATGAAATGACATTAATTTTGTCTTGGCATAGTTAACTTCTAGATTGTGCTCAGTCATCCAACTCGTTGTCGCGTCAAGTACAAAATTTAATTCGTCGCTCAAGTTATCCTTATTTTTACACCTTAGTAGTATTTGTGTTTTCATCATGCAGCAAAAAATCTAAATTATCCTCTATACACTTGACTTATGTCATTTCCATATTCTGTTTAACCTTTTGCAGAAAAAACAATAGACTTTCCGAGTAAGTGCACAGCGTAAACATATTATTAGGGTTCCCCCGGCACCATGAGCATAAATCGCGCGCGCTCCATAAATTTGCGACCGCGGGATTCTTTCGGCGCCATTTTCAAATTAAATCGCGTATTTTTAGCGGTTTTAATGCTTTTATTTTCTTATTAAAAAGGTTTTTTCGAGTTTTTGAAATACGCTCCTTGATTGGTAGACTTTTGTGTTATTGTGTCATATATTTTTACGTATGGTTAGGTAATTTACCTAAAGGAATGTAATTTGACAGCGTTCGAATAAATACAAACTGGGTAGCTGACACACACGCACACACACACATACTGTAATGCCTTTAAAACTCTGTCATTGGAATCATTTACTAACCAACTGGATACATTATTTTATGCAGCGCATTTGCCTTAATCATTAATATTTTTAATGGTCATCTAACTTCTAACTAATATTATAAATGCGAAAGTATGGATGGATGGATGGATGGATGGATGTTTGTTTGTCACGCCAGAACGGCCCAACGTATCTGGATGAAATTTGGCACATAAATAGAGAAAAGTCTGGAATAGCACATAGGCTACATTTTATCCCGGAAAATTGCGTAGTTCCCGCGGGATAGCGATAAACGAATTCTTTGCAGACGAAGTCGCTGGCAACAGCTAGTGGTGTTATAAATACGATAAGGTCGGACAACATAACTAGGTATCTAAGTTCTCAGAAAAGAATATTAATAATCAAAAACGGACTACTCTGTAAAAAGTTATGCGTAAAATATATACATAATAAACGCGTTGATTTGAGAAACTCTTCCGTTTTTTTTCGTCGGCTAAAAACGCGTTAAAAATACTTCAGCTCATACTAAAGCGATTGACAATGCGACCGGGTTCAGATATTTTTGTATACAGTTCCAACGTATACATCTAGTCGCGACTGCACGTATGTATACACTATACTATAACTTCTAAGCCTGCGCTGCATTTATATTACACCCGGCGTCGGTTTAATTCTCGATCAATTCCTACATTCAACCACTAACATCAACCATGATTTATACTAATTGCTCCTTCGCTGTGTCACTGCAAACACCAGACGTTTTAAACCTTTAAACACTAACAGCGGCGTGCATTCATAGCGGGCACGAGTTAATTCCGTCCGAAAGATTAACGGCATGATTAACACGTCGAATAAACACGCTGTGTACAGATTTAGCGTCGTATCTTGACGCCACATCAAACTAGTTGAATATAGACTTAAATCTACAACAGACTTTCTGCATCATCTTTTGTACTTGAATTTAAGTCGACAACCAATTGCTGATTTATAAATCTATTCCCAACCAATCCGGACTTACGAATTCCAACTCTGGAGTGTGGCCAGTAAAACCAACACACTCTGCTTGCATCATGTACTGAATGCAATCCTTAGAAAAATAGCAAATGCACTGTGGTTCACAAGAAATGAAGAGATACACAAGTACCTGGGCTTGTCAACAGTTGCTGAAGAAATTGAGCGTTAAAGAAAATCTCACACTGCTCGTCTAACCGAGCATCCTTACCCTCTGGCAACCAAGCTGCTAGATACCTCAGATCACATCGTAAGGCTAAAGAGACGCCATGTATAGTAGACGGAGAAAAGAGCAATGGCCTTTTCCTAACACGCCGACACCCAACCTCATCAAGTTCGATAAAAGTCTTTCGACTGATTGCGGGTTAAAAAAAACCGGCCTCGCGAGCGAGTGCGAGTCGGACTCGCGCACGAAGGGTTCCGTACCAGACAACTACTCTGTTAACGTTACTCTGTTGAAACACCAACAACTACTCTGTTGTATGGGAGCCCCCCTTATTTATTATTATTATTTTGATTTTAGTATTTGTTGTTGTAGCCACAATAAAAATACATAATCTGTGCAAATTTCAACTGTCTAGCTAATACGGTTCTTGAGATCTAGCTCGGCGAGTGCTAGCCATGAAAAAGGGCTAAAATATCACGTTTTTTGTATGGGAGCCCCCCTTAATTATTATTATTATTTTGTTTTTAGTATTTGTTATTATAGCGGTGAAGGAAAACATCGTGAGGAAACCTGCACACATCTGCGAAGAAATTCAATGGTGTGTGTTAAGTTCCCAATCCGCACTGGGCGCGCGTGGGAACTATAGCCCAAACCCTCCAATACACGGAGGAGGCCTATGCCATGAGGCACGCCGAATTTCGCGACAATTTAATAAATAAATAAAAAAAAAACTACAATAACAACAACAACATGTACTTACTGAAATTGTAGCGAATTCGGAATAAAAAGGCTTATAAATAAATAAATAAATAAATTATAGCGGCAACAGAAATACACAATCTGTGAAAATTTCAACTGTCTACCTATTACGGTTCTTGAGATACAGCCTGGTGACAGACGGATGGACGGACGGACGGACAGCGAAGTCTTAGTAATAGGGTCCCGTTTTTACCCTTTGGGTACGAAACCCTAAAAAAGATGAGCTTTACAGCTCGTCTTCAAACCTTCAGCTTGCATTACTAGTTCTTAGTCAAAGATAGTTATATGTAGGTATAGTAAATAATATCGAACAGTATAGGATGTAATTCGTTAGATTTATTGAAAACTAAAACGCAGGCTGAAAACTTCCACTCGGTTAACGTGCGCTTCCTAACTCCTAACCAAGTGCTGAGAGGTCGTTGAAGCAGGAACTAGCTTGTTCTATAACTTTTAGTTTAACTTGTTTCGTTGCTCGTCTGACGTTAGATAAATTAGAATGGGAGGCGTTTTATTGTTCAATTGTAGAAAATAAATAAAACTATAGGTAGGTACTTATTTTATCTCATTGTTTGCCGGGTCTCCGACAAGCCTTGACACTATTCTGCTTCTAACTTAACTATAGATAGTATAAAACAAAGTCGCTGTCGCTGTCTGTCCGTCTCTATGTATGCTTAAATCTTTAAAACTACGCAATCCCGAGAGCTCTACCGATTATTTATTTAAAGTACTAGTATTTTTTTTTTATATGAATAGGAAGACAAACGAACAAGTGGGTCACCTGATGGTAAGCAATCACCACTGCCCATAGACACCCGCAACCCCGGAGGGATTGCTGATTCGTTGCCAACCTAGAGGACTTAGATGAAATGCCTCTTGTGCTCGTAATTTCCCCGGCTGTCTTACTCTCCATACCGGATCACAGCAGTGCAAGCACTGCTGCTTAGCGGCAGAAGTAGCGAGTAAGATGGTGGTAGCGATCCGGACGGACCTAGTATAAGTAAGTAGTAATATTTAAAGTACTCTACCGATTTTTTGATTTTTTTCACGGATGTTCTTCGTACAAAGTAAGCAAAGATCGAATGGGCATCGGTATAGCCGCGGGTAAAAGCTGGTGCAGAATCCAATGTCAAAATTGACATCCGAAACTCAACAAATAGAATGAGACGACACGATGCTATAAACACGACATATATAATAATTAAAATTAATTAATAAAACCAAACCGTCAATAAACTTTCATGTGAAAAATCGCAAAATCGTACAAACCCATCAAACCCAATAAACCGGAGTACATCCAAGAAGTACATTCAAGCACACGAGTCAGAAGTGAAAAAAACTTCATAAGTTTAAATCATAACGCGAGTGGCGCGTCGCGTGGACAGATTTAAGGCGTCAATTAGTACGGAGCTATATTTGTAAACCGAGGGAGGTAAAAATAGTTTCATTGTGCTTTACGATGAGTATGGGATACTGGAAGTGACTTAGACAAAGCGAGAAGATTATACATAAGAGTCTCTGTATTATCTAAGGATAATGGAGTGTTACTACTGACTGGGCAAAGGAATCCTACCCCCCCCCCCCCCCCCATTTTATTCTTCCACAGGGGGCAAAGCCTAGATTCTAGGCTTTAGATATTGCGCTTTTCTAGAAATAATTATTGAAATCAATTTAAAATGAAAATAAATATAATAATAAACGAGAAATATAGATGAGTAAATTTTGGAGAGTCATATAATAAAAAGTCACTAATACAAATACCTGAAATGATATAACTTACCTAGCTACTAGCTGTTGCTCGTGACTTTATCTTCGAAGAATTCATTCAACCGGGACTATGCAATTTTCTAAGATAAAAGTACGTTTATCCAGGATATAAACCGCAATTATAACTACTACGATACATAAGTATATAGGCTGTTCCCACAATTACTTAGCTAATTTATAAGACTCTTCCCTCACTTTACCTCTTCGTACAAAGTTAACACCACACAGCTGTCGTGACGTTTCAGTTTCGGTCTTAAAACTTTCTTCAATTGCCGTCTAAAATTCAACCAGCACTCCCTGCCAATAAAGTCTGTATTACTTCGCCCGCGGTTTTGTTTACGAGTCTTGCGCCGTTTGGTGATGTTTAGTAACGCTTTGGGTTCCGACTGTACTAAATGAAAGATCCACTTATAAAACTTACAAAGTCCACGTCAGGTGTTTGCTGAAAAGAAACTTTGCAGCGCTTTGCTTTGTATTTATATTTGACGATCGCGGTGCCGTACTTAGTGCCTTTTAGGATTAGCTTGTCAAAATGCGGGTTTTACTTGAAAGACAACATTATGTATGTGTGATTGTGGTTATGTTGGCACCTAAGTATTTTGTCAACGATATTTGACCGAGCATTTTGGCCGAGCGGTATTTTTAGATTGTGACAAGGTCTAGCAAGTGAGGCATGGTATTATGAGTTTTACAGTCAGCTATCTGATACCATTTACTGAGTTTTTGTTTGACAGTGTTGTTGTTGGTACAGTATTCACTTTTTGTATCAGATTACTTATTGAGAGATGAAACGATTTGAGATTAACCGTGAAAACTAAGTAGTTAAAATTATTAAGTAGTAGTTGTAATGTTAATAAATTGGTGTAGTTAAAATTATTATTTTTTTGTATGTTTTGTTTGACCACTGACAGGGTACTTATTGAAATTTAGTACCGTAAAATGGTTTGACTCTGGTGAAATTGGAGCTACGATAATTGTTTTAGATTGCTATAAAATCATCCATATAGAGTTGAGTTGGCAATTAACGCAGAAAAGATTGATGATGATGTGAACTAGGAGTATGCATAAATAAAAAATAACCTAACCTAAAAATTTCATTTTAGACACAAGCTTCTTTGCTGACTGTACGTTTTGTTGACTGTACCTACTTGCATTGTCATTCGCCCTAGGTGTAAACCAAATTTCAAGTCAATCGGACCAACTGTTGAAGAGTTCCCTCCTGCGGAGACTGTTCTGGCTGGACCACCAGGATTTTACTACCAGTTTATTGCATTGTCATCTAACTTACACAAGTATGCAAAATTTCAGCTCAATCGGATGAAGATATCTGCTTCAAAATTGAGTCTTAAGATACCACCCGGTCAAACATACATAAGTACACAATTTTATCATCATCATCATCATCTCCAGCCTATATACGTCCCACTGCTGGGCACAGGCCTCCTCTCAGAATGAGAGGGCTTGGGCTATAGTTCCCACGCGGGCCCAGTGCGGATTGGGAACTTCACACACACCATTGAATTGCTTCACACACAATTTTATATTGCAAGTTAATATATGCTTGTAAGTAATAAGTAAATTCGTCATCAAAATGCTTCGAAAAGTCGCCCGGGTAACGTTTCTTATAAAATATTCCATATAATTCCATCAGATGCAAATAACTCTTACACAAAACCATTCAGGATGTAAATGTCCCATACGAGTATCCATGTCATGCTCTCACGAATCAGGTCAAAGAAAATCAACAATATCCAAATATCAGCAATACGGAATATTATTCCGATAAATCGTCGCTTGTCGACAAAGAGCTTTGTATAAAAACAGCCAAGTCCTATCCATCATATAAAATAACTACAGCATAAGCCAGCCTGAGGGACGCAGTGTGAATATTAAAGCAGAAGATTAAGTGGGAACACTTACTTGTTAGTTTGCTCGCGTGGGTACTCCCCTGATTTTATTCTACCACAATAAGGGTTAATGCACAAGGCATTAAGATTCCAGATAATATCTCCAGTCAGATTATAAGATTATAACACTAAGCAAAATTTAGCTAGAGGTTTTCTTAGTTACTTGTTAGCTTATTAAACAATTAGCTTCTGCCCACGACTTCGTCTGCGTAGAATTATACATTAAGTACCTCTACAAATCTTCCTCTTGAATCACTCTATCTATTAAAAAAAACTGCATCAAAATCCTTTGCGTAGTTTTAAAGATCTAAGCATACATAAGGACAAACAGGCATCGGAAAGCGACTTTGTTTTATACTAGAGGGGTAGTGATGATGGTTGTACACTAAAAAAAAAACCCGGAACCGTGTTCCTATCATATTCGTTTTAATTGATTCTTAACAGTGAAATTAGACCAGAACACGCCTACAAAAAATTTGTGTAGGTATTCGGAACTTCTAAAAACCAAAACCGGTCAAGTGCGAGTCGGACCTTTTAGGGATTCTTTATGTTTCATTTATGGGTATAGAATCCTAAAAATGGACAACCCACGCTACGCGATGGATACGCTTCACGAAATAAGATCATCTTCCCAACGTCCAATGTATTGAACCAGGTGAGACCTTTAGTCTCGTCTGTACTTTCCATTAAGATATAATTTGTAATTATATATACGTACGGGGAACATGCGATCTATATAATGTTATATAATGCCTGAATGAATACAATGAATTCTTATTTCTCTTGGTCACGGCATCACACGTGAACGGCTGGACTGATTTCGAAAATTCTTTTTTGTTGTGTTTGTTATTTATTGTCAGAAGGTTCTCTTTATGTAACAATATTTTGAAAAAAGAAATGGTATAGGGCAAAGCCGCGGGTAACAGCTCGATTAATATAAGAAAGATAGTAAAATTTCCTTGATTCCATCGTTTTTTGCAGAGGTTATTGTACTCGTAAATGTTTCCTACCTTACTGCTATTAGTTATCATACGTTGACGCGCAAAGTCTTAGAACTCCCTTATCCCAAAAGTTTTGTGGGTCACCGAGACTTGTGCGTTGTTCGGGGACGTGTTTAACTAAATGTGTAAACAAATAAGAACAAAGTATGTACCCACTTTATGAACACGTTCAAATAACTTGAGAAGATGCGCTGTTTATTGTGTCGTGATTTGAAATAATTATTTTAATGTTTTGTGAGAATGAAAAATTATATAAGTATAGTCCATTTGTTTGATGATGATCCTGAAAGTAATAGTATGTTCTAAGTAGCAATGCAAAAAGCGGTCAAGTCCGACTCGGAGTCACACACAAAGGGTTCTGAACCATCGTTTAGCATTAAGGACTTAGTTTACATATTAAATTTGTTGTTCTATGCAGTCATGTGTGTTTTCGGAATATAAATTCACAAGTTTATTGTTACCTATTGATACTATTAACATAGGGCAAAACTGGCAAAAAATATGTAGGAGTTAGCTTATCTCTATAATATAATCTGTGTTAGTAATAGTAAATGGAACAGATAATTATTTATTGTACCTAATTCAAAGTTCTGATTACACCATACCGCTTATTAGATCCTTCCATATTTCTGACTGATTCCCGTCCAATACAACAAACATTGGTTCCAATGTTTGTGCCAACAGTAATCTGATCCTAAGTCCCGGTGAGTAAGCACAAACCTTTATGACTATTTTAGATCTCAACTTGCTTCATGTCTCACCCACGCGATAGGCTTCTCCCGAATTAGATCCTGAATGACATGGAAGCTATGAATATTTGACGAATGTTTTTTAGAGGTTCCGTATGGAAAGGGCATCCTACCGTACCCGATGTTGTCTACCCGTCAAACTTACACACGACGTACAATATAACCATATTAGGTAATAATATATACGTCGCATCTTTATCCCTAGTAGTAGTAGTAGTAGACAGAGCCTAAGGTAACAAGACCTAGCTCAGACCTAGCTAAGATCCGGTTCGAAGGACCAACTTGTAGCTCAGACTTTGATTTGTATGACACTGATTTTATTGCAATGAAAAGGCCTTAATAAATATAAAAATTAGTTTTAACTAGCTGTTGCCTGCGACTTCGTTTGCAAAGAATTCGTTTATCCCTAACCCGCGGGAATTTTCCGGGATAAAAATTAGCCTATGTGCTATTCCAGACTTTTCTCTATCTATGTGCCGAATTTCATCCAGATTCGTTGAGCCGTTCTGGCGTGTTTGAGTAACAAACAAACATCCATCCATCCATACTTTCGCATTTATAATATTAGTTAGATTGCAGAATACACTGTACAGAGAGCATGGTGAAGCAAGAACGGGAGGGCGCTAGTGTTGCCGCTCTTAGCTACAAATAGGGATTGCAATCCCGCAAAACGGGATCCCGCAGCTTTTATTAATCTGCTGGATCCCGCACCTTTAAAGCGCGGATCCGCGGATCCCGCAAATTAAAAATTTGGTGCTCAAACTAGCGATAAAGAGCGTATTATCACCATAGTTTGATAACATAGTAATAGCATCTAAAATAAAGTTGTGATTTGATTATTATTAGTCATAAAATAAGACTGAATTAAAAATATGAAACTACAAAACTATGCCAAACATGTAAAGATGAATCTAAAAAAACAGATTACTAATTACTTATACTAGTTATACTTCATTAATAGCGAATAAATAATTTCTGTTGCTTAGGAGGGTTTATTTCTATTGGGCTGGCGGCGTCGCATTTTTGGTTTGCGATTGTTTCACGGAAATTGAATGAAAGTTTGAAATGTGTGTCTGTAGTGCACTTTGTTTTTTTTGTATTTTAGTGTGTAATGCAATAATTGATTGACTTTTATTTTCTTACTAGACGATAATATATTATTTTATCTCTTTAATACGAAAATAAAAGTCCATCACGATTAGTTATTGCATTAGGCACATTGATATACTAAAAAGGATGAACTTTTATAGACCACATTTTAAGCTTTTATTCAATTTCTGTGAAGTGATCGTGGAGAACACTAGGAATGCGACGTTGCCAGGTCGGTATGGATAAACGCTCTTAATGTAAGAAATGTTTAATAGAAGTTGGTTTTTACACAAAAATTATGTAGTTTCTATTTGATTTTATAACATAATTTCAAAGGTGCGGGATCCCGCGGGATCCCGCGGGATTCAATGAGCTGCGGGATTACAATCCCTAACTACAAACTACTATTTTATTGTTGGTGTTGCCACATTTTATCATGATTGTGGGCGTATAGATGGAAAAGGGAATCAAAATTGGGTTTGCTAGCCGCATCGATTATAACAATGATTCCTAAGATGTTCCCCCATTCCCTCGATGGGCTTTTATCATCTGCGCGGGGAGAGTAGCAACTGGTACATTCTATGTTTTTCTTTGCTCCTAGACCAGCGTGGAAGAGGAAACAATGAACAGAATGTGTTTTACTGCCAGAGAGCCCCCCAAAGAAGGAACTTTATATTTAGTACTGCACCCTTCGCATAAGAGTCCGACTCGCGCTTGGCTGATATTTTAAGCTCGTTGTCATAGCCCACTGGGTAGAGTTGGGTAGATACCTTTTCCCTAGACTTCTGCAACTCACGGGCTAGCGTCATGTGGGTCCAATCCTTGCTTGTTATGGATCAAGAAAGAGATGGTGACATGACATGTACGATTGATGCTTTTTCTAAATAGATACACATAATATAATAACCCAACCACATTAAGTATAAACTTCATTTAATTTAGAATGAGAAACCACAACAACATTATAATGCGGCTCGTGAACTGTAATCTCTTTACAATTCGTATCAGAGTAACAATTAACGACACGCAAATAAAGTGACATAAAAACAATTTTATTTTGTGGCTCCCAGACTATTGTACTGTACTATTTGCTAGGAAGGATATAGTTGACCAGACGCAAAATAATGTTATTCTGGTTTCTCATTCTAAATTAAATGAAGTATAGTGAAACAAAAGCAGCAACAATAGCAGATGAGCGCTTGACTTGTTCTTCACAGGAGGGGGTCACGATTTTCAACCGCAGCTTGCACGCGCTAGCTGGGTCGTAAATTAAGTTTGAAATTGTTTCAACAGCGAAGGAAAAACATAGCATAGGAAGTAAGAAACAATGCAAATATATCTTCGTATTTTTAATTGTATCCGCATCAAGTGATAGTAACGGTTAAGTTTAGCGTTAGGTAGGTACATCATGTACGGAAAGGATATTCGTGCTTTTTTTAATACGTACAAAATAAGCCGAAAACAGATGAGAAACTATAGTTTAAGCTGCACGAAAATGAGAATTATAACAGATATAGACTTGGACTTGGAGTAGTCTCTACCTACCCCTGGGGGAAAGAAGCGTGACGGTATGTATGTATGTGTATAGACTTGGATTATGTTTGCTTAGTGAACCGATACTCATTAAACTCTAACCTATCTTTTTCATTAATTTTATCCTCGCAAACATAAATCGCTCTTTTCATTCCACTTTGCTATAAAAATCTTTTTACATTCGAAAAAATCGAGCAAAAATGTGGCTACCATCGTATCTTTATGCTTCGACGGGTATGGAGAACACCTCAATCGCTTCAATCATTGAACCGTTCATACGATGCCATACATGTGCGTTTGTTTCGTATGTAAGTATATTGTACACGGATTTTACGTGCTTCAGGTTTTACGAAGCTTTGATAATTTGGTATTTGATCAAGAAAGTATTTTTATAGGAAACAGGAAAATAATTTTTCGCCAGCAGCTTAAGAGGGTACAAAAATGTTAAATGTTCGTACAAAACGTATGTTTTGTTTCGTTTTCGAAAAAGCCTGGTGACGCTTTAAAAGTCAAGAATTTATTAAACGAGGGTAGAACATTGGAAATTTAGTGGACACCGTTGCTACATCAACGCTCAGCAAAACTGAAACATTGCAAAGAACCCTCTGATACTGACAAATAATATGGATGGATTTGACGAAATCTCCATGGGATACGGAGTTCTGCAACCTAGGTGAAGCCGGGCGCAAGAGAGTTGTAGGCAATGCTTAAAGCTTTTGTAATTTTTAGGGTTCCGTACCTCAAAAGGAAAAACGGAACCCTTATAGGATCACTTTGTTGTCCGTCCGTCCGTCCGTCTGTCAAGACCCTTTTTCTCAGGAACGCGTGGAAATATCAAGCTGAAATTTATATCAAATATACTGCCCCTTGGAGCTGTGAAGAAAATCAAACTTCTAAGCCAACGCAATCAAAAGATACAGCCGTTTATGCCGCAAATTTCCGCAACTCTCAAGGGAACCAAAACCTACAGGGTACGCAGGGTGCGTGAACGCAGAATCTTGAAATTTGGTATAAAGGTAGGTCTTATAGCGCAGATTAAGGAATAATTGCGAAAACCGTAAATATGCATGTATGTCTCTGTATGTATATATCAGTGACCAATATAAAGTGACCCCACACTGCGTACATTTTGCTTTGGAGCAGGGCTCTGCTTATTTAGATATTTCTAGATAATGGTACGGAAACCTCGGTGCGCGAGTCCGACTCGCACTTGGCGGGTTTTTTTTAATAAAAACTAGCTGTTGCCCGCGGCTTCGCCCCCGCTGCATTTTTTTTTATTTCAAATTTTTATTTTATACAAACCTTGTCCAAACAGTAACAATCACAACTAAAAAAAATATCCGATTCGGTGTAATCGAGTTGTTTAGAACGATTCATTTTTATTTATAAGAAGAGAAGAAGAAGAAACGAACCTATTCACATAGCGTAAATAATTAATAGTTCTTACCTGCCAGCTTCAGTCCAATTCGCTTCCCTAGTGGTTTGAGTAGCTCGATATGTGTGCGCCTGAGTCCTCGCTCCGTGCACAGCCCGGAATCAGTCGACAGGGACGTCTGTGATTTGAAAACTGAAAAAAAAACAAAAAAAAACATTAAATTAATTTTTAAAACAAACAGCATAATAGGATAGGTCATCAATAAATATTTCTTTATCCACCATATAATACATTATACCTCCAGAAGACTCCCTACTCTAGATGTATGAATAATATTATCTTAAATCATATTACCAAAAATCAGAAAGTTACAATGCCTTACTAAGTAATACATATAATAATGTGAAAGGTATTGCGACATAATCAGCTTCCGGATGTCTACTAGAATTGATATACCTAATTGTTGAGGATTTGATAGCAAAGGAGCAAAAATTGGGAGCGAAGAAAAAACCAAGCAGCTGACATAAACAGTTATAATGAGACAGATAGACATATAGACAGATGATTAAAAAAAACACGTAAAAATAACAACTCCAAATAAGGAACAGGACAATAGACAAAAATCAAAAATATACCTAAAACTATTTACAACGCCAACACTAATTGTGTTTTTACCTACTTGAAATTATAATTACGGCAGCCATATTATAAACATTAAAGAAACAACATACATAAGTAGGTACTTCAAAAGTTCAAACGTAAGCTTTTACAGACAAATAGGTTTTGCCGCAAATTATTATCATTGAACTTAAACCGTAAAAAACAAGAAAAAACATGATCAGTGTAAGTTTCCCCGCATTTCTGAATGTTTTTAGTCTTTAAGACAAACCATCATATTAATAAAACGAACTCTGCAGCGTTTCATCAATGCCGCCGCCTCTTATCATACGTAATAAAACTAGGAAACACTTAAATGTGTCTTCGGTAACAAATCTTTGTAACTTTTAATGTTACGGCACTTGGTAACTGCTTAGCGCCTGATATAATGCGCCAGCTCTGTATGCTCCATTTGTTCCACCTTTATTGTTCTGTCTTGGCAGAAGCTGCTTGTATAGCTTATACTTGAAAATATATAGGGACGTTATTCGGAGAGCATAATAGTTAAATAAACATGTTGTCGCTGGAAACAGCTGCAGCCTCAGCAGATTTTTGACACTAACAGTGGATTGTCAAATGTCAAAGCAAATTTTATTTTTGTCAATGATATGAAGTACGAGTGAATGTACTTTTGAAAACAACATCAACTTCGATAATTATTACAAAATCACAAAATAGTCAAATCATTAGCGCATGTACTTAATTTTTCGAGTTATAGTACCTACCAATTATTTTCAGTTCTAAACCGAACTGATGCTTCTTTAAAAGCAGAAAGCAAATGCAACCAATTCAATATAAAACCCGAAACCTTCAAATAAAACCTCAACATGCTCGAATATTTCGAAACATTCACAGACAACAAAAACATGACACCTCTAATTTTATTCAGTTGCTAAAAAAGAAACAACGCCGCAAAACCGATCTGCATATTCAAGGATTGAAATTCACGTCAACCTGTGAACGTTTCAGACTCAACGCGATCCAAATCCTAACCGTATCAAACGTGACTAGTAGCAAAAATATCAAATATTATTTTTTGTAACAAAATATCGATGTAGCCGTAACAGCTTCATCATGTAAGCGGAACTCGGTCACTGGTGAGCGAAATAAAAGGCGACGTTTCGGGGTAGGCATTGGGTTTCAGGCGTTAGAGTCATAAAAACAGAGCAATATTGGATGTTTGTCAAGATGAAAATGATAAACCGTATTGTACAAATTGTACAATCGGTGTTAAGCAAATAAAACTTTCTGGGGCTTATGATTTTCAATGCTAAATATGCTATGGTTTTTTGGGTTAAATAAGGTGCAACATACACCAGGCAATTCGACTTAAACTATGCTTTATTGTCATTCCTTTTTACGTATATTAAGGTAATTCGGTACTACATATTGCATCCATCACAAGAAATGTGCAAAAAATCGCAATTATTCTTAATCACTAAATTTAAACTAAAATATCAAAACCGGTTAAATAAGAACCTTCAAACGGTACTTTTTAGACCTGCTGGACTGTAGAACAGATTGCCGTTTTTGAGTGACGATCACGTATACCGGAAAGCGAAATGTTGGTAAGCCTCCCACTAGATGGACGGATGATGTAGAGATCGCGGAAGTACGCTAAACAGATTGATAATTATGATGATGATGAAGATAAAAAAAGGTTTGTCTTGATTATAAAATCGATCAAACAAACCGAACAAGAGTATAAACAATGTATCTGCTACTAACACCTCTTAAGATCCACTAGTCCATTTATCATCTTCTTGTTTTGCAGATCCCGCTCCCGTTGATTACTTTAATTCTGTTTGCGTGGGTCGTTAGTAAAACTTGACGTTCCGTTCCGAGCAGTAAGAAAGATTGTTCCTCTTTTAATTTGTTATGGAACAGGAAAGTTTGGTATCTTTTAAATAGTTTTATGCTTATGGTATTGTTTCGGCTTCTGAATCGGATTAGACCCGGATATAAGAGCAGGTTGCAATTAACCTATAGTTATTTACGTAATAAAATTAAATTGGATGGAAGGCTGAACTACTGATATGAATGAATCAAGGAAACAATAGCTCTATAGTGTCCTTGGTTGAGCCGCACGAATAATATTCTACAGAATACCTAATAAAAATGTTTTTTTCACATATTTTTCAGCGGAACAAGTAATCACCATGCTTCTAATTTCTCAACAAGCGTCCATTTATTTAAAACAAGTCCGTAGGAATCAAAATAAATTAAAAAATCAACACATTCTTTAAAAAAAAGCGGATACGACTACAAAGAATACGCAATAAGGGCGTCCTTTTATATAAATGCCATCACAATAAACGCGTTAACTTCCCAATATTTTTTCGTACACAAAGAAATTAAGGCGATCCCTTTGTTCATTGGTCTGTTACGAATGTTTTTCGTGCTAAAGCTGCAGTTGACATTTTTAAATTCCAACCTCAATCAGGAATTAGCTGGCATTCTGGGACGAATCATTTATCAAGAGGGTGAAATAAGAAGCAAACGCAAGTAAATTGTGAGCTCTCGTTAAATCTGCAGTCAGGGTAGAGCACTAGCGTTAGCGGTTTATTCAATGTAAAGAAGTTCGCTTAGAACCCGGCAAAATTGAAAATTGATAAGCCGTCAAAATAGTCAGCAAGTTAGTAAATTTCTAAACTAAAACGCAACTACATAGCCCACCGCGAATATGTATCATTTTTCAAGCTTTTCTACTGAACATTGAACTGCATAGTAAATTTATACATTCATATCGTACGACGAGTACTCCTAGGCCAATAATAGCATGATTTTGTTGAGCATCTTCCTCACATCGTTAAGGCATTGAGGTGGATATTCCTCAATGTTAAAAAACTTAAATTGCATAAATCATTATATTATGTACAATAAAAACAAACTTTCGTGCTATAAAATAATGTTTTACCAGCACGAAAGTTGATGAAGCTACTTGACTTCAGTATAAATAAACAATAGCATTGCAAAAGTTTCCTGAGTAGTCTGCTCAGTTGCACAAATGAGTCCCTTTTCCCTACTCTCCGCTGACACCAGCGACCCAAAGAAAAGGGTACATCCCGGCGGTATTTACAGCCGCTCCCGCCGACAAATTCAACGTTATTTTTGACGCGCTTTAGCCCGCGATACACATAATTTGAGCACGTAATTGGGAAGCAAATATGTGGTTAAACAATGGTGTTTAAAGTTAGCTTGACGAGCGTTGAATTCCACGTGTCTTAGCAAATCAAAGGGAATTACATTTGCATAATGTTTATTTCATTATTACGTTGTTGGGGCATAACTGATTAGTATTTCATAAGCTAGTGTATATTGACTTGTAAAGTAAAGTAATAGGGGTGAAGTTATTGTTTGCTTGATTTCAATTATTTTTCCAGTATTGTAGTGTAGTATTTTGTTTTTGTGGTAATACGAGTACTTGCATTGCAATACTTTAAAGTTCGCGAGTATGGGCCATAGTTAATACAACTCTGTAAAATTTTTAAGTGTCTTCCCGTTAAAAATCAAAAGAAACCATCCTATGACAGACGAACAGGCACTTGAAGCTCATTATTTACAAGAGTCCCTTTGGCACTGGAATCCCAAGAATGTCATTATGATCATGATCACCCAAAATATTCAACTAACGCATACAAACACTCACATTTCACATGACTCGTACAGTCAGTTACAGTAAAAATTTACATCTCTGTTGCGAATTACTTTTGCCTGCCGCTTACAGAGTTTTAACGTCCAAACAAATAAAAATGGAAATATCATTTTTTATATATCTCGGACTCTTTGCCAGGTAGCCGACGTGACTTGACTCAATTAAACTTATATTTAAAAAAGTTGTTTTTAAAAATAGAAAAGAAAATTACCATATTTGGTAATTTCACCATTTTCTCCATCTCTATTTAGATGCATCACGTTCCCGCCGAAATTTAAAACGATTCAAAAATGCATACCGAGCGAGAATACCTATAGAGGCGGAAGGTATCGGAGTCAAAAGATCACGTAATCCATTACTATGGGTGCGCGTGACTCTTTGAAACGACGGGCTGCTGTCGGTAATTTTATTTATCTTCTGCCTGGGCGGTGTAAACGAGAGGATAGTGCGAAATTACGGTGAGACGTTGACAGGACCTTGCGGGTGCTAGACAAGAATTTGCAAGTTGAGGGCTCTCGTGTTCTTTCTAGAGGTATGAATACAGTCCTATCATCCCTATGAAAACATTTAAAACGCTTTACTTTTTTATTTCTTGCCTGCATCCGAGTTCTCTGAACAGTAACTCAAATTTACGCATGCAAGAAAATTGACAGTTGTCATTGGGGCCGTTCTGTTTAGTAAAAACTAACGACTATCAAATCAAATGAATCAAGAATTTTACTTCTTGATTTTTTATATTATACTCGCAATTCTTACGGTTTAAATTTCTATACGGTACAGAAAGCTAGAACACAGAAAAATACGAAAAGTAAAGCTATGGCCGCAAATCACGAACCAGGATCCTCATCATTCCGTGATGCGTGCTTTTACTCCTGCACCACCCATAGTAGGTGAGTAAGTCTTCGAATTTTTTTCTATCTGTGCCAGCCGTCACATGATTTTTTTACTAAGCGAATTATTGTCACCAAGCGCCATCTGTTTGAATGATAAAATTAAAATAAATGTCTGTACAAACTCCCGTGGGACACCTATTGCTCATCAGAGACGAGAGAAGGCGCTGTATACAAATGATAGATACTATCAAATATGAGTGAATGAATGAAAGGATTTTGTATGTGTTCTAGTTTTCAGTATTGTTTAGAAACTAACGAGTTGCACATTGATGAGCTACTCTTTTAAATATTACTGTCATCATCATCATCATCACCAGCCTATACACGTCCCATAGCTGGGCACAGGCCTCCTCTCAGAATGACAGGGCTTGGGCTATAGTTCCCACGCGGGCCCAGTGTGGATTGGGAACTTCACACACACCATTGAAATGCTTCACTGTGTGCAGGTTTCCTCACGATGTTTTTCTACTTTCAAAGATTACTGTAGGTTTTTGCAACTTAATTATTAATTTGCTGCCTGAAACCCTAGAGAATAAAACTTAATTGTAAGCCCAGACAGAGCAAACATAATTTATATTGAACAACGTTTTTATAGTACGTGACTAGTATAAATAATTCGACAAAGACCTACCTAATATTTTGTTAAGTTTCTAAAATGGCGTTCAATTACTTTATTGCCGGATTTCATTAATTCTTTGTACAGCCAAGGGCATAAATATACGTAATGTTCGTTACCAAGACGTCGATTACAAAATAATAAGGTCGGTGATGCATAATATATTTGGCATTATGGCCCTATCCCCTCTCCATAATGGTCTGGAAGCAAAGAAAAAAAACATAGAATGTACCAGTTGCTTCTCTTCCCGCGCTGATGGTAAAAGCACATCGAGAGAACGGGCAAAAATTTTTGTTAAGTATAGGCGGCTAGCACCTCATCACTATTTCCACCTTATATGCCCACAATCATAATTTAACGTGGCTTTTAGGTCTTATTAAACCTTAGGCTTAGGCACAGAATTTTGGAGCATATTGAAGGTAACTATAAATTGTCATCCTCCAACATTATTCATTTATTCATTGTCAAGTCATGTAAGTACATACATTATAAAGATGTTAACATTGTTCTAAGTCAGTCCATGACGCCCTGTAAGGGCACACAATAATAATTAATGCCCAAATCCAAGATAACATAATGTCAAACAATAATTTGAATAATATACTAAGCTAACTTACATCTAGATTATTATTATTATTATATTAGCCCAATTAATCAATTTGACAATATTTGAGATGATACATAGCAGTCATTG
The DNA here is from genome assembly GCA_963854515.1 of Pandemis heparana. Taxonomy (NCBI): domain Eukaryota; kingdom Metazoa; phylum Arthropoda; class Insecta; order Lepidoptera; family Tortricidae; genus Pandemis; species Pandemis heparana. The sequence continues at coordinate 7,777,564 of OY978010.1, forward strand.
GAGGAACATTTTAGGAACATTTTATTCAGCATTGTAGTTTATAGGTAATGGTCTCATCGCTTAAAAAATCTTTCACGGAGTAATAACATTTTTCTATTAGTAAGGCTTTTAATTTGCTTTTGAACACGTTATCTGAGGGTAGTTGCTTGATTGAGTCAGGAATTTTGTTTGAAATCAGAATACATTTATAATAAGGACCATTCCTTTGCTCGGGATTAGTAATTTATTTTTATATTGTTTTATATTGTTTTATCTAGAATCCAATTGCTTTCTTCTGTTCAGTAGTAACCTTTCAGCTTGTTCTCGAAATTTTATGTAGTTTCAAAGTTTTCACCTTCCTATTTCAAGACAACGCTATAGGTAGTTCGTAAACATACGTGATATGGCTCCACCCATGTTACATATAGGCTGGACTCGCATTTTATGGAGGTTAGTACGAGTAGGTACGTACGGGTTTTTGTTGAACTTATTCCCTAACCCCAAATACAAGATGACCCAAACCGTAAAACGTTTGATCACAAAACATAGGTAAAAGTTGACTGACTAAAGATCATGGATATATAATTTCGTACAAATAGGTGAATTATAAGTCGTCAGACTGTTGTGGTCAATGTAGGTGACTGAATGAAGGCGCGTTGTTAATGAACAATTAAGGTAAACTGGATAAGAACTAAGATACAATTTATTGTTAGTGGTCTATATAAACTCTAACCCTTTGGCCTTCTCTTTAGCTTTTTTGTTAACTTAACATTATTTTGTATTTATTTTTATTTCGTTGCTTTGATATCTAATTGCATTGAGTATACCTTCACAGACACAGACAGAATAAATTATCTATCTTTTCGTGGAACGTCTGTTCTAAAATGGTTTTCAACTTAATATTTATGGCAACATGATTACACTCTCAAGGGAATCAATGGCTTTATTGAAAGGTTTGTAATATTTTTATCAACTTAACAAAACTCTTCCAAATAAACCCAGATTAATTTCTTCAATGACTTCTATGTACTTTCGTCGATCCATTGTTATTTGATTCGTTGTTACTAAGTTCATTTGATGTATCTATTTCTGTGTCTTTCTAAAGAGAATAAATGTCTTCTTTCTTTCTTTCTTTAATGAATTCGTAGCTTTGTATCAACGAAATGATTACAGAGAATGATAATTAAACACGTCATTTATTTATTTGACACGTACAAAAAAAACTCAAGTGTAGGTACTATATAGTAGATTGCACAACTAGAGCATAAAACAAGCCTCGACGTAACAGTTTAATAAACTGCAGATTATAATAAAAAAAAAGTTAAAAAAATTAATAAAATGTGCTGTCGTAAAGTTTTAGTGATTGTTTGTGGCTGTTGGCACCCGATTGTCTTGGTCTTAGACGAAGATTTTACTTTATGCACAAGAGCATAAAATGCCATTTTATGCAGCCTACATCCAGCATAAAGTCGAACTTTTTGAGCATGAGACGTGAAAAAACTATTTTCTCCTGTCATAGTCAGTGATGTGGCATCACTGATGCCACATAAACATTTTTTGAATTTACCACGTTTTTTTATATATATGAATAGGAAGGCAAACGAGCAAGTGGGTCACCTGATGGTAAGCGATCACCACTGCCCATAGACACCCGCAACCCCGGAGGGATTGCAGATGCGTTGCCAACCTAGAGGGCTAAGATGAAATGCCTCTTGTGCTTGTAATTTCCCCGTAATTGTAATTTTCTTACTTTACACATTGATTATTTGGATAAGATTAGTATAACCCTCCCAATTTAGCGCCTCACAACTGTTTATCGAATCAAATCTAACTTCAAACACATTATTACCCTGATCGAGATCTAGTTTGATCTCAGCCGGGCTTTATGAATGGGTCAAATATCTCAAGTTACCCAATAGTTCTAGTAACACGATTGGATGCTTCACTCGAGAGCCAACACAGTAAAGCCGATTCAATAGTCTCTTTAGGGATCCCAATTTGTGTTAGTGATAACTTCAGAGAGATTGGCAGTTAGTACAGTAATAGAATTACTGTAGTGTCTTTGGCTTTGGGTACGTACTGAATTGTTGGAAGTCCGAACCATAGAATGCTGTTAAACTTTACCAGCCAGTTAGTCCTATCTTCGGGCTGGCTTGTACTGAAACGAGAACGCGTTTTCAATCGAACAAGCGAGCGAGTAGCGTGAGCGCAGCGCCTGTTTCTGTTTGAGCAAAAAATGCTTTCATAGACCAGCTGTCTGTTCTCCTCTACAGGCCACACTTCTAAACTGATTCTTGTGAAATTTTAGCAAGTTCATCATTTTATCAGTCTATGTATAAACCGGGTTCTTTTTTGTCCCGTAATTTTCATTGGTTATAAATGTCATAATACTCGTAATCGTTACTCATGATTTTTTTTGGTCATAACACATGAAATCGTGCAATTTTCAGAAATTTTGAAAAAGCCATCAGAATGTAGAGGTTAGTTTATTATCAATAAAATTCTGAAAAAAATATTTACTGTTTCAGAAATAAAACGCTTTATAACTAACGAAAATTATGACAAACCGTACATTCGGAACTTCAATTTGATGGGACAAAATATAGACCCGTGTATAAATAACCACTCATTCCGTCAATGAATATATGTACCTAGTCACATTTTACTCTTGTAAATGAAGAGTACAGCTTCAAAAAAAAAGTTATATCACTATGCCTGTAATCTTTCAAACACATTGTCTGTAATCTTTCTTTTGACAACACTACTACCATAAAACAAAGGAAAAAGTAACACCTGACTCCCCATTAAGGCTGCCACGACCCGTAACGACCAACTAAGGTTTACGTTGTACGTGACGAACGCAGTTCTTTAATTAAATTTCCACTGACGCATTTTACTGACGTTATCTTAGAGTAGAATTGAAAGAAAAAACAATCTACACTTATTTATTGTCTGATCGTTCGATTGTATGTTAAGGAATGTGAATGAAACAATAATTTACTAATACTACATAAATTGATACGAGTAGTAGCATGGCACAATATGTTCTAATACTATTAAAATAAATTTGTAGAAAATCAAACAGGTACCTTTTCTGTTGATTGAAAACCAACTCTAGTCCTGAGTGAACGGTAAAGTTGTTCTGTGAAAGTGTAGTTTCACGTCGTACGGATATTTTTATCGCTAAGAGATGGCGTTTAGTGTCAAAAATTTGCAAATTGTGTGTGTTAATCGTTTGTCTTAGTGTATAAACGATGATGGTATTCCTCCAGCTTTCCTTTTTTCATTTACCTTTACGTTTTAGTCTCTGTATAATTTTAAAAAAATATTTCCCGTAGAAAAAGCATAAAAACATTTTTTTTATGGAGCACATACAATACAACACAAATACTCTTTATTGAACACCACAAAATAATACAGCAACAAAGAGCAACATAATTTCCGTTATAAAAGCAACACTAATCAGTGATTAAAATAATGGCTGTATTTTAAAACTGGTGACCTAAACAAACAATAATTTTGGGCTATACCCGCTAGATAAATACGGCTATTTACGGCTTAGTTACCTCATAAAAAAGGAGACGGAAGATGAGTTTTTTTATAGAAGCAATCGTATCGTAACCGCAAATTCTAAATGCCCTGCGGAACGAACTTCGCTCGTAACTCGCTAAGTTCACTTAAATGAAGACTTAGAGGCGATGGAATAAAGTTGATAATAGTTTGATTAACTTTGGCTTAAGTGAAATGAGATTTTCTTAATGTTGTTTAGCAGTTCAGACTAAGATATGCTCCTAACACCGTATTTCTACCAACTTTATTGTAAGATACATCAGAGGCTAGGAGGTACTGACGTGTTTATTTTGAACTGAACTTTGTATTTATCGGTAAAAAAATATTTTAGTTATAAGTACTAATTATGGGTGTAAGGTTTTTTTTAAGTTTTGTCAACTGCCATGGGGTTTCCAAAAACATCCCATCTTGGTGTTTATTTACGTTGCAAGAACATCATCCACATACATACATTCCTTATTACACATAGGCAGACCACCAGTGGCGTGGCGTCAAGTAAATCAGAAGGCAAGCTGAAGGGAACTTAACTAGCCTTTTCCTCTAATTCTGCACAATAAATTGCCCAACTGCCTTAAAATAGGCAAGCCGGTGGGAATCGAGTTCTATGGACGCCACGCCACTGCAGACCACCACCCTTGTTCCACTCACTATGATCCTGACATACCCCTTTTGCTTCGCACACATTCATCAATCTCTTCACAATCCACCAATCCACGAATAACAATAAAATGTAGAATAACAGGTATATGTTTGTTCTATTGGCAGGTAGGAAGCAATTTCGAATTATACGAGACGAAATTGTGTAGATAGAATTACCGGGCCATGGGGAGATATCAGACACCTGCAATTGCAATACCTTACTAATCTATTCAGTGCTTAAATGTTGTTTCGGTTTGCTTCAGAACTGTAGCTATCAGATGCAGACGATTCACTGATCAATCGACAAATGAATCTCTGTCATTGTTACTGTCTGTCTCTGTCACTTTATCAAGCACATTCTGAAGGACGAAATAGTATTATATGAAATGTTAAGTTAAGTCTATATACATTACTCAGCCTGCAAGCCTTTCTTTCCCGGCTTCTGCAGTAATGTACTATTTATACACCGTTACATAATGAGGGTCAAGCCTCTCTACGCTTGTCTTTTTAAGTATCTATGGTAAGCAGTCGTCAAATAACGATTATACTCTTACATCTTCTTCTTAACTGACTATCGAAGGTTGTCAGTCAGCTCTGAATACTTCACCCTATCATTCTCGATGTGAAAAAGATGCTCTAACTTAACATTAGGTTGTTCTTTTGGAGTACGGACACCAAAAAATGAATTAGGTATGCTTCATTTGATTAAATCCAGATTTACTGTATATAACGTCTCTAGCTGAAACCCTTTCAGGAAGTATTCGATCACAGTCCGTAGCCCATTATTCTGTAATGAATGGTCGCCTTATCAACATGTCGGCGACAGACATTCGCTGTAAGATTAGCAGTTGTGGGAGCTAAAACCAATTTAGGATTGGATATCCAAGAAAAATCATTCGGAAATGTAATTAGTAAAAATAAAATGACAATTGCATAGCCAAAGTCAATATACATACGTAAGGAACCTATAACCTACGTACCTATAGTCTCGAACATAGGTGAATTGTTTGGACATGTTATACAATTTTTATTGAAAAAAAATCGTGGTCGATTGTGGTACTCTAATTAGCCGGCCCTAGGTTAACAGGGAACTTGAGTCGGGCAAACAGAATTCAGTACCGAGGGTGGTGAAATAAAGAATATCCACGAGCCAAAGGCGAGGGTGATAAACATGCGACCTGAGTTTTTTTTATCACCGTCCGAGGTGTGTAGATTTTTTTATCAATAGAAAGCCACATTATTTGTGAGTGTCATAGGCTATTTAAGTCTGCGTGGACGAAGTCGCGGGCAATAGCTAGTGTAAGACAAATAAAAAGTTCTAAAATTCCATTATACAGATTACCAAGCGAGTTCACCAAAACAAAAGTCAGCCCTGTCATCATTAAAGAGCAAACATGTAATAGGCAGAACAACATGTCAATGTGAACAGGAAGTGAACTCATAACTTCGTAATCACTTGGTTACTCGGTTCATTCCCGAGATACAGAACACATAACAGAATGTTCAGTTTTCACATTAAAAATATCTTTAAATTATCATTTTGTTATTCTATGCAGAATAAAGACCGAATAGATTACGAACTATTATTTGAGTGAATATTTTATTATCCCGAATTTTTATTCGCTTTCGTTAGGTATATATTTTGATGAAACCGTCTCGTCATTATTATTGTTCAGCTCAAATTGGAGTATGTTTCAGCTAAACGATTTTTGACAAAAAATTGCTATTATTATTTTATATCAGGGGGTTACCATGACGTCTTAATACGATTCAGTTTAGTTTCGCTCGCTGTCAGATCCGTACTAAAAATGACAGCTAAAACCTGAACTGAGTCGGAATTAAGACGTCATGTTAAGGACCCAGGGATCATAAAATACAAGCAAAATCTTTTGAAATTGAAGTTTTAGTTTAACATAAAATTTTACACCGATTAGGGCAATTTAATATTATAATAATAAACAAACTCATCCTTCCATATAAACAAGTCTATTATAAGTGACAAAACCCAATACTTTAATGGATTTTGCTCACATTTTACGATCCCTGGGGCCTTACCATGACGTTTTAATGCGATTCTATTTTGCACCAAAGTTGGATCGCTCGCTGTCAGATCCATACTAGAAGTGTCAAAAATGACAGCTAAAACGTAGAATTGAATCGGTATTGAATACCGATCATGGTAAAGCCCCTGTTTATTATACAGTAAAGTACAGTGGGGGGTCGCCAAAGTAGGCAGCAGTAAGGTGGCGGTAAGCAACGGGGAGATGACGCAACACTATAATATGTATTTAGGTGCTGCCTACCCTCGTGACCCCCCACTGCACGCCATATACGTACTCAAGTAACCTCTTTTTTTTAACTAGCCTATTGCGGTGTCCCACTACTGGGCAAAGGCCTCTCCTCTCGACCTCCACAACTCTTGGTCCGACGCAATATCAGGCCATTCCTCCATAATTACGCGTCCAAATCGTCCCGCCATAGCCTCTATTTTTTTAATAATAGTTTAGTTGCCGAGATGATCTAGGGATTCTAATTTCAATATCTTCACCGAAACCCTGTAATTTAAGACAACACCCAAAGTTAAGTTTAATTGTCAGTAGCAATAGCATCTACAACTAAACCGATCTTTCTACGTGCTAAAGATTTCAATATTAATTAAGGTATGATTATTTAACTGTGATGAGTACGTTTTAAGCTGCGTCGGATTGACTGTAGCGGCAAATTCAGCGGAAATTTAATAGCGTAAGAACCACGAACAACTTTCAGTCTCATTTATAATTAATTTTACATTTTTCTTTGAGCTTAATTAGATACTGATGTACTTACCTAGTGTTTTAACCCAGGTAATTAATTTATAAATAGGAATAATACGTCTGCTAGTTTTTTTTCCGACTCCTAATTATATTATTTAGGTTGTTTTTCAGACAAGCTTTAACATAAAAATTTGAGTTAAAACGTGTATAAATGCTATCAAATTTCAAGTACTTAAGAACTTATGAAATACAAGAATTCACACGTCGCTTCGCTCATATTGCGGAACTCCCTATCCCGTGGGAATTTAGAAAATTCAGTTCTCAGTAGGTAGGTATTGTAGTAGGTTTCGCGTTTTCGCTAAAAAGGAATTGTTAGTCTAAATTTCAGATTTCTTGACTTAATATTTTCGCTGTGCTTTGATTAGTCAATCAGGACAAACTACACAAACAGAAACTTTCTCGATTTCTCATCATGTGACGGTACAAAGTTATTAGTTCCTAGGAATTATAGATGTAGTCACGTCGCTTTGACTAACACAAATGGGATAGTTCTAACTTAGAGTACTGAACCACTAGGTAATTTAAAATAATTATGTAGGTTACTCAGTTGAAGGAGAAGCTAGATTAGGTACTGAGTCAAATCCAATTGAAGATAGCGACTGTGCCCGTCCAATATAATTATGAGCTAGGTATATAAATGTTGCAAAATAGATAACTGTCGAAAGGTTTAACAGTAGAACAGAATGAAAAGGTTGAGTCCACTATTCATTTCACCCAACAAATTTTTTAATTACGTAAGACTTGTCAGTACTCAAATACTCTAAAATTTGACGATGTTTTGGTAAAGATTTGAAGCAGCAGCTATTAAAAAAGAAGAAGAAGAAGAAGCAGCAGTAAAGTTTATTAATGTCCATCCGGACTTAAGTAAGACACATTTCTTAGGTGCGCAAAAACACAAATTGGCAATTGCAAATCGAACAGCAACTCCCAACAACAGCAACAAATCATGCGCGAAAGAGAAAAATGAAAAAAAAACCTCAATTTACGTCGCCCCAAAAAAAACTGAACTTCGGTCATAAACGTCAGCGTTAAACCCCGAAATGGGTGAAATGTACTTAAAACCGGCCATAGATTACCCGCGAAACAGAACAGTCTTTCAAGCCGTTGGGTTTCCAATTTAGCAACAATAAAACGCAAAATTGAAATTATCCGCCGTAGATTTATTAGTCGTAAAGCCGTCGCTGGGAGTAATCGCAGAACACGAACGCGCGTGAATGTAAGTAGGACCTTTGTAAGGGGTTCCGTAGTCATAATGGCAAAAAAATCCCGTTTATATATATATTCCGTTATAAATTTATTCACCTGTCCATATGTCCGTGATAAATGATAGTAGCGATCTCGACGGACTTTGCCATCACCCATCAGCCATATAATATGTGTGGACTGCCACCCTAGGTTGAAAATCCGAAAATCCTTTACACGTCATAAGATGCAATGTCGATAACACAGAGCTGTTGACTTAAAAGTTCGACTTAAGCGATATATTCGTTTGATAAGAAATTTTCAACATGAAACTACCGTGAGACTCACACATAATTACAACACACCGGATAACTCACGTATAAAAGCCGAAGGATTGCTCCGACAATTGTTTCGGACTATTCCGTAGCCCTTCATCAGAGAGCGCTCGCCCCGGCGGCAGCGAAACGAACACACGTGTTCAACAATCGTGTTCGTTTCGCTGCCGCCGGGGCGAGCGCTCTCTGATGAAGGGCTACGGAATAGTCCGAAGCAATTGTCGGAGCAATCCTTCGGCTTTTATACGTGAGTTATCCGGTGTGTTGTAATTATGATAAGAAATTGGATGAAAAGTGATAGACCACTCATTTGACCGACCGTACAAGGTTATAGTACCCGCAAGCAAGTTAGTTCAAGCTGGCCTTTCTGTTTTCATTTTATAATCTGCTTGTTTACTGCAGATCTATTATAGGTAGGTACTTTAATAGGGCATGTAGATGAATTGCCAATTCACGCAGCCACTGCATATTGTATACGATCTCACAGCCTGTTAAATGTAAAATCAAACCTCGGTTGTCATTCTTAACGCATTCGTTGCTAGCTGACAAACGCGAGACTTCTTCAGGTGCCTCAGACCACAGACCACCTACCCCAGAGACATGCCATCTTTACGAATTTCTAAGCAAACACTTCTGCCGACGTTGGCGGAATGCGACGTAAGTGGGCGGCAGGGGTGACGTCACGGAAGAGATGAGGGCATGTCGATATTGTATATCGATAAGTTACTGGCCGGTTAGATTTTTGGAGCAATGTGCGCTGGTGAAGTGATAACTTGGGAGGTTAAACCGCTTTGTTCAAACAACTCCACCAGTGACGTGACGAACAACTATCCAACCGCGACTATTTTCAAACACAATTTACTAGGAACGTAACATATCTTCACTCTGTTAACTATCATTGGTCTTATTATCATAGTTGATTCACGTCGCTTAACACGAGTGAAAAAAATAACATGACAATCTGTTCCGAAGTTTCAGTGTCAAAAGCTATTAAATAGACAAATTGACGAACGAAATCATTTTAATAACTTCATACTGTCTAGTAATAAGTTTTACGTGAATTAAATCAATCACTTAATGAAATGATTGTAAAAGTAATTAGTAAACAAGATTTTGATATAACTTGAAAGACAATCAAATTGAATGAATGAATAATATCGATACGGTTTGGTCGCATCTCTACTTACGCATGACGTTGAAATGCAAGAAAGAGATGTAATGCGACGCACAGCGTGCTAAACAAGGACAAACATAGACTTGGTACTAATTAGCGACCAGTGTTTTTAGAGCTCCGTGGTTTTTTGTTATTAAGGTATTATATTATTATACTTTGAACTTACCGATGAAACGTAATAATAATATTATCCTTCTTGTAATTATTTTTGCGACAGTCGCTTTCACACCACCTTACAGTGCAAACTGGCATTTTTTTGTATTTTACTATTGTAGTTTTTAGGTCACAGTAACACGCTGCTTACGGGTCTGTTTCCTGGTCACTACTGAATGAGCGCGCGTTTGCGTTCGAAGTTATAGGCGCAATTGCGCAAATAGGATCCAGAAAATGCCGCCCTGTATTACAAGTCTAATGGGGTAGGTGGTCTGTGCCTCAGACGCACATGTGCGTTCAAATGCCTGTGAAAGTCACGAAAACGCGTATATGCGTCGATGGCAGTGAATGCGTTAAAACAGTACTTTTTAACTGGAATAATTATTATTTATCAAGTTATTATTATTTTTAGTTTGTATCTGCTCGACAATTTACTACGAGATAATTATATCATAACTGCGTCAGTCTAAGCGACCGTTGTTACAATAAAATTTCAAAAAACAAATAAATGGTTAAAGTTAAATAAAAATAAAGAAAAAGATGCAATGGATCTGGCCCCTATTTCAATCGACAATAAAATTTTCGGACACGTGTCTATTCAAAATGCAATGCGTTGTCAATATGAAGCCTGCCGGCGTAGATTCTGGGACCTGATTTTTGAAAGCACATGTGTGAAAATACCACTCGAAAGTGGTGAAAAATTGTGCTGAATTTGAAATAATACTTACGGTTCTCATTAATCATGTGGACTAGTCAAAAATTTGATTAGAGCCGTAGTTTTGAAGATATAAACAGATTTATACCACTTTCGAGTGGTACTTTCGAGTACCGACGAGCATGTATGAAGAGATTGATGAATGTGGATGAACCGAAAGAGGTATGTCAGGATCGTAGCAAGTAGAACAAAGTAGTCTCTGCCTACCCTGTGGGAAAGAGGCGTGACGATATGTATGTATGTATGTATGTACTTTCGAGTAATGTGCTTTCAAAAATCGCCCCCCTGGTCGAGTTTGTAATGTAAACAAAATTGGACATTAAACTTCACAATAATTATTGTCGCATTGGTGAAATTTTGTATATTCATCGTAACAGACATTTTCATACTTTTACGCTATTATTTCAGAAAAGAATGTAAAAAATGTGAACTTACCTAATTTACTATGTTCTCAAAGCTATTAAGTTAGAACACCGTAACTGAAAATTTATATCTTTGACGTGAGGCCAGGTCGCAGTTCGACCTTTTTCAGCGGAGCTGAGGTAGCCGTGCGTAACTATTTTATTGGACACCAGTTTTAACACTCGGCTTTCTTTGCCATAAAATGCATGGTGACATCCTGAACGAAACATTTTTTTTTACACAACGTGCATTTTTATGATCTAAATTACATGATTATACCTGCTGTTATCTAGTGGCTAAGGGTCAAATTTCCTTAGAAGGCTTAGGTTATGACGGTGGTGTCGTACAAATCAAAAAACGTTATTTATTAAAATGATGGATTTTGTTAAAAAATATTTGCTAAAAAACCACTCATTCAAACAAAACCACAAAATCCTGTACTAATATTTTTTCAATTTTACAAAAATCGCCCAGGTACTGCTAATAATCAAACTAAAGAACCCATTAAATATAAAAGTACTCAAAAAAATACCTGCGTATAAATCAACTAAATCAACTAAACTATATTCTAGATCCCCGTGCTTTAGTTCTGACTATGCCTCTAGCATCCTGGTGCTCGCAACACTAGCCAAACTGCTACCAATCATTTACAAACAGCAGACAATCGATCACAGCACGACTCATTACTCCTCGCTCGTTAGCATACTCGGCCAAGCAACCCTTAAGGGCAATTTTTCCCTTGGCCACACCCCAGACTTTCCGAAACTTTCCAAACTTCACTCGCAAGGTTCAATCTCGAGATAATTTACTCGAAACCGTTGGAAGTTTTAACGTTCTTTCCTTAAGCGCAAGATATTTTTTTTAACACAAAATGCATAGCTACGCCTTCCTTTTGAAACGGTCTTTGGGAAAAAGTTTTAATTCAATGACTGTGAAATGAAAATTTCGGAGGTTGCTGTGAAGGGATGTGATAAAAGGCTGCCTGGAACTGCTGTTTTGTGGGAAAGCAATCGATTCTGCCGTGGTGGCGTGGCAAGGCTCAGAGAATGACGTGGCATTCGATAAATTCAAGATAGAAAAGTTTTTATTCTACTTATTATAAGGCTGCCTTTCAATTCCTTACTATCTGGCCAGTGGTTTTCTAAGCAACTGATACGTCATAAAAGATTACGGCCATTCTCAGAGCAGGCAATTTTTGGACGTCCGAGCAAATATCGTAGGCTTTCTTAGGCTTTTTAGACATTTTATTATTTTTCATAGTTAGTATGCGTCCCATTCTAGCTCGCACAATAATAAATTTTTGCACGATAATAATATATGGTTATAACTATTTAAAAAAAAAAACTAAAACCCCATTCTCCTAAACTCCGATTAGCGAGCGGACTCCAAAATTGAGAACAAAATCTTGTGTGACTTTGTAAAAACTGCCGGTAGCCAATGTTAGGTGTTTTATTATTCAAGTCAACTAGTTGGACTACATATTAATTATAATTAACAATAGCGGTAAGGTCTTACTCATATAATATTGATTTTTTTACCGCGTGAGCGAACTTCCATCTAAACTCCGTCAATGGATATAAAATCACAAATTACACTACTATTTGTAAGCTTACGCGCAACCCAATAAGGCTGTGCGCTACTGTTCTGCCTGGTCTCCGTCGTCATCTAGGTCGGGTGCCGGCATGGCGTTTAGGGCCAAAATTACGAACATATATATCTAAACTCCGTTTTGTGTTTCCCGTCTCTACTAAACTCCGTTTAGTTATTTTATTTTTTACTGGTATTCTTCTGTATCTATTTGTCTTGCTATCATTATAGCTCGTTATTCTATGTTAACGACGTGTTTGCTGCTATTCCCTTAAATGCATCCATCACTAAATAAAAAATCGAAAATGGCTTTCTCCCTAAGCTCCGTAGACTAAACTCCGTCGTATTTTCGATAAGAGTTCAGAAAATTAAACAAAATCTGATTGTTTTTGTACATAAAAATCGTTTATTATAGCACTCACTTTTGAGTACCGATGTTTTCTTGTTCAAGAAGTACACATTTTTGAAAATATTTATTTTTGGTTTCTATTGACATGATCTTCATGTTCCAATGATTTATGACACGGGGTTCGCGTTACATGCTGTATATCTTATTTTTCGATCATAATATTTGCTTTTTATGTAATTTAAACAAATAAGTAACATTTTATTCATATTTAATGTATATCAATGTCTCAACTCCGTCTTGATGAAAAATCAATCTAACTAATATTATAAACGCGAAAGTATGGATGGATGGATGTTTGTTTGTTACTCAATCACGCCAAAACGGCCCAACGGATCTGGATGAAATTCGGCACATAGACAGATAAAAGTCTGGAATAGCACATAGGCTACTTTTTATCCCGGAAAATTGCGTAGTTCCAGCGGGATAGCGATAAACGAATTCTTTGCAGACGAAGTCGCTGGCAACAGCTAGTAATATTATAAATGCGAAAGTTTGTGACGATGTGACGATGTGAGTGAGTGAGTGTGTATGTTTGTTCCTTCTTCACGCTAAAACGACTGGACGGATTTGGATAAAATTTGGAACGAAGGTAGCTGGTACTCTAGATTAAAACATAGGTTACTTTTTATCCCGGAAAATTGCATAGTTACCGCGGGATAGCGATAAACATGTTAATTACTAATTCTACGCGGACGAAGTCGCGGGCAGAAGCTAATGTGTTATAAATCATAAACTAATTGGTTTATTTAATGGCCAAAAGCACAGAAAAGCTTCTTGTAGCATAGATTTTCACATTTTACTTCAATTATATTCATAAATGTAAAACTCAAAATCAAGTCGGAGTTTAGGCTGAGAACACGTTTTCCTGAGAATGACCGATTAATCACACTCGATCTCAAGATTTACAATATTATTAATAATGCTAGAATAAGCAGTACTGACACTCTAAACTAATTACACTTCAAAACCAGACTTCGGACTTGAAAGTCACTTCAGACTTGCGCAAAGGTCAAAGTTTTCAGCTCAATAGGCATTAAATAAACTTGTTTTGTCTGGATAACTAATTCTGTTATTCATAAAAAGTTATAAGCTATAAGCCCGTTAACTATTTAAAACTATGCTTTGTCTACAGCTGTGTCAGTCATAGACCCTTTTTCAGTATCCTTCTGGACCATCATAAACTGTATTATTATCATCATATGGTGCATCATAATTCATAACCTTGTGAACCCAAATAAAATATTTTTCTTTCTTTCTTTCTAAGAGACTCGATCAAGATTATCATTTTTTTTTTCAGTTCCGCAAAACTAACCGTTTGCGTGCAAAATCTCTTTCAACAAAGCGTTTTTCCTATTATCAGCGGTATATTATCACTTTATTTTGGGTACGTATTAAAATACATAAAGTTTAGAATGTATAATGGGTTAAAATACATAATGGTTCAAAATATATAATGCGATTTTCTCAGAAAATTGCAAATTAACAGAATTGTTATGAAATAAACCTAACCTAACCTAAATCTATCTATAGATAACACTTTCAAAAAAGTACATCTAGCTAGATAGCTTCACAGAAAATGGCATTATATATTTTGAACCATTATGCATTTTAACCCTTATTTATTTTAAGTTTTATACATTATGATCCGCGCCCCTTTATTTTATACAAATTTTTTCGTTATTTACCTTCACTTTATTAGTATCACACGAAGCACGTGCTCGAATTATCATCACCATTACAATTACGTGTGTACACTATCGCATGGCTGATTGTATAGCGTATTTGCGGTCCTTAATTTCCTCCAATATTAGCCGAACAATCAGGGAATGATGTTGGAAATAAACACACTGCTATTAACTATAATGGCATAGCTACCACGTGTTTCAAACGCGATAATTATCTTAAATCGCAGTATTAATTAGCTTGAGATAATGGGGGATAATAATCTCCAATAGTATGGTGTAGAAGGTTGGAGGTTAATCTTGAGACACGACATTTACGACGCCGTGTTTTGTTTTTCTGCGTAACAGGGAATAAATATTTTCTTGATTCATTGTGAAGTGCCGTTAAGAAGTTAAATACCGGGAATTTTCAATAATCACATTTTGTTACATTGAAAATTGTTACTAGCGAGAATTTCGCTTCTCGATTTTGATGTTGGCGGGTATCATTTGATCATCGTTAGAATATTATCTGGCTAAGAGTTCCGTACCTCAAAATGAAAAAGGTACCCATAGGACCACGGATCACTTTTACGAAACTCTGAGTATGTGAGTTCAACACGCACTTTGCTGCTTTTTTTCTCATTTACAAAAACAAGTTTACATCCGCGGCTTTGCTCTCGTTACAGAACTTCTTACACGGTGAGGATTCCCCAAAATTGGTCCTTGTTCCTTGTCTACATAATGAATGTACTCCTCAGCTTTCCAGGTGCAAGAGTTTGAGATGGGAGTAGATGAGCCAATTACTCAGTTAGTGTGAGTTGCGCAAAGTATTTTTTTTTAATGAATAACTTGTTCGCCGGCTGTCAATTCAGAGGCTCCTTCAGGTGCCGTAAACGCACACGTGCGTTCTAACGTCTCAATTTAAGCGTTGATGGCAGTGAATGCGTTGTAAACAATACAATAGTTATATTATTATGTCTCACAGCAAAGCTAGTCAAATTAATTAAAAGAAAGGTTCGACGCTAACCAGTAAATTTTCATTAACCAATAATTAAAATAGGAATTTAGAACAAAAATGAATGCTTTAAAATTCTGTTAATTAAGTCTCTGACGTAATCATTGAGGGGGAGAGGGACAGTCGACAAAAGCAGCGGGACAAAGGACGAATTTGTTTTTGTCATGGAACCTTTTTGTAGGTTAGCAACATAAAATACTGAGCAAGCCCGGGGTGAAATGTCAGCGAGAAGCGTTTTTCATGAATTAAAAATTTAAGGATGAAGGATTAGAGGAAGTGTTAAAAGCTCGTTATTTTTTCGGTTTTGTCGTTGGAAATTCGTTTTTGCTGGTCGAAAACATGAAAAAGGTGTAAAATTTTTAAACATGCTCTGTGCTTTAACAATGACGGCTGCAGTTTCTGTTGTTTATTAATGTCACATCAGCTTTTGGAAATGCGATTATAAATGTGAAAATAACGCACTGCGAAACAAGAAGATTACAAATACCGAAAACTTGAATTACCGTTTAATTTTCAAACATAATTTTATGCCTTGCTTTTGTTCACTTAACGCTCTATTTTATAATCATACAGTCCAAACCTTTTGGTAGTCGTATTCAACACACAAACAACAAACAATAAATTGAAACAAGAAACTAGTGGTTTACTATAAAAAAAAACGTGATCCAATCCCACAAGGCGACCAGAAAACAAAGAAACACAGATAAGCTGAACTGTCAGGCGAAAAGTAATAAAAATAAACTTCAAAAATACAAAAAAGAGTCCGCCTGAAAGAGAATATTCAAAAGCAACAATCTTGAGCAAAATTGCCAAATCATTGCAATCTCAGTCGTAGCCGGGGGCAAAAGAGCAATACCAAGTATATTGGATCCTTAGGAAATGTTTTCGTGAAACAAAATTCGAAATTAGCTCAAAAATGAGGGTCGAGATTCGGGAATTCTCGATAACGATGATTACCTACTTCGCTTTTATTATGAATGTCATATTTAAAGGCCGTAGTAAACTTGAATGGGTAATAGAAGACGTGATTCCTGAAATAATCAGCGGGGCATAGAATCTAATGAGACTTTAACGCTCCGTACGTTAGGAAGGTGAACTTTGCAATAAGCTTGGGCTACGAATTTAGGACGCGAATCAACGGACTAGCTATTGCGTGTTCTATGTCCAAAAAAAAACTACCCGCTAAACACAACGTAGCATCCAGGTTTCCATATTCGGAAACATCAGAGTATTTACACAAACATTTACCATGACCGCATATTTTATTGTTTTTTTTTACCAAATATACGTCAAAATCGTCGGTTACGGTAAATTTTAAAGGCACTTGGTGCAACTCACATTCAGTTCATGTAATTCAGGTACTGTCTAACTGCAAGATACTTCGAGAACGTCAAGTTTCAGATTTTCGCAAGGCGCAGGCATGTTTCACTTCGCCACTTTCAAATTGGTGTTAAGTGGTCCAGAAGTAAAGCGTCAGGGAAACGTTGCATGGAGGTAATCTCGCTGGCTTATAAGACCCTTTGCTATGTCTAATGGGGCTATAACTTTAATATATAGAGCAACTGTAGCGTAATGGCATTCATTACCATTAGAATACAATTGTTTCAAACGAAAACTATGTATTCTAGTCACGAAATGATACGGTGTAATTAGTTTACCTAACAGCTGTGTTTCTACGAAATTTAACTAATCTTAAAGTCTAGACTTACGCACACAATTCTTAATAACAATCTCTAATAATTATTTGTCTTAAGGCTATTTATTACCTTGACAATAATTATATTACTAACTGTCTACATTTAAATAAAGTTTCAGATAATAAAATTTAATTTGAATGCTTCTTATTGCGATATTTCCATCTTCACAGCGAAACATGTAAATTCAAGACAAGGAACTTTTTCTTAAATTCCTTTACATTTGATTTAACGCTTTATAATTGTGTCTGGATATCAATCACTTACCGTCTAACTCATATCCCTGAGGGCCCCACTGAGGCAGTTCCTGTGAATATGCCTTGGGATCAGCTCGGCTGCCTATTGAGATCTTCAGGCTCTTCCACAGCTTCATCCTGACATGACGGTCTGCCCACACTGCACTGACACTAGGCACACACAGCACTGTACACGGTCATATCTGAAAAGAAAGAAATTAAGAATTAAATTCAATTCAAAAACTTTTCAGGTACTACCCATTTGACAAAACCAACGACGCGAGTCAGTTTAAAATGGCTCATAGGTGAGAATACGGGTGGTTAAGGACTCATTAAAATTATTATACTCGTAGTTTTATAACACAATTCCAATTGTATCACCGTCCCGGTTATAATTTGTGTCTGGTATAGCCCGCCTCACGAAAGCACGTTCCTGATGCACTGCGTATCGGATCCACGTACCGTGATTGGTAATAGAGACGTGCTCTGATATTGACACGTAGAGAAAGGATACTTGGGTGTGGCTACGTGGATATTTGGAGAGGCATGATTATTTATTTTTAATGATTTAACGCTATCAAACTCGACAATCGTCAGTTTTAATTCAATTTGTTTGTTGATCATATTTACTGTGACTCCAATAATGAATTGCATTTTTGCTATCAAATGTTTCGTTGGAGATTATTAATAGCAAAAGTTTCGTAAGAAAATATTATATTCATAACTTAGTTCATGCCAATGAGAAAGAACGCAAGGATGCCAGTTTTAATGGTTTAGAAAGTAAATATTAAATTTTACAACACAAATTACTAGCATAGTTCAAAACTAAGTCGGTTTATGTGGTATAGAGCGGTGCAGAAAGGTCGTGATGACGTCACAAAAATTGACGCGAGACATAAATAGGGCGCCCACATCCCTGGCGTCACGTTACCTTCGTTAAGTTAAGCAGTTGACATAAACTTTTAGGTAACTACTTTATGCTCCACATAATAATATTATAGAAGAAAGAATTCATAAATTGAAGATCCTAACCCCCTTATTCATAAAAGCTCTATAGGCTTCTGCTAACTTAGCAATAGTTTGTCCTTATCTGTCACTTTGACATTTACCTTTCACAGATAAGAACAAAACGATTGTTAAGTTAACAGAAGCCTATAGAGCGTTTATAAATAATGGGGTTAGAAAATAAACTTAATTTAGACAAGGAAAGACTTAGAGTAAGTCGACACTTTAAAAGAATTATAAAGAAAAAATATGATGTGTCAACCGGCTTATACTCGTAAATTGAACTAAATCCGCATTTTCATCCTCACGAAGGTCCGGAATGAAATCTAAGCGGCTATTTAACGCAGTTAGTGTTAGGGTAATCCGTTAACTGGGCTCGTTACTCGGGTGGGGCAACGCGATTAGCGTTGCTCGGCAACCAGAGTTGCCTTGCTTCTTTTTTTATGTATACTTTACTATCTGTGATAAAAGAAAAGCGACCTGCGTCGGCAGGATAGCGTAGTAAAGTGGTGTTGCTTTTCAAAATTTAGTTTAACAGGGTTTTTTTATAGCTTAGTAGCCTAGGTCTTCGGCTTTGCCAGTGAAGAATTCATTATAATTCTCAATAAAATGTTTTTGTATTTTTCACATCATAATAAATACAAATGGCAAAGTTCAGCTTTCTGGGAGCAAGAGTTTGGGCTGGACATTAATAAATTATTTACTTGAATTAGTCAATTAAAACTTTCATTTTTATTTGGAGTTTGATGAACATTTCTATTGTTTAAAGTATTTTAAATGAATATTATTTCTATTAAGCTTCATACAATGCGAGTAATCTAATGAGCTTTATTTATAACAGTCAGGTACTTGTGTGTTATAATAGGTATTATTATTGTTCAGTTATTCCAAAGACATATTTTTTTTGTTGAATTGCTCGCCAGGCGCTGCCTCTCAAACCCTTGGAATACGCAGACAGGTTATATAAAAAGAGTTTTTTTTTAGAAGACATTTCATTTTGGCTTATTTTAGCTCCGTCTCAAACGCGCGACGATTTGTACTTCAAAGGAGCGATTATTTTTTGCGAGCGCGCCAAAGGGTGAAGCTCCAGAATTATAATTGCGGTTTTAAATTGGAAACATAAATAAGGAGTTATGATTTAATTTTACTAAATTGGCTTAATGTTCTTGTTATTATAATACTGCTCAACTCGGCCGTATCGTATTGAATTTTGTATGTTCATTTGCAGATTTAATACCTACAAATGAATAATTCACCACTATGTAAACATTCTGTAACGGATGATTTGGTCTTCTAAAACTTGTTCGTCGTCACCAGCCTGTATAAGTCCCACTGCTGGACACAGGCCTCCTCTTATAATAAGAGGGATTGGGTTATAATGGTTTCCATGATAAAAATTCAAAACTTAGAGGTGTTCGCCCGGGTCCGAATCCAGAAAGCCGTAGGCTGAATTCTAATAAATCTGAATATAATATATAAATATAATAAACCTGAATTCTAATAAAGTAAAACGCTAAAAAACCTACTAAGTTAAAATTTTAGATGAAACTGTACCCAATCTTACATCCGTTCATAGATTATTCATCCCCATGGGATCGTTTACTGTACTGGTAATAGGAGAGCGCAACTCCTTTCTAAGTCTCTATAAGCTAACGCCAACACTTATTGTTGTCTGCTTGACAAATGTTGCCTGAGGCAATTAGGTGGATTTAATTTTACGGTAATCATTACCGGCGTGGAGCGGCTACTGTCACGAGGGATTAAACGACGCTCATAACTACGGAGACATCGAAGTAAGTTGGATTACTAGAAATGACATGAAACGGAGCTTAATTCACTTTATAAATCGGTCTGCAATATGCCTTGATCACTTGTTCCGAGTACAGTGGCGAGAGAGTGCCCTCGGCTGAGTGCTCTGTTTGTGTACTTTATGACAAGTACTCAGCCTAGTACTCGGCCCAGCAAAATGACGAGCGAGTCACTCGGATCCTGTTTTGTTTACTAGGCCGATTGCCCACTCACTCTCTTAGCCTCTACCTGTATTTGATACGTGTAATCAAGACAATTGAGGGCTTTCCTAATTGATGAATTATCTGGTTGCCAGTAGCGCTACACCAATAGACGCCTTCATGAAGTACTGAGCAACAAAGATGCTTAATTACTAGCTACTTGCTTATAATTAAGCAATTAAGCTTGCTTGTATGCTACTAACTTGATACTTGCAGTATTTATGGTGCACGTTGCGTGCAAGCAGTAAATCAAACGTACGGGTCTGGAGTGCATCAAACTTTCTCAAGGCTAGCTAAGTGTAACTTAACCTGAAAATGCTACTGCGATTCCAAAATCCAAACCGAATGGTGCCAAATATGTTAGATTTGTGTCAAAAGCTGTAATCTGTGTCAAAACTAAAGGAACTTTCCATTAGTGCGACGTGAGATTGTCCCCAACTCAAACGATGACTTACGATGAGGAAAGTTGTTAAGATTATCATCATTGACTCAGTAGGAACCGCATCTTCAAATGCAAGCAATATTAGCCCCGAATAAGGCTACTAGTACCCTAGAATTAAACATAGGCTACTTTTTACCCCAGAAAATTGTATAGTTCCCGCGGGATAGCGATGAACATATCAATTGCTAATTCTACGCGGACAAAGTCGAGGGCAGAAGCTAGTTAAATCTAAAGGAAATACCGATCAAAATCCCCCTGAAAATAAGTCTTATTTAACATACTGTCGACTGCTTAAAACTGCCATTAGTAACATTACAGAGGGGATACCATGACGTCATAATGCGCTTCAGTTCCGAATCAGTTTAGGTTCGCTCGCTGTCGGATCTAAAAGTGACAGCTAAATCCTGAACTGAGTCATGGTAAGGCCCCAGATAACCGTGTTGAAAATTTATAGCTCTCTATATCCGTGCTTTCGTCTCATGTAACTAAAATAATAATTATATTATAAGGTATCATTAAAATACACGCTCACCTCGCTCGTTGGTTTGAACATTAACGGCTTTATTTGACGATGGAAGCGACTTTCAGTTGAATTTAACGTCCCGAGCGCTGTTTGGCACGTTATTTAATTTACGGACGTTTTCGCTACGTTTCCAGCAAAGCATTTCCGTTATTTTCATCTTTTAGATAATTACAGTATCCAAGCTTTTAGTAATTTTGTGAAATAGAAAGGGTATTTTACATACAATGATTTGAAACTTCCACGACACTGGCAGACTTAATCGCGTAAAGTATTACTAAAGTGACCTCGACGTTATGGCCGCATTGTCGCAACCGTAGTCACGAGTAAATTGAGATTCTAGTTAAAGTTTAAGACACAGAAAACGTGTAAGTACAATACTGAAGTGTAGGACATTGCAATTTTTTAGCACGGCAAGGTTTTCAAGACGCCCGCAATTTTATTTACGTCGGCCCGGGCCGTAAGTAGCAAATTTCCACTTCCTGGCCAGGGGAAGACGTAAAATTGTGTACACACCTTGGGCGGTGATAAAGAAAGCCTCACGTCGCATGTTTATCGCCCTCGCCTTTGGCTCGTGCGACAAGTTCCTGCGATGTGACACATACTTGTACTTTATTTCACCACCCTCGGAATGTAATGTACTCGATACATCATTTTAGCAATATTTTACGTGATGTATAAAGTCTCAGGGTTGTTAGTAATTAATTATACATATACGTATGTACCTATATACTGGTCTCATTGATGTCATTGACAATGTTTACCAACGATATTAATTTACTAACTTCTAGTAAGTAAACGTCATCGGGTTCTAATCACATAACATGCCTTTAGAGTGGTTAACATAACATAGTGCTCAATTAGAGTTTGTAGGGTGGTCAGAAACGTAGAGATTCAATATAACGGTATCTAAAAAAACCTACTAAACCGTTGCTTCATTTTTCATTACTTACTTCAAGCATTTTCAGTCTGAAAGTGACAGATATAGGGCCCACATTTATTTCCTTATTTTTAAGGAAACATTCTAGAATTTATTTTTATTCCGTTTAGTCACTGTGAGCTCAAAATTCATCATTAAATCAGCACTACCTATTCTGTTTTTTCGTTTACAAAATAAGTAAACCTAAATAGAGCATACTTGGACTTTTCCCACGATATGCTGCTTTATAAGTGTGTCACATTTTACAAAGTTCTTTGCTTTATAATTCTAAACTGAAGAACTAAATGTAGATTAAGAAATCCATATTTAATGAGTAAATGTAGCATGTAGCCGCGTGCAAAACTAATTATAAAACACATTTAAGTATATTCCTGAAAGTTACGGTTAACACGTACCCGTGCTTTGGTAGAGATGCATGAATGATTCATGAATCCAAAAGATATATCGCTCGGCACTTGCATAATACGAGTACCTACGAATGTGAAGCGTTCTCGTCGTCTGCTCGACAAAGTGAAGTTCTTTCGAGGTCGTCGAGCAATCACTGCCATCGACTTCTTTGTCTTTGTTAAGTAACAATTAAGTTCAAATTAATAATAAAATGCTTAAGACTGACCTGTTCCAGGTGTAAAATAGTTTTTAAGTTCAATGATCGACAGGTAGCCATTTTGAAGGCATATTTTGATTAATGAACCGTGGGAATCTAAACTATGTATAGGATTACTAATTACTACTAATTGGATTGGTTGTTTGGCGAGAGTTTAGGTCTCACGACATAGACAAGTGAAGGAAAAAGTCAGAAAATCAGTGTTCCGCAAACAAATGTTTGTCTTTCATAGAAATATACTATTAAAAAAATACTTATTTGTTACTAGCATCGTCTCGCACTTGGCTAATTTCTTTTGATTGTCAAAAGTTTATCTCCTTGCAAGAATCCGGCTCGCACTTGACAACACCTTTACAGGTAGTGACGTCACTTCAAACCGCAACTTCACGAAGCAATATCTGAAGACAGGAAAGTTCTTACAAGTCCCGGCAATACTTGCACGAGAATTGTTCTAAAATTAGATTAAAAGCATCTGGCATAAAACTGGCGGATTGTCGAAGTTAAACAAGAAGAAAACGCGAAATATGGCGCGAAAGGCTAGCATGAATGACAACGAGTTTATTCAGTTTGTTTTGCAAAGAGCTATGCACAATGCACAATATTTTTAAGACAAGAATCAAATTTAGTTATGTTATTTTGCTTTAGGCTTAGAACCACAAAATTTCATAATACCTTATTTACTAATACCCCTAATTTTCAAATTACCATGGCCTCATAATACCTAAAAATACCCAAAATATCAAATTTTTACAAGACACATTAGGTATTTTTAGGTATTATGAGCCCATGGTAATTTGAAAATTAGGCGTATTAGTGAATAAGGTATTGTGAAATTTTGTGGTTTTAAGCCTAAAGCGTTATTTTGTACGGTTGGACAATCATACAATGAAATGGTTTGTCACTCTATATAGTGTTGGATTTGTGAGTTTTCTTCTGCGATATAGTGTCCTTATTTGGTTAAGTACATGATAATATTTTTTTATAGTTCGCCTTTGTACTATTTTCTGTGTACTTCTGTATTTTTAAATTTTTATGAGCAATAAAGAGTTTACATACATACATACATATTTTAAGTGGCATAAATCTACCTATCATTTGAGAATTCACCAATTTAAGGACAACTCTGCCCGGCTAGCACGTCTCTTTCTAGTACGAACAGTAAGAAAAAGACGGGCACTATCTCGCACGAAACGCGACTCTTGAGCGCTCTCGTGCTAGACTTGCAGCGCTAATGTAATGTGACTACTTACTTACTTACTTTTTGTGTGTGTACTTCTGTATTTTTTAATTTTTATGTGCAATAAAGAGTTTACATACATACATACATACATACTACTCATAGATATTCGACCAAAAAGTAGTGGCCCTAAGTTTAGATACGCGTTAAGTTTAAAGATGAAAGTTACGGCTGTAGATGTCCGCGTTTTTTATAGACGCTTACTAAGCTTCATGTTCTCTTTGTCAATTTCATATTCCAAGACAAATCGTAATTCAAATGCTGGACGCTGTAATTTTTTTTATGAATTAGGAGTTTTGGCTTTTCAAAAGTGGCCAAAACATTCGGCTCGCATACTTCAGAAAGTCTTCTTCGAAGTATGCTAGTCGCCCCGATAATGGATAGCCTCGGTTCCTTGGGTCGTTAGCTTGACGAGTCTTCGTTTTGTTACAGTCCGCCCGACTCTTCCCGATGATGCCCGAAATTCCCCGAGCTGGATAGCTTGAACTCCACGCTTCATTATTCGTTATGACGTTGTTCGGTTTATAAATTAATTTGCCAATATTGACGGGTATAGAATAGGGTTGGTGTCATGGAGTTATTAAATCGCTCTATGATAGTAGTAGTGTTTAAGTATTCATTCAATAGCTTTGTTTGTTTTTAATATTCAGACGAATGCTTTTATATTTAGTACACTGTCTTTAAACGCAGGGCAAACGAGCTCGATTTTACTTAATATTTATAAAGAAATAAAAAATAATGAGAACGAGGAAAGTCTCGCTGATCACCAGAGTGCGCGGCAGCAGCAACACCATCTTGCATGCAATAGCCAATAAGCTTGACTGTCCTTTGATGCATAAACTTGCGCAAAGAACAAAATCATTGTTTAGTATTAAGTAATGACGTAGTCTAGGTTGGACTAGGTTGGTAAATGGACCTTATTGTTGTCTGATTAAGGAATTATAATTATTATTATTAAAGTGACGCTCTCATTGTGGTTTCTACTGTCTATATTCGTAGTTAGATCCTAGTGGTCATTAACTAGTCAACTAACTATTTGAAACGCTTGGAACAAAAAGTATTGATTCAAACTTTTATTCAATGAAATGCCATTGAAAAGTGCTGTAACGTTTAACCGATCGGTATTCTGAACTGAAACAGAGAACTAAAACGCGCGCTCTAACTTTACCAATAACAAGGAAAATATTTTCCAATGCACTGCACACGGCGAATGCTAGTGTTGCCCGGCTGTCGATAAACGCTTGTGGTGTTTAACAGCGATTTAAAATGTTTAATACATTGGAACTTTTTCTTAGGCATTCTTTTGAGTTCTACTGCGTCAAGATAGAAACTCAAATAAATTATTATCGTGTTTCAAGTACACACAATACATTTTTAACAGTTTAGTGAAAAATATACTAAAATAAAAGAAAATTAGTATGGGGAACCCCAAAATTATTTGTTTTTTTTTCCTATTTTTGTATAAAAATCCTAATGCGGTTCACAGAATACATCTACTTACCAAGTTTCAACAGTATAGCTCTTATAGTTTCGGAATAAAGTGGCTGTAATGTATACGGACGGACAGACAGACGGACATACATGACGAATCTATAAGGGTTCCGTTTTTTCTATTTGGCTACGGAACCCTAAAAAAATCTAGTCATGAAACCTCTGGTTTGAAGTCATTTTAACTGTTATCTTATTGCGCTTTGCTAGATACTCTAGCCCGATGTTTTTCCCGGCTATTAAAATCTAAGTTATAGAATTGTCATAGTTAATCGGTTCCGAAGTTCTACAGTTTACTCCCTACATGCAAAAGAACAATCAAATAAACTAACAAACTTTACATTATATTATAGGTACTTATTAGTATACTAGCTAGTGCCCGCGGTTTCGCCGCGTCCCATTTTTTTAAAAATATTATTTTATAAAAACCGGCCAAGTGCGAGTCGGACTCGCGCACGAAGGGTTTTTTGTTATAGCGGCAACAGAAATACACAATCTGTGAAAATTTCAACTGTCTAGTTATTAGGGTTCTTGAGATACAGCCTGGTGACAGACGGACGGACGGACGAACAGCAAAGTCTTAGTAATAGGGTCCCGTTGTTACCCTTTGGGTACGGAACCCTAAAAACTGAAAATAACGCAACAGAAAAATAATTATCCAATTCGGTCCAGTCAATCGGAACTTATGCGTGCATATAATATCGCAGTGATTAGATTGCTTTTAAAGTGTGTAAATTATTGTACTATTCGCAGTACAACAACAGCACACAAATACTGAGGTACAAATGGAGTAGTCACGCGTAAACTTAAATATCGATACAAACATCGACGTCCGCTCAAACGGCAACTCTATGATTTATCTAAAGCGATTGTTGCCGAAGAAAGCGTTTTATTACCGGGCCATAAAGCTGATAATGGATAAGTTATTGCCGGCCAACTATTTCAAATACACTAACCTTTTACGGGTGGATTTGATTTTGGAACAAATGTCGAGGTACCTTTTACTGTTAAAGTGGGTGTTAAATCTAAAGGTTATTTTCTGATAAGACTATGAAGCTTGGAAATAACACGAATTTATCGCAACAGGTCCCTTTAACTACTTAGTTACTTAGTAAAAATAAATAGCACTTATACTCCCCCATCACTCCTTGCCGACACATATTGGAATAAGATTATTCAAACTTTCACGCGCATAGACGTCAAATAAGAAATATTTAAGTGATCTAAGGTGGGTGTCACAGCTGAAGCTTATTTTCATTTGCAAACCGTTTTTCGGTTACTTGCAGGCCCCCACATTATACATATACGTGGCAGGCGACATGTGACACTCACTTTTCGATATACATTTCGTAACTAATTTGAAACCTGGATGAATAGGAAACTTCTCAGCTAGCAATGTATTTCGAATTGACGTATGTCATATTCATATTCATATTCATTTATTCATTGTTTATGTCATGTACATTATAGTTAAAGATGTTATAATATATTCAAGTCGGACCATGACGCCCTGTAAGGGCACACAATGGTACTTAAGATTAGATTAAAATTAACACATACTTCCAATTTCCAATTATGTCACTTATAGCCTGATACGTTTTTATGTTATGAATACATAGAGGCCCGATGATCCAATCGACTTGTAAAAATAGAATATACCTTGTTTTAGATAATATAATATAATAATATAATAAAAATAATGCTATTACAGTCATAAAAACACGTTACATCAAAGTTTTTTTTAAACAAAAGGTTTAAGTCCTACATTTCTATGCGAACCACGCAACACGCGCATGTATACATAAGTACATATGTTTAGATGGATCTCATGTCACAGTCTCACTTTTATCAACATACTAAGTTAATAGCCTTTCGACTTTCCTTTGAACGTCCAATCTGGAATGTTTTGAATCACATAAGGCCCGCAATTTATCAAACTTACTCATTTTACTATACATAACGTATGTCCAATAATAACTGTACAGGAACGCAAGTTTTTGATTTACATGTCATTAGAAGCTGCGCAGGCGGCCTGGCTTCAGGCCAACCTATGAATCATAATGAGGATAGATATATGATAAAAGCTTAACCTCCTTTCCTATGACAACTTAAAATCAACTTAAGTTACACAATATATAATGTCCAAATTTTAACAAAAACTAATGTTGGAAATAGACCATCTCGAAAAAAGTCTTAGGTATTATGTCAAGTATGTAGAAGATCACATGACTCACTAGTGCTTGTGGCTTTGGTCTAAATATTTTTTGTTAAAGCTTGCTTATTCATTATTGCTTTGTTTTTAATAACGTTCAACCAAATAAAGGTAGGCTAGAATTCATAGAATTCTTTAGCGTCTCTGTACAGAGCACACGTACTCCATTTGATACTTATGTATCGTAGCCACCACCTTATTAGTCTGCTTCTGCTGCGATGGTCATCCCACAGAACCCTATGAGTACAAAAGTAGCGATTGGGGCCCATCTGGCTGTAGTCCGGAGTTCGTATTAGCAATACCGAGTGCTACTAACATTCCCACATCGAATCTCTTAGTCGCCTTTACGTCACCCACACGAAGAGATGAGTCCATCCTATTATAAAACCGAGCACCGCACAGCAAAGTACATAGTATTACGAGTAAGTAGAGCTACAGAAATAGGTCCGTGATCAGAAGCTAAATCCTCGGAACATAAAAAAGAAACAAACATTTCCAATTATCTTCCGTATTTATAGTATTGTGTTTTATTATGTCAACAAACAGGATACTGAGTAGTGTACTCGTTTAGCGTCCCCTGGCTGGGTGTTGCGTGTCTAACCCTTGTCAAAACGACGGAGGGGCTAACTGAGAGCATGGCGGTGGATGTCAGAAATGTTTTCACAGTTTTCTTGTTTATTATAATACGGCTGTAAACAGAGCATAAATAATCATTGTTCAATTATAATTATTAGCTGAAAAAAATACAATACGATACAATACAAATACTCGTTATTAAACACCGCAAATATTAGTAGAAAACAATACAGAAACAAAGAACAAGGTAGAAAATAGGCGGCCTTATCGCTTAGTAGCGATCTCTACCAGACAACCAATAAGAGAAAGAAATTAGTCGGAGACAGTTTAAGTAGGTAGGTAGTTAGTAGGTAGGTAGTAATTGACCTGTATTTACCTGTATTTTCAGTTATTTACTGACTTACTTTTAATTTCTAAACGAGACTGAAAATTAGAACAGAAAAAACCGAAAAGTAAAGCTATGGCCGGGAATCGGACCCGGATCCTCGTCATTCCGTGACGCGTGCTATACCCCTACACCACCCATATCTGTTACCAACTGTCACGTGACCTTGTTACTATGCGTATATTTGTCGCTAAGCGTCATCTGTTTGAATGATGTGTCTGTACTACACAATTACAAACTCCCGTCGAACATCTACTGCTCATATAAATCACGTCTTTATCCCTTACGGGGTAGACAGAGCGCAGGGTAACAATATACAAAGGCCACGCGTAGCATCATTGTGGGCGCATAGGTGGAAGTGGAAAGGGGAATCAAAATAGTGATGGGTTGCTAGCCGCATCGCCTAAAACGTGATTCCTAAGGTTTTCGCCCAATCACTCGATGGGCTTTTACCATCTGCGCGGGTAGAAACAGCTGGAACATTCTATGTTTTCTTTGCTCCCACACCAACATGGAAGCGACTTACTGTTTAAGGCGCTGTCAACAGCAAATGACCTGGAGCAGCGCCACTCTTCACACATACGGTTCACGTGCCTGTGAGTGAAAGAGAAGAAACTATTCCGGCAGCTTGGCGCGCGTCTAAAATCTTGCAAATAAGACACAAATCATAAGAAATAAACAAAAGTATGGATTATTTGTGAAATATGACTCGTTAGCCGTTTAGGTATGAATATGTTGACTTTATGTTTTTAATTGCAGACCCATACGTCGAAAAAATAAAGACATAGAACCGTCTAATGATGATTTTAAGACCAATCTTTGCAATTATTTTCTATCGAGCCGATTTTGTTCAATTATGTATCGAGCCCGTCTAGCGTGTTTGAAATATGATGAAAATTAACATTATATTTTTTTTGTATTTTTTTTGTGTGCAGTTTTTCTTAAAAAAGTGTTTAAACAACATCAATTTCAACAAAATTAGGTGTTGTCAGCCTCTTAAGTTAGGGTCATTGCTCTTTTAGCTTTTTAGTATGTCTACTCTCTATACTCTGGTTTCTGTTGTCCTGTCAATCGTTTGAAGGTTAACTGGAAGAGATCCCTTTGTGGGATAAGCTCGCCTTTGTTCATCTGTGTATCTTATTACCTGTAAAATTAATGTGTTTTATGTACAATAAAGACTTATACCTACATACATAGTTACGTACTTAATTTGGTTTTTCTCGCTTTCGCCTTGAGCTCGGACCACAAGTTCAGGTTCTTACTGACCCCAGAGCTGTAACAAAAACCCTGTGAAACCCGGCACCGACCAATGACAAAGGTTGTGTGTAATAATTTCACGAGGGCTTTAAGCGATGACAGGGCGAATTTGAGCTTTTTGTAATTTAGTGATCGCTGGTTAATTAAAAACGATGTCACGTTAGCATAAAAACTTTAAAAAAGACTCTTGTTCCGAACTTAAGTTTAGTACAGAAATAAGTCAGAACTTACTATACAATAAAATTCATCACAAATCAGTACAAAACAATACAGAAACAAAAAACAAAGTACACAATAGTAAATTTTTTCGCTGAATAGCGATCTCTACCAGACAACCAATAAGACAGAGGAATAAGTTGAAGACATTTAAGTAACTTAATTTATACCATTTAAACTTTGTTTTGTGTACCTACGTACCCAAAATGTTATATTAACTAGAGTAATATTAAATCACATTTAATTTCGACAGATTAATTAAGCGCCATTAGATACGCTAAAATTAATCTGATTTAATTTTGGTAAGGCATTAATTTTGAGAAAACATTATCTAACTTCTAACTAATATTATAAATG
This sequence comes from Pandemis heparana, assembly GCA_963854515.1. Taxonomy (NCBI): domain Eukaryota; kingdom Metazoa; phylum Arthropoda; class Insecta; order Lepidoptera; family Tortricidae; genus Pandemis; species Pandemis heparana. The sequence goes on from OY978010.1 coordinate 7,808,379, forward strand.
CGAAAGTATGGATGGATGGATGGATGGATGGATGGATGTTTGTTTGTTTGTTACTCAATCACGCCAGAACGGCCCAACGGATCTGGATGAAATTCGGCAAATAGATAGAGAAAAGTCTGGAATAGCACATAGGCTACTTTTTATCCCGGAAAATTGCGTAGTTCCCGCGGGATAGCGATAAACGAATTCTTGGCAGACGAAGTCGCTGGCAACAGCTAGTAACATCATAAAATTAAGTCAGCCACATTGAAACTTGATGAGAGTTGGACGATTATTATACATTATAAATAACCATTTAAAGAGATAAATTATTTATTACTTCATTATTAACGAAACGTAACGAACTAAGCACTTTCTGTACGCCAGAACTACTGAACCGTTTAATTAAATTGGCCGAGTATATTTCGGAATCAGAAATTTTGTTCCACCCTTCCTGAAACTCCAGTTTCATCTGTTCCGGACGGAACCTAAAAAAATACGACGACGCACCGCCTTATTTATCTGCGAGAGTTTTTAGACGGAGAAATGTAATTTTGTAAGTAATTATCTTTTAAATTGCCTCGTAAATTATCTTGATATTTTAAGGGTATATTAAAATAATATTGGCGAATTAGAAATGAGCTCTCTACAATCGTTCTAGTAAGAATATGTCATACTTACATTAAATACCTACGTCATGTGAGAAAAACCGTTAGTAATAAAACTTTAAAAACAGACCCTCCATTTGCCTACTACTTAGTTAGTGTAATTACTTAACAGTTTTGTAATACTCAAAACCCTTAGTATAAGTTTAGTTTTTTCCATAACAAAAGTCTTGTAGTGTGTTGTCGATTCGTGCCGTTAGTAGAGCTGCCAATATAAGGGTAATTAAATTATGTGTTCAGTAAACTAGAATACCTGATGTGCCATATATTTCACCGGCCGGCTTGTTCTCGCTGAACACAGCAGCGCAAGCACTGCTTGGCGGCAGGATTAGTGAGTAAGAAAGTAGTAGTGATCTACACCACAAAAATAAAAAAGGTATTGCCACCCGCAAAAAATGGGGTCGCTACCCGTGGTCCCACACTGTTATGTCCCACGGTTATAAAAAAAGTGATGAATTAGACTACAAATTATGATAGTCGGCTATCGCACACACGCAGGAGGCAATGCATAGTATAGGTAAGTATAAATCGGCCTTGCTATGCCGTTTTAAGAACGTTCTCCCTACTTTGTATTTCGACTGATTATTATTAAACGGTAACATAACCATAAATTTAACGCTACTGTAAATATTGTACGACACAATATAATTTCGTTATTTCGTTGTGTAAGCGATTAAAACGATTTCCTGCCATTGTCTGCGCCATTGTACTATTGTGGGCAACAACAAAAGACTCTTTTCAATGAAGCCTTCGGATGTAGGCATAAGGTACTTTAGGAATCGATGTTGGGATCGCCTCCATCAAAATATGCAATACAAAAAACATGATGTTTATGTATTATGCTTCGCTAATTTTAGACATTGCAAGTATGATTATTTTTATGATAAATTGTGTGATTAATTAAATTCAGTTTTCTGCTCCCGGTTTTCAGAATTGTGTGTGTGTATTAAATATATGTATCGTTCATACGCTAACTTCTGGGAATACATCGAGTTAAGATAAAAATTACCTACCTTTAAAAATAACATCAACGTTTCGACCTTATCACAGTAGCCGTGGTCACGAGTTAATTAAGTTACTTCATTGCCCTACTGTATAGTATAGAGTATAGGGCATCGGAACTAGGGTCTGTAAATTTACGCAGAGTAACTAATTCATTCACGCATTCGTTCAGTCGCGCAATTTTTTATTTTTTACCGGGTGTTAATGTAATTATGAGTAAAAATCGCAAAAATAACAACATTATTATCATGTAGGTAAGTCTAAGGTAGGGTGGGTACGGGTACTTCTAAAACGCCATTCATTATCTGATGTTAATTTACCATTTTTATTATTAATTATCAATTTATTTTCAAAAAATTCGTCAGCCTGGCCGTACATAGTTTTTAGAGTTTTTTTATTGCAGATTCGAATCCGTTAGCGCGCTTCACTGCTCGAATTTTAAATTAATACAAGACGGGTCACTTCGTTCAGTATTCAGGCTGTAAACAAATTAAAAGGCCTAGTGCCGAGGCCACTTTGCCTCGAGTCCCTGTACGTATCAGTCCGTCCTCAAACTATTTAGCAATCTTCCTTTAGGTACGTGATACGCTCCACAAATTATTTGCGAAACCTTCAAAATACGTTTAACTATATCGGAGTTCTTGGTCCCTCTTGGTATATCCTACGTGTCTTAGCCTTAAGCTTCTGTCTACATTCCTATTATTAATTCTAAAAATAACGTTACTCATAACATATCATATGCAGAAAAATATTCAAAATAAGACCTCACGTCGCCAATGAGGTGTCATTCTACGAGACGACTTTTGAGCGCTAACCCGTAATCTTGTGTTTGGGCGAAGAATAGATACAGGTACATAGCTCTACTATGTAGTAGACCTCTATTATGTAGCACTCGTCGACGAATATGTACCTATGTATTGAAATGATATCAACGTATTTGTCTTCACCATCAGTTAATTAATTGAAGCACTCTTCAAACGTGTCATCTTTCATCTAACCCAGGACAAGATCCACTGCAGCATCATGTCATGATTATGTCCAAGTTACCATCGCCGCTGATGCCAACTTATGACCTGACCCCACTTACACTACACCTGTGTTTCACTCTTCTAATACTATTTACCACATAAACTCCATCTCTATCCCTTTCCAATTTGCAAGTTAAATTTGACTGTCATTAGTCGGATTGACCTAAAATTTAGTATACACAATAACATTATACAAGGTGTTAACTATTTGTACTGTGGCTTCACAACAGAGTAAGAAACTATTTAAATTTCTATGGCTACGAAAACGAAAATGAATGAGAAGATTTATTTACTTTACAAAACAAAAATCTGTCATCCGTCCGCAAAATCTCCACCTTCCTACCTTCAAACTTTCCTTTTAACATACTAATTGAATTCGCATCCAAAACTCATCAAAAACCAACGACATGGCGTCGCCTAGATGTACCTTGCATTCGATATTTCAAACAGCGAACCACGCTCAGCGCAAAATGAGAACGCGCCCGAAGCTGTCGGGTGGAGTGGCGTCGTCCGCTTTATTAAAACCACGCCGCACGGAGCCAAGAAAGGAGAAATGTAGCGCTAAGCCCGCAAAAACTGGAGCTGGATGTGGCTTGGATATGAGACCAAAATGTAGTCATACCGTTTTAAAATTCATACCATTATGGCGTCAGTTTTAAATAGACCAAACACGAATCAGCTTCACATACCGCGGTTGTCGTTAAAGTAAAGAATGGACACAGTAAACGTGAGTTATTCAAAACATCTCGTATTCATTCTGTGAATTACTTGCGCCCAGGACTTCATCCTCGTTGTAAAACATGCTCGCAAATCTTGTGGTAACTTCGAAAAAACCAGTCTAATTCCTTGTCTACATCATAAAGGGCTTAGGCTGGATATTAAGAAGACATTCAGGTCTCGTTCTATTCTAGCTTCATACGATTCTATTCGACTTCATACGACTGCTGATGCTTTCAATTTTTAATTCATTTTATTTTTAATTTCTAAACGTCACTGAAAATTAGAACACATAGAAAAATCCGAAAAGTAAAGCTATGGCCGGGACCCCATACCCCCCCATACCCCGGCCATAGCTTTACTTTTCGAATTTTTCTAATTTTCAGTGTCGTTTAGAAATTAAATTTCTAACGGTAAAACGTAAATAGTAAACATTAAAATCAAGAAGTAAAATTTCATTTTACGATATGATATTTCATTTTATTTTATTATTTATGAATAAAACAAAACGGAGATTACTAGCTGGTACCGATGATGATAATGATGATGGTTATTGGAATGTTTTCAACTCGATCGCACAAAATAATTGATCATACAGATTGTGATGGATATCAAATACTTCACGAGTTCATTGATTGATTGATTTCAAATTTGTACATGGAGGGTCATGTTTCCAAGAAAAATCTTAACAGCGCGATCTAGGATCTAGGCACCGTACAGCGACATCTAGCAGCGTCTTGGCAAACTACATATTTGAGTGAATATTGATCTTACAACTACATAATTTTTAAAGGTGACATACATACGTTAAGGAATTATAATAACAGATAGGTACCTATGATATTACCGTCGTGGTGAACGGAACATTGACTTTAGTCCTACAATACGGTTGTACACTTCCAAAACTATCAACGCTGCTAGACAGCAGTTTCAAAACTATTAGTACTTTCCATTTGTCCCGGGAAACAAATATATTACGCACAGATTCGAAATCTATTATTTACTTACTACATTTACAGTCCCATAAAACAAACGAGGACGTACCCTCGCCGTTCTTTCCATGTCCGACAAAAAGCAATCAATTTTCAAGTCACATCTAGTCATTTTAATCCTCCTGGTCTTTCCTGTCTCTATCCGGCGGACGATTTCCCGCACGTTGAGTTTAATAAAATACGGAACAAGTTTTATCATGTTATTGTAGTTCTTTTCGCGTCGCTCCCCCGTGACGCACTTCGATTTCTGCTTAGTCTTAGCTTATTCCTAGTTTGTGCAATCTATCATACGTGGAACGTGTTGACTCGGTTTTTGTTGCTCTCGAAGGAAATGGACCGGCGGATACAATACAGGCTAGAGATAAGCCTGTCCTGTCAGTGCTCGATTGACACATTAATAGGTATTATCGATGTGATGCCGTTAAAACATGTTGTGCAACTAATTGAGCTCTAATCTTAACGTTACTTTCATCTTTTCATATTTATATGTATATAAAACGCTAGCTGTTGCCTGCAATGCAGTCCGTTTCACGCGGAAACTTTGCACTTTCACGACATGAAAAGTAAAAATTATAATTTTCAATTTGTTAGTTGTTAAAGAGAGCGTGTTTGAATTGAGTTGAAATCGACATCAACATAATTCTATGCATTTTCGCAAAACCAATTTCGCAATTCATAATTCGCTCCCAAAAGATACTACCTACCTACTTCGAAATTTGTTTGTTTTAATAGAAATTCAATACCCCATATTTTCCTTACCGCGCGTCCGATTACATATTTAATTATTCAAAATCAAATCCTGAATGCGAACTTCCGAATCGGGATAATAGGGATGACATGGGTTGCAGAAGCTGTCAATTTCTAATTTTAGGTATATCTGCCGCATGAGGATAATCGATTTTAAACTGAACTGCGGCTTTTAGCGTAGGTATTAGTCATGTTAACTTTAAGTAGGGAATTAATGTTTCATTAATTTAGGATATTTCTTTGGCGTACTTTTACTTCCATTTAACTTTATTATATGGTAGTGTTACAAAACACAAATGCTTTCAAATGTTGCTGCAACATTTAAAACACAATAGTTATAATATTTAATATTTATAATTTACGTACTCATAGGTACTACAAAAACTTTAGAGCAGCAGAAATTGGTGTCATTTTACGGATGACGTCTGTACCTACGCAATACTTTATTTTTATTACTGATTACTAATTAACCTTATGAGATTCCTTTGATTGATTAAGCTATAAGACCATGCTTTCCTTGATTTTCTCATAAATACTCTTGATGTCAAGTTACTTTCTACATCACATTTTAAAATGTTTCCAAACCCAACGAGCAACATTTGACATCGGGACTCAAGAGGTTAAAGAAGGTTAAGGACTTAAAGGCATTGTCGCTTACATTCGACGTTCGAGTACCATTAGTAACACCCTGAGCGATCTCGAATAGAAGTTAAACACTAAACGCTTTGGAGGGAAGCCATAACACTCGAGTATCACTTAGGTGAGAGAACCGCGGGTAATGCGCTTGTAGTGACACTGCGTGAGAGACGGCTTTTGTTTTGGCGTCGAAACGCTAGCGCACAGTTAAAACATCCTATGAGCAGTGATCTGAGCCTCTAGTGTAAGTTTTCGCATATAAAAACGTCTCGACCGCGTTAACGTAGACGTCTCAATTACTATAGAAAAATTGGCAGCGCCACTTGCGCATCGAAGCTGCAACAAACTGTTCTCATAGTATCTGACATTTCAACGCAAACGCGTTCGAGGCGTATTTTGTGACCGAAAACCTACACTAAGCATACTGGGGCTTTACCATGACGTCTTAATCCCGACTCAGTTCAAGTTTTAGCTGTCACATTTAGTACGAATCTGACAGCGAGCGAACCTAAACTGAAACACGTTAAGACGTCATGGTAAGGCCCCGTACTCTAACACACCAACGTCACTGCGCTCCAAAACGTGCATAGCTGACTGTTAAAACTGTTAAGCTAAATTGGGACTGAACTGGACATGTTTATCTCTTAGAGCCTGTCACACCACTCTCTTTTAAGTTCCAGTTATCTTAACTATCAGTTATTTATGATTCCGTCTCTATTTATTACTACGAGACAGACAGAGACGTCATCATAGACAACTCACACTTAAGACAACTAGAACTTAACAGAGAGCGGCGTAACAGGTCCTTAGACTCGCAAACGTAGAACCTCCTTGGTGGGCGCCCGGAGAATGGCCAGCGACGACAAGGCAGATAAAAGAGAGGCGGGACGATACTGAAGGTGTATGTTTGCGCCCGGTCGGTATTATTGAAGTCAAGACGCGACGCGAGTCTTATGCCTAGTGTAACGGGAGAGGTGCGGGTACATAAAATTTAAAACGTATAATGTCTTAAAATATATAATTGTTTCAAAATATTTAATGCTATTTTCTGTGAAACTATTAGTTAAATGCACTTATTTGATATCGTAATTTATAGATTGGTTTAGGTTAGGTTAAGTTTGTTTTATAACAATCCTGTTAATTTGTCACTTTCTGAAAAAAACGCATTATATATTCTGAACCATTGGGTATTTTAACCCATTATGCATATTAAACTTTATGTATTTTAATACGTATCCCGCGCTATAATAAGCTAATAAATATATTTTTATGACCACAATAACTCATTTGCTTTGACTAATAATTTATTTACGAATGGAACATGAAAGTTTAATACTGTACTTGAGTTCAATACCGCCTTAAATGTCTACAATTGAAATATGGAACTTATCGAGTACCTATTGTCATAATATTTCAATATAGCAATGAACACAAGTACGAGCAAAGTTTAGTGAATAGTGAGTCACACTCGCGTAAGAACCTACCTTATTATTGTGATGGTTCAGGGATTATTACTAAGGTAACTGTTAATATGAGAAAGTTGACAACTTGAACACGTATTCGGCTTCATTGTTTTGACACCTATGATTTAGCAGTTTGTTGTTTTACAAAAAAAAAATACTTTTTACTGACAATACACTATCGAAGCTCTATTACATATATGTGCCAAATTTCAAGTCATTACAAGCATTGGAAGTGGAACAAAATTCACTTGCAAGATTTAAAGCAGACATAGACACAAAGTGCAGCTAAATAAAATATTGTAAAAAGCACTCATAAGATTAAAATAAATCAATTGACCTCAATCATCAAAATCGGTCCACGCATTTGGTTTCTAGAGCGAGCGCCGCAAAGGAATAAACACACATAATAATATATGCATAGGTACATACAAAACCATAGGTATATGCTTCCAGTAGCCGAATTACTTAAAATTTGGTTTAAAGCTCGAATGAAGGTATATAATTGAGTACTTGTATCTGTATGTAATAAATACTTTACAATACTAATTATGATACCAAATTTCAATGAAGTAAAAATATATTAATGCTAAATTCAGAACAAAATCCTATCGACTCACAGCAATACGCATAAAAGTATTAAATGTAACAATAAAAAACTCGTTCAGTTTCGAACTCAAGCGATTCTCGTTGGAAATAATTTGGACAATGAATCCCAGTTGAAAATACGCCATGGTCGGAACAAATGGTGATCTACCTGAACGATTTTTGCTGACCAATTTATATGTATGCCTTTTTTGCTGACGGGAAAAGCTGCAGCTTTTTGCGGAGGAAATCGGTCATTGTTATTTTTCAAATAATGAGGTCCGTCAAACCTTGGATTTCTATACACTTAAACCATTAGTATGTTATCTCTGTATAGGTAGGTATATTATAGCTTTGGAATTTTAGCCCTCTAGAAACCTCATTTATTATTTGTCTAATTTTGTTAATTATTCGTCTAAAGAATTGCAATTAAATTTTCGATGTAATAGTTTGACAAAATATCCGACGAGCGAATTCCTAGCCAAACATTTTGCACACATTTGCAAAACTCAGACGAGGTAAAAGCAAAGTTGAAAATGTCGACGCCGCACTCCTCAAAAGGAAGTATTTGGCGAAAACGCAAATACTTCCTATCCGATAGTGTTTTCGCTTTTACGTCATTTGCAGGGGTGAATTTTTATTTTAAGAGTGTTCAGGGAATTTCATGTCGTAAGATAAGATGGTGTTATGAGACAGTTACTATCAAAAAAATTAAATTAAATACGTTTCAAATTGCGGGTTGTCAGGTTACGCAACACAACGTCATTCCCGCGTTAAATTTGCATTGCGAAAAAAGCCTCCTAAGACCTTGACCTTTTTTCAAAACAAAGTGAAAGCTTTGTTCGTGAATATTTAATTTTGTTTGCTTCCCGTATCCTGCGAAACGCGGTCTGCTTCCCGTGAGTTTCGCCTAAACCTAAACACCACTTCACCTAAAGGAAGGTTATCACAAGTGCCCACGCATAAGCTTTCAGTTTGAGGTTAAATGATGAAAAAAATTGTGGTACGGGGGCTGCCAACAAATTTTATGAACGATACTAGCTTTTGCCCGCGACGTCGTCCGCGCAGGTAACGTCAAAGCGTCATACCACCTTCATCCACTAATTTCTTCAAATATTAAGTCATTATTTCCTTTACATTTCTTTTATCTTGTGAAAAATTTGGAAAATCCCTTCAAATGATCCTTTTTGATCCTCAAGCAACATGTCGGCCAGATACCAAGGATCTAAATCATAATGATCCTATTTAATTCTGATTCCAGGGGAATTTTGAAAAATACAGAAATCAGTTTTCAGATATCATAATGTAATGTCTCTTGGTATATGCCAAGTTTAAAGATTCAGGTAATATTTAGATACTTATGCTTAGCCATTCTTCGAGTTATTTATATGGGACTCTACTTGTTCTTTTGTGAATAAATACTGTTTTTAGTCTTCTAATTTTAATCTATATGTTACTATTTCTACTAGCTTCATATTCATGTTACCAGAGTGAGATTATCATAGGTCTTTGTGGTAAGTTTGTGTACTTATATAATACAGAAGAAATTAGTACAGTTTAATCAAAATTTCAAGTTATTCCAGAGTGAATTTTAGGGTTGATACTCTATTCTCAAAAGCATGGAACATTCCATTTGCAAATGATAACGTCTCATGTCACGTTTCGAAGATTCAAAAAGTTATTTGCTCTTTTAATGGATCACGTGCTGGGGTCATTACACTCGAAACTGCAAGAACGGCTTTGGAGTCCATTTAGTGGGTTTAAACTGTAAAAGTCGGAGTTACACTTGTTTGCGCGATTAAAACTTTTTTGACGTTGCCAGCATGCCTAATGTGAGCAATGAAGATTTGTTTGCCACTTCTTAGATTGTTTGAGCTTTTGGAACGGCTTAAGCCTTTTAAAACTCAGTTTAAAAAGTTATAATTTTATACAGTATATTATAATAACACACTCTTTACATTTTGGTGAGAATAATAATACATAATCTTGTCAATGCAAATCGACCTTGCTATCCCACTTTAATATCAATCAAACCATTTTGTATTGTATATGTATTGCAATGCAGTAAATGCAGTAGAAATGAGAGCGTTAAGAAGTATGGAAGGTGTATCACTGAAAGATAGAATAAGGAATAGTGTGATAAGGTGGAAAAGGCTGGTGTGAAAGAAGATATAGTGACTAGGATAGAAAAAAGTATGCTTAGTTGGTTTGGTCACGTAGAGAGGATGGATGAAAGAAGATTAACTAAACAGATTTATATGGGGAGTGTGAATGGGTGCGTTGGGAGGGGAAGGCCTAGGCGGACGTTCCGTGATCAAATTGGGGACGTTTTGGAGAAAGGCCAGGTCATGAGTACCCGAAACCGACGAGCATGTATGAAGAGATTGATGAATGTGGATGAAGCGAAAGAGGTATGTCAGGATCGTAGCAAGTGGAACAAAGTAGTCTCTGCCTACCCCTGTGGGAAAGAGGCGTGACGATATGTATGTATGTATGTATGTAAGTATGTATTGCAAATTCATCGTTTTTCAACTGAAAGTAGAATACTTAAACTACCTAATAATGCCAAAATAAACTTTGTATACATTAAACTTACAATACAATACAATACAATAACTCTTTATTGAACACCACATATAACAACACAACAACAACAACAACAACAACACAGCACAACACCACACAACAACTTAACATTTTGTTAACATAATTTATACGTATAACTCACGTTATTACGACCGAGAATTGCACGACATGTTTCGAATTATTCCGAAGTCCTTTATCTAGGAGCGATAGACTTGGCGGCCGTGACATGAACACTAGACGCTTTGCGTACATATTACTATTAGCTTTTTTCTGCCCACGACTTCGTCTGCGTAGAATTATACACATAAACCTTCCTCTTGAATCACACTATCTATTAAAGAAAACCTCATCAAAATCCGTTGCGTAATTTTAAGATCTAAGCATACATAGGGACAGCTAGACAGACAGAGACAGACAGCGGAAAACGACTTTGTTTTATACTATGTAGTTATTCTCTAGCAACCACAGTTAAGTTTGAATATAGCCTGATGTACTGAAAGGGCCGAATATAAATGATGCTTTTATATCCCGTAGAAGCGTAAATATATTGAATCCGTAGTTAATACAATCGAATTGTAATTTTAACACAAAAATCCCAAGGGAAATTGGAAGCTCATGCATTGCCACAAAGCTTGGACGCAGATAATATCATAATTCAATTATATGATGAAAGTAAGGGTCTGATATGAAAAGGATTATTCAAATGCTGAATGAGTATGTAAAGGTAATTGATTCGGGAGGGGTCAGGCTTTTCAGGGGGTTTGAATCAGAACATGGTGGATAGATAGAATAATCATTACCTAGTTTCGGGTGAGCGAGTCTCGATTGCAAAAGGTACCTACGTAGTAAAGTGTTTTTAACAATAGATATGGATTCAATTATGTCCATAAGAACCGCATTTTCACAGCTTTCAGAAGTTATTTTATAATCAATTTACTTATCTCCAACTAAGTGACCCTTATTTCAAAATACAAAGTTGTTTTGACTTTGGCTGCGAATAATTATCAAGTCGCAGTCCCGTAAAACAGTACCATTAGCACCGCAAACTGTTTCTAAACACGATTGTATTATAATTAATGACGACCACTTCAATGAAGAAGAGCCTCAAATTCGACTCAACAGTCATTTTCATTTATCAGAGTTACATTATACCACGTTATGTCGTATCTTAGTCAAATCATTCGCGGTAGTAGCTTTACGGTTCAATCATTACCGGTTTCAATAACAACGGCAATGATGTCCGTAATCATTACCCTCTATGTCAATACACGTCAGGACTCGTACTTGTCAAAGGAGGAATGGAGTAAAACCTATGGGGTTTATATAGATATACAGATGAGTACAGGGTGTGCGAACTAATTGGAGCAATGGTTGAAGGTGAACGGCGAATTTGGATAAATGATAGGTTTAATTGTATTGAAATACAGTATTCTAAAACAATAATACCAAATTGAGTAACAGAATTTAGATTTGCTGTATTGTAGACACCACGTGGCGACCACGAAAGGGGTTCAAGAATGTGGGGAGACAGCCAGCAAGATGGACGGATGATTTGGTGCGAGCGGCTGGGAAAGACTGGATGCGGAAAACTCGTGACCCTAGGTACAGAATGGTCTAAAATGGAAGAGACCTTTACTCAGCATTGGGTAGATCGAGGTTGAAGAAGAAGAAGAAGATACAATAACTATAATAGAGCGTTTTATAGTATGTATATTTAAAAAAATAGTTACTAACATTGATATTGCTAATAAAAAGGCTTACAATTGACAAAGCTACAAGTAATGAGAGTGAAGACTCAAACTGGGCGTGTGTGGAATATGAAGCGACTTTTCAGGCGCGACGCCCTCCGCTTCCCCAGCCCCCGATTCTTCGGAGCTCACGCACAGACTATTTCAGCTGTTAATATATTTTTTTTGTTTATTCTAACAGATTACGTGGAATCAATTTGCACAGCAAGCAAAAAAGTTACAAATTTAATCAGTTTTGAACTTATGCTCTTACCGGAAAAAGTTCTTATCCGCGCTCAACGAACGCCAATGATGTGAAACTTAAAATTTCTGCTCTCAAGATTACTTCATTTTCGCCTGAAATTTGCCCCGGCCACTTCGAGTCAGCCAAACGCTCAAGTTTTCGAAACTTCCAAAATTCTAGTCGTAGTTCCAAAAGTTTCTCAACACTTGCATTCTCCGCTTGAATTATTGCATAATATACATAGGCAATAAAAATGGCTGGTCGATTCATTGTTCTGAACTGTTATATGGCAGAGTAAACCGCTGGGAGTTCGGCGTTTGCCTCGCTTTTAGGATTTTATAGCAGCGTTAAAAGTAGTCGAATGTTCTCGAACTAACAAGGTTGCGCTGTGTAGTAAAAGTTCATGGGAATTGCGTCAGTGTAATTCTGTGAACTGAGTATGCTCCCAGTTCCTTTTCTAGATATATGTTATAGAGCACCGGCGGTTTGGCTTGAAATTTGTGAAGCAGAGAGGAAATTTACATATTTATACATACAAATCGCCAATTTTTTTTTTTATTTACTTACAGTCACTAATCTGCATACGATTCAACATACGGGTACGATACGTTCTGATACTTTTGAGTTTCTAATCCCTAAAAACCCTGGTTCTGCATCCCTAAGCTGTTCCTTAGCTTCTTTTGAGCGCCCGTTACACCCTACCTAATGACGACAGTGTATAATTTAGGGATTACTGTAATATGGTGTCATAATATTTGATGCAAGCAAGTCTTAGTTCGGTAGAATATAATATATATAAAGATATGTTTTAAAATATATGAATTCGTGTCTGAGTGAGGGTGTGACTTGTTTGGGGAGTCATCTGGGCTGTAAGTCAATATTCAGCGGTTTTCCGTCATTACACTCTCAGCAAATATTGTTAAAAGAGATGATAAAAACGATAGGTATTTACTATCCCAGGTGTGGTTTGGCCAAAGTTATTAGAAGTTGTCTATCCTTATGAATAAATTCAAACAAGCGGTTAAAACGCTCGAATTTACACCCAAGTTACAAACGTAAATAACTAGAAGCAAAATGATGAATCTGATGTGACTTTTTAAGTGATTTTAACATTATAATACCATGTTTTATAACTTATTACACAAACGTTTCCACTCATTAACTGTGGCAAATTATTATAGTCACGAGAAGATATGGTACTTCTATAGTCCATTAGTGATTAAAGCAACTTGAAAATAAGTACAGTGCAGGAATCAACCAATTTTATAAGTTGTTGTCACTTATTACAAAGATTGATGTTTTTACTTAAGGAACAATAAAGGAGAAAGGTCTCATAAACGATCATGAATTGTAATATGAAAATTTTTATTCATCCCATTAATCAACTTGAAAATCAAGGGCTTGACCGAAACTAGACTTTCATGGATTTGGGGTAAAGTTTGAAATGTAATGAAATGGTTTATTTGCGGAATATGGGTAACATATTATAAGATTTTATAAATATGATTGCTACTCTACCATACTCTGCTCTATTGAGCATGCAAAATATTATATTCCTGAATTTGTTGATAACATTTTAAGCTGAAATTTAATTCAGCTGGACTTAAGGACGTAATTTTTTATCTGAACTGTGTAGAGGATGTTAGTAAATCACAAATAAATATCTAAACTAAACAATGAAGTCAAGTCAATTCTGTATTTTTCATTTCTCTCGGCTTTGACGGCTGATGCTTAAATTTAATAATGTGCATTTCAAAAGCGCACTCGTGTTGTGAGGGTATTCTTTGGAAAGAGAAGAGTACTGCATTCTATACAGTAACATTTGAAAGAAAGGCAATAACTGAAATTTAAAAGTGACTGGTTTCAGCTCTGAGATTATCTAAACGAACCTCGTCCAAGAAGTAATCGCTGCACTTAAATACAATTAATTATAACTTAACTTTTTCGCTCGTAGACATTATACAGTCAGGCGTCTTGTTGTCAAAGTCAATGCACGATTTGCGCCAAGACACTTGTGTCCGTATAATGCCTCCAAGCGAACAAATCAAGTTATTATTGTCTCTCTAGTGCAGCGATCATTTCATAATCGACTTTCCTTTAAAAATCGCACCCCGTTCATGTGGGATTTTAAAAAATGTAAACTTTTTCGTAATTATTAACTGGAGATTACTGTACTAAAGTGGATGTTTTATCGATATATGGGCATTGTGGGCCATTACATAAGGTATGTCTACCGGCGGAAGTGACAAAGCATACTATTTTTTACAACATAAACTCGAAATGCCAACCTTTCCTAATATATGCGCACCACCGCACATAAAAGGTCAAACATCAAATTCCCCAGGCTCCGCACATAAACAAATAATCGTATAAACACACTGCCATAGCTTCACACTGTAATATTGATAATAAAAATTCCTTATCCGACCACTAAGGGAAGAATCCGGAGCGCGGGCCTGAACGTTGGAAAGAATCTCCGTTATACTTTGGATTGTTTTGTGGGCCTTATAACACTTGGAAGAATTGAATGTATTTTTTCACGAATTTCTAATTCTTGCTAAGTCTGGGAAAAAAAATACATAGAATGTACCAGTTGCTTCTCTTCAGGTAAAAGCTCATCAAGAGAATGGGCGAAAAACGTAGGAATCATGTTATAGGCGATGCGGCTATCAAACCGTCACTATTTTGATTCCATTTTCCAACAACGTCCACAATCTAATGTATTTTTTTTTTGTGATTTGTGTCTGTTTCGTTATATATGTACAATAAAGCATTTACTTACTTACTTACAATCTTACCAAACGTGGCCTGTAGGTCTTGTTACCTTAGGTTCTGTCTACCCCGTAAGGGATAAAGATGTGATTTATGTACCTACGTGTGTATGTGTCTAATTCAATAATCTATTTACAAGACTAGTATATTTAAAAGGAACTAAAATGTACTGTTTCGTACTGTACTGATCTTTTTAAAAACCATGCTAAAATGTTTTTTTATTGATATTAAATATATCATAAAATACAATATTTTCAAATTCTATTATAATTTTACTAATAAGACACTATACTAGGCTTTGTAGAAGTAAAGCAGAAAACAAAAAAGAATTCATCCCCAATTGTAGGAAAAATGCGACATTTACAGCGTCCGTTTTTGAGGGATAATGCTGTTCGCGTCCGTGGGCTTTAGCTCTAGATACCCACACGTGTCCCTTGGGTAGCGCCAAATGAACAGCACCATCTGGTGGTAGGTTTCGACCGCGGTTTGTCACCACCCTCTTGGCAAAGCCTTGCCGCCAAGTGATTTCTATCGCGTTCCGGCATGATGCCTTGAGTAACCATTTTGGAAGAGGAGTCTGGGCAGTTGCATGGTGATGCTAACCGGTTCCGGTACTCCGTGGAGTCTGTACTGGGTGACTGTTCGCGGAGGGTAGCGGGATCCTAAGCACGGTCTACCGCTGGCCGACCGCAGTTAGTAGGGGGCCCAAGTAGTAGGATAGCCACCTATGAAAGGCTGCCCCGCCAACTCGCGAAAAATCCCAAGATGCGTCATCGTGCCGGTTGGCGACCGGATGCGAGGGCCCGATGAACATCTCTGGGGGGGTTAGGGCGTCCCCGCGCGCTCCAGACCAGTCTCCCTCCGGTGCAACACTACGACTGTATCGCTTGGTATTCATTCTAACTATGCCTCGCCTAACTGTCCCCTTCCTGTCTGTCTGTTCACCTAAAATAATAATAATTATGAAAAAAGTTAAAAATAAGAAACTGGTTAAACAGCGGTTGCACTCCCTCGCACTTAAAGTGCACCTCACCAACATCCGAGGTCTGCACTCCAATCTCGTCCCAGTCCATCACCACCTGGAGACTGAAAAACCACATCTGCTGTTCCTCACGGAGACGCAAATTAAATGTCCAGCTGATGCAGCATACTTGCACTACCCAGGTTACACTCTGGACCACAATTTCAAATCTCGCGCTGGCATCTGCGTGTATGCTCGTGATGACATCTGCTGTCGACGTCTCCGTAACCTAGAGGATTCCAGTTTCTCCGTATTGTGGGTTCTGGTGAACACTGGCTTGGAGCAGATACTCTATGCCTGTGTTTACCGGTCGCACACCGATAACATGGAGACAACCAGGCTCTTTCAGTATCTAACTGACTCGGCTGAAACAGCTCAGCTCAGGTACCCGTCAGCGCAGCTGGTTGTTTTGGGGGACTTCAACGCCCACCACCAGGAGTGGCTGTACCCATACCAGAACACCGACCATGCCGGGAGATTAGCGTATGCATTTGCTCTTCCGCTAGGTCTCTCCCAATTGGTAGCTGGCGCAACTCGGATACCTGATATTGATGGCCACACCGCCAATTGCTTGGACCTTCTACTGACAACTGATCCAGACCGCTATCAAGTTGCAGTTTCCTCTCCGATAGGTAGTTCCGACCACTGTCTGGTGAAATCTGTGTCTGTCTACTCGCCACCTGAACCCGAGCACTTGGGGACTAGGCGTGTATGGCGATACAAGTCAGCTGATTGGGATGAGATGCGGCATTTCTTTGCGTCTTACCCATGGCAGCGCTTATGCTTCTCTTCAGACGACCCGGCGTGCTGTGCAGATGCAGTTTCTGGAGTGATATGTCAGGCTATGGAATATTTTATTCCATATTCTGACATCTCACTCCATGAGAAAGCCCGCCCTTGGTTCAACTCTGAGTGTGATAGTGCCGAAGCACTTAAACACTTAGCCTACCAGGAGTGGGCGGACGCGCGAGCCCGAAAAACGCCGAGTGTCCAGAGACTGAAAAGAGCTTTTAATAGTGCTGCTAAGTCCTGTAAACGTGTCCTCCGCAAGGCCCGCTTCGACCATATTGGCCGTATTGGAGCCAAACTAGCGTCCTACCCATCTGGGAGTAAAGCTTTCTGGTCTCTTGCCAAATCGGTCGAAGCCAATTTCTGCCGGACTTCTTTACCGCCATTGCAGAAGTCGGACGGCTCATTAGCTCATACCGCTAAAGAGAAAGCGGACTTGTTTGCCTCTCTATTTGCGAAGAATTCACAGCTAGATGCTGCTGGTAACTGCCCACCTTTGCTACCTCGTTGTGACTCTGCAATGCCAGAGGTACACATTCGGCAAAAAGAGGTACTCAAAATACTCAGCACTCTAGATGTGAATAAGGCTAGTGGGCCTGACGGCATTCCTGCCATTGTCTTGCGGTCATGTGCGCCTGAGTTGTCTCCTGTTCTGACTCGCCTCTATCGCCTGTCCTTGAGGACTGGTCAAGTTCCGAAATCCTGGAAGATTGCCAATGTCCAACCTGTCCCTAAGAAAGGCAGTCGTGCCGACCCTGCCAACTACCGACCTATCGCAATCACCTCCATACTCTGTAAAATTATGGAGCGTGTTTTAAACAACCGTCTCCTTGCATACCTGGAAGACAACGACCTCCTCAGTGACCGTCAATTCGGGTTTCGTCGAGGCCGGTCTACTGGGGATCTTCTTGTGTATGCTACTCACCTCTGGAGCGAAGCCATTGAGAGACATGGTGAGGCTCTTGCCGTGTCTCTTGATATCTCTAAGGCCTTCGACAGGGTCTGGCACGCAAGTCTCATTGGCAAGCTTCCAGCGTACGGTATTGCTCCCGGGCTTTGCACCTGGATCGAAGATTTCCTGAGGAACAGATCGATTCGAGTTGTCGTTAATGGCGCCTCGTCCGATCTACTGGGTATTAATGCCGGCGTCCCTCAGGGATCTGTGCTATCCGCGACACTCTTTTTGCTGCACATCAACAACCTGCTGATAACACCCGGTATCTTTGGGTATGCAGATGACAGCACAGTCTCGGTGAGATACTTGTCCGATGCGAAGTCTGGGTCTAAGGTCCAGTCTTACAGGGAGTCGATGATTGAGGAGGTGAGCTCGACTTTGGAGGCTGTTTCCCAATGGGGTGATGCCAATTTGGTCGAGTTCAACCCTTCAAAGACTCAGGCCTGTCTTTTTTCGGCGAAACGGAGTCCATTTCAACTGACTCCGACTTTCCAGAATGTCCCCGTTCCGATTAATGACCGTCTTGAGCTCTTAGGTCTTGATCTGTCTTCCAATCTAAATTTCGGTCGCTACATCGAGTCCATAGCAAACACGGCTGCCAAAAAGCTGGGTATCCTCTCCAGGGTAAGACGGTACTTTACCTCGGAGCAGCTTTTAAATCTTTATAAAGCTCAAGTTCGCTCTTGCATGGAATACTGTTCCCATCTCTGGGATGGGTCTGCTAGGGGTCAGCTGGATGCCTTGGACTCGTTGGAGCGCCGAGCGAAGAGGATCATAGGCAGAGACTCACTCGTGGAGGCAAATCTTCCGAGCCTCGAACACCGTAGACGAGTGGCCTGCCTCTCGGTTTTTTATCGGTTACATTTCGGTGAGTGTGCGGAGGTTTTACATAACCTAATACCCCCTTCCCCTTTCCGTCACCGAACGACTAGGCGCGGCGAGCAGTTTCATCCTTATGTTGTAGACATCCCTCCATTACGCACAAAGCGGTTTGCCTCCTCTTTCATTATGCGGACAGCTAAGGAGTGGAACTCTCTGCCGAAGTCAGTTTTTCCGGAACGCTATAATCAGGACATCTTTAAGGCCAAAGTGAACAGACACCTTCTAGGCAAACGTGTACCATCTTAGGCCTCATCTTCGCCTTCCATCAAGCGAGATTGAGGTCAAACGTAAGCCTATTTTATGTAAAAAAAAAAAAAAAAAAAAAAAAAAAAGTCCTCTATCCAAAGATGGTTTGATTTCATCAACAAGCAATATTACATTTATAACTAGGAATGGACTATCATTTAAACGAGGCGCATTATTCATAAAACAACGAGATAACGAGGCGACAAATAAATGAAACATTTCAAGAATTTTAGAACAACAACAAGTACCTAAATCATCAAAATTTTAAAGAAACGTGTAAAGTTTGAGAAAGACATTCACGAGTGAAGTTGAAAATAAATGAGACCGGTAATAACGTTCGCGACGAGTCATTACCAACAATAATTCAGAAACATGTCTACACGGTAATGACTTTCAAACAAAATTAAATACGTTATCGATCGACTTGGAACATAGTTATGAAATAATTCTGTTATATATCCTAATAACAGTACGCCTTTACTGAGCCAATAAGATTGAACGTCAAGACATTCCAAATACGGAAAAAATAAATGCCGGAACTTGAAAGGAAAATGCTCAATTCGACGTAAATAAAATAATCCAAAAGCATCGTATCTATGAAATAAAGTTATTATGTTAGATTTCCCTCGCGTGGGGTAAGCGCTACGATTGTTGACTGGCTACAAATAACGTTTCAACAGTTAGTTCCATATACCCTGTTTTGCTTTTATGACCGCCCTCCGAGTGATTGTGAATGCGAGGGCAGAATAAACAAGAGAATATACCCAAATGTTTGTTTAAAAGCAGTGTGACTTATTACAATGGGGTAAAGTGCGTTACGTGTTATTTTTACCATCGTCTATTTTATGGAATATCGGGTGCAAATTGGCGTTCGATTTCGGAAGAGATAAAGATGATGTGCAAATTTATTAATAAAATTGATTACTTTCTAAAAAAGCGAAAATGCAAGTAAAGCTAATATGAATAAATTATGAATTATAGTACTTCCAACCATTTATTTTCTCGATGACAGCTCCCGTAGAATGTAACTGCGTTTAGTTACCCAAAAAGTAACTTTTAAATGCGAGGTATAAAAAATACTACAACTGCCTAATTTTGTTCCTTGATCCCATATAGTATTCATCTAAGATAGATAGATAGATAAAATAATTACAATGACAGGTAATTTTTTTTAATTGGATCGATATATCGTATCTACTGGTCACTTGTTTGGTTACAACACTATAAATATCAAATAGATCTGTCATCGAGAAAATAAATGGTTGGAACTAGTATAATTGCTAAAACAATGTGGAAGGTATTTTTTTAGTTAAAAAATATTTTATTTTTAACTTTATTTACAAAACTCAAAGTGCTAATATCAAGCAGATAGCTGAGGGTACACAGCACAATTATTTGTCGTAAGAACTGAAATAAGCTCGTAGATATTTTTTTTACTGCCCGGAGATATTATTGTGTTGGGGTGTAAAACAGGGGTGTGTTATTTAATTTAGCGGGGATCCGCAGCAATAACTTTGGGGTCTTTTTTGGGGTTCATTCAATTGTGTGACATCTTAAGTTGTAAAATTTGATTTATTTGAGGAAATAAAGATACGGCAGTCTTAAGTTCTACACTTAATTTACTTTTCTCTAGAATACCTGCATAAATTCATTAAGTTGTCCTGATATCGGGGATAAAGGCAACATTGGCTATGCAGTTACCAGAAAAAGTTATTTTTTCCCGAAAATTAAGTAGCTAAGACATTTAGGAGACGTTCATTAAAATGATATTTAATTATCTTAAACACATTAAATTTTAATATCGAGTGCTTGGTGCCCAAATGACCAGTTTAATTTCTTAAAATATTTTGCTAATAAGGAGTAACAGAATTCTCGGAATTCGCGGCAGTTTCATTTGCCAAATTGCTGCACTAACGGCAGCATGCGCTTTACATTTATTGCGTGCAAGCTTCCTTTGTGTTCCGTTACTTTAATTTTGTTCCGTTCGAGTTTACAACCCTGTTAGCACAATGGAAACACGCTATGTTAAGGGAAGCTGGAATTTTTCTAGATTTTTGTGTACCAAAATAACGAGAAAAAGCCAGAATCTTATAATTTTTTTGTTTTTTGCAGTAGAAATGTTTTTTTGCTCGACGGGCTACACTTTTCTCTTTGCCATCTCCTAGCGCTGACGCGTTGTTGGCTTTCCTTGTTTCTCCTGACAAAAAGGACAGAGATAAAGAAAGAGAGAGCATGGGTATGATGAGTAACGTGGCCATACTATAACTTTACCGTCTGCCTTCCTTCCCTGCTACTTCCCTGACCACTCGTTGAGTATATATTATGGTCGTAGCATAAGATTTAAAGAAGGCTGGCAAAGCCCTTACATACGGTTCCTCAAATTATGTGTATGAATGGCGGCTATAACCGTCCACTATAGTGCTTTGATACGTCGGATAATTTGCCCAATATGACTCGTAGTGCTTAAATATTAAATGCTCAGAGCGATGTCAGTGTAACGTGCGTCGCTTTGGTTCCGGGAAATCATTTGGCGTGTTTTTACTGTTTACCTCTATGATCTGAGGCACGGTGACATCTTAAATTGATTCGATTCGGATGGTTTTATTGCCTCAGCGTTTCCTTGCAAATACAACACAAATATTCCTCAAAAGAGCAATAATGAATACTTCTTACGACTCAGTATATATTTTATCGCTATATTGTTTATCTTCCGTTTTATGATGCATAAAATAAATCACCAACACGTATTATTTGTTATTTTATCGGCCCCGAAGTTGGATGTTACCCCAACTTTACTTAAGGCGGATGCTCGCGTTAGCTCATTGTAAAAGTCCCGTTAGATGGCGCTATAATCAATTTTGTTGGTTTTTTGTAGTTTTTAGAAGATTCTTAATACATTTATAGATTATCAATTAATTTGCGCACACAATTCAATACGGCCGATTTTTTGAGACTACACTCAAATGGTAATTATGCACCAATTCGGAGAATAGCTGCACAAACGCTGGTGTCATTAACGGCCTTATACAGATACTAGGTCTTACACACACATGCAAATAGGAGGCACTAGCGGGTGGAAAAATATTGCAACACCTTGCTAAGCTGTTAGCGTAACTTTTCACGTTATATTTACGTTTTTATATCAACTTTACTTTTACCAGAAATTTTACAAATCTATACGTACAAAAGTAAGTCGTGTTATTTTAACTATTGATAACTTTGGAATAGCTGCACGGATTTTTATGATTATTGATTTGTTGGCTTTCTCTCTTCCACGAATAGCTGAATATCTAATCAAAAATATGAAAAATGCACAAAATAACTTTAATTTTTCGTATGCAGCGCCATCTCAGACAAAAACTGACTTTAAGGCGAAATATTTTTTACTAGCTCAGCTAGTTATAAATATTACATATGAGTCTAGCAGATGCAAATATGTGAATCAATGCCACCTTTAACCCTTTTTGAATACCAGGGAGTCAATTTTTTTGTACTTTGTTAGAATGAGGGCTATCGTATTTGTACTCACTAGTTGGCGCCACTGTAGAGTAAGGTATATCACATTATTCAGGATTTCTTTTAATTAATATTTAATAGCAAGCTATTTATTACCCACAGTGTTGCACAGTCCTATCTTATCTTCTAAATTAGCTGCCATTTTATTTGCCTGCTTAATTTGGCTCCTAATTTTCATAACTCTTCTTTTCTCTTTTAATAAACCTGTCGTAGGTATGTCTGCGATAATAATCGGAAGGAAACAATCTTAATAACACTAAAAATCCGTTATGTAAAGCCGGAATATGCAACTTGTAGGTACTACTAATTTTACGTTTCTGTATAATACCTCACGTTAAAATAGCGCCTCTAGCGGCAAATTCATATGCCGTCATTGCTAGTATCTTCAAAGTACCTATCAGTATGTAGGAACCTATTCATATTTGATATTCGTTCATACGTAGAGACATCATCATCACCATCGTCTGACATTTATTAATACTCTTATGCATTATAACTTATAAAAGCGTTTCGTCTGGGGCATCTAAACAGCTAGCGCCGTAAGGTAGGTATTGTCGTTTCGAGTCAGGCGCGCCTTTCGTAAATAGGTAACTTGAGAATGAGCCTAGTTGCAGCGATGAGACGAAGTCACTCGTGCTAGCCATTCGGATCCTTTCACCAAAATGCATTGCAGTATAGGTTCAGACAAAGGAAATAATTACGCATAGCGGGTAGGGACTACGTCTGAATGCTTCTAGGCCTAAGGGTTTAGTTAGGGGTTTGGTTAGATAATTTTGTTCCAGAGTTGTGAGCTGCCTTTTTTAAGTTATGTCCTTATGTCATCATAATTCATATTTATAATAATTCATCGTATAGCGCATAAAAGGAAAAAATTATATTAGATAATTATGATGACTTTGCAATAGGTAGGTACGTCAAATAAAATAATGACAACTCCAAAACAAATCTAATCCATCTGAACTCGCTTTTACTTACTATAATACTGTTACGCCGGTGGGCTAGGCAGGTACTAAAATCTTTGATCGTGTTTTTCTGTGCCTTAGAGGCGTTTTCAGCAGGCTGAAATACCGTTTCAGGCCGTTTCAGGAGGTGCTCTATCACATACTAGATTATCGAAATTTCACCCAAGTTGCCGTCGTTTTCAGGCGCCTGAAACATGTTTTCAGTCCGTTTCAGGCCACCCTCTATCGGATGACGCCATAACCTGAAAACCCGTTTTCAGGCGTTTTCAGGACCCCTTATGGGCCCCTGAAGCATACTTCGGTATATGGCGAAATTCCCCGTAGGAGTGAAAGAGATAGCACGATTAGAGTGAGACAGCAATACTGAGAACATTCCAGAAGGGTGTGACAGAGACAACACGATCCAGAGAGGGATAGCAGTACGTCGAACATTCGAGAAGGTTCCCGAATAATCCCGAAGTAGGTAGTAGGTACCTATCGAAACTTCCGTAGGTTATTTATGAGTGACAGAGGCGGTAATTAGAACGTTCCCGAATAATCTCGAAGTAGGTAGTAGTACCTATCGATCTTTCCATGGGTTATTTATGAGACAATCGAAACTTCGGGAACCCGCGGTCACATATATTTAAGCGCGGCCGTCGCCGGCGCAGTTCAGTTCACTTTGGAAGGACAACAAGCGAACATCTGAAGAGAGAAACTGCGACTGGAAGAATTTAAGTGTGAAATAAGTGTAAAGTGTTAATTTGGGAGTGTTTTAAGGTAAAGTTTTATTTTATAAATAAATCCTAATCTTTTTCATCGGTGTTGAAAGTGCTTTTCAATCACGAACCCACCCCTAGAACGTAACAATACTTACTTCCACAAAAGTCCAACTTCATCCGTCGATGGTTTTGATTAGCGTTGCCTAGAGTGGGATAAAGCAGAGTACTACGGTGTCTAGTCCACACGCGAAAAAATAAAATTGCAGCTCGACGCGTATTATATCAGCGCTTTCCTCATGAGCCTACTCTACATATATATATTATGCGCAACTAGTTGTGCCATTAGGAATTTCGGGTCAATAAAAATAAGAATTCTCATTTGAGATAGTAAAATTAGGTTAGGTTCATTAGGTATTTTCAAATACCCGAAGGGCAAACTGAATAGAAATAGGAACCCCGCTGTCGGACCTTACGGAGGAGTGAAATTCCTAAAAGCACAACTAGTTGTGCATAATATAGAGTAAGGCCCATGAGGAAAGCGTCATACATTTAGTCAGAAATCGTGTGCATAAAAATGAGATAAAATTTTGTTA
The DNA here is from genome assembly GCA_963854515.1 of Pandemis heparana. Taxonomy (NCBI): domain Eukaryota; kingdom Metazoa; phylum Arthropoda; class Insecta; order Lepidoptera; family Tortricidae; genus Pandemis; species Pandemis heparana. The sequence continues at coordinate 7,833,184 of OY978010.1, forward strand.
GCGTCGTGCAGCTATTGCGTCTGTACTGCGTGTCGACCAGTGAACCAGAACCATATTTTTTTCGATCTTTCTCGTGATCTACCTACAGGTTGTCCACCTGGTTTTTGATGGAGCTCCGCTCTTGGGCGGAGCTCCTTTTTTCTGGGTATTGGAAGCTGGGTATTGGTTTTCCGGGTGGACAAATTAGGTGGGCCACGGGTAAGTCCCTATATTTTTCTAATTGGTATAGTAGGTAGATATTCGACTTTGTGTTTGATATCTAAAGTCGAAAAAACGTGCACGCTGCCATAGTACCTATGGCGTAATGGCTACTACGAACGAAATCATTCGACTCATAAGTAAATGCGCCACGCAACATGTGGTATGCGCACACAAGGGCTAATTTATCAAAGCGCTGGTAGTTAAAAAAAAGATATATTTTTCAAATAAAACTTTCAATTTGATTTGAAACCAAATACCAGTGAGATGTCACTTTTGAAATAATTTGTATCACTATTCTATTCAGTATTCATAAACATTTGACACGCTGTAACAGGAATACGAATAGTTTTATTCGTACTATGTACTTATTCCTGGGTAGTGGTAGTGACAAATCAAGTCCTGACACATTGTTGAACTTTATCACAGCAAATGTCTTAGTGAAGTTTCATTTTGATTGAACTGACAAGAAAATTCACTGTGCTGTTGACCGCGTTGATCGTGAAAACGTTCTACTGTAGATTAGAAATATAGGAACCCGACCCGGAGCAAACTCGGAGTAAAAGCGTTTTCAGTCAAATTTCACGAAATTTTAGTTTGATGGAGATTCAAGTCTCTTGATACCTATTTTTTCATTTGGGCATAATTCCCTTAGAATTAAATGCTTCCAGTAATGATCAAATTTATATTTTTCTATTTCTATTATGTTTTCTAAATGCGATAAGTTCTTTGAAATAACACACACTGACTAGTTATTGATAACTATGCCTAACTAATTATAATTCTGAGAGAGTTATGCTCATACAAAAACCATACCAAGATACTGAAAATTCATACTAAAATTTTGTGAGAAGTAACTACCTCCTGAAACTACTTTTTCCTCAAGTTTTCCTGCAGGGCTCTTTTATTGATAGTACATACATACTTAAATCACGTCTTTAACTCTTACGGTGTAGACAAAGCCTAAGGTAACAAGACCTAAAGGCCACGTTTAGTATGATTGTGGGCGTATAGGTGGAAAGGAGAATCAAAATGAGCGATGGGTTGCTAGCCTGTTGATTGATAGTATATACATATACCTATGAACAAATGATCAAACTATTGTTAGAAGGTACGAAATGGGACCCGTTGTATAGGCAGTCCCACGTATAGTCAATACCTAGGGAAATAAGACGAAAAATACAAGCATTTCCAAATACACGAGTCTCTCAATACGAAACTCAAAATATTTAATAATTTATTAAAAGATGTCACGAAAATGTAGTTTGTACAGTCACCAGCATAAATAAATGATCATTTTTGTACCTTGTCGCTTTCAGTCGTTACATGATTTCGTATGGTTTTTCAAACATGACTTTAAAGTGACAAGGTACAAAAGTGATCACTTATTTATGCTGGTGACTGTAGATCACGTAACATATTCAATAAATAAAATTTTACACGAGTGATTATTCATAAGTTTCATAATTTAATGGAAATTTGCCACTTATTATTTATTGTTCACAAAATAATATTTTTTATATGCATACAAAAAACAATCATAACTTATTTTCCTACTTGGCATTATTTATTTATTTATTATTTTTCGGTTTGGTATTAAAATATTGCAAATAGTATCATTAAATGATACCTGTCATCATTATCATCATCATCATCATCATATCAGCTGTAGGACGTCCACTGTTGGCCATAGGCCTCCTTCATACAGCTCCAGTTGCCTCGGTTGGAAGCGGCTTACATCCACCGTGAACCTGCGACTTACGGTAGGTACCTATACGATTGCGTATGATACCTACGTAAAAAACTACGTAAAAACTTGGACGGTGATATTAATATCACCCTGTATCATACAGTTTCCTTTTGCTTTACTGGTCATAGGTAATGAGAACATGAAAGACGGACGAAAAGACTTGAAGTCTTCAGAACAGGGTTGACAAAACTCCGCTGTTGGACATCTGGCAATTCACGGTCTTGAATTTTCTCTAGTTATTTTTATTTCATTATGTTATGTTATTACAAATTACGGTAATAAAAATCTACAGAATGTTTCATGTGATTTAGAAACAACAATTTTTTTTTATCATCACACCAGCAGTAAACTTTTTGCCCTTCTTGCACAATAATAGCAAGTAAGATACGCTCGCGTCCAGTGGATGTTTGCTTCACTTATTTCCTGTTACTGGAGACAAAAATTAAGTACCTTCCGAATCCAATGTGAATCTGAAAAATTATTCTACAGTCAGTACTACAAAAGGATATAGATGGATGGGCGGACGAATGGATGAATAATATTTATAATGACAGACAAACAGACAGACAGATTTACATACAAACAGATGGACAGTGACGAACGGATAGAGGGTCGGACGCACAGACAGACATATGAACGGACGGACGGACGGATGATTGGACGCACAGACAAACAGACAGACAGACGGATGCACGGACAGACGGACAAACAGAAAGACAAACGGACGGACGGACAGTCGGTCAGATGCACATACAAACAGACAGATGGACAGACGGACGGACGGACGGATGATTAGACGCACAGATTAACAAGCAGATGGACGGATGGACGGATGGTTGTTCGGATGCACAGACAAACAGACAGCCGGATGGATCGTCGGACGCATAGACAGACGAATAGACAAACAGACAAACGAACAGACAGACAGACAGACATACATACAGACAAACAGACGAACAGATAGATAGACAGGCAGACAGAAAGAAATAAAGAAAAAGTTAATTTATGACAATTACAAAAGTAGTTAAAAAAACAAAAGTAAGTATCTATATAAACATACAAAGCTAAAAATAAAACCTACAGATAAATAAATTGTCACAAAATGGTCCAGAAGAATTGACAGACGGAAAGACAGACAGACAAAATAAGTGCTTCTACAATGGTTCCTTTTTTTCTATTTGTTTATTTTACTTACCTTTCTTATACCTTTGTATAATGCATACATACATACGTATAGTTTTTAATTATCATTTTGACGGCAAATTCGGTATTCGGACGCCGGTCGGATACTCTGTAAAATATGTACATACATACACAAATCACGTCTATCCCTTACGAGGTAGACAGAGCCTAAGGTTACAAAACCTTAAGTCCATCAAGAACAAGCATGATTGTGGGCGTATAGGTGGAAAGCGGAATCAAACTAGTGATGGATTGCCGTATCGCCTATAATATGATTCCTAAGATTCTTGCATTTACCATCTGCGCGAGAAGCGAAACAACTAAAATACGTGTGTATTTGTGTTGTCCTGTATTTACCTTTTTCATGTGTTTTATGTACAATAAAGAGTTATACATACATACATTCCAGACCAGCATGAAAATGAGTAAAAAATAACTACCTAATATGGGTAAAAAAACTATAAAGTTAGGACAGACGGACAGATAGACAGCCATAGACGGACGAATTTGAACAATGTGGCCATAAAATAAACCATGGTATAGCATGAACTTGGTAATAGAAGCTCCTTTGTGTTCCGAACACCAAAGACTGGACAAGTGTGGGTCGGACTCTCGCACCGAGGGATTCGTACAAATTCGGCAAGTAAATATAAAATCCAGTGTTAGCAGAGCCCTGCCTCCTAAGCAAGATGTACCCTTTATGAGGTAATTTTATATTTGTTATTTACATACTTAGACTCACAAAAATATTCTGTTTTTAGTATTTGATGTTAGAGCGGCAACAGAGAAACGTAATTTTTGAAAATTACAACTGTCGCTAGACAATCACAATAGCTGACAGCCATATCACGGATCATGAGATACAGCATGGTGACACAGACAGACACGACAGACAAACAGACAGACGGACAGTGGCTTCTAAGCAAAATGTAAGCAGTGTGAGGTCATTTGGGTTGTATGTATTTAAGTATGTATTTACCTACATTATACAAGTATGTTTATCCGTTGCCTGGTACCCATAGTACAAGCCTTGTGCTTAGTTTGGGACTGGGTCAATTGGTGTAATTTGTCCCATGATATTTATTTATTTATTTTACATTGGTTACTTTACTTACATAGACAGATGGACAAAAATATATTGTTTTAGTATTTGTTGTTATAGCTGCCACAGAAATACATCTGCGAAAATTTCATCTATCACGGTTCATGAGATACTATACAGCCTGGTGACAGACAGACGGTACATACAGACAGACAGACGGACAGTGGAATCTTAGTAGGTAATTAGAGTCCCGTTTTCACCCTTTGGGTACGGAACCCTAAAAAACCTGGTCAATAGCAAGTTCGATTACTCGCACTACAGATTCCTCTGAGTTCTAAAAATTATAATTAGACGTAAACGTGATGCATCATGCATGGATGGTTGTTACTCTTTCTGTTGATGAGTTTCCAACAGCGGGAACGATACCAGAATTTCACTTCAAGATTACTGTAGTACTTCTTACAAGTCTGACTTACAAGTACTTATGCCAGATTTCACGTCAATCTGATCAATAAGAAGTGGGTCAAAATTCACTTCCAAGATTTGATTACATGCAGACACTGGGACTGTGCACTTCAATTGCGTTTACAAAATATTTTGTGCCAATCTGACACAAACGTTGAAGTATTGTATCTTAAAAAAATATTATGATTAATTGATAAGTACATACCTGTACGTCCGAATAAATGCCTTCGCTGCGTAAAATATCGTAGCTCGTAACATCTTTTACTTCCAATTGACTTCAATTTATTTCGAATAAAATGATTATTTTTATTTTGAGAAACCACGTTCTGTCAATCATTAGTTTATGACAATTTCATGTCATTGTTTTTTTTAATTACCCTTCTAGCCAGGTTTTTGACTCGCATGTTTTTTTTTTAATGTTCTATAATTGAGAAAACCTATTTACTCGGCCTATTTTGTATTTAGCACCTGTCCGGATTTTAAAATCATTGCCGTGTTGTATGGCTGTGTTTTGATGCAGAGGTTTAGGGTTCGATTCTCGTGAGAAGCATTCGTGTAATTAACTAGAAGAACTTTTTTATTTTAATAGGTGTAATTTCTGTAGTTGAGTACCTTTTCTTAGTACATAAGGCAAAACATGTTATAAGGTGGCAATATGACTGCGAGGCGCCACCATCTATGCCAAGGTAATAAGCACGTGTGATCCTAATACTAAAGTACTAGTACACTTACTAGGTATGAAAGCTTTGCCAAGTTTAGGTTTGATAATGGGCATAAATTGCCCTAAATCAACCTGCTAAGTTTGTGGTTGTTTTAAAACCACTTAGGTAGTACCTAGCTTCTTTGATTTGGTTTGACAAGAAAAATATTGAATTTAACTTAAAGTTTCCTACATCTCAATGAGATGGTCTTACTCACTTTAAATTTGTAAATTATTAAAAAACTGTTTATAAAATATAAAAAAATGAAATGCGGCCTCGGGATTTGAACTTGGTCACTTACTATTCAGTTCTTTGAGTCATAACCACTGAGCCACATTAGTGGTCACGTGACTGTTCGAAATAGTCGATTGGTTTTTACAACTATTTTTATTTGACACTAGCTACTCACACTATTGTAAAATGCATCGAAATTTACTGCATCGTACTGCAATTTAGGTATGATAAATGCACACCTTTTTGTAATTTGCGCACACAATTTATCCATATCTAACTATCCTCAAAAAACCGCATTAAAATTAAGCCTGTGGACGAAATGCAGCTGCACGGAAGATTTGTATGGAAGAGCAACCCCCTAATTTCACAGTTTGGTGACTGATGGGTTCGCCCGCATTTATCTATTACACTTAGTAATAAAGCGATGTAATAAAATTATAGTATTCATAAAAAGTCCCCTTAAAAATGAATCGGGGCATCATGTTTGAAACAATGTTTGGTTTGTCTTTGGATTATCGTCTGAGGCGACGGTTTTATGTTGCGATGTTTATTTAAATTAAAAAAAACTGTGGTTTATCTGGCTAATATTCCTTGGAATTTATAGCACTTATAAATAGTTGAAATATAATAATGTAAATGCTGAGGGATCAATAAACCAAATTTTGCGAAAATTCAAGTTTTGTGTATGTATATCTAATTGTCACACGTAAATAAGTACAGTTGAAATCGAGGCATGGACATAACAAAACCTGTCGTAGTTCCGAAATGCAACAAAACGGCTCAGTCGAATTAATTGCTTGCTGTGCCTCGAGAGCAAACTCAGTACAGTTAGTTAGAGCTTGTATTAAAACCTAGATACTAGAAACGAGCCTTAGAGCACGGGGAATAGAGGGAGTGAACAGGGAATACGCAAAGGAAATGAATTATGATGTGTCTTGAAAGAACATAATTTACGGCATGAAACGAAATGAAAAAAACTACTAAAAACCAACTTGAAGACTTGCGGTGTTGTGTCAGGTATCCTATCGCCAGATCTAAATGATATCATAATGAATAAGCTATCAAATCAATCCTTATAATAATACTAGCTTCTGCTCGCGACTTCATCCGCGTAGACTGATGTTTGTAGTTATGTATTCTGTAAGAAATAGTTACGTCGCAACTCTACGCAGCTACGACCTTTGACATGTTTATCGCTATCCCGTGGGAAACTATGCAATTTTCCAGGATAAAAGTAGCCTATGTGCTATTCCAGACTTTTCTCTATCTATGTGCCAAATTTCATCCAGTTTCGTTGGGCCGTTCTGGCGTGATTGAGTAACAAACAAACATCCATCCATCCATCCAAACTTTCGCATATAATAATACTAGCTATTGCCAGCGACTTCGTCCGCAAAGAATTCGTTTATCGCTATCCCGCGGGAACTATGCAATTTTCCGGGATAAAAAGTAGCCTATGTGCTATTTCAGACTTTTCTCTATCTATGTTCCGAATTTCATCCAGATCCGTTGCGCCGTTCTGGCGTGATTGAGTAACAAACAAACATACATCCATCCATCCATCCATACTTTCGCATTTATAGTATTAGTTAGATTAGTTAGAATTAGTTAGATAATAAGTTATCTCAGAACACCTCTATAACTAGAATCGGTTCTAGAGCAGAGCAAACGGAGCAGAGATGGCAAAAGGCGCCAAAATCAGATGGCACCGTTGACCGAAGGACTCTAAAAGATAACTTCGCTCGACCCTGATCAAGGGCGCTTTATAACCCCTTCATTGAGGTACAGTCGACGTCAAATATATTTACACTTGTCGTTGTAACTTCATGTTTGAACATTCATTATATGAAATTTGTTCAAGTGCTTGGAGCGACAAGCCACTAAAGTGTAAAGATATCTTTGACATCAGTAATAGAGATAGAGTAATAATATTATCGAGAACTTTACTGGTAAGGCAGCGGAGCATTTCAACCGCCGTGTCTTCTGCGTTACCACAATTTACGATTATTTACATATGTTACCTTTATCATTAATCAATCATCACAAACCAACCATCAACTCCTTGACCAGGCCCCTATTTCACCATCACGACAGTAGTCGGTGACCAGGGGCCTTACCATGACGTCTTTGTGCGTTTCAGTTTAGGTTCGCAAGCTGTCAGATCCATACTAAAAGTGACAGTCGGAATTAGGACGTCATGGTAAGGCCCCAGTAACAATTCTGTTTACATTACGAACTCGACAAGAATCTACGCGGATTGCCTTCATATTGACCACGCATCGCAATTCGAATTGTCACTTATCACCGACAATTGTCGAGTTGACGAAATAGGGGCCTATTATGTGTCGTCGTCTTTATAACAAGGCAATTATTAGTTTTAGATATACTTCGTTTTTTGAGAATTAGAAACCACAATAACATTATGATTGCGTCTGATCAACTATTTCTTACCTAGCAAATAGTACAGTGCAATAGTTTGGCAGCTGCAAAATAAAATTATTTTAATGTCACTTTATTTGCGTGTCGTCAATTTTATTGTTACCCTAGTACAAATTGTAAAGGGATCAGTTCACGAGCCGCAATATAAAGTTGTTGTGGTTTTTAATTCTAAAAAAAAGCGACGGGTAGCACTCCGGGAGTGCCGGCAGAAGTGAAAACAGCAGCTCAGATTGGATTTTAATGCTGTAACCTCCATGACACTTAAAACGCGTACCGTACTGGCCGCTTACAAAAAAACGTACGAGCCTATTAACTATATTGACAGACCTCTAACAATGTGCTGATGCCCTAGCACATTGCTCCACGACTCAACAAAAAAACACTTCAAAATTCGAACGCGATTCATTCGTATTTCAAAATAAGCTCTTAGAGGATCTGATATCCTGGTACTTAAACTCTCCCACTGTCTTACGCCTGACGCGAGTTTAACATTTTTAACCCGTCCCAAAAAGTGCTCAACGGCGCTAAAGAAGTTTCCACTTCAAAAATCGAATTTTACTTAATTATTCTTATTATTATTCTTAATTTTTCTTAATTATTATTTATTCTTTTTTAAAATTTTTGGACATTTCAGTTTATTACGACGATTTTAGCGCAGAAGGTACGACGGCTTAAACTCTTTGCGGCCTCTGATCTCTTGTTTTAGAAGTAGTTCGTTAACTGGCCTAGTTCAACATCTGCTCTGTAACGATAACTATCAATTAACGGTAATCGTCTAGCCACTAATGGAGTGGAATTGCATCTGGCTCTGCAACATAGATCAGGAGGATGCAAACATAACTAGTTTAGTTTAAAGATGCCGACGGCAAAAGATCATAATCATTATACAAGATGTTCAATCCAAATGGCTCAGTAGGGAGAAGTCAAAAACTATAAGAGAATTTTAGATTTCATAAAAAAAAATCCAACTAATATTATAAATAAATGCGAAAGTTTGGATGGATGGATGGATGGATGTTTGTTTGTTATTCAAATTTCACGCCAGAGCGGCCTAAAGAATCTGGATGAAATTCGGCACATAGATAGAGAAAAGTATGGAATAGCACATAGGGTACTTTTTATCCCGGAAAATTGTATAGTTCCCGCGGGCTAACGATAAACATATTATTATCAAAGACCGTAGCGCCTAATGTAAGTCTGATTCTACGCAGACGAAGTCGCGGGCAGAAGCTAGTATTTCATAAAGAGATTTTAGATTTCATAAAGAACATTGCTTATCTCGCCTAAAACTCGTTTGATCTTACCCTAACGCACCTTACTTACCTTACCTACTGTTTTCATTGCTTACCGTTTCCAATTTTGTTTCGTTTCAATTACATTTGTAAATCCCTGTAACCGTTTGAAGCTAAACCATTACATTTAATTATACACAAATTGTTCGTAGAATCAACAAGAAAAAACATATAATTTTTAAGTTTTCTTTTATCTGAAAAATAATAAACTCTCCTCGCTTAAGAATACAATTTATTTTACAACGCGTTACTAAGAAGCATTGTTAGTAAAATTAGTGACTTGATTTGTACCTCTATTATGTACGAGGAAAGGTTGCTTTTTGTGTGATACTATGCGGGGAACTTGCTGGGATATCGATCTATTGTAGGAACATTGTAGCGGAGGTAATTAAAATCGTGTTTGGTTCTATTTTGGTTTTTGAACAGATCTCGAAGTAATTCTTGCGTGGTAGAGTAATTTGTGTAAAGGTATTAGAACGGAGTCTACGATTTTGATACTATAATTGGGCATGTAAAAATGTTTGGAACGGAGAAGGGAATTATGTTCGTAACTTTTTAGCTTTGAGGATTCTGATCTGTTAATTATTACTGTTAACTTTCACTATTTAAAAAAAAGACGTTTAAATAAACAGCAACGTCTTTATTTTCTGTACATTTGGGTTTGAGCTTGTTTCATTATCACATGGAGATAGACATATAGTTAAGATTGTATATAATCATCTATTAAAACATAATACGTTTAGATAGATAGGTACTATATCAGCAATAAACTTTACTTACATTAATGTTTCAAAGTACCTACCTAAAACTATACTAAATGTCAACGATAGAATTTAATCTACATAAATACTAGAAACTATTCTTGATTTTTTCTGAATTCCCTCATTCAATTTTTGAGCACGCTTTAATTTTGGAGTAGTATTTTACCCAAAATATTCATATTACCGCAAACTTATCACCTCCACGCGAACAAAATCCATTCCTGGCTACGATCAACATTCCCAACTCACAAATACCAAGGCATCCGCTCATACTAAACCTCTTCCCACTTAGATAATAACGTTCAAGTTCTCGTAACGTGGCTGCTAATAACACTATCGTATGTGAACGTTACTTAGCACGCAGTAAGCATGGTTGTTGTGTGTCAGATCACAAAGTTCATTTTGGCCTGATTGAAGTGTAGGTACATTTTAAAGGAATACATGGTCATGGTCCGTAGAAAGATGTTATGCTTCAGCAGTTTAATGCTTCCAAGCCCTAAGGGGAACTCGTTCCTCAGCCACTCGATTTATTTATAAGCAGGATGTTGCTGTCATTTCAATCATGTCTGCTGCTTCTTGAAATTCAGGTTATTTTTGGGAGAAAAATACCACAAGAATGGCGACCGGGAGATGCAGAACGCCTAGAAAAGCTGAATATTCCAATATCTTTTTGCTTAATAAAATATTTTGATAAAAACTAAATAACTGTTGAAACAACTTTAAAGTAGACGTGATTGTCTTTTTCAATAATTGGTCAATAAAACCAAAATGCTTAGGTACTTCTGTTTATTACAATTCAGCAACGGCAAAGTCAACGAGAACAAAAAAGTCGACTCTCTCAAAGACTTTTCAAAGATACCTAATGTTATGCGAAATAGTCATGTCTCCATTATATTCTGAAACAAATCTTATTCATTTTAATTTTAACAAAACGTTGAACCGTACACTTTTTTACTACCTATGTAGCTTCCTTCTTCTTTATTTGTAATTTCCATTAAAAAAAAAAGTTATCTCAAAGAACTGGTCAAACTTTACTGCTTTATAAACATTAAAATCAAAGTGTCAGTATTCGAGGCAATTATACTTGCAAAGATATGTCGGAACCCAAGGATTTAATTCACTGCGCGAAATATTAGCAAATAAATTGCTTGGCCGTAAATCGGGAGTTCTGGGATGTTAGGCGTCGGGCGCAGAATAGGTTTTCAGTACATTACCGACTGAAAGTCTAATTTAACTTATATCTTAGTATGGTATTGCATTTTGCTATCAGCACATTTTTAAAACCACATTTGACCAGTTTGCTTTCTTTTGCTACGTCCATACTTGTCGTAATATGTATATCTTTTGATGAAGGACACAAACTTTTGCTAACTAAAATCACAAATAAGTTTCATTTCATTTTATTCTTCTATTTTAAAATTTACAATGTAATCAATACGCCAATGAACTTAACGGTGCCAACAGTTATAGAAAATCTTCACATGAGCAAAGACACACACTTTTTACCTACTTCATTCAAGCTAAGCACACAAAGACATTCCACGTCATGCTTGTGCGGGTACCTAACAATGGATGTGACTGACGTGATATCCGAGAATGTATGTAGTGAATTAGAGGGATTTTCCGACTTTCCGACTGGAGGTCAGTGAGGCGTGGAGTGTTCTTATGCGACAATTTAAATTCTCTAATAGGATAACAGTGAAACGATTCACTTATTTAGCTTTTATGCACTAGCATGTATTTAGGTTTTACCATCTGAAATTGATTAGTCAAAAAAAAACTGAAGCCCAACACATAAATTGCTTCTAAAGAGTTATCAAAACTTCCTCTTTTTAAATGATTCAGGCGTTTAAACGTGTGACATTTCAAAGTTTTCAGTTAATCCTGATTTAATAAAGCCATGACAGAAAGTAATTGAGATATTTCGTGTCAATACGGCAACTGTTGTTCTGGGGCCTTACCATGACGTCTTAATGCGATTCAGTTTAGGTGCGCTCGCTGTCAGATTCATACCAAAGTGACAGCTAATACTTGAACTGAGTTGGTATTAGGACGTCATAGTAAGGCCCCTGTACTATTGAATTTTCGTTTGTCTTCGCCCCCTGTTCCACTACGCAATGTACGACACACCCATTCCGGTTTATCAAGAGCGGAATGCTTCACGCGCCCGATTTTCTAATTCAAATCAACGGAAGCCCTTATCTTGTACTTAGACAAAGCCCGCTACGGTCCGTGCGGATATCGGACTAAGGAAGATAAAGAAGGGTCATTGGGTCACTCCTTTGTCGCGCTTTTACGAACGCAGCGTATTGTTTCTGCTGTATTTTTTTCACGTCCATTATAAGATTATTTGCTGGGTGGCTACATTTTCTCAACAAGCTGATTCATACGAATAATAGCTTACCTTTTGATATTTTACAGACTGTACTTTTAGAGAGTCTTAATTCCTACATAAACCCTATGCCATTAGCTCCTTCTTTTCATAGATCAACCAGAGGTAAGCTGAGCAGGCTCTTAATTCTTATTGTTGTTAGCATCCCTTAAATTTTCGCAGTGTTTCACTTCTTTTTTATTATCCGGACAGCTGAGAAGTGGAGCTGCATGCCTGGCGTCTGTTTTTCATGAACGTTGTAATCGCTCACCTTTATCTAGGGTGAAACTGCCAATTATTAAGCCTGTATAGGCCCTATACAGGGTGTATCAGACACTCCCTAACAATAATCCACTGGGGTATATAACCATATAGAATAGCTATAGAATATTTAAAAAAAAAATTGGAGTATTTTTTTTCCATAGGAATGATTAGGTACAGTTAATACTACCATTCCTATAGAAAATATAAAAACAAAATCTCAAATTTTTTTTAAATATTTTTTTAAACTTCTATAGCTATGGTTATATACCCCTGTGGATTATAGTCAGGGGGTGTCTGATACACCCTGTATAGGGTTTAGGCCTATATAATCCATATGGATTTAAAAAAAAAACTTGGCTTATTCTGTTGTTTGACGGGTACGAATTTAATAGTAATATGCTTTTGAATAACTATTATTAATTCTATTATGTATTAAGAAATTGTAATTTTAGTGGTTAAGATTTTAAACCTGTATATTTCTGGAAGAGCGAGCCCTCCTGATACAGGCACGAAAGTGCCTACTAGGATGGCTCAACCTTGTAAATCTAGCATGCCACTGTTTAAATGAATAAAAAATTGTTATTATTATTATTATTAATACTTACAGTTTTCATAATATTATAACTAGATTTAGTTTTGGCGTGTACAATGCAATGTAACCCTTAAATAAATTATTCAAAAGATTGATAAAAAGGCGGAGTAATTTGAGAAATTGTTTGTACTTACTAAAATTCCACAGGCGTGATTTTTTACTTGCATTTACCACATTAACTCGCATAAGGCCTCGCATTAAAACTTAAAACTTAATTTACTAAGTTACTACGCCATCTTCAACCGATACTGAAACTACTTACAAAATTAGATCTTGCTTACAAGAGTTACAAGTAACTTACATCTATTAGTTTTGTGGGCCACGTTCTTAAAGTTCAGTCGTAGTCAGAGCTGCCTCGAGTAAAGTCGAGGAATCGATACGAGTAACAGCTAAGTTCTGAGAATTCGGAACTTGGGAGTAGTTATTTGTCACTTTGTGTTAGTTGATCCTGTTCCTAGTTATGACCTAGTTTATGTCACTATCAAAACAAATCGATTTGCCATGGCAATTGGTGATCATGACCAATGATGCTAAAGCCTTTAAAGTATTCATCTGTAGGCTTATTGTCTAACTCGCTCGCAATCGCCATCGTGTTCATTTTGACAGTTCTTGTATGAATGTGACAGCTAGCTGATTCCGATGCCAATTGTCAGCCCATACATGAACTGTCAAAATGAACACGATGGCGATTGCGAGCGAGTTAGACAATAAGGCTACGGATCTTTTGAATTTGAATGCTTGAAGTGCTAAATGTTAACATTTTGTTTTACGATATCAATCGTTAAGTTTTTTGTGTAGTGATTTACTCCGAATAAAATCTAATTTCAAATCTTAAACAGTTATTTACCCTGTTTTTTAAAAGCTAATTCAATGCTAACAATTCGGCTCTGGAATCGGTTGCCAGATGATATCAGTTGCTACCCTGCGCTGTCGCTTGAAGGCGTATTGGCTTGATGTGTCCTCTCATCTTAAATGAATGTGTTGAGTTTTGTAATTTATGTATATGTATATGTTGTGTAATATATTTTATTTATTATGTATTTATTATGTATTAGTTTATCGTATTTATCTGTTATGTATGTTATATATATGACATAAAGTTTAGGCATTTAGGATTATTTTAGGTTTTGATCAGTTCTTTTACTTTTTCTGTGTGTCTACTCTTGCTTAATACCTATGTCCTGTCAATCGTTCAAAGGTTAACTGGAAGAGATCCCTTTTAGGGATAATTTCGCCTTTGTGCATTTGTGTTTTCCTGTATTCATCTTTTTCATGTGTTTTATGTACAATAAAGAGTTTTACTTACATACATACATACATTATAATTAATAAAGTCATCAAACTCGCGTGATTCGATAAGTTGATTTAGTCTATTATAAACTAAAGAGTCATTTTAGCCAATCAGACAATAAAAATGGCACTGTGAACACGATCACCATAAAGAGAACCAATGGCAACAAACAGAACAGATCGCCGTTTATATTTCAACCAATCACGAAGCCCGTATAATTCAAGCGGCTAATGCCTCCACGGGGAATAGCGACCGATAGCCTCAGGCGTCTTTGATACGTCTAACAGCGACAGCCGTGACAAAGCACGTAGCGCCAGACGGCTGGAACGACGTGCCTCCTCTCTGTTATCCCTATGTGCATCTCTTGCACAAAAGTGCAGTTAAAAAGAGATGGCTACAACAATAAGGCGAGTCACGTGCAAAACGTAGTTGAGTCTTTGCCCATACTGAAAGCAAATTGAAAAGTTTGAATAGATCTCATTTAATGGCTGATAGTTGGTACAGAGCAAAGGTTTGCTGGAAAATTACCCAGACCATATTTCATTTTGAAAAAAAAAAAAATTTTGCTTTGGCATTTTTAGGGCATGCCAAATTGCCTAAGTACAGGTTTCTAGTACTGGGGTCTCTAAGCTAAGCCGGGAATACACAGACAGACGGTATAATGGTGCGACCACACCGCCGCTTAAAAAACGGTGACATTACGGAATCGCAACAAAATGTATGAAGAAACGGTGAGAAAACGTGACGCATACGACACGTCACTGCGTATACGCGGCGGTTTGGTCGCACCCTAATATTGTTGCCATTTTACTACGGTAACCTAAACACGTCATAAATTTTGGTACCTGTACTTGACAAAAAATATTAATAATTACTTCAATAACTTGCATCATCTATTCCCCCGAGTCCATGGCCTCGTTCATCTTTGTCGCTTTATTCTCTTGATGATTGATATCTCTGACGTAGAAGCGGATTACATATGTTTTTGTTCCCTAAGATTAGAAGGCAAGAAAGATGAGCCGGAAGGAAGAAATATGTAACGCTGACCGTTTGATTACGTGTAGCTTTGATGCTCCTTTCACTCATTTTTTTGGAATAGATTGAAGGTGATTATGTGTTTCTGAGTAAGAAGAGAGCAACAACGTTAATTGTCTCACTACAAAGCTTTTGCACTGATTATATCAAAGTCTATCATATTGAAACCTTCATTCGCGACGAAAAATAATGTGTTAAATTTGGAGTACCTACTTACGGTCAAATAGTTTTATCATTAATACTCTTTCCGTTACCTATGTTAGGTACTTGGTAAGCTTTTATTATATAACTAGCTGTTGCCTGCGACTTCGTCTGCAAAGAATTCGTTTATCGCTATCCCGCGGGAATTTTCCGGGATTAAAAGTAGCCTATGTGCTATTCCAGACTTTTTTCTATCTATGTGCCGAATTTCATCCAGATTCGTTGGGCCGTTCTGGCGTGATTGAGTAACAAACAAACATCCATCCATCCATACTTTCGCATTTATAATATTAGTTAGATAGCTGTTCCTCGCGGCTTCGCCAATCGTACCTACCATTTTTTATTTTTCTTTTTTTACCCGACGCGTCAGAAGACGAAGTGATGAATGTAGATCTCTTTGGCACGCTCTAGAGCCTAAACGGCTTGTCGCATTTGATCTTGAGAGGTATCATTAGATTTATCTTAGTTCTGAGAATGACACTGCGTACATCAATATTATAAAAATGTAAAGGATAAAGACATGTATGTATGTATAAAAATTTTGGTAGTCGAGTTTTTTTTAATAATTATTTTACTTGTTTTTCCATATAAACATTCTGTGGAACTTAACAAACATTATGAAAAAAAAAAGCCGAATTGGTCCAGCCGTTACCCAATTTTGCGCTTAGCAACATTCATTTTTATTTTATTTTTATATAGAACAATAATGCGTAAAGTAAAACATTTTTCAAAATAATTGCATCAACAGTAAATCACGCCATTTCTACGTCAAACCCTGACTTCATTTTTCAACAAAACAAAATTGCTCCGAAATTTCCAATTTCAGTTTCAGCAAAGAAAATCTGAACATCAAGGAACAAAATACGCGACTTTTTTGTTCTTTTAAAATAAGCTACATTCGGTTTCATACAAAACTCCTTTCATTCACATGGTAACGCATTATGAGTTAGACTTCTGTTTGCAGCAAAAATACGCGAATCACAACTCAAAAAACTACACTCGTCAGGCCTCACCCTACTAAATATTCCTCAATTAAATTAAGCCAAGTGATACCAAATCTTTTTATTACACTAAGATGACGCGTATCCAAATCTTGTATATCAAACATTTCTACATTAGTATTAATGTATCCTATTGCCTCGCTCATAGACAGAACCCCACAAGGGTACCCGATTTACATATCTGCGCCTTCAATAAACGTGGACCGTTAATTTGGTTGCACGAATGATTTGACACGATTTGGTTCAAAGAGCATAATTAGTTGAAGCCTTGAATACAAATCATGTTATTCGCTTTAAAGGTGCTCATACAATAACAATTCTAAAATGAACAAGACCCTGATAAAAGGAGACTTTTCATGTGCCCTCTCTATGCGCTGGCAATATATCTGCATTTTGTCTGGTACCGTTAGTATCAGGCGCTGGGTGATCCTTTACCATATTTTCTGTTGACTATTAACTCGTCTTCACTGCGGTTTAAAGCTAGTTCTCGATTACGAAAATATTTACCAAATTAGAAATTTCCCGCACCAATGTGTATGAGCCCAAATAGTCCCTTAGGTGAATATCCAGTTAAGAAATTTACAGTTGTCGCATGAGTAGTCTAAATACCAATTTGTTTTTTTTCATATATTTCACGTTTTCAATTTACATTTTATTTTATGACAAACTACTTTTATTTTATGACAAACTATCGCCTGTGTTTATAAACATTGCAAAGTTACGTCCATAACATGAATTTCAAATTAATATCGACCCCATATAAAAAACAAGAGTTACGAAAATTTACATGAAAACAAACCAAAACAACCTAACAAAAATAGGCGCAAGAAGACCTACATAAATTTGCTGTGAACAGGGAAAAACATGTTTTCACAATGTTATTTTTTAAGATAAGAAAACAAAATTTTAACAAAATATTTGGATTCCTACTAAAGGTACCTATTCCATACTTTATTCCTTCCTTTATCTTTACTCTGTCTCTGTCTTATTTATGTATCTCAGCGTACCTAATTTTTAGGTATTTTGGACATAAAATATAAAAATTGGCAAAAATATAAAAACCTTTTACGCGGGACTATTTGAAAAATTTCCTCGGGATGGCAATAAATGAAGCATGACACTGATGGCAATAAGTGAACAAAATAAATTCGCATACAACAAAATATTATAAAAAAATGCGAAATTTTGCGACTTTGTGAGTAAAACTGTCTTTGGAACATTAAATTTACGTTAAAATGACTGGACGTATCCAGATGAAACGATTTTACCATTCGATGTCACTTGTATTCTTTATTTTTACGTGTACCTAAATTGAACTGAGTTTATAAACTTAAACAATTGAAAAAACTTTTTATACATAAGTACATACATACATAAATAAATCACGTCTTTATCCCTTACGGGGTAGACGGACTCTAAGGTAACAACACCCAAAGGTCACGTTTACCATGATTGTGGGCGTAAAGGTGGAAAGGGGAATCAAAATAGTGTTGGGTTGCTAGCCGCATCGCCTATCAGATTCCAATGATTTTCACCCATTCCCTCGATGGAACTTTATAAATACAGTTTATCTAACAATAAAAAGCGTATATGGTACATACTTTAAGGCATTGGAAAATCGATTAAAACAACAACATAATTATATAGGTATCGCTAACTAGAAAACGCGGACTAAACTGTTGATCCAGACCGACCCGTAATGTGGAAATAGAGTCCGCCCTCTATACACTTTTCGATTTAACTTATCGATAAAGTTCTAAGGAAAATAAATAAACTTTCTAACATGTCTATAACTATCTACAAACACACAGATTTGCTATTGAAAAGAGCTGTTCTTAGTATTCTTAGACTTAAAATATCTTATCTTATATCTTGTTTATATACTAAACAGATTTATATGGGGAGTGTGAATGGGTGCGTTGGGAGGGGAAGGCCTAGGCGGACGTTCCGTGATCAAATTGGGGACGTTTTGGAGAAAGGCCAGGTCAAGAGTACCCAAAACCGACGAGCGTGTATGAAGAGATTGATGAATGTGGATGAAGCGAAAGAGGTATGTCAGGATCGTAGCAAGTGGAACAAAGTAGTCTCTGCCTACCCCTGTGGGAAAGAGGCGTGACGATATGTATGTATGTATGTATGTAAAATATCTTGAAGATAATACAAAATGTTGCCTATTATATTTGCAAAGCATAAATTATATTATATAAAAAAAAACTGTTCGTTAAAACTCAAGAATGGTTATGCCGATTTGAATAACTTTGGTTTTAAAATATTCTTAAAAGTCCAGGGAAAGTTTAAAGACTAAACCTTAAACATCAAGAAAACATTTAAGAAAACAGAAACGGCGCGATGCTGCGGGCAACAGCTAGTAATTAATATTTAGCGCATTTTCGGTACCTATATTTTTTACTTTAGTCTCATTTTTAGTACATACTTTTTAAAATGTTCATCTTTAAAATATAAGAAAGAGTTTCCGACCAATTATGATTGCATGTTTTATTTCTTAGTCACTAAAATCGAACGTCGAAACGGCAAAGCTGGCAACCCCTAGTGCTCCGTGCTCCTCAGATAGCGGACTTGGCGAAATCACTGGAATCCAGGCTTAATGAAAAAAAGATGAAAGCGGAAGGGGGTCATTCTGCAAGATTGATTCGTTGGAAGTGCGGAGGTTTGCTCGCTGCTTTATTAAGAAATTCTAAATCTAAGTGTTACAGTCGTGCCCTCTTATATTTTGGCAAAGTCGTCGTAATCGTAAAAGTAAATGATAAGTATTAAGTTGAAAGACCGTTGGATAGCACACTTTTGCGTTAGATACTCTTGTGGCTACTGTGAGTAGGTACTTTTCGAATATACTACTGATTTTCCTAATAAAAAAAAACCTCGGGTGTTGTTATAACGCTAAAATTACATGAGATTTTCTATCTTAGCCCTCTAGGCTGTCAAAGTAGCTGCAACTCTCTGATATTGTTGTGTGGGTGTCTATGTATTATGGGTGATGGAGATCGCGTACTAGGTGACAATAACTCTGACAATTAATTGTCAAATATAATTTTAGAATTCTTTTCCAACGACAATCGATCGGGTCATTTATTAGGAAGCTTACTTTTAACCATATTCTGTCATAACCGTATTCACTTATGTATTAACTATCGCGATTTATTCTTAGTAGGTATCATACGATCATTAAAGTCTTACTAGCGTGCAACCACACGTGAGTCACAGTTATAACAATTTGGTAGAGAATTAGTACACTTATTTAATACACTTCAGTCATATTTTCACTTGTTTTAATGGTCGTATGAATCCACATAAAATTATTCGTACTCTTTAAAGTTTATTTACTTAGTTATTTTAATTTAAAAGTACTTTTAGTTTTCCATTTACATTTTAAGTACCTATCTGTTTTTTTTTCATACTTACAAGAAATAAATGTAATAGAGTGTAAGTATGAATCATCATGAAAAGATTAAAGGTTTTTAGATAAGTATAAGAAGTGGGTAGAGCGTCATAACCAATATAATAAAACAGATTGGATTTAATGAAATTAAATTGATCCGTTTCCGTAAGTTTCGTGCTCTGTCTGTTTATTAAGGTTATGTAACAGATGATAATCGGCGTCTGCTGATGCAGCCAAGTGGAATACAATTAGACTATAATTAGTTAAGCTAAGTTACATAGACGGAAGAACGGACCGCCCGACGACGAGAGAACTTCAATATTGTATGAAATGAGAATATAAAAAAAAAATAGGTACAAATTTGAATAGAGGACTGAAAAGGTTGATTTTTATTCATAAAACTTCTTCCAAACACAGGAAATTCCCTTTTTTAGCATAACTCCACTTAAACAGACCGATTAAAAGCAGGCAAAGATTAAGCTTAAACTCTACCCCAAAGCTGCTTTGCCACCGGTTTCAACTACATAAATTTCTTTTCATCCTACCCTTATCGGATCCACTAATTCTAGTTCATCCAATTTGTAAGGATTAGCTGGAACCAACTAGGTATTACATGAAAAATGGCCGTGATTTGTCTCGGGGTTCCCAGTGAGATATAAAATACTAACGCGACATTATTGTACACACTGTTTACAAATATACTTGTTTTATGTACAGAACCCTACTTATTCTCAATGAATAGCAAAGTAAATAATTAATGAATAATGAAAAGTATGACTGTCCTTTGTCGTGATTATTTCCAATCGAGAAACTCAACGCTTTGTATCGTCTTGCAGAAAAAAACGCATTATGTCCTAAACTAGACATGTTTAACGTCATGTGTAACGGCAACCTTCTCTTTATTTTACGCCGTAAACCCTGAATTCATAATAAAACTAAAAACATCAATTTGGAATTTCCCGCCCCTTACAGCCGGGAGGCGATCCTTCAAGCAAATCATGTGTAAAACCGGGCATCGCGCCCGGACAAAGAATATAAACAAGTGTAAGGGTCAAACGTGACTGGATTTAAAAACGGGCCAAGAGTAAATTTAAATTTTAAATACGAACCTTTGAAAAGGTTTACGATTCCAGCTTTACGAAGGAGTGTTTGGTTTTAAAAGTTGTTTGTCTAAGCGTGTTCAGGAGTAAGACACACAAGGCTCGTTAGTATAAATATTTCTCAACTACTATTAATTTACATCGTTCCTGAACTATTGAAATATTGAAAAGAGAGAAAAAACCTGAAACATTATTCAGATGCATTTAATTAAAGAATTTCTTACTTACAGCTTAAAAATGCTTTCTGGTTCGAGAATACAGTCAAAAACCTACTATTTATGAATAACTGTGTAATTTTTTTTTTAATGTTTGACTTTTTTGCCATGCTGTAAACCAGAGGTTCCCAAACTCTTTTGTTCCATAGACCACTTTTAAAATTTTGCTGGATCCCGTGGACCCCATGCAGCTACATTACCACTAATTTCTAAACTAAATCTCGAAAAAAAATTAAGATTAGCTCTATAATCTATGGAAACTTGCGTTGTTGCTGAGTTTCAACGATAAATTAACAGTTTTCGAAAAAATTGGTTAGAATTGATTGCTGATAGGGTTAATTATTTGAAAAAAAAGTCGACTAAACAAATTTTCAATTATATTATATTTTTGTGCTGCGAGTGACTCCATCCTACTTTACTTTCTTGAAATATACAATGACTCACAGCACAAGAACCAATCAATTCTCACAAATTTTATTCAATTTTCATGCACCCCGCTTGCGATTATGGACCCCCATTTTTGGTCACGCCCAACGTAGACCCCCGTCGAGTCTTCCGTGGACCCCTGGGGGTCCACCTGGACCACTTTGGGAACTACTGCTGTAAACAGTCGCCACTTTGGTCCGGCAAACCTCACCGACTCTCAATTTATACAGCTTACCCGTATCTCCGAATGCCCGGAAATATGGAGAGCGGAATCGAAGTCAATCAGAATGAATGTTGGTGTTCTGAATGGAAAATAAATACGTGCTATTGATTCTGCCCCGAAATTTGAATGTAGAGCGAAGTTAAAATTTAATGACTGCAAAAGAGCAGCCGTACAGTTTGGTACCCGCGAGAAAAGTTTACTGTAAAATTAATAGTCAATATTTTATAACGGTATGTACAACCCATTAAGTAGTAGTTATATTTACAGTGACTACATTAACGGGGTCTTATTACATCTACGTCACAGCTTTTCAGTAAATATCATAAATAAATAAATAACATGGGACAAATTAAGTACACCAATTTACCCAGTCCCAAACTAAGCAAAGCTTGTACTATGGGTACCAGGCAACGGATAAACATACATATATAATGTAGATAAATACATACTTAAATACATACGACATCCATGACTCGGGTACAAACATTCGTATTCATCGTACAAATGTCTGCCCCTACCGGGATTCGAACCCGGGACCTCTAGCTTCATAGTCAGGGTCACTAACCACTAGGCTATCCGGTCGTCAAACACAGTATACTTTAACTAAGCTAAATCATGCATCTTCAGATTTGTCTCTTCATAATATTTATTACGAAAAACGGAGTACATACAGCAAAGATCAAAACGTTTGATTTCTTAAAGTTCACTTTTGGAGGTAATCAAAATAATAGCCATGTCTTGAATCTCTTCGCAGCCATTAGTGTCATTAAGCCGACCTAAGAGGAATTCCAGACGTCCTTTTCAGCCGTACCTAAGTGCCATAGTATCCCGCCACATCATTAAAACCACAAAGGAAATGTCATTAACCTTTGCACAGAATGTATCTAAATGAGGAATTACCTAGACCGGATAATCCTTAGGAACGGTACGTGACCGGTATTTGTAATCGAGTCGTTATTTTTATACTTCGTCGACCTACTCTGAACTTTTTTGTGTAGCCCAAAGGCAAGGCAATTAGCAAGCACATCGGAACCGACTTGATCGCCGTTTTTAGCAAGATATACTACAAAATGGATTAGTTTTACAAAAGCTGAAGCTACTTTTAGTGGCAACACTGCAAGACAGCTGCGTCGGTGAGACATAGACGTAAATAGAATAACATCCATAAATTTCCTGAATGAGTATTTTCTTCGTAGCTGTATCGATTTTTCTCATGACTCGTTTTCATTAAACTCGCGAGCAGACAGAAGTAGATTACGATAGCGTGGAAACCGAAACAAGATAAGCGCAGTGCCAGCTTCGCGGTAAATCACCAGGAAATGCGAACGTTAAGGTATGTTCGCAATAAACAAGAAACATAAACTAGTTTTAATGTAATATTAGAAAACAAAGTTATAATTATGTAAATTTGACTGAAGACAGCGGTGCGTAGACAGCAGAGTGACAGTTACTACTGCGACGCTTTTGGGTTTGCGAAGAGAAGAATATTTAACGCAAATTTAACAACACATGTTTTTTTCCTGATAAGGCCCCAAAAGTTAATACTCGTATTATCATCGTGTGTATCATGGGATGCGAACACATCATGATGCCGCCAATCTCAAAGCGATAACGTAACGGTTGCTTACAGTTAAGTTTTTAAAGTGAGCACTTTTTCGGGATGGGTAAAAAATGTTAATCTCGCGTCGGGACACGTGACCTAATCGACGAAATTCGTAAGACGGAGAGAGAGTAGACCGCCGAGGCGGCGTAGGAGAGGAAGTAATATGCCCCTCTACTACTCTTCTACAGCGCGGTTCAAGTTTTCACTTCTGCCGCCACTCCCGAAGTGCAACCCGTTGTTTTTATTTAATTGTAATGTGTTCACACTTGATCCTTAATACTGACCGTTTTTGTATCGCTGTTGCTGTCTCGCTTCTGCTGATTTTCATAGCTTACCGGAGAGATGTGACCTGCCGGACCTTACTCAGCAAGGTTTACTAAGTAACCGCTATTAATTTATCGTCTCCTGCCTATTTAATATTATTATCACAAAATATTATGCTGGCGTGAAATCACTGAACTTACCGACTGTGGGACGGTCTATGTCTGTCAGGTGTCAGACAGGGCTTGGCCTTCCCTTTTGAAGAGAGAAGCGTAACTTAATATTGAAGAGAGTAGCGTAACTAACACCTGCGTCTTGCAAAAGCTAGACTAGACAGACAGCCGGTGAGATTGTATTTCAGATCGTTCTTTAAACAAACATGGGACAAATTACACAAACTGACCCAGTCCCTCCCCAGTCCCAAACTAAGCAAAGCTTGTACTAAGGGTAACCAGGCAACGGATAAACATACTTGTATGTAATTTAGATAAATATGTTCATACAACATCCATGACTCGACTCGAGCACAAACATTCGTATTCATCGTACAAATGTCTGCCCTTACCCAAGAAACCCTAACCCAGAAAAAACAACACAAATTCCTCATTGAAAGAAATAAATATAATGCGTAAAATTTAAGAATTGAAATGGAAAACTTTTTGTATAACGTTTTCTTTCATAATTAGACTCTAAAAATTGTTCGTACGTATAGGTTTCCAACTGACGATAATTTTTGTCAGTAAGTAGGTGTTATACATAGGTTAATTTAGAATGGAACTTTATCCATCCAAATTTACCTACCTAATCGCGTTCAAACACGCTGTCGCGGTTAAATTCTTCCGGCATATTTGTCTCAGTTCTACATTAACTCGATGCTGTGCAAAATCTGAAAAGCATTTTTTTTTCTGTTGTCAGCGCTCTAAGTAGGTTCTTACAAGAGGACTGTAGTAGACCGTCAAAGACTCTACCGTAATTGTCCAATTTCGACGAAGAAGGCTTAGTGCTCCTTGAGGGACATCTTCATCCAACAGTGATAGTTTGAAGATTAATAAATAGGAATACCGTTTTAGCTTTAGAAATAGAGATGGAACCTAACAAAGCTATACTGTAGGCAAATCCTTACAAAGCGTTCTGCACTTCTCTCTATAATTTACGCACTAGTTCCATTACAAACTTAGTCTATGGCGACGTGATTCTGAATAATTATTAGACCTAGAATTACTAGAACATTTGCTAAGCTTTCTGTACTAACTTTGAAGTAGACCCAAAAGTTTATTTATCTCACATTTTAGGCTTTATCTAAAACTATACGCGCGGTATATCCCTTGTGTTGCTCAAAGTACCTAAAGCTATTTATTATACAGTACCTAGGCTTTTATTTTATTTCGCCTTTTGGATATTCAATTTCACGAATTGATTTTCACATAAGTACTTGTTGTGGTCGAGCTGTGGCTTTTACCAGGCACTGATCACCATAATGACCATGACCACATATTAGTAATAAAATCAAAAACAATATTGACAATTTAGTGAATATGTTACATAATAAAATTCAGATAGTGCTAGTTTTGTGGTGTTTTGAATCATCAGTCCAAAACGTTGAATAACAGCATAAATTATAAAACTATGTTATTTACTGAAATGTCAAGGGGTATTTTATGAACTGAAAAAATATAAATCAAAGCGACTGCAATCCGTATTTCTTTGGCAGCAACAGTATAAAAGGAAATAAATATAAGCAGTGTATTGACCGAAGCAGGTAATATTTCTTGCAGAACAGAAGCAAATATTTTATTTTCCGGCAGTAAAAAACCGTCCCCGGTCCGGCTCTATAAAACTTAGTCACATGAAAGATGAAGTATCGGATATAAGGTCGGAGCCACAAGTAAAGCGATTATTACGTAACATAGTAAATTATTTTGTGGCTTACTATTGCCATCACATCAGTCTACAAGGTAGAATCAAAGAATATGACGCTTTAAGGCGATTTCGGTGATAGTTGTTATTGATTTTTATAAATATTTTACATAGATTTATTTATATCCTGTATTTTATAGATGTACCTAAATGAATTGAAAACAATGAAAAAAACTAGTAAAATGCTGGGGTTGAGAATTGAAACGTTCTTCCTTCCGTTGGGTCCTTGAAATTCCATGTCACATTCTTACTTACACCTTTATTGCCACAGAAATAACAAGAAATAGTAAGTATTAAATTTTTTATAATATATTAAATTATTGACTAAATAGCTTTTGCTAGTAACCACGTCTTCTGAAAATAAAAAAATAAAAATTTGGTATTACTGGACCGCGTTTCGTTTTCATTGCTCAAAGTTCATACTCTTATACTCTTTTTAAAATGTCGTCACATTAGTGACGAAGCGGTTTTATAATTGTATTCGTATCTGTTTTTTCCCTGAAATAGTTATTTGTTATGCAAGGCTGCAAAGTGTTTGTTTGGCGCGAGTGCCTGAATTGAAACCGGAGCAAGCGAAGGATTCTATGATTGAACCGCGAGCGAAGCGAGAGGTTCAAAAGAAGAATCCTAAGCGTCGCGACGGTTTCAAGGCACGAGACTCTAAACAACTTTGCTGCCGAGCGAAACACACAATTTTTCACCTCAATACAGCGAGAAAAATGGTGGATGGAAGAAAAAGAAAAATAAATAAAATAGTAATTAGTTAGGTATTTCACTTTTATACATAAGTACATAAACATTTACCTTACAATACATACTATCCATACAAAACTGAGTTTTATACAGAATTTTAGTTTATAAAAGAACTTTAGTTTACCTTTGTTACCACTCTACATTGTTTAATTGGAACTGCTTCAGAACTTTACTTTATTACCTATTTGGTAATTAACACCTTTGATTTACTGATATAACTGTCCGAGCATATTTTATAGTAATTCCGTCGACGAACACTACATTTAGTTTTTCTTTATTACATGAACTCGTAATTTTTAAAATAATAACAAAGTCTTCCAATCAACAAAATATCTGTGAAAGATGGCAATTTCTCCACGCCAAACCGCGCGCAGCACTCGCGCATGCGCGATATTTTCACTTAATGCGCGCGCTAAGAAGTATCTGCTAAACAGCCTAATATATTTTAAAATTATAAAGAACTAATTGATCAGTGTCTTAAATAAGCAAATTATAGTCACTTTGTAGATAAAAATTAATAATTTAATTTTGTCGAAATGAAATTTTTATTTATCATCTTTGACCTAAAATAGTTTAATGTTCACGAAACAAACGATAGATAACGGATCGCGTTTCTGAATGTGATTATGTTTTTTTTAAATCAAATGAAACATTTAGGGGGTCTCATAAAAAGATCTACATTTGAATTTCGTATTATTCCGTCCCTCTCATTCACCTATTAAATACTATTCGTGTAAGCGGGCCGACAATATACGAAGTTCAAAGTCCTAATTTCTAAGTATATGAGTAGGTGGACAATGGTGGTCAGCGCCACGTTCGAATTTCAAAAACCTTTTCCACGCTAGGGGGGAAAAAGCGTTTTTCCACGCAGATTTTGAAGGCGAAAGACAGCCCTTTCGAGCAAGTGAGGTGAAAATAAAATTGTCTTGGCAGATTAAATAAATAGACCTCGTTTCTCAGGGCAGTGAAATGTCACAGTGTCAAAATAGGGAAGTATGTGGCCAATTGGAACAATAATATTTATTTTAAGTTTATTAGCAATCTGAACAGTATAAATTAGTCATAATATAGAAGCAAAGTCAACAATATAAAATTTTTTTAATGTAGCCACTTTGAATGTAGTCTGGTAGTTAAAATAATAAATAAAAAATATTTTTACGATTTTTAACCATAGGTATTAGATGTTGCTGACTTTGCTTCTATGTGACTCAAATGGCTTTTATACAACACAAAATGTTTCTCCTGCACAGGACTAAATAACAATTACTTTACTTACAATAAATATCAAACTGTGCCAATTGCCTCCATGTTTCCCTATTATATGACATCACAACCCTGAGATAACGAGGTCTAAAAATAAATAATAAAAGAGGAATCAAACAGAGAAACTGAGTAACAGACTGGTAATAGTAGATTGATAAACAAGGGTTGAAATATACCCATTTCACCTGAGATATTTCTGGTGCCCGAACGAAGTGAGGGCACCAATGGTTCGAAGGTGAAATGGGTAATTTCATCCGAGTTGAACACTCTACTTTTCATTTCGAATATGAGGAAATTAAAATTTCACTAACGTCGCATGGTCGCATTTAATATTTGTTACGTTTGTCATTCTCTTCCCGCTCTTTTTTCTATTGCGCGATTTACGCGCATTGCGCATTTCTTCTGCGCACCAATGGCGGCCGGCTAGTTTTTTTTTAAACTTGCAGACATGGAGGTCGCTATCAATTAATTGTAGACTTAAATATTTCAAGCTAAAAAATATTACCGAACGTAATAATTTCTACTAATTCTTGTTGTATACGCTTGCATAAGCTTATATGTATAGCGGGAATGTTATTTTAAGATTATTTTGCCTTTTACAATTAAAAAGGAATTGTTAGTATAGATTTTTATTTTAAACATAGATTACATGGCTGTATACGTATTTCCATTGCTATGTCCCTCATTTGGATTAGCTAGAAAAAAAATTTACTTTCAACCCAAGGGTCGCGATGAGTCACTTTCAACCCTATATCCAGATAATCAATGACCTACTTTCAGAGTATGAGAGATGAAAAGTTAATTTCACATTTACTGTAGTTAAATATTGTAATTTACAGTATGGAATCATTCTCTTATCGCTATATTAAAAGCCACATCTCGAGACGTATCGGAAGGGAATTTCAGCCCGCCGTCCCGTGTCCAAGCCTTGTCTACATAATGTATGGAAATTTTAAATCTAGCGCGAGCTCTCGTCTATTGTACCTAAGCAATTCACCTTTTGTTCGCGTTTTCTATAAAACTCTCTGGAACATGAATGTTAGTTATAAACTATTTTATATGGAGCATCCAAATGCTGATGCCGCTAACGTTTAAAATCACATTCCGTATCTCTTAAGGAAAAAAAGGAACCCTTATACGACTTCGTTGTCCGACTGTCCGTCTGTCTGTCTGTCCGTCTGTCTGTCTGTCCGTCAAGATCTTTTTTCTCAGAAACGCGTATAAAATTGAAATTGATAACAAATAATGAGGTCTGCGGTCCCTTAAAGCTGTAAAAAAATCAAACCTCTAAATCTACGTAATCAAAAATTAACGTAGGTAGATACTGACTTCTCTAGGTGGGCGTGGCGTGTCTTTATAGCATTTATTTTAAAAACGTTCTGAGTTCTAAACATTTGCTTCACGTGAGTGTAGGTACTTGCCGGGAGCAACCGCAAGTAATGTCACAACTCGGATTTGAGCATTACATTAGTGAATAGATTGCTCACTACGCATACATAATATTACGAATTGGAACATTAGGTAATTAGTGCTTAATACGGTGGCATTAACAGTTGCAATGTTGAGACAAAATACATGACTTAGCTTCTAATGGGAGCCCACTCAGTTCACTCAGATTATTAATCTAACTAATATTATAAATGCGAAAGTATGGATGGATGGATGGATGGATGGACGGATGTTTGTTTGTTACTCAATCACGCCAGAACGGCCCAACGGATCTGGATGAAATTCGGCACATAGATAGAGAAAAGTCTGGAATAGCACATAGGCTACTTTTTATCCCGGAAAATTGCGTAGTTCCCGCGGGATAGCGATAAACGAATTCTTTGCAGACGAAGTCGCTGGCAACAGCTAGTCTTATCTAAGTACAAAATTAACAATATTGAGTGGGTTT
The DNA here is from genome assembly GCA_963854515.1 of Pandemis heparana. Classification (NCBI taxonomy): domain Eukaryota; kingdom Metazoa; phylum Arthropoda; class Insecta; order Lepidoptera; family Tortricidae; genus Pandemis; species Pandemis heparana. Next base: position 7,863,058 of record OY978010.1, read on the forward strand.
AACCATTTATGGGCAACTGCAATCACATCTACCAGGTAACCCTCGTGTTCGTTTGCTTCCTTTGTTTCATTAAATTATAATTGGATACGAATTGCTTAAAGCGCTTTTGTGTAGGTATGGCGTACATTCAGCGATAAAATTAAAAGTAAGAAAAGATAAATAAACGCAGGAAAAGCAATTTTCGAAATATACCAAAGGCCGCATTTTCAATTATTTGAGGAAACCGCGTACAAACAAGATAAATAATTTATTTTATGCTATAAAATTATGAAGAGCAATACTGTTGATACTAAGATAACGTACTTACGAGTACCTACTATATGAAGGGACAAAACCCTAAGTAGGGATTACAACAAAAATCAAATTTACGTTTACTTGACTTTGTACCTATTGTTTGCATACCCGCCAACCCTAATTTAAGAAATTTGTTTTCTATTCATCATGCGTAAATGCTTTCTTTACGTTTTTAGGTTTTGGATTGAATTAGGCAGTAACATATTCAAGTCTTGTTTTGATCTCTCGTACAACCTTTTTATTTAGGCCAGGCAGGTAAACGAATAGGTACCTAAATAAGTAAATATTTAAAAAAAAAGCCGTGGTAGCCTAGTGGTTTGACCTGTGGCCTCTCAAGCAGAGCGTCGTGGGTTCAAATCCCGGGCTCGCACCTCTGTGTTTTTCGGAATTTATGTGCGAAAACTACATTTGTAATTTGCCATGAGCTTTTCGGTGAAGGAAAACATCGTGAGGAAACCTGCACACATTTGCGAAGAAATTCAATGGTGTGTGTTAAGTTTCCAATCCGCACTGGGCGCGCGTGGGAACTATAGCCCAAACCCTCCAATACACGGAGGAGGCCTATGCCATGAGGCACGCCGAATTTCGCGACAATTTAATAAATAAATAAAAAATAAACGACAATAACAACAACACGTACTTACGGAAATTGTAGCGAATTCGGAATAAAAAGGCTTATAAATAAATATAAATAAATAAATAAAGTAAATATTTTGGGTAAAAATAATTACTTATTTAAAGATAATTTATGTTAACTTGGGGCCTGTTTCACCACTCCTTAACTGTCAGTTATCTATGATGACGTCTCTGTCTGTTTCGTAGTAATAAATAGAGACGGAATCATAGATAACTGACAGTTAAGGAGTGGTGAAACAGGCCCTTAGTATCTACAATCTACTACAAGCATTAAAGGTCCTACCCTCGGAACGATACACAGTTTGCGCCTTGCGATATTTAATTTGAATAAAAATAATATAAGAAGTTTTTAGAGTCTGATCGTTTATTAGATTACAATAAACAACTCAATAAATAGTATTAATTGCTCGCGAAGTATTTGGTGCAGTGCATGTGACAAAAAAACGCTGTGAAATAACATTGGCCCGGTTGTTGTTCAAAAGTACCCGCACAGTTAGTAAATAAAAAATAAAAACAAACAACAATGACAACTAAATGCGCGGCTTGTGCGAAGTTCACCGGGCGTACTGGTACCATTGCGTGCCCAAAATGTAGCGGCCACTATCACTGCGCCTGCGTAGGGGTACCTGCCGGGAAAGCGGTCACCCAGGATTGGAGCTGCCCGACGTGCAAGCGGTTCCAGCCGCGAGACAACCGCGCCGACACGCCGGTGAAGGGCTTGCTCACCCAGCCCGCCGCCACCGCCACTGAGCCTGTTGCGTCTGCGGGGTCTGTCGATGCTCAGGCCGCGGCTTCACATTCCGCCAGTGCCCCGCCTCCTGCGTTGGCGGCTTCCGCCGCCGACGCCAACACCGCTGAGCCCGCAGCCCCCGCTGATGCTCAGGCCACCGTTCCACGCCCTTCACCTGCTGCGGCGCTCACCGCTTCGGAGGCCTCATCGGGTGCTGGACCGGTGTCTCCGATGCCCGAGAGTACGGCACAGTCGTCGCTTGGAGACGAGATCCAGCTGTTCCGGGAGGAGCTCCAGGCCTTGAGGCGCGAGCTCAGGGAGTTTCGCCAAGAGTTCCAGGACGTCAGGGCTAGCATGGCGGACATCAGCGCGAAGGTGGACGCGTTGGAGGGTCGAGTCGACGCCGTGGAGAAAGCTGCCGTCGATGGCACTGTGCCGGTAGCCACCAAGGTGCTGGAGGAGGCCATCGCGACGCTCCAGGCGGAGCTGAACGAGCGGGACCAGGAGCTGCTCGCGAACGACGTGCAGCTGTCCAACGTGCCGGAGGAGCCGGGCGAGAACGCGGTCGGGCTGGTCACGCGGGTCTGCGTCAAGCTGGGCGTGGAGCTGGACGTGCGGGACGTGGTGTTCGCGCACCGAGTGGGCGGCGAGCGCGAGGATGGCCGGCCGCGGCCGCTGGTGGTGCGCATGACGCGCCGCGCCGTCTGCGAGGACCTGCTGAAGCAGGCGCGCGTGCGCCGCGGCGCCACCACCGACGGCCTGGGCTTGGCTGCGGCGCCGCGGCGGTTCTACGTCAACGAGCGGCTGACAGCCGCCAACCGCCAGCTGTTCCAGCGCGCCCGCGAGGCCGGGAGCGCCGCCGCCTGGCGCTGGGTGTGGACCCGGGGCGGGAGGATTTATGCCCGTAAAGCTGACGGCCAGCCGGGTCATCGCTTGCGCAGCCTAGCGGACCTGAGTATTTTTACCCCGGTCGCCGCTGCCCAGTCAAATGTATAGTCATTGTTTGCTGTTTGTTTTATATTGTGGAGTCCTGAAAAATAAAAGTGTTTCGTTATTAATGTTATCTATGTCTGTCCAATTAATATTAGCCAAAACAAGTTTATACAATCATTACCTTATTATTATGGCCTTCCCGTGTGTTTCTTTTGTTTCAATTGTGTTTTCTTTAGGTTGTTTTGTCGTCGCAAAAGTGAAACCACTGATTATTTTGGCCCCGTTCTGTACTTTGCCTATAAACAGAGTAATATATTTATATAACACCTATTATAAGCATATATTTCATATTGATATTGTCACACTACGTATAAATGTCACGTTTACCTGCATTCTTCCGTTTCATTGTTGTTATTGTTCTTACGTAATGTTTTTATCTTCTTGCCATGCCTCGTTTTAAAAACTTCAAAGTTGGTTTATTTAATGCTGGATCCCTTGGTACAGGACATGACGAGTTGATTGCGACTGTGACCACGACCAAAGCCGACGTTATTGCTGTCAACGAGACCTGGCTACGCAACGGCGAGGAAGGCCGGGCTCCGACCGTGGCGGGGTATCGACTGAGGCATATCGCGCGTCCAGCCGAAATCCGCGCGGGGCGCGGGGGGGGCGTAGGGTTTTTTATCCGCCGCGATCTCAATGCCCGCACTCTCCCGCACCCACCGGCCGAACTCGTAGAACAAATGTGGTTGAAATTTAATGTAAACGGCAAACGTTTAATAATTGGAACCGCATACCGGCCGCCTTGGCTTAATGTTGACACCTTTTTTGACGCCATTACGACCTCGATCACTTCTTTTGCTAATTACGACCGTTTGATCTTGCTTGGAGACTTTAACATAAATTTTACTGACAAAACCAACACAAAGTTTGAATGTTTGATGAATTTTTTAACTTCTGTTAACTTGACTCAACATGTAAGTGACCCGACGCATTTCACTGATCACAGCGAGACGACCATAGACCTGATCTGCACTGACGCTCGCGTTGTGAATGTGGACGTGAAGCACATTCCCGACCTGGGCAGACATGCATTCATTACGGCCGAGTTTGACATAAAAAAACAGAAACCGACGCCAAGACGTATTACATACCGACCTCTTAAAGACATTGACTTAAGTGACTTCGACAATGACTTAAAGTCTATAAATTGGGACCAAATACTTTTAACTAATGACGTGAATGAAATGGTGCGAATATTTAACGAACTTGTACTACAAATATTTGACAAACACGCGCCTGAAAAGACAATCGTGGTGAAGGAGGCACACAAACCATGGCTGACAAGCAATGTGAAGCTCATGATGCGTCTTAGGGACAAAGCCCACGCCAAATACAAGCGTTCCAAGACTGATGCTCATAAGCAATATTACCTAGACTTGAAACACCTGGTGATCGCAGCCATCCATAGCGAGAAATGTGCCTTCTTCAAGCACCACATTAACGACGTTACCGACTCAAAGACTCTCTGGAAAAACTTAAAGCGCACTGTCCTTCCAGACTCACAGACGCGGACTGACCTCCCGACACACTTTAACGACCCCGACTTAATAAACCGCCATTTCTTAAATATACCTGGTAATTCTGTCGTATCTATATCTGACCTGACACGGTATGAATTTGATAGATATAGTGACAAAACTTTTACTCTTTCACCAACAACCTTTGAAACTGTGACCAAAATTATAAAATCTATTAAAACGACTGCAAAGGGACATGATTCGATTGCTATTGACATGTTACTTATGACTCTTCCGGTGACTTCTAAGATACTGACATTCATTATTAATAGGAGTATTCAGACGATGACTTTCCCGACTGACTGGAAAATCGCTCAAGTGACCCCGTTACCAAAAACCACAAATCCTGTCAATCTGTCCGAACTCCGTCCTATTAGTATCCTTCCCTGTGCATCAAAGATAATAGAAAGGGTGGTTTGCGAACAGCTGTCGGAATACCTGGAGAAATACAACATCCTACCTGAACTGCAATCGGGTTTTCGCAAGGGTCGATCGACAGTTACTGCGTTACTCGATGTAGTCGATAACATTTTGCAGGCCCGGGATGATGGTAAAAGTACCATATTAGTGCTTTTAGATTTCTCCAGGGCTTTTGATTGTATTAGCATCCCCTTGCTATTATCTAAGATGTCTTATTACGGATTTGATGCTACGGCGATAAAATGGTTTAGCAGCTATTTGACTGACCGGGCGCAGACAGTCGTATTGCGTGGGGTGGATGGTGGTGCTCTGCGGTCCTCTCTTTGCCCTGTGACACGGGGAGTGCCGCAGGGTTCGATACTTGGACCTCTGCTCTTTATATTGTACAGCTCAGATATTATTAACGGTATAAGGAGCAGTAGATACCATCTTTACGCGGACGATCTGCAATTGTATGTCTCCTGCGCGCCCTCAGAGACATTTTCAGCTGTGGACTCAATCAATGCAGATCTGGATCGTGTTTCGGCTTGGTCGGAGAAGAACTGTTTGGTTCTCAATCCCAGCAAGTCGAAGTATATCGTTTTTGGATCGAGGCATCAAATTCGGAATACTCTTGCTGCTCTGGCCACCGGGAATGTTGCCGTCATGGGTGACCCAATAGAGCGAGTGGTAGAAGCCAATAACCTTGGCCTCCTAATGGACGGCAAGCTGAACTTTGAAACCCACATTTTGAAAGTTGTGAGTAACTGCTTCTACCGCCTCAAAGTTCTGTACAATATACGCGATTACCTCAGTGTCGATTTGCGTGTTGACCTTTGTGAATCGCTTATATTGTCCAGATTAAACTATTGCGATGTTATTTATGACGGTTGCATTCTTGGTCGCTCTAAGAGGCTTTTACAGCGAGTACAAAACGCATGTGCTCGTTTTTGTTTCCGCGTCCCTCCCCGCTCCCATATCACCCCATACCTGAACGCCGCCAACTTGCTGAACATGCCTGCGCGCAGGCGCATGCACCTCGCCACTTTGCTGTTCGGTGTGAAACGTCACGAGACCCCATCATACCTCTTTAACAAGATGGTTTGGTCGAGGAGTGAGCGCAGAAGCGCAATGGTTCTCGTGCCTAAGCACCGGACTGCGGCATTCCGAGGCAGTTTCAAGTTTGCGGCGTCCAAGTGCTGGAATGATATTCCTCCCCCAATCCAGGGAGCGTCAAGTAGTTACACCTTCAAGCGCAAGCTGAAGGTTCACTTATTGACGCTCCAAAAATCCTTAAAATAGTCCTCCAGCACTTTGCACATTGGTATGCCAGCTTGTTGTTTTTGAACAATTTTGTTTACACTTCGTTTTTTGTTTATTGAAAATTATTTAATAAATTTATGTATTTTATAGTTACACATAAGTCGGGTTCTATCTATTTATTACTTCACTTCTTACTTAAAAGTTTATGGTTTATGTAGTATATTAATTTATTTAATCTACACTGTGTATCGTTTCTTGAGTCACAGACGGTTCTGGCTGAAAATCAGTGCTGCAGGTGTCTAACACCTCAGCGTAATGCTGAGCCAGCGACCGTTTCACTTTTGCGAAGACACAACACAACGCTGATGATCAAATTTTCATGTCTGGTTTTTTTATTGTTGTTTTTTTTTCTATAAAATTGTGTGTACATGCTCTTATATTTGTGTGTCTTGCAAAATGAATAAATGTCTTCTTTCTTCTTTCTTCTTTCTACAACTTCAGATAAATTAGTGAATACCAGTTTATTTTGTTTGTTAACTTTTTGTGGTACAACATTGTTATGGCAGTGACTGAATGACATACATAATAAAATCACGTCTATCTCTTACGGGGTAAACAGAGCCTAAAGGAACAAGACCTTAAGGCCACGTTTTGCATGATTGTGGGCAAGAGGATTCAATACCGAAAAAACGGAACCCTTATATTGGATCACTTTGTTGTCCGTTCGTCCGTCCGTCCGTCCGTCTGTCAAGACCCTTTTTCTCAGGAATGCGTGGAGGTATGAAGCTGAAATTGATATCAAGTACTCAGTCTACTGCTCCTTGGAGCTGTGAAAAAATCAAACTTCTAAGCCAACGCAATCAAAAGATGCAGCCGTTTATGCCGCAAATTTCCGCAAATTTTCGACTCTCAAGGGAATCAAAACCTACCTACAGGGTACTTCCCGTGAACGCAGAGGTCTTATAGCACAAATTAAGGAATAATTGCGAAAACCGTAAATATGTATGTATGTCTGTATATATTTGTGACCAATATAAAGAGACCCCACACTGCGTACATTTTGCTTTGGAGCAGGGCTCTGCTTACACTGGTTTATAGATATTTCTAGATAATGGTACGGAACCCTCGGTATGCGAGTCCGACTCGCACTTGGCCGGTTTTTTCTAATCCCGGGATTTCGGGATTATCTACAGTTAATCCCGGGATTGTATTGGTAATGAAAAATGGCGACAAGAAGTCGGTAAACAATTTCAAAATCAGTCGTTTTATTTAAATTTTAGTAATGTATTTAAATTTCGTATCTTTAAAAAACAATTCTCGAAATAGTTGCAACTAATCCTGCATACCGCAGACTCAAAGGATTCATAAATAGAAACATGACAGATTTATGCATCAGAACCTGCTTGACCCCAGCTTTGAAGTTCCACGTTCAGTGAACTGAAAACATGTTCATATCGCGGGGGTAGAAAAATACCGAAACAAAAAATCATCAATGGAAAAAATAATCCAAATTTAGTTCTTGTTTGGTAAATCAATTTAATTTTGACAACCTAGCTGCTGCTCTCAATCCCTGTTCCGTCGGAACTACGGAATTTCGTATTGTTGGGCATTTTCAAAAAAACGTGTACCGTTTTTCTAACAAATATACCTTAATTTCCCATACAACTTTTTAGTGTCAGTTTTGTGACGGCCCATACAAATCGTATGAAAATATTGTCACAAAACTGTCAAAAAGACCGAAGTACATTTTTTTTTCTTTACAAAAATGAATAGAGCTAATAATAAATTCTGATTCAGAAAAAACTAAAATGATTTCATTTTGAAAAATAAAGTCAAGGGTACACGTTTTTTTGAAAATACCCTGTTACCTTAGGATCTGTCTACCCCGTATAGGAGATAAAGACGCGATTTATGTATGTATTATATATACTTATGTGTGTATTAAGTATGTATAAGTGAAGGCTAAGACAGTGCAAGTGAAACAACATCCTACACACTCGATTACGCAAGTTAGACGCAGTTAATTCATTAGATACGTCAATCAATCCAGTAACGGGCCATCAAAGATCCTATCTCCGCAATTGCGGCAATGGGGGTCAATTGTGAATGCAGTTATACCGCCCATTACAGTTTATTATGATTAAGATATTTATTAAAATTGATAAAGGGTGAAAAAAGCTAATGCGTGGGGGTTGAGTGACGATTCTATAAATAAGGTTTGATCATATTTGTGGCTGAAAGGATGATTAATAGTATGATAGTATTTTATGTCTAGGACAGATACGATACTGTTCGTTACAGCCACAGCTCTCTATCGAGTAAATCGTTTGTGACAGACAACAATAATAAAGAGAATTACAATTAAGTTCATTTGTACATAACAATGTCACAAAGATACGAACTAATCCCTTGTTCAAAGGTTCTCATTATACTATCCTCTCTTTCTGATACTCTGTTTTTGCGCAATTGTTATGTCCTGTGTTAAAATTTGCGTTTAAGAATACAAAACATTAAGTGAACACAAAATATTTACCTTGCTACTCCGCTACTTACGCACTTACTACTTGGCGTTACTTTTTTGCTTGCTTTTAAGTAGCGGAGTAGCAAGGTAAATATTTTGTGTACATTGAAATGGACCTCCGCAAAGTAACGCCTGATTCAATAAAATATTTAAAACATGAAGTATTTGTCTTTAATTTAATACAATTTGTCATAATTGAACTAATTCTTCAAGCGGTAGTTTATTCCGCTAAACAACTTTACTTTATAAACGAAGCGCTGATGATTAATTTAATTACTCTACCAAGGTATAGTTTATTTTCAGCTGTTCATTACAGATACAAAGTCCAATTTAAAACAAAACAAAAAAGCGACTCCAGGAGTTCCGGCAGAAGTGAAAACAGCAGCTTAGATTAGAATTTAATGTTGTAACCTCCATGACGCTCAAGACGCGTACCGTACTGGCCGCTTACAAAAAAAAAGGTACATAATTATCTATATTGACAGACCTCTAGCAATTTGCTGATGCCCTAGTACCTACTTTTGATCCACGACTCAACAAAAAACACTTCAAAATTCGAATGCGATTCATTCGTATTTCAAAATAAGCTCTTAGAGGATTTCCTACTCAAACTATCTCTCCGTCTTACGCCTGACGCGAATTTAACATATTTTTTACACATCCCAAAAAGTGCTCAGCGCCTCTAAAGAAGTTTTCACTTCAAAAATTTGTCTGTAATTATAAGAGTGGAAGACGAACTAATTGTCCTCGCTCCAAAACTAGTAACATTTTCACTGTAACCGAACCGAGTCCCCTAAAATCTTGATTTCTGAGTAAAACCCAATTAATTTCGACTCAAGACAATCAACGGCAATTCAAAGAAAAAAGCGTCACGTGTACGGAACGGGTCTCAACATTTGTTTCCTCTATCTCTTTTCCACTTGTTTCAATCGTGTATTTTTGTTTCATGTCTCTTCAAAGATTTCGTCGAATGCTCTCGAAGTTTCAGTAAAGTTTCCCTTTTTATTGTGTCCGTGGGGTTTCCGAAATGGCACTGAGTTTCGTGTTAGAACATTATCATTATTTCGTTGTTGATTCGGCTAATTTGGACGCGTAAAAGCTTAATGACGCCTGTTTAATGTAAAATATTGTTTAAAACAAGAGTTATAACGGAAATGCTCCCGCGAATGATAATGTTAAGATGACATGACTTGATAATAACTCTCTCAAAATGGCTTCTTAAGATGTTACTGGATCTGACAGATTGAATGACAGAGACAAAAAAAAACATTTTAAAGAAAAAACACCGGAAGATTACCGGTGGCAAAATTGATATTCTTTATGATTTTTAGTCTCATAGCTTACCACCCTTTGGGCACAGAACTTTAATAAGAAGTTAGTAAAACATAGGTACCTAATGAATATAAAAATCTGTATTGTACTTTAACATCACACATACAAGTATACAAAACGATTTTTGGTTTTGTATTATCACGTAAACTAAGAAGTATAAAGTTAAATAAATTTAAGTAGCGGACCCGAACCTTATCAATTACGCATATTATGACGTAAGAGGGTCCAATTACATCCAGTTACCGGGACCAGACACTTATCCTGGAATAGCAAATAGAGTTTTAGTCCCGGGGGCTAACTCCGCAGTTTGTTTCCGTCTTACATATTGAAAAGAGCATTTGCCCGTGTTTTTAATCTAGAATTTTCTACTTTCGAGAATCCTAGTTTTGATTTTGGTTGATTTTTACTTCAATACAATACATATCTAACACCCTATTATGGTGTATATAATAGGTAATTTGAATTCTTTGAGTACCTAAGTAACTAAATAAAACAATTGAAGAAAGTGTACGAACAATACATTCGTAAGCTGCTTCGGGTTTTAACTGCCACAGTAAAATCAAACTACCAATTAACAAAGCATTACGCATTTAAAATCCCATATCGCCACCTTTGTACCCACAGTGCGATTAGTACGACCAGTGCGATTCTCTTTAACACAAAGTCATAATCGAATACTAATTCACATCGATACTGTCCGAAAACGAACGGTAATACTCATAACGATTCTCAATAATCCGTAACGACGATTCGCAATAATCTATAACGTCGAAGCGCAATAACGGCGACAAACGAGCGAAATCTCGTCATGCCATAATCTAAACGATCGCGACCCTAATAATGTATAAGGGATGAGCTCCTTTAGCACAGTAGTGATAATATCTCGGTAATTTCCGTCCGGACTTAGATTGGGATAGTAAATTATAAAGTGGCGAGTTTATTTCTAAAGCGAGATACAAAATGTTTTGTCTTGGCCCTTGTCCAAAGTCGAGGGAGAAAACTTCGTGGTCAAAACTGGTGAATTACCCTAATATAATAAAAAAAGAACAAAGAGGATGAGTTTACAGAAAGCGTATCGACTGAAGCACAACTGAATAGGAAAAAAGAAAAGATCATTCTACTAGCAAGCTAAGGGGATTCAGATACACATATTTATGTCGTGATTGATGATCCGTGACATTACAGGTACACCAGCTCAAAACTATATAGAGCGAAACACGTATGATAATTTCATATGTGATTTCTTCTACCTGCTTTTGAAGTATATTAAAAAGGAAAGGATGCTGGAAAGTAGGGCAGGTCTAAATTCTCTAAGTAGGGCAGCATTGTGATTACTCCGTAGATAAAAGCCACAGTTTTTAATCAGAGAAAGGAAAGGATCTCTATGGAGTAAAACAGCTGTTCATTGACGCACAAATGTTGCTACTATGAAGTAATTTGCAAAAGTACCGAAGCAAGCTTCACACATCTGGCATAAAATCACAGTAGCACAGTTTGTATTTCTTATGCTAATGATACAAAACAACATTATTTAAACATTAAACGTAAACGTAAGAAGCATAATACCTATTTAATGAAACTGTTTTGCAGTTACCGATTCCATCTATGTAGAGTGGATGTTGTACTAATGAACACACATTGTTCAATCATTGAGGGAATAGGGTGTATAAATAATGCAGCTATAAATTGGATTCTGTCACAGATTGCTCTGGATTATCCCAAATTACTAGCTCATTAATTAAACTTTCACAGTGAACATCACTCATCGAAATTTAATAGAATCCGCGTACAGATGTGCGCTAATTTTAATAATGGTTATTAATAACATTCATTTGTGAAAAGGATTATTACAAGGGTAAAATATTTGGCACTTAATTCTGAAGGATCCCCTGTTAATGTGGATTTATGAAACTTAATTTGATGTTTCTTGAGAAATTACTGTAGTCAAAACACAGCATAATTTAACTACAACGCTTTATAAAGCATGTCACTCGTACGAGAAGTTTATTTTGTTCCTATCCTAACAGAAAAGTTTATCAAATTATCAAATAGATGAGGATATAAAAAATATCCTGTACTATTTTGTACGGTGTTAAATAAAGAACATTTGTATACAATACACAAATTGTAATTCATTGTACTGCATAACATCGTCATAGAACTAGACAAAATAGTTTAAAAGTACAATAACATTCATTGTGGATAACGAATCGGAGTACTGGGAATGAGAGAAAATATAATTATTAAGTTTGCCTAAATTATTTCAAATAGTTGTCTGGCGGTCAGAAGTTCATAGATAAAAAACACAAAACTGTGGCTTTTAATTGTCAGATTTTCATAAAAAAAAACATGTACCTAACTTCTCTATGTTCGTTCAAGGTTACACAAACCACCAAAATCTCATAAATCGAACGTGTTAATTAAACAAAATTATTAATTCCTCCATCTTTTAGTATTATAGTTCACCACTATTGGTTTATTATTTCGGAGTTATCTCGTGATCATACTTGCAGACCCGCGCGCAGAGTCGCAATTGCAATCAGCACTTCAATCCATCAAACGGTACAAGGTTGCGTTAGAGAGAGATGCTGAACATTCCAGACATTTTTGATATGTTTTGAGTGATGTACAAGCTTAATTAAATCAAAATGATAATCTTACGAGATTTTTGATGCGTTAGTTTAAATATCTTCAAACTAAATACAACATTTCATATAAAGAATATTACCAAGGTGTATACGAAACACGTAAAACATTTTTCTTTACACGATTAAAAGCTAACGACTACAAATACCAGCAGAGTTACTTTAACGTTAACTACAGTGGATGATTTTTGATAGAATCGCTCAATATACGTTATTAATTATATTATCAACTACCCAAGTAACACAGAAAGCATTTTAACAAACGAATAGTACACTTATGTAGAACTTAAGGTCCGTATAAACTCTTATATAAGTTCACCGAGCATCTTGACGCTTTGTATTGGCATTTCAAAACCATTATGATGCTTTAGACGGTATAACGGTTAGATAATGGCATATCAAAATGCTTTTGTAAAGCCTATAGTTTTAGTGCAGCAAACCACAACGCAGCTGTAAAGCTTTCCGCTGTTTTTAGTGCATTTGGATCTACAATAGCATTTTTAAGTAGTAAATAAATGCCTAATGCTGTTTAATAGCATAAACATGAACCATTATCATGCCACGTTAATTCGCTATATAGCTTTCAGCAGTTTTTAGTGCCTTAGGGTTTATAATAGCATTTTTAAGTAGTAAGATATTGCCTAATGCTGCTTAATAGCATAAACGTGAATCAATGTAATGCTAGCATTCGAAAGATCAACTGAGTTCTGTTGTGCGGCTAACAGCTCTTTAATCAAATTCATTTTAATGCATTATTAAAACCATTTGTCGGCCATATTTAAGAAAAGCAACTTACGTTAGTATTATAATTATGTGATCAACAAAACAAAAAATAGACCTATATAATAACTATATAATTTTACTGAATACTGTCCAACCACTACTATTATGTTAATTATGCAAAATTCGTTCTATACTAGGAATACACAATTGTTTTGGTTATTTCACACATAGATTTATTTACCATATTATATCAAAACTACAAAATATCGAAGGCGCGTGAAAATTTTCAATGAAACTTGTATAGACATTTACAGTAAACTACATTGCGCAGTAATAATTGAAGGCATGAAATCACAAAAGAGTCAAAAACTTATTACCCTTGCAGTATTAATACATTTTTTTTTGACGCTAACCTTTATGTCACTTCATTCTATATTGTCAAAGTATATTGCGAAACAAGTAGTTTATAAATTCAACGTTAATAAATTATAACGTACTGTTTGGTATTAGAGATGTTTTTGCAATGATGTAGGCTTTATTTAAGTTCTAACTGTGAACACTTCAATAGCTCTAATCATTCTTTTACTACATTCGAATGCTAGTCTAATGCTCGTGTAATGCAATTAACATCTTCATTATCAATAATATTGCTAGTATAATGCTTCTGTAATGCACTTGGCAACTTCATTGACCGTAATAATGCTTCTTTAATGCGATTGGCACCTACTTTGACCACAATAATGCTAATATAATGCTAATATAATGCCATGTAATGCAATTATACAACCTATGTATAATGCTACTATATAACTAACTCAAAATGCTAAAACGATAAAGAAATGCTTTAAGTCGGCCGTTATACTGCTTTGATGTGTTACTTGCCCAAGTAACACAAAAAGCATTTTAACAAACGAATAGTACACTTATGTAGAACTTAAGGTCCGTATAAACTCTTATATAAGTTCACCGAGCATCTTGACGCTTTATATTGGCATTTCAAAACCATTATGATGCTTTAGACGGTATAACGGTTAGATAATGGCATATCAAAATGCTTTTGTAAAGCCTATAGTTTTAGTGCAGCAAACCACAACGCAGCTGTACAGCTTTCCGCTGTTTTTAGTGCATTTGGATCTACAATAGCATTTTTAAGTAGTAAATAAATGCCTAATGCTGTTTAATAGCATAAACATGAACCATTATCATGCCACGTTAATTCGCTATACAGCTTTCAGCAGTTTTTAGTGCCTTAGGGTTTATAATAGCATTTTTAAGTAGTAAGATATTGCCTAATGCTGCTTAATAGCATAAACGTGAATCAATGTAATGCTAGCATTCGAAAGATCAACTGAGTTCTGTTGTGCGGCTAACAGCTCTTTAATCAAATAAATACACGTGAGTTATTGTAATGTGTAAAGCCGTATATACATTCACTTTAATGCATTATTAAAACCATTTGTCGGCCATATTTAAGAAAAGCAACTTACGTTAGTATTATAATTATGTGATCAACAAAACAAAAAATAGACCTATATAATAACTATATAATTTTACTGAATACTGTCCAACCACTACTATTATGTTAATTATGCAAAATTCGTTCTATACTAGGAATACACAATTGTTTTGGTTATTTCAAACATAGATTTATTTACCATATTATATCAAAACTACAAAATATCGAAGGCGCGTGAAAATTTTCAATGAAACTTGTACAGACATTTACAGTAAACTACATTGCGCAGTAATAATTGAAGGCATGAAATCACAAAAGAGTCAAAAACTTATTACCCTTGCAGTATTAATACAATTTTCTTTGACGCTAACCTTTATGTCACTTCATTCTATATTGTCAAAGTATATTGCGAAACAAGTAGTTTATAAATTCAACGTTAATAAATTATAACGTACTGTTTGGTATTAGAGATGTTTTTGCAATGATGTAGGGTTTATTTAAGTTCTAACTGTGAACACTTCAATAGCTCTAATCATTCTTTTACTACATTCGAATGCTAGTCTAATGCTTGTGTAATGCAATTAACATCTTCATTATCAATAATATTGCTAGTATAATGCTTCTGTAATGCACTTGGCAACTTCATTGACCGTAATAATGCTTCTTTAATGCGATTGGCACCTACTTTGACCACAATAATGCTAATATAATGCTAATATAATGCGATGTAATGCAATTATACAACCTATGTAGGATCTAAAGCTGTATAATTTGTGCCCAAATAAGCACTACAGTAGCCGTATAGACGTTTATAATGCTACTATATAACTAACTCAAAATGCATAAACGATACAGAAATGCTGTAAGTCGGCCGTTATACTGCTTTGATGTGTTACTTGGGTGGGTAGCGACCCGCCCCGGCTTCGCACGGTATATTATGCACGTATTATACATATAAACCTTCCTCTTAAATCACTCTAGTTATTAAAAAAAACCGCATCAAAATCCGTTGCGTAGTTTAAAAGATTTTAAGCATACGTAGGGATATAGGGACAGAGAAAGCGATTTTGTTTTATACTATGTAGTGATAAGCTATGTCTAGCACGACAAAATCTGAGTGGGAGGTGCACTTTTTCATTATGATTATATTTTAATAACCGTGTGACGTTGACTGACGAGGGAGTGGCGATTGATTCGAGCTAAATTTAATTTTAGGGTGCATTCACCAGACTGCAGCTGTGACAAAGTAGCTAGTAACTCATTCTTGTATGACACGTGAAGTGAAAATGTTTCAGCTAAGTAACGAATGCCACCTAGTAAATCGTTAGTACCTATTAAATTTATATCCATTTTTTGTCGAAGTGAGAAGTAACATAATTCTCATGAAGAGAATTAAAAAAGTAGTCGCGTCAACGCCGACTCGATGAGTGAACCGGGTGCGATCTAAGGGTGGTTAATGACACAAGATCTTGCTCATTCATTATAATTAAGAATAACGACTTTGTTCATTGAAATGGAACTCCGCAAAGTAACGTCTAATTCAATAAAATATTATTCAGTACATTTGATAGGTCAATATACAGGATAGTAAAAACATAAGCAAATGTACCTTCTGCTCTTAACTTTGTATTGATAGGCAACCTGTACAATATTAATTTAGAGTATACAATATCTCTATTTATTACAAATTTCATCCAAATCCAGCCGCCTGTTTTGGCACAAAGAACACTCACGAACATCAGCATTTTACAAAATTAATAGGATCAATAGTACAAGCCACCGTCATAAGCTGTTTAAAATTATTTGAAATCACACCAGTCAAGCGGCAAGAAGTCAGTTTGCAAAACGTACCCATTGCTCATCCAATCGACGTATTATTAGTAACGTGTCAGTTACTATCGATACTCATATTACTACAACTAAATCAGCCTTCGAACTTGTCGAAATGTTTCGACTTGTTGAATTAGATACTGGGGTATCGGTTTCGAGAACATCCGGACACGTTATAAATGGTGGGATTGTTGTGAAATTAGAAGAGGATAGGTAAGATTACAGTATCGATTGAAGCTGTTTGACTCAATAAGCTTGTGAGAAATTTCAAGAGGGTGGTGTGTTTAATGTCTCTTGATGATCATTACTAAACCATTAAACGTCTTATTACTTAATGTGGAAGACAGAAGCCTGTCTTACGTGCCGGAGCTTGGAACACATCCATTATCTCTTTCTACCCTTAACTCATACCGTTTGCCAGAAAGAGATGGTGAATACGACTACCGGAGTGCGTTAGATAACAACAGCCTCTGGCTCTCTCTCCGAATCAAAATTGCATTCCTTACTTCTTTTTTTGGCCTCTGTAGTCATAGTTGTTATTACGACAAGAATTGAAAGAGACGGGGAATGTAATTTTGAGTTCTCGTGCGTTACCAAACTGTGGCCTCAGTCTCCTCTTACTCGTAGAACGAGAAGGTTTGGACGACGTTCAGTACTATTATGCTGTACCAGGCCATCATGAAAGAGCCTCTGTTGCGTAACTTAAAAAATTTGAATACGCGTCAGCCAGAGTCGTTCGAACTATAAAGCCAGAGATACACAGGAGACAAATGTCCTGCGACACGTGTCACCAGCGACGTCGGATGATGTGTTGCGACGCTGCCGGACTTCAATCGACATGGCAACATCCCGCAGGAAGTTTCTCCGGCGCCGCACGGGTCGCGCGATGTCACCTAATAATGACAGGCGAAATCAGCCAGCTTCGCTTGACATGTCGCCGATACATGTCGTGGAATGTTCGTCCTCTTGTGTATCCCTGGCTTAACACTAGGTTTCGTTGGCCTGCTTTTTCCCAGCCTGCGTTGTTATGTTAATTCTATAAGTCCCAAAATTTTGAGAAAATTTAAAAATACCTATGCTAGTTTTGGGACCAATTATGTATGCGAGATACTGTCTTTCCATCATCTGATTGATCGAGAATGACAGGGTAGGACTTTGTAGTAACAAATGACACGTATATTTGAGTAGGCCGAAGTTTATTTAGGTAATTCTAGAGATTTAAATTGTTCTTCGGTTAATATTATACTTAACTAACACAAAAATAAATGTAACAGCCACTTTATTTAGTTCTTGACTCGCTAATTGCTACAAATGTCATGTCTCAGATACATACGGTGATTCACAAGCTGCGTCTGGCCTGGTGCCAATTATATGCTTTAGACTAAAAAAAGCTGACAGTTTATAGGACTCTGTAAAGACATTCGTAAATATAACTTATCATCCGGTTAGTTTCTTCTTAGTCTTTATGTCAGTCGGTCTTTAGTACTGTCTCCTGCGTCTTCTGTCAGGCTTAGTTTACTTTCTGTATTGTTAAGTTCTACCTAAAATATTAAAAAACAAAAGTAGTGAATTAAGTAAGCCATACGGTAAATAAATAAGTTCTACCTTCAATTTCCTGTTCGTTTCAGATGCAAAGGTTACTGATATATTGAAGATAATCTCCCTGAGAAAATATTTACCGTGCACTTGCATCACAACGTAGTCTACCTAAAATATTAAAAAACAAAAGTAGTGAATTAAGTAAGCCATACGGTAAATAAATAAGTTCTACCTTCAATTTCCTGTTCGTTTCAGAGGCAAAGGTTACTGATATATTGAAGACTAGCTGTTGCCCGCGACTTCGTCTGCAAAGAATTCGTTTATCGCTATCCCGCGGGAACCACGCAATTTTCCGGGATAAAAAGTAGCTTATGTGTTATTCCAAATCATAAACTATGTCTGTTCCAAATTTTATCCAGATCCGTTAAGCCGTACTGGCGTGAAAGAGTAACAAACATCCATACATCCATACTTACAAACTTTCGCCTTTATAATAGTAGTAGGATAATCTCCCTGAGAAAATATTTACCGTGCACTTGCATCACAACGTAGTCTACCTAAAATATTAAAAAACAAAAGTAGTGAATTAAGTAAGCCATACGGTAAATAAATAAGTTCTACCTTTAATTTCCTGTTCGTTTCAGATGCAAAGGTTACTGATATACTGAAGATAATCTCCCTGAGAAAATATTTACCGTGCACTTGCATCACAACGTAGTAGTCGGTTGAGGCGACCTTGGAATCTTTCGCGAACTCGATATCATACTGCCTTCCTAATTAAAAAGGACGTATATGTGTGTCATATGAAAAGCATATACGTCCTTTTTAATTAGGACACATACATACATACATACATATCGTCACGCCTCTTTCCCACAGGGGTAGGCAGAGACTACTTTGTTCCACTTGCTACGATCCTGACATACCTCTTTCGCTAATTAGGACGGCAGCATACATTGAAAGCAACTTGCTGTCAAGTTCTTAATTTCTTTTTAAACCTTAACAACTGTCAAACTAGCCAGAGCCGAGACACAGGCCATTAATCTTAAACGTATTTCGCACTTTCGCAGACTTCGGAGTTGCATTAAAAGTTCTCTCTTAACTTTTGCATTATTTTAACCGTGTAATTACGAGTTCAATAATTAGACTTGGGGTGTTTTGGAATGCTGGATTTAAATAAAAGATAAATGCCAATTTCGGTTCCAGTTCAGAAGAGTTTTACAGTAAACAGTCTCTTGAGGCTGACTTGGATATTTCTAAAGTCGCAAATGCGATTAATGATTCAAACTTTGTGGTGGAGTTTGAGTGGACTGTGGAAGGGCGGTATCAAATCTAAGTAGTTTTAGTAACGAAGCACGAAATAAATTCTATGTCGCTCAAACACAAACACAGTTTTTTCAGTGGAATTACAACTAAACAAGAATAGGTTCCAATCATTAAAAATCTTTTTATTACTAACTTATCCTATTGGAGTGCCCCACTGCTAGGCAACGTTACGGCCGCCCGTTTTTTCCGCCAATCAGACCGATTGATGGCACTTCCAAAACAAAAACTTTGGCCAAAATTTTGTATTCCAAATACTAATCTGTAAAACACGAATACTTCTAGACTAGGTCTGCTTATTCAACATAAAGAGTACGTAAAAAAAGCAAAAAGGATAAGTCTTCTTCCTCCTGACCTTCCCCTGGGAACTACATCGTGAGCAAATGCTAAGTTATTCAGAGGGGCTAAAAACCATGTCTATTTTTTGCTGTTTGTTTTTGCCGGACACATATTCATGTTCAAAATAGACACCGACTCTCCAGAGAGTTGCCAGAGCAAAAGAAGTACCGCAAGATGCTCAGCGCCGTGCTCGTCGGCGGTTGAATGTAATAAAGCTTTTTACTTACAATATCCGGATCTTTAGCTGGCGACATTGTGGTTTAGGGCAGTAATAGTTTAATTTAACATGAAATAGTTATACCATTGCGTAATTTATTAAATTTAGTTTGAACTTAAAGTTACATAAAAGGCAATAATTCAATTGTGATAAATGCGATAACTTGTATAGTTGAAATTTTGAAAGCTGACCACTTTCCATACAAAGCTAATGCATGTATTATTTAAGCCAACCGCTAAGAAAAATTAAGTAAGTCACAAAAAACGCATACTGTGTATAAATACAATTTACTAAGTCACAGGGTTGTAATTGCAAAATTGACTTTGTGTGGAAAGTGGTCTTATAAATCAACTAAACTATTGAACCTTCTTTAGTAAAATTCGCAATCCAAAAAAGCGAAGTTAAAATCTAAACTCATCGAACTGTACGTGTCTATATTTTTCTGACACTTGTCCGGAAACTGATTTTACTCAATAAAATGCAAATAGAAATTACTCTCACACAATAACATGCCAACAAAAGCGACCCATTTTCATGCGTGACCGCCGGCGTCAAATCCACGCAAATCATTTCAAAACTGTTACTGAATCGCCAACCATATTGACGGAAAGGAAATTCTATTTTTATTTTCTTGAACATTCAGTCAAAAAGCCTCTGGATTTTGAACGGGTCGCTTACAAAGTTTGAAGTGTATTGTGACGGAATTCTTTGATTCGAGAGTTCTTGGAAGCTCAATCAAACCGGTGGAATCCGTAATGTGACATAAACAGCTGCACATGATAGCTATTTGGGAATGATTCGATAAAATTTCGTTCTTGATACTTAGAGAGCGACTCGCAGTTTTTTGTTCAGGAGAAACTTCAAAAAAATTGGCTATGTGATTTTATTTGAAATCGTACCTACTATCAATTTAAATAGAATTGCACTATCCAGTACACTTAATACTACCAGTAAATTAATTCTAAACAGCATCAAAAAAGGTCGGAATCCTTACCAAGTATCAAATAGTTTACAAAAACGAAGGCAAATCCATAAGGCGCTTGGAGCGGAAAAAGGAATCATGTGGCATAAATTTTTCTTTGGTAGATAAGGAAAATTGTGTATTTCCCTTGCATTCCAATAACTCAGGAACCGTCAGCATAATAAACCACAAAAAGGGTAGAGGGAGATCTTTAGAAGCACTACTCTTAATACTTAATTGAATAACAAAACCTAACTAAACCTAATTTTTTCCAGTCTCGTCTCAATTATTTCAGCGCTGATCTAAGCGTACCTAACTAATATCTACGGTGGTCACCTTAAAGCGAAAGTTTGTGAGGATGTGAGCGGGTGAGTGCGTGTGTATGTTTGTTCCTTCTTCACGCTGAAACGACTGAAAGGATTTGGATCAAATTTGGAACGGAGATAGCTGGTACTCTAGATTAAAACATAGGCTACTTTTTATTTCAGAAAATTGCATAGCGAGATAGCTATAAACACAATTCTTTGCCGACGAAGCCGCTGGCAATATCTAGTATGTTCATATTTATTGAATAAATCTCTTTTTTTTACAATAACGAAGACGCCTAAAGCGTGTTAGTATGTGAGTCGTGTTTGTGCCCATGCACTGCCCTTGGCGTGTTATTACGAGCACTGGGGGTTTCCACAAAAATGCTAATGGTTGTCAGTTGTCACTCACTCAAACACTTTTTCTGTGCACTGGGAAACTGTTCTCAGGTTCACCCATCTTTCCTTTAACCCATTTCGCTGCTAACAATTTATAGGTACATTAAGATACAAAACAGAGAGTATTAGGAAACGACACATACAATAGTTTATTCAATCGTTATCTGTCTTACTGTCGGTTTACGCTAATCTTGGAAGTCTAAAAATCCATTTCACACATGAAACATGGCGTTTCCGTAAATGAGCTTTGTCTGAAGCAACTGACAAGACTTCGTTTTACTAAAATTATGTGTCCGGCCGGAAGAAACTAATGTTGTCATTTAAAACTTTTAAAACTCGTCATTCTTCTGTTTGACAGTGAAGTTCTTTTAATGATTTTCAACATGATACTACCGTGAGACTCACACATAATTACAACACAACTGATAACTCACGTATAAAAGCCGAAGAATTGCTCCTACAATTGTTTCGGACTATTTCGAAGCCCTTCATCAGGGAGTGCTCGCTCCGGCGGCAGCGAAACGAACACGAACGAACTTGATGAAGGGCTTCTAAATAGTCCGAAACAATTGTCGGAGCAATTCTTCGGCTTTTATACGTGAGTTATCCGTTGTGTTGTAATTATTCTTTTAATGATCATCATCATCTTATATTACCTACTACTTGTACTCAGGTGACAAACTATGGAAATAAATATTAATTGTGATTATTATGTGTGTTTATCTATTTTTTTTTCTTGGTTCCATTTCGCGTGTAATCATACATTTTTACCCCCTTATTCATAAACGCACTATAGGCCTCTGCTAAGTTAGTAATCGTTTGTCCTTATCTGTGAAAGGTAAATGTCAAAGTGACAGATAAGGACAAACGATTACTAAGTTAACAGAAGCCTATAGTGCGTTTATGAATAAGGGGGTTAGTCGTGAAAAATTATCTAAGTTTACTCGGATCGGATCTCAAAAACAGGCTTAGATATTTGTTTCTATCCCCAAGGTAAATAATATCATATTGCCGTGGGAGAAATAAAAGTTATACAACAGTTTAAACTTTTAACAAGATAAAAGGGACACTAATGCCTGGGATTAATCCAAAGTTGCATGAAAATTTTATCGGTTGGACAAAGCTTTTACCAAGAAGCTTTTATACATTTGATTTGCGGGACAACGTAAATTGTTTACCTACTAAATATAGTAAACGTAATTTATTACCCTTTTTTGGGATCCGCAGTTAAAATATCCAGAATAGGTCTCTTGTTTCGCGATGTTCGTCTGTCCGTCTATTCATCTTTCCGCAGCTTAGCACAGAAAATTTTAAATAGTACAATTACATGACTGTCCAAAATATCTATGTATGTATGTATGTAAACTCTTTATTGCACATAAAAATTTAAAAATACAGAAGTACACAGAAAACAGTACAAAAGCGAACTTATCCCTAAGAAGGGATCTCTTCCAGCTAACCTGATACAGAGAGGAATAGTTTACAAAAAAAGGCAAGCAGTCATTAGGTATTATGCGCAAATAAGTAGTATAAATATGTAAATAATGACACCAATTAAGATAACTCCAGTAAAATCACTATCCACGTGCACAGTAGGGCCTTGTGCACGGTCCGTCCGGATAGCTACCACCATCTTACTCGCTAATCCTGCCGCTAAGCAGCAGTGCTTGCACTGCTGTGTTCCAGTGTGGAGAGTAAGACAGCCGGGGAAATTACGGGCACAAGAGGCATTTCATCTTAGCCTTCTAGGTTGGCAACGCATCTGCAATCCCTGCAGTGGGCAGTGGTGATCGCTTACCATCAGGTGACCCACTTGCTCGTTTGCCTTCCTATTCACATTAAAAAAAAAAATGTAAGCTGGGAACTTTATTTAAAACTAGCTTCAGCCCGCGACTTCGTCCACGTAGAATTAGATTTAAGAATTGATGTTGATAGTTATAGTTCTGCATTAATTATTTATGTTGCGAGTCTAATGGCAGCTACGACATTTGACATGTTTATAATTATCACTATCCCGCGAGAACTATGCAATTTCCGGGTTTTTTTTAGTGTGATAAACTAAGAATTCGACACTAATAAAATACTTCGGTCGTTGTATAGTCTATACTATTATATAGACACTATATAATAGTACTACTAGCTGTTGCCAGCGACTTCGTCTGCAAAGAATTTGTTTATCGCTATTCCGCGGGAACTACGCAATTTTCCGGGATAAAAAGTAGCCTATGTGCTATTGCAGGCTTTTCTCTATCTATGCGCCGAATTTCATCCAGATCCGTTGGGCCGTTCTGACGTGATTGAGTAACAAACAAACATCCATCGATCCATACTTTCGCATTTATAATATTAGTTAGATGTGACCTGTAGTCAAGCATTAGTGAATTAAATGTAGTATCGTTGTATGAAATGTGAGTGAGAGAGTAGAGCGTGAATGTGTGTGTGAAATTGTGTTTCAGTAGACTGAAAAACAATTTCAATGCGACAAGATAACGGGGTCTAGTCATTTTACTGAAATGATAATTATATCTGCCAGACTATATTTCCTCGATTGAATTTTGATTTACTCGAGAATCCGGCATTACTTTTCGAAGGTCCATATTAAATAACAATAACATTTAAGAGGCTGAAAACACCTAATTTTGTTGAAATTGATGTTATTTAAGCACTTTTTTAAGAAAAACTACACAAAAAAAATACAAAAAAAATATAATTATAATTTTCATCATATTTCAAACACGCTAGACGGACTCGATACATAATTGAACAAAATCGGCTCGATAGAAAATAATTGCAAAGATTGATCTTAAAATCATCATTAAACGGTTCTATGTCTATATTTTTTCGACGTATGGGTCTGCAATTACAAACATGAAGTCAACATATTCATACCTAAACGGTTAACGAGTCATATTTCACAAATAATCCATACTTTTGTTTATTTCTTATGATTTGTGTCTTATTTGCAAGATTTTAGACGCGAGCCAAGCTACCGGAATAGTTTCTTCTCTTTCACTAACAGGCACGTGAACCGTATGTGTGAAGAGTGGCGCTGCTTAAGGTCATTTGCTGTTGACAGCGCCTTAAGTAACATGCTACTCCACCACCAAGCGTAATGGTAATGGAGTAGCAAGATAAAAGTTATTTGTTCAGTTATTTATTCACTGATTTTAAAATTAAAACTATTACAGCAGAGCTACCTATGTAGGCTTGGCAAGTTAAGAAGTAAATCTCCAGCCTATATACGTCCCACTGCTGGGCACAGGCCTCCTCTCAGAATGAGAGGGCTTGGGCTATAGTTCCCACGCGGGCCCAGTGCGGATTGGGAACTTCACACACACCATTGAATTGCTTCGCAGTTGTGTGCAGGTTTCCTCACGATGTTTTCCTTCACCGAAAAGCTCATGGTTAATTTCAAATGAGATGTCGCACATAAATTCCGAAAAACTCAGAGGTGCGAGCCAAGGATTCGAACCCGCGACCCTCTGCTTGAGAGGCCACAGGTCAAACCAGTGGCTACCACGGCTTTTAATATCTACCATAACTTAATACTATACTTACATATAGGTATTTGCCGCATATTTGTACGGAATCCTAAACTAAGCGAGGTCCAAAGCGCACATAGTCAGTTTTTTACAGTTAATAATGGCAAGTTTTAATTGCTTATTTAGTAAGTAATTATTGTTATGCACCATGACGTGACTTACAAAATTTCCCAAAGTAGATGTATGAAATTTTAATATGAAAGTTGTGACTAAAGTGAACATTTTGTTAATGATACAATGACCGCCGTTTTTGTTTTAATCCTTTTACTCAATTAACTTTCAGTATTATTTTGCATATTCGCATCTTGCAGTTCCAAATAAATGCCATCGAGTGAAATAGTTCTTTCGATTTAAAACGTGTGGGTGAAGACCAAGGACATTTTTTAATAAAAGAAAAGGTCCTTGTTAGTGAAAGTCCGTGGAAACAAGAAAGCCAGACGAATGGGTGTTTCAACCCAGAGTCGAACCCTGACCCCGCTTCGACCGTTGACCCGACGATAACGGGCGAAGGTTTTCATAATTCAATACTGCTTCTGAATTTAGATTTTGCCATTACGTGTGACAAGAGCACGACACTGGTTAGTTGGAACATGATGGTTAAGGAACGGTCTCAAATTCATTTCTGTATTTAAATAGTATCTGGTAGAGACCGCTTTGAAGCGAAAAGACCACCTTTTGACTGCCTGATTTCATATTTTTGTAATCTCACTGTAACGATTTCGTCGGGTTCATTATACCTATACTTTTGCTGTATTGTAAACACAAGTTTTTCAGGGTCAGTTTTGAAACAGCTTTTCTTCATTTTTTCTTCGATGACGAGAATGTAAATTACAAATTATTGGAATGTTGCCAGCTTATGAGCCGTTAATAACTAGCACGTTTTTTTCCCTAAAATGCGTAGTGATAAGTCACAGATATTACTCACAAATAGCATACAACTAACAGTTTATCTAGAATGCTCGTAGTGAAGCAGGGTACAGTCAGAGTCGTAGTATGAAGAATCCAAGTCGGCCAAATAGTTCGATACACCATAGAAATATGTATGTATGTAAACTCTAAAAAAAAAAATGAAAAAAAAAAAATGAAAAAAAAAATGAAAAAAAAATTAATGAAATGAAATGAAAATGATAAAATAAATGAATGAAATATAATGGTGTTTCGAACTTTTTGGTCACTTCTGATGTATCATACTATATATCGCTGACTGTACAAATCAAGATCTGGGGGCACGGCAGTACCCCCGCCAAGTCGAGCAAAAAAGCGGCACGGCCGTACCATCCTTTTCTCGAATTAGATTGATAATTACCGTCTATTTATAGGTAATTGTACAATGCTTCTATACAAATACCATTAACTTTTAAATAAAAAGTAGCTTTAATATCCAGTATTCAGACTAATAAGCTAAAAAATAAAAACACAAAAGCTTATTGTAATTTTTCACGGGAAAGCTCCGTGGCAGGCTAAACGGAATACACGAGAAGGTAAACTTGGAGCTTACGTTGCTTACGGCGGGCGAACCTATCTGAGCTTCATAAAATATTTATACGAAAACCAGATACATAGAATAATTTGGTAATAATCTGTATGAACAGGGAATAAATTTTCTCGTAGGCATAGCTTTGATTAAACCCAGAGGGCGACTTAAGGAACGATGGATTCGGTTTTCTACAATATGGTATTGGAGCCGGGATTTACATATAGGTACTCGTAGAACTGATTAAACCTTTCACCCAGTAAACGTCTGGTAAAAAACAAGTGACAGGACAAGAAACAGTGCGATACGTTTCTGAGAGATGTTGTGAGTCGTACACCTCTCAGAACCGTATCACACGTTTTGGAATAACGAGGGAAAAATTTTCGAGCATTTTCTCTTCTTACTAGTCAATAATAACATTCGCACGTTCGTTCCTCTATTTCTCTACTGTTTGATGACTATTTGATACTGTTCATGTCTATTAACCCCATTGAGGCTATGAAGAAGTGCAGCGTCGAGAATAAGTTATTGTTCAACAGCGGTAAGTGTGAGGTCATGTCGTTCCACGTTAGTTAGTCGATGGCTGGCTTACTGGAGGTTTGTGATCTCAGAATCAATTTTAATCCCCCTCCTTTCTCACACTTCAGACCTACGTGCAGAATGTATCTAAGGGCCACTTGTGCGGTTGAGACTTAATAATTGGTTTAACATAGCTTTATTTTTCAAGTAAATTAATGTGACGCCGAAATTGTTACTATCATGATGTATGTAAAAGATAAATACCGCATCTTCTGCCTACATTTTGTTCTAGTTACTCCGTGAGATACGAGCCTAGTTACTATGTTTTAGTTAGTTGGCCCCTGAAGTAAAGTTAAGAAACTTCCCCGGAACGATGTACTCATTTACCTTTAAGTATAAGTACACTTGTTTTCATTATGGGTAAAACTTAAGGCCTGAATATCTCTAATTAACCTATTTTTGAGTCAACTTTATACATTAAAATATGTTTTCTTGATTGCTCGATAGTTTTAAATACAATATATTGCGTAGTAGTAAGTGTGTAAAATTTACAGTCCGTGAGCTCTTAGAATGCCATTCGGGTTTGTCTTGCTGTCTCACTCACTCTTATGGGTTCGATGCTTAAACCGGTCGATGATACCCGAAACTCGAATGACATTGTAAGACCTCACGGACTGTAAGCAGGTAAATCATATTTGTGACCTCAAAAAGACAAAGTTTATATTTTTCCCGTTTGACATGTCGCTGGCCGCGTGTGACAGAGCAACCCCCTGAAGACTTCTGCGTCCAAATAGCCTGGTCTTAATATAAAAAATACAGAACACATAAACGAAAAGGTGCAAAAGTGTTTCACCGTCACGGTTTTTTCAGAAGGATAACGGTTCTGCATTTTTTAGAAAGTATTCCTGCAAAATTTAATGATACTTCCGCGTAATAAGACCTTGTCCGAGATCCCATCTTACTTACTCGGATCTTACTCGGACTGTTATATTCTAGTACGGAGAGTATACCAATACATTCGGGGAAATAACTGGGACAAAAGAAAATCAACTTAGCCCTCCTTAAACGACACTGAAAATTAGAACACATAAAAAATCCGAAAAGTAAAGCTGTTGCCGGGAATTCAACCCGAATCCTCATCATTCCGTGATGCGTGCTATACCGCTACACCACTCATAGCAGGTGAGTAAGCCTTCGAATCATTATATCTGTACCAGCTGTCACGTGACCTTGTTACTATGCGATTTTTTGTCGCCAAGCCTCATCTGTTTGAATGATGTGTCTATACGACACAAATACAAACTCCCTTGGAACATCTACTGCTCACCAGCCCGCCTAACACGACAGCACACAAGAGTCGCGTCGCGCGCGAGATAGATTATCCGTCTCTTTCTAGAACGAACAGTAAGAAAAAGACGGGCAATCTATCTCGCGCGCGACGCGACTCTTGTGCGCTGTCGTGCTAGACGTGCAGGGACGAGAGAAGGCGCTGTTTTTCAATTGATAGGTACTTGATTTTTTATGTTTACTTTCTCGGTTTTACCCGTTAGAAATTAAATAATAAACATAAATAATCAAGAAGTAAAATTCTTGATTTATTTGATAGCACATTAATTGTGGTACTTTTATAATATTTAAGTAATGTTGTAGGTTCAATTTATGAAGTAAGTGTTGATCTACGAAAGTGTCGCAACAACTTAGTTCACTCACTGATAGACCATGGTTGAGATTTTGACGTTCGCTGCTCTATCGCGCTGAAGCCCTCGACAGCATGAATAATTCATTTTGATATGACAATCTTTTATAAACGTTAGGTACTATATTTCTAAATAATACTGAAATCTAAAACACATAGAAAAACCGGCCAAGTGCTAGTCGGACTCGCGCACCGAGGGTTCCGTATCACTAGCTATAAATATCTATAAACCAGTGTAAGCAGAGCCCAAAACAAAATGTACGCAGTGTGGGGTCACTTTATATTGGTCACTGATATATACAGGCATACATACATATTTACGGTTTTCGCAATTATTCCTTAATCTGTGCTATAAGACCTACCTTCATACCAAATTTCAAGATTCTGCGTTCACGGGAAGTACCCTGTAGGTTTTGATTTCCTTGAGAGTTGCGGAAATTTGCGGCATAAACGGCTGTATCTTTTGATTGCGTTGGCTTAGAAGTTTGATTTTTTCACAGCTCCAAGGGGCAGTGGACCTGAGTATTTGATATAAATTTCAGCTTGATACCTCCACGCGTTCCTGAGAAAAAGGGTCTTGACAGACGGACGGACGGACAACAAAGTCATCCTATAATTTTGAGATACGGAACCCTAAAAATCCGAAAAGTAAAGCTCTGGCCGGAAATCGAACCCGGATCCTCATCAATCCGTGATACATGCTTTTACCCCTAGACCACAATAGCAGGTGGATAAGTGTTAGAATTTTTCCATCTGTACCAGTTGTCACGTGATGTTACTAAGCGATGTCGTCTCCAAGCGCCATCCGTTTGAATGATGTATGTCGACGACATAATTATCAACGTCAAGTACACAAAAGACTTTTAAATTACTTAACAGAACACGTTGTGTCAATTTTTGCTTTTCCAGAGTTGCTCCCGACCTTCTTTAAAAATTTCATAAGATTACGAGCATAATTGAGTACCTAGTTATGTGCCGGATATTCGAGCGGAAAAAAATATCCGTTGCAATCGGGTGTTAAAGTGCTGTTAAGTTGTCATATCCGTTATTAGCGGATATTTGTAAAGAGTTAAGCGTATTATCTACTATTTTAATGTCATGTATTTCTAATAAATACTACTTAACTGTAATTAAAACGTGTAGATTCACATAAAGTACCTAGGTATTATTTAATCGTGTGCGGAACCTACCTACTGATAAGTTTGAATTAAATTTTGACTAGAAGTTTTGAAGCTAGTTTTTTGAAAAAACTAAGTAATTTTTTCTAGTTTCAATGGTTTGGATGAGATCTTCTTGGCATAAATGTTAACCAGCTGTCAACTGTTAAAGAGTTCTATTAAACTTTTACAATTTTATTCCCGTCATCACACATTATTTTCAAATATATTTATCTACCTAACTATACCAGATCCTCTAACAATTGCCATTGCTATCTACGCGGAGTATTATATACTAGCTATCCAGATTTTCTTGAAAATTGCTTTTTCCAAAGGCAAAACTTTATCGCCGAAATTGTTTAATTTTGTAAAATATACGAATTATCCAAAGTTGATGTGGTCACAAATTTCGGTAAACCTTATATTTTCTTCAATCTTCTAAATACCACTGTGAAGCTGCAACAATATTTATTTACGTTTTTGTTAAACCAGAACTTAAGTCTCGAGCTAGTATTGCAAAAGCTTCATGGTGAAGATCCAAGCGGGGAGTGTGCAATGATCTTCCAAAAATATATTTTGACAACCGGTACAAGTATCCGTATTTTAAATAAGCAATAGCAATCAGAATTAAGATTCGTCCCCTTAGAAGTCGTGATAATTAATCCCAAACATAATTAATTCGATTCCGCTTTTGATGTTATCTAACAATACCTTTCTATACCACGAAAAGCCAATAATTACCGAATCCGCCTTCAGTAAATAAAAACCCTGAAAATCCCTGACTCATCAAAACACTCCAATTAAAAAAGGGCACACTCACCAAATTTGCAAAATCCCAGTCAAATGTTTGAACTATTTGTTCTTAGATTCACTTAACCACTAAAAAACGTCACACTGTCACACTGAAAAAGGTGTACTTTATTATTATGAGCACGATGTACTATTTTCGTGACCGAACTTCGTGAGGGAGCTGCGAACGACGTAACCTCACCCTACGACCGTCGGGCGTACACTGAACGAAACGAAATGACGGCTCGCTCGGGTTCCCTCTCTTCCTGATCCCAGACCAGATGTTTAAATTTTCAAATTCGGAATAGTTTTAATTGTTTGATTTGCGTCAGGTGTTTTGACGGCCAGTATCTGGACGAGGGTTGAGAAGAAAGGGTAAGGTAGCATTAACTTAAGTAAATCAAAACATAAGAATGAAATGAGAGTAGTTTGAGAGTAGGTAAGGGTACGTATTAAAATACATAATGGTTCAAAATACATATATAATGCGATTTTCTCAGAAAGTGACCAATTAACAGGATTGTTATAAAACAAACCTAACCTAACCTAAACCAATCTACAGATTACGGTATCAAAAAAGTTAATTTTGTTAATAGTTTCAGTAAAAATAGCATTATATATTTTGAACCATTATGTATTTTATCTCATTATACATTTTAAACTTTATGTATTCTGATGCGCACCTTTTTTGGGTTACTTAACATTTTAGCATTTTAGCATTTGTAGCGTAAGGATTTCATTTTCAATAAATTCACAAATAAAAAAAGTACCTATATCCGTTCAAAGCACTTACATAGTCGCACATTCTATTTAAAAAGCTGTTAAATAAACTCTTAACGGCAAGTAACCTATCCTTTTCGGGATTATTTCTTATTTTGTTGAATGAGACAGAATGTGTTATTAAACGTAGAAAAGATGAAAATTGGCTTGCTATAAATAAGTTATCCTCAACATTATTTTCACATTATTAATTTTAATAGGGCCCAACAGTAGGTGAATATTATTTTATTCAATTACCTATCATTATGGACAAATGAATAAAATAATATAACATGATCAGTTCGGTAACGACTTCACCCACCTTTGCTCCTAAGCCTCAAAGGGACGGATATAACCTCATTATGTCAAAGTGTCTAAGTTCTCGAGCCAACTGGTGCCTGGTGGCTCATACAAATAATTTTAATAAATGATATGTTACCGACGCAGCCGCGTCTATGGCTGCGGCTTTAAATACTTGGGATAAAGCGTACGGTAACATTAAATAAAATAATTATGTGGTTATTGAACACCAGTTTTATTAAGACATTTTTAATAATAATGACATAAGAAAAGAAAAACGTAGACAAACAAAAAGAACAGAAACCATAAATTATATCTCCTGTTCATGCAGTTTTGAACATGATAAACACAACGCTCATACTTGGTGTCAAAGCTAAGTCTCAAAGAGTATAGGAACATTCTAATGGAATCCCCATGACTCAAAGAGTATAGGAACATTCTAATGGAATTGAGTATAGGAACATTCTAATGGAATCCCCATGACTCAAAGAGTATAGGAACATTCTAATGGAATCCCCATGACTCAAAGAGTATAGGAACATTCTAATGGAATCTGACTTAATTCTAATGGACCTCCATGTTGGTCTGGGAGCAAAAAAAAACATAGAATGTACCGGTTGCTTCTCGTCCCGCGCAGATGGTAAAAGCCCATCGAGGGAATGGGCGAAAGTCGTAGGAATCATGCCATAAGCGATGCGGCTAGCAAAGCAATATATACTATAGGTAACCAACAAATTCAAATGAGATTATTTACGTTTACTTAGGTTTGTTATTCTTTTTATCTGCAGCTTTAGTAATGTTAAATAATTGCGTGTTTATGAAACGAAAGCGAATTTTTAGGGTTAATAATTTTGTGTACGACGTTGGACACGTACATCGGTTGTGCTCTAACTTTGAAAATGATCCCGTAGAGGGATCAAAACGCGCGTCAGTGTTTGTGTGGTGTTAGGATTAATTAAGTTTGTGGGATTTGTGTGCGTTTTGTGTGGCAGTAGTGGTGGGAGGGCTTGCATGCAAAACGTATATATTTCGCACAGGCTTGGTTATCTTGCACGTAAGTAGCAGAGTAGCAAGGTAAATATTTTGTGTTCCTTAATAATTTTGTATTGCAGCCGGCCTTACAACAAAGCTCAGTGAACCATTGCGCCCAGTGACGTGTAAACTGTTGTAACTCGTAGCGGACGCATTAGGACTTTGAACGTCAGACGACCTCTCACCTTTTGTTTAGTAAAAAATCAACCTGTACTATTATGTCTCATCCAGATGCTCATATCACCTGGGCATATTTATAGTTGTTCGAATCCTATGCGATTTCATTAAGAAACCTTAAAACCTAATTTTTTTAGTCTGGATCTAACATGCTGGTCTGGGAGTAAAGAAAAAACATAGATATAACAACAACAATAACAACAACAACAACAACAAACAACAACATAACAACACACATAAACAACAAACAAGTTGCTTCTTTTCGCGCAGATGATAAAAGCTCATCGAGGGAGTGGGCGAAATTCGTAGGAATTAAATTATAGGCGATGCGGGTAGCAACCCATGACTATTTTGTTTACCCTTTCCACCTATACGCCCACAATCATGCTAAACGTGGCTTTTGTCTTGTTACCTTAGGCCCTGTCAACCATGTAGCGGATAGAGACGTTATTTATGCAGGTGTGTATTTTATTCTGTTAGTTAGGTTCTGACTCCAGCAAAAGCTCGGCTGTAGCAAATTTTTTTGATCTCGCCTTTATATCATATATTCACATAATAATTCAAAATAGTAATAATTCCTCTTGTCGGTTGCCAACTATTTGTTGATGTAGGTGCATGTTTACCCCGATAATAAACAAATAAGAAATGTAATAAACCTATAACAATTTCTCGCGGCGAACTTATATTAAATGTAAGATTATTTTCCAAACCGCCAATTTGCAGAGTTAATCAGAAACAACTATGAAAACTTCCAACACTGATATCACAACTTTACAACAGCTCTGCTTTCTTTTGAAACTTTATACCAACAGCTAAAGTTCGCCCTTCTCACTGTACTCTGCTGATTACGGTCCAAAAGTAGACCAGAGCTTCAACCACAGATTCAGGAATGAAACACAATCAAGCACAAAATGAAAGCAGTATTATGAAAGGAATAGTTTGTAAGTTTCGTCGTTTGTTATATCTTAATTCGTAATATTAAGATGACTAAACGACGTTATTGAACTACGATTGTAATGTGGTGACTTATGCGTTAAGTTACATTTTCCATAAAGCCAAAGGCTATCAAAATAATCAAATAATTTGAATGTTTTTTTGGGTCTAGCGCTACTTTTGAAGAAGAAAGATAAGGGTCGACGAAGAATATAAAAGTCATAACCATATGCAAAAGATTGTAAGTAAATACGTACAGGACAGAATTCGCAGTATTCCTACGGGATTTGGGGCGAAGCCGCGTGCGCAAGCTTGTTGAAAATATGAAGGCTTTCCGTAGCAAACTACAAGTTCGTGTCTTCAAAAAGTTCAAAAGACCAGGCTTCAACTTTCTGTACGCTGGTTGCACACCTAGGTACTTTGGTTATTGTTACAGTACCAACTTTAAGCCGCGGCTCTTCATTCGCTTTTACGTGTTTGAAAGACGAACACAACCGAGCGAGTGAACCTTCAGACAAGCAGTCAAGCAAGTGTATTTGTGATCATGCGAGTATGCCAGCGAGCAACAAAGCATGCAAAAGAAATCAAGTGAGTAAGTGAGTGAGTAGTTAGGTAGTAGTTGTTCTCTCCGACATTATAGTGAAGTCAAGTCTTGGAAAACAAGTACATTCCCGTTACAGTAAGTAATACTAAAATT
Source organism: Pandemis heparana (assembly GCA_963854515.1). NCBI lineage: Eukaryota > Metazoa > Arthropoda > Insecta > Lepidoptera > Tortricidae > Pandemis > Pandemis heparana. The sequence continues at coordinate 7,897,558 of OY978010.1, forward strand.
ATTGCAAGTCTCAAAGGGTAACAGAAAGTAAAAAAAAAGTCATTTTTAAATTATTCTATTTCTTTTGTGAAACAGACTACAGTTAAACTCTTATTTCTACAAACATACATAAGTCTTATCCCTTACTTATTTCTTAGAGCACTCGTTGTACCTACCCGTGAAAAATAATTCACTGAGCTTAATTAATATCATACTGCTCGTTTCTTGGGTATTTTATTGCTACGCGCAGTACTCGCCTGAGGCGAGCCCAGATTTTTCCTTATTACTTTGCGAGTTCCTCTCAAAATTAAACGAGGTGTTTATATTTTTATTACTTGTGGTATTTGAACCCTGGTTACCTTTGAGAGGTTAATCGTAACTATATAACTAACTAATTCACTAGGTTTTTCTTCAGCGTCCTCCACATAAAATTATTTAAAAGCGTCTTAGAATCGAGTTAAGACAAAATCAATTTGTACCCTCGCCCTGACCAGGTTTCGGGAATCAAATTTGATGAAACTCGACCCTTCAATGTGATCTTTAAATTATTCTAAGTAATTTAATTTTTGGGCTTTGTAGATGGATGATTCCAACAAATTATGCGCAATTATTTTGAACAATTAAACTCTCGAGGAACGTATTTTACAAATATCATGTTGCTATATCTGAAACGATAGACATCTAATCTGTGCAATAATTAATCCCACGCCCGCCAGAGGGCTGGCTACTAAATCCTACTAATATTATAATTGTGAAATTTTGTGAATTTGTTACTCCTTCACGCTAAAATGGCTGGACGGATTTGGATGAAATTTGGTACCTACCTATATGTAGATAGCTAGTTGTGTGAACTAACACTTTACTTTTCTTTACTCTTTATCCCTATTTTCCCACGGGAGTGGAAAATTCCGAAATGTGAGATGGAATCGCGGGATTTAATTAGTTTTTAAAGCATTGTTTTTCGTCATTAAACTTTCAGCAAACATAGTATAAGACATAATCACACACAGGCTGAACTTTTATGAAAACAAAAACCGATTCCAATCATCATGAGTGTATAATTCAGAGGTTATGTTTGCAGGTACTTTGAATAAAATTCGTCTCTATAATTAGTATGTAGCAACGCCCTTATTACGGTGCAGTTCGGTTGCCAGTCCCCATTCATACATCACAACACCAACATTCAGAGATCTAACGTGTTAAGACACGCATTTGTCGTGAATAATGTTCGCCCAACATTTGGTCAAGCAATCACCCCACAAATCACTACATTGGCCGAACGATCTCGGCCAACGTTGGCCAAGGGGAGTGTCTGGCACGCCGCCAATACACATGAATCATCACGGCACAAACCACGGCCGATTTGTCAGCATTACAAGTCTGCGGACGCTACGGACTTGCTAGTACCCATGCGGACAAAAATGGGTTACGCCTTTTGGAAACATAAATTTGCGATGCTAATAAATACTAGGTAAGGGATAATTTAACACCTAGGGCCTTACCGTGACATCTTAATGTCATTCAGTTTAGGTTCGCTCGCTGTCAGATTCATACTAAAAGTGACAGCTAAAACTTGAAATGAGTCGGAATTAGGACGTCATGGTAAGGCCCCTGTACTGTACAATTTTTCGTGTTTGTGGGTGTACAGGTAGAAAAGGGAATCAAAACGGTGATGAGTTGCTAGCCGCATCGCCTCATGATTAAATAAATGATTCTGATTCTGATTCTTATGATTTTTGCCCATTTATTCGATGGGCTTTTACGATTTTTGCGGAAAGAGAAGCAGCTGGTAACATTCTTTGTTTTATATTTGCTCCCAGACCAGCACGCAAGTTGTTTTGTTATTTTATCATTTATACACATCTATTTGATTAAGTAAAGGTAGCAATTGCTATGAAATACAAGTGTATTTCATAGCAATTGCTACCTTTACTTAATCAAATAGACACAAAACATTCACAGTTCATGTTGACAAATAACACATCGTGACAATACTTTCTAAAGTGGTGAAAAATATATGCTGAATCAAAAAATACAACTCTAATTGATACTGTCAATTATTCAAAATTTTATTTAAGCCTTAGTTTTGTAGAAATACTTACGCAGATTTTTAACATCTATTTTCGAGAAGTCAATGAACCTATTTAACTAGTAAGAGTAACTTTTGCGTTTAAATTTAAACTTATCCAAATTGAGATTCATTATAATGAATTACTCCGCGAACACCTCTGTGTATAATCACAAGCTCAGAAAAGTTTGTAAGTAAACGTTTAAGTTCTCAAGGAGCAACATGTCAAGGCACTTGCTTCAAAGTTTTCTTGTTCATTTAACAATAATTACTTTATGCAAAGCAGTTTGTTAAGTAATTGAAAATTAATTCAGTTAAAAGCGAATTTGAAGATAAACTGAATGAAGCGTGAACTATAAATTATAGCTTTAACTTTAACTCCAATTTATGCGTTGGCTCACATGTAAAGCATTCCATTTCGGTAAGGCTAATAATATACCGTGAGAGCTGATAATCCTTTTAATGTGGAGAGACAATCTAAAGCGGTTTTATGCGAATACAAGAGGGAAGATACTGGGAACAAGCGGGCAATCACCGACAGGCCGCTATAATATTAGATTCTTAGCATGGATAATAAAATAATCACAGTGAGTGTTGTCATCTCGCAAATAGTTCGATGGATAAGCTCCTCATTTCTAAAAAGCTACCTGTTAGAATAAATAAGAGTTTATTTTGTGTATCTGGCAAACCAAATATCGAATTGACAGATAAGGACAAATGAATGATGAATGAACTGAAGTTTAATATTCATAAAGATAGTATTTAAATACTTAGTTGAAATCAGAATCGCTGTTTGTAGACCTATGTGAAGATAGGACTAAAACTCACCCAATCGAGAAACCTTGCCCATTGGATGTTTTACTTACAATATTTTTGAATCAATGAACGTGTTTTCTTTGATCTCGTTGAATAATAAAAAAACACAGTTATGAAATCCCATGTTTTGGCCGCAAGTTTACGAAACGACGTGCTTTATTGACTTTCCTTAGCAATGACGGATTCCCTTGTACTCCCTCAGTTGTTATTTACGTTTCTGTTTCCAGAACATACTGTACGCATTAATATACGTTCAATATTTACATACGGACTTTGTGTGCGACTGCAAAACGGTTCTCATTTAGAACTAACTGCTAATACCTTATCATGAAACTTATTTTGAAAATTTATGACATGTTACGAGTGAAAATTTTGCGTTATTTTATTTTATGCCTTACCATGTTTGTCGGTCATAAAAGACAGTCATGAACAATTTATTTCATTAATTCTTGAAGAATAGTCCAAGCTCTGAAAATTTCCGCAGGGAACTAGAATATTTCAGTTCTGTATTAAGTTGAGCATTAGTTTTATTTGAATAAAAAAGATGCTGAAAATGTGAATATAAAATTTGGCCTCGTTATCTCTTTTTCATCATCCGTCATTAATAATTTGCAAGAAATTTTCCGATTTGTGTAATAACATAATTATTACTTCCGTAGTAGGTAAATATTTACTAACAAACTTCAGATTTTTAATATTATTACCAAATTAAAATCAAGACTCTTTTTTATAATTATCTAGCAGCATTGTTGAGTTATTGTATATAAATAGGACATAACATTATGTGTTGTGTATAAATATGACTGTGTTGGGTAGAAGCTAGTTGGTTATAAAATCATGAAAAATGAAGAAATTATACAGTTACAATTTTAATTTTTAACAAGTCTATTTTGTTGTCAGTAATTGATTAATGCATACATTTATTTCGTATGAGATGACATTCTTATTAAGAATTAAGAACCAAATTTCAAGTCAATCAGACCATTATTGGAATTAGGCAAAAATTTAGTTGCGTGATTTGAATCAATTTATTTGCTGGGGTTTGTTAAAATAACTAAATGCTACTTTTTCCGATATATTTACTACCTACTGAAACTTTTTAAAATTATGAAAAACCGGATTTATGAAAATCGCTTCATCAAATGGTATAATATCATTATATTTCGTCGCTGAATCCATCGTACAAGCCCCAATGACTACCAGCGTTATATGTACTTTTTTCACTCCTAGTGCACGATACTGCCACAGACAGACCGCCAAATCCACTAAAACTGTCTTATTCATAAAACCACCACATTGCCTGTTCTCGTTGAAAATTCCAACAGCATTGAAATTCACTTCAACGGAAGAGAAAAGAATACCCATTAAAAAATAGTCAATAATAAAATTTGTCAACTTAAGTTAGCAAGTTCGCGAGTACTGAAAAAATCTAATTAAGTTCTCGTGCGCTCTGCTCCGAGACACTACTGCATGAGGAAACATGCGGTATGAAGGGTTCTTCTGAGTAAATAATAAATACACTTTAACTCTTTTAACACAGCAGCCAACAGAAGAAATTCATATTCTTAATCTAATTCTTGAACCGAAAACTTCTTTAGCGCCGCCGAGCGCTTTTTGGGATTGAAAATTTCGCGACAGACGTAGACGGACGGAGAGTTTAAGTACCAGGATATCAGAATCCTCTAAGAGTTTATTTTGAAATACGAATGAATCGCGTTCGATTTTTGAAGTGTTTTTGGTTGAGTCGTGAAGCAAAAGTACTAGGGCATCAGCACATTGTTAGCTAATATAGATAGTACGTACGGTTTTTTTCCTTTAGGTACATACCTACTAGCTCTCGCACGCAGCTTCGTCTCCGTCACGGAATGGCCTATCCCTTGGAAACCGATAAGCTCGCCTAAGTACATCTGTTTTGTCGTATAACTCGTTAATTTGTTGTTTTATATGGGTAAACAGTAAATATATAGACTTACATTCATACGATTTATGGTTAAAGAACTTTATTTCTCAAAGAAATTTACATTACACTTATTGAGAAAATGCTAGAATCTAACTTAATATTATAAATGCGAAAGTATGGATGGATGGATGGATGGATGTTTGTTTGTTACTCAATCACGCTAGAACGACCCAACGGATCTGGATGAAATTGGGCACATAGATAGAGAAAAGTCTGGAATAGCATATAAGCTACTTTTTATCTCGGAAAATTGCGTAGTTCCTGCGGGATAACGATAAACGAATTCTTTGCAGACGAAGTCGCTGGCAATAGCTAGTATAAAAAATAATTTAACGAAATCCTTCCTCGTTTGTTTACATTATAAAGACAACTTAGCAAAATTAGTTTACTAGTTCTAAAAGTTTGGGCGTATTATGTTGACGAGTCAATCAAGACTTGCTTTGTATTTATGATCGCCTGATGATTAGCAATAATATCATGTATCGTAATGTGATAAAATAAAATAATGTAAAAATCACATGTAAATTCTGCTATTGACTATTCCTACCTTAAAATATTTACAAGTATTACAAGAACAACAAATAATTGTTATTGAATCAGTCGTTACGTTGCGAATGTCCATTTCAATGATCTTCTTCAGTTCAAATTATTTTCAATGCGCTAAGTAGATACCTACTCGCTAGTAGCGGAGTAGCGAGGTAAATGTTTTTGTTCGTCACAAGAACTTCAGTACCTATGAACTCATCACACAACCTGACAATGTTTTCCAAAACAGCCAAGTTCATATCAGTGAACCCTACTATTAGCGCACAAGTCACACAACACAATACTATTTATTAATTCAACGCACACAGTCATGCATAGCCGAGTTGGTGCGCAAATAAATGCAATTAGGTGCGGCGCGAGACATCTTTTAACGTGCGGTATGTGAAAGGAAAGGCAGCTTTTATTATGCTTTAAATATTCTGGTATGTTTGAGAGATCTCAAAGACGCATGTTAGCAACATTTCCGTCTATGCAATAGTGACGACAGTAAGTTTGCAAATTATACACACGGGCTCTAAATATTTGAAGGAACTTGCGGCAGGAGAGTAAATTTCGGAATAATCCCAACAAACAGAACAAAATGCGTTCGTTTTAGTTAAAAAATGAGTTGTTGTGAATAATTTATTCTATTTAGTGTTAGTGATGCTTAATTGTTTTTGAGTATGTCCCTGTGTGATTTTATGCACATAATATAATGTATACTCAACGGCTAAAAATTTGATCCTCATGCATCCAATATGGGTAATTTTGCACGGAGACTGGGCCAAATTGAGTGCCGCTCTGGGTATATATTATGTTATGCAAACCACACATTTTGTCAGATGTCAAGTCTTCAGAATACACGGAACATGAAAGAGGAACAGATAGAGACTCAATACCAAGCCATTGCAACACATTCCTTCAGACTACTGTAAAACACTATATATTAAATGTTCTGACGCGTTATGGGACCACACATAAGACAAATTATGAACACAGCTTTACAATTTCAATGTAAGTAACTAAATCCTGACATCCTGATAAGTAAAAAATCATATTATTATAAGTTGTAAGGAAATGGCTTGTCACTGGATCTCCCACCTGAACGAAAGCCTTATTACACCAACGCAAGAGATGACAGCGGCTTCCCTTTCTATGTAAAAATGTGACACTTGTATACAAAGTTATTTCATATATCCATACATTTTCTCGGGTACCTATTGTACGGTGACCCCTTGGAAGATGCACTTGCGTTGTATTATGATTTTGCCTGTTTACCAGTGTGTGTACATGCTTTTTACATTCTCTATGTAGAAAATATAATACGATGTCTAATCTTGAACGCCTTTAATGTTCTGCGTGTAGTTTAAATTGTTCAAACAGCAAAAGGTATTTTTTTTTTTAGCTCTAAGGACAGAAAATAGTAAAATTTAATCATAAAACATCATCAAAATATACATCGTTCTCCATTTATAAGATGGTTCCTTTGACTATTTATGTAAATGTAAACTTACGAGCTGTAGTTTCATCTATATAAGATCTGCAATCTCTCTGAGTTCAAAACGGCTTTTTATGCGGTATATATCCTTGTCTGCGCTTATAACTAGTTTATACGGCTGTTGGACGGGACACGCAATCAGCAGTAAACATGGAGCTACGCTTTCCATTATTCTTCAAGATATTGCAGCGTGCTTTTAGTCTATATAATTTATATTTGAGGTATTTTTACTTGTTATTCATTTGGTCTAACGTGCATCACGAGCAGACGCTACTAATTTCTCGTAGGAGTCAATCCTCAACTAAATGAATATACTTAAATGTGTTTAGCCCTTAGTAGTTTGGACATCTTAATATATCTGACTCCTTACAGTATATGCCATTTCTGTTGTTCCGGGGAAAAATTTGCTGGTGAGAAGAAATGCTGGGTGAATTATATTCGAAAGTTTTGCCCGTCGGGTCGATTGTCATTCATTTCAATTTTTCATTACAATCCCACAATTTTTACATCAACGGAAGGTAAAGTCGCAACAATTTAGACCAAAACTTTAAATTGTTACCTGTCTTTAGTGTTTATTAAAAGGCCACTCAAAGTATCATCTCTTTTTAAATATTAAATTTGCCGAGAGAATAATGACGAACAAGAAGCCGTAATATTTTACCGCTTTCGACACAACTTTACATAAATTGGCTCCAAATAATAACAGCCACAATGAATGAATTTTGCTCTATTAAATAGCACTAAATGAGAAAATGGAAATAGTACTATGTGAATTTTATAAACTTTTATATCCCCGACTTTAATTATAAACCTTCATAATTTACCAACACTGATATTACCTTTTGAACTTAAGTTTAAAAAAGCTCACCTTGCCCCCACCATATTTATGACCACGCCATAGGATCGCACTATGCGTTGCGTAGAGATATTTGCGAGTAGGTACTTTCTATTTCTTCTATAGAGCAGTGATTAGTCAAGCCAAACGTATCAATTTTATACGAGCAATTATTGAAAGTTGTTATAGAAATATCGTTTTTCTAACTATAGGTATGATTTACCTATACAAACACTGTTGTAGCTTCTCTAACTCTAAACTGCCTAACTAAAATTACCCATGAGAATGGTAATTAGTCTGTTTGTTCGTTATGCTTTCACGCATAAACTAGATACTCAACCGATCATGATAAAATTTGATATGGAGATAGTTTGAGACCCGAGAAGGACATAGCCAACATAGCATAGTTGTCATCCCGCGAAATTGTGTCCCGCGGGCGCGCGGCAAACGAATTCTCCACAGACAAAGTCGCGTGCAACTACTAGGTTCTGAATATTTTTCAAACGAATCGTAATATTTCTGCATCGTAATGCAGTTCAGCGTCGGCTTTACAGCAATAATTGTGCAATTTCTACGGCGGCATTAAACGAGGGCAAAATTAGTTTCTATTGGCAATCGACAGCCAGCTTCTTAGCTCCAGCGCTGGACTGGTACACTACACAGAATATTACGAAACCAGTCAGTGTGTAAGTAAAATAGTTTAAATTTTTGAAGTGGAAACTTCTTTAGTCGCGTTAGCACTTTTTGGGGTGGGTAAAAAATTAAACTCGCGTCAGACGTAAGACGGAGGGAGAGTTTAAACCAGGATATCAGATCCTCTAAGAGCTTATTTTGAAATACGAATGAAACTAGAGTCGCGTTCGATAATAATAATAATAATAATCCATTTATTGCTTGATAACGGGTACAAGATGGTAGAAATAATAATAATATGGCACATGACCGCAATCTACCATATATATATGGTGTGCAATTTTTCAGTATAATAACTAAGTACATTATTATAATATTAAGTTTCTACTAATACAAATTACCATGTCAAGAATAATATCAAATTACAATAATAAACAGATGTCACGTGAGTATATAATTTTTACATTAAGGTCAACAGTTATTCATCCATATTCATTCATTAATTTGTTCAACTTAGGCATAATACATCAATATTAAAACATTACATATATTCAAACAAAAAATAATAATAAATGAAATCAATATTATAATTTTATTATGTCCGTTATTTATTCTTCGATTTTTGAAGTGTACGTTAATTTCGTCGCTTTAACGTATGTGCGTTTGGCCTACTGGTATAAGGTGTGGGTGTGACACGCTTTTTCTTTTCGTCTTTTTGCGCGAGTGTGCGTGTGTGTAGTTTTCATTTGCCGGCACTCCCGGAGTGCTACCCGGTGTTATTTTAATTTTAATGTTTAGTTTTTCTCTAATAATGTGTTGTACTGTACTTAACTAACCTATGCCTGCGGCTTCGTCCCCCTTAAATCCGTCTTTTTTCCCAGTTCTCCTCTAGTATGAACTACAGACATAGTATGTCCTCTAGTATGTAATGTACTACCTCCTCTATGTAGCTCACTTCATACGGTTTAAGCGGGCATTGATAACGCAGTCGGTCGAACAATAACAACTTTTTTTACAGTTAGAAAGTAAAATAACAAAATCATTTCGACGACCGAATGGCCTAGTGGTTAGAGAACCTGACTATGAAGCATGAGGTCCCGGGTTAGATCCCCGGTCGGGGCAGATTATTTTTATGAAAAATACGAATGTTTGTTTTCGAGTCTTGGATGTTTAATATTTTATGTATTTATCTATATAAGTATGTTTATCCGTTGTCTAGTGCCCGTATTACAAGCTTTGCTTAGTTTGGGGCTAGGTCAATTGGTGTCAATTGTCCCAAGATATTTATTTATTTTATTGTGCTGTTATCTATGCAGACACTCAATAAATTATCCACTAAAAGAAATCATGCAAAACTTACGTATGATTACAAAATATTTAAACGTTTTATACCACCAATAAAATAATGTATGACCGGACGTACTTACATATTTAAACCGGAACCAACCCACAAATGTTAAATGCAATTTTAAGACATATTCTGTAGCACTAAAATTGAACTTGAAATTAAATTGTTTGTGGGTTGGTTCCAGTTTGCAGAAGTACAACTCATTATTCTACTCTGTTTTAAGTAAAAATAACGCTAGGTTCTCACAAAAATTATAACTTTGTTTTATCAAGTCCATTTTTACCATTTGGCGTATGGTTTATCTATAGCCTACACTATTTATTGTTATAACTGATTTTTGCGTAATCTAACCGGATTAGACCAGCTTTATTTCTTTTTATTGCTAAACTTACTGTTACATTCTGCCAGCTACGACAACGCTGTGAAAAGCGTTCGATAAAGGAGGCACTCAGTTACCGCTAATCGTACATATAACGAGAAAATCTCTTCGCCCGTGCTTTTAACACAGGTAAGTACTTCTTGTTCGAAGCGTAAGTACGTCAGGCATGTCATGTCAATTTGTGGATTCAGATGCAGCATTGCATTTCTACTCTCCCAAGCAGTGCGACCCGTGAAAAGTAGCTAACAAAACGAAAACAATAACTTTATCTTCAACCAATAAAAACCACAAAAACCAAACGACAGGTTATTGTATCGGAATTTTAATTAGATTCTCTAATCTATACATAAACTTACTACGAGAATTGTCAAACGATAAGTAATTCGATAAATTGTATCTACAACCACGAATCTGGGGCCTTACCATGACGTCCTAATTCCGACTCAGTTCAAGTTTTAGCTGTCACTTTTAGTATGAATCTGACAGCGAGCAAACCTAAACTGAATCCCATTAAGACGTCATGGTAAGGCCACTGCACGGAGATTCAGTGAAGACAAAGTATTAAATATTATTCACGTTGCTAAGTGGTCAGGTCAGCAGTGGATTGTACCATTAGCCAAACATAGTGGTCTGCCATAGATGCCCGTAGATTGAAAATCCTTTGCAATTCATAAAATATAATGTCGATAAGACGTGGCTATAAATTTGGAAGTTTGACTTTAGCAATATTTTCATTAAATAGAAGTTGGATGAAAAGACAAGTGATAGATCACTTCTTTGACCCAACGTACCTACCTATTTAGACATATATCATGTTTTTTAAACATACCAAAGCAAATCTCATCTGATGGAAAGTGCATAAGTCGCCAAAAGTGTAGCTTACTGGTTCAGTAACAGCCAATTCACTCTAGCTTTTAAAAGCTCTAGGTTAATTAAAACGTATACATAGGTAATTCAAAAAAACAAGTAACTCCAGAGTAAATACTTCTCTTCAACTGGCTCCTACTTGCCGTTGATTCGATAATTTAAGTACCGTGGGATTGCATTCAGAGATAAATGCGCTTTAATTCGATCTCAGATCGCTGGTAATAGCTTTAAAAGACTGGAAGGTAATAAAAAAAACGTAAATCTAGACTTAGTACAATATTTTGTAAGTAAGTAAGTAATTGCTTTATTGTACAAAATAAGGTCAGGGTTTGTCTAAGGATATGCATATTGGCAATCTTTGACTTCAAAATTATATCTAACTAGCTTCTGCCCGCGACTTCGTCTGCGTATAATTATCTATATATATAAAAGGCAAAGTCCTGACTCACTCATTGACTCATCAACGCCCAGGCCAAACCCTTGAACCTATAAAGCTGTAATTTTGCACAAAGGTTCCTTTAATAATGTGTACACGAGATAAGAACGGATTTTTCGAAATTCTACCTCTAAGGGGGTGAAAAAGGGGGGCAAAGTTTGTATGGGGCGACGTGATTCCTTAGACCGATCTACTTCAAATTTTGCATAAATATTTTTTAACAGAATTGATGGAACACGTGTTTCGTATTTTCTTGATATTCATCCCCTAACGGGGTTTAAAAGGGGTAGAAAGTTATTTTGGGGGCGATTTGCTTCGAAGTTGATATTAATACTCCTTAGTGCTTATGATTAAAAATAAATTTTATTTTGACACAGTCATGTTTGAAATCTCAATCCATTGACGTAATATTTTTAAACAGGACCGAGTAGGTACTCGCAACTGAAAAACGAGCCGACCGAGATAGTATATGGAGGCGCGTGTACCTTTCTAACAGGACTAACAAAAAAAGTTTTTTTTTATCACTACACAATGTAAAACAAATTCGCTTTTCGCTGTCTGTCTGTCCCTATGTATGCTTGATCTTTAAAACTAAGCAACGGATTTTGATGCGGTTTTTAGTAAATAAAATTATTCAAGAGGAAGGATTATGTCTATACATACAAATAATGAAGCTAAAGAGGGTCAAAAGTCTGTACATAGAAGATATTTTCTGAGGATACTTAGAATCGATTACAGAACACGTGTATATTTGCGAGCGCATCACGTCAAAACGGCTGAACGGATTTTGATGCAAGCTTTACTAATCTGTTGAGAAAATCACCGGCCAGGTTATAGGCTACTTTTTATCCCGGAAAATTGCATAGTTCCCGCGGGATAGTGATGAATATGTCAAAAATCGCAGCTGCCTAGAGTCACAACGTAAATAAATATTTCTGTAGTATCATAGAGGTCAGCAAGCTTATTACGTAACTCGCTCGCGATCACCATCGTCTTCATTTTGACAATTCATATATGGGCTGACGATTGGCTTCGGAATCAGCTAGCTGCCACATTCAAACAAGAACTGTCAAAATGAACACGATGGCGATTGCGAGCGAGTTACGTATAAGTCTGCTGGTCAGGAGTACCCGGAACCGACGAGCATGTATGAAGAGATTGATGAATGTAGATGAAGCGAAAGAGGTATGTCAAAATCGTAGCAAGTGGAACAAAGTAGGCTCTGCCTACCCCTATGGGAAAGAGGCGTGACTGTATGCATGTATGTATCATAGAATCATAGAGGTGCACTACGGAGGGATTTTTTTTTAATTCCCACAGGATAGGGAATAAATGGGGTTTATAAGTCCACTGAAAAGAGAGCCTATCTCTATAACTATAATTACTAATAGAGTCATGAAATTTGGCACACAAGTAGGGAACTTCTGAAAATCAATTTCACGTTTCATTTATTTTCATTTTTTGACTTTTCGAAATTCCCACGGGATACAGAGTAAAAAGAGATTTATATTATTACTTTGAAATATTCCTTATCTTTACATATTATTACTAGAATCTTTAAATTTGGCATACCAGTAGATAATTATGATATCTGAAAACTGATTACAGGAATTTGCGAATTTCCCGTGGGATAAGAAAAAAGAGTAACTTTACTGACTTGCTAATATAGTTTCTCGGTATTTGGCAGACATTCCTTAATGATCAAAGAGGTGCTCTACTAAGGAATTTTCCAATTTTCCCACGGGATAAAAGGACCGTATAGAAAATATAGACTTTGTATTTAGTAGATATGTTCTTTGAAGATCACGTAGGTGTCATAAGATTAGATTTTTCGAATATCCCACAGAACAAAAGGATGGGATAAAAAATAATAGAAGTGGGTCCTTGCAAGAAACTGGTTTATTTCGTTGAGGTAGGTAGGTACTTAGAACAAAATCCTTCGTGCTAAAGTACGATCCATTTGGCTGTTTTTGTACATTTTCGATAGGAGAGAGGAAAAAGTTTTAGCGCAAATTATGATTCTGCGCGGACGAAGTCGCGGGCAAAAGCTAGTACATAATATAAACCTTCCTCTTGAATCACTCTATTTATTGAAAAAACCGCATCAAAAACTATTGCGTAGTTTTAAAGATATAGTAAGCATACCTACATAGGGACAGACAGACAGATAGACAGCGGAAAGCGAGTTTGTTTTATACTATGCAGTGATTGTTACCGGATAGTAAGCAAAGCCAAGTCGATTATCCTCTCAATCTTTCGCGATTTTCACACTATTATTGTATAATAAAACGGGACTACTACTAAATACTTTTTGTTTTTGTTTACGTGATTAAGTCCCGTTTTATTTATCTTATCTCCAGCCTATATACGTCCCACTGCTGGGCACAGGCCTCCTCTCAGAATGAGAGGGCTTGGGCTATAGTTCCCACGCGGGCCCAGTGCGGATTGGGAACTTCACACACACCATTGAATTGCTTCGCAGTTGTGTGCAGGTTTCCTCACGATGTTTTCCTTCACCGAAAAGCTCATGGTAAATTTCAAAATGAGATATCGCACATAAATTCCGAAAAACTCAAAGTCACTCAACTATAGACCCCGGGATTCGAACCCACAACCCTCTGCTTAAGAGGCCACAGGTCAAACCACTAGGCTACCACGGCTTTTTTCCCGTTTTATTATACAATAATAATGTCGATTATCCTCATTCATAAAAAGCCACAAATCTGTTAGGTAGTATGTCAAGATGTATGGTGTGTATTTTCTTTGTCTGACAAAGGCAAATGTCAAAGCCACAGATAAAGAAAAACGAATGTAGGGATAATAAGCTTAACGAGCCTTTAAGAATAATGGGTAAATTTTTTATGAGTTCCATAGCTAGGGAAAATCTTTGCCTACTTTGGTGCCGTCATTTCGGTCTGGTAAAGGCTTGCCTGACACGAATAAGAAGACAGCCGGCGGCGACCGGACATTGAATCTATTTTCGGAATGATTCGGAAACTCGAAGATTGTCGAAGCTAATTGTACTTTTAGTGTACTACTTCGTAATGAAGCCTCGAAGCTCATCCCTACATCAATGTACAGTGCATTGAATAGTCCTGATAACTTGTGTTTGATTCATCTTCCACGGTTCCCTATTACATTGTATCTCCCACTATAATTTCTGTTTTAGGGTTCCTCTCCGTGCATTCACTAAATGGTTTACTTTATTTTTATTTAACAGAACATACAAAATATATGTTCAGTTGTTATTATATTATAATTAAAAGCGTTCTAAATAATAACATCAAGCGGATTTTAATTATTTTGACTACAACCCAATATTAATTGTTATGAAAAATCGGCCATGTAATTTGGTGACATTTCTTAAATCAGAAAGTAAATGATAAGACTGAGGAGCATTGACTTGTAATTCGGAATAGTCTTTGATAGATTGAGGTAGATCCATGAGGTGGCAAAGATTTCCCTGAGCTCAAAGGTGAGTTTATTTTGTCTCGGAGTGGAATTGAGATGCGCAGAAACGGTTCAGTACCTAGTACAATTAATTGTGTGCATACAATCTTAATATATTATGATAGCGGGAGTTTTTAAGTATTTCGATCTGTCTGTATGTTTGTTACTCTTTAGAGAGTTAGATTGAAATTTAGTATGTGTAGATAGACAATTTAATATTTGGAATACCGCATAAGCTACTTTTACTGTAGGATAAATCTTAAATTCGTCTCATATAAATATTATTGGAATCGATTCACGATTACACTTTTTTTAAGATTGAGTCTTTTCTTCATCGCACTCGTATATCTCAAAGAACCCTAACTTGAAGCACGAACTCTTACTTGTTGATCACAATATTTGCAATACCGATCTCATTTCGATGAAATCCCCTTCATTAGTGCAGTTTTGTGATTGATGCCCAGCTGATGACGGGGTCGGACCCTCTAGAGGGGTCTGCAACCTTTTAACAAAGAGGGCCGTTATAGTTAAAAAAACTGGGTGGGTGAATATTTGAGCGTGTTCACCGCTTCAACCAAACGTATACCTACATTTTCCTGAATAATTAAATATGCTTAGGCCGGCCGCATACCTACACACGGAATTTTCATACGGTTTCCGTACGGAATGACGTCAGCGAACGGGACATCGCTATATAATAGAACGGGACAGGGCTACGAATTGACGTCGTATGCGGCCGGCCTTAGGTACTTATTTTTATCGTGTTCCACTACGTGAAAATTTCATTCACATCCTTGCAGTCTTCAATGCGTGATTGTATTAAAACCGAACGATGAAAGACATGTTTGTTTATACTTAGTAGGATTTTGTTACAGATTGATAAGGGGATTATTTTATTAGGATTTGTAAGCATCAATAGATAACAATGTCGCGAAAACAGCGGTAAAAATGACGTAATTATATATTTTTTACATGTTTTGGATGGGGTGCTAACTTACCTTACAATCAAGCAAACCACTTTTTCATTTGTCAACCTATTTAATTAAAAATAATTAAAAAGTCTTAAGCCTCAAACCACAAAGTATGAAGTTCTTCTGTTTCTTATGACTAGGAACATGCCGCAGGTTGTCGACCTCGTCCTATTTCCCTCCTTGTGAGCGAACGAGGGCTGACTGCAATTGTTGATAGTGATATTGGTATATTCGTAGTTGATGACTATGCTTTTTTATAATGATAATGACATGTTATTTTAGAGCTATGTAATTTGTTGTGCACCGAAAGCAATAAAAGTTCTCCAATTTCATGGAAAGTATATAAGGACTTCGCAGTTCAGTATCTTTATTAAGTATATTACTAGCTGTTGCCCGGGGCTTCGCCCCCGCTGTATTTTTTTTTTCAAAAAAATTTTTTATACAAACCTTATCCATACAGTAAAAAACACAAAAAATAATTAAGTACCCAATCCGTGCAGTCGTTTGGAAGTTATGCGCGTACATACATTTCGACGATTCATTTTTATCTGCCAAACAAATTAGTTGTGTTTTTTTGTGAAAAGGTTTCACATAATACATGCGATTTATTTTTTTCAATATTTTTTAAAAATTGTTAAGTTGAATCCTTTCAAAACTGTTGTCTAAAACGCCGTCTACCCAAAATGGTTGAAACAGCCACCGTCACGCTCTCCTGCTGGGGCACTTTGTTGTTCATACTTACAATGCTTTCTCTTGCAAGTTTCGTACGTTATCCATAGATGGCGCAGTAGTTAAAACTGCTAAAATTAAGCACCATTTAGAGAAAGATACATAAATTTGAACACTAACTAGTTAGCGTAATGTTTTAATGAGAAAAAGTAGCAAAATATTTAACTTAAGTACCTACCTACACACCCGTACACGCTCACAAACTTTCGCATTTTATACTGCTATGCACTAGGTACTAATGTAGGAACGAAAAAGTAGTTTTGTCCTTTTTAATTTGAAAGGTAAGAAACGAACAAACACCCTTTTCTTATTTAAAATACTGTTTAGCTTAAAAAGGGGAAGTATCGTTATTACTAAAATAATTTGACGATCAATTCATTATTTTTATTTTACTCGCAAAATTATATAAAAATCATGGCAAATTACTTGTAGATCTAAGTATTTTCTAACTGTATAATTGGAAATTATCAACGTCTTTCATCATGATAAATCAAATTTAACCTGCAGTGGTTCCTTTAACTTTATCTGGTCAGCGCCGCCTGGTGGCAGAACACGGTATTGTCGAAGGAGAGTCGCAATAACTGTTTTAATTGACATCATGACGTATTGATAACCTGAAAAACAAATAAAAGCGTACAAAAATCTCAAAAATGGTGTTCTATTAGAGAAGCTCTAGTTCTAAGAGAAGAAGAAAATTCGTTAGGTATTAAGATCATAATGGGTACAGTAGATAGATAACGCCGCCAGGCGTCTTAACCGCCATAATCCAGTGTATTAGAAATAATGTATATTCATGAACCGAAACCAAGAGCATAGTAGCTAGGTACTGTTTTTTGATCATAATTGGCTCCCGCAAAGTTACCCCTGATTCAGTCAATTAGAATATCTTACCAAGGCAATTCCTCAGATCGTAGCTGAATGGAATAAACTGTGCTGGGTGCTCGAGAGGTTCCAGAAACCATAATTTAATTATGTATAGTGCTAGAAAACCATTGAGAAAATAGCTGTAAGGTTTTCCATGTAATTGGCTAACTTTTGAATCATCGATACTATGTGAAACAGCAAGCTTATTACGTAACTCGCTCACGATCACCATCGTCTTCATTTTGACAGTTCATTGTATGGGCTGACAATTGACATCAGAATCAGCTAGCTGTTCATACAAGAACTGTCAAAATGAACACGATGACGATTGCGAGTGAGTTACGTAATAAGCCTGCTGATCGGAAAATACTTAATGAACAAACTTGTCATTCCTGCAATTTTTACCGTGACTTATTCACCTATACCTAAACATTTCTTGTAACATATTGCAAAGCTATGCTAATTCAAATCATAGTAAACCAGCAGAAAGATTATGCACTATGTTTTTACTTATGTGTATACATAAATAAAATACTGACAGTAGGACCTATCATCAATGTCAATGAAAAGGAAAATCTTTCTTTTTAAAATTCAATAAAATGGTATGGTCATGCAGTAGAAACAAATATAATAAATGTAATATTTGAACTTCATCATACGGATTTCATAGTGCCGAGTTGGCGAGGAAACATAACAGTTACCTTTAACACTTATGTCACACTACCCAAAAATAAAATATTCATTGTTACTGATTGTTACATAGCTCGTACAGGTTCATGGCCGGTATTTCAAACAGTTTACATTTTTTTCTAGAATTTCATCAAGATAAAAAAATTCGTAGCGTTAAGTGGAAGCGTTAGGAACTTAAATAAATAAATATCATGGGACAATTTA
Source organism: Pandemis heparana (assembly GCA_963854515.1). Taxonomy (NCBI): domain Eukaryota; kingdom Metazoa; phylum Arthropoda; class Insecta; order Lepidoptera; family Tortricidae; genus Pandemis; species Pandemis heparana. The sequence continues at coordinate 7,915,810 of OY978010.1, forward strand.
CACCAATTGATCTAGTCTCGGACTAGGCAAAGATTGTATTATGGGTACTTAACTAGCCAACGGATATATATATATATATATATATATCTAAGCCTTTTTATTCCGAATTCGCTACAATTTCAGTAAGTACATGTTGTTGTTGTTGTTATTGTCATTTATTTAATTAAATTGTCGCGTAATTCAGCGTGCCTCATGGCATAGGCCTCCTCCGTGTATTGGAGGGTTTGGGCTATAGTTCCCACGCGCGCCCAGTGCGGATTGGGAACTTAACACACACCATTGAATTTCTTCGCAGATGTGTGCAGGTTTCCTCACGATGTTTTCCTTCACCGAAAAGCTCACGGCAAATTACAAATGTAATTTTCGCACATAAATTCCGAAAAACTCAGAGGTGCGAGCCCGGGATTTGAATCCACGACGCTCTGCTTGAGAGGCCACAGGCCAAACCACTAGGCTACCACGGCTTATATTGACTCCTAAATGTAAAAAAAACACGTTCACTGTACCAGTTTAATTTTAAATTCAGTGGAATGTTCATGAAATATTAGTTACATACACCTTAAGTCTTTTTTTTATTAAAGGGCTACAAAGTGGTCTTAAGAAAAACAATAGTTGTTTGCCGCGTAGTTAAATTTATTGCCGTCATACTTGTGTGACGAATTGAACCCAAAAATTACCTAACAATACCTACCTATTAAAAATCAACAGTACCTACCTAATATTGCATAATGCTATCTCTGGTACTAAAGTCTATGTACCTAAAAATATGGAAATTGTGAACAGTATTGTAAACAAATCTTTTAGCTGTTGCCCAATATCAATCACACTAACTCTTCAAACACTGCCACAATATTTTATTAATTTGCTGTCAGAAATCACACTATGTAACGAAATACAAAATGCTGCATATTTTATCAAAAGTTTGTTTACATAGTTCAGAATTTTGTCTATGTAGGTATAGGTATACTTCACACGTTCTTAACATTAATATTATGAAATCATTAAAATTTTGCCACAATGAAACTAAAGACTAGCATGCTACTGTTAACAAATTTAATTTAATATTATCACTAATGAAAAGCGACGCACGAAAAACTAATATTTAAGCGTTAATATTAATACGTGTTTGTTTCTGTACATTTTTATGAATGAAAGAGTAAGAGTAAGAGTTATGCGTTTTACATGTACTTAAACTTATTTCACTTTTGAAATTGTAATACTTATCTTTTACTTTAAACTCAAGTTTACTATTTTAACGTACAACACGGTAGTTACCTATGTATATGTATTGTGAACTCCACTAAGTATAAATTTATAATTATAGTAATGACAGCGGATAGAGTTTTATATGTTCCACTGAGTCTTCGTGTATTAAGTAAGTACCTACTTTTTAGGTGTGAAACATCTCGCTGAAATTTACCTGTGTTACTAACTAACTAGGAACGGGCGTACAAACAAGGTGTTATCCAATTTTTTAATGCAGATGATTAGACATAGTTAAAGTAAGGTTAACTTAAAAACCTCTATATAAAAGTTGTTCATCCATGTATGGAACAAATGTAAGCATTTGAAAATCTTTACCGAATCGAACACTTTTGAGGAAATAAGAAACACTGTTTGCAAACGATTGTTTCCAAGTCGTCGAAACGAATAAGCCGAAACATGAAATGTTCATGTAAATGCATGTATAGTAAGTAATTATAAATATGTATGTCTAGTTAATTTTACTAAAATGTTTCGAAGTCGGATTTTCATGAAGTAAAAAATTGCATGTTTAACCTTAACACGAACAACAATAATGGCAATGTAAAATCCTAGAAATAAGTATTGTGGTAGCGAATACCGGTTTATCTGAAATATATATATTTTTAGTATTTAATGCCCTTTCGGAAATAAATGTTAGTTACAACACGTTGCTCAGAAGTAGCGATCAGTCGGATATTCTGGACGACGTAATTTTTTTTTTAATAAATCGCAGAAAGTGTGTCATCATAATATTTTTTATTGATTAAGTTATATTTTGAAAACAAAAATGTTTTTGCTGCTCCTAGTTTTAATGTCCTTCACATACTTTGTGTACTATAAGATGGGCAGGAAGAAACTAAACGCACTGGCTAAGAAATTCCCAACGGAGCTTCCGAAGTTACCAATACTTGGACACGCGTACTTATTTTCAGGGAGTGATGAAGGTAATAAATAATAATTATACTTTACTAGCTTCTGCCAGCGACTTCGTCCGCATATAATTAGCAATTGACATGTTTATCTCTATCCCGCGGGAACTTTGAAATTTTCCAGGATAAAAAGTAGCCGATGTGTTAATATCTATCGCTGATAAGCTATCTCCGTTCCAAATTTGACCCAAATCCGTCCAGTCGCTTCAGCGTGAAGAAGGAACAAAAATACACACTCACATCGTCACATCCATCCATCCATCCTCACAAACTCTCGCATTTATATTAGTAGGATTTTAAGTGCACTGTTTACTTAATAATCGAAGTAGTAAATTATTCTTTTGTCCCTTGATGAGCCTGGATTCTCCTTAGAATAAACTACGGTGACTGATGGAAACATGCTTTACATAAAAAACGCTGATAGTCACTCGGATTTTCAAATTTAAAATGCACTCAAATTAATATTCTAACATACTTCACTTAAGCGTACTTCAATTTTATTTGTCTCCTCTTACATCATATTTTTTTTTACAGATAACATGAAGGTTATACTGAAAACATGCAAGATTGCATTAAAGAGAGGAGGCCTTGCTACCTTCTGGATGGCCAATCAACTTTATCTGGGTAGGTACGCCTAGCAGGCCTACGAATCAACTCTAAGTAAAAAAAAAAGTTTCATTCCTCCCATTTTGTTGGATCATTAAGGTGCGACCACACCGCCGCTTGAAAAACGGTGACGTTACGGAATCGCAACAAAATGTATGAAGAAACGGCGAGAAAACGTGACGCCTACGACACAGCTGCTGCTGCCCGCCACTTCGTCTGCGGAGAATACGCTTATCGCTATCCCGCAGGAACTATGCAATTTTCCGGGATAAAAAGTAGCCTATACCTGGCCGGGAATTTTCTTGACAGAGTAGTAAATTTCGCATTAAAATTTCACGTGATGCGCTCGCAAATATACTTACACACAAACAGATAAACAGACAAATATTCTAGAAACTGCTAGAACGTGTTCTGTTATCGATTCTAGGTATCCCCAGCCCATTTTTTAAATATATATTCAATGTACAGACTTTCGACCCTCTTCGGCTTTATTATATTAATATGTATAGATTTATAACAGCTAGCTAATTAGCTTCTGTTCATTAGGTCATTTTTCTCAATCTACAGTTTCAAAACAACGGCCCTTGTACGGAACAAGAATTAAAGTAATAAAATAATTAATAATAGTAATTAATCAAAGTTAATTTAACCAAACCCCCAGTCGGATTTCAGACAACGGCTGAACTAATTTGCACAGTAACTAGTTAACACTTAATCACATCAGTTAAAATGCACAATAAGTACAACATTTTATTGAGTTCGTGTATGGTCGCGAAAGCTATCATCATAATTCTCATTGCTCATGACTGTCAAGACGTTGCTCGTTTTGTGCTGCGCGCCTGGATAGCTATCTTACTATGACAAAGTATGACATGTCTTTTGTACAGTGGTTGGTGATCCTGCAGCCGGTGAATATTTGCTAAAAAATAACCTAGAGAAAGTCAGCAATATGATGAGATTCCTGCAGTTCCTGGTCGGAAATGGAAGCATTTATGCATCCGGTTGGTTTATTTTTAATTAATTAATGCTTTTTATTTATTTACTCTTATTAACATGTAAAATAAGCTTGGGTGTTTGAACATAATGACGCCTGATTGATGGTAATTAAAGATGTGGCTCACTAAATTCTCGTTCAAACCGGTAGCAAAACTCGTACACATACTCACAATCTTCTGCATCTCTAATAATTAAGTTATTTGTTTATGTACACACGGCAAAATAATTCGGTAAGCATAGGCACGCACACAAACGTCGTCTATGTGTTGAGTACCGACATGAACATTACGTAGAATCCACATGTGAATGTGTGAGTGAGTTCGATCGTATATCTACCCTCTCAGTACAGTTTTTTTTAGTAATAAGATAAATAAGTAATGTCGCTGTAATTTACCTATTTATTATATAAACAACAACAATAACTATAAAATAACAATGAAGAAAGTTGCAACTATTTTAGTTAGTTTATAATAAACTAAGTTAAAAATAATTACAAATTAAACTAAAAAATCCCCTTGGTATCGTGCCTGGCTCAAAGGTTTAAAAATTCAATATCTCCGGTTTAAGTTAATTCTACAGAAATAATGTAAAAGTATTGTTTTATTTTTGCATTTTCCTAAAAACATTTTACATTATTATCTTACATTGGAATTGTCATCGCAAGTGTAAGGCAAGAGAAGGCACCCCGGATCGAGTCTTACTTTGACCTTGAATCTTTAAATTTATGCAATCTGACGCATTGAACTATTATTACCAGCGTAGTAGCTACCATCTCACTGATTCAACGTGTTATATTTTTATTTCTCATCAAGTCTGGTCTGAGATTCAATTCCAACATTTCCAACCAATATTCCTTACAACCAGCATCGCCATTTAAATAACATCCAAAAATGTCATTTCTTCTAGGATACGAACTCGGTTCACTAGAGAGCGAGTGCACAAATCAAGTATTCGACTTGCCTTTGTGACCGCTGAGCCACCGAGACATTTAATATAGTTGGTGAATTTATGAATTACGACGTCCAAACTGTGACTACTGCATTTGCAATGTGTAAATAGTTGTTTAACGAGCTTTGAAATAAGGTTGAAATTAGAAGGTTGAAATTTGCTAGACGATGCACATTTTATTCATTGTCGTCTAACAATATAAAGTATATTCTACCCTCAAATTATTAGTAATATGAATTTGTCAACGCTAGCCGCCATTCGTTACGCCTTGTTTTACAAGTGGTTTTACAACAACGAACTGTTTAATTTTGCCTTTGAAATACGTTGTGATTTGCAAAATATGGATAGTCATCATCTTTTTTGAAAAGAGTAGAAATTATTGTTCTTTACGAACAAAATATTTCTATAAAGAATTGATATATCGGTAAGTAGACAAAGTGTCTGATAAAATAATTACTTCTTATTTTACATCAAATTTCTTCATGGTGTTAAAAACAATGATTTATTATTGTATCCGTAATGTATCCAAATAACTTTCATTGACGAAGAATGTTTTTTATTAAACTTCATTTATTTTGCAGCGGAAGACTTCAATTATGGATTCACCTTTATGCAGACTTCGGGCACGATAAGAATGTTCCTTCTGTGTCAAAACAAGAAGTCTCATCTTCACGCCATTTGGACATAAGTAGTTGCCGCACACGCTAAAGGGACCTATTTCATATCAACGAGAGACAATGTTACCTACGTTGTAAACTGTGCGACTTCATCTGCATGTTGCAGGATAGCATTGTCGTAACTCGTAAACCAGCAAAAAAAATGCTTCAACGGATCAGCCAGCATAGAAGAAACAGAATGAACTTTGATCGTGAATATTTATAATTTTGATTCGAATAGGTAATAATGTAGTGATTTTTAGTGATGAAAAACCATTTACGTCTGAAAAAGATGGATGAAATTTTTTTTGGCGAAAAGTGATTGGATGTCATCCATGGGATTTGTGAGTTAGTGGGTTGGGGGTCGTAATAACAGTGCTAAAAAATTTCTATTTCGTGCATAACAATATTATTGTGTCATAGTCAAAGACTGGCTGAGCACCCAACAAGATTCCTTAACTGTTATTAACTGGGATCCATCTGATAGGTATAAAATCCAAAGCAAATTTAGGTAGCTTAGTCACTTGAAAGTGGAGATTTAATCCAGTGTGCAATGATGTTATTGTTAATGGCTGTCATTTAACATGTCGATTCATTTCACCACTGACTTTATTTCTCAACAAATAAAACGTTTCGTTCATCTTTCTCAGACTTAAGTAAACTTAATAAATCGGAAATTCTTATAAATGATACTCTTTTCAAAACCCTTGTTAATTCGAATAAATTACATCTTAAAAATAGCCTTTTTGTGGTGTGCATTCGATTTACCATTTGTATTGTAATTTTAAATTATGTTTGTAACAGAAAATTTTAATTAACCTAAAATCATACTGGTCACTATAGTGTGTGTTGTTTTACGAATAAATGTTGTTCTTCTTCTGTTATAATTATAAGGAACAGCATGCAATTTTATTTTGCTAATTTAATTAGTTATAGTCTTATGGTAATAATAATTACTTAAATGTTGTAATAAACAATTTGAAACAATGATTTTATTTTCTTATTTTGTTCTTTTACTTTCTTTTTTTCGTGTTTGAAGTAGTCATGATTTGGTTTTGAGATAGTTATAAATTGAAAAAAAAAAAATACAAAATAGACACATTTGTGCAAGATTCGAACCGAGGTCTTTAACATTCATAGTCCTAATCAGTACGACTGAGCCACTGCGCTCATATTATTCATGACGAAATTATTCTTCCATTGAGCAAAATCGTTTGAATAACAATAACCTATACAATAAGAGATATGTGAAGGTAGTCAGAGAACACAATCAGCACACATAGGCCATATTAGTGTGAATACTCGTGTGGATACAAAACCATTTTGTTGTGTGTGTAATTAAGGCAGCGGATAGGTGCGGATGTGTGTATAGAATGACACACATGGACAACTAGGGTGCATACCGAATAGTTTTGCTGTGTGTACGTGCAATTCATGTTAACTTTTAATCAATCAAGAATCAATTTGATTTGACTGATGATAATTTTTCGAGGTCAAAAGTTAGTCGAATTTTGTCAGCACATAATCACACGTTGGCGAGAAGTCTGTTTCTGTGGCTGTTAAATAAAGTTAATTCATATTTTTGGCTATCTAGTTCCAATCTGGCGTCCTCGCCGCAAAATCCTGGCTCCAACCTTCAACATTAAAAACCTGAACCGTTTCGTGGACGTCTTCGCGAAACAGAGCGCGGTGATGGTAGAGCAGCTTCGGCCCTGGGTTGGCAAAGGCACTATTTCCGTATGGAAATACCTAACTACATACACCTTTGATTCTGTGTGCGGTAAGTACCTGCTCATCAACAACAGAAGGTTCTTACCCGTGGTCCACCTACAGTTTGTTTACCTGGATTTTGACGGACCTTTTTCTAGTATTTAGTCTTTTCGGGCAACTGAAAATACCGAACTCACCTAACCTACCTATTTTTATATTATAATATATTATTGAGTGATTCAAAATAATGACAGCATTTTTTCCGGATTAGGTGGACCACATGTAATAAACTGAATTCAACAGAACAATCTGTCTTTGTACAAAAACCTGGCCAAGTTCGAGTCGGACTGGCGCACCGTTTATTTCGAATTAACTAAATCGATTAAGTTGAAATTGCATGTAACGTAAATGGACTTTGAATGTATTAGTAACGAAGGTCGCTTTTGGAATGCAAATCAAAAGGAACCTGTAAAAAAACTATTTTGACATATTTTTTTATTGCATCTCTCTAACAGAACTTGTATAAACTTTTTAGAGACAACTCTCGGAGTAAAAATGAATTCCCAAAGCCAACCAAACCACCCATTCTTGGAAGCATTTGATGAGCTCGAAGAGCTAATAACCAGAAGGATGCTGCAACCCTGGCTGCACCCAAATTGGTTGTACAGGATCCTTCCACAATACCGCCGAGCTGAAAGATGCAGGCGACTGATGTATGACTTCGTAGATAACGTAAGAAAATGTACTTAGTTAGTACTATACCATTTTCATTATTACCTGTCCTATTTGGTAAACAAAATTCTAACCTCAAAACGTCTCATTTTTGTTATTTTTTAACTATTTCATCGTAAATAAATTAACTGAAGATAAAATATCAGCAAAATTATGTACAAAATATTACCTCAGGTTTATTTGAAAACATAATACACCTTATTCTTTACAAAAATTTGCACATTGAGGTTAGAATTTTGTTTACCAAATAGGACAGGTAAGAATGAAAATGGTATAGTAACCCCTTCATTCCGAATTTCTAATCTTTTTGTGGTAGGTAAGTACTTACTTCTTGTTGTTGTTAAAGTATTTCAAATCAGCTTTCTATTTGGAATAAGCCCCCTCTACAGTTTTGTTTTTATTATGGCAAACGAAATAGAGGTAAGACTACACAGAAGATAAAAAGGTAAACTAAGGGTAAACACGAATCCTAACTGGAAAAGAGTGGCTCGTGACAGAAATCAATGAAAATCTATGAATCTTAATCAATTTTGAGTTTGTTTTTGTTTACACTTTACGCAGATGACAATAAAAGTCCTTATCCTACCTAAAATTCTCTCAAGAGCTTGTTGTATACTTCATTTAATTTAAAATGAGAAACCACATTCCTACCTATAAAATAGTAGAGCAATAGTTTGGCAGCCGCAAAATAAAATTGTTTTAATGTCAATTTATTTGCGTGTCGTCAATTGTTACTCTAGTACAAATTGTTAAGAGATTACAGTTCACGAGCCGCAATATAATATTGTTGTGGTTTCTCATCCTAAATTAAATGAAGTATAGTGATTTTGAAGTAACCAATTAAAGTTAAGTTACGTATTAATAACATTAGGATCTTTATGAAGTATCAAGTTTTCGTCAGGTTATTAAACTAAAACGCAAGGAGATGGAAGCAAAGCAGCGGGAGGTCGACTATCTTCCTAAGTCAGGTAAATAATGAAACTAGCATCTCAATTTAATAATCAAACACAGTACTAATAATAAGAGGAATAGAAATGTCATCGTGTTTTAGTGTTTTCATAGATTTTACTAAAAGGCGTCATCAGTAAAATGTAATCCTTTTTGAACCAAAAGCATTGCAATTACCAATATCTATATGGCTTCTTAGCCGCTATAAGAGGCGGCTCTCTTTTTTAGTTCACGTAACGTTAATTTTCTTTAGCATGACATACAACTATTGAATTAACGTTATCTTCGGATTTAATAATTTAATAACACTTCTTCAGATTCCTATCTTGGCTTCCAATCTCTTTTGGAAATGCTTCTGGAAACATCGCTCAAAGTGAAAGGGTTCACTGACCTAGAGCTGAGAGAGGAGACCTTGGTCATGAGCGCAGCTGGTACTGACACGTCTGCCGTCGGCGCCTCGTTTGCTCTCGTCATACTTTCCCGACACCCAGAGGTTCAGGAGAAAGTGGTTGAAGAGTAAGTATCTTGTTTTTCTGCGTTATTCTTCTTCTATACCTAGAAGTTATATTTCTGAAACAAAAGGCTGCCTGTAACGTACTTTTTTCTTTATTGGGTAGGCACCTGGTGTGCAATAAAGAGTCGATGTGTTGTGGTGTGTCTGTTCTTCATATTTTCCTAAATATTAACTCTATCACATCAACAGCGGATCGAGGCAGACGTCGAATTCAAATATTTAACGATATTGACTGCTATTGGTTTGATTCCGCTCTCATGTCACCTGTGGTCTTACACTTAAGTTTTTTTGCTTCAAGCTCATAAAACTATTACGTAAATAACAATTTGAAACTTTTTACAGGCTTCATGAAGTTCTACAATGCGGCGACAAGGATGTCACAGCAGCCGACCTACCAAGGCTCAAATATTTGGATGCTGTGGTGAAGGAAACGCTAAGACTGTACCCGCCGGTACCAATCATCCTCAGATCAGTTACCAGAGACACTGAACTACGTAAGAACTACTACGTCATTGAAATTAAGGCCCTGCCTCACTGGGATGTTATGGTGACATGGCGTCCCGGTGAGGCAGGGCCTTTAGACGAGACATCATTATTTCTGAGTGCTTTGTAATATTGAGTACGACGAATGGTAATTGGTAGATGACTATTATAAATATAAGTACAGTTACCTAACCATTTTGATTTCTAGACTACCACAGCACAGGACCTTGTCATAATGATAAAGTTTTAAATTGAAAAAGTTGCGTTTTTTAGAGTTCCGTAGCCAAATGGCAAAAAACGGAACCCTTATAGATTCATCATCTCTGTCTGTCCGTCCGTATGTCACAGCCACTTTTTTCCGAAACTGTGGAACCTATACTAGAAATAAGAAAAAATAGAAAATAAAAATAGAAAAAAAAACAATAAATTTTGGGGGTTTCCCATACTTAGAACTGAAACTCAAATTAATTTTTTTCATCAAACCCATACGTGTGGGGTATCCTATAGATAGGTAAAAATGATATTGAGGTTTCTAATATCATCTTTCTCTAACCTGAATAGTTTGCGCGACAGACACTTCCAAAGTGGTAAAATGTGAGTCCCCCCCTCCCCCCTGAATAGAGAATATTATGACGTAGATTACCATGCAAACTTCCACCGGAAATTGGTTTGACTGAGATCTAGTAAGTAGTTTTTTTTTAATAATTTCTGTCTGTCTGTATAAGTAACCAATATTAAAATGACCTCACACTGCCTACATTTTGCTTAAGAGCAGGGCTCTGCTAACACCGGATTTTATAATAACTTGGCGAATTTGTACGGAACCCTCAGTGCGCGAGTCCGACTCGCACTTAGACGGTTTTTTTTTTCAGGTCATCTTATTCCTTATCACATATTTTTTGAATTTCTCTTTTTGAGACTAGCTTGCCTTAGACAAATCGATTACTCCTCTATCGGCGTGTAAATAATCCTAAAAAACGTATCATACACGTAACTTGTGTCTTTATATGACAAGGTATAATTATCATATCAAAATTGAATTTAGCATCTTTAAGTTATCCGAAAATGATACCAGACACGATGCAGTTACATACTTTATTTACGAAGAAATTGAGCTTAGAGTGGAGCACGGCGGAACCACAGTTCCTCCCCCTCCCCTGGCCCCCTGCACCATGGCTGCTCCTGGCTCCAGGTCAGAATCAACTCAGTTTACCTGTAGGTACACTTGGGCGGAGTGGCTTCAAAAAGTGCAAGGTCCAAGCTCCAGGAGACTCCAGTAACTTAAAGCAATATTTATTTTTTTATTGTCCATCTTCTTCCCTCCATATCTCATGAAATATTGATCCCAGAGAAAAAGTGTATAGAATATTTTTTGTAGAGAATTTTATGTTAATTAATTACGTCTCAGATTATTTTTTGCTATGGGCCACTGTTTAAGAGTTATTTATGAAAAACTAAAAAAAGGGACATTTGGACCCCCCTCCCACCGTTAGCTCCACCCCTAACCATCAGTACTTTTAGTATGTGGTTTAAAACACCATTCTCTACAACTATGCCAAAATACTGTTATACACGAGTTTTTTCCCGCGAGATTCCTTCGTTTGGTGGGCTACGTGTGGGAACTATGTTGGAACTTCGTATTGTGTGGGAATCTAACCGAATACCTAACCATAACCATGTACCTAATTTATACAATTGCAGAATCTGGTGTAACAATTCCCGAGGGAACCGGGATAATGTTTTGCATCTGGGCCATCCACCGGAATCCGCGCTACTGGGGTCCAGACGCGGATGAGTTCAAACCGGAGCGCTTCTTCGAACCCCTCAAACACCCTGCTCAGTTCGTGCCCTTCAGTACCGGCCTGAGAAACTGCCTTGGTGATTATTTTCAATATACCAGGAATATTATGGGACAAGATCAAAAACACATATTTTGATACTGTTGCAAACTGATAATTTTATCGTTCTATACTTACGTTTTTTTTTCAGGCTATCAATACGCCATGATGTCGATAAAAACAGTTCTAGCAACATTCCTAAGGAATTACCGGGTCTTACCACCAGCGGGTATTGATCCAAAAACATTAAAAGAGCCTATAAGGGTTAAGTATGAGATTATGATGAAAGCTGTTGATAAGTTCCAGATACAAATAGAACCTAGGACGCCGCAGGTTACGAGAACAATTGGGTGACTATCATGAATATCATCAAGAATCATCGTACTGTTAATAAACCCTAGTGCCCCCGACAGACGTTGCCTTATCCGTTTCCTAAATCCAATAGCAGCGCCACCTCCTGTCCAATTGTGGAACTATACCATCCAAGGACCTACTCTCAAACGTACACAAAACTTCGGTTAGGAGGAATTAGTGCAATAAACAAACACAGAAGAATAATGTACCTAATAAAATACAGAAGAAAAATGCTAAGATTAGTTTAATGCTTTGTTTTGGTGCTTTTTTTAAGTTAGCACAATTTAAGATAGTCGGCAGTACAAATTTATGTATGTATTACTCTTTATTGTACATAAAACACATGACAAATAAGTATTCTAGTTAGTAGTTATGTTGTTTTTACCGTAAACTTTTGAGTAGAAATAAAAAGGGGATAGAAGCGTCAGTCCGGATTTCACTTTACTCGTTCTCATGTAACTTAGCATTAATGAAATTGTAATTTTAAGTAAAACTTAAGCTAGTAAGTTAATATTTTGTTTTTGTTCTCGTTAGTGATCAATAAAATGTTCTTGATATTAAATTATTTCGTATGTCATTTGTGATGTGGTGCGCGGGGCCCACTGCACATTAACGAACCCCGGATGGGGGTTTAGACCAGGATTCGTTTATTGATAGCTAGCTCAGGGGTTTCGGTAGAGGGGAGAGGAAGTAAACAGCGGTTCCCTATAACCAACACCAATTTATTTATTATAATTATACTAGGTACACTTATATCCTATACTTATAGCTACACGATCGCCGAGGGGGGTTGCACGAACCCCTCGGACATATATGGACGGCGTTCCCTATAGTAACGGCGGCGGCGGTATACGGTAACGGCGGTATACGGTAACGGCGGGTACGGACCCCTAGCGGGAAGGATGCTCAAATCAAAAGGGGGTTTATGGTTAGATTACGTTATGTTGGTTGGTTAGTCAAGGAGCCCACGGGAATGACGGTCTACCGCCACATCAACCAGATGAGTCCTGATTTACATGCAAGGAACGGAGAGTGAGTGTTAAGTCCTATGGCCCTACGGTAGGTATTAATCAGGTAACCTTCGGGAATGACGGTCTACCGCCACATCAACCAGGCAAGGTCCCGAAATACAGGTCAGGAAGGGGGAGCGGGAGGCGGAGACACCAACCGGTGGGCACTTGAGAGAGTAGGAACGGGCGGTACGAATAACCCTCGAGCCGCCTGGCGTTCTTCCCCTCGGAGCGCTCACCGACGAGTGTCCGCTGTGTACTGGCGCGGGGCGCTTATATTCGCTGTCCGGGGGTGCGGCGTGCGGTGCGGGGCGGCGCGGGCCGGCCGGCGGCCTGGTGCGGCGCTGTGTGACGTCACGGCGTTGCATTCTCCCCTTCGGTGCGGAGATTTTTACCTGGGTAAAAATCGTAATGGTAAGTGTATGTCACAACTTTTCGACCTTATTTGTTAGTCTTTGTATGGTTTGATGTCTTTTACGTGTGCGGTTATTATTCTGCGTGAAATACCTTCATTTTGTAATAGGAATATTACGGGCGATTTTTGTTTTATAATTGTATATGGGCCGGTGTATTTCGGTGCTAACTTAGCACAAAAATTTTTGTCCGCTTTTGACAATGGAAAGTCTCTTTTCAGTACTTTGTCATGGATTTTCGGATGCCATTCTTTGTGCGTTTTATCATAATAGTGTTTTTGTTTATTCGATGCTTCTGTTTGATTTTTTCTTACTAGTTGGTAAATTTCGTCGAGTTTGTCTGACTTCATGATTGGTACGGGAAATGCGTTGTTATCGCCGGGGCGTCTAAGTTCTTTTCCGAATAGCAGGAAGGCTGGAGTGTACTTTGTCGATTCTTGTTTTGACGTATTGATTGCGAAATTGAACTCGTATAGGTATTCGTCCCATTTTTTATGGTTGTCCGTTATAAATGCGGATATCATGGATTCTAGTGTTCTATTTGTTTTCTCTGTCGGATTACAATGCGGTGAATACGGGGCAGTTAGCCTGTGGTTTATCCCGTATTTTCGAAGTGTATCTGTGAATAATTTGCTTGTGTACTGCCTTCCGTTATCACTTAATAGTGTTAATGGGCAGCCGTATTTTAAAACAATGCATTCCATAAATGCTTTTAACACGGAATTTGCTGTTGCGGTTCGGAGTGGTCGTATTTCGGTCCATTTTGTAAATTTGTCGTGAAAGACGATAATATAGTTGTATCCTTTTGACGACCTCGGCAGAGGTCCTATTAAGTCGGTTGTTACGGTTTCCCACGGTGCCGTCGCGTTGTTTATGTGCATCAGGCCGGTTGGTTTCCCTTGTTGCGGTTTGTTTTTCTGACAAATGGTGCATTTACCTACGTATGCAGATACCTCTTTGTACATTCTCGGCCAGTAGTACCTCTGTGCTATGCGGCTAAGCGTTTTTGACGTACCCAGGTGTCCGGCGTGTGGTGAATCGTGGTTTTGTTGTAAGATTGTCTCCTTTTCTTCTTCCGGTATGCAAAGTTTCCATTCTGAATTTGCATCTACTTTATTGCCGTATGCGGGGTTTGTAATTTTCTTGTACAACTTTCCGTGTTTTATCGTGTAATTTTGATTTTCGGTTGGGTTTTTTCGGGTTTTTTCTAATTTGTTTTTATACCAATCTTGTGTTTCATTCTGTGTTGCTAGTACCGGGTTCCTGGACAATTCATCGGCTACTTTATTTTGTGTGCCACTTCTGTATACTATGTCGAAATCGTACTGTTGCAACTCTAGTGCCCATCTTGCGAGTCTTCCGGATGGGTTCTTCATAGTGTTCAGCCATTTGAGTGCCTGGTGGTCTGTGATTACGGTGAAATGGTAACCCTCCAAAAATGCTCTCATCTTTCTTATCCCCCATACAACGGCGAGACATTCTTTTTCCGTGGTTGAATATCTTGTTTCTGGTGAGGTTAGAGATCGACTTGCGTACATGATTACCCGCTGCGAGCCCTCTTATTCTTGGGTGAGTACCGCTCCTAATCCCACGTCGCTTGCATCTGTTTGCAGGGTAAATGGTTTTGTGAAATCTACTCTTGTTAGTATCGGATCTTTCACTAATATTTTTTTAATTTCTTGGAATGCTTCTTCTTGGTTCTTAGTCCATTTGAATTTCTCTTCCTTCTTTAATAATTTTGTTAATGGGTTCATGATTTCGGAGTACTTTGGTATAAATTTTCGGTACCATGACGTCATGCCGATAAAACGTCTGACTTCTTTTATTGTTGTCGGTGGTTTGAGGTCTCTTATTGCCTTTACTTTATTCTCATTCATTTTAATCCCGTCTTTGGTTACTATGTGTCCTAAATATTCTATTTCTGGTTTGCCAAATTCACATTTTTCCTTGTTGATTTGTAGTCTTGCTTCTCTAATCCTTCTGAAAATCTCTCTGACGTGCTTTATATGGTCTGTCATTGTCGGGCTACACACTATGATATCGTCTAAGTAGACGTATGCTTGTGGTTCTAATTCCGGTCCTATTACCATATCTAATAATCTTTGGAAGGTCGCTCCGCTGGAATGCAATCCGAAAGGCATTACTGTGAATTGATATAAACCTCTGCCCGGTACGGTGAACGCTGTTACTGGTTTACTTTCTTCGGCTAGTTTTACGTTCCAATAACCGTTTTTCAGATCGAATTTTGAAAAATATTTTGCGCTTCTTAATTTTTCTAGTGTATCGTCTATTTGTGGTAAAGGGTACGCATCTTTTTCCGATATCTCGTTGATTTTCCTGAAATCTATGCAGAACCTCATTTCTCCATTCTCTTTTTTAACTAGTACTATCGGCGAGCTGTACGGGCTATTTGACTTCTCGATGACACCTTGTTCTAACATGGTTTTCACTTTTTCGTCTATTATTTGTTGTTGCTTCGGACTTCTGGGATAGTATTTGTGTTTTACTGGTTGATTGTGTTTCATTTTAATTTTGTGTTCGATCCATGTGTTTCCTTTTGGGGCTTGTTCGCACTTTTCGAATTCGGCTTGTATCATTTTTTTGGAGTCTTCTTCCTCTTTGGCCTGACTATTCTCGTTTGTCGTAGATGCGGTTGCTGCTTCGGTGTCTGGTGTATTTGTTCCGGTGTGCCATTGTATTCTGATGTTAATCCTTCTCAGTATGTCCATCCCGATTATTGTTGTTGCGGTTTCTGGTAGTACCCTGAGGCAGTGTTTGCATTTCTTCCCGTTGATTTCTATGTCGGTCTGTATATCGTTGTCTATTGTTATTTTCTTCCCATCGGCTAGTATTATATTTCTGGTTCTGTTTCCTTTAGTTGCTCCTTTGGTTAGGCATTCTTCGTATATGTGTTTGTTAATGTATGAGTTAGTTGAACCTGTGTCTATTAGACCTTTGTGTTTCTGTCCGGCTATTCTTATCTCTATAAAAATTCGGTTGTCTTCCCTCGGCGTTTCATTGGCGGATCCTGTTTCTCCTATGTACTCTCGGTGTTTTGGTTTTTTACAGCAATTCATGCTTAAAGTTCCGGTTTTCCCGCATTGGCTGCAGAATAGCTGTCTTGCACCACGGCATTCTCTGGTCGTGTGCCCTGATTTCCCGCAGTTCCAACAGTCTTTTGCCGGGTCGTAGTTGTTGCGTATTCGTGCTGTTGTTCCCTGTGATTTCTTTGTGTCTTGTGTTTTGCTGTTGCTGTGGTTTGCCTGCATACCGTTTGTTTCTGGTTTTTTCCATTTTGGTGTCGTTCTCGTCTGATTGTACTTTTGTTCGTTTATGTTTTCGAAGTCTGTTGCCATTTGTATTAGATCGGTTAGGTCGTTGAAATCGCCTCTCTTTATGTATAGTTTGTATTCTGGTCGCATGTTTTCGTAAATTCTGTGGAGCCTTGAGTCTTTAGTCATGTGACTTTGTCTCCTCATTAGTGTTTGTATGTCGGTAACATACTCTGGAAAGTTCTCTCTGAATCTTTGTTTTCTACCTATAATTTTTTCTGTTAGGTTTTCTTCGTAGTTTGCCGGAAAATAATAAATTTTGAAAAGTTGCTCGAATTCTTCCCAATTTCTCCATGATTCTTTGTTGTTTCGATGCCAAGACAGAGCCTTTCCTCTCAGTAACCGTGGTAGTACGTTTAGTAGTTCCGGTTTTGTTACTTTGTCTGCAAGACTTAATTCTTCTAGTCTTTCCAGGAATTCGATTGCATCTCGGGTGATGTCAAAGTAAACGTGCCACTTGTCGATTATCCTCGATATGTCTCTGGTTGGTTTTGCATCGTCTCCGTTTGTTTCTTGGTGGTCGGGCATTGAAAGAAAGAAAGAAAGAAAGAAAGAAAACATTTATTGACACAAAACGACACATAAAAAATAAAATAAAAAACAAAAAAGAACATTTCAAAAAACAAATCATGTGCCGCAAGTGCCAAAAGGGCCACACTCAGCATATTGCTGCGGCAGGCCGCAGCGCTGATTTTCAGTGTGACCCTTTTGCCTAAAACTAAACCTAAAAACTAAAAAATTCCGACGACGTCACGAACGTCAGAGACAGTGGGAAGGAAAAACAAATCTGTGTGGCAACACTTGGGTGGTCCAATTGTTTATAATACAATAAAACCCCACAAGTCGACCAGCTGTTACTTTAGTTATTAGTATTGTATCATTACCAATTTAAAACATTGCGTTGGTGTCTTCGGTTTCGACGTCTAATTGGCTCTTTACGAAAGCAGCTAAATTCTTCCTTAGCTGGTCTAGTGTTAGGTTTTCTGCTGGTAAGTTTCTTTCTCTGCACTCTTCTGCTATGTCTGCTTTATTCAGCCCGTATATCCACGACGTTGGCATTTGTTGCACTTCTTGATTGATTCCTAATGTGCTTCTAATTACCAAATATAATCTGTTGTTTACCCGGAAGAACCTCGGAAAGCTAACGGTGATATAAACGACGGTTATTTTTTTTCTAGGTTATTGTAAATTGTTGGATTTTTTTACTTTTCTCTGCTAGAACTCGCCGTCTACCCTGAGCTGAGCAAGAGACTCCGGAGGTGGAGTTTTTATCGTTGGGCGCCAAATGTGATGTGGTGCGCGGGGCCCACTGCACATTAACGAACCCCGGATGGGGGTTTAGACCAGGATTCGTTTATTGATAGCTAGCTCAGGGGTTTCGGTAGAGGGGAGAGGAAGTAAACAGCGGTTCCCTATAACCAACACCAATTTATTTATTATAATTATACTAGGTACACTTATATCCTATACTTATAGCTACACGATCGCCGAGGGGGGTTGCACGAACCCCTCGGACATATATGGACGGCGTTCCCTATAGTAACGGCGGCGGCGGTATACGGTAACGGCGGTATACGGTAACGGCGGGTACGGACCCCTAGCGGGAAGGATGCTCAAATCAAAAGGGGGTTTATGGTTAGATTACGTTATGTTGGTTGGTTAGTCAAGGAGCCCACGGGAATGACGGTCTACCGCCACATCAACCAGATGAGTCCTGATTTACATGCAAGGAACGGAGAGTGAGTGTTAAGTCCTATGGCCCTACGGTAGGTATTAATCAGGTAACCTTCGGGAATGACGGTCTACCGCCACATCAACCAGGCAAGGTCCCGAAATACAGGTCAGGAAGGGGGAGCGGGAGGCGGAGACACCAACCGGTGGGCACTTGAGAGAGTAGGAACGGGCGGTACGAATAACCCTCGAGCCGCCTGGCGTTCTTCCCCTCGGAGCGCTCACCGACGAGTGTCCGCTGTGTACTGGCGCGGGGCGCTTATATTCGCTGTCCGGGGGTGCGGCGTGCGGTGCGGGGCGGCGCGGGCCGGCCGGCGGCCTGGTGCGGCGCTGTGTGACGTCACGGCGTTGCACATTTTTTTTTTTTTTTTTTTTTAGTGAACAATTCACACAAATTGACCTAGTCCCAAAGTAAGCGCTAGTAAGGCTTGTGTTATGGGTACTAGACAACGATATACATACTTATATAGATAGAAAACATCCACAACTCAGGAACAAATATTCGTGCTCATCACACAAATATATGCCCTTACCAGGATTCGAACCCAGGACGCTTGCTTCGTAGGCAGGGTCACTACCAACTAGGCCAACCGCGTCGTCATTGATTCTTCTTCAATCAGCAACTCGTTTATCTTCTATTTATTCACCTTTTATTTTAAGTATGTATTCGATCCCCGGTCGGGGCAGATATTTGTATGAAAAATACGAATGTTTGTTCTCGAGTCTTGGATGTTTAATATGTATTTAAGTATGTATTTATCTTATATAGATATAGTATGATATAGTATGTTTATCCGTTGTCTAGTGCCCATATCACAAGCTTTGCTTAGTTTGGGACTAGGTCAATTGGTGTCAATTGTCCCAAAATATTTATTATTATTTATTATATTTATTATAATATTTATGTATGTCAAGCATGTATGTGATGTAAAGGTTGAAAAATTACAAAATAATATAGCTAGCTTTATATACCTCCATAATTTTTTGAATCAGTTTGTATATGTAGGAACGTTACAATTTTTAACATGAGTGTAAACACGTGCAGTACGTGTTGCAGCAATTTAAATGCCGCTATACACGTAGAATTTTACCTTCTTGAACCAAACACTATGAAATAAAAAATGCACATACTCCGAACAATATTTATTATACTTACTAGGTATAAAGTAAATAACCGCAAACAATCGAACATGTTAGCGTTGGCAAAAGGTAGGGTTGAGTTTGGTGGTACGATAAATGGGGTTTGTTTGCGAAGGTTAAACATGATGGCTTGCTTACAAAAGAAAAGCCTTGTGCTCGCGGTGGCGAGAAAAGCACAACATGCAGATGTTATCAGGTCCTAGACCATACGGTAAAAGCCGAAACTAAAAATCCTTTGACCTCCCTCCTTAGTGTGGTCATTTTAAAAAAAGACCATGATAGATATTGTATTGTCATATTGTCATAAATTTAAAAGTTTTCCCTGACGAAGTAGAAAAGCATTAAGGATAATCAATGGGTTAGGTTAGGTATGATAATATTAATATATTGTTATTGCAATTTTTCCGTAATTTTTCTAAGCAAGAATTATTTTCTTTTTTCTATTCTTACAATGAAGCCGTCAACGGGTTTCATTGACACATGATATTCGAGCCTCAGTGGTTTCTTTAGCTGTTCTGGCGTCATACCGGCGGGTGGCAAGATAGTGTATCGCCGCAGTACTGAAGATAATACCGACTTCATTGACATCATGGCATATCGGTAACCTGTAAAAAAATAACACTACTACAAAGCAAGCACTTAAAATAATACCTACTACGGAGACACGTACAACATTGCTTATTGAAAATTGTAAATTCAAAACAACTCTCGAGAGTTAAGTAGTTATTATGATTGTCCTGTCTTCGCCTCAAGATTTAGATATATAAACAAAGGTAGTTGCCCAGCAAAGTTCGGACATATTCGCACCCAGTTCATCGGTAACGTAGAAAGAGAAAACGATACTACCTCTCCTCTACGATACCGGTTGCTGTTAATCTCATTCCTGTCCGTGCGCACACGGCGTTCGCATCTAGTTGAAAAATTACTCCGTGTTCAGTTCAAGCTACCTACATTTCATAAAAAAAAAAAAAAAATGCCTAAACGGAAATCTGAATGTTCCGAGGAGGAACGATGGAAGAATAAAATAAAAAAATACGAGGCCAAATTAAGGAAAAAATCGGCAAGAATAGTTTATTCCACTGACGAAGAAAATGAAGAAGGTAAGTGTTATTAATTTACTTTAAAAGTGAGTGCATTATACAGTAGCTACATGTTATGTACAATTGTACCTACATACACGCCCAGCGTTGTTCCCCGATCTAACACGAGATGTTAGACAGTGGAATTATAAGGCTCAGAGTCATTACGTGATAATGACCAGTAGCAATTAACCTATTGAGTTAACACGAGATGTTGACCGGTAATATTTAAAATTGGCTATATCACATCTTTCTTTGTTTAAAGATGAACCGCCGCTAAGACACGATTTGCCGGCGCTAGAACTCGACGAACATGTGGGAAATTTGGAGGAATCTGTGCCACCTGAACCAGCCGCGCTGAACCAGGAACCAGCCCCAGCAGCCGGCGCCGCGTCCCCAACGGAACGCTCGGAGCCGGTGCAGCAAGTGGAAGTAGCCCCGGCGCCAGAAAATCCTGAGATTGATTCTATAGATCCGGCGTTTTTGCTAGCTTTAGGAGATTTTACCCCTGAAGCGGCCGAATGGGGCGATAATATCAACGACAATTTAGCTAAAATATGGGAACCAATTTTGAGAGACGGGTTAAAAAAGGAATCGAAAGACGAAATCCTTAAAAAATATTTACTACCTAAAAATTGTCCGTTGGTAAAATCGCCAATTTTAAATCCCGAGATTGCTGCAGTGTTGGTAGAAAACTCAAAAAATCGAGATTTACGAATCCTTAAAAAGCAGAACCAATTAGGCTGCATTTTGGCGGTACTAGGTAAATTAACCACGGGTATGCTAACAAAATCCTTAGATACACCTGGCGCGCTAAAATTGTTAAGCGACGCGTCTAAACTGGTTTTCAGACTCTCATTTTACTGAAACTGAGACAAGGCTGCTTTTATTACGCCAGTTCTCGAAAAAAGTTTCGTCGAATCCTTCAAAGACCGCAAAAGGGATTCGCATCTCTTTGGTGATAAGCTAGGAGAGTTTATTAAGTCTTCCAGGGGGATCAAAAAAACTGGTCAGTTAATTCAGGCCCCTTCTACTTCTACCTCCAATTTAAACTGGAGGGGCCCACCGGCCCGACAATTTCAGCGCAATCCAAGGACGCCGCTGAATCGCAGCGGTGGGCAGAGAACCTTTGCACCGCAGCAAGCCCCCGCCCGCCGCCGCCAGCCAGCAGCGCCAGCGCCAGCGGCCTCGCGCCCCGCGCCGACGCCACCGGCGCCCCCAGCGCGGCGCCCGTTCACGGGCCCCACGACTCGTCGACGTTAGACACAGAGGTACTTGCTGGTCGCTTAAGCTATTTTGTTAATAATTGGAAAACTATAACCAGTGACAAGTCTGTTATAGATACTGTTTTAGGGTATAAAATACCCTTTGCAAGCAAACCGTACCAATGTCCGGATGCACAGCCTAAGTTGCCTTTAACAAAAGACGATCATATTTTGATTCAAAACGAACTAAGCCGGTTGACCAATATGCAAGCTATAAGACGCTGTGAACCGACCGCTAATCAATTTATTTCTAGTATATTTCTGGTACCTAAAAGTAACGGCGAAAAAAGACTTATTTTAAATCTAAGAAACTTGAATAAATTTATAATACCGAACCATTTTAAAATGGAAGACGTGAGGACCGCAGCCAAATTATTAACCCCGAACTGTTACATGGTAAACCTGGACCTGAAAGAAGCCTATTTTTCAGTGCGTATTTATGAAGAGCATAGAAAATACTTAAGATTTTACTTTGACGGCGTGCTTTACGAATTTTTAGCACTACCCTTTGGCTTATGTTCGGCTCCTCACGCCTTTACTAAAATAATGAAACCAGTATCTGCCTATTTAAGATCACGTGGGTATAGTTCGGTTCAATATTTAGATGACAGCTTGCTATTTGGTGATACTTTTGAAGATTGCTTAAATAATTTGAATGAAACAGTTAATTTGTTAACACGATTAGGATTTGTAATAAATTACTCAAAGAGCGTTTTAAAACCCTCAAAGACTTGCCAGTTTTTAGGTTTTATTTTAGATTCTCAAAATATGACATTAGAACTACCCGCTAAAAAGAAAAAAGATATACTATCACGCACTGAGGTGATGTTAACTAGCAAAACTATGACTATTCGCTGTTTTGCTCGGTATTTAGGGACGCTCACAGCTGCATGTCCAGCTGTTTCTTATGGATGGTTACACACTAAATCGTTAGAAAGAGCTAGATATATTGCTTTATTGAATAATGATGAAAATTATGATAAAAAAATGAACATTTCAAGAAATTTATATGATGATCTAGTGTGGTGGAAAAATGAAATTTTAACCTCGTACAAGTCATTAAAGATCGAGGATTATCAACTTGAGATCTTTACAGATGCGTCATTAATCGGTTGGGGGGCTGCTTGTGGCGCAGAACACATTGGTGGTTCATGGAATACAGACGAATCTGGCCATCATATAAATTTCTTGGAATTGTTGGCTGCGCTTTTTGGCCTCCAGTCTTTTGCAAAAGATTTACGAAATTGTAATGTCTTGCTGCGCGTGGACAACACTACTGCGATTGTTTATATAAATAAGATGGGTGGAGTACAGTACCCACATTTAAATGATATCGCAAGAAAAATTTGGATATGGTGTGAGGAAAGGAATATACATGTTTTTGCATCGTATATTAAATCCTGTGAAAATACTGATGCAGACAGAGAATCTAGAAACGTCGATATTGAGTGGCAATTGGATGAAAATGCGTTTACACAAATAGTGAGGAAGTTTGGTAGGCCTCAAATTGACCTATTTGCGTCAAGGGTTAATGCAAAATGTCCTAAATACATTTCGTGGAAAAGAGATCCTTTTGCACTAAATATCGACGCTTTTACGGTTAAATGGAACGCATTTTTCTTTTACGCGTTTCCACCTTTTTCACTGATTTTAAAAGTACTAAAAAAGATAATTTCAGACCAAGCCACAGGCATTGTTGTCGTACCACTTTGGCCTTCACAACCGTGGTTCCCGTTGTTTAAGTCTCTAAGTATTTGTGAAAACATAATTTTCAAACCGAGTAAAGAGTTACTGATTTCTAATTTCAGGGAAGTGCATCCAATGCATCAACACCTTTCCCTGGCTGCGAGCGTGTTGTCCGGGAGGCTTTCGCCAGGAGGAAGGTCCCGGAGTCAGCGCTGACAGTGATGCTCTCATCCTTGTCTCAGAATACTAAATCCCAATATTCATCAAGCTTAAAGCTTTGGTGGCGTTACTGCAATAGCAAAGGCATTGATGCAATGGATATACAAATACACGATGTGTTAGATTTTTTATCCGAATGCTTGGAGAAGAGGTCGTCATATGGAACTCTTAACAACCATAGATCTGCTTTATCACTTATTTCGAAAAATAATTTGAGTCAAGACGATTTATTAAAAAGATTTTTTAAAGGTGTGTTTAAGATACGACCAACCTTCCCTAAGTATTCATGTACGTGGGACCCCTCTGTCGTTTTAAATTATGTTTGTAACTTTTATCCCAATGAAACATTATCTCTTGATGTAATAGGTAAAAAATTAGTTACTCTGTTGGCTTTAGCTACGGCTCAAAGATGTCAGACACTTTCTTTGATTAAAATATCCAACATAAATATTTGTAATGATCGAATTGTAATTCAGATTACAGATTTAGTTAAAACGTCAGGCGTAGGTAAGAAGCAACCATCTTTGGATTTACCTTTTTTCCGGCAACGCCCTAGCGTTTGTCCGGCTAAAGTTCTAGTTGATTATATGAATAAGACTTCGTCAATCAGACCTATTAACGAAGATAAACTTATACTTACTTCTAAAAGCCCATATCATGGAGTGTCATCTCAGACCATCGCAAGATGGATTAAGGAGACAATGTCGTCTAGTGGTATCGATACTAGCGTATTTAGTGCACACAGCACCCGCCACGCTTCCACATCAGCTGCTCAAAGAGCGGGCGTTAGTATCGATACTATTAGGAAGACAGCGGGATGGTCTGACCAATCATTAGTGTTTGCAAACTTTTATAAACGGCCGATTGTAGATCAAAGTTCTAACTTTTTAAGCGCGTTTTTTGATTAAGATATTCAAAATAGTACCTTGTTAAACTATTATTAATCATTAAGTCTGATTTGAATTAAAGATGTTATGTTGTAATATAACCACCATTTAGTACACACATGTGGTTTCTTTTGATATTTCAACCCTGGCCTTCTCTAAACATCTACCTTTGTTTATATATCTAAATCTTGAGGCGAAGACAGGACAATTAGATGATCAAACGAACTTACCTGAAGTGATGTTCGATCATAATTGTCCTGTCTTCGACGAAAGATTTACGTTCCCTCCCTTCCCGTACTTATTATATTAACCCTATTATTTAGCAATCAGTGTTGAAATATTCTCTAAAAAGAATGAGATTAACAGCAACCGGTATCGTAGAGGAGAGGTAGTATCGTTTTCTCTTTCTACGTTACCGATGAACTGGGTGCGAATATGTCCGAACTTTGCTGGGCAACTACCTTTGTTTATATATCTAAATCTTTCGTCGAAGACAGGACAATTATGATCGAACATCACTTCAGGTAAGTTCGTTTGATCATCTAAGTAAAATCCACAAAAGTATAAAACATGAAATGTTTCCTATTATTAGATACACGTACTTATAGGTAATTTTCACATTCAAGCAGTCAGTTACAGTGCAGTCAGTTACGTAGAACTCTCAAAAACTCTTATTAAAATTCTACTCTTTCATGTGGGAGCCTGTATATACATTACTTGACCAGGGGTCCTGACTTTTAAAGATCTTTACCCTTATAACCACCAAGAGTATGATAAATACGTAAGAAATTAGGCACACATGCGTTTTCATGTAGAGGTAGGTAGGGATGTTGCTACTGCATTGTTCGCCTTCATTTATTTGTTAGGAAATGGTGTTGAAACGGTTATTCTTTTATAGTCACACGGATTTATCGTATACCAAATTAGAGGGACTCCGACAGGGTTTCAGGTTTTTACCTATACAGTTCCTGGCTCCATGGCTGAATGCTACGAACTGATTCGGATGCTTCAGGGGCCCCTCCAAGAACCGTTCTGGACGGAATTCTTCGACATCGTCACCCCAGTACTCCTTGTAACGATGTACCCCGTAAATGTTTATAATCGCGGTCATGTCCTTTAAAAACGTCACGCCTGATGCTGTTAAGGAAAAATAGTCAATATTTAACTCAAAAGGTGTAAAATATATACCTACCTACCTACCTAAGTTAAAATTTAAATTTAAAAGTGAATGATGAAAGACATTTTTATAGACATTTTTGTTACCTACAGTCATACAGATTGAAAAAATTGGTAAAAATGTCGTAATTATACATTTTTAACATGTTTTGGATGAGGTGCTAACTTACAATCAAGCAAACCACTTTTTCATTTGTCAACCTATTTAATTTAAAATAATTTAAAAGTCTTAAGTCTGAAACCGCAAAGTATGAAGTTCTTCTGTTTCTTGTGACTAAGAACATGCCGCAGGTTGTCGACCTCGTCCTATTTCCCTCCTTGTGAGCGAACGAGGGTTGACTGCTATTGTTGATAGTGATATTGGTATATTCGTAGTTGATGACTGTGCTTTTTTATAATGATAATGACATGTCATTTTAGAGCTATGTAATTTGTTGTGCACCAAAAGCAATAAAAGTTCTCCAATTTCATGGCAAATAAAATGTAAGGACTTCGCAGTTCGTATATTACTAGCTGTTGCCGGGGCTTCGGCCCCGCTGCAATTTTTTTTCAAAATTTTTGTCATACAAACCTTGTCCATACAGTAAAAAACACAATTAAAAAAGAATTACCCGATTCGTGCTGTGCAGTCGTTTGGAAGTTATGCGCGTACATACATTTCGACGATTCATTTTTATAGATATCGATAAATAAATTATATGTAGATACAGTAGCCATCAGATACAATAAGAATTGTCGAGGTGCTCAAATACATCAGAACACGCACTTACGTGACTGTTAAATACGGTCGTAACGACTGTGCCATTCAGGAACCTTGTAACTGCAAATAACACTCTTCACATCATATATCTGCCAAACAAATAGTTGTGAAATTGTTTGTGAAAAGGTTTCACATAATATACAAATTTGCAATTGCACAAATTTTAACAAAGCATTCATTGCACAGAAAAATGTATACGTGCTATATATGTGGTTCTGCACCGTATAAATCATGTAAGCCTCTCTTTAAAAGGCTTGGTATATTGCCTTTGCCTTGTCAGTAGGTATATTTTTGAAATCTGCATTTTTGTTAAGAGATATATGTATTTATTTAAAACAGCTGGAGATATCTCAACCAGAAATAGACGGAACCCAGAAAGGCTGGTTCATGTTTGTATTGTATTCCTAGGACCGCATTATATAGGAAACATTGCGGTGCTATGTGTCTAAAATTTTTTAACAAGCTACCAAAGTACATAAACGAGCTACCCCTAAATATATTTAAAAATGGGTTAATGCAGATACAGATAGAAAAAAACTACTATAGTGTAAATAATTTCCTCTTGCGAGATAACTTTGTATAATATTATTATACACATAGACATATATAGACATATTATTATATATTTAGACACATAGCACCGCAATATAAGCAACCCAAAAAATTAATAAATTTGCATGCTAGTATGATAAAATTGTACAAATAGCAGAATAAGCAACCTACTGTCTCTGTGCCACCCAATGACATTGTTATATCTATTTATTGTTTGCTAATAAATATATTCTATATTCTATTCTATACATACGATTTCGTTTTTTAATATTTAAAAAAAAAATGTTGCGGTAAAAATTTTAAGTTGAATCCTACCACTAAACTGTTGTCCAAAACGCCATCTATCCAAAATGGTTGAAACAGTCACCGTCACGCTCTCCTGGGGCATTTTGTTGTTCATAGTACAATGCTTTCTCTTTCTAGTTTCGTACGTTATCCATAGATGGCGCAGTAGTTAAAAACCACTAAAATTAAGCACCATTTAGAGAAAGATACACAAATATAAACACTAACTAGTTAGCGTAGGTAATGTTTTAATGAGAAAAAGTAGCAAAAATATTTAGCTTAAGTACCTACACACCCGTACACGCTCACAAACTTTCGCATTTTATACTGCTATGCACTAGGTACATTAAGAATCGGAACGAAATAGTACATTACTGCAGAGGCCGGGAAAGAAAGGCTTGCAGGCTGAGTAACGTATCTAGACGGCCGAGCTTTGCGAGGCCGGATAGGAGTACGAAGCCTGCAAGTTCTTTCACGCCGAGGCTTGTATAGTACTTTTCTCAAACATGCAATGAAATAAATTAAAAAAATCCAAAAAAACCCTTAGAATGTTGCCGCTAGCGCGTGCATTAGGCGGCGGCCGAGCAGCAGCAGGCGCATATCTTCTACGCGCGTGTCCTCCAGCAGCGCGCCCCGCGCACGACGACGACCACCACAAAACAAAACACGATCGCTTTGCAGGCCAAGGCCTGCCATTTTGTATGAAAATCCATTACATACCACTTGTCTAACCGCGCCCGCAACGTAACCGCAACGTGTACGTCCCGGCCTATTATTTGGAACGTACCTAAGGTTGACATTTCATTGCATCTTTGAGAAAAAGTAGTTTCTGGCCTTTTTAATTTTAAAGGATGGAAAGGAACAAACACCTTTTTTTATTTAAAATACTTTTTAGGTTAAAATGGGGAAGTATCGTTGTTACTAAAATAATTTGTCGATTAATTCATTATATTTATTTTACTCGCAAAATTATATAAAAATCATGGCAAATTACTTGTAGATCTATTTTCCAACTGTAGGTACCTATTTGGAAATTATCAACGTCTTTCATCATGATATCAAATTTGACCCGCAGTGGTTCCTTTAACTTTATCTGGTCAGCGCCGCCTGGTGGCAGAACTCGGTATTGTTGAAGAAGAGCATATTAAGCTACTTATATTAATCTATGAATGTTCTATTTGTGGTAATAAAAGTTTATTCTATTCTATTCTAAGAGTCGCAATAACTGTTTTAATTGACATCATGGCGTATTGATATCCTGAAAAACAAATAAAAGCGTACAAAAATCTCAAAAATGGTGTTCTAATAGAGAAGCTCTAGTTCTAAGAGAAGAAGAAAATTAGTTAGGTAGCTATTAAGATCATAATGGGTACAGATAAGGTACAGATAGATAACGCCGCCAGGCGTCTCAACCGCCATAATCCAGTGTTAGAAATTCCAATAGCATAATAGCTAGGTACTGTTTTGTGACCATAATTGGCTCTCGCAAAGTTATCCCTCATTTTGTCAATTAGAATATCTTACTAAGGCAATTCCTCAGACTGTAGCTGAACTGAATAAACTGTGCTGGGTGCTCGAGAGGTTCCAGAAACCGTTCTGGTTTGTACACGTCCGCATCAGGCCCCCAATAGCGGGGGTTTCAGTGCATCGCCCAGATGTTCATAACGATGCCCACGCCTTCCACCAGGGTCAGACCGGAGGCTGGTTATTCAAAGTTTTCAATGCTTTTTCAAAACTTTAGAAACATAACAGTACCTTTAACACATTATGTCACACTACCCAAAAATAAAATATTCATTGTTACTGATTGTTACATAGCTCGTATAGGTTCATGGCCGGTATTTCAAACAGTTTACATTTTTTTCTAGAATTTCATCAAGATAAAAAAAATTGTAGCGTTAAGTGGAAGCGTTAGGAACTTAAATAAATAAATAAATAAATATCATGGGACAATTTACACCAATTGATCTAGTCTCGGACTAGATAAAGATTGTATTATGGTACTAGCTAACGGATAAACATACAAAGGTTGACTGGAAGAGATCCCTTAAAGGGATAAGTCCGCCTTTGTGCATGTATCTCATTGTTTGTCAATTAGTTTTTTTTTCAATTGTATTTGTCTTGTTTATTTTGCACAATAAAGAGTTTACGTACCTACATACACGCGTACTCAAATACATACACACTTAAGTACCTACACAAAACACACATCTATAACTCGAATACAAACATTCATAATAATATTCATTATACAAGTGCTTGCTCTGGGTTCGAATTGGGATTCGAACCACCAGATCGACACGCAACGCCGACTAGTGGCCAACTACATCACAATATTCTATAATAGCAAGTAATTTATATGAAAAAAATCTTATATTGACTCCTAAATGTAAAAAAAGAACACGATCACTGTACCAGTTTAATTTTAAATTCAGTGGAATGTTCAAAATTAGTTACGTACACCTTAAGTCTTTTTTTTTATTAAAGGTCTACAAACTGGCCTTAAAAAAAAACAATAGTTGTTTGATGCGTAGTTAAATTTATTGCCGTCACACTTGTGTGACGAATTGAACCCAAAAATTACCTAACAATACCTACCTATTAAAAATCAACAGTACCTACCTAATATTGCATAATGCTATCTCTGGTACTAAAGTCTATGTACCTAAAAATATGGAAATTGTGAACAGTATTGTAAACAAATCTTTTAGCTGTTGCCCAATATCAATCACACTAACTCTTCAAACACTGCCACAATATTTTATTAATTTGCTGTCCGAAATCACACTATGTAACGAAATATAAAATGCTGGATATTTTATCAAAAGTTTGTTTACATAGTTCAGAATTTTGTCTATGTAGGTATAGGTATACTTCACACGTTCTTAACATTAATAATTATTACGAAATCATTAAAATTTTGCCACAATGAAACTTAAGACTAGCATGCTACTCTTAAAAAATTTAATATTATCACTAATGAAAAGCGACGCACGAAAAACTAATATTGAAGCGTTAATACGTGTTTGTTTATGTACATTTTTATGGCTTTATTTCCCAATTTAATATTTACCTTTGCCAGACACAGACGTTTTTATGAATGAAAGAGTAAGGGTAAGAGTTATGCGTTTTACATGGACTTAAACTTATTTCACTTTTGAAATTTTAATACTTATCTTTTACTTTAAACTCAAGTTTACAATTTTAACGTACAACACGGTAGTTAGGTAACTACCGTGTTGTACGTTAAAATAGTAAACTTGAGTTACGTAGATACGTATACATATATGTATTGTGAATTCCACTAAGTATAAGGGTGCGACCAAACCGCCGCGTATACGCAGTGACGTGTCGTATGCGTCACGTTTTCTCACCGTTTCTTCATACATTTTGTTGCGATTCCGTAAAGTCACCGTTTTTTAAGCGGCGGTGTGGTCGCACCCTTCGTTTATAATTATACCTAGTAATAACAGCGGATAGAGTTTTATATGTTCCACTGAGTCTTCGTGTATTAAGTAAGTACCTACTATTTATGTGTGAAAACGAACCTTTTCTGTTCAATGTGTAACATCTCGCTGAAATTTACCTGTGTTACTAACTAACTAATGTTAAACTGAATAAAAGCACTGGTCATCGGTATTCAAGAATATATCGTCGGCTGTAGGTCTAATTGGCGTAACTGATATAATACGTTTTTTCAGGAGAGCCAATCAAAGTTTTTTTTCGGAGTAAATGGCTCATAACTTTTTTTATAACGAATCTTTTTTAGATCGGGTTTCACAAATAATCTTAGATTTTAGTGTTCTATCCTTATGTGTAACATTTATTAAAGTATTGCGGCTATTTTAGAAATTAGATTTCCCTTACGTCAATTTGTTTCGACAGTAACGTCCCTTACATGCCAAGTATTTTGCAGTCTTGCCCCTTACGTGGAATTGACCTCCACGTTGGAACCAACAATAATGACAAAAACAGGGTAAAGGACTAGTTGGAGAAATGCATGAAATACAAAATAGTGTACAGGGATTGTCGAAAAGAAAGCATTGAATACAAAATGGTGCATAGGTGTTTATGAAAAAAATGCATGAAATACAAAGTAGTGTTTGACGATGGTTGAAAAAAATAACATGAAAACAAAATAATATAAAGGGATTTCTGAACAAAAAAGATGTACACCCTTTTAGTGTAAAGCGATTTTTAAATTGTTTTTTGGTTTTTTAAACCATTTAAGACGTATAAAAATGTATTGGAAGAGTGTGTGTGGTTGTTTTTGCCCCTTACGTGCAATATTATTGTTTGTATATTATAAGGGTTCACTTCTATTGATTGGAATAAAACAATTTATTATTATTTTTATGGTTATCAAATAAAACAATATGTATAAATAATTTACCCATACCGCATCATTGGCGGTAAATATTTTTTACCTACTATCTATTGATCAACAATACGGATGTAGTGAGATGTAGCGAAGTAGAAAACTCTGATCTCAATTGGAATACGATGTCACCCGAACTGTCACTCAATGATTTTATTAAATGAGTGACGTTTTCATATCCATTAATATGGAACTTTACTTTACTTGTTTGATTCACTCTATCTATTAAAAAAAAACTGCATCAAAATCCGTTGCATAATTTTAAAGATTTAAGCATACATAGGGACATAGGGACATGTATGTAGTGATGAAGTGATGTCAAAGTGAAAAATGTTATTGTGTAATATAGAGATGTTACAACACCTTCAGTAACTTCGAACTTTTTTTTATGCGAATAGGAAGGCAAACGAGCAAGTGGGTCACCTGATGGTAAGCGATCACAATTGCCCATAGACACCCGCAACCCTGGAGAGATTGCAGATGCGTTGCCAACCTAGAAGACTTAGATAAAATGCCTCTTGTGCCCATAATTTCCCCGACTGTCTTACTCTCCACACTGGAACACTGTAGTGCAAGCACTGCTGCTTAGCGACAGGATTAGCGAGTAAGATGGTGGTAGCGATCCGGACGGACCTTGCACAAGGCCCTACCACCCGCGAATATTCTATTGTCATAAGTATAATTATAATAAGTATTATTATAAACAAATTATAATTAAAGCATTTTATCTTCGCTTTAAAACAAAGTAAGTATACAACAAAATAAAGCTTATTGGGAAATATTTACAAGAATAAAACTCAATACTTGCCTACTTAAAAACAACATGTACTTATGGGGCTACTATGAAAATTTGTATGTAAGTAAATATGCATTTGAGAGGGATGCAAACGACATGAAGGTTTTCATACTAGGCCCGTTAGTATACTACTTATAGGTACTTTACATTGTTATTTTATCTACTGGATTATTTGGATCGATATTTTCAAAATTTTCCATTTCATAATCTGAGTCACAGTCAGACATATTATCGTTAGATTCGTCAGTGCTTTCATTAACATTAATTACAATTCTATCAATGTGATCATCCATCGAGTGTTCCGGTGACCGATATTTTTGCACTATAAATCTGTACACACAAGTAACATTCTTATATTGACTTGCTGTTGTCCGAGGCTTCGACCCCGTTTTGTTTATTTTTATTTTGTTTAATACCTATTGTTTCATCAGAAAGGTCTTAACGATAACGAACACAGAAAAAATATTTAGATATCGTTAAGTAATTTTTTTCCGTGCATGGTGTCGTAAGAAGGTAGGTTGTAGTTAATAAACCAAACGACAGGTGAACATGCACTGAGCTTAACGAATTACGGAGCTTTGTTTTGATGCCCGTGTGCTGTGTGTCGCATCCTCCCTTTCACACTCAAAAGACGTTGTGGGATAGAAAAGAATAACAATAATGTAAGCACGTCCGCTCTTATCTTGTGTTATGAAGTATGATGTGCTTGTAAATAAAGGTAACGGATAAAATATTCATTAGTTTCACAATCAAATTGGTTTAACGTAAAATGAAACTAAATACAATTCGCATCAAATTAGCGTAACAGACAATAAACTCAAATATAATTCGAATCAAATTGGTGTAACGTTAGCACTGCTTAAAGTATGGGAATGCAAATCGGCGTAAGGGACAAATATTTCGAAACACTTGCAGTCCGTTTGATGTAAAAGCGATGCGTATTTTTTTTAATAACTGAGACATTAGTGTAAGGCAAGGTTCATTATGTTTTTCTTCGATAATTAACCATGTAAGGGTAATTCGTTGATTGAAAAGATCCTTACCTTAATCAAAGTGGGTTGGCGGCGGTAAATACACCATTTTTTGTTGCTATATTTAATATTTTTTCAGTTACATTGTTTTTGTGAGGCTGATCCGACAAGAACCCCTTGAAAAAAATTAGAGTAAGGGACATTTTTTTAAAGCTAGAATTTTTTCAATAATACCATTCGAAAGAGCGGAAAATTCTGAACAAAACTGTATACTCAACTCATTTTGCGTATTTTGTCAGTTACGCCAATTAGACCTACAGCCGACGATATTGTTTCCAAGATATTAATACAACGCCATTTCTAATATGACCATCGCGGGAAGAGGCCACGCAGGGAGCTCCGTCTGTGTCAAGCCACAGACTATATCATTAGGCTACAAGGCAACGTTCAGGAATCTGTCTAACACTAGGAACGGACGTACAAACAAGGTGTTATCCAGTTTTTTAATGCAGATGATTAGACAAGGTTAAAGTAAGGTTAACTTAAAAACCTCTATATAAAAGTTGTTCATCCATGTATGTATGTATGTATGTAAACTCTTTATTGCACATAAAATTTAAAAATACAGAAATACACAGAAAATAGTACAAAGGCAACACACGAACAAACAACAACGAACGAACGGCATGTATGGAACAAATGTAAACATTTGAAAATCTTTACCGAATCGAACACTTTTGAGGAAATAAGAAACACTGTTTGCAAACGATTGTTTCCAAGTCGTCGAAACGAATAAGCCGAAACATGAAATGTTCATGTAAATGCATGTATAGTAAGTAATGATAAATATGTATGTCTAGTTAGTTTTACTAAAATATTTCGAAGTCGGATTTTCATGAAGTAAAAAATTTGCATGTTTAACCTTAACACGAACAACAATATTGGCAATGTTTCCTAGAAATAAGTATTGTGGTAGCGAATAAAAAACCGGTTCATCTGAAATATATATTTTTTTTAGTATTTAATGCCCTTTCGGAAATAAATGTTAGTTACAACACGTTGCTCAGAAGTAGCGATCAGTCGGATATTCTGGACGACGCAATTTTTTTTTTTAATAAATCGCAGAAAGTGTGTCATCATAATATTTTTTATCGATTAAGTTATATTTTGAAAACAAAAATGTTTTTGCTGCTCCTAGTTTTAATGTCCTTCACATACTTTGTGTACTATAAGATGGGCAGGAAGAAACTAAACGCACTGGCTAAGAAATTCCCAGCGGAGCTTCCGAAGTTACCAATACTTGGACACGCGTACTTATTTTCAGGGAGTGATGAAGGTAATCTAACTCTAACTAATTTATAAATGCGAAAGTATGGGTGGATGGATGGCACTATATGGTGCCGTGATCTGAGGCTCATCCCTTGATGAACCTGGATTCTCCTTAGAATAAACTACGGTGACTGATGGAAACACGCTTTACATAAAAATCGCTGATAGTCACTCGGATTTTCAAAATTTAAAGTGCACTCAAATTAATATTCTAACATACTTCTCTTAAGCGCACTATTTTATTTGTCTCCTCTTACATCATATTTTTTTTTACAGATAACATGAAGGTTATACAGAAAACAGGCAAGATTGCATTAAAGAGAGGAGGCCTTGCTGCCTTCTGGATGGCCAATCAACTTTATCTGGGTAGGTACCTACTACGAATCAACTCTAAGTAAAAAAAAAAGTTTCATTCCTCCCATTTTGTTGGATATTTAAGGTGCGACCACACCGCCACTTAACAAACGGTGACGTTACGGAATCGCAACAAAATGTATGAAGAAACAGCGAGAAAACGTGACGCATACGACACAGCTGCTGCTGCCCGCGACTCCGTCTACGGAGAATACGCTTTTCGTTATCCCGCAGGAACTATGCAATTTTCGGGGGTAAAAAGTAGCCTATAATCTGGCCGGGAATTTTCTTGACAGATTAGTAAATTTCGCATTAAAATTTCACGTGATGCGCTCGCAAATATACTTACACACAAACAGATAAACAGACAAAAATTCTAAAAACTGTTAGAACGTGTTCTGTTATCGATTCTTAGTATCCCCAGCCCATTTTTTTTAAATATATTCAATGTACAGACTTTCGACCCTCTTCGGCTTTATTATATGTATAGATTTATAACAGCTAGCTAATTAGCTTCTGTTCATTAGGACATTTTTCTCAATCTACAGTTTCAAAACAACGGCCCTTGTACGGAACAAGAATTAAAGTAATAAAATAATTAATAATAGTAATTAATCAAAGTTAATTTAACCAAACCCCCAGTCGGATTTCAGACAACGGCTGAACTAATTTGCACAGTAACTAGTTAACATTCTTGCCCAGGATGCATTGACCACAGAAACGGCGCATCACATCAGTTAAAAATGCACAATAAGTACAACATTTTATTGACATTTAGTTCGTGCAGGGTCGCGAAAGCTATCATCATAATTCTCATTGCTCATGTCAAGACGTTGCTCGTTTTGTGCTGCGCGCCTGGATAGCTATCTTACTATGACAAAGTATGACATGTCTTTTGTACAGTGGTTGGTGATCCTGTAGCCGGTGAAGGCTTGCTAAAAAATAACCTAGAGAAAGATAACAATATGATGAGATTCCTGCAGTTCCTGGTCGGAAACGGAAGCATTTATGCATCAGGTTGGTTTATTTTTAAATTATTATTACTTTTTATTTAACTCTTACTAACATGTAAAATAGGCTTTTGTTTGACCATAATGACGCCTGACGGTAATGAAAGATGTGGTTCACTAAATTCTCGTTCAAACCGGTAGCAAAACTCGTACACATACTCACAATCTTCTGCATCTCTAATAATTAAGTTATTTGTTTATGTACGTGTAGGATTTGTGTTAACTTTTAATCAATCAAGAATCAATTTGATTTGACTGATGATAATTTTTCAAGGTAATAAGTTAGTCGAATTTTGTCGGCACATAATCACACGTAGAGAAGTCTGTTTCTGTGGCTGTTATACTTCATTTAATTTAGGTTGAGAAACCATAAGAACATTATATTGCGGCTCGTGAACTGTAATCTCTTTACGATTTGTACTAGAGTAACAATTGACGCCACAAAAGCCAAAAAAGTGGCATTAAAACTGTACTGTTTGCTAGGTAAGAAATAGTTGACCAGACGCAATATAACGTTATTGTGGTTTCTCATTGTAAATTAAATGAAGTATAAATAAAGTTAATTCATGTTTTTGGCTATCTAGTTCCAATCTGGCGTCCTCGCCGCAAAATCCTGGCTCCAACCTTCAACATTAAAAAGCTGAACCGTTTCGTGGACGTCTTCGCGAAACAGAGCGCGGTGATGGTAGAGCAGCTTCGGCCCTCGGTTGGCAAAGGCACTATTTCCGTGTGGAAATACCTAACTACATACACCTTTGATTCTGTGTGCGGTAAGTACCTGCTCATCAACAACAGAAGGTTCTTACCCGTGGTCCACCTACAGTTTGTTTACCTGGATTTTGACGGACCTTTTTCTAGTATTTAGAGCAACTGAAAATACCGAACTCACCTAACCTACCTATTTTTATATTATAATAATATATTATTGAGTGATTCAAAATAATGACAGCATTTTTTCCGAGCTAGGTGGACCACGAGTAATGAACTGAACTCAACAGAACAATCTGTCTTTGTACAAAAAGCTGGCCAAGTTCGAGTCGGACCGGCGCACCGTTTATTTCGAATTAACTAAATCGATTAAGTTGAAATTTCATGTAACGTAAAAATGGATTTTGAATGTATGGAGGTCGCTTTTGGAATGCAAATCAAAAGGAACCTGTAAAAAAACTATTTTTACATATTTTTTTATTGCATCTCTCTAACAGTACTTGTATAAACTTTTTAGAGACAACTCTCGGAGTAAAAATGAATTCCCAAAGCCAACCAAACCACCCATTCTTGGAAGCATTTGATGAGCTCGAAGAGCTAATGACCAGAAGGATGCTGCAACCCTGGCTGCACCCAAATTGGTTGTACAGGATACTTCCACAATACCGCCGAGCTGAAAGATGCAGGCGACTGATGTATGACTTCGTAGATAACGTAAGAAAATTTACTTAGTGCTAGTAACCCCTTCATTCCGAATTTCTAATCTTTTTGTGGTAGGTACTTCTTGTTGTTGTTAAAGTATCTCAAATCAGCTTTCTATTTGGAATAAATCTCCTCTACAATTTTATTTTTATTATCGCAAACGAAATAAGGGTAGATTACGCAGAAGATTTAAGAAGGTAAACTAAGGGTAAATACGGATCCTAACTGGAAAAGAGTGGCTCGTGACAGAAATCTATGAATCTTAATCAATTTTGAGTTTGTTCTTTACACGTTACGCGGATGACAATACATCCTTGTCCTACCTAAAATTCTCTCAAGAGCTTGTAGTGGTTTTGAAGTAACCAATTACTGAAGTTAAGTTAAGTATTAATAACATTAGGATCTTTGTGAAGTATCACTTTTTCGTCAGGTTATTAAACTAAAACGTCAGGAGATGGAAGCAAAGCAGCGGGAGGTCAACTATCTTCCAAAGTCAGGTAAATAATGAAACTAGCATCTCATTTTAATAATCAAACACAGTACTAATATCAGAGGAATAGAAATGTCATCGTTTTTTAGTGTTTTCATAGATAAAAGGCGTCATCAGTAAAATGTAATCCTTTTTGAACCAGAAGCGTTGCAATTACTTACCAATATCAATATCTATCTATCTATACATATAATAAAATTGTAACAGGTCGATGTCTGTACATAGGAGAAATCTATACATATAATAAAATTGTAACAGGTCGATGTCTGTACATAGAAGAAATTAAAAAATAAATAAACTGAGAGGGCTCTATATGCGCCACAGAAGCCAAAAATACCATTTTTAGAATTTTTGTCTGTCTGTCTGTCTGTCTGTATGTTTGTTACCGCGCTACGCAAAAACTACTGCACCAAACTGAATGCGGTTTTTTTTATTGTATTGCTCGAGGTCTAACTTAAACTCCCATGTCGCGTTTTTTTCGAAATTTCACCTAGAAGTCGAGATATAAAAGAAAAAGGGGGGGTCCACCAAAAATATTTTTTGATACATTATTTATTGGGATACCAAATGAAAGAGGAAGAAGTCCTGAGTTCAAAAATGTAGTACATGTAATATGTTATAATAATA
Organism: Pandemis heparana; assembly: GCA_963854515.1. Lineage (NCBI taxonomy): Eukaryota > Metazoa > Arthropoda > Insecta > Lepidoptera > Tortricidae > Pandemis > Pandemis heparana. The sequence goes on from OY978010.1 coordinate 7,954,669, forward strand.
CTAAGCAACAGAATAATAATAAAGTTTACTATGGATTAATTAGTTCCGCTATTTGTTAATAGATGTCGCTTTACGCGTTCATAGAACATGGAACAGTTGTGTGTGTAAAGCTATGTGAAGGTGATCAAATCATAATAAAGTTTTTATCTATTGGACAACAGATGGCTCGAGTTGTATCATATTTTGATGTGATTTTAAGTCTGTTTTTATGTACACTCCCTTGCAAAGAAATCGGGCACCCATGGTTTTTCAGATTTTTAGGCATTAAAGTTTAGAAAGTAAGCTTTTATGCACATAAAATACAAAAACTCAAAAAATCTAAAAATATAGTCACCCTCAAATCCCTCAAATCTATACAATCACAAGATAGTCATTAGAAGGGGTGTTTTCATACAAATCGCAGTGCTCTCAAAACATTGGGTAGGTAGGTAGGTAGGTACCAGTTGTCTTGGTAATTTCAAAATTTTGTATGATAATGGGCAGCACAACTAAAATGAAATAAAACCAAAAATATATTTTTCATGTCTGCCTACCACCACTATAAAATGACCTGTCACAGCCTACATTTTTCTTAGGAGCAGGGCTCTGCTAACACTGGATATCATATTCACTTGCCTAATTTGTACGGAAACCTCGGTGCGTGAGTCCGGCTTGCAATTGGCCGGTTCTTAAAACAAAATGTTTTATAATAATCCCTATCTCTATCTACTTACGCTTTCACGCCTAAACCACTGAACCGATTTTGTGAAATTTGGTAGTTTTTTTTTTCAAGCTATCTAAAAATAGTTTTTAAGAGTTTTCTTGGTGGGTAAATTAGAAATAGGGGTTGATTTGTATAGAAGTTCTGTGATTTTTGAAGCTAGAAGCGTGGAACTTTATTTTTAGACTTGATTAGACACAAAAATAAATAATATGTTTTCAGCGGTTTAAAGAAGCTCCGTGGAGTATCGTGAAGTATCGTTTGAAAGAACCTTATTTTTTCACATCTTTAGGGCATGAAATGGCGTTAAAGTCACTTAGAAAACTAGCAAATCTCAAAAATAACTAGGTGGTACTTGATGTATGAATATTTTTTTTATTATTATATTAGCCCAATAAGTATCCCACTGCTGGGCAAAGGCCTCCCTTTTTTGAAGCTAAACATCAGAAGGGTATTTGAAAATTATTATAAAAAAAAAAATGTAAAAAGGCGTCTGTCTTTTGCCTTCTTCGCGCTTAAGCCGTTGAATTAACTTAAACGAAATTTGGAATGGATGTATATTTTTATGGTCCTGGGGAAGGGAATAGTTTTGATTACAGAAATCATCAAAGATGTGAAAAGGGGAGTGAAATTTACTACGAAGATGCAATACGTTACCTTAAGGGTAACATATTTAATTTGTGCTCTTATTGAATGTTTGCGTACCACTTAGAATAAGCTACCCAAAATACTAATTCTACGCAGACGAAGTCGCGGGCAAAAGCTATGGTTAATAAAATTATAATGTCATTATGACAAAAAGTTAAGTTAAGTTAAGTTTCTTTGGCTTTGACATGCAACTATTGAATTAAAATAACACTTTTTCAGATTCCTATCTCGGCTTCCAATCACTTTTGGAAATGCTTCTGGAAACATCGCTCAAAGTGAAAGGATTCACTGACCTAGAGCTGAGAGAGGAGACCTTGGTCATGAGTGCAGCTGGTACCGATACGTCTGCCGTCGGCGCCTCGTTTGCTCTTGTCATACTTTCCCGACACCCAGAGGTTCAAGAGAAAGTGGTTGAAGAGTAAGTATCTTGCTTTTCTGCGTTATTCTTCTTCTATACCTAAAAGTTATATTTCTGGAACAAAAAGCTGCCTGTAACGTACTTTTTTTTTTATTGGGTAGGCACCTGGTGTGCAATAAAGAGTCGATGTGTTGTGGTGTGTGTGTGTTCTTCATATTTTCCTAAATATTATCTCTATCACATCAACAGCGGATCGAGGCAGACGTCGAATTCAAATATTTAACGATATTGACTGAGCTGCTATTGGTTTGATTCCGCTCTCATGTCACTTGTGGTCTTACACTTAGGTTTTTTTGCTTCAAGCTTATAAAACTATTACGTAAATAACAATTAGAAACTTTTTACAGACTTCATGAAGTTCTAGAATACGGCGACAAAGATGTCACAGCAGCCGACCTACCAAGGCTCAAATATTTGGATGCTGTGGTGAAGGAGACGCTAAGACTGTACCCGCCGGTACCGACCATCGTCAGATCAGTAACCAGAGACACTGAACTACGTAAGTACTACTACATCATTGAAATTAAGGCCCTGCCTCACTGGGAAGTTGTGGTGGCGTCCCGGTGAGGCAGGGCCTTTAGACGAGACATCATTAATTCTGACTGCTGTGTTAAGTACAACGAGTGGTAATTGGTAGATGACTATATTATAAACATATTAAGTACAGTTAACCATTTTGATTTCGAGACTACCACAGCACAGGACCTTGTGACCCATAATGATAAATTTTCAAATTCAAAAGTTTCGTTTTTTTTTCAGATCATCTTATTCCTTAACACATATTTTTTTAATTTATCTTTTTGAGACTAGCTTGCCTTAGACAAATCAATTACTCCTCTATCGGCGTATAAATAATTCCAAAAAACGTATCATGCACGTAACTTGTATCGTGTGGGAACTATGTTGGAACTTCGTATTGTGTGGGAATCTAACCGAATACCTAATTTATACAATTACAGAATCTGGTGTAACAATTCCCGAGGGAACCGGGATAATGTTTTGCATCTGGGCCATCCACCGGAATCCGCGCTACTGGGGTCCAGACGCGGATGAGTTCAAACCGGAGCGCTTCTTCGAACCCCTCAAACACCCTGCTCAGTTCGTGCCCTTCAGTACCGGCCTGAGAAACTGCCTTGGTGATTATTTTCAATATATATGTACCAGGAATATTTTGGGAACAAGATTTAAAACACCTATACTGTTGCAAACTGATAATTTTATCGTTCTATACTTACGTTTCTTTTTCAGGTTATCAATACGCCATGATGTCGATAAAAACAGTTCTAGCAACATTCCTAAGGAATTACCGGGTTTTACCACCAGCGGGTATTGATCCAAAAACATTAAAAGAGCCTATAAGGGTTAAGTATGAGATTATGATGAAAGCTGTTGATAAGTTCCAGATTCAAATAGAACCTAGGACGCCGCAGGTTACGAGAACAATTGGGTGACTATCCTAATATACCAAAGAATCATCGTACTGTTTGTTAATAAACGCTAGCGCTCCCGGTAGACCTTGTCTTGCCCGTTTCCTAAATCCAATCGCAGCGCCACCTCCTGGGTCCAATTGTGGAGCTATACCATCCAGGGACCTACCTACTCACAAACGCACACAAAACTTCGGTTAGGAGGAATTAGTGACATAAACAAGCACAGAAGAATATGTACCTAATAAAATACAGAAGAAAAATGCAAATATTAGTTTAATGCTTTGTTTTGGTGCTTTTTTTAAGTTATTTAAGTTAGCACAATTTAAGATAATCGGCAGTACAAATTTATGTATGTATTACTCTTTATTGTACATAAAACACATGACAAATATTCTAGTCTTGACATTTTCTAATACTATGTTGTAGTTATGTTGTTTGTACCGTAAACTTTTGAGTAGAAATAAAAAGAGGATAGAAGCGTCAGTCCGGATTTTACTTTACTCGTTCTCATGTAACTTAGCATTGATGAAATTGTAATTTTAAATACAACTTAAGCTAGTAAGTTAATATTTTATTTTGTTCTCGTAAGTGACCAATAAATTCTTGATATTAATTTATTTCGTATGTCATTGATTCTTCTTCAATCAGCAACTCGTTTACCTTCTATTTGTTGACGTTGTGGTTAAATGAGTCATTGTGCGCACAAAAACCAATCTAAAACTATAAAATACAATCGCTAAATGCAGAACTATAACTTTTAAAAGGCAAAATTCGCTATGGCAAACGAGTTTCAGTCTTGAACTGTACGCAGATTACAATTTTATAGGATGATTGGGAGAAAAGGAATTAATTAATAATTTACTATGTAATACGCAGGTAAATCGGGCGTCGATTCTCGATGATCTCTGATGACATGTCGAGGTGTGGATCTGCCGTCACAAGATCCAAACATGGTGCTTTAAATGGACTTTGCTTACAAAAGAAAAGGCTTGTGCTCGCAGTGGCGAGAAAAGCACAACGTGTAGATGTTATTGTAACGTTAATGAAACACGGGAGTTAGCAACTGACTGGTTTATTATAATTGCGAAATTACCCTCCACCTTACAATATAAATAATGACGGTCGTTCCATCTTCTCCCTTCTAAATTCTTACTTACTAGTAACCCTTAAGTCCTACTGTAAGTTTGTGCTCGCTTAGCCCTATTTAATACACGTTGGGTGCGTGCAGACGCGCCCGATGCCTCCGGCGACGGCGGGCGGGCGCCGCGCGGCGACAGCGCGGAATCTGCCGCGGCTGCAGTTCCGACCGCGCGCGCGTCCCGCTCCCCCTCCTCGACCGAGCCATCGGACGCATCTTGAAATGCGTCCTCATCGTCTTTACATACAGACGTCGATGCGCCCGGTTCGACGTCCTCTACTTTCGGTACGCTACTGGCACGGGTTAGTGAAAACCGGTTTTTATTACACAGTATTTGATCGGCGTGTCTTCGCCACTCTACTCCCTTTCCCATGTCAATCTTAAAGGACACCGGGCCAGTCTTCTTCACTACTTGACCCTCAGCCCATTTGTCCCCCCTGACCGAGTAGTCCCGCGCCAGTACCGTGTCCCCGACATGGATTTCGCGCGGCGTGCCGCCGGCGGCGCGCGCCTGCCGCTCCTGCGCGGCGCGCGCCACCGCCGCCACGTCGGGCCGCACGGCGTCGAGCCGCCCACGCAACCGCCGGCCCTGCAGCGCAACTGCCGGTGACACGCCGGTGGTTGCATGTTCGCAATTCCTGTACTGGAATAAAAAACGGCTCAACGCGGTGGCTGTGTCCTCGCCTTCGTGCAGAGCCCTTTTAATAGCCTCCTTGACCGATTTTACCGCATTTTCTGCGGCCCCGTTACACTGAGGTCTATAAGGGGCGGAAGTGATATGTTTAATATTATTCATCGTACAATACATTTTAAATTCTTGTGAAAAGAACGGTGGGCCGTTGTCTGTCACTAGTTGGGACGGTAAACCGAATCGTGCAAAAATACTTCTAAATACGTTTATTGTTGACCGCGCCTCAGTTTTTTGCATCTCGATAGCTTCGATCCACTTGGAGTGAGCGTCTACCACGACCAGACACCGGCGGCCGGCGCAGTCCGCGAAGTCGGCGTGTAGGCGCTGCCACGGGTGCAGCGGGAACTCCCACGGGTGCAGCGGCGCGCGCGGCGCCGCGTCGCGCACCGCGCGGCACGCCCCGCAAGCCCGGCACATCTCTTCTAAGTCCCGGTCTAGACTGGGCCAATAAACGTAACCGCGCGATATGGTTTTCATTTTATTAACGCCTAAATGCCCCTCGTGAATTTCGGCTAAAATTTGTTTCTGAAGAACGGCCGGCACGACTATCCTGTATTTATAAATTATACAGCCTAACTCGACACATAATTCAGTTTTCCTCATAAAATACGGTTTTTCTTCGTCACAACTCGTCCTCGACGGCCAACCGAACTGTACATAACCTTTTATCTTACATAATAATTTGTCTTTTTCCGTTTCCTTAGCTATCTTTTTAAAATCTATTGGTAAAACCTCCTCTACTAAATTAATGTAGTTAACAGCGTCTACAGATCGTCCTTCTTGAACCAATGGCAATCGCGACAAAGCATCGGCCGGACCATTATCCGCCGATCGCACGTACTCTACGATAAAATCATACGCAGCCAATCGTGCTGCCCACCGTTGTAACCTGCTTGCTGCGGTCTGCGGTATTCCGCCCTTTGTTCCAAATATATACGTCAGCGGTTGATGGTCCGTCCGCAAGAGAAATCGTCTAGCAAATAAATATTGGTGATGTTTAGTAATGCCAAATAGTATTGCCAGAGCCTCTTTGTCTAATTGACTGTAATTCTGTTCGGCCGGCGAGAGTGTCCGCGACACGCAGGAGACGGGGCGCTCGCTGCCGTCCGGGTAGCGGTGCGCGAGCACCGCCCCGAGGCCGTACGCGCTGCTATCCACCGACAGCACTAGCGGCCGCCCCTCCTCATAATGTGCCAACACTCGGTCACTTAAAAGAGAACGTTTGGCTTCTACAAAAGCACGCATACAATTGTCTTCCCATTTCCATACAACGTCTCTCTTTAATAAATTGTGTAATGGATGTAGTAAATCACTTAGGTTAGGAATGAATTTCCCATAATAATTCAACATTCCTAAAAAACTTTTTAATTGAGAGACGTTTTCTGGAATGGGAGCACTCGCGATTGCTTCCAACTTACTTGGATCAGGCCGCAAGCCTTGTTTGTTAATAATAAACCCGAGATATTTAACACTTTGTTGTAAAAAATTACATTTACTTAATTTAATGGTGAGTCCCATATTACGTAACCTCTCAAGTACCGCTCTTAGGTTAGCTAAATGCTCTTGCCTGGTGGCTCCTGTGACGCAAATATCGTCCAGGAATACGACACAGCCTGGTACACCCCGCAATGTCTCTTCCATAATTTTCTGGAATTTTTCGGGTATGCATGATAGACCATAGGGGGTGCGCCTATACACAAATGTTCCTATGTGTGTCGTTATTGCCGTACACGGTCGAGATTCCTCCGATAGTAGGCACTGTTCATACGCACGTGTTAAATCAAGTTTTGTGAATAGGGTACCGCCACTGAGACTCGCGAATAATTCCTCTATACGTGGTAGTGGATAATGATCTCTTTGTAATTTTGGATTTATCGTGATTTTATAATCGCCACAAATGCGTATATCTCCGTTTCCTTTAACCACGGGAACTATAGGCGTGCCATAATCGGAGTACTCGACGCGGTATATGGAGCCGTCAGCCTCGAGCCGCGCGAGCTCTCGTTCCACGCGCGCGCGCAGCGCCAGCGGCACCGCCCGCGCGCGCGCATACACCGGCTCGCTGTCCGTGAGCTGTAGTCGAATGGTTCGTTTACACGTACCCAACTGATCAGTGAAAACTTCTGGAAATTCTGCACATAATTGGTTCACGAATCCATCCTCGATCATCGCGTGTAGGCTTATATTGTTTATTTCTAGCGCTCGTAACCATTCTCTGCCCAGCAATGGCCGTGCCCCATCCTTAATGATATACAAAGGCAGTGCCCTAGTTTTGACTCCGTTAAAATTTACATCCACCTCGATATAACCGAGCGATTCGATTCGTGAACCCGAATAAGATCGTAAACATAAGTTATCTGATTTAATACCTTTATTTTTAAATAATCTCGTGTATAAGTCCTCACTTATAGCTGAAATTCGACTACCCGTATCGATTTCACATGTAACCTCCTGTCCGTCAATTAAAAGTTTAGCAAAGTACGGTTTGTTACCTTGAGCCGCCACCTGAATGTTGAACATCTCGTCCGATTCATCACTCATAATATAATTGTGCCGTTTGTCACCTCGATCGCGATCACCACGCACTTGCCTACACATCACTTTCAAATGTCCTCTTTGGTTGCACTCATCACAATTATAGTGCGCATACTTGCACCGTTCCGCGCGATGCGCCTTGCCGCAGCGCCAGCAGGTGGGGCCGCGCGCCGCTGGCTCGCCGGAGCCCGCGCCGTACCCCGCGGGCGTGGCCGCCGCCGGCCGCCCCGCCCCGCGCGCCCGCGGCCCGCGCCCGCCGCGCGAGTAGTGCAGGCCTTCGCCTGCCTCTCCGCCGCCCGTACCTGAGGTTCCCGCGGCCATGGTGCTGCCGCTCACCTCTGCGTGCTTCTCTGCTGCCTCCAGAGACAGCGCTAACTCCACCGCATCCTTGTACGTCACCTTCTTCTCTGCGAAGATTCTGGACCGCATGGCATCGTTTGCCAGCCCCGAAACAAACTGGTCCCTTAGATTTTCTTCCAAGGTCGAACAAGTGTTACACTTGCTAAAATTGCAAGTAGCCGCAAGATGTTTTAATGCCTGTAGGTACTCCATCAATGTCTCGTCCGGCCGTTGCCGCCGTAGCCGAAATAAGTGTCGTTCCGCTATTTCGGAACGCTTCGGCTCCAAATGTTCCTGCACTAAAGCCACCAATGCGTCGTATGTTTTTGTTTCCGGTACGGCCGGCGAACACAAGTCGCACATAAGCGAATATGTTGCATCACCCACAACTGTTATTAACATCGGCACTTTTAAATTGTCTTTAATTTCGTTCAACAAAATGTATTGGTTTACGCGGCGAATATAGGCTGGCCATTGTTTTGAATTAATCTCGAACGGTTCAATCTTCCCGATAGGCATTTTAAATTAATTAAACTGGTGCACAGCAGTAAAAATAAATATGGCCGATAGGTAATAATCCCATCCTCGTCGCCAGTGTAACGTCAATGAAACACGGGAGTTAGCAACTGACTGGTTTATTATAATTGCGAAATTACCCTCTACCTTACAATATAAATAATGACGGTCGTTCTAGTTATCAGGTCCTAGACCGTAAGGCTTCCGTACTGGTGATAGCCGTAGACCGTACGGTAAAAGCCGAAAATAAAAACCTTTGACCTTAGTGTGGCCATTTATTTATTTTATTTTATTTTATTTTATTAACATAGGTACAATAACATAATGCATGCTGATAAAATTGCACAGTAGATTTCCCAATATAATAATTACGGAGCATACATCACAATAATAATTGTACACAGCATTCAAAACAACACAAAAAAAAAGTGGAGAAAAATATAAAACAAAAAAAAAAAATGACACAACTTGCTCACATGCTAGAGGCGGGTACCATCAGCCAAATAAGCGGTGTGCCATCCTAAGGTTGAAAATTATTGCACTTCCATCGTAACATGACGATAAAACGTGGTTTTGAACTTGAAAAATCGACTTTAGCGACATTAAAAAAAAAGACCATGATTGTGATATTGTATTGTCATATTGTTATAAATTTAAAAGTCCCTGACCAAGTAGAAAACGATTAAGGATAAACAATGGGTTAGGTATGATAATATTAATATATTGTTATTGCAATTTTTCCGTATTTTTTCTAAGCAAGAATTATTTTCTTTTTTCTATTCTTACAATGAAGCCGTCAATGGGTTTCATTGACACATGATATTCGAGCCTCAGTGGTTTCTTTAGCTGTTCTGGCGTCATACCGGCGGGTGGCAAGATAGTGTATCGCCGCAGTACTGAAGATAATACCGACTTCATTGACATCATGGCATATCGGTAACCTGTAAAAAAATAACACTACTACAAAGCAAGCACTTAAAATAATACCTACTACGGAGACACGTACAACATTGCTTATTGAAAATTGTAAATTCATAACAACTCTCGAGAGTTAAGTAGTTATTATGAGTAAAATCCACAAAAGTATAAAACATGAAATGTTTCCTATTATTAGATACACGTACTTATAGGTAATTTTCACATTCAAGCAGTGTCAGTTACGTAGAACTCTCAAAAACTCTTATTAAAATTCTACTCTTTCATGTGGGAGCCTGTATATTACATTACTTGACCAGGGGTCCTGACTTTTAATGATCTTTACCCTTATAACCACCTAGAGTATGATAAATACGTAAGAAATTAGGCACTCATGCGTTTTCATGTAGAGGTAGGTAGGGATGTTGCTACTGCATTGTTCGCCTTCATTTATTTGTTAGGAAATGGTGTTGACACGGTTATTCTTTTATAGTCACACGGACTTATCGTAAACCAAATTAGAGAGACCCAGACAGGGTTTCAGGTTTTTACCTATACAGTTCCTGGCTCCATGGCTGAATGCTACGAACTGATTCGGATGCTTCAGTGGCCCCTCCAAGAACCGTTCTGGACGGAATTCTTCGACATCGTCACCCCAGTACTCCTTGTAACGATGCACCCCGTAAATGTTTATAATCGCGGTCATGTCCTTTAAAAACGTCACGCCTGATGCTGTAAAGGAAAAATAGTCAATATTTAAATCAAAGGTGTAAAATATATACCTACCTAAGTTAAAATTTAAATTTCTTGTAATTTTATCTTCAATATTCTCATATCGTGATATTTATCATTATCTCCACCCTCACACATCACACTGCAGGGTACAGGCTACAGGCCTCCTTTCAAAATGAGAGGCTGTATTCCCCAGGCTCATCACGGATAAAGATATAGTACTTAGTAATACTTACGCAATGTTACATCTTTGTCGATTTCTCTAATTATGAGAGGCACCGGCGGGTACAGTCTCAAAGTTTCTTTTATAACTACTTCCATATATTTTAATTTTGGCAAGTCCGCAGCAGTGATTAGGCGATCGGAATCGCCAAATACCTCTTGTAATCTGAAAATTAACTACATGTTATTTTTATAACTGTCATGCTCATGTACACATATTATAGAGGTACAATTATTGGTGCCGACAAACGTGTCCTTTGTACCATTATTACTTTTATTCAATTTCTCCATCCTATTAGGGAAAAGTTTAACCGATTCTAGGTAATTTGCATTGTACCTTATTTTCGACCAGGGTTTCGTCCCAGTAAAAGAATTCCTTTTACCGAGGGATTTTGGAAAATTCCGCCCTTAGTTACGTTAGACTTTTCTTTTTTTCTTATATTAAGATTTCAATCGTTTTAATAACACTAATGTCTACGTATAATATAGATGTTACGTACTCTTCATAGACCTTGTTTTGCACGTCTTCGTGTCTGGACAACATGAGGAGAGCGAAGGTGGCTCCTACCGCTGAGGTGTCAGTGCCCGCTAATACAATAAGCGTGGTCTCCTCACGCAGCTCAAAGTCATTGTAGCCACCGATCGATCCAGAATATTCCATTATCATATCGAGGAATGAAGGGACTTTGCTCTTTTCTGTAAACATGTTATTGAAGCTAGAACTCTCTTTAGGTAGGTAGTTAAAATCAATGATGAACACGAAAATAAAGAACTGTGTATCTGTGCATGCCATCGTACCTTCTAAACATATGAACGTACTGGGACGAAAATTCATTTGATTGAAACTAGTTTGACAGCAGTGGTTCTTATTTAAGTAAAGTCAAAATACTGAAAGATATTGAACTTTGAAACGGAAATGTACGGAGTTTTTCAACTTTTTTAAGTTGTTTAGCTACACCAATTATGAAAAAAGTATATATTCGAAATACGAATAATTTATGAATGGGTTTAATGACGGATGATTGAAGGAACCTCAAGAGGTAAGTAGGTACTTAATTTTATTATAATAGGTGTAAGTACTTAAGTATTAACTTACTGAAACCATGTAGTGTCTCAGTGGATTTTGCTGACTTGGCCGCTTCTTCACGTTTATATTTTACAATCTGCAAATTAGCATTATAAGTTTTGTAGGAGGAATCGTATCACTTAAGTAAGGTGTTGACTACGTTTGTGCAACAACTACAGGTACTCCGCGCTTCTACAATTGCTCCAGTTGTAATTAGTTCGCAATCATATTAATCTAAAAAATCATGCTAGAGAGCAGGTAATGCAGGCTCCACACTCATGGCAAGACTCACGCCGTCAGATAGGCGTGACACGAACAGCTACTGATACTCACAAAGTTAGGATTCACTTTGTGTTTGCACTTGCTTGAAGTGGACGAAACTACAGTTTCGGCTTCAGCACTGTGTCCAATGGCAAGCGAAAAAAAGACGATGTGGAAATTCTGAGCAACGAGCATCTGCGGGTGGTAGGGCCTTGTGCAAGGTCCGTCCGCTACCACCTTCTTACTCGCTAATCTTGCCGCTAAGCAGCAGTGCTTGCACTGCTGTGTTCCGGTGTGGAGAGTAAGACAGCCGGGGAAATTACGGGCACAAGAGGCATTTCATCTAAGTCCTCTAGGCAACGCATCTGCAATCCCTCCGGGGTTGCGGGTGTCTATGGGCAGTGGTGATCGCTTACCATCAGGTGACCCACTTGCTTGTTTGCCTTCCTATTCACATTTTAAAAAAATACATCGATCATATACCGCCAATACTTGCACGGGATTGTATTCATGCCATGAGTCTGGAGATCAAAAACTTACACTAAGACAGGATTCAACCAAAGTTTTTATTCCAGGAATAACACTTAGGGCCTGCATCACCACTCCTTAACTGTCGGTTATCTATGATTTCGTCTCTATTTATTATTACGAAACAGGCGTTTTGACGTTAGTATCCGAGAGTAAGCGTTATTCCTGGAATAAATTCTTTGGTCGAATGCAGCCTAAGAGCTTTTACTAGTCTTTGTTACGCTCAATATGCGTCGTGTAGAAATCGTACCTCTTCCACAAACTTGTGAATTAACTGCCTGTGCTTATCGTATTCCTTATAACACGGTCGCAACTTGTACATGAAGTCATATCGCGCGGTATAGCCGTGCATGCGGTCTGACGTCATGCGGAACATTTCCACAATAGCAGTAACGAAAGAGCTTGTCTTCATTTGCGACTGTAATTGGATACCAAGCGCCGTCTCTGAAAAACAAAAAAAATGTAGTCGAATCAAAAATTCTCGGAGGTCGATTCGAATTTTACACTTTTGCATTGACGTTTTTCACTTTGTTCTCCTTCTATATTCCCGTCTATCCGTTTTTTAAGACTTGTTCTCGGGAATGTGTTGTACCTATACCTATTAATTTAATTTACTCAAATCTGCAATCCCTTTACGCAATAAAAAAAAAATCAAAGAACTTAACTTAGTAATCAACGCGATCAAAGGATACGTTACAACGATTTAAAAAGTGTTAAAAGCTACCGAGTGGTGTGGAATAAAAACTTATTTTCAGTTAAGTATCCTAGAAACAACAAATTTGGTATAAAACTAGGTTCTACAGCAACAATGAGAAAAGTTTTAAATTTTACGTCTGCCTGTTAATAACCCACATTACATAAAAATGGTTCTCACCGCACACTGAATCAAACGTGTAGTTGGCGACGTACTTCCACATTGAGAAATCACCAGTTCCAGCCCTTGGTGCAAGCTGGTCCGCCATCACCGCGGTTTGTTCCGCGAACACGTCCATGAACTGGATCAGGTGCTTCATACCAAAAGCCGAGGAGTGGATCTTGCGACGAGGACGCCAGATTTCCACTGTTGAAATAGTTTTACGTAAAATAGTCTAAGATTGATAAGCAGGTCGCCTTGTACAGGCCTGTCAATCTGTCAAATAAATAAATTTCCTACAGTTTTGTTACGTTTTTTTATCTACACAAATATCATATGCACCCATATATAATGCGTTCTTATGAACATTGTTCTTTTATGGTGGTCGTAATACGCGATTGTTGAACGCGACGCATTAATTATACAGAGTATATATCAGATACCCCCTAACAATAATCAACTGGGGTATATAACCATAGCTACAGAAGCTAATAAAAATATTAAAAAATAAATTGGAGTAATTTTTTTTTATATTTTCTATAGGAATGGTAGTATTAACTGTAATCATTCCTATAGAAAACAAAAAAAAATTGACTCCAATTTTTTTTTCATAATTTTTTTTTTAGCTTCTATAGCTATGGTTATATACCCCAGTTGATTATTGTTAGGGGCTATCTGATACACCCTGTATAGGGCTTATAATATGTGTGTAGATAAACGTGTGGTGTGAGTCCAACTTCACATTATTATCATTCTTGCATTCCAATTATTAACACTGTAGTTTTTTTTAACAATTGCAGGTTGGTGATTGCAGTTTTTAATCTTGTTAATTAGACGTCAATGATCGTTTCAAAAACATGCAATATCATCATGCAATATCACGCTATCCATTGTAAAGTTATCCTCCAGTTAAAGGTTATTTGTATTGTATTTTTAATTAGTGAGAAAAGTAACACATTTCCTATAAATGTGTCCTCATAACAATCATCCCCCCCCCCCCCCCTTTGTTGCCCATCCACACTCACACCCACCGCTGAAAAGCTGCCAGGCGCTCGAATTAATTAATAATGATAGTATGGCATACTAACTAGAGGGATTTCGTTGCTCTATAAATTGTATACCTATTACGTTAGCTAGCTCTTAGACTATAACGATTGTTGGTATTTGGAGTATTTAATTGTAATCTACATAATATAATTTTTTAGTTGAACATAGTCAAAAATACAATCAATAGATTAAATCTAAAAGGAAGCCCTCGTGGCATGGTGCCAAAAACTTTGGCAGCATTCCCTCGTTGAATAGCTATTCTAGGGTAATATTTCCCTGCCATAGAGAGCTTTACTTTTGGGATTTTTCTATGTGTTCTAACTTTCAGTGTCGTTTACAAATTTTATTCTAATATTTGTTAAGAAAGATGTAGCTGCCGGACCTTCAGTCACCATTCGTGATGATGGTGCACTTTTGTAGATCTAGCTTAGCTATTTATTCGATATAGGTTTTGTGGTAAGTAGGTACAGCCGGCTGCAAAACTGCATGGCCAGTTCAGTAAAATAATGCTATGAGATGCAACTATCCGTTCGATGACAAACAGTCAACTTTAAACTTCGTTGGTTTAACAAGATCTCGCTAGATGGCGCTGTTATCAAAGATGGAAAAAAATAATTTTGTAAACTAGGACAAATTTGAATGCCGAATGGATCCCGGCTATCTTTTTGTATTTATTTTTCCATTTGTAAGATTGGTATTATTATTTCTCGGTGTTATTAATTTGGATCATGGGAGGCTATAATTCCCAATTACGATGGTTGTTGTTAATTTTAAAGTTCGACTGAACGTCTCGAAAACTCCACTTTTTTAAACATTTGCAAAAACTTCATGAGCAACGTGAGTTTGAACCTGGAAACTCCAGATCAACAAGCCATCGCACGAACCACTTGGCCAAACGTTCTTATACAGAGTGGTTGAAACTAATCAACAGTTTACGCATCAAAGGGATAAACAACTCAATTTCTTTTTTAAACCTTATTACGATACAACAAAGTTCAAGTTTCAATTTATGAGGTTTTGTATACTAATTTAATAAATATTTAGAATTATAACATGAGAGGGTAGGGTCTTTATACTCAGAAATATTTAGGGTAAGATTAATTAAATATCAGATTGCTTTTTACTGAATCTTACACCTGTTCGTTTATTCGGTATTTCTTATTCGATTGATGTTTTGGATGAGTTTTGATAAAAGTATCAACCGTTGTTTCATTTTGACAAGAATAAGTTCTCGTTGTAATATCGATTTGGTCACACGATCAAATATAATTGCTTTATAAAATGAAGGGAAAAATTTGGCAGAAAATGCTAGAAAGACGTAAGTATTTTTTTAGGTTTCTATAAAAAATATTTTGTTTTCTTTTTAATTGTTCTGCCTACTAATTATGTTTGTTTTTGTTACAGGGATAAGCAGTTTTGTGGATACCTACGAGGTTTTGAAGAGTAGGGGTTATATTGCAACACGGTCACATCGATTAGACCTCGTCTTATTGACACAGCACAGCGATCTACAGTGAGAGAGTATGACGAAAATGGATTCATATAGACAAAATCACTACGCTGGTTTATTTGACACAAGCGTGGATACTATGCGTAGTGTTCTTCATAGTGAAAGTCTGCATTATGTTGAACATGCTGTTGAACCCTTGCTGACAGAGAAAATATCGACTGGAGTCATGTCATCTTTACTGGTGAAGACTTAGACGCGGCCGTTTTGATTGTGGCGTCGAAATAATACGCGATATAATAGCAATCACATAGTGCCCAATATGGATTCCGGTCCGGTGCTGCAGATCATATTACTTATCTACTTTTCTGTGTTATCATGTGCAAGTTGTAATAATCAGAGTGGGGGTAAACCTAAACATGTGTTAGTTCGTTAGTGTTTAGAACGGAATGAAAACATTTGTGACAGTAAAATACTATTATTATTATTAACTACTACTACTACTTATTTTATCTAACTATAATTATGTCAAACGAAACACATTTATCTAGTCACATCTAGAAAGTCTCCTCCATGCTAACATTCCTTGTGCCTTAAGGAACATAATGAAACTATGTCATGAGTATTGACCCGTAGTCTTCAGTTGAGAAAAATTTTGCTAAAATAGTTTTATTTTTGTTGTGTTCAAGCTTCAATCATCTTTTCGATTTCGAAAACGAATACTTAAGCCATGATCTCAATAAAGTTAGGGTAATTGTTTTACTGTCACAAATGTTTAAAATAAACTAAAAGGCAATCTATTTTACGAATTAGCTGACCTGGCTTCACAGAAATGGCGTTGCATACAAAATATTTCTTTTTATTCGTAAATTTTTCATATTTTCTAATATTTATTCTGCTATTTGGGGTGGAGAAAAATCCAACAAATCAACGAACCTAAAAATCATTGTAATAACCTGACTTTGTTTCATTATGTAAAAATAAAGATATATAATTATTATTTTAACAATTACAAGTTGTTTCATTTGTGTTCAAAGTAATATAGCAATTATATTATTTTAAGAATTCATAATTAATAAATAATGGTTTATTTACTATGAAACACAATAAAATTATTAATTACCACAATAAAAAATGAAAAAAGTAAGCACCATTCTCGGATTCGAACGTAGGACTATTACGAGCGCATACAGTCATAAGTCAGGCGGGGCACGTATTTGAATATCGAAATTTAAAATATCTAAGGTTAAAAAGTCGACGGTCAAAATATCGAAAATTAAAATATCGAACGATCTAAATATCTACTATCATAATATCGACGTCTGAAATACCTAAAATTCAAATACCGAACGGCTAAAATATCGAAAGTTCAAAATATCTACAATCGAATGCTCGATATATGTTAAAATCGAAACACAAAAGATCTACCATCAAAAACCCAACGTATAAAATATCGAAAATTGAAATAGCGAACGATCTTAACATCTACTGCTATTATATTGACGTCTCACATTCCTACAGCTCAAATGCCGAATGGTTAAAATAGTTTAGCACCGATAAACCAAAGCTTGAGATATCTATCTTCAAAATCTGCAAGAAAGCGCAGGCAATCGTAGGTTAGGTTAGGTTAGTATTGCGTCAAGGCGCGAAGCTAGGCGGAATAGGAGCTCCGCGAAGCGGAGCTCCGTCGACTTTTCCTCGTAGCTATTCAATTCTCATACGACTAAATGTTTCGTATGACAAAGTAAAATGTGTGATTAACAAAAATAACTTTGAATAGCTACGAGAAAAGTCGACGGAGCTCCGCTTCGCGGAGCTCCTATTCCGCCTAGTTGAGGCGCTTCGCGCCTTGACGCAATACTAACCTAACCTAACCTATGTTGCCTGTGCATCAGATATATTCGATGGCGACTGCATCAGATATATTCGATAGTATAATTTCGATATTTTGAATTTCGACCTTATGATCGTTCGACACTCTGATTTTCGATATTTAAGCATTCGATAATTGTACCATTCGATAATATACACTTTCGAGATTATGAATTTCGACTTTATGATCGTTCGATATTCTGATTTTCGATAATTTAGCTATCGATATTCAGATTTTCGAAATTTAAGCATTCGATAATTGTACCATTCGAGTATATAAACTTTCGACATTTTGAATTTCGACCTTATGATCGTTCGACATTCTGTTTTTCGATATTTTGACCGTCGACTTTTTAACTTTCGATATTTTAATTTTCGATATTCAAATACGTGCCCGTCAGGCGCTTATGAAATAAGCCAGTGAACCTTGTATTATCTATGGCGAATTTTAGATTCTATTACACACTACACAAATTTGCCACATCAATGAGTTGCGTCAACAACGCCATCTAGTTTATTTTTTGCGAACGCGAACTCGAGTGTTCACAGCGTTATAGTCCTTAAGGTATCCGTGCAAATTTGCAGGCTACTGTACCTATTTGTTTACTCACCTGGAGCAAAGAGGCTGCTGTTCCCTGCCAACATTAATGGACCTCTCAGGAGTTTATGGTCCTTGTTAAGCCATGTCTTGAGAATAAACTCTGTTGATTCGGGGTCGGTGACATCTATTGAAAGAAAAATATGTAATATGAAGTGTAATTCTTCTAGCTAGCTTATACCCGGGGGCTTCACATTAAGAATGGACTATACTCGGGAACAAAAAAAACGGGTCATTTTTCATACAAGTTTCTATGGGAAGTGACCCAATTTTATTGTTCCCGAGTATATTACAGTGGGTGTGGCCTGGGCTCCTGTGGAAATATGAAAATTGTTTTCTCAGTGCATTTCTACGACACTCAAAGCATTATGTCTGGCAAATTTCAAGTCTCCAAGAATCATTGGTTTGTAATGTGCGTTGTTTATCAGTCAGTTAGACACCGTAGGTATCTACTTATTCATAAGAAAAGATAGTTGATAGGTTCAAATCTTTTAAACCCGTTCCTTTGCAATATACCAAAAATTAAGCGGCACTGGACTGTAAATGATTATGATTATGATTATGATTATGATTATGATTATGATTATGATTATGACTATGATTGTGATTGTGTTATGGGATTGTGCTAAGGCAGCTTCACTACATTTGTTTGTCTGTCTGTCTGTCCCTTTGTATACTTATATCTTTAAAACTACGTAACGGATTTTGATGCATCTTTTTAAAAGATAGAGGGATTCAAGAGGAAGGTTTATATTTATGTATAACTAGCTGTTGACAGCGACTTCGTCTGCAAAGAATTCGTTTATCGCTATCCCGCGGGAACTACGCAATTTTCCGGGATTAAAAGTAGCCTATGTGCTATTCCAGGCTTTTCTCTATCTATGTGCCGAATTTCATCCAGATCCGTTGGGCCGTTCTGGCGTGATTGAGTAACAAACAAACATCCATCCATCCATCCATCCATCCATCTATCCATCCATCCATACTTTCGCATTTATAATATTAGTTAGATTCTACGCACACGAAGTAGCGGGTAGAAGCTAGTCTCATAATAAAACATATTTAGAATTGTGTCTAAATCTAGGCAATACATGTACTTACTAATTAACAATCTATTCACATTCCAGAAGCCGATCAGACCACGGCGTTTGTATGACTCTCGGGCCATGTAATCGAAAAATTGCATAATACCTGTAAAAATAGTGGCAAAATAAATCTGAACTTTGTTATGTTATGTAACAAAACACCTAAGATGCAAATCAAACAGACATTAACGTCGACCTGGGTACAAAGCGCGCTCTGTATATATAATTATGTTAATTGTAGTTCTTTTCTTAAGATGATCTAAACGCGTGGAAGACAATAATTCGTAAAAAATGAAAGAATAAGAAAAAGATTTTATGCGTCAGG
Organism: Pandemis heparana; assembly: GCA_963854515.1. Taxonomy (NCBI): domain Eukaryota; kingdom Metazoa; phylum Arthropoda; class Insecta; order Lepidoptera; family Tortricidae; genus Pandemis; species Pandemis heparana. Next base: position 7,974,035 of record OY978010.1, read on the forward strand.
CAATAAAATAACTACATAATTACTAAGAAAAAAAAAAAAAGATGATTTTATAGGTACCTATTCATGTACCTTCATTATTACATTATTTTTATCGGGACTCTATAGGACATAACTAACAAATTTTAGGTCCGACCAGTGAAATCTGTGAAAGTGAGTAAGTAAAAAACTTACAAGATTTAAAAACAAATATAAAACTAGCCAATTCAATAAGAGATTGTATATTGTAGAACAACGAATTAAGAATCTCTTCTCCATTTTGAAGTGGTTAAAATCTTCCAACTATAATGACGAGAAAATATATTCAGGAGCAAAGAAATGGTCACTTCCCATAGAAAGTATGAAAGTGGCCCGGTTTTTTTGCTCCCTTGTATATTAAGGATCTTTTTAAGGTATATTAACATCGTATGGTTAAAATGGTTCTTTATAATAGTAATAAACTTCTGCTTTTTTTATTACCTTCACGAGTCGTCACAAAGAAAAGTGCATGGCCAAAGAACGGATTGGTAGGCTTATCGATCATTCCTATCTCTTTAGCCAATTCTCTTAACTTCTTTCCACGCATATGGGCGTACAGCCTCCAGGCAACGACTGTAGCCAAAAACAGAAAGCATATTGCCATAGACACCATTTTTCAAAAAGAAGTTGAAAATATCCTTAAATGTGATGTTGAAGAAACCTGAAATATTAGAAAGAATTTGATGTCAAATCATTCCTAAAGCCCACTTTAGAATTTACTTCAAGAAAAGTCCTGCAAGTTTCATTTAATTAATTACCAGACCGTGATGTGAATGGGTTAGAAGTCCTCGCATGTTGCAGGATTTTTCTTGTTAGTCTGAACTGGGCTTATGATAAGATCTAAGGTATATTGCCCGACATAAGCGGCTGAAACCAATTCTATCAAAGAATCCAAACCTCCACCAGGGCCGTATTTTATAAAGCTACAAGTTACAGTTTACAAGCGGAAGTCTCTATCTAACAAATAGGGTCAGAAAGAGACTACCGCTTGTAAATTGTAGTAGCTTCATAAAATAGGGCCCTGCAGGAGAGAACGGAAATTTCCAAGCTCGCATTGTTTTGTGTCGTTGCGAGAAACTCCACAATACTGTGGGGAGTGTCACAATAGAGATATCTCTCTTACATTGCGACCTTGCACCTGCGCCATTCCACTCTATCCAATAGGGAAGGATTGTGGATTTCATTTTATTTTATTTTTATTTTTAGTAGCTCCACCTTGGAAGATGTAACCAAACAAAATAAAAAGGAACCTCTAAACTCACAACGTGTTTTACTAACTTGATATAGATAGGTAACCACATCTCAAACGTTTTAAGCCCTTTGTAGTGTTCACAAACGAACTAGAAAAATCACGCCCGAAAGGTTTTTGACGTTATAAAATGCGAACTACCTAAGTACTCGTACTTAATTAAAATTAGTTTTGTTGCAATAATAATTCTCAATAGTACCTCGAAACATTTACATTTAAGTAGATACTTACCTAACTACTTTTGTAATGATATAAAAAACGATTACCTTACAGGAATCCTGCGATCTGCACTTCCTTTCCTCACGACTGCATACTTTTCATTGACTGAATCAATAAGTAAACTCTTAGGTACTTAAGCGAGGTAACAATGAGGGCATTAACAACTAATTATGTATTTACCACTTATTCTTTCTTTGAAAACGACGTCGACCTTTTTCTAGGATTATAACAGGAAATAACCGTCCAAGACTAAAATCACACTCACATCTCATTCTACCCATCATCGCATACGGTCTCCCCAGTCTCAATCTGTAATTATGATTAGTCTCCTAAATTTGGTATTTAACGTTTAAACTGAAACTAGCGACCCGCCCCGGCTTCGCACGGTATAATATGCATGTATTGTACATAAAAAACTTGCCTCTTGATTCACTCTATCTACCTATTAAAAAAAACCGCATCAAAATCCGTTCTCGAATCTCGTCCATTCCCCTTGATTAGATTAGATTAGATTAGATTATTTATTCATTCAATATAAAATGTAATGTGATTATGTCATTGGTCAATTCTGCAAGTCTCCCGTCGTCGTCCCGATGAAAACGTACCCTAAAACTCAATGTGTGTACCTAATGCCAGGGCCGGATTTACCATAGAGGCTAAAAAAGCTGAAGCCTAGGGTGGCAAAATTAGGGGGGCGGCAAAATTGGCGCAAACAAAAAAAATACAGAAAAAAGTAAGGCTGCGGACACGAGTGGGGCGGCAAAAATTGAATAGCTTTGGGGCGGCAAATGTGTAAATCCAGGACTGCCTAATGCACTATTAAAAACTAGCATTGGGTCCCTAAACCAAGTTAGTTGGTTAGTTATTGACAAAACTCCAGCATTAAGTAACTCTCCATTATATCCTCAGCTCAAACATTCGCACAAATGTTGACGCCTTGTGGTTCAGTTTAGACAAAATTCACTCGCTCATAAACTTGAGACTTTGCAACGTTAAAATGACAGGCAACTTTTGTCATCCACAACAGAACTATGTAGTAGTCCAGGGGCCTCACCATGACGTCCTAATTCCGACGCAGTTCAAGTTTTAGCTGTCACTTTTAGTATGAATCTGACAGCGAGCAGACCTAAACTGAAACGCATTAAGACGTCATGGTACGGCCCCTGTTCTCAACAGCCTTTTATTATAGCCCCTTGGCGTTTCCTTCTTGTCAGTTTTTTACACCGAGTGAGGATTATCGAGAGCATACTATTCTGTTTTACTTTTTACAGACACTGGATTAAGTAGGTACATTTTCTTAGACTTAATACTGCACATGGAACAAATTGACCAGGGTCTTGGTAATAGCTGCTGTCTATTTTTTGGAGGTTGAATTTAACAGTATTCATTGACTAAAATTAAAACGAGGGATAAATCATTTATCTATTAATCATTTTATATTTAATTATTAATCATTTACACGCATTAGATTGCACACGATAGGTACACTATGGCACACTTCCTTGTAAATATCAAGATATTTCATTTCGTTAACACCACCAAACACTTGTACAGAGAATAACCTAAAGCTTAATTCGCTCGTTCTATTACTTTTGTAAAAATTATTAAAACTAAGATAGGAATAATTTATTATAATAAAAATATAAATACTATACGTCCAAAACGGACCAACCGTTGAAACTTATAAAAATCATAAATGTTATCATAATTGCTTAAAGTTTAAGCAATAATGTTTCTTATTTCTTATTTCTATTCGCAAGCCGTGCCTTTCCGTGGTAACAATTATTAGTTTCTTTTTTCAATTCTTATAACAAAGTCATCAACGGGTTTTAACGACAAATGATATTCGAGCCTCAGTGGTTTCTCTAGCTGTTCTGGTGTCATACCAGCGGGTGGCAAGATGGAATATCGCCGCAGTACTGAAGATAATACCGACTTCATTGACATCATGGCATATCGGTAACCTGGAAATAAAAGCATAATAGAGTCGGCAGGCTCCTAGAAAGGTGGTCAGATGATAATATACACGAATGCTGACACAATCTAGAGCCACGGTGAGTCGGGTCTAGTGAACGAAAACTGGAGAGGCATTGTGCCCAACATGGGCGCTAATTCGGTGAAGTAGAAGATTTCTTGAAGACGGGATTTGTTATTATTATACGTGATTATAGTCTCGAGAGTTACTTAGTTATTAGGAGTGAAAATCACGAACGTTACAAATTTTATTGCCATATTCAAGCAGTATCAGTTTCGTAGAACTTTCGTTTAATTTCTACTCTTTCATGTGGGAGTTCATACGCGGCTTGACCAGATTTTTGTCCCTGTACCTAACCACCAAGAGTATCATAGACTCGTATGCGCAGCAAATTATACTCAAGAGCAAAAATAACTGCTCATTCTTCATAGAACCTTATATGAAACGTGACCCGTTATTTTTGCTCGTCAGTGTAGTAACGTGCGTATTCGTGTATGTTGCTAGGTACTTCACTATTTGCCATCACTTATTTGGAAGGCAATGGTGTTGGTTTAAAGTCATGGAGTTACCGTAAACCAACATCCAACAACGATTAGAAGGACCCGGATAAGGTTTCAGGTTTTTACCTATGCAGTTCCTGACTCCGTGGCTGAACGCTAAGAACTGATTCGGGTGCTTCAGGGGCACCTCCAAAAACCGTTCTGGACGGAATTCATCCACATCATCACCCCAGTACTCCCTGTGGCGATGGATGCCGTAAATGTTTATAATCGCGGTCATGTCCTTTAACAAATTCACACCTGATGCTGCAAAGGAAAAATAATCAATTTTAAACTCAACTTCATTTATATTCACAATTATGATGTGTGTACAAAGTACAACTAAAATGTTTTGTAGGTATATAATATCTCATGCTGGACGAAAGCTAAGCATTAACTGCCTCACCATATCGCGGAGTCGCAAAGTAAAGTAATCGATATGGTAATATTAATTAAACCACTTTAAGAAAACAAGTATGCAACTTCCATTCAAAGATTAACTAACTTTTTTTACTATTTTACTTGAACACCTGCAAATAATACTTACGCAATGTCACATCTTTGTCGATTTCTCTTACTATGAAAGGCACCGGCGGATACAGCCTCAAAGTTTCCTTAATAACTACTTCCATATATCTTAGCTTTGGCAGGTCCGCAGCAGTGATTAGGCGATCGGAATCCCCAAAAACCTCTTTCAATCTGAAAATTTTATTTTGTTACTGTCATGCTCATGTATAAATATTACAGAAGTAAGTTTAATAATGAATGTTGAAAAAAAGTTTCCTTTGGACCATTGAAAATGTAAATCAAAATCAAAGGTTCATTAGATTCTTTTAAATTTATACGTATGTTTCTTTCAAACCAGTAGCGCTTTCGAAGGATCATTATTTCCAAGAAAAATACGCCACAAAGACTTAAGTTATTGTTAGTTTTATTCAATTCTTCTACATATTTATTTAGAAACAAAACTAATTATATACCTGATAGCTTTAACTGCACAGAATTAAATATAGTCTTTGCTACTCGTCGATAATTTTTATCATTCTAATGGCGAGAGAATTTTAAAAATCGGTTCAGTAGTTTGGTGTTTAAACAAAAATACAAAAACTGTTTTCTTTTTGTATAATATTAGTAAGTAGATAATTATATACTTATAGAGATTTACATCCACGAATTCCTTATCTCTTAGGATTTTAGAAACTTCCGCCCTTACTCCTTGTTTGGGCTTTGTTGATTCAGTCAGTCCTGTAGCACTATTCTTACTTTATGTATTCAATTGATTTTAATAACACTTATGTTCCGACGTAAAAATAAATGTTAAATACGATACATACTCTTCATAGACTTTTTTTTGCATGTCTTCGTGTCTGGACATCATGAGGAGAATGAAGGTGTTTCCCACCGACGCAGTTTCAGTGCCCGCTAATATATTAACCGTCATCTCCTCACGCAGCTCCAAATCACTGTAGCCACCGATAGATACCGAATATTCTATTATCATATCGAGAAATGAGTGCACTTTACTCTTTTCTGTAAACAACAATAAAAAAATATATTAAAAAAAAATTTATTGCCACTTTAAAAAAAACACAAAAATAAAAATAAAAAAGACAAAAAAAATAAAAAAATAGAAACACTATACAAATATGTGGCAATAGGCTCAAGCTGAGCATTTATATGCTGCCAGTTGTGAAAGCCGGCAGCGCCGATTTTCAGCCCTCGCCCGACCCTTGGCCCGTCGAACACAGCAATTACGTGAAGGTTAGGACTCAAGACTTTTTTCTTTTATATTAAACAAGTTATTATTATGAAGCTTGACCTCTCTATAAGTGGTTTAACGTGAAATGATAAAGCAGAGACGAATAATGTGTTCATCTGTGGCATCGTAACAGACGAACTGATTTAAGTAAGTTACGTCATAATCGTCAGCGGTTTCTATGATATTAATGCAGATATTGAACTTGGAAATTGTCATACCTAACAATTATATAATTTGGTATGAAGGCAGGTCTTATAGCTGAACTAATGTAAAAAATCGAAAAATCCAAACTTTTTTGTGTGTTTTTGATTATTTAAAAAGCCAATATAAAATAATCTCATACTGCCTAAATTTTGCTTAGAAGCAGGGTAGGGTTTCCCGAATTTGAACGAAACCCTCGGTGCGCGAGTCCGACTTGCACTTAGTCGGTTTCAAATCAATACCATAATACGGAATACGAATTTGAGTTAGTTAGAGAGTACTCTGATAAATAAATAAATAAATATCAGGGAACAATTCCCTGATATTATCCTTTTATGAATAACAAAACTCATTAATTAATAAACTAAAAAAGGAGAAGAGTTCAACAAACACCTGATTTGATAGGTACATTAGCTAGGTACTTGTTAATTATAAACTTACTGAAACCAAGTAGTGTGTCAGTGGATTCTGCTGGCTTGGCCGCTACTTCACGTTTAGATTTTATGACCTGCAAAGTAACATAGTCAGTAAAGTGAGAACAATTTTTTCAGTTAAGTTGGGTATCCACACATTTGCGCACCAACTGTACTCCGTGTACTGCAATAAAATTGCTCTAGTAATAATAAATTTGCAGTCAATGCATGGTGAAGGGTTACATTGTTTTTTAGGTATGTACTTGGTTCGTTAATTAACAGTTTTTGGCCGTAGCAATGTCTACGCCTTAGCAAAGGTAAGTATAATAACTATTACAAAAATTATATTATGCAGTGCATTGTACCCTGGCTTTGATTTAGTTAGTGTAAGGCCGAAAAAGGCCTCGAACACGTCAGTGCTGAAATGTAAAGTGCTATAAGAATAGTTTGTTGTCGATCCTTACCGCCAAATTAATAATGAAACCTCCATTTTCCCATGGCAATGGAGAGGTTAACGCAAACGCGTTTGAGACGGTTTTTGGACCAAAAACTAACGCCAAGGGATTTTACTTTAGGTCTTGTTGTGTTTAACAGACGTCGTGTATAAATCGTACCTCTTCAAAAAAATTGTAAAGGAACTGCCTGTGCTTATCATACACTTTAAAACACGGTCGCAATTTGTAAATGAAGTCATATGGCGCGGTATAGCTATGCATGCGGTCTGACGTCATGCGGAAGATTTCCTCAATAGCAGTAATGAAAGAGTTCTCCTTGATTTGCGACTGCATTTGGATACCAAGAGTCGTCTCTGAAAAATAAAAGTTTTGTAATCAAGAAACTATCGGGATTAGATTTCAAGTTTGATACATTGACGATTTCTTGGGATTCCATACCTCAAAAAGAAAAAGCGGAACCCTGATAGGACCACTTTGTTATCTGTCTGTCCGTCTGTCAAGATCTTTTTTCTCAGGAACGCGTGGAGATAATGTACTAGCAAACGCAAACGAATTCACTATTTTCGAAAATAATAGAGCTGTCCCATACGAGTAGTGATAATGATTGGCATTAAAATTAAAATGAAAACGCGACAAAAGTAGAAAATAATTTGAAGCTGTTGGATAGTTATATTACACATACACTACTGTCGAGTGAGTAAAATGGTGATTCCTCCGAACAGAAATAATTTGTATAGAAAATGTTTGACAAGGCTTACTCTGCTAGTTTACTACATTAGAACCTCACCACACATTGCATCAAACGTGTAGTTAGCGACAAACTGCCACACGGAGAAATCACCGGCTCCAGCCTTTGGTGCGAGCTGGTCTACCATCACCGCGGTTTGTGCCGCAAACACGTCCATATACATAATCAGATGCTTCATACCGTAGGCCTGCGAGTGGATCTTGCGACGAGGACGCCAGATTTTCTCTGTTGAAATAGTATTACGTAAAATAGCCTGAGATTGCCTTATCAATCAAATAGTTTCAAAATTGAACCAAATTTCCTAATTTCCCTTAATTTCTCATAGGAGCCAGAACTGAGAATCGTAATGACATTTTGAAATCATCAATGCTTCATATAACTATAGATACATATTTATTCATGTATGAAAATTTTAATTGTATAGTCGACCAACTACCTACATAAATATTTTACATTTACGCTTTACCACTTTTCGTGACAGTTCTTGCATCAGAAAGAGTTTTAAAGTTGTATAATAGGATAATTATAATAGAGTTGTATAATAGGTTTGATTGTAGAACTTTATTATTATTATAATCATAGTAACTAGTTCTTTGGCATTTGGGTGGTAGGGCCTTGTGCAAGGTCCATCCGGATCGCTACCACCGTCTTACTCGCTAATCCTGTCGCTGTTCCGGTGTGGAGAGTAAGACAGCCGGGGAAATGACGGGCACAAGAGGCATTTTATCTAAGTCCTCTAGGTTGGCAACGCATCTGCAATCCCTCCGGGGTTGCGGGTGTCTATGGGCAGTGGTGATCGCTTACCATCAGGTGGCCCACTTGCTCGTTTACCATCCTATTCACATAAAATAAAAAAAAATAAAAAACTTTCTAAATACAGTGTGACACTGTTTCTCCAAAGGCCAGTGCGTTAATAACTCATTTTAACGCACTGGCCTTTGGAGAAACAGTGTCACACTGTATTTAGAAAGAAAATGCTAAAGAACTATTTACTATAATTATTATAATAATAATAAAGCCCTACAATCATACCTATTATATATTTAAGGCGAACAAAAACATTGAAAGTCGGGAAAAACGTAGGCTGAACAAAATTATTGCAAAAAAAAACAAAAATTAAGATGACCGATGTAGAAACCTACAACAATACAATACAAAAATACTCTTTATTGAACACTACAAATCAGCTTCCCTACCCTGAAACCTACTATCGGATTGTCGGATGAAATCATAATACTCCCTCGTACCACACAATTGCTAGGCTTTTTTTTAATTTTCTCTGTTTACACATAATACGAGTTGACACTTAAAAACGTGTAAAATAAATGGCTAATTGTAAAGTTAAATGGTAAAAAATAAAAAACAATTAAAACGTGTTTATATGCACGGAACACTGAATGGCAGTCCGATTTGCTCTTGGGCGACTTGTTTCAACATTATAGTTTTCTTAACAACTGTAATTGCTGTAATTGTTTGTTTTATTCTAGTTAAGTAGGTGTGGTTGTTAAAAAAATGCAATATTGTTAAAAGCAATCACGTTAGCAATCAATCAATAGCAAGGTAAGCTAGAGATTAAGCTTAAGTTAATGTTTAAAGTTAATTGTTTCACATTGTATTGTTAATTTGTGAGAAAAGTATGTTAGTTTTTGCAAAAGTAGCACATTAATCTAAATTATGTAAAAGGCAAACCGTGACTGAGATTTATCAACGCACAGGCAGCTGAAATCAGTGAGCTGATTGCGCTGAGATGCACGCAGATACGATTCTTTTACTTTATTCCATGAGAGATAGGAAGCTTCGCTACAAATTTTAATTCTGCGCAGACAAAATGGCGGCCAACTGCTAGTTACTAGTGATGGGCCGACTACGGGTTTTGCCGACTACCCGACTACCCGACTAGTCGGTTCCAAAAATGCCGAATAGTCGGCCGACTGTGGCTGTGTTTTTTTTTGTTTTTGTTGTTTATTTTCTATAAAACTGTGTGTATGCGTGTGTCTTGCAAAATGAATAAATGTCTTCTTTCTTTCATTGCCGATCATTGTGGGCGCTCGTCAAATCGCTTTATTTCTGCAGCCGTTCCGATAAAACTGACCGCCTTGGGCTAATTGACAGCACACGCGCAGTAGTCGGCCCATCTCTACTAGTTACTGATTAAAAAAACATCTTTTCGAACGGTACTACTACACATTTCCAACAGATTTTTTAGATTACCAAGTAAATAACATTATGTACCAACATACAAACTTATTTGTTTCCAAAAGCGTTAAAATGGACTAGAATTAACTACAGTTTGGTATTGATCTAGTAAGCAAGCAGGGACTTATTCGTTAACTCACCTGGAGCAAAAAGGCTGCCGTTCCCAGTCAACATTAACGGAGCTTTCAGAAGTTTGTGGTCCTTATTCAGACATGTCTTGAGAATAAATTCTGTTGCTTCGGGGTCGGTGACATCTAGTGAAGGAAAAGAAATTGGCATAAAAATGTACAGCTGTATTATAAGCATACTTCTGACTTTTATAGCCTGTACCCGGAGGCAGAACAATTGGAAGTGGATTAATAAAATAGCGCCGTGGAAATTTTGAAATTGGTTTTATCAGTGCATTTCTCTGGTACACAAAGCATTATGTCTGTCAAATTTCTAATATCTAAGCTTCATTGTTTTAGGCTGTGCGTTGTTTGTTACTCAGTCAGACACGGTATCTACTTACTGATCCATATGGAAACATTTAAAGACGTTCCTTTGCAATGTACCAAAATAACCGTTTCAATTGTCTTATCAGCTTCCTATTTAAAACTTACTTGGATGTGTGGATATAAAACTCGTATCTAGATCTAGATCAGGGTTTCTTAAATTGGGCTCCACGGACCCCTTAGGGGTCTGCAACATGTGTGCCAGGGTACCGCAGCAACTCAGTTAACCCTTCACATAATATTTAGTTAAAGTGATGTTTAATATGTATTAGGCTTTGTTTTCTTTTCCTTTAATAAGCTTTGAAGGGGTCCATGGACTTTTGATTTTTTTAAAGTGATCCATGGCTGCAAAAAGTTCAAGAAACACTGATCTAAGTAGTTGACATAGCCTGTGTATAATGGATAGGTAGGTATGTACTTACTAATTAACAATCTATTCACATTCCAGAAGCCGATCAGACCGCGCCGTTTGTATGACTCTCTAGCCATGTAATCGAAGATTTTCATGAAACCTGTTTAAAAATAAAAAGTAAATAAAAGGCAAAATAAACCTGAACTTTGTTGTATTATGGTTAAAAATATTTTAAAAGTAAAAATACTACTGCTTTTGTTTCATTACCTTCACGGGTCGACAAAAATAAATATGCATGTCCAACGAATGGCTTGGTAGGCTTATTGATTAGTCCTATCTCTTTAGCCAATTGTCTTAACTTCTTTCCACTCAAAATGACATACAGACTCCAGGTAACGATTGCAGTCAAAAACAGAGAGCATATTGCCATAGATATCATATTTCAAAAACAAAGTTGAAAATATCCTAAAATGCGATGCCGAAAAAACCTGAAACATTAAAAAATACAGCACAATTTAATGCCAAATATTTCCAAAAGCCAACTTTAGACTTGCAAGAAAATTCCTGCTAGTTTTTTACATTGCCACATACATTGCATGCATTTCGCATCATATTTTCACTACATTACTAAGGTACATTAATATATATTCTAAATTGCACCACCTGCTCAGATCTGTTCTTTTCTCCAGTCCGTTATGGTTGCCTGGTAGAGATCACTCTGTAGCGATAACGCCGCCTATTGTTACTTTATTACTTCTGTATACCTTTTTTCTGTTTTGATTGTTATATGTGGTGTTCAATAAAGAGTTATTGTATTGTAATGCATTGTATTGCCAGGCCGTGATGTACGTGCCTTAAAGCTTTCTTAATATTTGAATACATATTTTTGCTCTAAATGTTTATACAGATCTGGTTTTAGTCTCTTTTGATTACCTACTTAATTATTCATTAGAACATCAGAAAAGTATATCTTATGTATGCAGAGTAAACAAATATGAATTTTGAGCAAAGAAAACATAAGTGGACTCGTTGGAGAAAATCACAAGATAGCGATTATCTTAAAAATGGTAAACATTTAAGTATGTTTGCTTAAAGATGATCTAAGTGGTTTCCTTATCAATATATAAGAACTATTAATTACCTCGCTGAAATTGTACGATCTACACTTCCTTTCCTCACGAACGTAGCCTCGTCACTAACTGTATCAATAAATAAAGTCTTATTTAAACATGTTCAACAATGAAGGCATTATAATCTATAATTATTTAATCACACAATCACCATCTTTTCTACTATAATCGTATACGTCACTCAGACTCAATCCATTATTCTACGCAGACACAGCAGTATGTCAGCCAAGTGCGAAAAGCTCTATTTGACCTCCACACTTGTAATTTCGCGGATTTTATAAGACCATTATTTTATAGTATCCCGAGTTTCAGTTAAAAACCCACTTACCGTCCACGGAGTGTTGGCGCATGATAATCTATAATAACCAAGCATGTTTTTGAAACAATCCTACCTACTTATTCGTAACTAGAACAAAACAAACTATTACTGCAATTAGCTGCAATTGCATACATACATGTACATACACAAATCACGTCTTTATCCCTTACGGGGTTTGAAGTTTCACATCAGACAAATATGTAGCTTTCATTATTGAACACACGTTGAAGTCTTGATTTTTTTTAATACGCCTAACTAAATTCCACCTGGTAACTATGAATATTCATTTTCCTGAATCGTTTCTACCATCACGTCTACATATATCTTAGGTTGACTATATCTGATTATTTTTATCAACGATATTTTTTTTAGACCATCCAAGTGTGCCATACAATATTACATGTAGATTGCGATCATATATTTTCATCCCATCTCCAACGTTCATGCCGTTGTGGCATCGCCATACTGTATCTCACTGAAAACTAGCGTCGCAGTATCATGCAAATAGTGGCCTTCTATTTGTTAGTGTTTCAGCTGTTTACTTTTTAGCTTTAGTGTCTATTTCGAATTAGTGTCAATGGAATGAATATCTTTCTTCTTTATTTCCTTTAGAGGAGGAGGAGGAATTGTTAGCAATTTTAAATCTAGTTGCATTGTAAATGAAATAAACTTTATTTACGACAGTGAATAATTTATTAATAAATATAAATGCACATTTTGTCCTCATAAAGAGACAATTACTTTATTTATTTTTTTACCTACTCTAGTACGTAATTTTACGACTTCTTTTGTTCTATCTAAGATATGTTCCCCACTATGAAGACTTCTTGACTTGGAAGTCAATGCCAAGCTCAGCAGGATTGATGCCAGCGATGGCAGTGGCTATGGGCCTGGCGAGGGCTATGCCTGAAACTGCAACAGCAGTCGCCTGGGGTCGAGAGGCTGCCAAACCGTGCTGTCCTATTACCGCCAAACCTGTAAAAAAGTGAATTGTTTCCATGAATTAACATTTTTTCATCCAGTCTCTGTAGAAACTGAAAAAATAATCATTTCGCACGTGAAAATCCGATAGTAACTTTTTTTCGCGGATATCGAACGCTATAGGCGATTATTAGTTTCGTAAGACTCCATTTTTACATTTATTTTGCAGATCAAGGGCTAAACGCGACAATAATGACGATTTAATTAGCTTGAGAGAGGCCATTTTGTAATTATTTTCAACCAATCGGCCCAATATAATTCTGTTTTATGCCTTTGGTCTACTACATAATAATACAGTCAAGTGATACAATAATAAAAAGAGAAATAAATAAATCTCCTTTCATACCGTTGTTTGGTTATTAAGTATACTCACCAACAGGTTTGGCTTCAGCTATAGTGGTGCCATCTAGTAGAATGGAGCCCTCTTCGCCGGACGGCGAGTCGATGCCAACGCCCTCTTCACCAACCTGTTTTAGAAAAAAAAATAAGACGCGATTCGCGTAGTAATAGTGCTAAGACAAGTTACGACGTTATTTATTAACTAGGCACAGGAAACTACCTACAAGATACACACGTCATTTGCGCGGCATGGGTAGGAGCTCAACACTGCTAGCATGAGAGCCCGCAAGAGCTGTGTCGCGCACGACATAGACTACCCACATTTTTCTTACTGTTTGTTCTAGAAAGAGACAGATAGTCTATCTCGCGCACGACACAGCTCTCACACGCTCTTGTGCTAGAGGTGCTGCGATATCGTCACTGTGCACGAACGCGACCACGACCATTGTAGGCTCGATGCACATTAAAGTCGCCTAATGGATGTCGCAGGATAGCCCTGGAAAAGTGCCCCCTGCCTTTTAGTTTGAAGCTATAGACAAACGATGTCTCATCATAATATATACTCGGGAGCAAAGGAAGCGGGTCACTTCCCCTAGAGTTTTATGAAAAGTGACCCGGATTCTTTGCTGCTGAGTGTATTACAATATACAACTTTTCAACCCCCTATTGACCCCTGGATGCTCACGGCACGCAATAAATGTAAAATTGGATTCCAAGTTTTGCAGAAATATTATTGTTATTGTTATCAAGACTATCCTGCTGCTGCACCATCAAGCAGAACGTATCGAATCAAAGCTTTTCTTGAATATTATTATCTTCAAATACAGATTCCATGTTTTTTTACATGACAAAGAAAGCAAACACGAGAACTGTAATTGATGGCGCTATATTAAATACTAACTGTTGCCAGCGGCTTCGTCTGCAAATAATTCGTTTATCGCTATCCCGCGGGAACTACGCAATTTTCCGGGATAAAAAGTAGCCTATGTGCTATTCCAGACTTTTTTCTATCTATGTGCCGAATTTCATCCAGATCCGTTGAACCGTTCTGGCGTGATTGAGTAGCAAACAAACATCCATCCATCCATACTTTCGCATTTATAATATTAGTTAGATTTTTACTCAAGTTGGTCAAATTCACAAGTTTCATGAAATTTATAGCTTCTAAACTGGATATCATTTCACTAACGGCCAGTCCTCCAATATTTTAACACATTTCTTTAGTAACAGTCTTATACTTACATCTTCCTGGTCGTATTGCCTCTTTGAACCACTTCGGAATAAGACATCAACATTGGTACCGATCTCATCAATCAGTTTAATGGTGTTGGACGTCGTTTCACTCAAAGACATTAGCTGAGTTCTAAATCTCTCTTTATCATTCCCAGAGAGAGCACCAGTCTTTCTTCCCAAATTGTGCAACTTTATTAAACTACTAGATAACGATTGTAAGTTCTGCAGGTTCTTGGCCAATACTTTGGACATTAGGTTTTCGTCAATGTTCTTAACTATATTTTCGCTGCTTATATTTTCTTCGGATACGATTGTCTCACTTACGACCACACCTCTATTGTTTGTCTTTACTTCTAGGTATTGGCCTTTACCGCCGCCGTAGAACGGTAGATATTGAACAGTAGCACTATGAAGCAGAAAAAAATTGCGTATTATAGTTATCATTACTATCTAATGTTCTTAAATTACTCAGAATGGTAATTACCTATTAAAATATAACACACGTTTCACTCGGGTTTTTATTTGTTGTCGAGGTATGCTCTGTATGTGTGTTGACGTTTGTCATTTTGTGATAATTATGTATGTGTCTTGTGGTAGTTTTTTAATTATATCACTTGAGGATGATAGTAATATGAGATACCAACTCTTATATTATAAAGCAGCTGTTTCAAGTAAAACAGACTCCATTTCAATGACATATCTTAGAGTCCTAAATTATATTAATTATTTTTTTTGCATAATAATGTAGCATAGCATTCAAGATTCTGAACAGATATGTTACAGAATATTTTTTTACAAAAAATTTGAAATGAAATTTGTAATTTGATATTTATAATTAATTATTGTCGTGTTATTATGATGAAAATGCGTTGTTCTGGTATGGAGTAATGAATAATTAAGTTGCCAAAAAAGAATAAAGTGCGACTATCAGAACATCTTTAGCAAATAAAACTGAGTTTTTAATTTATTAAAATTATATTATAAAATAACATTAGTAAAAATAAATGCAAAACAATCTTACAGATCTAAAGTAATATAACTAGGCAAAATCAGAAAACATTTTCAAGAGACAATTCGAATGTGTTTTCCAATTGCAAGTTCAGTCTAATTAAAGCCGATTTTATACCAAATTATACTCGTACAAATACAGATCTGATTGAGCATGCGCGATTCCGCCGGGGCCCACCACGGCAGACGCCACAGGGTTAAACATTATGCTTCCTTTCTGATGTCCTCCGATAATCACATGTGAAACTGGGTTGGCGATGGCCGTTCCCCGTGGACCATTCATGGCGTGAGCGATTGGATTCAGAAATAAAGTGAAAGTACTATCTCCTATTGCAGGCGAATGTATAAAGTTCCCGCCGTCATATTGGTATTCTTCCGGCTGCTGGTTGAACCCAGTGTTCTTTCTCCCTCGTCCGTATCTCCTCCAGAATCCCCAAGGTCTAGTAAGGAAGAAAAACAAGAATTAAATAAAAAAGAAAGAAGAAAGTGAAAAAGGTCAAGTCAAAGTGAAGGGTTAAGAAAGCAAGAAAAAGCGTTATGTTTATTCAGGATGGTAATATATAGTGGGTCCTATAGCAACAATTTTTCCTTCAGGTATCGCTTCTAATAATCTTGGTACGGAACCGTCAGTAGCAGCTTGCTGTTGTTGCAGGCGGGTCACGATGGAAGAGAGGTCAACATCTGAAGTGAGAGCGACGACTCGCGAGGAAGGCCCGGCAACAGCGAGGCCTCCCGGCTGCGTATAGGCAAGACCTCCCGGACCTACGATAGCTGCTCCTCCTTTACCAGCAGTTGCCACACCACCCGGTCCCGCAATTGCTACTCCACCTCTTCTTACTTTCAATTTATTTATAAAGAAACCAGGACTGGGCACAGTTGGTCGACCTCCGAACAGCGAAAATCCACCAACATGAAATCTCAAATCATCATCTTTAGGCACAGTTTTTAATCCTTGTGCCGCATCATTGGCAAGAGGCTTTGGTTTGGTAACAGGAGCTACAGTTGGTTTTTGTGAGAAGAATTTCTTCGATTTCTTAGAATTATCTTCGAGTTTCGTCTGCGGAGCTGCTGTGGAGACATTTCTTTTCCTAATTGCTCTTGCTTCTCTTGCATTATTTTTAATTTCTTGGAATGGAGCGAATATAGGCTCGACTTCCTGTTGAACTTCAATTTCAGTGCCTTCATTCGTTTCATCGTCAATAGCTTTCTGCTTCCTGTTGCACACGTCGGCATTTTGTCCATATTCAAAGAAATTATTCCAACCTCCTCCATGCAGAAATCCTAGAAGTGGATCTTTAACTAAAATCGGAAAAAACGGTGCTAGTGGCCAATTTATATTGAAAGGTAAAGAGATTGGCGGCCTCTGCCTAGTTTGAAATTGTGAGTCTGATTCTATGGAATTGAAGTTGTTTTGTGCATATCTGTCATATAAATCGTTTTGCTGTGAAGGCATAACAAGGACTGGTATGCTTGTCAAATATGGAACACGTGGCGAAGTGTTTTGTTCTTTATTAGCTCCGATTAAATCTGCTGGTAATGCACCATATTGCAAAGCTCTTGAATTATCGTGTCTAAATTCGTTTGTATTATCGTATAAAAGGGAATTACTTCCTTGTTCTTTTTGTACATCAGCATAAGCATTTAATTTTCCAGCGGCTATAATTTGCTGTATTTTCTTTAATGTTTCTGCATCTAATACGTAGCTGCCAACTGTGTGAGATTGTGAATTCTTATTTCTGTTTCTATTTGGTTTTATCAATCCTTGATTTAAAGCATTTATTTTATCAAGAATATCTTGCGTGTTGTCATCTTGGAGGTATGTAATTTGCTCACGCTGTGAATTTTCATCGTCATCCACATCATCGGTTATATCAGTAGTGTCGAAGCGCAGTTGAGTCGATGACCTGTAATGAAAAAAAAACTGGTCAGAGTATTTGCGTTTGAATCAATTTGTTGTATAAATACCATCTCCGAGCTTCTGATTAATTGAGCGTGTAATTTATAGCAAACATAAGTAAACTAAAAGGATGCTAGCAAATTCAAATGGACATATCAAATTGATTTTCATTAATATTACATTCACTACTTTCATATCCATTAACATGCAATAGCTATTATTTTAACAAAAGATTCCAAGTAATTAGCAGCAACAAGCATTAAGAGTAATATCACCATACTTGAACCATATAACGCCCAGGTGTTGCATTGTAATTGTACCATCTTTCCACTATTTACCATTAATGTTGCCAGCATGAATTTTGAGTGTGGTACAGGGAGTTGTGCAGAAGCATCTGTAGGTATTTACAATTCGAGCTACTGCATAATTCACCTTTACCTTTCTTGTAATTTAAGCTAAAATTACGTGTTTTTTTTATTTTGTTAGTTGTGCTCAAGACGTATTAAATGTGCGTGATGTGCATTTTAAGCTACGGATTTACTATCGCCAAACCATTCTATAACCGTATTAATAATTTATCCAACTTATTTAATATCGAATAAAATTTGTATAATAAATTTAATTTTAACGTTATTGACGCATTTTTAAATGAATTGTTATCAGGTATCGGTGCCGATATAAAATGTTACAGTCAGTAGTTGTGAAAGTTTCTAAATAGATGTGCTTATATTAAATGCGATACTTACTCGTTGTCTGATGGCCGAGGAGAAACCTCCAGAAGGCAGTATGTCAGTACTATCTGAAAATAAAAAATACATTTTGTTAGTTAAAATTATTACTAATAATAGACCGCCGCTTAAAAAACGGTGACGTTACGGAATCGCAACAAAATGTATAAAGAAACGGTGAGAAAACGTGACGTCACTACGTATACGCGGCGGTGTGGTCGCACCTTTACTGGGTCCTCGCCCGCGCGGCACAGGGGCGCGAGGTAGGACGACAAAGGGGACTGAGAGAGGTGCGGATGGGTATTGCAGATGAAAAATAATGACAATTAAAAAGGCTTTTTAAAATTAACAACCAGTTTTAAATACAAATTAAACTGCACTGTATTCACTTCAAAAATCAATAAATTTTCTATTGAACTTGTACAGCAAATATTATGAGTAAAACAGTAAACAAGAATAAGGTATACATGTTTACGGGATAGGTATAAAATTTAGAAATACCCACTTAACATAAGAGTAGATATATGGTTACATAAATAAGTGTAAATGTAAATAGTATTACGAGTATGGTATAAGGTGACCACAAAAACTACGTAGAGGTTTGTAACTCCATAAATCCTACAACTTAGTAATTAGTACCTAGTTAAGATAGTAAAATAGGTACATGATAAATAATGTCGTTTTTACAAAATTTAGCTATTGTATCAATGAGTAGGTATGTACGTAATGTCATACGCATGTCGACTAATATAGAGTCACATCTATTAAAATTAAAACAGTCCATTAGTGTCCCAAAACTACAATAGCAATATTACAGTAAAAAAACCGTTTACTTTTATGCTTCTTCTGTTACACGTGAATATAGCACGACAGTTCTATCTTACTACCAGGTTATCCAAACCATCACTCGCTATTCTTCACAAATGCTCTATTTCACACAAGTCATTGTTTTTCAAAACACTATCCGTAGCAATAAATGCAAATTTAAAGCAGTTTTCACCTGCCCTAAATTGCCAGACAATACATTCGCAAATCACCAAATAAGTACTTGTGTATAGTTTATTGACCTCGATGAACGAATCGCCTCTAAAAGACAATCCTAAATATAGAATGAGAACCCAATGGTTTTGCCGAACGAGTTGTGTAAATTTCTCTTGCGTTTATTTATCGCGATTCTACTGCTAAGTTGAATATTTGTTATCTGTTTTATGGAATCTAGAGGCGCCTAATCAAGATGATGATCTTAAATAATAAGTAAACAGAGAACACGATAAGATGGTTTATACCTAAAACTAGAGGTAATTTAAAAATAGCTTACGTTGACTGGTGGATATTAGAAAGCCATAAATTTGGACTAGTAATTTATAATGCACTTATTTATGTATTCGTCAAAAATGTAGTTGTTGCCTTGTCTTGTCTTGAATTCAACACAACAAGGATATGCTTTTCTAAAAGTTATTTGCATTTATTTGTTATTGACCATCGATTCGATACATAATTGATCCAGTTGCACTGTGTAAGACAAAAATATACCTACTTAAAATTTTGCAGAATGTTGTCTTTGAAATATTGAATTAAGCAATTAAATAAGTACAGGCAAATATTGTTTTAACATTAGCAATTCTACTTGCAGACCTAATTGTAACTTAGATCCCCTTGTAACGCGCTAAGTGTTAATTTTAATTTGGGCAAAATGTGAAAGTATCCGATACAAGATGTCGATCGTTTCTTTGTGCAATGTGAAACTTTTTGCCAACATCACGTTTACTTCTCTGAAAAACTTTTTTCCGTACAAGTTTACAAGAAAAAATCATTTGCTATTAGCCATTAAATTACTAAGAATAAATTGATAATAAGACTAGTAATGTCTATGTACTTAGTTACAAAGTTTAGTATAAGAAGAACTTACTAAAGTTCAGTCACAAGGTAACCTCAATAAGCATTCAAGATAATAAATAGTTATTGCCTTTGGCTAAATAGCATCCTCTTCAATGACCAAACCAAAACATATGCTGCATTCGACGACTTTCAAGACCGCAGTGACCCGTAGTGGAACTGCAAACTGTGTCAGATCGCTAGTGGGCGCTGGCAGACGGTCAAAAAACAAGGTATTAACTCAAAGTAAAAGTGGTGTGAAGGAAAATTCCGTTCCGGAATGTGATCAAAATTTATCATTATCTTAAAAAAAACACTCTAGTAAATGGTTTCAATTAAAATAACCTATCATATCGTAAATTGAGTAAATGAAAGTATAACGTAACGAATTTCGAACCAATTCGCTTTACGAGTAAAAGATAAAAGAAAAAAAAAAGTAAAAGAAGAAGTTTTGAGTAAAAGATTCCAGTGATGGTAACCAATTTAGTTCGTTTTTAGTCTTATCTCTTATCACAGTCAAGTAAAGTGAAAAAGTTTATAAATGTGCCTGATTAACAATGATCCGGTTTTTTGTTCAAATTAATATCGAAAGTGATCGTTAGAAAATACAAACAGTATTTTTTTTCTGTAAGCACTTTTTTCAATGATCACTTAGGTATGAGGCACTGTTAGAATTTAGCCGATTTGTGAGTATTTATTTCTTCAAAATAAAAACAGTTTTCCACTGCTACCAGAATTTCCTTATTTACCATGCAAAATATCTTGTGCAAATTCTGCAAACTTGATTGTGAATGTGAAGAATCCAATGCAAGAACTGCTCTTTTGATCAAGACGTGCTAGAGTTCCGGTTCTTCATTTGTACGTTTCCGTGGTAAAACAATTAGATAATTGTCACACGCACAGACATTAGACAAATAAGTGCTAGTTAGGCGCCGTTGCTGACGGTACGGTGAACGTCTACTGATGTGCTGATAGTACTGATGGTGTCATCGCCCTAAACACAGGTGCTGCGATCACTATGCAGAACAGGGGGTCAGTTCTGATTTAGGATAAAATCGTACACAGTGAAATATTTGAATGTGAGTCGATTTCTATTTTTATTTTTTATGAGACTGAAAATACCGTAATTATTATTTTTTGCCACGTGAAGGAGTTTTTTTTTCTTAATAGGGTGTTGATAAATTTAATTAAAATTGATTGAATCATACGTTACTTCACTGAGGTCCATATCGACTAATCGAAACTAATTACCTTATTCTGTAACCACACGTGCAAAATGGCTACGTCTGTACGTTACTAGTATTCATGCAAAAAAACTGTGCCCCTCCTCTTCGGCATAAATCACCACCTACTAGTTTAGGTATGGATTTTTAGTTTAGATTTTTTGCACAGATTCCCTCGGGATAGTGATAAAAGAATCCTCCACGGACGAAGCCGCAGGCAACAGGTTTGTTAAGTAATTATAACAGCTACTTACACAGCGAATAACTCAGAGAAGTATTCAAATACATGGTATAGAATAAAGTCACGTAAATGTGTCGCTTTATCCGAATACTTACTAACTAAAGAATTGTAACAAAAAGTACAGTGTTTTTCAGTATTCCTTTCAATACTGAGAGAAAATAACTATGTTTCTTGTTGACTACATACTTTTTTAGGGTTCCGCACCTCGAAAGGAAAAAACGGAACCCTTATAGGATCACTTTGTTGTCCGTCCGTCCGTCTGTCACGACCCTTTTTTTCAGGAACGCGTGGAGGTACCAAGCTGAAATTTATATCAAATACTCAAGTCTACTGCCCCTTGGAGCTGTGAAAAATCAAACTTCTAAGCCAACGCAATCAAAAGATACAGCCGTTTATGCCGCAAATTTTCGACTCTCAAGGGAATCAAAACCTACAGGAGACTTCCCGTGAACGCAGAATCTTGAAATTTGGTATGAAGGTAGGTCTTATAGCACAGATTAAGGAATAATTGCGAAAACCGTAAATATGTATGTATGTCTGTATATATCAGTGACCAATATAAAGTGACCCCACACTGCGTACATTTTGCTTTGGAGCAGGGCTCTGCTTACACTGATTTATAGATATTTCTAGATAATGGTACGGAACCCTCGGTGCCCGAGTCCGACTCGCACTTGACCGTTTTTTTTTTTAAAGTACGAGACAAGTGGAATTGAACTTTGTTGCTGTAAACAATACAATGCCATAGTAACCGCAAAAACGATTCAAATGCAAATAGTAAGTCAACAAGTGACAAGCACTGCCGATGGCATATTTGACACCCACCTGCGAATTTATATCGTAAAATAGAATTCGCAACTTCCACAGGTGACATTCAATTTGATACAGCATACTTTGTAAAATCAATAAATTAGAATTTTATTATCACAGTAATGGTTTTGGCGATCAATGAACTTGATTGTTCATGTTTTTATAAAAAATATGATGTTCTTTAATTTTTTATTCTAATAGACTAGCTTTTGCCCGCGACTGCGTCTGCGTAGAATTATACATTATAAACATTCCTTTTGAACCACTCTCTATTAAAATAACCGCATCGAAATCCGTTGCGTAGTTTTAAAGATCTAAGCATACATAGGGACAGACAGACAGACGGACAGACAGCGGAAAACGACTTTATTTTATAATATGTATTGATATACAATACAATACAATAGGTAACTCTTTATTAAACACTAGGTACATATAACAATCATTAAAACATTATATAGGTACAGTCATCAGCATAAATAAGTGATCACTTTTGTACCTTGTCACTTTAAAGTCATGTTTGAAAAACCATACGAAATCATGTAACGACTGAAAGCGACAAGGTACAAAAATGATCACTTATTTATGCTGGTGACTGTACAGGTAAAATAAAAGTTTAAATTAAGCATTTGAATGAGTAGGTAATCTTCCTTTTATGGCTCCTCACTCGGAGTCGAATAAAAACTTATTACAATAAGTTATGAATATTTAGTAAGAATGTTTGTTTGCTTACTGTCTTCTTTATTGTCACTATTCTGAGCGTATCGAAAATGTAGTCGAAAGACAAACAAATGTGAAGAAGTTATGAGACACAGTCTAAAGTCTAGAATAAAAATATAGAAAAAAAAACATCGAATAGGTAGGTACGAGTACCTAAGAAAAGCAGGTGGTTTTCTTTGTGACGTAATTTGAGTAATTTTGTTATCTTTATTTTATTGTTCATCACTTTTCTTCCAGAACCCGATCGTTTTTTATCCACCCTGTATTTACATTCGTCTTAACTCTCTGAAGAATCCAACCAGTTTTTATAGTACAATTTTGCAATACCATTATCAGTGCTTTATGATACGAGTATGTTCTGTCGGTTGCACTTGACCTTATTTTTTATAGCCGGTGTTGAGACTAGTAGTGGCATAGGAAAGTTGCCGTAAACAAGAAAGAGACTTGTTGGAATCTTTGTATTGACCTGTCTTCTTTAAACATGAAACTTTGAAAGTTTTGTTTGAGTTTACGAAGCGACGTTTTCGGACAAACTCGAATAAAAATTACAGTCATTGTTTAAAATTAAAATTTTGAATGTCAAACACTACTTTTAAGTTAAATATTTACTTACTTACCCCCTTATTCATAAACGCTCTATAGGCTTCTGCTAACTTAGCAATCATTTGTCCTTATCTGTCACTTTGACATGTACATTTCCCAGATAAGGACAAACGATTGTTAAATTAGCAGAAGCCTATAGTGCGTTTATGAATAAAGGGGAAAGTAACAACATTACACCGGTTAGTACTTCAAACAGATCATTATTTGAATTCAAGTAATGACTATAGATACTCGTAACTTAGCTAAATCCGAATCATTTTAGTCAAAGTGTGGTAATTGTCTGTAAATTTAAAAATTTGTAAAAATTACTACACGGTGACCAAGTGGTTTTATTTGTTGGGTTTGTTTCGTTATCCGTAAGTATTCGTTAAATACTGAATTTCCATTAAGTTGTAGTAGAAAAAGCAACTGATAACAATTTGAATTATTTTGTAATACTAAATGTTGAATTTATTTTAAAACAGAATTGTTCAACATTCATGATTATTATTATGGTAATGCGTTTAATAAAATAATTTATCACAACGGTTAACAGATCAAAGTCCCTGCATTTTTCTTTTAATATTTATTGAATATTATTGATATAAGCATTTTCCCAATCGAATCAATTGTATTTTTATACAAATATACCTTGCACATGACAAGTACATATTTACCAAGACAATATATAACACCTTACGCAGACTATTCGGGTGTTAGAAAACTTAGACAACAGCTGAACATGAGCTAAACACAAGTCATTTCATACAAAATGATTGTTTAAGTTTGTGTTAGACGTGGGAAAGTTTTTTTAGTATGGCCATTATTTGCTTTTTTAACCCAATCCAAAAACTAAAAGCAGATGCAATACCTAGCTATATTTTAACTTAGTAATATCACACTCATTAAAGAATGAAGTAAATAAGAACTGAGACTGGATGTTAAAATAAAAATAAAATTCTCGCTCACCAAAAGGTCAAAATCCCTACGCCAATTACAAAAACAAGTCAGAAACAGTGTCATTGAACTTAAAACAAGTATCATTAATGAAAAAAAAAAGAATTAAAAATTAAAATACAAAAGACCACCAAGAAATTAGGCTAAAAAAACGCTTACCGATATAATGATCCATGACTGTGCCATTATTCAGTTAAGTTATTGTTAAAATTCTATGTTCAAATCGTCGACGTTTCCACTCGTGCGCAGTCCACTCGCGAATGTGGATCTCGGAGGCTTCTCGGCAGCTTTTGCTAAACGCTGGACAAGCGTTACCATGGAGACATCGAGAAAGCGTGGGTGACTCACTATCGAGTGCGGTCGTCGTTTGTTTGTATGGACTCCCAAAAAACTGGACAAATGCAATTCGGACTCGCGCTCTCAGAGTTCCGCAGACACGTGCGTTTCTGATCGTGCTACATAAATAAATGAATTATGAATTACTGCTGGGATTTTGGTAGAGGTCCTTTTCTAGAAATAAGTTCACCATGGAATGGAACTACCTCCTCTCTTTCAATATTGTATTTCTTTTTATTTGGCTATGAACAATGGGCAAATTAGAAAATTAAAACATAAATATACCTGTTGCAAAATGTTTTTACCGTGCGATATAAATATTATTATATATTTAAATAATGAGAGGAAAAGAAATACAAAAAGATAGAAACCTAAAGATGTAATTCTTTAGATTTCTAGACCGACAACGCATCAATAATTATAGTTATGGTTCAAAGTCAATTGCAATCACGTGCATTGTGTTCAGAACCATAAGTTATCAATTATTAACTTCAAAATATAATAAAGGTCACAAACCCTCGAATTACTTCATTAATCAACAACACATGTCATATTCAACTCGTGAGTCAAATGTAAGAAACGCCCTTGTCTCACGACTTTATAAAATACTAGCTGTTGCCAGCGACTTCGTCTGCAAAGAATCCGTTTATCGCTATCCCGCGGGAACTACACAATTTTCCGGGATAAAAAGTAGCCTATGTGCGATTCCAGACTTTTCTCTATCTATGTGCCGAACCATCCAGATCCGTTGGGCCGTTCTGACGTGATTGAGTAACAAACAAACATCCGTCCATCCATCCATCCATTCATCCATCCTTCCATACTTTCGCATTTATAATATTAGTTAGATAATATACGGCTTGATAGCCTAGTGGTTAGTGACCCTGACTATGAAACTAGAGGTCCCGGGTTCGAATCCCGGTAGGGGCAGACATTTGTATGATGAATATGAATGTTTGTGCCCGAGTCATGGATGTTGTATGTATTTAAGTACCTATGTATTTATCTACATTATATAATTATGTTTATCCGTTGCCTGGTACCCATGGGTCGGTCAATTGGTGTCGTTTGCCCTCATGATATTTATATTTTCACAGGTTGCAACTTATGATTTTGTCAGCGTGCAATTGGAAAAATTAATCAAATAAATTCAACCGTCTACATGCACTACTACTCCCTCTTGGAATGCAACTCTTAATGTTAATAGTATGCATCGATAGTCGAAAGACATATATCAGAGTGGACAATAAATATGAGAAAGAAAGTTGTCGAAAAATAGAATGACTTTCGTTCGAGTTACGATGGTAAGAGCAGGGTTGTGATATGAGAAAGTTGACCCGTCTCACTAATTGATAGCTTTTACACTATGTTTAATTTGGACGATAATAAGTTATAATTAAACATTTGGTAAGTATTTTTGGAGCTTTATATGTATGTATGCTTATTAACATAAATATATATAAGGTCGAGAACAAAGGCAATGCATTTACAAAGATATTTTTTGCTTAATACAAAAAAAATATAACTACTGTCGCGTTTTCAGACCATACCTATTACAAACAATTACTAAACAACTTTTATACATTAAGATCTTGTAAAACAACATAATTTGCTATAAACCATATGAACTTAAGTCTATGAACTATGAACAATTTTACAAGTTTTTTGCATGAAAAACATGTTTATTTATTTCGACATTTCGGTCATATTGCAACGGCCACCCCCAGATAAATAAATTAAATTAAAAGTAAAGATTTTTTTCTCGCGATAAACCCACGTTTTTGTATTTTAGTAAGTTACAAAAATGCATATATATATATTTGTCCACGACTCGCTTCTATTTGCCGTCGCTTATATCGGAATAGTCAAGGTGGTCAAAATAAATCGGAACATATTTCCTGCGAGACGCTAAAAGACGGTTAATCTTTAAAGCCAATAGACAATATGCAGACGTTTTTTAATATTTAATTAATTACTGTCTAAATTACCTAAGTTATTTTTTTACTCTTTAGCCTTAAAGCTGCTATAAAGCTATCGAAAGCACATCAATAAAAGAAGTTTTTTTACAACATTAAAGTTCAGTCACCCTCATTGATGAGCACGTCATAATCTACCATAAACACTTTTTTGAATGGTATCATTATGTTTATTTAAAAAAAAAACTAGATCATTGATCTCTATCGAGATTAAATTTATCGACGTTTTTATTACTATCAATTTGTATTCAGGATTTATTTTAAGGGTTCCGTACCCAAAGGGTAAAAACGGAAACTCTATTCGTGTGGCTTCGCTGTCCGTCCGTCCGTCTGTCACCAGGCTGTTTCTCATGAACCGTGATAGCTAGATAAATGAAATTTTCACAGATGATATATTTCTGTTGCTGCTATAACAACAAATACTAAAAACCAGAATAATGTATGTTCTTATGTCAGTATGTCTGTATATATCAGTGACCAATATAAAGTGACCCCACACTGCGTACATTTTTCTTTAAAGCAGGGTTCTGCTTACACTGGTTTTTAGATATTTATAGATAATGGTACGAAACCCTTCGTGCGTGAGTCCGACTCGCACTTGGCCAGTTTTTAAAATACAACGTTAAGCAGATTTTTTAAAGAGATATGGTACTGCATAATGTTACCAGATTCCAGATTCCTTACTTCGTAATATTCCTCAAACCAAATTTTTTTTTTTTGGGGAGACTGTGTGTAAAAATGAAACATAATTTATTTATGCATATACTAAACAGCCAAGAGTCAAGAACAAGCATTTGGCTGGGACCTTTAGCTTCATAGTTTATGATCTGTACCAACTAGTCTATTCAGTGGGGCATATTATGGCCCTTTTATGGTAGAGTTTGTCCAACTTTGAAATAACATAATAAACCCCCCAAGTACAATTCTTCCCAATTATAATGTCTGCAAACAAGTAATGCATCCACATGTACGTGAGGACCGAAAACCTCATTGCAAGGAATTTATTACAACAGTTGCATTTTCCTCTGAATTGTAAAAGCCTAGTTCCTCCTTTACAGCAATTAAAATTCTAAGAGAGCTCTCTGTGGTTTGATTGTCATTAAGAATAAGCATAGTACAGTCAGTAGTCTGAGAATATGTCGCTGAGGACAAAGTGGTAGTAGCACTTAGTGCTAGTGTCCCACTCCCAACAAACGTCTCGATTACGTCCGAGATCAAACGCTAAGAGATTCGTTTGTTTCCGTTACGTGCCGCTAGTGGCGCTGTCAGTTTTTCAATAGTAACTGAGATGTCTACGAGAGAAAACGTCACAAAAAAACCTTTTGAAATGCAACTAATTTCTCCATAGTAATCTCGCAATTACTATGGAGAAATTAGTTGCGCATATCGCCAACAAACTGTAGGCTTATTGTCTAGCTCGCTCGCAATCCCCATCGTGTTCATTTTGACAGTTCTTCTATGAATGTGACAGCTAGTTGATTCCGATGCCCATTGTCAGCCCATACATGAACTGTCAAAATGAACACGATGGCGATTGCGAGCGAGTTAAACAATAAGCCTACTGTTCTCATAGTACCTATTTTGATATTGGGTCCAGCAGGCTTATTACGTAACTCGCTCGCGGTCGCCATCGTGTTCATTTTGACAGTTCATGTATGGGCTGACAATTGGCATCGGAATCAGCTAGCTGTCAAATTCATACAAGAACTGTCAAAATGAACACGATGGTGATTGCGAGCGAGTTACGTAATAAGCTAGCAGATGTTATATGTATGTAATTGCTCTGTTTGAAGTAAGTATGTAATACCTAATTGTAGAACGTGATATTTTATTTTATTTTTTAGTACCTTCTCTCATCCAGTTCATTAGTACGATGACATTATTATTGTGTTTAAGTGCTTATAAGTCTTTATTGTAAAAAAAAAGTAATATATATAGCCTATGGGGAAAGATTTTGGAGTGGATCTGGTAAAGATCACGGGAAGCCATTGGCTGCGGGTAACTTATGCCCGCAGTGTCTTCCAACTGATATGATGATGATGATGTTAGGATAAACCAAATGTAAAGGTGAACTTATCTATTAACATTGACCAATTTACAGGTAACCAGAGAATAGTTGGCACACACAAAAAAAATGTTTAAACGTTTTTGCGTTATCTATAATTAAAATGTTAAACTCTTTAACAGATATCGACAGATTTTTTGGCTTTTTTTCCTGTACAGTCAACCACTACGCTTTAATGATGATATAATTGATGAAAGAATCTTATTCCAACGTTTACAAGGTTCACAATTGATCTGTCAGCTAAGAGAGTTGGCGGGTGTACGGCGAAATTGAAATGTGTTGCGCTATTTTTTGCCACGTATATGTACCGTTTGTTTAAGATGTTCATTTACGGCGAACATTGATTTACTTCGGCTATATAAACAACTTTGTCTTAATTATAAGCTCTGCCTCCACTAATAGCAAAATTATAGGATGGGAGTTTTTGTGGGCGGACTATGGACAACTTCATTAAAATTAAGGATCAAAAAACTATTCTGTACTGTTAAAAATGACCGGTAATATTTTAAGAGATCTAATAATTATTATATTGGTTCGTCTCAAATTTGTTCACGTCAGAAGCGTCGAACCCATAATAAACGTTAGGCACTGAAAATTAAAACAAAGGTAAAATTTTCAATGCCTAAGAAATTCTGTTGGGAAAGCATTCTACTCCTGTCACATGTTGAAAACCTTCTACGTTTGATTGTAATATTTAATCTCCTTCACCGTTAACACGTAGGTGTTATTTGCCCAAAAGTATTCTTAATAATCTAGTCGTTTCTAAAAAGCGTTCATAGATGCAATAAACTCCATTTAAGTTTATTAAGATCACACTCTTATGCTAATTGAAAATGACTCTTGTTTCTTAGCATTTACGGTGCATGGACAATATTAACGTAGGCCCAGTGGGACAATAACGGTTAACATACCTTAGTAAGACTGACTTAAAGCTAAAGTACAGTTTGACGGTCTTTTGAGTTCGTTTAAGCGACCGCAAGTAGAACTTTCGGTTGTTATCGTCAAACAGGATTCATAAAGGGCCGGCATCAAAAAACTGGCAAAGTGCGAGTCGGACTCTTGCACTAGGGGTTCCGTATCACCGCGCAGTTTACCGATGAAGTGCATTGTGATAATCATATTGGGTTCCTCGCCGCTGGCCCGGCTCACACTTGCCTGATTTTTGTTATTACAAATTTTTATGTAACTTGCAATTATATTTTCTAATCTTTTGTAATCTGTTTTGTAATCATTAGTTTATTTTTTCGGGTCAAATCTTGCAAATCAAATTGTTGCTTCTAGTTGTCGGATTGACTTGTATTGGTATAGGTACATAATGATGACCAAGTACAGTTAAGTAACAAAACGTACAGACAGCCCTAGTATTAAAAAATAAATTCTCAACAAAAATTATTTATTGTTTAAATATAGTGTTTACTAATTATTAATTAATAAATGAAGATTGCCTCATAGATCAACAAATTTAATAAATAAGAAGCAGTTTATTTTAAAAACTTTTTCTGTTTTTTAAGGCGTTTATGAGGGATATTTTTTAAAGACGTTATTTTGATTTTCTTTAAAAATCTACTTTGCGAGCCAAAAATTAAACATCACTGATAGTCTGTAGTAAGTAACCCTAAATACCTTTGATGACTCATTGTCAAAATGTCTATTAATCATTTTCACTATTTAGCCCTTTCTTTGTTGTCGTTGGTATTTATTGTGAAAGTAGTTGTTGCCCGCAGCATCGCATCGGTTCCAGTTTTTCATCTTTTTTCAAAATCAAAATTCGTAAAAACAAACTGAACAAAAAAAGAATTAGCGACATCGGTCCAGCTGCTCACAAGTGATGCCGTGACTGAGGAAAATAGGGCTTAATTTTTATACATATATAAATTCTTTAGATCATTCCGCTTGATTGAAGTTTCTTGTTATTGTGAGCCGCATGAATTCATCAAACAATTAATATCGTATAATGAACGGATTTTAACAAGTTTTTACTACTTACTATGATTCGCATGCTTATATAATTTTTAAAATATAAAATTATTGATCGTTAAAATTTCATTCTATTCTTCAAAATACTTTTACTTTATAAAGTCTGAAATAAAACTATCCTACAGATTTATTTTCATTTATTGTACACTATCTTTACTTAATCTAAGATGCTACATACTAGATAGATCTACAACAGATACTAGATAAAATTGATCACAAAGTTCTATTTAACTTAAGGCTAACTCAATAATTCTTAATCCTAATCGAACACTTCAGAATACATATATATTTAACGTACATATAACATACTTATAGCACAACCTTAGCACTTAAATAGCTTACGATCGACTTGTAATGTAGGATAATCGATACAAACATGTTATACAAGCGAGTGTTATTAAATTTAATTTATCGAGATTAAATAAGAATCAGATTTTGATAATACTAGAAACGATATAACGAAATAATCAATTAAATTAAGATAATGAATCCCATTTTACTCCTCATCGCAATCTTAAACTTATATTGCAAATTTCCTCCAGTAAGCAATCAACTACTTGAATTCTATAGAGACAAAAGAATTTCCAACACATTTTTAAACTTTCGTCCAGATCGGTTGTTCTCTAAATCTTGAGTTCCTGTCTCACACATCATCATGTCGTCTTCCACTCTTGGTTTCACATCTCTGGACATTACTTTTATACTCTGCTTAACTTTTTTCTTATCTTTATTTTCTTCATGTGGTGTATCGAAACCAAACAAATCTTTTTCTAACTTAATCTCCTGATGAATATTAAAAACGTTTTGTGGTATTATTGGTGGAAGAACGTCACTTGTATTTTTTCTTTCATCTACCTTTAAGTCTTTGTCGTTTTCACTGCTCCGAAAGTTAACAACTATATTCGGATTGACAACCATATGGATTTCCTTGTTTCCAATATGACTTTGATCGGCCATGGTATTAACAACAGGTACTCTAAGAGTTTTGTTGTTGTTATTTTCATTTCCCAAGCTTGTTTTATTTTTGATAGGTTGTCTAGTCGTCTTTCTTTGAATCTTGTCAGTAGAAGGTTTAGAAACATCTGTTGTGCTTACAAAAACGACAAATTCTTCCTTAGGTGCGCTGGAATTACTCAACTTTAAACTGGGATCTGTTTCATTGGCTAACATTTTCGGCAATCTGTATTTAAGAGGCGGTTGCGCTATCCTATCGTTTCTTCTTGGAATAAATTCAGTATCGATTGGGAGATGTAGTTCGTCGTCGTATCCATACCTCTCATAGATCTGTCCTAGGTTGTTTTCTTCATTTTGGTTGGTGTCTTCTGGAAGTTGGGCTCGTATTTTCAGGGATTCGATGACGTCATGGAAGAGAGATCGTTCATCGTGCGCACCCTCGCGGCGAGGGTAGGCGCTACAGATGAAAAACATGTACGTCACGCAAATAAAGCACTGCATCTGAAACGACAGTGAATGGTTTGTGTTACTTTTGTGGAATATACTAGTACTAAAGTAGTATAGGTACTTATGTAGAACACAATTCTATTTATGGAGAGCCTTGGTGTCTTTATAGAACATCAAACTTGTTCAAAAATGCACAAAGTACTTTCTCGCTAGCAGCTGATAAATTATTATTATTTTAGCTGTGCTCTTATTGTGAATGCTTGGAGCTCAGCGATTTGATTTTCGGTAAATAACTTGTCTTATAAATATGTATAAGAAAAATGTCTCAAGATAGGTCCCATGTAAATTTAACCAGAACCGGTTCACTAATTATAATTTTGTTAGTATTTAAATTTTGTTGAGTTCTAAATGAAAAAAGACATATATTCTCACGTTTTTAATAATATATAGCATTTTTTTCGTTATCTAGGATTGATGATCTTCATGTTGATAATTAATTACTGATTTGGTGATTATTCGAAATTTGTATCAACTTGGAAAATTCAAAATACTTACTTACATTTAAATAAGTGACTTGAACGTTCATATAGAATTAGGTATACATATATGTATTAAATAATAAGAATAAATTTATTATCTAAATCAGTTATCTGGAATTCGTTAGAAACAAAATAATAAAATGCGACTAACCTTGGTGTACGCGCAGTTCCTCTAGCACCAATAACTATACTGCGCAGGAGTGGACCGGGAAGACGGGGTTGACTGAACTTGCCTGAACCTATGCAGGGATAGAAAACCGTTGCAATCGTAATAGTTAAGGTTTTATTGCCTTTTATTAAATTACACTGACGTGACTGTTCTATTGATTTAATGAGATTACGTCTCTTGGTAAACTTAGAAGTTTAGTTTTAGATATGGCAGGTTAAAAGTGTCATAAAGCTCTTAGTGAAGTCTAGGGGATCCCTCCATTTCCCATAATTTCATTTGTACTAATTTCATTTGCCATAATGGTCACTGGCTATAACCTTCAATTGCCCTAATATCACATGCCATAATTTTTGAATGCCATAATAATCAAACGTCATAATGTTCAACATCCCTAATATTAGATACC
The DNA here is from genome assembly GCA_963854515.1 of Pandemis heparana. Lineage (NCBI taxonomy): Eukaryota > Metazoa > Arthropoda > Insecta > Lepidoptera > Tortricidae > Pandemis > Pandemis heparana. The sequence goes on from OY978010.1 coordinate 8,007,562, forward strand.
ATAATATCACTTCCCATAATTTTTACTTTCCATAACTTTCAAAATCACTAATATTTCATGCCATAACAATCATTTGTCATAATAAGGAAAATACAGATCCAGACTGTTGAAATTTACTGCTACCGAAACACGGTAGGTTCGTTAGGTTTTTTGCGACCCTCAGAGCAGAAATAGAAGCATCTCTAAGGGCTCGGGGGGCTCGGGTGGCGAAGCCCCCCTCAATAGCCACATGACTGGTCATTTAATATAATTATAGGTTAGGTTAGGTTAGAATGGTGTCAAGGCGCGAAGCGCCAAAACTAGGCGGAATAGGAGCTCCGCGAAGCGGAGCTCCGTCGACTTCGCCTCAGTCATTCAGTTCATATTTATATTTGTTTTCTAGACATCAATCAAAATTCTGGGTTTTTTATGGCAAATAATTATTATGGCGTTTGAATTTTATGGCAAATGATTTTAGGACAATTGATAATAGGAAAAATGAAAATATGGCTAATGATCATTATGGCATATATATCGTTATGGAATATAAAATTATGGCAACTGAAATTCGGGCATGTGAAATTAGTTCATATGAAATTCGGGCAAACAATAGAGAACCGAAGTCTAGCCTCCTTATTTATTAAAATGTTTCTTAATATTTTATGAACTTAACATTCGTTTGTCTTTATTTTTCATTTTAACATTGACTATGCTGGACACAAACAAAATATAATGCTAAAGAGGTTCAATTCTGAGCAGGTCGTACTGAGAGCAAAACGTCCTGTGTTGCATTTAGTCCGCCAGGCATAATGTCCGTTAGTGAGAAGGACCGCAGGGAAGGAAGGCCGGGGAGCAAATCGTCGTCGTTTTTGTGACCTTTAGGGGATCACTTTTGAAGTTCTGTCGAGTTAAAATGTATAATTTCAAACAACCTAATTTATGCTTGCTTGAGACATTAATGATAATGTTAATAAATAATTAATTTTATAACAGGGTTGTCAACCTCTGAATCGATTAAACAGAAAATTGTCTATCCTAGACGGGAACCACCATCCGGAAACTCAGACTTACTAGCTGCACAGATATCCGGTTTACAGCAATTTGAACTCTATTAGTTAAGTTAAAGGAGATTCTGGTTGCAAATATATGTTTTTCGCGTGTTCTGCTTGATACTAATATAGTTTTACTGCTCATCTTTTTTTAATGCGATTGAACTATTGAGTAAGGGTTATACCTAATAACCAGTTTATTAATAGATCTAATACTGGCTTACTTTGGATCGCAAGCTTGCCGTAGGACCATATCACATTAAATCTTAATTGATGAATATTAACAATGCACATCGAAGAATTGAAAATCAGAAATCAGAAATAGTTTATTTAACTGAAAGAGTTACACTTAACACAGAAGGAACAGTGATTCCCACACTAGGCAAAGCCTGTGTCGTGGGATTCAATAACACGGATAATTACCAATAATTGACTCTTGAAATTAACTTTTCATCTATCCGTGTTTTACTGTAGGTATTCAATTTGATTTGACTTGGTTTGACTTAGCGTTACTTAGTCGAGAAGGCAACAGACGCATGTTGACTAAAATTGGACAAATTCTGCATTCGAGTGTTTCGCTATTTTAGCTAACATGGGTCCCAGACAATCTATCGAACTACCTACCTATATTGCAAATATTATGCGCTATGATTGAGCAAAAGTTTGACTCCGGCGCGGCTTTCTTCAGTTATCCATCATCTCAAGTACATACTTTCAAACTTGATCTGCGCACTAATTTGTATCTCTCTAATAAATATAAATTAGAAAGTGACTTTGTTTTTCTGTTTAGGCGACCGAATGGCCTAGTGGTTAGAGAACCTGACTATGAAGCTTGAGGTCCTGGGTTCGATCCCCGGTCGGGGCAGATATTTGTATCAAAATACGAATGTTTGTTCTCGAGTCTTGGATGTTTAATATGTATTTAAGTATGTATTTATCTATATAAGTATGTTTATCCGTTGTCTAGTGCCCATATCACAAGCTTTGCTTAGTTTGGGGCTAGGTCAATTGGTGTCAATTGTCCCAAGATATTTATTTATTTGTCTGTTACCTCTTCACTCTGCACCCACTGTACCAATAGGTATAAAGAAATTTGGTAAGAATGGAGATATTTTAAGTTTAGGAAAGGCCATAATGATAGTTTTCATTCCGGATAATTGCTCAAGTAGTTCCTGCATTTTCGTTTTTTCGGCTCTGACTAAGTATTATGTATGGGCTGTGCCGAAAATGTTTAGTTAAATAAAAAGTAAGAGGAATAAACCTAATAAAACTTTTTTTTACTACGTTTTAAAGTATTCCTCTGCCATGTCTGTTCACTTATACATTCAACCAAACCAACTTTCAAAATAGGTAAAACGCCGTTCTTGTGGAAGGAAGGTCGAAAAAAAGTCTCCTAAATTCGTCCACTACTTTATCCGACGAATTACTTCTTACTATCAAGTAGCCGGCTTGCTTGTTGTTACCTTCAATTAAAAAGTTTCCAATATCAGGTATTTAATAACAAAGAAGAAAATTGATTTACTACATTTTTCCTACAACTTTATGAATGCGCTTAAAACGTTAGGACCATTTGCTCGAAGATTTTATTAGGAACTAGCTGTTGCCCGCGGCGTCGCGCCCGTTCCTGTATTTTTATAAAATGTTTTCTTACCGTTTAGAGCTTCCCTGGACTTTAACAAATGTTTCAAAATCATAATTATTCAAAACGGTACAGCCATTCTCGAGTTTTAGCCAGATAAACAAACAGCAATTTATTTATACAAATACCTACATACTATCTTGTACAAACCTTGAATTCTCTGAATCTCTTCTAAAAATGGCGACCAAATAACTTTGGTGTGGCGGATCTCTTATTATCCGACTATCGATCTCTCTTTTCCCTCCGGTTTCACAGCAGAACCCATTTTTTGATATGAGAATGTAAAGTTAAAAATACAGGGACGCAATACCTGGGTCTTACTGGGTAATGTTTGAATCTGAATGCAAACACTGCTTAAGAGGGTGCATCCGTGCTGAGCTCGCAACGTCGCATTTTTGGTGATTTTTTGCGATTATTTCACAGAAATTGAATGAAAGTATCAAATATCCGTCTGTAGTGCACTTCGTTTTTAGTGTATTAATGTGTCTAATGCAATAACTCATCGTGATGGACTTTTATTTTCTTATTAAACGAGTTATAGTATTTTATCCCTTTAATACGAAAATAAAAGTCCATCACCATTAATCATTGCATTGGACACATTAATACACTAAAAACGAAGTGCACTACAGACGGATATTTGATACTTTCATTCAATTTCTGTGAAATAATCGCAAAAAATCACCAAAAATGCGACGTTGCGAGCTCAGCACGGATGCACCCTCTTAATGCCGTTGGGCACTGGGCAGCCTTTGGGTACCTACGGAACTGTAAAAAGAAAATGTTAATTACAACGTGTCATTTCATGAGATGGGTAAGTAATTTAATTTGGATCACAACCTCTTGCGGCTGTGCGGCGAGCGCCGAATTTTCCTATTCATTGCGTGATCAAGACATTCACCCCACTTTAATTGACATGTTAATCAACATCACGCGCAATGTATTGGAAACTCTCATTTGTATCGCGCTGTCATTGCCGAAGCGTATAAAGTTAAGGTAAAATCGCAGTTTCGTATAAATAAGTAACAATGACAATAATGAGTCATTGATCTAGATTTCTCCAGTGTTTACTATTTAATAACATTTACTATACCACGTGTACCTAAATTACCATTTTAATTAATGTTTGAAACGCAAAATGTGACTCAGTTCTTCACTCATAAACAGAGTAGATAGAGCACATTTTTTTCCAATAAGTCGTCATAAGTTAGGAACTTTACCGCTTATTATTCGGAAGGTTAAATATTCCTTAATTTTTGGCAAATAACTTATTACTTACCTGATTCATTAAAACCAAAGGATGTCTACACATTGAGTTATTAGAGATCGTAAAACTTTCAATGTAATTTTTCCACAAATTTGTTTTTTTTTATACGAAAACAAGAGTGGAAATGGTAAATAATGGCTTATTTTTCTAAATAGGTAACATTTGGGGTATTTAGCAGTGTGGATTTGTTTTTTATTTGGGAAATGCTACGCTAAAAAGAAATGCTCTGTCCAAGTCGCTCATAATTAAACTAGTGTCACTGAGACTTATGTTATTCCCCCATATATAGTTATTTCGGCAGCATCAGAGATATCTTTGTATTCACATACAATAAGTAGTTTTTGTATAATGCAGTTTTTATATACATGCGTTGCAAGTTATATATGTATAAAAACTAGTAATAGTCACAAGTATAGAAACAAGTGCATATAGTGATATTATAGGTATTGCCAATATCGGTTTCTCAAAAGAATTGGAGCTAGATCCTTAGGCCTGGGCCTGCTGTAACCACACTCGAACAGGTATTCAGTGAGTAATATAATGACCAAACAGGTTCAAGGAAAGGCATCAAACGCGTCTGCGGCGGCGTTCTGAGAAAATATATAAAGTGTACTGGTTTCTTTGTTTTTTGTTAACAATGCTGAAAATTATGGAATAATTTTTATGAGCAATAGCCTCTAGATTTGAAAAAAATCTGGTTATCATTGTTTAATGGTAGAATGTTGTGCGCGCTCAACGTATGGTGTTTCAGTATTAGTGTGGCAACGGTTCATGAGCGCTCGGCCAAAGTGATTTCATACTAGTTAACAAAAACTTTTGGAACAGTAGTTGAAATTCTGTCTGTTAAATTAAGTCTGTAAAAATTTGTCTAAGAACAGACGTCAGCTCAATTTAATTATTTGAAGTAAGGCCATTAATGCCTGAATTATTTCGGTTTTCAGCTTTGGCTTCAATCCAAACTAAAATAGAAACCGGAGCTTATTTTCTGGCCGAACACTAACTTAACGCTACTAGCAGTATGTACTCCGGTATATGTGAACTCGGATTAAAGTGAGTCTAACATCAGATGAAAGGTACGAGATATGCTATTTACTACTTATTGGAGCCATGCCAACTTGTAGAAATATAAACAATAGGAATCCTTGGAAATAATAAAAATAGCATTATTGTTTACTTATTTGCATATCACTAGGAAACGACCGACCTCCTACGAAGGTGTATATATACCTAATTGAAGTTTCTTAATGAATGCCTAGAGTGAAGATCGATGAAAGCTTTTACTCGGAATAGCAAATGCGACCTTGTTTTGACAATAACGAATACAATAAACATTGCGGGTGGTAGGGCCTTGTGCAAGGTCCGTCCGGATCGCTACCACCATCCTACTCGCTAATCCTGCCGCAAAGCAGCAGTGCTTGCACTGCTGTGTTCCGGTGTGGAGAGTAAGACAGCCGGGGAAATTACGGGCACAAGAGGCATTTCATCTAAGTCCTCTAGGTTGGCAACGCATCTGCAATCCCTCCGGGGTGGCGGGTGTCTATGGGCAGTGGTGATCGCTTACCACCAGGTGACCCACTTGCTCGTTTGCCTTCCTATTCACATAAAAAAAAAACAAAAAAAAAATATTAGTGACATTGATCCAGTCGCTGTGACCAAACGCTAATTGAGGTACTTACTTATTTTATCATTTTCTATTACAAGACTTAACTTACTAAACTTTACCTAGCTAGCATAAATTACAATGATCTCAAAGGGGTGTAGAGGAAAACGTAAACAAACAATGCGTAGCGGAAAAGTCGATATAAGCGGTAGTGCGCAGGAGTGCGGCGCATTTCCTCTGCGACGCGCGGCCCGCTCTGTGGCAGTACAACATGGACGTTTTTATTGTAAGTCCTTTTTTTTCACTTTTACTAAGTTCACTTGTAACTGTTTATGTAATCAAATTGAAACAATTTTTGACCTCTAGTTTGGCGGGTATATTATATATAATCTTTAGGTAGGCCCGTTGACACGAAATATTCAGTATCTTGGGCAAAAAGGTATAAATACAATTAGTTTTTGTCAGGAACTGCCTTAGCAATATTTTGAAGCTTGTGTATTAATTATAGTTTAGAAATTAATTAATAATACGAAAAATACCATCAGAAATAGTAAAAATTACTGAACTAGCAATACTGGTAAATTGAAAAAGTATTTTCATGATGTACATGATTTTAGGGGATTTGACAATGTAGATATTATATTTATTTTTTTCGCTCCCTTTAGCCCATGTTTACCTCTTGATATATTGGATACAAAAAGCTCAGTTCCATAGCTCTAAGAATTTTAAAAAACCTTAGTGTACATATATTTCACTCAAAGTATTGTCTGCCTTTCACGTCTCTAATCCCAGTGGTTTAGCCTACGCGTTGTCTGTCAGTCCATATATTATCATGGTAATATTATAGAGATACGAGTATGGTTTTAACCACTTATCAGCCACATACGTTCAAGTAGACTATAAAGCCAATATTTCATAGATAGGACCATAATACATAAACCGATATGTATATTCATCAAGTGTATGTTTTAGATAAGTACCAAAGATTTAAGATTTAATTTTCTCTATTTTTCTCCTAACGCACGTATCCCGTGTCGACTCCTGTTTACATAAATAGCATAGAATATTAAGAATGATTTCACGTCTTTTACTAACTCGTTTAAGCATGGATATTGATTTCAACTAAGTAAAGCGTGTTTGTATATATTGACAACATAATAATATTAAATCTAATCCAATCAGTGCCATATCAACGATACCCTATTTTGCAAGGAAGATTACATCTTCTTACAAAAATAGATCGTACAAATTACAAAAAATATATACATATCACGAACAATAAAGTTTCTTAGTAAAAGTATTATTAAATTTATTAGTGCGCGTGACTTTTTTCACAAATTATATTTGGACTTTTAATATACCGTCTACTTCAATTATGTATCAGTAAATCTCTTGTCTCTTCCTTTTACATTATTATGTAATTTTAGATAAAATCACCATTCGCACCAAATCCTATGCAGCTACAACTCGTACCATAACGTATTTATTTGATTCTTCTTTTTTTTATTTGATTTATCCACTATCTTTGATTTCCGTATATTAATTTAAGTAACACCACTAATATTACTAGTATATTTGTCGCAACTTCACCATCACTTTTCAACATGTAAAACTGACACACTAACTTTTTATTTAATAAACCGTTCATGTGAAAAAAGCAAAATTGTGGTATTGTTGGGATTGGGACATAGGTACACCCGATTGTCATGTGTGAAAACGCTATCAACATCGCTTCAATCCAGGTCGAGTGCGTACGGCCCAGAGGCAGCGGCGCGCGTCCTTTGCCTCCACAATTACGGGACAAATTACAGTTTGCGACTTTGCAACCACCGTCGTGTTGAAATAAAGGGAATCGTTTCAAGACTCGCCACGCCGCGTGGTAAAATACGCGTGACCATTGTGCAATTTTAGTTGTATGTGGTGGAATGACTTGTGTGCCACATGACGCGGTATTCGGAAGTTGATTGCCCTTTGTGTACGTTTGATAAATCACTTTCTTCTATGGAATATGTTTCTATTAATGTGTTTCAATGTTTGTACTCTGACTGAACTATTTGTATTTTTGTGAGTAGGTAAATACACGCTCTGGTGTACTAGACAATTATCTAGTACCGAGAGCACTAGCAGCTCTAGTCAGTCAAATCCGAGACTATGAATTCAGATATAATACATAGTACATACATACATAGTTATATGCATTCATTCAGAACTACATAATTTTTTATATTGATTAGGGCTATTGATGCAGTTGAAAAATTCATAAAAACTAAGCAAATCATTGAACAATTTGACGCTAGCTACCTACAAAATAAATTCTTTCACCCAAATAAATTGTTATAGTTTATTATTCGACTCTGCTAGGTTAACGACAAATTAGTTTTCTAAACATTTGGAATCTTTCATCCACATTTTCTTTTGGGGCCTGGAGCCCTAAAAGAAGTCCGTACAACCGTAACATGATGTCACACGCCGCGACCTCCGAGCGATGGTGTAACGATGTGGGTGAAGGCCCCACGACGACCACATACTAATACGAACAATTTGCCGGCTTCCTTCCGCCAGCTAATTTGATAGCGTTAATTTAGTGACGATCATTATTAGGAGGAGATGCGGTGGTTTACGCGGCTACCTCGTTTCAAAGATTGAATACGTATTGTCATCCGAGATGTAAAAAAATTGAACTACTTACTTTACATGGCGTTTTGACCTACGCGTTCCAATTGCGCAGATTACATGATTTTTTTATTGAAAATGAAACTGGAGTGTTAAGTTATTTAATAATAATAATTTATTTAATTTATTTAATGTTCCACGGAAAGACTAGGTCACGTGGTGATTAAAACAATAATAGTTACAAGGGCCCTGCGGTAATCTGTATCGTATCTATAAAGTTTTCGTTTTTACACACAAATATGGGCAATGATATTTAGGCACCCAGTTGAATTTTTCAACTACATAAAACATTTGAGATAATCATCATCTAAATACATATCCGAACAAAGGCCTCAGCACGTGGACCCAAAACAAATACCTGCCGTTTGCATACAAATATGTCGCTTAACGGGCATCGAACCCGCACCGTTTTGTACGGCGGGCGGACAAAAAGGACTGACGACTCTGACAAAGACGGGCCTTGACGGCTGCACAAAAGTTGTACACTGAACCATGTATGATTATATGTACACATATTGTTTAAAGTCCAGTTTACACATGCAAGAAAATCGTGTGAATTGCGGGTACGTTGCTGACATAACTCATAACTCCTTAGAACAGTTGCAGCGCTGCCCGTAATGTAGTGCACACCTGATAAAATGTTTCGTACGTAATTAAATTAAGCTAGGATTGTGTCATAGAGGTATTGTTAATCAATATCCATCCATCCATAGCAGCCCTTAGTTCGTCGGTCTTCGGACATAGGCCTCCTCTCCACTTCTCCACGCCTGGCGATCGACAGCCATACGCATCCATCCTCCACCCGCCTGTCGGCAGATATCGTCCTTCCACCTCATTGGGTGGTCTCCCTCTACTACGAGTGTTTTCACGAAGTCCCCACTCGAGTGTTCCCCTCGCCCAACGATCGTGGTTCGTCAATATAGTGGAGAAGATTACTTAAGTTTTTGCCCGTATTCTTGTTGCGATGGAAGTTGAATTCTAATAACAAATTCCTGTTCTTGTATTTTAAAGACTAGTTGTAGTATAATTTGACGATATTTTACAGAAGTATAGGCAGCAGTAATTTTTAGCAGGGTATTTCAGCTGTCATAGTAAAACGAGCATTGTGAGTGCGATGCAAAGAAACGATAATATGTCCACGTTTTTAAATAATGCGGACATAATGGCTTATAAAAAACATGTTTTGAGTACTTTAGGAGTCATAAAGACAAAATGTACGGAATAACAAGACAAACAGTCCTTCACCCCATATTTCGGAGAACGTTAGTATCATAAAATCAGCAGCACCTGCAGACATACATACATGTCTGATGTGTCTCCTCAATACGCTGTTAGTACGTTAGAAGTTATCGCAATGTATAACAAATTATACACAGGACCAGATTTATCGTCAACATTGATCCATAAATTTTAAGATTTATGTTCAGAGTAATCGTATAAAATCTGCTGTCATCCAAAATACTTAACAAGTGTTTTTGCTGCAAAACAATGTGGTGAAAACATCATTATGTTAAAGACTTCTCATCGCAGAGTTCTTGTTTTTTATTCAAATTACGCTCTGTGTCTAGTATTTTGGATGATAGAGTTAAATATTTATCACACCCGTTTTATCTAAACACAGTAGGAAAACGTAAAGCCCAATACTGCTCTAATTACCCGACTGTTTTGTAGTTATTTTTGTCAAAGTATGGGATTTACATAAAGCTCGATAAAGATTTCATTCCCATAGTTAAAAGTGCTTTATTGAATCGTAATTATGTTGTTTGTGAACACTTGATATGCGTAAAGGCGCCTGCCTTAATTCAGTTACTTTATATATAGCTTCTATATAGCCTAGCATGATATTTAAAGTATTATTATTTTCTAAATTTAATTTCTTTTAAAGCATATGGTAAGGCTATTATAATACTTTTTCATCTCTCATACTCTGAAAGTAGGTCATTGATTATCTGGATATAGGGTTGAAAGTGACTCATCGCGACCCTTGGGTTGAAAGTAAAAAAAAATTCTAGCTAATCCAAATGAGGTACATAGCAATGGAAATACGTATACAGCCATGTAATCTATGTTTAAAATAATAATCTATACTAATAGTTCCTTTTTAATTGTAAAAGGCAAAATAATCTTAAAATAACATTCCCGCTATATATAAGCTTATGCAAGCGTATACAACGAGAATTAGTAGAAATTATTACGTTCGGTAATTTTTTTTGCTTGAAATATTTAAGTCGACAATTAATTGATAGCGACCTCCGTGTCTGCAAGTTTAAAAAATAACTAGCCGGCCGCCATTGGTGCGCCAGAAGAAATGCGCAATGCGCGCAAATCGCGCAATAGAAAAAAGAGCGGGAAGAGAATGACAAACGTAACAAATATTAAATGCAACCATGCGACGTTAGTGAAATTTTAATTTCCTCATATTCGAAATGAAAAGTAGAGTGTTCAACTCGGATGAAATTACCCATTTCACCCTCGAACTATTGGCTAGAAATATCTCAGGTGAAATGGGTATATTTCAACCCTAGTTTATCAATCTACTATTCCCCCTCCCTTTAAGGGATAAGTTCGCCTTTGTACATCTATTTGTCGGGATCCCTCCATTTCCCATAATTTCATTTGTACTAATTTCATTTGCCATAATGGTCAATGGCTATAACCTTCAATTGCCCTAATACCACATGCCATAATTTTTGAATGCCATAATACTCAAACGGCATAATGTTCAACATCCCTAATATTAGATACCACTATATCACTTTCCATAATTTTTACTTTCCATAACTTTCAAAATAACTAATATTTCATGCCATAACCAGATCCAGACTGTTGAAATTTACTGCTACCGAAACACGGTAGGTTCGTTAGGTTTCTTGCGACCCTCAGAGCAGAAATAGAAGCATCACTAAGGGCTCGGGGGGCAAAGCCCCCCTCAATAGCCACATCACTGGTCAATTAATATATATAGGTTAGGTTAGGTTAGAATGGTGTCAAGGCGCGAAGCGCCAAAACTAGGCGGAATAGGAGCTCCGCGAAGCGGAGCTCCGTCGACTTCGCCTCAGGGTCATTCAGTTCATATTTATATTTGTTTTCTAGACATCACATCTGTTAAACGTAGATAATTAACACGACTCGTAGTAAAAAACAAAATTTAAAATTAGTTATTATTATTATTACAAGAATCAAAATTCTGGGTTTTTTATGGCAAATAATTATTATGGCGTTTGAATTTTATGGCAAATGATGTTAGGACAATTGATAATAGGAAAAATGAAATTTATGGCAAACGTATCGTTATGGCACCTGAAAATTATGGCAAATGGAAATATGGCTAATGATCATTATGGCATATATATCGTTATGGAATCTAAAATTATGGCAAATGAAATTCGGGCATGTGAAATTAGTTTATATGAAATTCGGGCAAACAATAGAGAACCCTTTACCTTTTCTTAATGGTTTATTTACTGTCAAAAATCGCCCACCAGTTTATTTAACACATATATAACTGATACGGCTCATTTTTTACAGATGTAACAAAAACCGTCCCTCAGTTAATTTAATTCATACTGCCCTTGGCATACATTTTTACTTTTTAGCTGGGCGTGATAACTGATGGATCTTAATACCGACAGATCATGCTACTCATTTCGATCATCGCTGATAGTTCTAATTATCATAGTTTACCCCGGTCAGCCGCATCCTAGAATACGTTAACACACATTGATGCTAATTTTGTTTGTTTACGGCTTGGCGATGGTGATCAGTTCCGGGTGCTTCAGATGCCTTAGTTAGATCATCAGAAAAAGCGACAAATATTTAAGATTCTCGCATACCGTTCAATGGTTAGCGCTAATTAAATCAATCGTGAGTATTGTCAAGTGTTGGTCCATACCATAATACTTAAGTAATCTGTAAAAGCTATCATCAACAAAATTAGATAAACACCAACATTTTTAAAAGAAAATCGTAACGTGCCATTATTAAAGTCATCGTTGGGGTATCTTCTAAATAATATATCTAGATGTTTATCAACACACAGTACAATCAGTCAATCACAAAACGTCAACGTTATACTTTGCTGGGAAAATAACTATAAGTTATACATCATTTAATTTAGGATGAGAATCCACAACAACATTATATTGCGGTGCGCGAACTGTAATCTCTTAACAATTTATACTAGAGTAATAATTGACGACACGCAAATAAAGTGACATTAAAACAATTTTATTTTGCGGCAGCCAAACTATTGCACTGTACTATTTGCTAGCTAAGAAATAGTTGACCACACGCAATATAATGCTATTGTGGTTTCTCATTCTAAATTAAATGAAGTATAGTTTTGTTGCTAAACATAATAGGCTCGCTGTTTTAGCTCGCATGACATTTCTAATTAGAGGTATTCCTTTTTTATTAGTTCTATGATTAACTACACTTCTCGGATATATTTCGTGGAGACTATGTATAATTACATAATTAGGATTCTGTCAGACAAAAAGCCAATAGTCTAACTGACAACATACTTTCTTCTGAATGTTAGTATTTAGATTTGACCTATCATCCACCAAACCAATCACGAGCCAGACAGCCATAGTCCCCGGTGATGTCAATTGTAATTCAAACAGGCGTCTATGACTAAATTCACCTTGATGGTCCCCTGAGGCCGGACACCGGAAAACTGCGCTTGGAAAGTTGCAAATCTTGATAGAAAACCATTAAATTTCGCTATGTATGCTTGACACGGTGTATGCCTAGTTGTAAACGATCTTGGCAATGAATTCTAGATGAATTGCCTAGTTAACGCGGCTGAATAACAATGAGATGTCTCAACGAGACAACCATAAAACCTGCTGCTGTACTTACCTATGCTCGTTAGTATTTCATGTTCCCTTTCGAACCTTCCAATTTAAGGTAGAGTAATTCCGGGGTTCACTAAACGACTCTTGCCTGTAAAGAGATCGGTACGATCGCGAAACCATCACAACTTAACTCTTGCTCTCGTAAGTAGGTATATACTATACAGAGTCAGGTGTCTCGTCGTTAACGTAGACCTACGTTAAGACACCTGGGGCCGTACGGTCGACCAAAGAAGTGGTCTACCACTTTTCGTCCAACTTCCTATCAAACAAAATAGTCGCTAAAGTCGAACTTTCAAGTTGACAGCCACGTCTTATCGACATTATAATATTGTGATGTGCAAAGGATTTTGGACCTTAGGGTGGTAGACCACATATTTGGCTGATGGTACCATGACGTCTTAATGCGTTTCAGTTTAGGTTCGCTCGTTGTCAGATTCATACTAAAAGTGACAGCTAGAAATTAAACTGCGTCGGAATTAGGACGTCATGATAAGGCCCCTGACCCCACAATAATGTCTACGAGCTTGAAGATCAAGTCATGATTGTCACCCGCGCCCAACAATCACGTCACAGGCGAGTTTTCTTTTAGAGAATCACATAGTCTGATCTGCGGCAGTTAGCGAAATAAACTCCTATCTGCCTAGTTATTTGTTTAATTAATGTTGGTTCCAACGGAAGACCAGCGCTGGCTGCAAATTTATTTATTTATCTGTTGTTTTATGTGTTTTTTTTTTTGATGTGTTGATTGAATAAACTTAAATGAATATGATGAATAAACTTTTTTCTTCTTCTTCTTCTTCTTCTAATATTTTTACTCGAGATATTTTATGTGCTATTTTTTTTTCAGTGCTTTGTCGCAGCGTTGTGTGTGGCTGTCAGCGCAGCACCACCCTCGGGTCAGAGGTTCTACCAAGGTCCTCAGCAGCAGCTGAATCCGTGAGTTAAATAAAAATAATTAAAATTTCATTTTTTGCTTCGATATGAAAACATTCCAAGACAATTGAATAGAAATCGAGACGAATGCCTTAACTCAAGTTGTAATAACGGCCCGTGTTTAGTTTTTGTATTATTTGTATTCTGGTTCTTAAGGAAGCATTTTTTTTCTTCATGCTTAAATACAGTTTTTTTGTCTATTTTTTAGATTGGATTATTACTTGGACAACGCGGAAATGGCGAATTATTACAACCAAGGACCACAGAAACAAGGTAAGGTATTCTTCGACGACAATTTCATTGTTCATGATTCATAGGAAACCTAAAATTATTTGTATTTTTTTGGAACAATCGCATCTTACTAACGAAGCTTGAAGTGCCTTGAGGCATGAAAACAATTTCAGTAAATCTGTTTGACAGGCTCAAGGACTCCACTTATTGCAAACGAACTCAGAGGTACAAACTTTAAAAATTCGCACTTCTTTAAAACCAGCTAGGACATCTTGACGAAATATTGAATTATAATATTTACGTATTTGTGTAATTTCAGTGAATGTAAACGGTGGCAGTGGCGCTCCCTCCCGGCTGGAGAGCCTAGAACCAGACAGCGAGGTCGAGCTGGTTCCAGGGGTGCAACAACCCCAACAGCCGCCCCAGCAGGTCACTATTATTTTAACTTCGTCCGCATAGAATTAGCAATTGATATGTTTATCGCTATCCTGCGGGAACTAAATAATTTTCCGGGATAAAAAGTAGCCTATGTTTTAATCTAGGGTACCAGCTATCTTCGTACCAAATTTTATCCATACCTGTCCAGTCGTTTTAGCGTGAAGAAGGAACAAACATACATACTCACTCACATCGTCACATCGTCACAAACTTTCGCATTTATAATATTTATTAGTAGGATTGTAAACTATTTTTATACTTACAATCTAAAGAAAGGAAATCATTTGTCATTTAATTCAAATTACCACATCTATTTTGTTATCAATCCTACACTTGAATTAGATATGAATGAACAAACAAAAACATTTACCTCGCTGCGCTACTCCGTTACCACACAGACCACACCGCCGCGTAGGTATACGCGACGTGTCGTAGGCGTCACGTTTTCTCACCGTTTCTTCATCGCCTTTTACGCACCGGTATGGTCGGACCTTTAATCAATGATTTAGATATGGTGTATAATTCGTACAAATACTAGCATTAATTCATAGCTCCTGAATCAACGAAGAGCAAAAGTTCTTTCTTAGAGCAAAACAATGTAGTCGTGCATCAGGAACTTAGAGCATTGTCGTGCCCTTTTTCGCTTTAGAATCATATTTTGCCTGATTAAATACAAAATAATGTAATCGATGTATGTTTTCTGTTTCAGACACCAGTTTCTCCTAATTTACCCGGCCTGGTACCTGGACAACGAGTTTTTATCGTACACATGCCAGTACCGGGATACAGGTACTATCATTTCTTAGACATATTTCTTTTTGTGATGAGCTCACTATATTTTGACGCAGAAGCTTATCAAAAGTAATGATTGCGGTATGAATCACTTAGAATATTTATGCAATGTAATTAATTAACTTGGAATGATTGAAAATGATTTTACTGATTTCTTTATTTCAATTTCACGTAGTCAGTTAATTCTAAAAATCACACATTTTTTTAAAGAATTGTGATATGTATTATATATCAGTGGCGTGGCGTCCATAGAACTCGATTCCCACTAGCTTGCCTATTTTGAGGCAGTTGGGCAATTTATTGTGCCGAATTAGAGGAAAAGGCTAGTTAAGTTCCCTTCGGCTTGCCTTCTGATATATCTGACGCCACGCCACTGTTATATATGTAGCGACACTAGCGCCACCTAGTTAGCAGCTACATAACTACTACGACGCACGAGTAGCTAGCGCCAGCTATAGTGACAGCTGTTACATTGTTCTACATCGCGCTAACGAAGTTTCTCAACACAGATGCATAAATACAACTTCCAACTATCTTCCTTTGGACTTCGGTCCCCAGGCATAACATCTGCCTGGAGAGAGATCTCTCTATTATGGCTCCTCCCCCCAAACTGGTGACCCAGACGTGATCGTCAGCGCAGCCTTCACATCTACATCATCGTGACGTCATCATCACTTCTACAAGCATTCGAGCAGCGAGTCATACAGCCAGCCAGCATCCACGGCTAGTACGGGTATCCTGACCACCAGCATGCAGCGGACGCGCATTCCTGGTCATCACCCACAGCCTTCTCAGCGACCTTGGCACAGCACACTGCACTTCGGCCGGTCAGTAAGCAGAGACGCACTTCTCTCCTGATCGACGCAGCAGCCAGCCACTACGCACACTGCACCACTCCGACTCACTGGAGCATGCAGCATCACCCCGACTCACTGGGGCATCACCGCAGACAGTTCGGACTCACCGAGAACTATGCGGCATCTGGTTCCGACTCACTGGAACATTCCACTGGCCCGGCAAGCATCACAAGATGTATGGACGACTCAACCTGCTATCGACCTTCCGGTCTCGGAGGGGAGTGATGTAGCGACACTAGCGCCACCTAGTTAGCAGCTACATAACTACTACGACGCACGAGTAGCTAGCGCCAGCTATAGTGACAGCTGTCACATTGTTCTACATCGCGCTAACGAAGTTTCTCAACACAGATGCATAAATACAACTTCCAACTATCCTTTGGACTTCGGTCCCCAGGCATAACATCTGCCTGGAGAGAGATCTCTCTATTGTGGCTCCTCCCCCCAAATATATGTAAAATAATCATGGACTAACATAACTAGTAAAATATGTGCCATAGAAAGCCCATTGTGATTTTAATGAGCTCTATAACTTGACGTATGAAAATGCTCGAATGACTTTAAATAAATTAATCAGGTATTATACATATTTCTAGGCCTGGCACTATAGGAGGTTATCAGCCGGTGTACATCGTCGCAGCAGCACCGCAGGGCAACCCCGGCGCGTACGCAGCCAATGGTAAATAAAAATATACTAACAAAATCAATGACAATATTTAGTATAATTATCTAACTCTTTTCAGTTTCAGTATACATACTTTGAAGCTCGTTATCTACAGCCCAAGCTCTCTATTTCTGAGAGGAGGCCTATGCTGGCTACAGATGATAAGATACTTTTATGTTAAAAAATGTTTTCGTCTTGACAGATCACATCATTATAAAAATGCTCATTAAATCCAAAGAAATTTCATAAAAACTGTTACCAATATTATACGTTCCCCATTAAACTTAACGCATTATACATGTCCCTCACCAGGTTACCAAAACGCTATCCTCCTGGACCCATCAGGCCAGGTGGTGTCTCCCGCCAACGGTTACTACCGACCTGGTCTTGGCCCTCAGCCTAATCCTGGAGTGCTGCTAGGTGCGCCCCTCGGCCTGCAGAGACCCTATGACTTCTACCAGGACCCTAACTTGGCTTATCAGTGAGTTTTAGCAGCTAATAATTGATAATAGAGCGCGCTTCAAAAAATTCCGTAGCTACTTTCAATCTTGACAAAAATGTACGTTTGTTCGGCACTATCAGTTGTGTATCCTAGACTTAATTAATATTTAATTAAAATTTAAACGCCATAGCCACCTTAGGGTGCGACCAAACCGCCGCGTTGCAGTGACGTGTCGTATGCGTCACGTTTTCTCACCGTTTCTTCATACATTTTGTGACGATTCCGTAACGTCACCGTTTTTTAAGCGGCGGTGTGGTCGCACCCTTAACCTATGTTTTTTAATTTACACAATAATTACCTAATACCTATGTATACACACTAACGATCAAAAATAACGGGTCACTTTCAATGGAAATGGCTGAGCAATGGCTGATGTGCTAACCAATAGACGAATTCGAATTAAAGATAAGCACAGCTAAAAGTAAAAATCTGCTTCTTTATTTACAGACCTCTGCAACAGGGAGAGGCACCTCGCGGCGTAATTAGACTCGCGCAAATAGCACCAGTAGCACAGCCAGCGCATCTTGCTGCTGGTCCTGAAGTGAACGCCAATCGTAAGTTACCCTGCATGCTTCTGTTTATTCGTAATATGGACCTGTCATAACATAGCATGACATATCCCAAGAGAATATAATCACTACCGTTAGTTCCGTTCTTGTATGAATGTGACGGCTAGCTGATTCCGATGCCAATTGTCAGCCCATACATGAACTGTCAAAATCAACACGATGACAATTGCGAGCGAGTTAGACAATAAGCCTAAGGTAAAGTATTTACTCCAGAGCATGATAGACAATCCTACTGGCCGGTTACTCAAGGATGTAGTCACGGGATAGTTACAAAGAGAGGAGAGTATCACAGGAAAACGCAGTGTCTCAAGCTCTCTGTGCGAGGAGTAGTTATTAACCGTACATATTTATTCAACCCCTAAGGCTCTCACCAGTACTACAGGTCCGCTTTTATAGGTGTTAAGTCATTTCATTCTTAAATATGCAATTGCAACACAAGTGAATTACATTCACGGACTGTACATGCAATATATACACTCAGGGACATATTTAGCGGAACACAAAAAAAAGTGTAGGTAACTTGTTTTTTTCTGGTCAAGCATTAAATATGCGTTTTGCTAACTTTTTTTGTGTTCCGCTAAATATGTCCCTGAGTGTATATTAAAAAAATTATAGCCGCGCTGCCGGCAGCGTATAGTTATGGCTAGGCCGTTTGATGAATGGATTTTTTTCTATACACTTATTTAAAATAGAATTATTAAATGCACAGAAGCAGCAACACCAGCGGACCCCAAACGTACAGCGCAAGTTGAGAGCAGTGAGCTGAAGGAGGAAAGGCAAAAGACGCGACCAGCACCCGCGCATTCTACTAGGAACAAGGCCTAATTTAAGGACATCAAGATATCATTTCTAACATATTTGGGTCAAAGACCCTTCAATTCCGAAAACTGAACAACTGAAAAGCTTTAGAGTCATGAGCTTAATGGGCTATAACTTCAGCGATTCAACCGCTCCCGATTTCAGTGAGGTCATGAAATTATTTCCAATACATTTCATTTATTTATCCCAATAAATTAAATAGTAGGAAATTGAATAAAAATTACTAAAAACTTCATAAACAATTATCGCCATCATTTCAAAATTTTCTTCAATAATGCGGCATTATTTATGAAGAAAGTGGTGCTCTCGTTTAATCTCTACTTTTTATCGTCACTCTCCCTGTGGTAGCGCTTGAAATATCGAAGAAATACTGCGTACAGCACAATTCAACAAGAATATTAATTTCAAACATATTTAAAGTGGCAGTAACATGTAAGGTCATTGGGTAGGGGTCGCTAAATAAAATTTGATCATTTATTTCTTTACTTTTATGAAGACTGGGGAAAGTGAGCACAATATTATGCCATGTCTTTCGAAGATTTTGTTAAAAATCTTGATGACCTACCTACCTAATGTTCTGTACCTACCTAATGTTCAAACCTTAAAATTGAATCATGTTCAGATTAATCATGTAAACTAATGAAATAAAGGCTTTCCCTTCATATAACAAAGTCCATCCGAACCACTAACATTATCTTACTGGTTAATGCTGCCACCAAACAGCAGTGCTTGCGCTGCTGTATTCCGGAGTGAAGAGAACGACGACCGGTGAAATCACTGGCACATAAGTTACCCATTATATCTTGGCCTCCTAGGCTGGCAAAGCATCTGCAATGCTCTGTTTTTGCGGGTGTTATTTGCTAATTTACCATCATGTGTTCAGGTGACCTACTTTTTTGCCTTGTATAAAAAAATGTGTATCAAAACAATCTCGAAATTAAAAGTGATCGTAGAATTAAATTAGTAGACAACAGCTTCTCTAACAACCTGAATGTGTTAGTAAGCGTGGTTTTGTACCTGATTATAAAACTTAAAACAACGAACGGAAGAGAAATTATAGATTGATTAAATATAAAACAATTTGTTTAATAGCTGCTGTTTTATTATACGAGTACGTATACCTATACGTATACGTATGGGTACCTACCCATCAAGCTATTCATTCAAGTAAACTACTTTTTTCAGCAATTGGTCATTAATAACTTGAATAAATCTTACTCGTTAATCCTGCCGCTAAGCAGCAGTGCTTGCACTGCTGTGTTCCGGTATGGAGAGTAAGACAGCCGGGGAAATTACGGGCACGAGAGGCATTTCATCTAAGTCCTCTAGGTTGGCAACGCATCTGCAATCCCTCCTGGGTTGCGGGTGTCTATAGGCAGTGGTGATCGCTTACCATCAGGTGACCCACTTGCTCGATTGCCTTACTATTCACATAAAAAATAAAAAAAAATAGTAGTATAACTACAATATACTTTGATGCTACTACATAAATAAACACAAAATATTTACCTTGCTACTCCGCTACTTACGTGCCAATATAACCAAGCTTGTGCGAAATATATACGTTTTTCATGCACTACATACACTGCTACTACATACACTGACGACAGGAAATAATGGGTGCCTTTCCATACGAAGTTGTATGAAAAGTTACCCGTTATTTTTATTCGTGGATATAGTATAGATATGAAATGAAAGTCGATCAGGGGGATCACCAAGACGTCTTAATACGGTTCAATTCCGAGTCAGTTCAGGTTCGCTCGCTATCAGATCCATACTAAAAATGACAGCTAAAACCTGAAGTGAGTCGGATGGCGGCCCCTGCATGTATCTAAACCTCGCAGTTAAATAAGTTAGTGTTTAGGAAACAAAATGCAGACTTATTGTTAATTATATTTTTTGTTAGATTTATGTGCTTGTATTTCAATTCATTCTACATTATGTATTCTGAGTTAAAGTCAATCCGATCACAGAACTGGGTAAAATTTGACTTGCAAGATTGACGACCAAGGTGGATAAAGAATGCGGCTATCTTGGTTCGTAAAGGCGACAAAACTAAGGCGATACGTATTCGCAGCGAAACGGACCTGGGGAAATTGTGAAGGCTGTATCTGAATTGTCTAGAGAGAAGAACTACTTTCAGTGAAATTACTTCGGTTAATATTAAAACGGTTGTTATGTATTTAAGTTATAAAGGCAAAACTAGAAAGTTAACATGTATTAAGTTAGGTATTACCTTAGGCTCTGTCTACCCAGTAAGGGATGGGGACGAGAGTGGTGTGCGTATGTGTGTATGTATTAAGTTAGGTTATTTCAGGCGTCCTTTGTTATTATTATTTAGTGCTGAGTGTGTTATATCGACTCACATTTTAAATATAAGCATTTTACATCTATCCCTGCAATACGTCCATTTAAAATTCTACTTACATATGTATAATACAGATCAGCCTCCTTTAAGGTACTTTTTTATTTTTTATTTTCCTTTTTGAAAAGATTGGGTAAATGGCGATTAACAAATTAATATGTTATTACCAAAATTGTGGAGGATTGCGATCGAAATTATTGGATGTGCGTTTGAATATATTACAATGTAACTATGATGTGATAGTATTGACCGAGACGTGGCTTAGGCCGGAGATAAATGACTCTGAACTGTTCGGTGGTAACTATGTAGTATTCCGGCGTGATAGAGATCTACAGGGTACGGCGAAAAGGGATGGTGGAGGAGTACTGATAGCAGTGAAGTCAGGCATAGGGAGTACAGTACGCAGAACGGACTGGGAGTCCAAGTCGATTGAGGAGATTTATTTGGAAATTAGTTTATCAGGACAAAGGATTATAGTTAATTCCGTTTATTTCTCCCCGAAGTCAAGTTTGGAGACTGTCCAAACGTACTGTAATAAATTAGAAGAAATCTCAACAACGACTGGGGATGTTGACTTTTGTTTGGTGGGTGACTACAATCTTCCCGATATACGTTGGACACAGTCATCCAATAGAAGTGAACTCTTACCAACGATTGAGAATCAGAACCAGTGTGCTGGCATAATATTAAATACAGTAAATATGTTGGGATTAAAGCAGTATAATGCGATTAGAAATAAGAATGGCAGAACACTGGATTTGATAATTTACTCAAAGGATTGTACAGTTGATGAGCCAGACGTGGTTATTTCAAACGTAGACAGACATCACCCTCCCTTGCAGTTCACTGTAAAATTGAGAAGACCTCCTACGATCACAACTAATTCAATACCTAAATATAATTTCCCTAAAGCCGATTATGAGGACATCGTAGCAAAAATGAGAGACATCGACTGGGACTCTCAGCTTCACCACTTATTGCCTGTGGATGCGGTTGACAGATTCTATGAACTTCTGTATGATGTTATTGATGGTTGTGTGCCCCTAAAATACAATAAAAGCGCTAAATTCCCTAAGTGGTTCTCGCAGCCATTAAAGAGTTCCCTGAGAAGAAAAGTTAAGGTTTGGCGCCGGTGGAAAACGTATGGCTCACTAACTGATTACTCGGAGTACTCTTTGCTTAGAAAGCGCTGCAAAATCTTGGTAACGGATTGCTTCAACACATATATAGAAAACACAGAGAAATCCATTCCTAAAAACATCAAAGCATTTTGGTCATATGTTTCGGCCCTTAAAAAGACATCATCAGACTATCCAGCCACGATGTTTTACGGCCAAGTTTCTTCTAATTCACCAGAGGATGCGGCAGAATTATTTTCTGACTTTTTCAAAGCAGTGTTTGAGCCGGGGGAGGATATTCACAGTACTAACTTGGATGACTTGCCTATGTCCGACCACGTTGAGACAATATCAAATATTTATGTAAGTAAACACGAAATCTTGAGGAAGATTAAAGGTGTTGATATAAATAAGGGGGCGGGGCCGGATAGGATAAGTCCATATTTTATTAAAAATTCCGCGCCAGGGTTAGTTGATCCGTTGTATATTATCTTCAACAAATGCCTCAGAGCGGGTACTGTACCAACGTGTTGGAAGTTATCATATATAACACCAATACATAAATCAGGTTCGAAGGCACACGTGTCGAATTACAGACCAGTCTCGGTACAGTCGTGTATCCCAAAAATATTCGAAGGATTGATACACGACGTTATCTATCCGAAAGTAGAACGAACATTGATACCTGAACAACATGGATTTGTGAAGAAGAAATCAACAACCACAAATCTTATGTTGTATTCTAATTTATTGTTTGAGGCAATGGACAAAAGGGAACAGACAGATGTAATTTTTACAGATTTTCGAAAGGCGTTTGATAAAGTTGACCATCTATTACTTATTAAAAAACTTGCATTTAATGGTATTCGTGGTGACCTCCTCCGTTGGTTTGTTTCTTATCTGACGAATAGAACACAGGTAGTGGTAATAAACGGATTTAGATCAAATCTGTCAGAGGTAACATCAGGCGTCATTCAAGGCTCGAAGTTGGGCCCTTTGCTGTATATTCTTTTTATCAATGATATCAAATCATGTTTTAAAACAAGTAGATTTTTGATGTTTGCAGACGATTTAAAGATTTACAACATAGTTAAGAGTATTGATGATTGTAGAAACCTTCAAGAAGATGTAGATGCCTTTTATGAGTACTGCATAAGGAACAAGTTACAATTGGCAGCTGATAAATGTATGCAAATGTCTTTTACAAAGAATAAAAGTAGGATGGTAGATTTTAAGTATGATATTGGAGATAACTGTATAAATAAAGTATCTTCGGCTCGCGATCTGGGTATAGTTTTTGATGATAAACTTCATTTCGATAAACACATAGAAAAAACAGTATCAAAAGGATATCAGATGTTAGGATTCATAACAAGAACGGCAAGGGTCTTTAAAAAGGCAAACACATACTTGTTACTTTACAAAGCATTAGTCAGGCCGCGGCTTGAGTATGCGTCAGTCATATGGAGTCCTCTGTATGCAAAATATTCACACTCAATAGAAATGGTCCAAAAGAAATTTTTACGTATAATGCATAGGCGATTGACCGGATCGAAAATATCATACCGTATGTTGTTGAAGCGGTACAAAATGCAATCGTTGTCCGTCAGACGGAAAATGGCAGACGCCGTAGCTCTATATAAAATATGTAGGGGGGAGTACAACAGTGCTGAACTACTGCAACACATTAGGTTTAGGGTCCCCGCGCGCTGCACATCCCGCTCGGCCGCCCTGTTCGCCGTGCCGCTGTCCAGCAGCAAGGCAGGCGTGCGCGCACCGCTACGGCGCATGTGTACCGCCTACAATAAGTCCCTCGTCTCGGTCGATATATTTAACACATCAGTAACTCAATATAAAAGCCAGTTAGTTAATACAATTAAGGAAGAAATAGATTAGCATGCATACCTATTAAAAGAATTAAGAAAATGTTTATGGTTAAGATCACATTGATCAGTGTTAGATGAGTTCTTTAGCATGGAAATATTTAGTAGTTTAAGTTAAGTTTCACTTTCGTTTGTTCGGTTTGAGGCACACACAGTGCCGACTAGCGTAAAAATTATGTACTTATCTGAAGTTCTTAGTGAGAACTGTTGAGGAGGTAGATGCATGTTTATTTGGAATAGTTAAGTTAAGATCATGAAGTTATTGTATACATCTATTTCTGTTTGTTCTCCAAATAAAACAATAAAACAATAAAACCATATAACATTATAAGTCACAATTCAAGAAACACAAGATACACTTAGTGGTGGTCGTTATTACAACAGCAGATAACGTAATGCATTATTTGCACGCAACGAACAACACATTATCGAATCGTCAACTATCCTGCTATTATTATTCGTTGTCTGTTGTCAACGTTGTTCATACGCGCACTGTTGCCGCACTTGGCATGGAAGCGCAAGCGAGTGCGCAACAAATCAAGTAGGTGTGTGCGAGAGATAGCGATAGCGCTATACGCGCGAGCTCGCATCGCAATCGCAATTCAAATAACTGACTTTTGGTATCATTATTAGCTGTTTGCTGTTTGTTGTCAGTCAGTACAATAACAAACAAGGTAACAGAGCGTTGTTTTGCTTTTGTTCCCGTACGTTTTTATTACGCTGCGATCGTGACGAAATAAGTATAACAATTATTTAATAATAAGTTCATTATCGTTTTGTAAAACAGCAATATAGTAGGATAACAGACAACAGTTTACAATAAGAGCTTTTTAAGAATAACACAACACTGTTATTCATTATTGCAAAACAGCCGTTATTGCCACCACTAGATACACTAAGTCGAAGTTTAGTGGTCGCCATCGAATCGGTCGGCAGGACCATCACCACATTGCAAGTCAAAAAAAAGCTTGTAAAGATATAAACAGGTCAATTAATGTAAGATTTTCTTCAACACCGCATGAAGACCAGTTCTGTTGCAAACCAGTCCAATATGGAGCGATAGTGCACCAAGCTCTAGGGCTAAGAACCCATTAGTGCCGAGACTAGACCTACCGGCTGAGTCAGCTTTCTAATACAGGCTTATGAGATCACGACTACACCATCGAACAAATTGTTTCCTGACCCACCGTAGAACGTTTTCACAGTAATCGTCACAAAGATTTTTCTTGACAGCTGCCTCAATGTCACGTCTATGTGATTTATAGTGAAACGGTTCCACAATAGGTCAGAAATCAATTTTTTGGTTCTCTATTGTTTGCCCGAATTTCATATGAACTAATTTCACATGCCCGAATTTCATTTGCCATAATTTTATATTCCATAACGATATATATGCCATAATGATCATTGGCCATATTTTCATTTGCCATAATTGTCAGGTGCCATAACGATACGTTTGCCATACATTTCATTTTTCCTATTATGAAGTGTCCTAAAATCATTTGCCATAAAATTCAAACGCCATAGTAATTATTTGCCATAAAAACCCAGAATTTTGATTCTTGAAATTTTAAGTATTGTGATAATCTATTATCTACGTTTTACAGGTGTTATGTCTAGAAAACAAATATTAATATGAACTGAATGACCCTGAGGCAAGTCGACGGAGCTCCGCTTCGCGGAGCGCCTATTCCGCCTAGCTTTGGCGCTTCGCGCCTTGACGCCACTCTAACCTAACCTAACCTATAAATTAATTGACCAGTCATGTGACCTGTGTATTTAATATTGCACTTAGAAATGCTTCTATTTCTGCTCTGAGGGTCGCAAGAAACCTAACGAACCTACCGTGTTTCGGTAGCAGTAAATTTCAACAGTCTGGATCTGTTTTTTCCATAATTATGGCAAATAATTGTTATGGCATGAATATTAGTGATTTTGAACGTTAAGGAAAGTAAACATTATGGAAAGTGATATTATGGTATCTAATATTAGGGATGTTGAACATTATGACGTTTGAGTATTATGGCATTCAAAAATTATGGCATGTGATATTAGGGCAAATGAAGGTTATAGCCAATGAGCATTATGGCAAATGAAATGAGTACAAATGAAATTATGGGAAATGGAGGGATCCCCAATTTTTTCGATGTGTTCGGTTCCATTTCACAACATAATTAATGTTTTTGTTCACGGTTTGATATTTACTGCAAACAAAACTGAATAGGTACTTAAGTTAGGAAACCGACGGTATAATGTGTCAAAGGCAAACCTTTTAATTAAGTAGTCGGTTATTAATTCAAGTAGACTAATATCATTCACTTCCTATACTTATACTTATACAAAAAAGATACTGTTCATTTGTTACAGGTGGCGGCACGTAAGTCTAACGTGGAGTACACCCGCTCGCGTCCCCTGCACTCCCCGCGATGCCTTATTTTCGACTACTGCACATCAACGGTCATCGCTAGACTTACGTGCCGGCACTTATACATTTTCAAGATGAGTTTGCAGGTTACGGGGAGTTGGTGGAACAAACCTTGCGTGAAGTCCGTCCGGAACAAATACTATCTTTAAATTTTCCCCAATGCAGTAAGGGTTACGCTGCTATAGTCCCTTTGCTGGACTACAGCGGCGAAACCGAGCAAAAAAAACGCTGAAAAACAGATTTTTCTGTATTACTTCTTTTATCATGAAATAAAATTATTTTAAAAACTTAACTTATCTTTATTATTTGTCTTTATAGTGCTCAAGGTACCTACTACAATCTCTATTAGTTACAGGTAATTGACAGACTCGTTGGCAACCCTAGCAAATAAGACATAGAAATTAAATCAAAGCCTTAACCATCAACAAAAATGTTTTGCATAATCCATAATGATGTATACTCACAGCATCGTGATAACACCATCTTTCTGGTCAGTCTTTTACTAGCTACCGTTACCAAGGCAAGCCTAGCTGTAGGCTCTATAACGGACCTCTTCCTGCCTCTACAACACAACCCGATAAACCATACTTTCACCAACTTACATTTGCCAATCGTGAAGAAAACAATAACCCTAAATAACAGCAAAATAAAGATGAAATTACAAAAAACTTAGATGAACTTGGTGAAATAAGAAGTGGTAGGTTTACGAACGCTTGCTTTCGAGTTTATGATCCTTCTAACAAATTAGACGTGAAATTATGGTCAGGCAGGAGTAATCACGTATTTAAATCAGTGTTAATTGAGTAGCTTCTTGATGACGGAAGATTTTGATATCATCGATAGAAGTTACGTTAATTGATACATCGATGCTCTGAATTTCTCTTTGCCTTATGTCACAAACTGTTTGTTTACGTCTGTGGATCGAAATAAAAACTTGATTGAAAATCTTAAACATAAACGTTCAATCCTTTTTAGTTTTTAAAATCACTGTTGATTCATAAAAAAATATCTCCACTCAAATTTCTAACAATGCATTTAAGTAAAAAATGTAAACTAAAAGAATGCAAATCCTACAAACCGCATTTTGTTTATTTTCGTTGACCTGCATTGGATGGCCTTGATACTGCATCATTACACTGACATCAATCCATTCCGTTTCCATTTGATGATGATTAATGTCTATAAAAATAAATATAAATCTGAAGTGCAATAATTCGCAAAAATCTGCTGCCTACGAATTTACAAGAAACAACCTTATCATAATTGAATTAAGTACAATGCGTCCGCACTTTCGATCCAACGTCTTCGCATTAAAATTCTCATAGTCTTTTTACTAGCGCCATAATAGCAAAGCTTTAGCCAATCAAGTGAGACCCCTCAAGCAACAAAAGAACCTACCAACAAAATAATCAAACACACTAGCAGAAGCACTTCCGAAAGATCTTCAACAATTGGTAAAATGATAATGATGACTCACTTAAATTAAGATAGGAGCTTTCCAAACGAAAGGTGTCGAGAAGTCGAGATATCGCTGCAATTATCCACCCGCCGTAACTCGGGGCAATAATGATCTTTTTGCTGGAGACCCGTTATCTTAGGTTAGATGCGGGGCAAAAACGCAGTCCGCACAGTGTGGGACCTCACGCCGCGCCGGGCGCACGCTACCTTAAGTTCCTTCGTCCCAGTGCACTCGTCGAACATGTCTCCACGCGCTCTGATCCTGGCTGTCGCCCTGGCCTGCCTCCACGAGGCTGCCGCCAGACCGGTGCGGCGAACGCTAAACTTCAACATGTTCGTGCTGCGACCGCGACCTGACGCCCCAGATCGCCTCCTCGTGAGCACAGAAGGAGTATCCAGATTCGGACCTATTTTGGAATACTTGGTCCAACGTGTACAAGGCCTCATGTCTGTCCGAGTGCCTCCTGAGCCCGAGAATGTTCAAACTGACGTTACTTCAAACAAGAAAGAAGTACCAGTAGCTGATGCTGCAGAAAATGAAGTCGATGGTGTCCAAGAAGCGAAGATGCCAGGGGTGGTTGTAAGGCCATCTAGGACAAAACCTGGGACTTACGAAGTTGAAATTGACGTCGTGGTTGACGATGGAAAACCTGAAGATAAAGAAAAATGAAATTGCAGATTCTTAGGTTGTGTTTTGGTGACTAGGCTAGTTTAAGTAGCGTATTAGACCATTTAGGTTCATTTATTTATTGTATGAATTGGAGTGAATGTAGTAACTGATGTATGTAACTGATTTATTTGGGTAAATAGTGATCAGATAATTCGCATTTATTTGTCTTAGTCATAATTTTAATTTTGTGTTACTTATTGCCATAAAAAATTAAAATACCTACTTTGTGTATAATAATGTTGTTTATTTTTGGGGTAAATTAGGTAAATAACACGAGAGTCTAGTTGGTATTGTTAGTAAATTATATTTATTGTCTTATACTTCATTTGTGTTCCAACAGTGTAGCGGACACACAACTAAAAAGAAGGAGATAATAGTATTGTAAAAATACAATATGTGGCTTACATTCCGGGATTGAGATAAGCTCAATTGAAATACCCTGTGAAGTCTACAATCCAACGCATGCGATTGCGTAAGTAATGTTCGAAACTTTAAATTTATCATTAAGTAGTTCAGTGTTCAAGTCAAAACTTAATGAAATTAAATTACTTATGAAATATTCTGTATAACTAGATTAAATTACGCAACTAACTGACGGTTCAGCTAGGCTAGGTACTGGCCAGGCCTTCAAAATTCTCTATTATAATGAGAAAACTAGTTCAAATTATTTGTACAAATTAATAAACTAGCTAAAACGAAAATATTAAATGTCGATATGTAAATAAAGCGCCGGTCTAGTGAGAATTTGAGGAACAAGAAAACAAACAGGAAGTTACGGGTGTAAAGACAGCTGGTGGTGTGGGATGCCCGTCCATGGGATCACTAAATGACCCTTCATGTTTTTCTTTTCTTTTCTTTTTCTCTTGTTTCTTATTTTTATTATCAAATCTTAATTCATCAGGTAACAATCATGTCACTTCCACTTTTTGATTATTACTTCCATGCCGTTTTGGGAGCAAAGAAAAAACAGGATATAACCAGATGATCCTCTTCCCGCGCAGATGGTAAAAGCACATTGAGGGAATGGGCGAAAATCATAGGAATCATGTTAAGTATAGGCGATGCGGCTAGCAATCCATCACTATTTATACTTTTGATTCCATATTCCATCTATACGCCCACAATCTTGCTAACACACAACCTAGCCTATAGGTCTTGTCACCTTAGGCTCCGTCGACCCCGTAAGGGTTAAGGACGTGATTTTTGTGATTGTGTGTAACAATTATGGCACAACAGCCTGTTCATTCCAAAATAGATTTCTTGTGACATAAGTATCTAGGTAATCATTTACTTTATTGCAAGCAACTATCACGTAGGTCTGTACCTATTTATAATTACCTTGACAGTGCAACCTACTGTTTGTACACCTACAAACCACCTCAATAAAACAAATCGCAGTCCTCTACATTTATAATTTTTTGAAGCCATGTCACCTAATGGACAAAGCAGAAATTGTAACTCCTTCTTTCATTAAACATACAATGTATATTTAGGATGGCTTGACGTGGGAATCGCGCAACAGTACACCGAAGTATAGTTACAAGTGTCTTCGCAGCTTTCGTTCAGCAAGTAACATAGACTTACCCCCTTAATCGTTTGTCCTTATCTGTGAATGGTAAATGTCAAAGTGACAGATAAGGACAAACGATTGCTAAGGTAGCTGAAGCCTGTAGAGCGTTTATGAATAAGAGGGTTAATCCTTCCTCCTCAGTATTTCCCTTTTCCTGTCCCAAAACAAATGCAATGAAAACTCTACAACCGCTCGGGCTGAGGTGGAGGGGAGCGGCGACGAGAAAAATCCAACCAATGACCGACGAGGATTTCTACTAATGACATTGATCGATTCTGCACCGACTTGCGCGTGCGCTTGAAAGCGGAACTTAAGGAAAGCACTTTTTCAAGTATTATTTAGATAATGTTCCCGCGGTCGCGATTAATTTCACAAAATGGTCTCTCATCTTTATGTGAAGGTAAGGTGATTAAGTATCTACGAGTATCTACTTTTTACTGCTAATACCTACCTACACCTACCGCATAAGATATGCCGCATAGCACCACTTATTTCATTTATATTATTTGACACCATTTAATAAGCAGCCAGGACTACAACTAGTTAGGTATGCAAGTTATTTATGTAAAAAAAAAAATAACCGAATTGAGAACCTTTTTTTAAGTCGGTTAAAAACTGTTGCCGTTCGCTATCCTTAAGAGATAGACAAATGCTTTCGTAATATTAAAGAAGCAGCAGCGTAATATTAATTAAGCGGTAGTAAATGGCTCGTCATCACTGCATGAATGCACGAGGAAGGCGGCCATCAGAGAGGAGTGGCGGCGTGTTGTGAAGCTTGCCACCAATACCTGAAGTGATGACCACGACCACTCTGTCAAGACTGATACCGAATAGGAAGAAGAATATTAAAGAATATTCTACTTATCGATATTATATGTATAAATGCGAAAGTTTGCGAGTATTGGATGTATGTTTACTGCTTGTTACTCTTTCACGTCAGAACGAATGAACAGATCTGGCTGAAATTTAGCGGAAGGATTGCCCTGAAAATTGCGTAGTTCCTGCGGGACAGCGATAAACGATTTCTTTGCAGACGAAGTCGCGGGCAACAGCTAGTAGTCCATATAGCTTACAACTAAGAAGAATCTAACTAAATACACAGACACATACACAAATCACGTATACCTTTAGTTATAATCTTTATGGTGGTGGTACCTTGGGAACGGAAATAAAATATTTTTCTTTCTTTCTTTCTTTTTTATCCTTTACGGGGTAGACAGAGCCTAAGGTAACAAGATCTACATGCCACGTTTAGCATATTAATCAAGTCACGTAGGCTGCAGAGCGTGCCAAAAAGAATTAGACATGCATAAATTCAGAAAATATAACCCTATTTTTGACGATCAACCATTACATCGCAAACGATCAACAAATCACGCCACGAAACATAAAAGCTTTGTAATAACAGTATAGTTTTTAAATCATATATATTTATAGCTGTGTATTATACTTTCAATTTTTTTAGCTTTTTTGTTTGATTGGTTAATTAGCATGGATATGTAAATGGTTCTACAGTGTACGGCCCTTTCACCCTGCGAAGGGAAATTTCCACACTCGATCGATAATTAATGAAGTAATGTTCCATATTCATTTGTAAGCAACTCGAAGATTTTTACTGTTAATCGCTTGTCTTCTTCCACCTCGTAAATTTACTCTTTCTTTAGTCGGTCCCTCAATGCTGAGGTTCGTGACTCCAACAAATGTCATTCACTAACCTTGTCTATCAAATCATCAAATTAATATTTTTCCATTTTTCGCCCCCAAAGCCTCCTATCAAATTTCATCAAAATCATTAAAACCGTTTTCGAGATCTCAAAATAAGTATTTAATTTAAGTTATTAAAAATATTGCTCAATACTATAGATAGTAAAATAAAACCAATAAAACAATAGAGTATTGAACCCAGTTGCTTATGCTAATCACGGTTCGTTCAGGTTGATCCCTAAAAAAGAAAGCCAATTGGAGACAAGGTCAGGACTCCAGTGAGTAGGGCAGTGGGCCCACGTCGCATAATAATGATGACCGGAAGCGCAGGCACTCCTGGCAGACTCGAAACTACTTTCAAACAATACACACATTGCGTTACTATAATACGCTTTAGTAGTAACTACCGGCTAGAATTGTGAAGGTGTATACGAAGTGAAATTAAAAGTGAGTAATAACAATAACAGTGATAATACCAAAGATTTCCACAATGCAGAAGCATTTTATGTTAATGTTAGCTCTACTGACAAACGTCAGTGCAGCCCCGTTTTTAAATCACTTGCCTATGCATCAACAAATGACAGATCATCAAATGCATTCGATGGACCAGCCGGTGATGAGTCAGATGATGGAGCAACAAATGTTGGAACAACTGATGCAGCAGAATCAGTATAATGCGTTGCAACAACAGCTGATGGCTATGCAGCAATTACAAACGCAACATAATATGAATACGCTCAACGGTCCGATGATGTTGTAAGTACAGCTACTTTTGGAGATTTTGTTTTTCTAGAGTGATAAACATTTTGTTGAGTAGATCTTTGAGACCGCGTAAGAACTTATAAAACTCAAATTAGATAATTTAAAGACACAAGTCTGGCTATCGGAGCTTAAACCGAAACAGAGGCGTGTAAACTTACGAAATTATTTTACGCAGTAAAAGTAGTTTCTTTAAAATTAATTAATTTATTGAGATTCAATATCGAATACTTAAGTGAGAAAATCGTAAAGTTTAAGTACCTATCCCAATATAATTAGTACCTAAGCCAGATGTTAAAAAAAAACGCAAAAAAAGGTGAAAGTTATCATTTTGCTAGAATATTACTATCGGTACCTAGATAAATAAAAAAGCTAGCTCCTTTCAATGGGTCCTATATACTACCCGACGGATAATCGTCAACTTTTTTTTTATTTTTTAAAACATGCCTTATTGCTGATTGAACTTTTTTTTTTACTGTACTTTGCATAAAAAACGGTGACGGTTCGGAATCGCAACAAAATGTATGAAGAAACGGTGAGAAAACGTGACGCAAACGACACGTCACTGCGTATACGTGGCGGTTTGGTCGCACCCTTACACTACTATTACACCAAATTTCAAGTCACTCTGACCAAAAAAAAGTAGGTAGTAACTAAGTGAGTTTTGGTATATATTGAACCTTATAATAATGTAGTTTCATAATTACTTCAACACATTTAAAAAAATATTTTAATTAGATACCTAATGAACAATAAATAAGGAAAACTTAAATCAGTAATCTTACAGATGTGATAGTTTTTAATATAATAAAGACACTTATTTTTTTTACAGAAATCTGCCACCGCAATCAATAATAATGTTTTTGCCGAACGCCATGACCAAAACAAGCAATCAAATCCACAACTCCAAGGAAATAGATCAGCTCAAGCAAAAACTTAACGATGAAAACTCTGACTCAGTCGTCATAGACGCTCAGAACAACGAACCTATGATGGAAACGATCCCTCGGCAGGCAGTTGTAGTTTTGCCAAATGGACAAAGGTTCTTTATTGGTAGCGTAATATCTGCTATACCTTTCCTTCCTTTCGAAGTAAACGTGCCAGATACTATTGCATGGATGTACAATGGTATTGCTGGTATAATCGGAGGGATTGGGCAGCGTCTGCCATTTAGGCCAAAACCTACAACTACTGAGAGTCCCATTGCTACTTCAACTGCAAGTGCAATACAAAGTCAAGAATCAGTGACCCCGATGGAAGAAAACAGGTTGAAGTGGCTGCAAAAATTGACAACGAGAAAACAAAGTGTAGGTATACCGATTCTAATGTTGCCAGTGGCACAACCGGTTCCTATACAATTGCCCATACAAGTATGAATAATGAAAGTGATAAAAAGTTATTGAATAACATTTTTTTTGTCTATTATTCATGGTTTCTGTTTCACGGCGCCGTAAAATTGGGGTATAGAGAAACTACTTAGATAATATAAGAAAGCACTTTATTTTATATTCAATTATACAAGTACAATGCTTATTTTATGTTTAAATTTAGCGTTGTCATAAAAGGTTGTGTGGTAACAAATTAGGTTTATATATCTTACTTCGTTTTAGGCCGGGTTCAAGACTGTAACATCACAACTGTGACATCAAAGCGATGCTAATCTAACATTGGAATTATGACAAAGAGTAAAGAAAACCATATATGATGACATTTATGTCTTACATTCTAACACAGAACTATTTCGACACCTCGTACGCATAAAGTCGTATCCCTAAATCGTCGATTTCTCAAGAGAGCGAGAATAAGAATTTTTTCGGTATTTTTTTAAGCTGGAATATAATTACTGCATATTATTATATTAATATTGTGATGCGAATTAAAAACAATATTTACACTTGTGTTTTTGGAAGTTATAACTTGGATTAATGTCGTTATAACGACTGAAAAATCTATTTTTTTATAAAAAACACGTTACAACCTTATGCGTAGGAGGTGTCGTTCGTTGTAATCAATCATTAGGAAGCTATAAAATACAATATTGCACGTAGTTACACTTTCAAACACCGACCACAATCATACTAATACTAAACTTAACCTAATTTGCTACTCAAATGGCAACAACAACCGACATACTCATTCAGTTGTCGATAAACTAATGCACGCTAGTGTAACGTACATACAAATCGATTCATTATGATTGTCAATTAGCGAAAGGCACTAAATCAAAAAACGAATATAGTCAGAAAAGTATTGTATCCTTTGATACTGAAGAATACTAAGACTACTTACTTTATAACTAATGTTCCAACTTAAGCTCAGTAGCAAAATATCCATTGAGAAAATAACAGATATAAAACTGAGCAGCAATGGCACTGTACCAAGACAACATATTTTGAATAGGTAATAAATCAAATTTGCTTGCTCATGTGACAAACGCTTCACTACTTATCACAGACTGATTAATGACCTCAATCAAAATGTAAATCTATTTTACTACAACGATTCACAATAAGGTAACTTAAACTAATTTCCTGTATTAAGAACTTCTAGGTATAGAGGCTGCGTCTACCCAATACTGTGATTAAGTTTCATCTCTTATTGTAAGCAACCGTAACCATGTACAACAGAACTGCCAGTTTCAAGTACTTCCACTTTGATTTACAACCGTTTATTATTGATTCGTTAAAAGTTCTAGGATATAACGTGATAACAACTAATGGGTAGTCACAGGCCTATGCATAGAAAACTTATGATAATAATACAATATTTAACCATGTTGAGCGTTGACCGAAACCGTGTCATGGTCAACTGGGTGGCCAGGGTTGAGGGCACCAGGCTGAGCGTCGCTCTTTGCCAAGATGATGGAGACGGGGTAGTTGTAGCTGTAGAAGAATCCGCGAGGTGGGCCCTGAGGAAGAAATGGTAAGTTGAAGTTTGAATCAACACGAAGGATAATGACATTTCAGTCTTGTAAATAATTAACGAAAGGTGCCACAAAAGATGCAAAACTTTAAAATGTTCAAAGTGTAGGTACAGCAGGCACTTAAATTAAAACTAAGCTGTTTGTTTCAAATGTTAAGAAAAGGCTACCTAATAAAATATTTTTAAAACATTAACATTTAGCCCATTTAAGTTAGGAAAAAACTATTCAAAGGAATTTGCGACACCACATACCGTAGGTTCAGGCTCCTGGTGTTGTCCAAGTTGTTGCTGTTGACCATACTGCTGTTGCTGACCATACTGTTGTTGCTGACCATACTGTGGCTGCTGCTGTTGCTGTTGTTGCTGTTGACCATACTGCTGTTGCTGATTATATTGTTGCTGTTGGTACTGCTGTCCGGACTGGAAGCTGCTCTGTGCTTGTGAGTAGGCTTTGCCTTCCCGGGCTGGAGCCACTACTCCCTGGGGCTCGGACGCTGCACCGTGATATTCATAGTTGCTATTGCTAGAATATTCGCCCCTGAGGAAGATGTATAGCAATATTATGTAAAGTGGTTTGAGATTGTACCTACAAATATTTTGACAGGGTTATCTGCTACAGATTTTACTTTTGTTTACCTCAATGATATACCTTCAGTAAGTAACAACAACAAATTCAAAGATTTAATAAAACAAACTTTACACCGACTTCCTATCACCAAAACCAGAAACTCACTATAGCGAAATCTATAGATCAGAATACAAGAATATAGGCAGCAGATAATAATGTAAATGCTGTAAGAAGATTTTTAATCGGCCAGAATCAGGGTCAAAATCTAAACGGGGCCAAGACTTACTGAGGGTCAGGGTTCTGAGCGGCGGCAGCAGCCGCTTCGTTCCAGGCCTTCTCATGAGCCAGACGCGCTTGACGCACCTCCTCGGTCTCTTGAGCTGGCTCCAGTACTACTTTCGGAATGTTGTCTTCTTGGTGGAAGCCTTCACTGTCAGCCCAGTAGCGGACCTGGGAAAATATAAGACAAGTTTCAGATAAAAGCTATGAGTAGTTACATACACATGTAATTAAAAAATTATGTGTTTATTTTATAAAGCGCTCTGCCGGGTAGGTACTTTCCTACTATTTATGAGACAAAGAAGGAAAACTAACAAGTGGGACGCCTGGTGATGTACTAACACTAGCCATATACATATGACACAGAATAATTATGTTTATTTACCTTAATGAGCTCATTGTTGCCATCCTTGTAGGTGTAGGAACCGGTTACATCTCCGGATCTGGCGCGGTTCTCTACCTTTGAGGACTCTGGGGCCTGGTAGCCGTACGCGTAAGCACCAAGCCCGTCCTGACCGTGGAATTGGGATGCGTCGTATACCTGTAGGACATTATAAGAGTACCATGTAGTTATAAAACTGAACAAAATTGCGCAGGGAATGGAGGAAAAGGAAAGCGAAAATATTCTACATTCAACTAGATAGCTAGGTACTTACTTGTTTTTGATATGGACGGGTCACGGATGTTAAATATTTAAATGAGAAAAGAAAGTAGTTTCAGAAACATATTAATTACCTCTTCAACGTAGTCGTCGGTGTTTTCGATTTCGTGTCCGTTCTTCCAGTAGTGGCCGAGGGTGGGGCCGGCCTCTGCTGAGCGAAAGCGGGGGTCGTTCCATCTCACCTTGGAAATAAATAATGATAGTTGGTAAATTCATAAATCATACTCTAGGCTTTGTCGTTGTAGGTACAGCGTTTTTTTGCGATGTATTGTATCACCTATCGTTTGCTCTTTAATTGTAAAAGTAGCTAAATATATGGTAGGATCATCTTAGTAAACAGTACGACCGACGGGTATTCGGAATTCGCTATATATTGTAAAAATCATGACCACTTTTATGGGAGAATATTGCGGTGGCCGAATTCCGACCAATTCGACTCTCACGTCAGCTGTGTAATTCCATCCACGGAAAAAAACAGATTCGTCCTATTTTAAAACCAGGCACGGCGCAGTAATATCTCACCATACTACTAGAATTCCAATTGTTTTCAAGTAACAATACCACAGAATAAGTAATACATACCAGAGGCAGCACACCCGTACGCCCGGACAGCTGAGGCTCTGTGAACGGAGGGCTGTTCAAATACTTCTGCGCTTCTTCAGGAGAGATGTCGATCTCGAAGACATTAGAGACGGGGTTCGGAGCTGCCGATGACAGTGCCACCTGTAATGTAAGAAATTACTGGTTAGTCATTGAAACAATTAACCTAACACGAAACATTAGGTGGTATATTCTTACACACCTTCGAAGCTGTTCGATGGTGTGTGTGAGATTGGGAAATCGAATCGTACAGGATCCGCGTGGTAACTACGGCTTAAGTCCTCTCGTTCTGAGGAGAAACCTTTGCCGAGCCGTGGGACATATAAAGGTTGGAGATGATGGGGAGGTTGTGTATAGTTTAACAATTTTATCCAGAGTATAATTCGAATTTGTATATTTTCCGTGTGTAAAATATTATCCATTTCTATTTTCAAAAGTATTGTTTCTTTTTTTTTGAGCAAATACATACATACATACATACCGTCATGCCTCTTTCCCACAGGGGTAGGCAGAGACTACTTTGTTCCACTTCTACGATCCTGACATACCTCTTGAGCAAATAATGGGACAAATTCAAAAATATCAAACTTTGCGCCTTGCGTATTTATTTCGGTTAGCTTAATCGGCACAAAGAAAACTACAATGACCAATTGTATAAAAAGCTTGACGGATGACTGACCCATCAACATTAACTTATAATCGCCTCACGAATCAAATTAATCGCCAACGTCCAAAACATTCATTCAAAAACCGGATAAATCACACAATGACGTCTCGACCTTACTAGATATATAAACTGATTAGCATATATCCGTGTATCGTGACTAATATTGGTTGAGTAGATGGTCGAATCCACAAATACCTATAACTAACGGAGTCTGAAGTAAGCAGTGGATGCCGACGAATATCAGAAACATGAATGGAGTGCATCAGATAATAATTATAACGAAGGCATCTGCAGTCCAAGACCGAACGGAATTCTGCGAATGACAAAGCGAGGCTAGTTTTAATTATTTACACCTCGTCTTGTACATATATACAGTTGCACTTACAGTACTTACACAAATACAATCAAACTAGTTGAGACAGCCGCACGATGTGAAGCGTAATTTATGTACTTTAGCTGTCACTTTTAGTATGAATCTGACAGCGAGCAAACCTAAACTGAATCGCATTAAGACGTCATGGTAAGGCCCCAAGACTTATAAACAATTAAGTACCTACTGGTAGATCTTAAATTATGAACGAAACGAAGAGTCAAAACACGGTATTAATATATACAATGGCCATGTAAACAAATACATGTAACAACAATGTGGTAGTAGCATTGACAGAAATCTATATTAGCATCAATTTACTATCCATGCGTCACCAGTGCATAACTGCGTAACTGTTCTAAAAGTGAAGGTGACAAAATTATATACTTACATGATAAATATGTTTGATATTATTATCATTGGAATTTTCAGGCTATTTTAGGCACCGCAAATTATACAACGTTATTCTAATTATCAAGAGTTACCTACTTGCAGGCGCCTATTTCAGTTTAGATATCTTTCAAATCTATATTTCCAGGAAAGTTAGAATTAAGTACTCTACAGATTCAGGCGTTACTTTGCAGAGGTTCATGTCTAAATAAATGAATAACATTACTTCTCTACTCCGCGATATAGTGAGGTCAAATCATGCAAAACAGCCACGCTCCCGTCGACATAAAATATTCCGTGCCGGACACGTGTTTCACCTCTCTCCGAGGCATCCTCAGAAAATACGACGACGACGACGACAAACGATGTTGTGGTGGTGGTTCTGATTGTCATTTTGGTTACTTTTACGTTGATTATTATTTTGGGTTGTCATTGTTTTCTGCCCGAAAATCTGACCAAAGTTTAATAACATGTTCAATACAAAACAGAGATAAATCAAAGAATATTACGCCATTATTTTCTGTATTGATAGTTTGTAATATAAGATAGTTTATTACACATTATAAATGGTAAAAAGAAAACAGACTTAGTTTATGAGGGTTTTATATAAATAAATTGTATGTTGTAATTGTGTGTGTAAAGTAGTCTCTGCCTACCCCTGTGGGAAAGAGGCGTGACGATATGTATGTATGTATGTATGTATGTAATTGTATGTTAATGGCTTAGGTGCAATGATTTGAATAAAATAAACGACTTCTAACAGTTTGAACAACTTAACGATGCCATTCATGTCAAATTGTATTATTTTCATTTGAGAAACCACTCTTTCAATAAATAGAGAATCTGATTAATATATTATATATTTCGAAAAGAAATCGAGACTTTTACAGCTTTTTAAATCTGCTCTTCCATAATTATGTTACGGACAGTACCTATAGCTCGTTTTATGTAAATTAATTTATTTTGTTTTATTTCACGAAATCTATTCATTAAACTCTTTACTAAAACATTACACGGAAACGCAGAGCTATGAACTTGACTCTACACTTAAATAAATATTATAGATAAATCACTACAGAGAAAAAACAATATATTACCTACCAAAGATCAAAGAAGAATAATACTAGGAACCTTTTGCGGGATCAGCACAATACTCGTAAATATGTATTCGAAATTGCCAATCATCCAACCCCAATAGATTTAAATAAGCAGACATTGCTATAATCTATTCCAGTGACCGATTGGAGACGGTCGGCATACATGAATACCATTTACATTGCTAATGCATAATAGTTGTAAGTCTGCTAAGACTTGTGGGTGAGCTGATATTTAGGGATCTTAATGACAAATGTGAACGGTACCTACGCTGAAAATGTGAGTAACGGTACTCTTTACGTGAAAAAAAAAATAGTTTCCGCTTGGACATAATTGTCCGTAGATATTTCGATATTATAACATTAAAAACAAAATACAAAAAATACATTACGTGAAAGCCAATGGAACGGACTCTAGCTACGAGAGTGTGGCAAATGATTTAACTAGTGGGTCTATTTTCATTTCCTATACTAACTTAACCGTAATTATAGAATTTGACCATAATGTCAAGAATATCGTACCAATACGTATTCGCGACGTAATAGAAGTCGTTCGTAATAAACATATTAATGTTATTAACCGTGACGAAACCGCTCAGATTAAGTAATTGTTATGCATGATTAGAATGACCAGTCATTTGTCTTTGTGATTTATGCAAAAACTACAATTGGATTTATTAGATAGGTACGTTGGAAATCCCAAGGGCAACGACCTGTACAATTCTAAAATCATACTTAAACTAATCCAACCTAGTTACATGTTTTTTTCTTATTTTAAGATGAAGTCATTTTTAGGAGTCTTCGCGTATTCCTTCACTGAAAGTTATTAGAGTCTCTAGAGAACCACATAAACATAATTATTTAAATAGAGAAGAGTTTCAATGGTTATCTCAAGAAAAATAGCTTTGAATTTAAAGAAAAAAAACAATTTGTTTAAGTTTTTTTTTACATTAAAGATATTTTTTGAAAATTACTTAAAGGATATTAGGTAAAAACGTTGACATAACTGTCTGTTTATTTATCTTCTTCTTGACCCTAATTTGGGTAACTTCAGAATCAATTTTATGGCGTTTTCACAGGTACATTCAACGTTGTTTCATCAAAGTCAGATATCGTAAGTATAGAAAAGATATTGACTGTTCTTATAAGTTTAATTCGTCAACACAACAACATAATAATAAATATCTACATCCTTTCAGAATGGTATAGTTTAATATAATATAATAATTAGCAACAAGTCAGGAGCCTAGTAGCCACTGTCATACGAAGCCAGAAATTACAAAAGATGAAGCGGTCTCGAATCTAGTTCCCACGCTCTTTGCATTACAATAGTGCTTCGGTTTGTTTTGGGTGTTCTTTTTGTCGGTGGCTCCGAAACCCACTTTCTGGTCTGGGACAGTTTATGAATTTTAAAATGGGATTGCTATCGAGTTTTCGGTTTGCTGGTTAATTTTAATAATTGTCGTTAGCATTAATGTAACGGCAATGTCATTTTACGAAAACCGGGGAAGTACTAATCGGATGCATATCGAGCTAGTTTCGGTTATTACAGCTTCACTATAGCTTAGAAAGAGAATCAGTATAAAATAAGTCTTTGTTTTCATAGATAGGTATGATTTAAACCCGCGTAACACTGAATGCTTCTTGAACTCATGTATCTAGAGTTTTCAACCAACATCATCTTTACTCTCATACACCTCATATTTATCTATACATTTTTTATTGTAACTTTCAACCAATCTTTTGCCTAGCGTGAATAATACGCGGATCTAGATTTAAATATATTATAGCTTCATAAAGCTACGATTATTTATGATGGCCAGCCTCATTAGGAAAATTCGAGATTTTATTTGAATGAACTATAAAACCTTGAACTTGTAGAAATACAAGGAAAAGTGAATGTTTTTGGTCAAATGGTGGTATAATTTTTATGCCTAATCTTAAATCTGGTTTCGTGCCTTAAAGTTGTCATTCAAAAAAGTTTTGAACGCGCACTTTATGAACACTAATTATTTGATTATAAAATACCCATGCCCTTGCACAGAAGATGTAAGAGCATTCAACCTAAAGAGAGTTCCTAAGGTTCTTAATGCAAATAATATAATATTGTACTTTGCATAAAGCCAAGACTTTATGAGCCAAGTCTAAGTCATGACGTGAACAAATCCGTTCTGAATAGCTGTTAATGCGTAAACGTTGAATTAATGGTGCTTTGGTCAAGCCAATGCAGTGATAAAATGTGTATGCATTAGAATGATCGTTGTCCGTGACAATACTGACAATATTGATTATCAGACAAAGATAGATGGCAATACTTTTTACTAACAAGCTGATACTGTCTGTAATATAGGTA
Organism: Pandemis heparana; assembly: GCA_963854515.1. Lineage (NCBI taxonomy): Eukaryota > Metazoa > Arthropoda > Insecta > Lepidoptera > Tortricidae > Pandemis > Pandemis heparana. Next base: position 8,050,289 of record OY978010.1, read on the forward strand.
AGGACCTATACATTACTGCAGATAGGTAACACATAGACAGTCATATATTAACTCAGCATAATACTTACTAACTTTTCTAATTTGGTAATCGTAACCATTTTATTTTGATCAATAAAAATATGATTGATAAGAATTAGGCGTTTCTCTGCAAAGTTAAGGTAGTTAAAAAAAAATAGTTAACACATTCAACAAAAAAACGTTTACTCTCAGTCGGTCCCTAGTTTAATGCTCCTCTTATCTACTCAAAGGTTAACTGGTAGAGATCCCTTATAGAAATAAGTTTGCCTTTGTGCATAAATCTTATGTTTTTGATAGGTACTTAATTGTGTTTGGTTCTTTATTTTTGTACAGACTTCCTTGCTTACATCGTGAGGAAACTTAAACACACCTGCGATGCAATTCAACGGTGTGACAAATAATTCCCAGTCCGCACTGAGCTCTGGTGGAAACTATGTCTCAAGCCCTTTCATTCTGAGAGGATGCCTGTGCCCAGCAGTGGGACGTATATAGACTGGAGATGACAAACCACTTAACGTGATTTAAAATGTACTTATGAGTTTTTCCCACACGAAACAAAAAGTAAATTTTCTGATGTTTAATTTTAATTAATTTGACACAGCTAAAAAACCATATTATACTCGTTGCATACAAAGTAATTAATGTTTTGTTCATTACAAATTAAGACGTAGGTAGCTACGCGTTTTGAGTGCAAAAACATGTATAGTGTTAATACATGTTTGTGATAAGGATCCTTAAACAGTACATATTTTTTAGAAGCAGCAAAAAGGAGCAACACTGCACGTTAGGTATCCAATTCATCAAAAAAGGTTCCAAATTCAATTAGAAACTGCGCATTTGAACATATTTGATTACCTAAAAAACAAATCGAACAGATAGAATGATACAAGTAATTTTAAGCAGTGGAAATGTTGATGATGCAATTCTAAAATTAGACAATCATGTCATCGAAATAATGGTCCAATTTCAAGTCTATACTGAAATCACAAATTGCGTGCAAGTCACTTAACATGCAAAGTGCACCAGCGAATGTAGATAAAACTATTTGAGGAACCAACAAACGTATGGCCGCACCCGAACGCTTAAATTTTGAATAACCTTGACTTTGGACTTTTTATGTCGATTTGTACACACGCAACTGACTTAATGACTATGCAAATAAAAACTGAAGATGCTTATAACATCATCCACGTAGAAGCCACGTCAGGAGCCATTGGGTATTAGACAAATGCCGTTGTTGAAGACAAAACCGTGGGAAAGTAACTAATCGACGATTTAGCATTTCTTTACTTTTGAACCAGCATTTGTCCGGTTGAACTAGGTAGTGAGACGACCTGTAGACCCTGGTAAAAGCAGATGCCCTAGCTACCTAGTTGTTATCCTTGTCAGTAGAGAACAATGGACAGATGTTATCTTTATAAATAATCGTATTACAGTAGATATGATGAAATTAAGGAGGAAAGAAGGATTTTATAGCTCTATCACTTGTCGAGACCATTAACAGATAGTTAGTAGTTAGAAATTCAGTGAGAGATATGACAAAATTGTACGGGTACTTAATTAAAAATAAGGAATAAAAGAAGGGATGAATCATGTTATTCGATAAAGGGAAGTAACATTAGATAACTTTTCTTGAACCATCTGTTAAATAAAATTCTCAATGTACGTACTATGAAATACGTTTAATGGCTAGAGTGTTAAAATGCTAATAAAGTAAATAATGTTATTGACTGGGAGTGGAAGATTCCAATTCAACAAACAAGAGTTATTAATTATTTATGTAGTGAAAGAAATGTCCGAAATCATTTAATCCTAATTACCCAGATAATATAATTCCACGTAACGTAACTAAGTTGACATAGAAACTAATCTAGAATGTGACACTTACATAAGAATTACTTCATAGGAAATAAAGATTGAAACGGACATGTGAATAGTGTTAGCATGTCATATAGTTAGATATAAATTATGGGTTAATAGACACCTATGAAGACGTCAAGTTTATTTTAGTAATGATTGATTTTTTGATATCATGATGTAACGATAACAAATGCTTGCAGATTTCAGTTGGTAACTCCAGAGTTTGCAAAAAGGGATATTTTCTTAATCTTTTGATTAAACTTGAATAGGTAAATGAAATAACAGAGTAGCTTAAAGAACCCTATAACTCTGAAGGTCTACCGAAGGTCCGAGACTAGCAAACAAACAGGACAGTTAATATGAATATGTATGATATATACGAGTATGTGAATGGAGATGTATCGTGTATAATAAAATAAGTCATCATTACACGAGTTTTATTATTAATACGATAAATAAGAGTTAAGCCAGTAAAATATTGTGAAATGAGCTATTATTAGTTATACCATTATTTAGTCGTATGTTTAATTTAAGGTATATTAGAAAAATAGCGACCGGATGGCCTAGTGGCTAGCGAACCTGACTATGGGGCTTAAGGTCCCGGGTTCGATCCCCGGTTGGGGCAGATATTAGTATGATGAATACGAATGTTAGTTCTCGAGTCTTGGCTGTTTAATACGTATGTATATGTGTGTATTTGTCTATATATGTAAGTATGTTTATCCGTTGTCTAGTACCCATATTACAGGCTTTGCCTAGTTTGGGACTAGGTCAATTGGTGTCAATTGTCCCATGATATTATTATTATTATATTATTATTATTATAGATTTAAAAATTATCAATTTGAATCAGTTCTAAAATCAATGCAGGTATGTTGATGCCAAAGTAAAAAAAAAAGACAGCATTTTCATAGATAAAGAATAAAAAAGAACATCAAATTAAGTAAGTACCTACACAGCATGCAGTAGTTGTAGTAACCATGAACTTAAGCTCAATCTTGACTCACGATTAACCTTTAATCCGTTCTGAATGAGCAATAACGTCACACGCAAAATCAAACATTATACGAAACTAGTGGAAACTTATGACTCACTTACACTTCCGTTTTTGGTGTCTCATTTGAATCTTACTTAATTCGTTCTCCAAGTTGTTCATCCCAAAAACCCTAGCCACCCTTATTTTTAACTAAAAAAAACTACCCTATTTAAATTCTTACTCAGTATTTGTGTCTTTTTCTCGCGGTGGCAAAAAACTATGTTGTGACCATCAGTAGCTCACGGATCACGATTCACGGACTGCTTTACTATTGAAAGCTTCTACCCGCGACTTCGTCTGCGTACAATTATACATAATAAACCTTCCTCTTGAATCACTCTATCTATTAAAAAAAACCGCATCAAAATCCGTTGCGTAGTTTTAAAGATCTAAGCATACATAGGGACAGACAGACAGACAGACAGCTAATTGGTTTTTTATTTACCTGCTTATGAGATACTTTTTGTACCGCAGCAAATATTTTGGTACTCTTACAAAAATGTATGACATCTAGGTACCTTTGATTTGGCGAGTCAAAGGCTATCTATGAAATACGTTCAATGGCTAGAGTTGAAACTTTGGAATGTCCCTCCACGTGGATTGCAAAATTAAACCTTGGTTGATTTTCTACCTATATGGCCAAATTAACAAAAGATTTTTTCTTCAATGATTGATGTTCTCATTATAACATCATTAATGTTTTGGTGTTATTTTAATTATAATGAAATCGTGCTGTAATAATAATTCACGTTGTTTTTGCAAAAAATGTTATTCTTAGTTCCGATATCCTAATTATAGTGATGACCCAAAGAACAAATTGATGCGCAATAGCTTTACTTTGTTAGGATGTTTTGTACAAAGCTGTGCTTAAAAGAAGCTTCTAAAATGACATACTTTTTTGTAGAAGTTCTTCAAAAATCATAATTTAGTTCGGGAAGGTCATAAATAATAACTTGAAGTACATAGATTTTTTATAGTGTTAAATATATTACCTACCATTTAAATTTACCTAGTTAAGATGTAATAATGAGAATGATCTATAGTAGTAGTGAGTTATGGATGTTTTCTATCAATATAATTTGTAAAATTTCTCTATATAAGTATGTATATCGTTGTTTAGTAGGTACCCATAACACAAGCCTTACTAGCGCTTCCTTTGGGACTAGGTCAATTTGTGTGAATTGTTCCCTAATAATATTTATTTATTTATTTATATTTATTCTTCAAGTCAGAACTGAGTCGAATTTAACTGATTTCCAACAAAAATTAGAACTGCATAATTTATGATAAATATGAGTCTAATCGCGTCACGTGATTTTGAGAAAGTATTTCCGGATTTAAAATTTTACGTTAATTTTAGTTATCCAATCGTGATCAACTTACATTTTAATGATATACGACTACTGTATTATCCTTAATTTTATGTTATCATAATCAAGAATATATTAAATTAATCTAATTTATACTAGATTTGTGGTTTATTAAATAATTTCTTCTTACAAATTTAAATTTTATACAAGTTTCTAGAAGCTGTGTGTGAACCATTAGCAATCATGTCTGTCAAACATGCCATTATTTCTTTTCACTTATGGAGTCCATAAGATTAACTGAAAAAGCAGTGTGACGATTACGGTTTCAAACGTCGGTATCAATAAAATTCTTTAACATCTACGACTTTAGGATAATTAGGTATATTTTGGCTCTATTCGGACTAAAGTTAATTCAAATCACGTTTTGTTGATGCTTAGATTTTAGGTTGACGCGGTAATTGTTGCGCCTAAGGTCATCGGATTCACTAACCAGTGATTAGATTTCGATCGAAACAGTATATCATCCTTTTGCTTGGTTAACTTCCGCATTCCAAGATATGGTGCCGATAGATGGACCGACAACAATTTGAGCCGATGCATGTTTTCCTGTTGAAACACATGAAATCGTGAAACTTGTAGGCTGTTGTTTTTTCCATCTTTGTTGCACTGTTCTGTAAGTATTTTAAAGTTTTCTTAACTGAACCATTGATTGATTTTAACCACGGCTTCCAATTATTGTCAACTCGGTTAGATGATGAAACGAGACAAGAGATAAGTTTTATTACCTAGATTTTGTTTCATTGGTCCACATTTTTAAAAATACAAACAACAAATAAAATACGTCACAAATAACAAATTATTATCAGCGTCAGATAGTCTGGCTCACGAAAGTTGAGACTGAAATCGCGCTGCTAATAATTGAAATATGTGTGTAATACTATTTTAATCGTTTATACCTATTATGGTGTATTCAATACAGTATTTACGCACAATATTGGTCACAACACACAGAATTTTTAAAAGAGCCGCGCGATTCCCTTCTGGACTTTCCTTACCCAGACTCTATCACTAATTTTAGTCATTGATTTGAAAAGAGTAATTTACTCCTTTACTTATTTTAACTCGAACAAGGAGACTCACAATACGACTTTTTTCCGCGTCAACTCGTTATGTTTAACGACGCAGCTTTGTGTTCCATTGTAAAAACTTGCCTCACAGCACACAGCCAATGAGGCAAATGTGTTGTTTTGGTCAAATGTATGGCGGCGCATTGTGATCCTGCTCATGTAAAGTGTGCCAAGTGCAGGTCATTTGCAATTACGGGGAATTCTGTCTGAAAGAACTCTGCAGGATACTTGTAGTACCATAGTAATAAGCGTATACTGAAGCGTATAGAATTGAATTGGTAGCCGTGAATGAATCATTTAAAAGGGATGTAAATGGTGATTCTTTCTGAATTAAATAATCCTGTGTTGTATTTTTTGATAAGCTCGCCACTTCGTGATTGATTGAATTCCGTGATCGACGATCAAAACTTTTTGGTGAAACATCTATTGCTCTTTGACAAGAAGATCACTGCATGGACAAACGCGATCATGAAGAAAACATTGACAGTATGTGACGTTTTTGTATAAAATTTTCGTTAAATTAAATTAATCGTGTAATGTGTAAATTGTTACTTGTGTAGAAAAATAGATAAGAAGAGGGCAGTTTTCAAGGTATTATTAGGCCTATGTATTATGTATTAGTTATAAAAACAATAGGGTATAATTCGAAATATTATATTTCATTAATGTTGTCATCTCGTTGTAACCTAGCCCTCGATTCGTAAACTACACTGTATCCGTAAAAAGCTCAAGTGCGTCTTGATGTCATACCTACCCTAGGGATCATTGTGTAAACGAAATAGAGTTTTGTTGATTCTCTACAGCTACGTATTCTTCTACGTTTAGTAGGTATACAATCAACAAAATTAACAACGGTTTGCTGAACAAAACCTATGCTAGCTTATTATTATGTACTAGCTGTTGCCAGCGACTTCGTCTGCAAAAAATTCGTTTATCGCTATCCCGCGGGAACTAGGTACGCAATTTTCCGGGATAAAAAGTAGCCTATGTGCTATTCCAGACTTTTTTCTATCTATGTGCCAAATTTCATCGAGATCCGTTGGGCCGTTCTGGCGTGATTGAGTAACAAACAAACATCCATCCATCCATCCATACTTTCGCATTTATAATATTAGTTAGATTAGATTAGATTAGATAATCGGTTCCTACATTTGGAGTTATAAATTCTAAAGCTAACCAATATTATATTACTTAGAATGTTGCTTCCCGATCATTTTGGTCCCCATTAAGTCTGTTTGGTGATATGTTGCCTGGTGTAACTATTATGTGTAGGCAGATTAAGAACCACTGCAGTAGACTCTAACTAGAGCACTAACATGGTACGAAGGGTCTTTGACATGCCGACAGACACCTCAAATTATGCGGAGAAATGATTCGCAGAATAACAATGAATGTTGATGACTCGAATGATTGCTGAGAAGATAGGATGCAAATTGCAGGTCCTGTTGTTGCGTGCGAAATTGGTAAAGAAAAGATGCCGCCGGGAAGATTACTTCGTTATGATAACCTTGAATGATTTGGACGGTCTTTCCTGTGGAAGTTTTAGAATTTGATTTTTTTTAAGTCACATTAAAGGATTAGGATTTCGTTCGAAATATTATAAACGGGATGTGAACCGCGATTACCTTTATTGAGCTCCCGTTTATAATATTTCGAATGAACTTAACCGTGAATCAATAAAAACTCTTATTAGGATTTCGTTTTGGAAAAAGGTCAGGTCAGGAGTATCCGAAACCGATGAGCATATATGACGAGATTGATGAATGTGGATCAAGCGAAAGAGGTATATCATGATCGTAGCAAGTGGAACAAGGTTAGTCTCTGCCTACCTCTGTGGTAAAGAGGCGTTACTGGAAATTTTTCGCATAATCCACCTGAAGTATGAAAAATGTATCTACAATAACGATGAAATATTTATATTTAGGCTTGAAGAATGTTTGTATCATTTTTATTTTGTAATTTACTTGGGGGCTATTATATATCAATATCACACGTAAGTGATAAAATCTGTATTATTACAAAATTATCGCCAAAGTTACATTTTTGACTAAATAACAAATACCTATCGGTACTAAGTACTTTATTAAAACTCGACTTTTTAAACAATTTGGATAGTATTCATTTCACGGTGATATTATTGATATCCCCTGTACGTGAACATTTGCTCACCCATCTAGTTTGCTTAAATAATGTTCTTTTCTCGTAGTACTTACAACTAAAGTAGCTCGGAAAGCGGTACAGGTTTAAAAAATACTTTTTTAAAATTAAGTATATCACGAATATTTAAACTAAGTACATTAGTCTTAAAAAAGCTTTGCACCTTTATTTTTGTAAAAAAGTCCTCTTTTCTATTTTAAATAAAATAAAATAAATAAAGTGCATTATAAAAAAAAATCCTCAAGTACTAATTAATTTACAACTTTTACAATTGTTTGCCACTTACCGCAACAGCGCAAATGGTAGCGAAACGTAGCATCTTGGTACAGCACTAGTCTCACTCGGACGCACAGTGAGGAGCCACTCCTGCACATCTCGTATATACCGCGCAGCCTCCGGTGACGTCATACGTCGCCAGCGACATAGCTTACACCTGAGTGGCGTTTTCGTAAAAGACGCGACAAAAAGAAGTCGTATGGCGAATCTTTCTTTTACTCTTTTTAAAAATTAAATGAATTACTAAATGGGTTTTCTAACAACTGACATAACAATCACATAAAAAAAAAACTGTTGGTGTCTATGGTAGGATCTGTTTTCCAAACACCACCCCATGCTTATGTGCTGCGCTGCGACGTAACTAATTACTACTAGTCATAGCTGTGCATTTGTTTTGTATCAAATTAATCATGTGTACAATGTACTCGTATATGTACACACGGCAAAATAATTCGGTAAGCATAGGCACGCACACAAACGTCGTCTATGTGTTGAGTGCCGACATGAACATTACGTAGAATCCACGTGTGAATGTGTGAGTGAGTTCGATCGTATATCTACCCTCTCAGTACAGTTTTTTTTAGTAATAAGATAAATAAGTAATGTCGCTGTAAACTACCTATTTATTATATAAACAACAACAATAACAATGAAGAAAGTTGCAACTATTTTAGTTAGTTTATAATAAACTAAGTTAAAAATAATTACAAATTAAACTAAAAAATCCCCTTGGTATCGTGCCTGGCTCAAAGGTTTAAAAATTCAATATCTCCGGTTTAAGTTAATTCTACAGAAATAATGTAAAAGTATTGTTTTATTTTTGCATCTTCCTAAAAACATTTTACATTATTATCTTACATTGGATATTGTCATCGCAAGTGTAAGGCAAGAGAGGCAACCCCGGATCGAGTCTTACTTTGACCTTGAATCTTTAAATTTATGCAATCTGACGCATTGAACTATTATTACCAGCGTAGTAGCTACCATCTCACTGATTCAACGTGTTACATTTTTATTTCTCATCAAGTCTGGTCTGAGATTCAATTCCAACATTTCCAACCAATATTCCTTACAACCAGCATCGCCATTTAAATAACATCCAAAAATGTCATTTCTTCTAGGATTCGAACTCGGTTCACTAGAGAGCGAGTGCACAAATCAAGTATTCGACTTGCCTTTGTGACCGCTGAGCCACCGAGACATTTAATATAGTTGGTGAATTTATGAATTACTACGTCCAAACTGTGACTACTGCATTTGCAATGTGTTGTTTAACAAGCTTTGAAATAAGGTTGAAATTTGCTAGACGATGCACATTTTATTAATTGCCGTCTAACAATATAAAGTATATTCTACCCTCAAATTGTTAGTGATATGAATTTGTCAACGCTAGCCGCCATTCGTTACGCCTTGTTTTACAAGTGGTTTTACAACAACGAACTGTTTAATTTTGCCTTTGAAATACCTTGTGATTTGCAAAATATGGATAGTCATCATCTTTTTTGAAAAGAGCAGAAATTATTGTTCTTTACGAACAAAATATTTCTATAAGGAATCGCAAGGCGTTTATTGATATCGGTAAGTAGACAAAGTGTCTGATAAAATAATTACTTCTTATTTTACATCAAATTTCTTCATGGTGTTAAAAACAATGATTTATTATTGTATCCGTAATGTATCCAAATAACTTTCTTTGACGAAGAATGTTTTTTATTAAACTTCATTTATTTTGCAGCGGAAGACTTCAATTATGGATTCACCGCTATGCAGACTTCGGGCACGATAAGAATATTCCTTCTGTGTCAAAACAAGAAGTCTCATCTTCACGCCATTTGGACATAAGTAGTTGCCGCACACGCTAAAGGGACCAATTTCACATCAACGAGAGACAATGTTACCTACGTTGTAAACTGTGCGACTTCATCTGCATGTTGCAGGATAGCATTGTCGTAACTCGTAAACCAGCAAAAAAAATGCTTCAACGGATCAGCCAGCTTAGAAGAAACAGAATGAACTTTGATCGTGAATATTTATAATTTTGATTCGAATAGGTAATAATGTAGTGATTTTTAGTGATGAAAAAACATTTACGTCTGAAAAAGATGGACGAAAATTTTTGTGGCGAAAAGTGCTTGGATGTCATCCATGGGATTTGTGAGTTAGTGGGTTGGGGGTCGTAATAACAGTGCTAAAAAAAAGTGATGTGTGACCTATTTCGTGCATAATAATATTATTGTGTCATAGTCAAAGACTGGCTGAGCACCCAACAAGATTCCTTAACTGTTATTAACTGGGGATCCCAGTCTGGATCTGATATAAAATCCAAAGCAAATTTAGGTAGCTTAGTCACTTGAAAGTGGAGATTTAATCCAGTGTGCAATGATGTTATTGTTAATGGCTGTCATTTAACATGTCGATTCATTTCACCACTGACTTTATTTCTCAACAAATAAAACGTTTCGTTCATCTTTCTCAGACTTAAGTAAACTTAATAAATCGGAAACTCTTATAAATGATACTCTTTTCAAAACCCTTGTTAATTCGAATAAATTACATCTTAAAAATAGCCCTTTTGTGATGTGCATTCAATTTACCATTTGTATTGTAATTTTAAATTATGTTTGTAACAGAAATTTTTAATTGACCTAAAATCATACTGGTCACTATTATAGTGTGTGTTGTTTTACGAATAAATGTTGTTCTTCTTCTGTTATATTATAAGGAACAGCATGCAATTTTATTTTGCTAATTTAATTAGTTATAGTCTTATGGTAATAATAATTACTTAAATGTTGTAATAAACAATTTGAAACAATGATTTTATTTTCTTATTTTGTTCTTTTACTTTCTTTTTTTCGTGTTTGAAGTAGTCATGATTTGGTTTTGAGATAGTTATAAATTGAAAAAAAAAATACAAAATAGACACATTTGTGCAAGATTCGAACCGAGGTCTATAACATTCATAGTCCTAATCAGTACGACTGAGCCACCGCGCTCATATTATTCATGACGAAATTATTCTTCCATAGAGCAAAATCGTTTGAATAACAATAACCTATACAATAAGAGATATGTGAAGGTAGTCAGAGAACACAATCAGCACACATAGGCCATGTTAGTGTGAATACTCGTGTGGATACAAAACCATTTTGATGTGTGTGTAATTAAGGCAGCGGATAGGTGCGGATGTGTGTATAGAATGACACACATGGACAACTAGGGTGCATACCGAATAGTTTTGCTGTGTGTACGTATGTCATATTTAGAAAAAAAAATACCCTGAACGGTTTTAGTTTCAATAATATTTTTACGTCAATTAAGCACTCTTAAAATTATAGTTATCGATTCCAATGATCATAATTCACAATCTAATTCAGAATAATATTATTAGTATACTATATCGCCACACGCCACAGAATAAATTTATATCACTCAAGTAACATATTTCTTAATACCCAGCGTCTACGCTGATCTGCTCTGTTCTAACAAGAACCAGTTTTGCGCATCTTTACTCTTGACCTTAGTTTGTCGTACATTGATAATTGTTCACACGAACGTTTTTAATCTTTTATTACTAAGCGGTAATGGACGAGACATTTTTTATTATTGTTATTCGGATTAGTGGCACCTCTTTTACGCTTTCCGTAAAGCTTTAAAATCTAGACTTTATTTTTTGGTTAAATAAACACTTCTTTCGCTTTGACTGAAGAATTCGGTAACCAGGGTTTTGATTTTGTGTGTACCCTTTTATAATTCACCAGATAATTTAGGAAACACGAAAAAAAAACAAATATAACAAATCTCGTTTAGTTTCAGCGTAGCCTGGGGAATACGATCCCTGAAATCGATATGTCATCATTTTGATTTGGATAAAGTTGCTACTAAAGTATTTAATACCAATACCACACCCTTAATTTGACAGAAAATGACAGAAAGTAAGGGGGACTTAAGTCCGGGATCCTTTTGTGCCATCAAAATACCCGTATAATTTATATTCAAGGCTTTATAAACGACAGTAATCGGTTACCTGGGCTTCTATTCAATACCGTCAAAGTGATATTGGACAAGCGAGCTAGCTTACGCGCAATATGTATACCATTTTCATTCTTACCTGTCCTATTTGGTAAACAAAATTCTAACCTCAAAACGTCTCATTTTTGTTATTTTTTAAATATTTCATCGTAAATAAAGGAACTGGAGATAAAATATCAGCAAAATTATGTACAAAATATTACCTCAGGTTTATTTGATAACATAATACACCGTATTCTTTACAAAAATTTGCACATTGAGGTTAGAATTTTGTTTACCAAATAGGACAGGTAAGAATGAAAATGGTAAGTATAATTCTTAATAAGTGTAGGTAAATAGCCCTTGCTATTATAAAAAAAATGTTTATTAAAAAATATTAAATTAAAAAATCATTTTTTGCTTTATGACATTTAATTTTGCCTGACACTGACAAATCGTACATTTTGCTGTAAAAAAATTGTAACTTTTTATGAATGAGAAAGAAATGCCTATACAAGTATGAGAAATATTAAAGTATACAAATATTACCACCACAGGTAATTCAGTAAAAATAGCTCAAAACGTGGCAAAATATATGGAGAACATTTATCTATTGGGATGGATACCTTATGGGGTGAAGTCAAAATTTATCAACTCTCCCCCCTCCTCCGGGGTGCGCGTCCCCCCCCCCAGCCCCCCCGAAATGTCCCGAAACGCGGTTTTTTGAACTTTTTGAGAAAACTGTTCGCGATACAGAAAAAGTGTGTAGGAATGAAATTATGTACAATAAATTTACTAAAAATCTACCATACACATAAAAGCGGTATCTCTTATGGTTTTGAAGCAAGAAGACGCTGAAAATCATATTTTTTTGTTTTTTTACAATAAATTTTATTAAAACTTCAATTTTCTCAGAAAATACTCATTTTACAACAAAAAATGTATGACTTAAATAAACAATGGAATATTCCCTTTAAAAAGAGGTATAATTTATTTATATATTAGTTAAATTGACCATTTTATGATAGTTTAAGTTAAGTTTAAATATTTAATTTGTCATGAACAATTTTTTTTACTTGAAGATTAGGTATGTTTAAAATGTTTTTTATATAGTTTAGAGTTAATTATAAACCACACTAGTGTAATTTTGTTTATTTTTTTTCAGTTATCCGCAAATAATAAGCATTCATTTCCAAAAAGGTACTAAGATGTTTATTTAATATAATCAACTATTTATTTAAGTATACACTTTTATTTAAGTAACTTACATTGAAATTGAAGAGAGACATTGGAATAAACAATTGTTAACACTCTTATTATCTGGGGGCACGGTAGTGCCCCAGCTAAGATAGCCAAGTGAAGCGCAAGAAGGGCACTAGTTAACTTTTCTCGAACCGCTTTGTCGTTATTTTGTACCCTCATAACTTGGTTTTGGATTGTACGAGATAACTAAAATTCTCGGGATATGATGTGAATAGTGGACTTATTACAAGTGTAAAGTTTCAATTGCATAGCTCTTATATTTAAAATTTTATTGATATCTAAAAAACTAGTAGTCGTCACTAGTGATCATCATATTAAATTCCTAGAACGCTCAAATTTGGTTTGTAAGCTAGATTAGTATACAATCAACAGCAAAAATCTAAAATTTGGAACTTTAACTCTTCCTTCAATCGGTCAAACAAACTAGCGAATGGATATTTTGTACGAAACTTCGCAAATTTTGATCCCAGCGGTCTGAAAATTGATAAAGGGAGTTGTTAAAAATAATAAACTGTATATTTCAGAATTTTCAGTAATTTAAACTGAATTAGTGGATGAAATTAAGCGCGTGCAAATGTGGTGTTTTCTGAAGGCACTTGTCATAAGCAACAACTTACAAACTTTTTACGTTCTAACTCTACAAGTGTTTAAGAGTTTGTGAAGTCTACAATTTAGTAAAAATAATGTCGTTGGCCGTTTTGCTACCGTCACATAGGCGTAAGGTAAAAAAATCACTGTTCATTACTTTCCTGTTAATTACAATAGTTTTTTAAACATGATATTACCGTGAGACTCAATCAATAATATGTGACAACAAATAATAATAATAAAATAATAATAATACTTTATTTGTAATATGTGATTTGCAAGCGGTCCAGGAATAAGGACTACGAACTAGTCTGGAATATGTCGAGCATCACTCGAATTTATACGTGAGTTATTCGTTTGTGTGATTATAATTGTAATTGTCATTACAATAGTTCTTATAGTTACGAATTTCAACTTTCTAGGACGTAAATTTGTTGACCACCAGTGAGTGAGTCAGTGACGAAATCAGAGTTTTTTAGATATCTATAAAATTTAAAATATAAGAGCTCCTAATAAATCCACTATTCACATCATATCCTGAGAATTTTAGTTATCTGGTACACTCCAAAACCAAGTTATGAGAGTACAAAATAACGACAAAGCGGTTCGAGGAAAGGTAACTAGTGCACTTCTTGCACTTCACTTGGCTATCTTAGCTGGGGCACTACCGTGCCCCCAGATAATAAGAGTGTTAACATTGTTTATTTTAATGTAAGTACTTAAATAAAAGGGTACACTTAAATAAATAGTTGATTATATTAAATAAACATCTTACTTAGTACCTTTTTGGAAATGAATGAATTTATTCACACTAATTATTTGCGGATAACTGAGAATAAATAAACAAAATTACAATAGCATGGTTTATAATTAACTCTAAACTATATAAAAAACATTTTAAACATACCTAATCTTCAAGTAAAAAAAATTGTTCATGACAAATTAAATATTTAAACTATCATAAAATGGTCAACTTAACTTATATATAAATAAGTGATACCTCTTTTTAAGGGGAATATTCCATTGTTTATTTAAGTGATACATGTTTTAGGTGTAAAATGAGTATTTTCTGAGAAAACTGAAGTTTTAATAAAATTTATTGTAAAAAAACAAAAAATTATGATTTTCTGCGTCTTCTTGCGTCATAACCATAAGAGATACCGCTTTTATGTGTATGGTAGATTTATAGTAAATTTATTGTTTATTATTTCATTCCTACACACTTTTTCTGTATCGCGAACAGTTTTCTCAAAAACTTCAAAAAACCGTGTTTCGGGACACTTTGGGGGGGCGTGGTGGGGGGACGCGCCCCCCGGAGGAGGGGGGAGAGTTGATAAATTTTGACTTCACCCCATAAGGTATCCATCGCAATAGATAAATGTTCTCCATATATTTTGCCAGATTTCCCATACAATGGATTCTTATTTGCTTGAGCTAAGGGTGAAAAAATGATCTGGCTGGCGTGCCGCTTCGATATCACTTTAACAGTGGGAATAAAGACTAGGTAGCTAGTCGTTTGCCGTTTGTGTTTTTTGCAAAAACTTTCAAGTTTTTTTTTTCGTTTAAAAATTTTAACGAGGTAAATAATCGTCAAGTTAAAAAACATTATGGTGTTTTTTACTTAGTAAGTTTCCTAATTTAGCCTTCCGGGTAAATTCTTTATAAGCCGACTGCGAAAAATAAAATGGTGCTCATGTATTATATATTTTCAATCCCAAGATAAACTCTTATATTAGAGGTAGGTACGCCTCTATCAGTTTTCAAATAAATAAAACCCCTATATTGGCAACTTACGGGAAAAAAAGACATTACTACTCGTTCGCTACTAGTTGTCAGAAACGAATCGTAGTCAGGCGGGTATCGCAAAACGCTCATGTGCGTTCCTGGCGGTTAAGTAATGTTATAAGGAAAACCCTGAACAAAAATTTGTTTATGAACTATTTAGGCGGTAATTTAAGTCCAATACGTCGGTATCTGTATTCAGTCATACCAGAAATGTGAGCACACATTTATTCTAACTCAGTGACCTTTACGAAATTGGAAAATCATTGGTGTGTTCGCGGAAATGGCTTGCAAGTAGTAACTGCTAACAAATATTACACACCCCAGTTCCAACGCCGGACTCGAACCTGCATCCGGTTCCACATATCAATGTCACTAGGCCATCTTAGGAGGTAGTCATCTGTAGGCTTATTGTCTAACTCGCTCGCAATCGCCATCGTGTTCATTTTGACAGTTCTTGTATGAATGTGACAGCTAGCTGATTCCGATGCCAATTGTCAGCCCATACATGAACTGTCAAAATGAACACGATGAGAGAGCGAGCGAGTTAGACAATAAGCCTACTGATATTATCTTACCATTATAATAATTATGTAATACAATGCAATTTTATATGCAGGTATAAAAAGTCCTGATATATACATAAGTATGGTTACAAAGAAATATAACAAATAAACGCCCTCAGCGTCTTTCTAGGCAATTCAGCTACTGGGCAAAAGATGCCACCACCAAACATTATACATACATTAAAAAAAAACTCGAAGATCTCTACTGAACTTCGATAGATCGTTTTCTACCCTATAATAACCCTGACCCTAGATTTTCCTAGAAATCTTTTTAGAAAACATTAGCGAAATCGTCGGGGTAGGTACAGTAAATATCAGATATTGTTAAATCTTAAAATATCCATAAGATCATTCATTAAATTACTTAGTGCCTAATATTTACCGTCTACTCCCTTATTCATAAAGTTACAAATCTGTTAGGTATAACAAAACGCATGTTTTGTCTGTCTCTAAGGGCCACTTGCACGGACCAGGGTTAACGACTTAACCCGGGGCTAAGTAGTGTCAAAATGTATGGAACTGTCAAACCTAACCCCGAGTTAGCGATTTAATTTTTTAACTCTGGACTGTGCAAGTGGGCTTTAACATCAAAAACAGATACAGATTGTTATGTGAACAAAAGCTGAAGAAGCATTTATGAATGAAAGCGTTAGTCAACTAATTTGTGAATATTCTTAAACACTCAGTTAACTCAAATCCTCAATTTAATGAGATTGCTAATCTTTTTAGAATTAGATAGACGTGCGTGTGAATTTAATGCTCCAGCGCATTATTCTAATTAAATATCTTGTTCGATAATGGCTGCATTATTTTGATAGATCGCCACATTAAAGTATACACACTCCCTAACCTCAAACTCATGTACCTACGTAAATGTCAATAATAACTTACTTAACCCAAGGTTACTTCGGGAGACGCACCTTATCTTTCCTCGGAACTTGCAGCTGAGTCAGGAATTTAGTATTGCAATTTTTATTATGTTGAAACCTGTTTACATCACTAAAACATCCTGTATGACGAATTTTGGTCTTACCAGGTTGACATCTTGCAATAAAAATATTTTTTAAGGTTCTGCACCTCGAAAGGAAAAAGCGGAACTCTTATAGGATCACTTTGTTGTCCGTCCGTCCATCTTTCAAGACCTTTTTCTCAGGAACGCGTGGAGGTATCTAGCTGAAAATACTCAGGTCTACTAACTGTCCCTTGGAACTGTGAAAGAATCAAACTTCTAAGCCAACGCAATCAAAAGATACAGCTGTTTATGCCGCAAATGTATGGGAGGATGTAAGGGAGGACGCCTACCTTCTAATCTACGCTCTCCAAGTCAACCCCTCCTACCCGCGGTACAACCAGCTGACCAACGGACGAGGCTCTGGCGACCGACAATGGCAGTATAGTATAACAACTTCGACAAGGAACTCAAGAGGCGGATACAGCTGGGTTGGGCAGCGTTTGGGAAACTTCGCCGAGTTTTCTCGTCACCTATACCCCCAAAGTCTAAAAAGAAAGGTTTTTAATCAGTGCGTCCTGCCTGTAATGACATACGGAGCCGAAACGTGGCCACTCACCGTGCGGTTTGTCCACCAGTTCAAAGTCGCTCAGCGAGCTATGGAGAGAGCTATGCTCGGAGTTTCTCTTAGGGACCGAATCCGGAACGAAGTAATTCGTCAGAAAACCAAGGTTACCGACATAGCTCAGCGAGTTAGCACGCTGAAGTGGCAGTGGGCAGGTCACATATACCGCAGAACTGATGGCCGTTGGGGCAAACTGGTTCTGGAGTGGAGACCGCGTGTCGGCAAGAGGCGTCTTGTTGCTAGATGGGGCGATGATATTCGCAAGGCGGCGGGCAGGGATTGGAGGAGAGCTGAAGATCGAGCCCAATGGCGTGCTATGGGAGAGGGCTATGTCCAGCAGTAGACTGACACGGGCTGATGATGATGCCGCAAATTTGCGCAAATTTTCGAAACTCGCAAGGGAATCAAAACCTACAGGGTACTTCCCGTGAACTTCTTATGTGTAGCACAAAATGTATCCCTTGAAGAGAGACCGTGTTTGATGTAACGAATACCATTGTCAAACGAATTAGCGATTCGGCCCTTAGTGACGCAGACGCAGGTGTGGCCCGGGACTTACGCCATACCTATTTTAATCTCTAACAAGCTTCATCATAATTACTAGCGTCAAAATTCAACATGATTACCTACATGACACCATGACAGGTGTTTACTTGATTGATATTTATTAATCTTTCTGTGCGGCGAATCAATGTGGTTAAGTTTATGGTTTTATTATTTGTTTTAATGTAAGTTATAATAAGATTGGTTACATTTTGACACTTTAAGTTGAAATATTTCTAATAAGACTCAATTAAAGTGTTGAGGCGAAACCAGCTACTGAAATGTTAACTTTTTATGACAGCAGTGGGCCAAAGTAGGCTGACAATGTTTATGATTTTATAATAATAACAGTATTGGTGACAAAAATTGACCCAATATTATTTGATTGAAAGATATGCTGATAATGCGTCTTAACAATACAGATGCTCAGCTTCAGTGTCATTTAAGATTAATGTCGTGAACATAAAAAAATCAAAATATGCTACATCCGTTTTCAAAGTTGAAGTCATGCGCGCTAATGATATGCCATGCTCTGCGGCTTACGCTAGCGATCGCCGATTGTATCGCGGAGATCATCACGGAAAGTTCAGGGACACTTCCAGACGTGAAACGGACAATAGCTCTCTATTAAAACATAGTTACTTAATGATCTACGGAGTCCCAAAAGACTTGAGATAAACGAATCCGTGAGACGAATCATAGATTCAATACGAATACCCGTATAGAGTCCATTATCTTCTTCCATCGTTGCCATCATCGATCCGGTTCGATATTGCAATGAAACGAAGTCAAAAATAAAGTGATAGAGTGCACTTTAATACCACTGTTAGTGAAATAAACGGAGCACTTACTACACTCACGTATGAGAGTCAGATCTGCTCGGCATTTTTCGGACTGATCCGTAGTCGTAGTTCTTCTTCGTCTACCTAGCGACAGGCACTCCAGCAAGAATTTGTCCAAAAAATTACGAGTAGAAAACGTGTTTGATACGTAAGTGATCCGTTTATTCCACTACCAGCTTCTGCCCGCGACTTCGTCCGCGTAGAATTAGCAATTGATGTGTTTATCGCTATCCTGCGGGAACTATGCAATTTTCCGGGATAAAAAGTAGCCTATGTTTTAATCTATGGTACCAGCTATCTTCGTTCCAAATTTAATCCAAATCCGTTTTAGAGTGAAGAAGTAACAAACATACACACTCACTCGCATCGTCACTCACAAACTTCTGCATTTGCGGGTGGTAGGGCCTTGTGCAAGGTCCGTCCGGATCGCTACCACCATCTTACTCGCTAATCCTGCCGCAAAGCAGCAGTGCTTGCACTGCTGTGTTCCGGTGTGGAGAGTAATACAGCCGGGGAAATTACGGGCACAAGAGGCATTTCATCTAAGTCCTCTAGGTTGGCAACACATCTGCAATCCCTCCGGGGTTGCGGGTGTCTATGGGCAGTGGTGATCGCTTACCATCAGGTGACCAACTTGCTCGTTTGCCTTCCTATTCACATAAAAAAAAAAAAAAAAAAAAAAAAAATATTATTAGGATTATTAAAATCTCACTATTTTATGTTAAAAACTTGTTAAAAACAATTTAAGGCTCTATTTTAAAATTTATTGAATAAGGTTTAGGTAACTTAAAATTTATAATGTACTTTATAATAGGTATAGTAGCCCAAGAGCCCACGACTGCCAGACCTTCGTTATTTTATTAAAGCAGAAAGTTTCTCTGTGTATAGCTCTAACACACGTAAGAACGCCCCGTGACTATGGAGTTTCCATTGTGGTTGCTTGGGCAGATATCAGGTAGTAAAGGTGTATAAAATAGCACCTTACTTTCGTTAAAGTATTAAGGTCAATTTTTTTATGTCCTTCAGAACATCTTTAGAAATCACGTTATCCATTTGCCAGACACTTTCTGCGGTTGCTTCCCCCTGCCAGACACCCCTAAACTGTGACAAAATCATAAACCAGTGTAAGCAGAGCCCCGCTCCAAAGCAAAATGTACGCAGTGTGGGGTCACTTTATATTGGTCAGTGATATTGTACAGACATACATACATTATTCCAGTTTTTAGTATTTGTTGTTATAGCGGCAACAGAAATACATCAACTGTGAAAATTTCAAGCGTCTACCTGTTGCCACTATTAATATGGAGCAAAAAACGCAAAAAATAACACGTTTGTGGTATGGGAGACTCCCTTAAATATTAATTTTATTATGTTTTTAGTATTTGTTGTTACAGCGGCCACAGAAATGAATCATCTGTGAAAATTTCAACTGTCTAGCTATCACGGTTCATGAGACACAGCCTGGTGGCAGACGGACGGACAGCTATTTTGATTCCCCTTTCCACCTATACACCAACAATCATGCTAAATGTGGCCTTCAGGTCTTGTTACCTTGGATGTATGTCTGTACAATATCACTGACCAATATAAAGTGACCCCACACTGCGTACATTTTGCTTTGGAGCGGGGCTCTGCTTACACTGGTTTAAGATTTTATCACAGTTTAGGGGTGTCTGGCAGGGGGAAGCAACCGCAGAAAGTGTCTGGCAAATGGATAACGTGATTTCTAAAGATGTTCTGAAGGACATATAAAAAAATTGACCTTAATACTTTAACGAAAGTAAGGTGCTATTTTATACACCTTTACTACCTGATATCTGCCCAAGCAACCACAATGGAAACTCCATAGTCGCGGTGTGTTCTTACGTGTGTTAGAGCTATACACAGAGAAACTTTCAGCTTTAATAAAATAACGAAGGTCTGGCACTCGTGGGCTCTAAGTCTATAGGTTCTTTGTTGCACTGAAACTCTTTTTACGTCACCGAACACCGAATGTTCCCATTTCCTTGTTTCATGCATATTTGATATCCATTGTGGGCACAACAAACACCAATTCTCAGATTTCTCAGTGTTGTCTCAGTTCCGCTGAGAGCTTGCACAACTACATTCGATTCCTATCTTAGTTTAGACTTAATCTTCTGTAGAATGCATTTAATTGGACATTATTAACGTCGGAGCATGCAGTGATGATTCTAGGTGAGATAAAAAAACGCCTGGAGGGGATTTTTTAGAACCACAGTCGATTGTTTTCTTCGTACAACACCGACTTATCATTTTGACTTTATGTAGGTATACGGTGTGTTATAAAAATAATCCGGAATTTGGCGAGAAATATTTGGGCAAGTTAGACTGATTGGCTGACAAAAAATGTTTTCATAGGTTTAAGATTCTTAGAGTATACCGCGTCAAAAGTGTGACTTAATTTTTGAATGATTAATGTTTTCTTGATCTTACTCTGTGTCTGCTGAAATATTACAAAGCAATTTTATAAAACCTTACACGCATAGTACTTATTGCAACTGAACTAAACAACAGTAAGTACCTACTCGTACTTTATTACGTATTACGGCTGAGCAGCAGCATACCATTCAGGCAAAGGCTACAAGACGTCTCCCTATTTATTGAGTTTTTATGTACTTATTGAGTGTGAGTATGAGTATGAGCATAGGAAGCACTTGTCCCACCGCCGGCGAGTAGCAAAAAGCGAGCGTTTTTTAGTATGGAAATTTTGTACTAAAAAACACTCGCTTCTCGCTACTCGCCGGCGGTGGGACAAGTGCCTGACAGGCCTTGAGTATCGTAGAGGTATGCTGACAGCTCCTACATTTTTTTGATAAATACCCTTCGTTTTTAACCAGGTTCAAAATGGGCAGCAACCAGTCGGTTCGCTCAACTCATTTCTCTCGGCCGCTTCCGAAGCCTCCGCAGTTCGATGACCCCGACGACAGTCACATCAGCATCTCCAACAAGATGGTGAGACAAAAAAGTTTATTAAGACATAGCTGTGCGAGTTTGTCTAAGAAAACAAGTGAAATTTTAGTGCTTTTTTCTGAGCCCTAAAAAATAAATCGCTCGTGAGCAAGCGACATTTATATCTCACTTATACGAACACCGCACATTGCAAGGCGGAAAATGCTCCGTTTTTGTATTAGGAATTTGATGAAAGCAATATTGAAATGCTTTTTAGGAACATCGGCACATGACATTTCTTGCACTCTTAGTGTAAGTTTTTTTTTCTACTCTAGTTGCAACGAACGTCTCGAACGCATTCGCATTCAAGTGTCAATTATCTACTGCGAAATCTGTACTTCCAACTTTTTAGATAGGTACATTACATACTTGCGATGGTAACTCGAACGCATTTGAGACGTTTTTTGCAATAAAGGCGCTCTGTTACAATCTCTGAGATAACCAGGTGGAGCGTCTGGTAGAAGACGCCACGATAGCAGGCGGGGCCGCGGCCTCGGTACCCGTAGCTCCCCCACCGCGAGGCGACTACAAGGACAAGATTTTCATGGAAAAGATCAGGTGTTTGGACGAGAGCCACTCCGAGAGAAGCAAGTGAGTAACAATTACAGTTTAATACTGGCACTTCACTTGGCGTATTTATACTAAATAAATATTTGCGTGAGTGAAGGGGATGCACTATAAATTGTTTCTAGCGTATGCGACGAAGATGCCAATAGCGCAACGCGAACACGCGACGTCAAGTGGAGTGCCACTATAGGATAGGTGACACACTCGACCAGTGGCCAGAACAGAAGACAGAGACGTATTATGGCTGGCTATGGTTATGCCGTACTTCATATTACTCGTGCCGTGCTCTATCCTATCTCTTTATCTCTCTCTCTCTCTCTCTCTCTCTCTCTGTGTGTGTGTGTGTGTTTTCGATCACAACGTACGTGCGTTCGTTGTTGCAGTTGCACCCAGTGCCAAGATATTTAAATACCTACTTACTTACTTATTTGGAAAATACTTGCCTACGAGCCTTACTTAGGAGGTTTCTTCTAAAGCTCGACTTTCCAGGATAAATGTGGACGATTTGAGCTCTCTCGCGCGTCGCATAGAGATGCGGACAGCGAACATGATCGCGCTGGATCCCGTGTGCGCGGACTCCAAGCAGCAGGTTATCGACTGCTACAACGAACGCGACCCCGTCCAGGATGTCGTCAAGTGTTGGAACACTATCGGTGAGATTATACTAAACGAGCCAACGGCTCCGAAGATTGCGACGGAAAATTTAATAGTTTAGGTTATTTTGGGTCTAGTAATATGTAGTTCTGTTCGGGACTTGTCTTCGGGAAGAAATATTTTAGGTAGGTAGATATTTGTATTTTAATGTGCAATAATTTGGTGGTGCAGTTCAGCTATTTATACTCACGGACAATCTTGAATTATCCCGCCATCTTTTTTTTTATGTGAAATGGAAGGCAAACGAGCAAGTGGGGAGTTTTGCCGCGATTACAGAAAAAGCTTTAAAAGTTCCCATTCTATATCTGCGATTCCCTATTTCCATACATACCTACACGTTTAAGATGCAACACCTTTTCAGGTGCGTTCTCTAAATGCGTGCAAGAGGCGTCGGCGAGTCGGCTTCGTGCGCGCACGGCGCGGGACGCCCGCGAGTTGGCTCGCCGCGAGCGTCACGTCGCACATGCTCGCGAACATGCTCTGCGTGAGCTCAGGCCGCCACAGTCGGTGGAGACTTAAATACACAATACTAAAATGAAATCGATAACCAAACTAAAACTGTCCATACTGGTAGAGTAATTATAACGTTTGAGGCCCGTGGCAAAATCATCAAATGGTTCTTCCTCTATAAAGAGAAGTGCATCAACGTCCTGTCTGTACTCTAGGTTCAGCTAGTTCGAGGCGCCATAGAGTGAGTTCGTGACATTTTGCCCGACCTGCCACCCTATTGTTACGGTACTGATTCATAAGTTTATTACACTTGTTCGTTTCAAGTCTATGGGAACACATCTACGAACGACTGGCCCGGTCGCCGTCGAACAACTGAACCTACTTGACGTACTTTATACTATGTCAAGTTTGTCGTCCGTCTCTAGCCGCGGCACGACATCGTTTCTAGGTCCATGACAAACTACTTCATGCACAAAGTATACTATCACTAGCGTCGAAACAAGTTGAACGGTAGCGCTTGCCAATAACGTTCCTAAGACGCACAAATATGGTAGTAAGCTTCTGGCCTTCTGGCCCTACATTCAACGGACGCGTATGTATACTAGATGCAAGATAAATGAAACGAAAATGAACACAAAATATTTTCCTTGCTACTCCGCTACTTAACATTTTTGAAATGGACCTCCGCAAAGTAACGCCTGATTCAATAAAATATATAAATGAAACGGTTGTAGGAAAGTTAAGCTGTACTACAAACAAAACGCACGATCGTTGACGCAATTATCAAATATTGGCGAAGTTGTCGTCGTAATGACGACCTGATACGCCACAAATAAGAAGAGTATTTTTGCTCACAGTCAACATTACGGTCAACATAGCCATTTTATTAAAATTAGAGCTTCCAAAAGCGCTTTGAATCACTACAGATTTTTGATGTTTTTATAATTATAACAGTAAAATATTTGTATTATTAATCAAAAGACATTTTTTATGTAATCTATACAGCAATTTTATTTGTCTTATGTACTAAACTTAAATATTACAAAGGCTTTTCTTACAATATAACATATCCTCTTACATAAATACATATAGTCAATCGGAGTCACTTTGAATGTTCAGCTGATATTGAACACTCTTTATAAAATAGTAATCAACTATTTTGTAATTGGCGATGATAAATCTAATAAAATTCGAACATATTACAAAAAAAATTGGCACACTATTTTTAAGACTGTTCAATGTTACCCGAGCCTTCAAAGTTACCCCCCATGGACTGTACACAATTTCTTATCATTATCGCTTACTTTTTTGCCCACACGTTAGGCAGACATCGGCAAACACACGGGATGCAGTCATATGAAAGAATAAGACATGAATATCTCTATCTTACTGTAAAATAATAACTACATCCTGTGCGTTTGCCGATGTTTGCCAAACTTGTGGGAGCCAGCATAAGGTTGCATCACAACAGTACCAACAATAGACAACAACCATCTTCAGTTAAACGACACTTTCTTCTTAACCTCATCTGCAGTCAACCGCTTTGCTTGGACAGTTTTGTACACAGGAATATCCTCTTTATTGGATCCTTCGGCGGCTTCAGGAGTGTTAGCATTGAGTTTGTTCCCGCTGGCGGACAGAAGGGCTATTTTCCGGCGTAAGTCACGCACTTGCGCGGCGCTGGCGAGTTGCGCTGCGCCGAGAGACAACACTTCGGCGCGGAGGCGCTCACACTCGCATCTGGAATAGAAGTTTACAAGATATAATTAAACTATTTGTAGGCACATCAGATCAGAACCTGCTGGTTTCAGAAACAAATATGGTGTGGGCGTACGTAAAGCAATTTTTAACCCATTTTTTTTAAACAGTTGAATAAATCTATGCAATTTGGCCCTAGAGCCACCAACCAATTACGCTGGCATAGTCACACTAAAACGGCTGGACGAGTTGGATGACATTTGGTCTTCCTTGGTGGTCCGATTTAGACTTATCGTTTTGATACACCCCCTTGCAAAAAAATCGGGCACCTATGGTTTTTCAGATATTTAAGCATTAAAACCTAAAGTAAGCTTTTATGGCCCTGGGTGCCCGTTTTTTTTGCAAGGGGGTGTATTCTAATGTACAGCTACTTGTGCACTCGAGTACGTACTTGAGGTGGTCGAGCACGGCGGGCAGCCAGCCGGGCTCCGGCGCGCCCGGTGCGGGCAGCTTGCCGAACCAGCGCGCCAGCTCGCGCCGCTGCCGCTCACTCAGAGCCTCCAGCTGCGATATACGCTCCTCGTAGCTCTCTGTGACAATACGTTAATACGTCAAACTAACTGTTAAGGTCCGACCACAACGGTGCGTAAAAGACGTTGACGGTGCGTATACGCAACAAAATACATGAAGAAGAAACTGTGATAAACGTGGCACCTACGACACGTCACTGCGTATAC
This sequence comes from Pandemis heparana, assembly GCA_963854515.1. Lineage (NCBI taxonomy): Eukaryota > Metazoa > Arthropoda > Insecta > Lepidoptera > Tortricidae > Pandemis > Pandemis heparana. The sequence goes on from OY978010.1 coordinate 8,076,318, forward strand.
GCGGCGGTGTGGTCGGACCTTTACTCTGTACAGTACAGTGTAACAGTGTATCTAGTCAAAGTTTCAAAAATAACAATCATTACGTTCTTACACCGACGTAATAAGGTCGTGGGACATATTATTGAGAATTTCGTATACAATATAATATAACCTCGACCTCCAGTACATCTTTACAATACTATCCCAGTGACTTCCTTGATGAAAGCAATGATGACGTACTCAGATAAAATTGTACATACTGTAGGTCAAACTTATTGTGGTTTACTTAACACATTCATTAACAGATTTTTCAGGTGCCACTGACGCATATGTGCGTTCAAATGCCTGTAAAATTATGACAGCATCACAGGGCTAATGTCACGAAAACGCGTATATGCGTCAGTGGCAGTAAATGCGTTAACCCTTTATAAGGCAGAGGCGATTTAGCGACCACATGCATTGTGTTGGAATTTCAAACTTATTGATTTCAATATACGTCACAATTTCCATTGTAATGATTGAAAACATGACTAGCTTTGTAAATATCCTTTATCAGGTATGCATTCGATAGCTGCTTTTGAATCCGTGGTAGTATGCTCCAATAAATGGGGTCTTATCTTTATAAGGGCTTTATAAGGTTAAAGTATTAAGTATTCACCTATGAGTTCTCTATCGTAGTGCGCAGCCGCGCCGGCCTGCTGCTCCCAGACAGTTTGTTTCTCGTGTAGCAGTGCTTCCACCTCTGACTGCTTGTTAGCCAAATCCCTTCGCAACTGAAACAAATGCACAATACATTATATTTTGACTATCAATCTAAACAAAAACTTCTGCTGGCAAACAACAATAAACAGGAAAAAGATTTATCATAATCGGACTATTCTATTAAAAGTTATGCGTTGTCAATGGTCATACATAAAAATTTATAATGATAAAAATAAAAACGATTTGATAGGCATTGATTTGAGAACACCTTCCATTTTGTTTTCATGGTTAAAATTAAAGGATTTTTGAAATTGACTGTGTAAATTTTGAACTTATGCAAGCTTATAATTGGAATTTAAAGGGAATTTATGTCAATTGTATGGAGAATCTACTTGTCAACAAAAAGTAAATGGCTTACCCTAGCATTGGTCTGTTTCATCTGAATAAGATTCTTGGCCATTTCTTGCCTTTTGTCCTCCACCTCCGCAAAGATTGAGTTACCTTTAGCAGCTGAAATTAAAACAAACACAAAATATCAGCTAAAATTTCAACTAACATTAAGAACCTTGATCCACACCTGATCCACAACCACAAAGTCATTCAAGCCAACTGAGCTGTACATATGAGGGTGGACGGTAGCTTTACTTTTCAGTGTTGTTTAGAAATTTAACTTCTAATGGGTAAAACCGTAAAAATAAATATAAAAAAATCAAGAAGTAAAATTTTTGATTAATTTGATAGTGTAAGTTTATAGGTTCAAAATTTGCCTTAAATGTATTTTGTGGTAGTTTCAAACCTCTTCTGTATTTGGTCATCTACCAAGCATGTTAGTATAATGAGACACAGCATTTCCTCTAACAACCAGAACTACTATTGTCCCCTCGCTGATGGGACAGAATAACAACAAGAAATTGTTGATACCCCAAGAAACACTAATGCTCATGAGCTACAATAATAGGCCAAATCTATCTGTCCAAATCTCAGGTGTAGCATAATAAGGTTGCTTTATGTTTCAAGACTTCTCCCCACATTGACATACGCATGCCAAACTTGGAAATTTTCAAATAAGGCCAAAAGACTGCTAACAACGTGCCAAAGAGGAATGGAGAGGAGCATGATGAACATTAAAAAAATACAGAAGATAAAACACTCAAAAATCAGAAACAAAACCAAGATCATAGATGCACTTGGCCAGGCCAAAAAACTTAAGTGGAAATGGGCTGGCCATGTCGCCAGACTGCACGACGGGAGATGGACATCCCAGACAACAGCCTGGAAGGGTCCAGAGGGAAAGAGGAAGAGAGGTCGCCCACTGGCTCGCTGGGCTGATGAAATTGCGCGGGGAAAAACTGGGCTTGGAGAGCCCAAGAGAGAACTACATGGACTTCTCTGGAAGAGGCCTTCACCTCATAGGAGGGTTCTGGTGTGAAATAAATTATATTTGTCCTATCATAATATTATTAATTTCTTTGTCAATCACTAAAAAGTTAAAATGATTAGTATGTAAGCGAAAATGGTACCAGAAATAAAAGGCTTTTTTATTTTATTTATTATGTTTCAAGACTGATGAGAGATTTAGCTATGTAGTCATAGACTTCAGATAAAGTCGGCCATGTTTCCAGCCAACATAGGTAAGTTTTGAATGTACCATGTTCAGGGCCCTGTGAGTCTGTACACTGGTGCAGCATAGCTCGTGCTTCAGCCAGGTCGGCGAGCGCCGCCGCCTCGCGCTCCGCCGCCGCGCGCACCTCGTCACGCCGCGCTTCCGCAGTCTCTCGCATCTGACCCATCTCCAATGCCAGCTCCTCTGAACGCATCCGCCATGAGAGGATCTCAGATTTGGTTTCTTCTAGAGCTGCCTGGATAAAACGGAATTAGAAAGTTAGAAAACTAAAAGTTGAAGTGGGGTGAAAGAGACTCGTTCAATTTCACTTTTCAAAGTAATGAACCTACATCTAACAGCTTAATAAAATTAATAGGACGCGACTTTAAGTCAACAGTGACTTACCTTCGCCGCTGCCGCATCGGCTAAGGCCACTGATAGAGCCGCCCGTGCTTCGTCGAGCTCGCCAGTATCAAGTTCTGGCGACTTCCGTTCCTCTTTAAATGCATTGTCTTCTTTTAAACGTCGTATGTCAGCTTCTAATTGTTTCACCTCCTTCGCATGAGCCTCAACAAGCTCTGTACGTTCTTCGCGCAATGCCGTAATGTCTTCTTGCAGTTTCGTGATTCGAGAATTCAACTCTGTTCTTTTACGCGCTTCTTCTGCTTGGTGAGATTCAAGTTCCGCTGTTAAATACCCTTGTACATCTAAAGCCGTGTTGTAGTTCCTTGTGACTTCATGGAGCTCTTGTTTTGTCGCGTCGAAATTGCTGGTTAAGTTGTCGAACTGCTTCTTTAGAGAGTAATATTTTTCGGTGAGGTCCCCGTTTGAAATATCCGCGATTTCGGTACATGATGTTTTGTTGCTGATGGTGGAGTAATCCATAGTCACAAAAAATGCAAAATTAATATTCACAGAACGATAGAATTGTCTGTCTAACAATAGAATACAAACGCAGCTGCTTTTGTGGTTTTTTCAAACAGAAACGGTGAATTTCAAATCTAGTTGACTTTGACATCTTTGGAATAGTGTTGCTAGTAAACGTAAAACAAAGTATTTTGAGCGTTTTAAATCGTAGATTGTTTGTACCCGATTTTACTTAACGTGTTATGACAGAAAAATACGCACACAAAATGTCAACGTCAACTTTAACTTTATTGGGGCGGAGAGAAAATATTTATTTAGCTTTCTGAGATTTCTTAGCTTATATTATATTGCAAAGTTGTTAGCAACATAACTTTAGAAAGAATGTCATCGCCTCCACCAACAAAACCTCCGAGAGGGGTCAAACAAGGGAAAGAAACGGTAACTGGTGAACCTTATCTCATTTGCTATTTTGTACAAGAAATTCATTATTTAATGCATTACAAACTTTGCTTCCAGAGTGGGCTTCTTATGTCCGTTATTCGTACACTATCGGCGAGTGAGACGAATGAGCAACGGGAGAAGGAACGCGCTAAGTTAGAAAAAGAGTACAAGAAAAGTGACGCGCGACTGGACGAGCTAGTGGCAGCCCATGCCCAAGAAATCATGGAAGTTATGCAAGTATGTCCTTCGTGACCATAAATTAAAATAAAAGGATTTGTGCAAATTTTGTTGATAATGTAATCCATGAATATGAAAATGAGCACAGCCCTGATATATCTTACCAAACAAAACTATTCAATTAACACAACTCCGTTAAACTATTATCATCTTTATTTTTTTGTTGAATTTAGAGATTAAATTTATAATAACATTGGCGCTAGCTGATGTTTCAGTAAAATTACTTAAAATTGAGTATTTATTGTCCCATAGAAGTTCAGTAAAGTTGGTGAGGCACTGTCGGAGTGGGGGACGCGCACGGAGGCGGCGTCGGGGCGGCTGGCGGCGTGCCGCGGGCTGCTGCGCGTGCGCCGCGACGAGCTGCGCCGGCTGTGGCGGGACGCGCGCGCGCACCACCATGCACTCAATATGCTCACTGACATGTAAGTCTTCTAAATGTAACAACCATGCGCCTTACAACCTATCTTCCTGTGTATGAAATCACTGAATGCATGTATGGATATATCGATGAACAGACGTTGGGTCCTATGGCTCTACCACAGAACCAAAAAACTAGATGTTTTTTAGTAAATCTTCGATTGTTTCATCGCTTTCACTTTAATGTAGTTTAGGATGAGCAACCTTATGCGAAAGGAGCTAGTGTTAACTTGGTTAAATTTATGTCGTAAAATAAGATCAGGGAGAAACAATTTTTTATTTGGTTACTGTTCTAGTGAGCGCGTAGTGGTGTCCGAGCGCGACATCCGCGACTGCCTGGCGGCGGGGCGCGTGCTGGCGTGCGCGGCCACGCTGCGCGCCGCCACCGACACCGCCACCACCACGCTGTCGCACGTGCACGCGCTCAACACCACCAGGCTGCATCTAGAGGTGAACATAGCGCGTAGTTGTGTCCGAGCGAGACATCCGGGACTGCCTGGCGGCGGATTTGAACTTTTGGAGGCACTCTTTTTCTTATTTGCCACTCATGCCCGATATAATCAGTGCGCGAGCCCAACTCGCACTTGACCGTTTTTTAACTTGAGCCCGTTGATGATGGTTGTGCACTTTTTCATAGGGTAAGAAACGCGAGCTGGTGGACGTGATATTGCGGCGTCTGAGCGCAGCGGTGTACGGTGAGACCGCGCCTCTGTCGCGTCGTGTCTCCGCTCGCCGCCGCACCGCTCTGTTGCTCGCCGGTACGTATATTATAAACTGCCATAAAATTCTCTTATATTCACATCGCGCACTCACTGTAAGTGTACGTTATTCATAGAACTGACGAAAAGCGAGGAGGTGACAGACGCGTACCTTCAAGACATCACCCCGGAGTTCGAAGCGTCACTCAGCGAGGAAGACAAGACGTTTGAGACGACTGTGATGATATCGTTGGAAGCGCTCGGCGTTTTGGACCAGCTCAAAGAAGCCACTGAGGTAAGGTTCTAGCATACTCATTTTGGCGAGAACTCTACTCGGTTCTCCATTTGCGATATTTTGTTTTATTTATTTCCTCAAACGATATTCCTTCAAATAATAGAGTCAAATAACTATACCGTCATTTGTATTGTAAAAGGACAGTGCTGACTGACTGACTCGCCACATCAATCAACGTCCAGCCCTAAACCTTGGTAGTTGTAATTTTGCATAGATTTATGATGTAGACTGGGTTAGGGCGGCTCTTTCGCCATGGGATGATGCAAAGTTCACCGATGGGAGTGACTTTATACTGCCTTATACAACATATCGACTATAGAATAGATCGACCGTTTAAGAGGGTGCATCCGTGCTGAGCTCGCAACGTCGCATTTTTGGTGATTTTTGGCGATTATTTGACAGAAATTGAATGAAAGTTTCAAATATCCGTCTGTTATATAGTGCACTTCGTTTCTAGTGTATTCTAGTGTGTCTACTTTTATTTTCGTATTAAAGGGATAAAATACTATATCTCGTTGAATAAGAAAATAAAAGTCCATCACGATGAATTATTGCATTAGACACATTAATACACTAAAAACGAAGTGCACTACAGACGGATATTTGATACTTTCATTCAATTTCTGTGAAATAATCGCAAAAAATCACTAAAAATGCGACGTTGCCAGCTCAGCACGGATGCACCCTCTTAAATGAGTCCTCGCCCGCGCTGTGAGGGGGCGCGGGGAGGGACGACCGCGGGGGCCTCTCTGTGCGGGCGGCAGGCGCACCACCCGCCCGCACCTCCCGGTCCCCTCTGTCGTCCCACCCCGCGCCCCGCAGACGCGAGCAAGGACTCAGTTAAGCGGTCGTTGTATACCTATTTGCTTGAATTAGGTATACCTTCGAATATGCGTATCTCAAACTTTATACCCCTCTGCAGAAATTCAAAGTCCAGATTCAAGATGAGCTCCTGAACGTGATCGACACGGTGTCGCGTCGCATCATAGAAGATGGCGACGTCGAGCCGGACACGGAGCCGCCGCCGGACGACATGCCGGAACCGGACGAGGCCGGGGACGCGGCGCGGCCGTTACGGCTCTTCGCCGCGATCGGGGAACAGTTCCGCGCCTGTGCCAGCCGGAACAAGAGGTTAGTCTTGCCCCCTTATGCCTGCTACACACGTAACGATATATCGTAGCGATTAATCTGCGCAAACCGATTTTCACAGATTTATCGATCGTGTATATGACGTTACGATTTGTCATACACACGATCGATAAATCTGATTTATCAGATCATCAATGAACAGATTTAGATGAATGATCAGATTAATCGATCGTGTGTATGACAAATAGTTGTAGATTGTCGTTACGATTTGTCATACACACGATCGATAAATCTGTGCAAATCGGTTTGCGCAGATTAATCGCTACGATATATCGTTACATCTGTAGCAGGCATTTTTCATAAAAGCTCTGTAGACTTCTGCTGACTTAGCAATCGTTTGTCCTTATCTGTCACTTCAACATTTACCTTTCACAGATAAGGACAAACGATTGCTAAGTTAGCAGAAGCCTATAGACTCTACTCTATAGTATAGAGCGGCGGTTCTCAAACTTTTTCGGTGACGGAACCCTTTTAGTAAGCGAAATACTTTACGGAACCCTAAAATCAGAATGAGAGGTGTTTTGAATTATTTCGAAATCATGACGACTTCGTGGAACCCCTACGAGGGCTTCGTGGAACCCTAGGGTTCCGCGGAACACACTTTGAGTATGGCTGGTATAGAGTGTTTATGAATAAGGGGGTAACTTTGATCGTTACCGCTTATTTGATACCATTCTTAGAGCCGGTACAGACGGACAGCATTTTAACTGCAACCCAACTGCAAAATGGCAGTTCGAGTGCAGTTCTGCTGCAGTTGGTGTAACTGCATCAAAACTGCAAAGCGACTGTGCAGTTAACGTGCAGTCAAAGCAGTGCAAAATTAGTTAAAATATTGTAAAATGTTTATTTTTAGACTGTTGCAACTTTGGCGCGCTGCGTTGCAAAAGCATCACATATCGGACTCGTGCCTTCACACCGAGATACATTATTGGAGCGCTGTTCAGCAAGTTGTAAGTATACGTATCTTAAGAGCGTTTATCCCTACTGAGCTGGCAACGTCGCAATTTGTGTTTTTTTACGATTAGGGTGCGACCACACCGCCGCTTAAAAAACGGTGACGTTACGGAATCGCACCAAAATGTATGAAGAAACGGTGAGAAAACGTGACGCATACGACACGTCACTGCGTATACGCGGCGGTTTGGTCGCACCCTTATTTCACGGAAATTGAATGAAAGTCACACAAAAAAACAACACAACACTGATGATCTAATTTTCATGTCTGTGTTTTTTTTTTTTGTTTCTTTTCTATAAAAGGACATTTTATAAAAGGGATGTAAAAGGTCCCTAAGTTAAGTCCGTACCTTAAATTACATTGGTCTATAGTAGAGATGTATAAAGTCTCTACTGGTCAAAGCGAAACAAAAGGGAAAAGAAGCAACCGGTTTCTTTGCTCCTAGGACCAGCTTGTGTGTTAGTTCTTAGATATTTTATCTATTTGTGAACCTATCCCACAACGACTTGGCGAAGTGTGTGAGCTATAGCGGATGCATAAGGCGCATTTTCTACACCACAAAAAAAATACCGGGTAGCACTCCGGGAGTGCCGGCAGAAGTGTAAAACTACACACTCGCACACTCGCGCAAAAAGAAAAAAAAACTTTTTCTTTACGAGATTCGAACTGCGGTCACTTGAGAGAACGTACTGTTTATTCCACACCTTATACCACTAGGCCAAACGCACATACGTTAAAGCGATGAAATTAACGTACCCTTCAATAATCGAACGCGACTCTAGCTTCATTCGTATTTCTAAATAAGCTCTTATAAGATCCTGATATAACTGCCGGCACGTAAGTCTAATCTGACCTGGTATGCGTAGAAGTATAAAATACGGTATCCGTGGGTACGCAGATCCCCTCCACGTGACTCGTCATCGTTAGACTTACGTGCTGGCACGTATATCCTGGTAAACCTCTCCCTCCGTCTCACGTCTGACGCGAGTTTAAAATTTGTTACCCATCCCAAAAAGCGCTCAACGTCGCTCAAGAAGTTTTCACTCCAAACGCATTATGTCTTTGTCAGCTGCAACTACTACTGACGGACTATCTGCAAATCGAGAGCGTGACTTTAGCGGCGTCGCGGACGGTGGGAGCGCCCGACGCGGCCACAGAGCTGCGGATTGCAGACTACTTTGCCAAGAAGCGGCCGCAGCGGCGACGCGACAAGCTGTTCAAACTTACGGGTAGGTCCTCATCTTATAATAGTAATAAATAAATAAATATTAGGCTAAATAATTATTATTAAATAAATATTAAAAAAAAAAAGCCGTGATAGCCCAGTGGTTTGACCTGTGGCCTGAGAGCAGAGCGTCGTGGGTTCAAATCCCGGGCTCGCACCTCTGAGTTTTTCGGAATTTATGTGCGAAAATTACATTTGTAATTTGCCAAGAGCTTTTCGGTGAAGGAAAACATTCTGAGGAAATCTGCACACATGTGCGAAGAAATTCAATAATGTGTGTTAAGTTCCCAATCCGCACTGGGCGCGCGTGGGAACTATAGCCCAAACCCTCCAATACACGGAGGAGGCCTATGCCATGAAGCACGCTGAATTACGCGACAATTTAATAAATAAACGACAATAACAACAACAACAACATGTACTTACTGAAATTGTAGCGAATTCGGAATAAAAAGGTTTATAAATAAATAAATATTAGGGAACAATTCACACAAATTGACCTAGTCCCAAAGTAAGCGCTAATAAGGCTTGTGTTATGGGTACTAGACAACGATATCTACGATAACGATATCTTAGTCATCATCATCATCATAACAGCCGTAGGACGTCCATTGTTGGACATAAGCCTCCTCCATCGCATCTTGGTACTAATACTTTAGATACTAACCCCCTTTTTCATAAACGCTCTGTAAGCTTCTGCTAACTTAGAAATCGTTTGTCCTTATCTGTCACTTTGACATTTACCTTTCACAGATAAGGAAAAACTATTGCTAAGTTAGCAGAAGCGTATAGAGCGTTTATGAATAAGGGCCTTAAGGACCTGCGACTCGATTTTTGAAATCAGAACACTCGAAACCGCCATTTGAAATAGTACACCGCGGAGGGTAGTGAAATAAAGAATGTCTCAGAACGCAGGAACTTGTCACGAGCCAAAGGCGAGGGCGATAAACATACGACCTGAGGTTTGAATCTGACAGCGAGCGAACCTAAACTGAATCGGAATTGAATCTCATTAAGACGTCATGGTCAAGAACCGGAAAACCCCTTCATTTGCTTAAGCCTTTTCATAGGGTAACCCTATTAAACTGTTACCCTATGATATGGTAAGCTTATCGTTGTGCTAAGCCTATCATTACGGAAACTGGTTTAAATACGGTTAACCGTTCGTTACCCGTTTTCTATTATGGTTATAACCGTTTTCAAATATGGTAATCCTATACGGTAACCGGGTTTTTAATTTTGGTAATCGCTTATGGAATTAACTATGTTATTACTGCCAGACTCTTTCGGATAACCCGATTAAAAGGGTTTGTGAAAACAATTCTATGAAATACCCTATCCAATACCCCTTTAATGGTAACCGGTTCCGGTCCTTGGTCATGGTAAGGCCAAGTGGAAATTTATGTATGTGATCGTTAGCGGCGCCGGTGGCGAGCGCGGCGCTGGCGACCCGCCGCTACCCGCTGGTGTGCCGGCCCGAGCCGTCGCATCTGCACGTGCTGCTGCCGACGCTGCACGCGCTCACCGCCGACATCGAGCCTGTCGTGTGAGTGCACTTGCCCTGTACACAGTAAACCATGCATCAAAGACAATGAAGACGTTGAAAGGGAAAGGAGGGCTCTGTCGCGAACAGCAAATATAATTGCTCGCAGGTTTGCGCGGTGTTCCATTGAGGTAAACGAAGAGAGCTCTGAAGAGCATGTTGCACGAGTTTTTATACGTGAAGTCTGTGGGCCAGGTACTCGAAAGCTGCGTACAATCCGAGTACAATATAATAATGCTTTTAGGGTACTGCTGGGTCTGCCTCGATTCTGTAGTGCATCGGGGATGTTCGTCGAAGCACACGTTGATTGCTTGTATGCAACAATGCGAAAATGGTGCGCCTCTCTGGTGCGAAGGGCGAGGGGCAGCACCAACAGTATCCTAAAAATTATCTGGGGTAGGCTAGACTGTCCATTCATGACCCACTGCCATGCAATTTCAAACGGTCATGTACAGTAGTGATTTGTGTATGTCTTTCATACTTACTAACTAACATTAGCAATAATAAGCAATTATGTAACTAACAAATTGTGGATCCCCCGAAAAAAACACCCAAAACCCGAATAAATTTATTATTATTATAGCCACGCGCCACGTAGCCCAGCATTGTGAACAGGAGTCATAAAAAACTTTATTCAGCCACTAAGGCCCACTTGCACAGTCCAGAGTTAAAAAATTAAATCACTGACTCGGGGTTAGGTTTGACAGTTCCATATATTTTGACACTACTTAGCCCCGGGTTAGAGCTAACACGAGTGTGTGAGAATATAATAAGATGTCAATAATGTCAATGTCAAATAGTAGAGGATGAGTGCCGGGGATTAAAAGACCGCGAATATTGTAGAGGTGCTATATTCAAGCTGGTCAATCGTACACTGAATTAAAATTATAAAATATACTTAAAATTACATATAACTAAACTGATTCGCGTGCAAGGTGAATGACATTAAAATAGTGTTAACGTAAGCTAAGGCGTTGCATTGCTGCATTAAATGATGTACAATATTTGTACATATTGCCATCTCAACGATAAGGGAGTGGCAGCATGAGAAGAACAAAATGAAAACAAATGATAAAGGATGTAAATTGTAGTAAATAGTAGTTAATTTTAAAGGTTTGTTGTAGTGTCAAAAACGATTTGTTTCACTGGGGTGAGACCCTTCCGCGCACTCGGTATGGGCACACTCCCGCACTCGATGCTATCACTTTTTGCACTGTCACACTTAGTTGCGTTGCTTTCTTCACTCTTCCTCAGACTCCATTTTCTCGCCCGATGCTTGTAGTATATGAAGATGCCGAACAATATTATGCTGATGTTGACTGTTATTATTGTGCCAATTGTAATATATTGATACCGATCGTGTGAGGACATTTCTTCTATCTTCGAATGTTGTTTAAGCAGCTGTATGTCATGATGAATATGGGAAAACTGTTGCTCATGGGTTTCATTATGAAAGGTCAAGTGAAGTAAGGATGTATTGAGTACGTCGTTTAAAGGTGACAGTTCTGGAATTATTATGTTTGGTTCCAAGTCAATAAACGATTTTTCTGTGTAGTCTTTGTTAGCATATAGCATGAAGGTATCGCCTTTCAAGGTACAACCTTTACCTAAAGTTATCAGTCCGTTGTTACTTAAGACCGGCGACGCCAAACCGTCTGGGCATAAAATGCGGACTGGGCATTCGTCACAGCAGGCGTATAACCATGTGTTTTGTTTATGTAATTTGACCCATTTATTAGCGCAGGGTTTTGTCTCGGTACGGCAATATGAGTTATGTTCTTCCCGGTGGTTTAAAAGTTCCGTCTTGCAAATTGGTTTACCTTGTTTTATCTCATAAACAGGGTGATTTAAATGACATAGTAGTTTCTGATCGTTTGTTTGAAGGCATGAATTTATGTCAGGAGAATCTATTGGAATAAAGGTGTCCTTGTTAATGTTGAAGGCTATAAGGTTTGATCCGGGAATGACGTTGATGATATTTTGTCTCGATATGTGTTGCGGGATGCTGATTACTTTGTCAACTTCATATTGTTCGTCGCTGAGTAGTGGAATTTTTGCTTCCATGATGAGATATTGGTTAGTGATGCGAGCGTTAATTTTAATAAGTCTGTATAAATTACGGATGTTGTCTTGAATATCTGGAAGTGCTAGTTTGCTTGCTAGATGTCGAGCTATTTGATTAAGTTCGGTTTGCAGTTGTTTCGGAGACAGGAGGTGTACATCAACCTGTCCATGATACATGTTCGTCAGCGTATTTATAACTGTTTGTTGTATGCTCTTTAAGTGTTGTAACATTCCACTTGCTGCTATAGTAGATGTAATGATATAGTATGTATTTTCATTGTCAGTTTTGGATTGTAATATTTTTATCTCTATAGAATTAAGATGTTCAGTCACCAATTGAAATTGCTTATTCATGATTTCTTCATTGCGTTTCAGTATGTTGCCTTCTGCTTCGATTATGCTAGTTTGGTTTTTAATAAGTTGAAGTAAATGTTTTTCGTTATGACGTGTCAGTTGGATGTCCTTTTCGTATTGTTGTGCAAATCTTTCATCAAGAACTCCAAATAGTGTATTTGCTAAGTATCCCACTCCATCCACCAATCCTCTCTTAAATCGAATTGTTTCTATTGGGTGGCTTTTGAGTAGAGTATTGTAGTATTGAAGTTCCTTCATATCTTGGTCTAATTGGTTTATGGTAAGTTGGAGTTGGGTTACCCATGATGGTTTGAGGAACTGTTTTATATGTGTTACGTAACTGTCCAGTGCATTAACGCTTTGCCAATAATTAGTCATATTATAATATAAGACAATGTTCCAGTTGTCTTTGATTTCTTGCATGTCAGCCATTTTGTCAAAATATAATGTTTGATCGGGTTTCAGTGATGTCATTTCGTAGCTATGGGTCGAAGTTTGTAGTGTGGGCGTAAATAGTGTCATAAATAAGAGTAGTGAATGACATAGTAGCGTCATCAATGACATTTTACTCGTTCGTGACGAAGAGTTACCGTTTTTTGGTGTGGATGTTGCTGGTTTTTTGTTGTCCTCTGACTGTTGATTGCTTTCTTGAGTTACGAGAGGGACTAGTTGGACGATTGGCCTTTTCATGAGGCCGCTTTCGGTCTTTAAGGTTACAACGCGGGTATGGCCGTCCTTTCCGGGATGTGTGTCAATTATTCGTCCCAATGCCCATCTTCCCACGGGTTGATTTCCTCGAATGCATACAATGTCATTTATTTGTAAGTTGTCAGTGGGTTTTTGCCATTTATGTCGGGATTGTAATTGTTGTAAGTATTCTCTAGACCATTGCTGCCAAAAGCTCTGTGTCATTTTCTGAATGAGCTGCCATCTCTTCCGGAGATCATAGTCAGAGTTAGTAGGCTCGAGGACTGTCAAGTGGGCGTCCCCTGTGAGGAGAAAGTGACCTGGTGTAAGGCAGTTTAGATCTTCAACGTTTTCTGTAAGTGGACATAACGGTCTGGAGTTCAGGCATGCTTCAATTTGACATAGAAGAGTCGTAAATTCCTCATATGTCAGCTTTTGCTCTCCTAGCACTCTTTTAAGATGAAATTTGGTGCTCTTTACGCTGGCTTCATACAAACCAGCACCGCTGGGCCATGCTGGTGCGTTGAAGTGCCATGTAGTGCCCTTTTCAGCAATGTTGCTGAGCACAGTAGTGTCTATAGCCATTATAATCTCTTTATGTTCTTTGACAAGTTGACGGTTAGCCCCGACAAAGTTGGTACCATTGTCGCTGTACATATCCTTTGGCACTCCACGTCGGGCACAGAATCGACGAAAAGCGGCTAAGAATGCGCTGCTGCTGAGATCGGACACGAGTTCTAAGTGTATTGCTTTTGTTGAGAGACAAACGAACACGGAAATGTATGCTTTTAACGTCTTAATTCCTCTGCCCCTATTTGCTTTTATGTCAACGAAACCGGTGAAGTCAACTCCAGTGTGTAAGAAGGGGCGGGATGGTGTTACCCTTGGCTTAGGTAAATCTGCCATTATTTGATGTTGTTGTTTTGTGTTGAATCGTCGACAAGTTACACAATTGTGAATGTATTTTTTCACTGCTTGATATCCTCCAATGATCCAGTATTTCTTTCTTAAATATGTCAATGTCAATTTTGGACCACCATGAAGGGTTTGTATGTGGGCTCGGCTTACCAACAACTCTGTCAATTTGTTATTCTTAGGTAAGATGACTGGATTCTTGGCGTTTTCGTGTAAGTGTGAGTTATTCAGCCGTCCTCCTACCCGTAAGATATTGTTTTCATCCAAAAATGGGTTCAACTTTATAAGGTTGCTATTTGTCCTGACTGATTTGTGTGAACGTAGGTTTCGAATGTCCTCAGAGAATTCGTAGCGTTGAATATGCTTGATTATCAGCTGTTCAGCCGATGTAAGTTCAGCTGCAGTACAATAATTGGGCTTATGGTGCACATCTGATCGTGACGTCGATGCGATAAAGCGCAATATCCATGCTAGTACTCGGGTTATGTGAGTAATGTTGCTATGTCGGCTTAATAGTTCTATTATTGTTGACGGCGGCTCGGATTGCACTACACACGTTTGTTTTGATTCGTAATCAGTTGTTGTCACTTTCTTGTCAATTGATTTTTTGTCAAAATTGCGTAACCATTGAGGTCCATGCCACCATAAGATGTGTTTTTGTAGTTGAGCAACGTTAAGACCTCTTGTGGCGCAGTCTGCAGCATTATCTTCTGATTTTACGTGGTTCCAATGAGTGCTAGGTATTATTTCTTGTACTTGTTTGACTCTATTGCTGACGAAAGGTTTCCATTTTGATGAATCTCCTTGTAGCCATCCTAAAGTGATCATAGAATCTGTCCAAGCGTAAGTGTCAGTATGAATGTCTTCCCATTTAAATGCATCAACAACTTTTTTCATCAGGCGAGCTAACAATACTGCTGCGCAAAGTTCTAATCGGGGAAGTGTTTGTTTTTGATTTTTGTTTACGGGTGCTAGTCGAGATTTTGCTGCGATAAGTGTGACGAGAGGCTCATCGTCATTGTCAACTGTGCGTAGACTGCGTAGGTAAATGCAACATGAATAGACCTTTTCCGATGCGTCACAAAATCCGTGAATTTCAAATGCTTGTGTCATGTCACCTAACTGTCTTGGTATTTGTATATTTTCAATGTTACGTATGTCATTAATAAATTTTTGCCAATCGTTGTGAATTGGTTCGGGTACTATATCATCCCAGTCACAGTCTGATTGCCATATTGCTTGAAATAATAATTTGGCCTTTATTGTCAAAGGATTTAGCAATCCTAATGGGTCAAATATTTTTGAAATTTCTGATAGCAGTGACCTTTTCGTCAGTTTGCTTCCGGATTTGTCATGTACAGTGTTCTTGAAAGTAAATATGTCAAGTGCTGGATTCCATTGTAATCCGAGAGTTTTAGTTGTTTGTGCATTGTTGAAGTCTATTACTGTGGGACTTATGCTGTCATTGGGTAAATTTTGCAATAGGACTGGATTATTGCTAGTCCATTTTCGCAAGTTGAATCCTGCTCCTTTAAACATGTCAATGAGTTGGCGTTGAATTTCCTGGGCCTGGATGATGTCATCACTTCCTGTCAGGACATCGTCGACGTAAATTTCGTTATTGATGACGTCAGCAGCTAATGGGTATTTGTCAGCGTCGTCTTGTGCTAGTTGTTTAAGGGTTCTAAGGGCTAAGTAGGGAGCGGCTTTTTGCCCGTATGTGACGGTCGTAAGCATGTACTCTTTTAATGATTGTGTGACAGAGTCTCGCCATACAATCTTTTGGAGATGTTGATCATCTTTATGGACTAAGATCATCCTGTACATCTTCTCGCAATCAGCTGTCATAACAAATTTGTATCGCCTCCAATGTATGAGAAGGGCTTGTAAATCTTGATGTAGTTTAGGTCCACACTCCATGAGGTCATTTAGACTTTGTCCAGAAGATGTTTTCTGTGACGCGTTAAAAACTACCCTTAAACTTGTTGTCAGAGAATCTTTCTTTACTCCGTGATGTGTCAAATAACAGTGGGGGTGAATGTCCCCTTTGCTTTCCTTCATGTGACCCATTTTCAAATATTCGTTGATAAAGTTCTTGTAACTTGTTGATAACTGCTCATCTTTCATTAACTTTTTCTCCAGTTGCCGAAATTGTGCTATTGCTAGTGGCTTAGATTCTCCCAAATATGGTGCAAAATTTTCTTTCATAGGTAGTCGAACTTCATATCTCCCGTCTTCGAGTCGTCGAGTGGTGGTGACGTACATTTCTTCGCAGTATTGCTCTTGTGTTGTCATGGGGATGTTGCTGTCAGTTATGTCTTCTATTTCCCAATATTTTGCCAAATCTTCAGTTTCATTAATAACTGCATGACAGTTGTATGTTTTTACGGCTCCCGATAAGATCCATCCTAATTTAGTCTGCTGGGCCATAGGCATATTCGGACCTTTCACGAGACCACTCATCATTATTTGTGTGTAAACGTCAACGTCTAAAAGAATGTCAATTGGCTGAGATAGGTAGTATTTAGGGTCAGCAAGAATTATGTTATCTAACTGCTCCCAGATTTTCTTGTCAAATGAAGCACTAGGTAAGTTGCTAACTACGCGTGACATGATAAGTGCATCGGTTGTAAATTCAAAGTCGTTGTTAATAGATTTGCATTGTAGTGTAATCTTGCCTCTACTTTTGTTAGATAGAGTCCCGATACCTGATACGTTTGCTGTAAGATGTTGCCTCTGTAAGCCTAATTTTTGAGCGGCATTTTCAGTTATCAATGTAATTTGGGAGCCCTGATCGATGAGAGCTCGGAATGTAATATGATTCCCGTAAACATCGGCGACTTGTAATAATGCTGTAGGTAGTAGTATTTCGTCATCGCTACCGGCAACAAAATTATTTTGCATGTGTCGTGGTGCTGACGCTGATGTTGAAGCTTGCGGTAATGGCGTTGTCGACCGTGGTGTCGGTTGATTAGTTAGCGTTTTGTGCAACACAGTGTTATGTGGTTTATTGCACTCTTTGCATCGCTTTTCCGATTTGCAATAATTTTGTGTATGCACATACAGACAATTTTTACATACATTGGATTTCGTAATGTATGTTATTTGCTCGTTTGCTGTAATGCTTAGAAAGCGTTTGCATTGGTATAATGCGTGATCATCATTGCACAATGGACATATAATTTTATTGGAATATGCGTGATAATTATAGTTGTAATGTGGGTTCATTGTACCTTTTGTAGGTTGCTGGAAAGTTCTCGGTTGCTTATGGAAAGATTGTGGCTGTCGATATGTATTCTGGAACTGCTTGATGGGTGTTATCTCAGGTTTTCTTCTTGTCAGAGGTTCTAATGCTGTGAATTTTGCTTCAATGAAACCCATAAACTCCTCAAAGTTCGGTAACTCGCGAGGATTGGATCTCATCTCCATGTAATCGGAATAGGTGTTAGTGTCTAATTTTTCACATAGTATATGAACAAACATTGGGTCCCATGAAGTGGTATCCACGCCCAAGTTGTGGATCGCATGAATTGCTTCCATGCTGGTGTCATACATCTTTTTCAACTCAATAGCTGACTGCTTCTGTATGTTAGGTTGCCTCAAAAATATTTGGAATTGCTTAGTAAACAGCAGTTGCTTATTATTGTATCTATGGGTTAGTAAGTTCCAACAAACGTCATAATTTTCAGTAGTTATCTGGAGATGTTGCACTAACTTTTGAGGTTCACCCTTAAGTTTGCCTTTTAAATGTTGCATTTTCTGAACCTTTGTGAGGACAGGGTTGTTATGGATAGCTTCGCTGTAAAGTTCTTTAAAAGTAGGCCATTGGGTGTAATTACCAAAGAACTGGGGTATTTCTAGTTTAGGCAAAGCTTGCTGTTGATGAGCGGAAGATGAAAGCTTGATATTAAGAGATTTTTTAGTACGTTCATACTTCATTTCATGGAGCGTGTAATTGTCATAATAATCGATGTCACTGCCGTTCGTAATACTGTCAATGTTTAAATGAAGATTCTCTATGGTATTCCATCGTGACTGCAAGGATTTCAGTTTATCTTCTAATTCCCACTTTTCTAGAAGATTGTCAACGTTAATGTTTTCTACAAACCGTTTTAGTGCTCGGAAATTGGCATTCTGAAGCTGCTTAAATTCGTTTAACTTAGTGTCATCTTGGAGAAACTCACTGGTATCGAATATTACTTTAGCTTTCGGCTCGTTGTCTCCGTCCATGTTGTTTCCACCGTTGTTGCTGGATGGCTTCGTCCCGCTGGTTTGGGGGTTGTCTGCTGCCGGCGCTAGTTCTAATATAGCAGCGGCTTGCAGAGCTTGTAGAGTACCGGTGTACCAATGATGCACTACCTTGATAATGTCTTCCGTGAAGTATTGATGAGTCTTAATCTCTTCTTTTTGTAACTCCAGATCGTTCTGCTGACATTCCTGCCACAGTTTTTCCAATTTTTCTAGCCTGTCACCTATATATTTAGCAGTCTTCCTGCTCGCAGAATCCTTCTTGAAATTAGCGTGTATGCTTCTGATCTCTTCAAAGATCTCGGCTTGACGGGTGATTAATTCCTGTGTCATTATGGTTATAAGTAAAGAGTCGTGAAATATGGAAAGATCTTACTTGAAATTCTGCAACTTATGTCAATATGTTGATGCTGGATGCTGATGCTGATGCTGATGCTGGATACTGATGCTGGATGCTGATGCTGGATGCTAGATGCTAGTGCTGCTCTGCTATGTAGCACTCACTTACGAGTTTAATGTCAATTTACTGTCACTGTCACTGATTGTCACTCCAAGACCTCAGACACTATTTTTATCGCGGCGGCGGCGCAAAAAATCGAACTGAAGGTCTACTTTCGAAGGACCAAAAAAAAATGTGTGAGAATATAATAAGATGTCAATAATGTCAATGTCAAATAGTAGAGGATGAGTGCCGGGGATTAAAAGACCGCGAATATTGTAGAGGTGCTATATTCAAGCTGGTCAATCGTACACTGAATTAAAATTATAAAATATACTTAAAATTACATATAACTAAACTGATTCGCGTGCAAGGTGAATGACATTAAAATAGTGTTAACGTAAGCTAAGGCGTTGCATTGCTGCATTAAATGATGTACAATATTTGTACAACGAGGTTAAGTCGTTAACCCTGGTCCGTGCAAGTGGCCCTAAGGAACGTCGAGGTTACAAATTGAAGTATTGTCTTATTCGTGATGTCATGGCATTTTTTTTATCAGCGGTGGCGAATGTTCGCTGCGCGCGTTCATCACGAACTACGTCCGGTCCGGAGAAAGCGAGCGGCTGGCGAGCGAGGCGAGAGCGGCTATTGAAGCGGCCATGAAGCCCACGGCGTGGCGGGAGCGAGCGCCGCCCGATCCCAATAACACAGGGTAGGTCCAATACTAGTGTTAATATGTTACTAAAGACAACACGAATGTTTTATAGTACATTGTGCACCGAGGGCGGTAAGAAAGGGAATGCTAACGAGAGTCTATTTGATCTAATACAACTGTTGCATAAATATTTAAATGCTAAAGAGTCGACGGAGTTTCGCTTCGCTTCACTCCTATTGATTAGAATTGCGTTAGGGTCGAAGGTCCAAAGTGGGCGGAAATAGGAGCGAAGCGAAACGCAGCTCCGTCGGCTCTGTAACTCAACTGACCTACAATCCAAATAACGAACGATCGAAGAATGCGCGTTTAATCGTCGAACTGCCGCATTTCGAAACGGCCCTGTTTTTCTAAACGGCTAGGCGTAATGTAATACGGCGGATCATACAATTCGGCTGCGACATATACACTTAAGGTATTTTTATTCTTAACTGTCCTATTTGGTAAACAAAATTCTAATCATTTTCGAGTAATTTGGTGGCTCTGAGCCCGATTTTGGCATATTTTTTTGGATCAAAGATGGCGGATGACATATTTACACTATTGACACTAAAATGTTAATGAGTGTCGTTTTCGAGTAATTTGGTGATTCTGAGACCGATTTTGGCATAATTTTTTGGAGCAATTCTCGTTTTACCGCCCGCGGTGTACAATGTACTATAGTCGTGATCTCTAACGAACGGAGGCTCAGCGGCGTGTTTGTTCGGTCAGGCACCGCGTGGTGTTCTCGTGCTGCTGCGCGGGCTGGGCGGCGCTGCGCGGCTGCGCGCTGGCGGTGCGGCGCTGCGGGGCCATGGGCGCGGCGCACGCGGCGCGCGCGCTGCCGGGCGCGCTGGCGGCGCTGGCCACGCAGGCCCGCGCGCAGCACGCGCGCACCGCCCCGCCCGCGCCCGCGCGCGCCGCCAAGTGGCTCGCCGACGACGACATCGTGCGCTTCCTGCAGTCGCTGCCCAACTGGAAGGCCACCGTCGCGCCCGCCAGGGGAGGCGCGCCGGACCAGGTCAGTCCGATACATACTGCTGTATGAATCTTGCCAGACGAATTTTTCGCTTCGAGCCTTAATCTTTCAAACAAAAGCCATTGTCTCTGTTATCGTAAAGTCACAAACTGCCGAGTTAGCGCGTGCCACTACAACATTCATATTGAAAAACAAACGGTATCGTTATGACGAACCTTAATACTATGGTATTAAGGTTCAAATTAAAAATAATATCTAGAATATCAGTGACATTAAAATTGTGTAAAGTGGTGGGTTCGCTAGCCGCATCGGCTATGACATGATTCCTAAGATTTTCGCCAATTCCCTCGATGGGCTTTTTACCGTCTGCGCGGGAAGAGAAGCGACCGGTATTTTCTACGTTTTTTCTTTGCTCCCAGACCACCATAGAAGGGTTTGGATTCTGTCACCTCGATGAAACAGATTTGCGCGCAAGTGATAGTTGACATGAGATTTGAAATTCACTAGCGTTCACATAAGCGGCGCACAGTTGTAACCAAATATGGAGCTGAGCACTACTACTGGCCTTCCACTCCAAAATTCGATTTTCGAAGTTTTTTTCGCAGTAGTCCGCCTATAGTGTTGCGTTGTTACTGTCGGCAGGAGCTGAAGCAGGCGTACGAGCGCGAGGCGGAGATCCTGGGCTCGAGTCTCGGCGACGGAGCGGTGTCGCGCCGCGAGATCGTCGGCGACATCAACGCGCTCGGCGACCTGGCGCTGCTATGCGAGTCTATGGTCAGCAGGCTTATTACGTAACTCGCTCGCGATCACCGTCGTCTTCATTTTGACAATTCATGTATGGGCTGATAATTGATATCGGAATCAGCTAGCTATCACATTCATACAAGAACTGTTGAAATAAACACGATGTCGATTGCGAGCGAGTTACGTAATAAGCTATCTGTTCACTCTATACGGGCTGACTATACTTCATTTAATTTAGGATGAGAAACTACAACAACATTATATTGCGGTTCGTGAACTGTAATCTCTTAACAATTTGTACTAGAGTAACAATTGACGACACGCAAATAAAGTGACATTAAAACGATTTTATTTTGCGGCTGCCAAACTATTGCACTGTACTATTTGCTAGGTAAGAAATAGTTGAACAGACGCAATATAATTCTATTGTGGTTTCTCATTCTAAATTAAATGAAGTATAGGCGTCTGCAAGCCTCACAAACAGAAAATAACTATTAATCATTGCGGTTTTTTTAAGTTTACATTTTTTAATACTGCTGTTTTATTGTGGTTTTATTGGTTATGCCTGTGGCCAGATATTTGGATGGTAGTTTGCCTTCGGGCAAAGTTAATGATTCCTGAAAACATAATTAAATAATTTTATAAAAAACTATCTTCTGCCCGCGACGTCGTAACGTCTGCGTTGAATTATACATACATATAGAACCTTCCTCTTGAATCACTCTATCGATTAAAAAAACCGCATCAAAATCCGTTGCGTAGTTTTAAAAACCTAAGCATACATACATAGGGACAGACTGGAAAGCGACTTTGTTTTAGTACTATAGTAGTGATTGGTATGATATGTGTGATTAGTGAGTATAATATTATTAACTCAGGATTGGCTGGCTGCGAACATTCGGACGCTGCCGTCGATTCTCACGGCGCCGTCCGCGGGCGGATCGGTTAAGATGACGGACCGGTTGCGCGAAGACATCGCCTCCGCCGCCATGATATTCGACGAGATATCGCATAAGTGTCTGCTGTTTCTGCATCTAGAGGTATAATCATTGCTAAGTAATAGAAAAAAAAAGGTATTTGTTTGTGACATTACTTTTTGTTGTCTATACAAGTATTTTGATCCAATTGGCGTACTCAATGACGGCAATGGGTGTAATTCGATGTGAAGTGGAATAAAATCTGCAGCACTAATGTCATTTATTTTGCTGCCCGCGGTATCATATAAGTCAGCGGTGGTGCCACTTATTGATAGCCGCTTATCTTATAAAGCCGGCGCGTGGTAGGTAATTTAATAATTCAATTTACTATGACCCCGCGGGCGGAAAATGTTTGATATTAGTTTAAAAAGCGAACGTAACAGCTTGCTTAATGTTAGAGTTTTTCCTGACGAGGGGACGACGTAAAATGTGTACACACCTCGGGTGGCGATAAAGAAAGCCTCAGGTCGCATGTTTATCGCCCTCGCCTTTGGCTCGTGCGAAACGTTCCTGCGATCCGAGACATTCTTTTTATTCGATTATTTTCATGTTTGTAACAATGCGTATGTGTTCAGATGCGTATCCAGTGCTTCCACTTCCTGGGCCAGCCGGCGGCGGCGGGCGGGGAGGAGGAGGAGGCGGGGGGCGCGGGCCGCCTCGCGCATGCGCTGCTCGCCTTCCACGAGCACGCGCAGGCCTGCATGGCGCCCAACAGGAGAGCGGTGAGCACTACCCTACCCCACACACAGCGGGCGGGGGGCAGGAGGAGGCGGGGGGCGCGGGCCGCCTCGCGCATGCGCTGCTCGCCTTCCACGAGCACGCGCAGGCCTGCATGGCGCCCAACAGGAGAGCGGTGAGCACTACCCTACCCCACACACAGCGGGCGGGGGGCAGGAGGAGGCGGGGGGCGCGGGCCGCCTCGCGCATGCGCTGCTCGCCTTCCACGAGCACGCGCAGGCCTGCATGGCGCCCAACAGGAGAGCGGTGAGCACTACCCTACCCCACACACAGCGGGCGGGGGGCAGGAGGAGGCGGGGGGCGCGGGCCGCCTCGCGCATGCGCTGCTCGCCTTCCACGAGCACGCGCAGGCCTGCATGGCGCCCAACAGGAGAGCGGTGAGCACTACCCTACCCCACACACAGCGGGCGGGGGGCAGGAGGAGGCGGGGGGCGCGGGCCGCCTCGCGCATGCGCTGCTCGCCTTCCACGAGCACGCGCAGGCCTGCATGGCGCCCAACAGGAGAGCGGTGAGCACTACCCTACCCCACACACAGCGGGCGGGGGGCAGGAGGAGGCGGGG
Source organism: Pandemis heparana (assembly GCA_963854515.1). Lineage (NCBI taxonomy): Eukaryota > Metazoa > Arthropoda > Insecta > Lepidoptera > Tortricidae > Pandemis > Pandemis heparana. The sequence continues at coordinate 8,099,826 of OY978010.1, forward strand.
GGCGCGGGCCGCCTCGCGCATGCGCTGCTCGCCTTCCACGAGCACGCGCAGGCCTGCATGGCGCCCAACAGGAGAGCGGTGAGCACTACCCTACCCCACACACAGCGGGCGGGGGGCAGGAGGAGGCGGGGGGCGCGGGCCGCCTCGCGCATGCGCTGCTCGCCTTCCACGAGCACGCGCAGGCCTGCATGGCGCCCAACAGGAGAGCGGTGAGCACTACCCTACCCCACACACAGCGGGCGGGGGGCAGGAGGAGGCGGGGGGCGCGGGCCGCCTCGCGCATGCGCTGCTCGCCTTCCACGAGCACGCGCAGGCCTGCATGGCGCCCAACAGGAGAGCGGTGAGCACTACCCTACCCCACACACAGCGGGCGGGGGGCAGGAGGAGGCGGGGGGCGCGGGCCGCCTCGCGCATGCGCTGCTCGCCTTCCACGAGCACGCGCAGGCCTGCATGGCGCCCAACAGGAGAGCGGTGAGCACTACCCTACCCCACACACAGCGGGCGGGGGGCAGGAGGAGGCGGGGGGCGCGGGCCGCCTCGCGCATGCGCTGCTCGCCTTCCACGAGCACGCGCAGGCCTGCATGGCGCCCAACAGGAGAGCGGTGAGCACTACCCTACCCCACACACAATTCGACGGTCATTCAACGTGTTACGAAACTACCCAAAAAACATCAAAGCCAAAAATAATGTCAACCCTGTTAGTCAAATTTAACTGGCATAGCATTCAAGCGGTCGGTCTATAGTGTTCTACACGGCATCACGTATTGCCCGTCCGCAGTACATCTTCAACGGCATCGGCGAGATGATGTCCGCGGGCGTGGTGTGGCGCTGGCAGTGCGCGGACAGCGACGCGCTGTTCGCGGGCGCGACGCTGGCGACGCTGCGGCACTGCCTCGCCGCGCTCGCGCTGCCGCACGCGGGGCTGCAGCGCGCGCACGACTACAGCGGCCTGCTGACCGCCATGCCGGAGCCCGAGGTGAGACAAGCCGGTTGTGTATAAGTATTGTGATATGAGTTTTGGTGAGTTTTGTAATAATGTCGCACGAGTGTTGTAAGTGTAAGGCCTAACTGTGTACTTGCATGCAATATTTTATCTATAGACCGACCGCTTAACTGAGTCTTCGCCCGCGCGGCACAAGGACGCGGGTTAGGCGACAAAGGGGGCTGAGAGAGGTGCGGGCGGCAGGCGCACTGCCAACCCGCCCGTACCGCTCTCGGTTCTCTTTGTCTTCCTACCCTGCGCCCCTGTACCCGCGCGGGAGAGAACTCGGTTAAGCGGTCGGTCTATATTATGAGGTATTTTAAAACACGAGTGTTGTAAGGCCTAATTGTATACTTGCGTGCAATATTTTATCTAAACACAATTGCGGTACACTAAGATTGGTTTGCAAGCGACAAAAGCTTTATTTTCATAATTATATCGATTTTGGTATCATTATCTATACTAATATTATAAAGAGGAAAGATTTGTGTTTTTGTGTGTGTGTGTGTTTGTAATGAATAAACTCAATCTTTACCATTAGAAAGCTACATTCACCCTGAGTGACATGCTGTATTTTTATTGCTTACTGCACCCGTGCGAAGCCGGGAGGGGCCGCTAGTGATGCTATAAAACCGGTCATTATCATTACGCACGGTTTTTGCAGTAATAGAGGAATAGAGAAATGTGTGTAGATAAATAAGGTTATGGGTCTGACGGACGTAGTATCGCACGCACATAAGTTTCCTATTGCAGGATAATGTTGAATGTTGTACACACATTTTTTACCGGCGTCCTGTCGGTCCTTATCCTTTGCAAACGTGTATTTCCAAGCCTTTAATGATTAAATCTGTCAACAGGAAATAGTGGCATCGATCCGCGAGAAAGGCGCCAAGTTCTCGGAGTTGGAATACCTGAACGCGTTTAAAGTGATCGCGGCGCGGCGCGGCCTGTCCCAGGCGGACATGAAAGTGCATTTGAAGGCGTTGGCTTCGGCTTTAGGCCACGTTGGAGTCACCGTGTAACATTAATAAAGATAGTATCAATTAAAATCAGCTTAAATCATGTTGAAAATACACGACACGAAAATATATAATGTAGGTACGCTGTATTGTGTATTATGTTTTATATTTGATTGCGGCATGTTTATATAGCACATAATGATAATTTTGTATTTAGTTAAAATGTAATGAAATATCGGAATTAATAAGAAATATTAGGTTGGTTTTATTAAAACATTTCGATATGATTTGTGTTGCGGTTATTTAGTATTTGTTAAGATTTATTACATTATTAAATTATTATTTATAATAGGGCCTTTTGACCGCTTACTATTAAACTGCCTGAAAAATACTGTCTGTAAAATATCTGTCTGATATATTATGAATAGGCTATCAGAAACTTTATTAGCAAGTGGTAAAACAGGTCCAAACCATATTACTACAAAAATGAAATGGATTTGTGTTTTATTTCAACCTTTTTTTTTTATTTCTCTGTTCTCGTCCGAAGTCTGCATACGACTTAGTGCTTACTGACCAGCAGGTGCTCCAATTTATTCGTTTACTACCCAATTTCACGAAAAAAGACTACAATTTCACAAAACTGAAAATCCAGTTATGTGTAACAGAGGTTTAGCTCATTTATTGGTATGCTCGGTTGGTAATACCAACTTGGTATGCAATAGCATGATTCAGGCCAGGAAATAATATTTGAAAACATATCCTTTGACGAAGTGATCTGCGTGTTACTATAGAACTAAAACCCTCAAGTTTTATTTATTATACACGACAGCGTCATCAGTTTCTTTCATCACTTTCATTTTGAACTTGGCTGACACACTCCCGCGTGTGTACATATCATAATCATCATACCCAAATTAAATTTTTGACGAATTCAAATTCTCAATATTTGTCAAAAAATATTTTTCTCTTTATTTTTGCACGACTTTTTTATCAGTAACTCGAACACCTTTGATTTTTCTTCTTGTGCACACATAGAACATTGCGACATTGATTAACGAGCATTGAATGTACGTACGGAGCAAAACGTAGTTACTTTCCTCACACTCGTACATATTTTAACGGCTTGCGATTTCTCTCTGTCTCTTTTAATCTCTGAATGTTGGTTTTCTAGTGTTGTCCTATGCTGTCGCTGTCGCCTGTGACGCTGTCAGTGTCAGTGTCAAATCATCGACCATATATCATGTAAAAACTTTTTCAAGTAAAAATGTCGTGTATCGTCTGTCGTGTGTAGTCAGCCACTAGTTCTAATAATATTGGAACGAAATTACCAATACAGTGAACAACGGCTGTTTAATAAACAGCAAACACTTGCACAGTTAACATAAACAACGGCTTAAAACGGTCCTCTTCCGTACCCATTATGATTTGAAGACATGTAATTTCTCGTAATAATAAATCATGCAATAACTTTTATTACAATATAGTCATCCTATGATGTTGTAAATACGTTCTGTAAATATAAGATTCATTTAGAAATGGAATACACACCGGAAAATTTGGAATATGCTGTATCAGTGTTTTATAATGGGGAGCAGGCTGATAGAGCTAAGGCTCACGCCTGGTTGACGGCGGCTCAGCGGGTCCCCGAGGCATGGAAATTTGTTTGGGACCTTCTGCAACCCAACAAGGTATTGAACACTTACTTATATACAAACCTTTTTCACGAAATGAATACCTCTAGCAAATGTTTTAGGTATGCTTTACACTTGCCATTTTTATCCTTAGTTGTATGTCCTATGTTATTGATATAATTTGTAGATAGTGTATGTTTAGTTGAATTATTGAGTTGTAGTGTTATTATTTTATTAATCTACAGCGTCTCTTGATTAAAGTGTAATTTTCAGGGGACGGAGATACAGTTCTATGCGGCCACAACACTGCATACGAAGATACTACGCTGCTGGAGTGAAGTGCCCCCAGAAAACCACGAGGAGTTGAAAGAGAAGATACTTCAAAATATTTATACATACAGTAAAGGCCCAAAGATTGTCACCAATAGATTATGTATCAGTGTGAGTTTTTTTTATGTTAATATTATTTTATTTTTCTTTAATCACTATCATATATCCATGGCTTTGATTTCATTGCAGCAAAAAACAAAATTGGCTAGTTCCATATCTCATGGTTATTTAGAAAAATCTGCTAATGCATCTCTGTGATACTCTGCAAAATTTCGAGTTTATTTATTTATTTATTTATAGTCTTCATTCAGGTTTTACTCCCAAAAACCTGTGTGCCTTCTGGCAAAGGCCTCCCCCAATCTCCTCCATTTGTTCTTGTTCTTGTCCATGGCCATTCTGGTTCAGGTTGTCACTGTAAGTTAATGTACTGTTAAAGTACAGATTAACACAAATAAAAAACATGTAACTTTAATCCAGTACGCAATAAACTTATTTTTTTTTCTACATTACAAAAAAGTTAGCAATTATGAGCTGTATATTTATTGAAAAACCTTTTTAGGATAATTTTTTAACAATTAAATAACAATGGAATATATCCAGACAATCCTAGTTCTTATTTTGTGTAAGTAACAGTTAGGTAGTTTAAGTTTTTCTGACAGAGAGAGACATATCTATAGGTATTTGAGTGCTATTTATGTGAGATTTTGTTCTGTATTTTACAAGTACCATACTTTGTTACAGCTGGCAGCATTTATCCTACAACAAGGCACAACTGACCTTGCTGCCATTTTGAGGCCGTTGTCGACTGCAGAAAATACAAAATTATTATTGGAAGTTCTCACTGTTATACCAGAAGAGGTACGTTTTTATAAACTTGCAATATAATTTCAGTTTCAATGGGTCGCAATGGGTTTCAATGTGCAAAGCTTTCTGTAACAGGGATGATTGATTTTCCTTGGAGCTGAATGTACAATCATCTCATAAGATATTACAACATTTAGATTTTTAAAATAATAAAGTATAATGTGAGAATAATATGCATTAATTTTGTATTAAAAGGATATTTAAGTAAAATTAATATTTCAGTATAATAGTATGACAATGGGGTCGGCACTGCGCTCCAAAAACAGAAATGCATTGATGCAGGCATCCCCTGCAGTGCTGGATGATTTACTGCGCTATTTGCAATCAGTATACAAGTAAGTATAACATGTTTTTTGACATGGATCTTTTCAACCTAATCTGAGATTGTGAAATATTTTTGTCCCACATGCAGCCAATGCGTATAGTAATTAGCCAATCGTACATTCAAGATCGAGAATATGAAATCGGACAGAGTAGCAAAGTTTGTGGCACCTACATATTGTGTCACGGAGTGCCAAGTGGCGTTTGCTATCGCAGTAAAATAGTAGTGTCCGACCGAAACACGATTTTTAGCCGAAACCGAAACCGAATATTCGGTTTTTTTCTGATTTCGGCCGAAACCGAAACCGTAATTTTTGAAGACGTGTCATATCAAACAAAATATTCAAAATAACTGTACAAATCGTAAGGAAAAGGTTATTGCAAGAATTTCTTATATGAGACCAGTTACTTTTTTGCTAAACAAAATAAAAGACGGTTTTTTTTTAATGAAAGGAAATAGATATAATTAGAGGTAAATTATGAAATTTTAAACCAAATAAAATCAAATCTTTAAACTTTTAAGCAAAGTTACCTAATTAATATAATACCTGCATGTCTAGCACGACAGCTCACAAGAGTCGCGTCGCGCGCGAGATAGATTGCCCGTCTTTTTCTCATTGTTCGTTCTAGAAAGAGCCGGATAATCTATCTCGCGCGCGTCGAGACTCCTGTGCGCTGTCGTGCTAGGCAGGCTGGGCCGGCCGCCGATGCATTTCCTATATCTACCCGGCCGAGCGTGTCCGAATTAAGCCGAGCGTTCCCGATGCGAGAGCCGCGAGAGGCCGCGAAGTAATTTCGGTCCGGCCGAAGGTTTCGGTCGGATTCTGGCAGAAACCGAAACTTCGGCCGAAATCACTTTTTTGGCCGAAATTACCGGAAACCGAAACTTCGGTCGGACACTATAAAATAGCAGTCCACGTTGACGTCCCACAGCGACTACAGCAAGGAGCCCCCGTCCGAGGAGACGGTGCAGCTGTGGCTGTCGGCCGCGACGTGCGCGTGCAGCTGGCTGACGCTGGGCGGGGAGGAGTCCCGCGAGGCGGGCGCCGGCGCGCTGCCCGACCGCCTGCCGCTGTGCGCTGCGCTGCTCACCGCCGTGCATGTACTCTACACGTGAGCACTGTAGCTTTCATTATAATAAAGTTAAATAGCGGAAGGTAGGCCGCGTCATAACTCACTCAGAGCCTTGCCTCGCCGAGATGCCGAGGCGGCGTCGCAAACAGACCGTAGCCATCGCCGTGCTAGTTTGACGAATTCTTTTTGAAACAAATTAAATGATATTCCTTGTAGCCGATTTGAATATTTTGAATTTCCTCCTACTTAGTTGGAACGAGGCAGTGAGCGATACAGCCCTGGACGTGTGCGAGGCGTGCCTGGCGGGGGTGCGCGCGGCGGGCGGCGCGGACGCGGCGCGGCACCCCGCGGCGGCGCTGCAGCTGCTGGCCCAGCTGGCCGCGCTCGCCGCGCCCATACTGGCCCGGGACGACCGCCCCAACTCCATCAACGAGGTCAGCTACTCAATTATAGGTTATAAGGTCTTCTATATGATCGGAATCAACCGCCGACCAGCGTGTCCTTGGTCGGGTTGATTTAAAAATGGACCGTGTAGAAATCGGTCGGTCCGACCGACGGTTCTCTATTGATTTCCCGAAAATTTAACATATTACCGAATTTCCCTTCCCGACCGACGTTTGGCCGAATTTCATTTTGCCGAGTCGTCATATGGCAACTTGTTAAAATTATTAGTTTCATTTCCCAACCTCACGATCGCCAACTCGACGTTTGTTTCTTTATACATCCAAAGTAATCATAAAAGTTTTTCGGCCTAGTGTAATATTTGCCATGTGAAAGATATTCCAAAAGTTTAAAATCAAAATGATATTCGTCTTCGGAAAAATTCGGTCAAATGAGAGGTTGGCATACAAAAATTTGCCAATAAGTTAGTTGTCAAAGTGAACTTTCCGCGAAATGTTGGTTGCCAAATGAAATTCGATCAAAAAAAATTCTGCGAAAAGGCAGAACACCCCGATATTTGGTTGATGTCAAAGGACTTGGTCGGGAGCGCTTCCCTTCTGACAGGCTGCGTCCGCGACGGTTGACATCAACCACCAACCGTGTAGAACGAATACAAAAATTGGTTGATCCGTCCAAGGACACGTTAGTCGGCGGTTGGTTCCGGTCGTGTAGAAGGCCTTTTATACGCTGAGGGAAAACAGAACTGCTAGTGTGTGAGCGAGTGCTCATACATAGACGATGAGTTGGGCGGATGGGCAGAATGGGATTAATGGAAGATGGGCTTACTTGAGATGGTTCCGTAGCGCCGCGAGACGTAGGCGATGAGCTGATGGGATGCCCTTTTCTAAGGACTGAGCTGAACTGTCACAGCACTGCACTGTCAAATTAACACTGAATGTCTTCGTTGATGGGAAATCGTAGTGCGCGGGGCGAGCGAGATTTGGACGCGACCGTTCTTATTCGCGGTTGTAGGGCAACTGAACTAGGGAGGGGCTGATTGTGCGGCGCGCGCGCTCCTTGACACTAGGGATATGACTCAAAGAGCTTGACGTCACGCTTGGCGGGAACAGCTAGCTTATTACGTAACTCGCTCGCAATCGCCATCGTGTTCATTTTGACAGTTCTTGTATGAAAGTGACAGCTAGCTGATTCCGATGCCAATGCTGATGCGATGGCCGGAGCGGAGCGAGAAGAGCAGTCGCACTAGACCAGTGGTTCTTAACCATAAATAAATGAATAAGAATCTGAATCTGAACCTTTCAGATATGAGGGACCATTGACAAAATTTCTGTCTCGCCATGGACCACATAGTGACTACTAGTGGCGTGGCGTCCATAGAACTCGATTCTCACTGGCTTGCCTATTCCAAGGCAGTTAAGTTCCCTTCGGCTTGCCTTCTGATATGCTTGACGCCACGCCACTGGTGGCTACATAATATCTAATGCATGGCTTCGATCGGCCCCAATGGACGAAATTGTGCATTCACGCGTTGTGTCTGTTTGTCACTTATCTAATCAGATTGGCCCCGCGGACCACTTTGGATGCTTCCAGAGACCACCAGTGGTCCGCGGACCACCGGTTAACAAGCACTGCACTTGGCGTGAGATGGCAAGGGGTGCCAAAATCAGGTGGCATTGGGCGCGAATAAGGTCGGCCACATACATACGGAATTTTCATACGGTTTCCGTACGGAATGACGTCAGCGAACGGGACATCGCTATATAACCCCCCCCCCCCCCTCCCTTCCCTCCCTAACCCTCCATCTTTTCTCTTCTTCCTCCCTTCCTTCCTTTTAGGGATAAGTTCGCCTTTGTGCATTTGTGTTTTCCTGTATTCAGCTTTTTCATGTGTTTTATCACTATTGGAGATGTTTTCGAAAAAGGCCAGGTCAAGAGTACCCGAAACCGACGAGCATGTATGAAGAGATTGATGAATGTGGATGAAGCGAAAGAGGTATGTCAGGATCGTAGCAAGTGGAACAAAGTAGTCTCTGCCTACCCCTGTGGGAAAGAGGCGTGACGATATGTATGTATGTATGTATGTTATCACTATCACTACATAGTATAAAACAAAGTCGCTTTCTCTGTCCCTATGCCCTATGTCCCTATGTATGCTTAAATCTTTAAAACTACGCAACGGATTTTAATGCAGTTTTTTTTAACAGATAGAGTGAATCAAGAGGAAGGTTTATTTTTATAATACATGCATAATATACTATGCGAAGCCGGGGCGGGTCGCTAGTGTACAATATACATAACGGAACGGGACAGGGCTACGAATTGACGTCATTCCGTACGGAAACCGTATGAAAATTCCGTATGTATGTGGCCGGCCTAAATGCACCTTGATGGGGGGAGCAATAGAAACCGTCGACCAAAAGACGATGAAAGACAAACCTCGCTCTAATCTGGTCTGGAGCCGACGTCCTTTCTGTGGCTATGAGATCTGTCCTCATCTGTAATTCAAATGGGTTCAACGAAGATTCGACGCCTGCATAACTGTTACTGTTGCTGTTGGTAGGCCTCCAACAAGATAAGATAGATAAGATTGATGATTTATTACAAAAATACTTTACATGCAATAACAGATTTACAGTAACTGTTACCTTAACCTATTTAATAGCTAGAGTTTAGCAGCGGTTCTCACACTAGGTCGAGCCTGTGTCGTGAGAACCAGTGACCATTACCATAGGAATATGACCAAAGGATATTCAGAGCAGAAACCAGAAACCATGGAGCGACGACCTGATCAGGATCGCGGGATCGCGGTGGATACGGAAGGCACAGGACCGGTCCGAGAGAGCCTTGGGGGAGGCCTATGTCCAGCAGTGGACGTCTTTCGGCTGACATGATGATGATGTTGATAACTGTTACTGATTGTATTAATTGTTTTGTTGTTCTGCAGCTATGCACCAATATTCCCTTACATACCTCCACTTAATTCTTTGATTAAACCTGCAATACACATTACAAACCCCCACTTACATGTCTTATATTCTCACAGCGAACCTCGCTTGTCCCTCAGGAGCTACTGTCGGCCCTGATAACCTGCGCAGTGGCTGTAGGCGAGTGCCACGCGGGCACACTGGTCCGCGCCGTAGAGACCAACTCCCACGATGGTGCGCGGAGGCTGTTGGAGCTCCTTTTAGCTGCGCAAGGTGCGCCCGGACATTACCCCACGCACGAGACCCGCTCCAACCTTATATTTGGATTCTGGTACACGCTACAGGTAAGCAATTGATTGCTATAAATAAGCTTAAGAAATCTTTTGATTTCGTCTTTTGGAATTTTTCACGTTTTTTTATCGTTCTCAAGCCGCGTGACTTCGCCATTTTGAATACAGCATTTTATTATCGTTCAAAATGGCTGAATTGTGATTTTTTGAAGTGAAAACTTCTTTAGCGCCGTTGAGCACTTTTTGGGATGGGTAAAAAAAATTAAACTCGCGTCAGGCGTAAGAGGGAGAGTTGAAGTACCAGGATATCAGATCCTCTAAGAGCTCATTTTTTTATCGCTTTCGATTTTTGAAGTGTTTTTTGTTGAGTCTTGGAGCAAAAGTACTAGGGCTTCAGCACATTGTTAGAGGTATGTCAATATAGATATTACGCACTTTTTTTTTGTAAGCGGCCAGTACGGTACGTGTCTTGAGCACAACAACATTAAATTCTAATCTAAGCAGCTGTTTTCACTTCTGCCGGCACTCCCAGAGTGCTACCCGTCGCTTTTTGCCGTGTAAATTGTCGACCTGCATTACAAAAAAAAAAGTTTCTGATTTAACAAATGTAGACGCGAAAAAACGAATCTTTTTTTTATTATTTATTTACGATAGGTCTGACTTACTCATAAATCCTCATGTATTTTCATTGTCATTTGCCAGGACGAAATCCTAAACGTTATGGACAACGCGAGCAAGATTAGTCCGATATGGCGCGAAGTGTTCTCTCGGCTACTGACTACGTTGGTGACCAAGTCCGAGGCGCCGCCGGACTCGGCGCTGTCGCGGGACGACCTCGAGTTGCTGCGGTGCTATAGACAAGATATCGCTGACACTGCGGTAAGTGTAGTTAAAGAAGTGTTGAAAAGCTAATGTTCAAATCAAGGTTGAATAGGTTTCTACTAGACTCGAAATTAGACCACGTTTTAGCTTACCGACAGGCGTCATTGGTTTGGGCGCATAACGTCCCACTCGCAAAACGTCCCTCCACCAAAATTACGTCCCATTCGCAAAACGTCTTCTCTGCAAATGGTACCTTATGTAAAATACTCCATTCGCAAAACGTCCCTTTCTCAAAAGGTCGCACCCCTTTCACAAAACGTCTCGTCTGCTAAATGACCCATTCGCAAAATGTCCCATCTGGGAAAAGCTTGTTTCAGTAGAGACTGGAGTCTTCTCATGGGTTAAGGATCGTTTTGCGAACGGGCCATTTTGCGAAAGGGACGTTTTGTGAACGGGCCCTTTTGCAGAAGGGTCGTTTTGCGTAAGGGGCATTTAGAAAAGATATTTCGCGAAAAGGACAAAGGACATTATGCGCCTAAACCGCGTGATTGTGGTCCCACGCGTATAGAAAGAAAGTATTATGTACAGGTGTATTGCGTGTTGATACTCGGCGATTGGTGTTGGTCGACGGTAGAGGCGGCGTTCAACGCGGCAGACAGCGAGGTCCGTCGCGAGGCGGCCCTGCACGTGTTCGTGGCGCTCGCGGACTCCGCGCCGCACCGCCGCGCGCCCGACAGCCTGGCCAATATGCTGACGCATGCCGTCAACATCGCCGATACGGCCACCGATAAGAGGATGCTCAATACTGCGCTAGATTGCTTAGGTGAGTAAGCAGTGAGCTGTTCAATGTGTTTCCAGCGAATCGCCTCGCAACTAACAGCCATATTCATAAAAAAATCCTTAATTGAGGTTTGATCAGTCTATTAGTTAACAGACTGATTAAGCTTATTTGACAGTTGTTAAAAAGTATGATTCATAAACGCTTGCTAGCAGTCTGTTAGCTAATGAGCTGTTGATGGATGGATTAGACGCGTTATGTTGTCACCTTGACAAATCATAGACCAAAAAAGGCCTTTTAGTGAATTAAAAAAAAAATTGACAGCAGTGGCAGCGAATTAACACGACAGACTAAGCAGTGTGGATCTAGTTTCTTTTTTACCTTTCCCGGATGGGATAAAAACTTAAAACAAAAAAAATTGTCTTGCGTATGGTTTTGCTCTTGGCAAAGTCAGCTGTTCACATTTGTGGCGGCCATTTTGTGAGTTAGCATAGAGAAAAAGGAGGGTCTACGGTCCGCTAACTTTCGGACTATTTAACAGACCCTTGAAGGACTGATTAGCGCTAATTGACGTTTATGAATCATGTTTTTTTGCATCGGTCCTATAGCGAGCTTATAGCGTGCCTCTAACTTTTTATGAATAAGGCTGTAACCCCCTAACGCTCTATAGGCTTCTACTAACTTAGTAATCGTATGTCCGTGTCACATTGACATTTACCTTTCACAGATAAGGACTAATGATTGCTAAGTTAGCAGAAGCCTATAGAGCGTTTATGAATAAGAGGATAAGGTCTCGTTAAGAGGCTAAATAACACTGTGCGTATTGCGGATGCGGGTGTTAATAAGCGGATGGCCAATGATGTGCTTAACTGTTTATTAATGTACGCCGCTCTTGTGTTTTGTCTACTCTCAGCTGACTTTAGGATGACGACATACGTTTATACGTTCTCAAAATGAATCAAAAAGTTGGCTTATTTTTATTACTTTACAAACTAAAAACCAAAACGCATGCAGTACTAATGCTGTGGTGGACTACACTTTAGGTTGAAAAAAATAAGTAAAAGTTTAGTCACAATAAGCAAATAGGTTTCCGTATTCTCATCTCGTGCAGCAAAACCGCGAATATCAGATCTCTCGGCGGTCGCACGTGACCATGTGTGCATCGCACGCGGTCTCGCGAGCCAATGCTCGGAAGTTCGCCATACGCGACGGAAGCGAGGGTCACGTATCCCGTAAAAATGTCCCATGACATGTCAAGAAAAGCCGGCCGATTTCGCCTGACATATGTGACGACATTGCGCGACTTATGTCAATAGCGACGTCAGGCGAAATCGCGAAACTACAGCTGACATACAGGGTGTTTGGTAGCCAGGTGCAAAGCTTTAAAGGGGTGATAGCCGAGGTATTTTTGAACATTTTGAGCCATACATGTCTTAGCCGAAATTTGATATATTTTTTTTAAATTGTAAATTTAGAATACCTCGGTTATCACTCCCTTAAAGCTTTGCACCTGGCTACCAAACACCCTGTATATCTGGCGGCATCACGTGATCCGTGCGGCGCTGGCGAAACCGTGTCGCGCGACGTTGCCAGGCATGGAGCGAAGTCCGGCGAAGTCACGCCATTTCACCCGACGTCGCTGGCGACACGTGTCGCAGGACATTTTGTCCCCTAGTGTATCCCGTGGTTTGATGTGTGGTGTGTGTGTGCACTGCGCAGGCAGCTACGCGGCCTGGGTGTCGTCACTGGAGGGCGCGCGCGGCGCGGCGCTCGGGCGCAGCTGTGTGCGCGCCGCGGGGGCCGCGCTGCCCCGCGCCGCGCCCGCCGCCGCGCTCGCGCTGCGCAAGCTGTGCGCGGACTGCGCCGTGCCCGCCGCCGCGCTCGCCGCGCACATCGCGCACGCCGCACAGGTAACTAGAGGCGGCGGCCGCGCTGCGCAAGCTGTGCGCGGACTGCGCCGTGCCCGCCGCCGCGCTCGCCGCGCACATCGCGCACGCCGCACAGGTAACTAGAGGCGGCGGCCGCGCTGCGCAAGCTGTGCGCGGACTGCGCCGTGCCCGCCGCCGCGCTCGCCGCGCACATCGCGCACGCCGCACAGGTAACTAGAGGCGGCGGCCGCGCTGCGCAAGCTGTGCGCGGACTGCGCCGTGCCCGCCGCCGCGCTCGCCGCGCACATCGCGCACGCCGCACAGGTAACTAGAGGCGGCGGCCGCGCTGCGCAAGCTGTGCGCGGACTGCGCCGTGCCCGCCGCCGCGCTCGCCGCGCACATCGCGCACGCCGCACAGGTAACTAGAGGCGGCGGCCGCGCTGCGCAAGCTGTGCGCGGACTGCGCCGTGCCCGCCGCCGCGCTCGCCGCGCACATCGCGCACGCCGCACAGGTAACTAGAGGCGGCGGCCGCGCTGCGCAAGCTGTGCGCGGACTGCGCCGTGCCCGCCGCCGCGCTCGCCGCGCACATCGCGCACGCCGCACAGGTAACTAGAGGCGGCGGCCGCGCTGCGCAAGCTGTGCGCGGACTGCGCCGTGCCCGCCGCCGCGCTCGCCGCGCACATCGCGCACGCCGCACAGGTAACTAGAGGCGGCGGCCGCGCTGCGCAAGCTGTGCGCGGACTGCGCCGTGCCCGCCGCCGCGCTCGCCGCGCACATCGCGCACGCCGCACAGGTAACTAGAGGCGGCGGCCGCGCTGCGCAAGCTGTGCGCGGACTGCGCCGTGCCCGCCGCCGCGCTCGCCGCGCACATCGCGCACGCCGCACAGGTAACTAGAGGCGGCGGCCGCGCTGCGCAAGCTGTGCGCGGACTGCGCCGTGCCCGCCGCCGCGCTCGCCGCGCACATCGCGCACGCCGCACAGGTAACTAGAGGCGGCGGCCGCGCTGCGCAAGCTGTGCGCGGACTGCGCCGTGCCCGCCGCCGCGCTCGCCGCGCACATCGCGCACGCCGCACAGGTAACTAGAGGCGGCGGCCGCGCTGCGCAAGCTGTGCGCGGACTGCGCCGTGCCCGCCGCCGCGCTCGCCGCGCACATCGCGCACGCCGCACAGGTAACTAGAGGCGGCGGCCGCGCTGCGCAAGCTGTGCGCGGACTGCGCCGTGCCCGCCGCCGCGCTCGCCGCGCACATCGCGCACGCCGCACAGGTAACTAGAGGCGGCGGCCGCGCTGCGCAAGCTGTGCGCGGACTGCGCCGTGCCCGCCGCCGCGCTCGCCGCGCACATCGCGCACGCCGCACAGGTAACTAGAGGCGGCGGCCGCGCTGCGCAAGCTGTGCGCGGACTGCGCCGTGCCCGCCGCCGCGCTCGCCGCGCACATCGCGCACGCCGCACAGGTAACTAGAGGCGGCGGCCGCGCTGCGCAAGCTGTGCGCGGACTGCGCCGTGCCCGCCGCCGCGCTCGCCGCGCACATCGCGCACGCCGCACAGGTAACTGGAGGCGGCGGCCGCGCTGCGCAAGCTGTGCGCGGACTGCGCCGTGCCCGCCGCCGCGCTCGCCGCGCACATCGCGCACGCCGCACAGGTAACTAGAGGCGGCGGCCGCGCTGCGCAAGCTGTGCGCGGACTGCGCCGTGCCCGCCGCCGCGCTCGCCGCGCACATCGCGCACGCCGCACAGGTAACTAGAGGCGGCGGCCGCGCTGCGCAAGCTGTGCGCGGACTGCGCCGTGCCCGCCGCCGCGCTCGCCGCGCACATCGCGCACGCCGCACAGGTAACTAGAGGCGGCGGCCGCGCTGCGCAAGCTGTGCGCGGACTGCGCCGTGCCCGCCGCCGCGCTCGCCGCGCACATCGCGCACGCCGCACAGGTAACTAGAGGCGGCGGCCGCGCTGCGCAAGCTGTGCGCGGACTGCGCCGTGCCCGCCGCCGCGCTCGCCGCGCACATCGCGCACGCCGCACAGGTAACTAGAGGCGGCGGCCGCGCTGCGCAAGCTGTGCGCGGACTGCGCCGTGCCCGCCGCCGCGCTCGCCGCGCACATCGCGCACGCCGCACAGGTAACTAGAGGCGGCGGCCGCGCTGCGCAAGCTGTGCGCGGACTGCGCCGTGCCCGCCGCCGCGCTCGCCGCGCACATCGCGCACGCCGCACAGGTAACTGAAGCTTCGCTTCACCTGAAGCCTGTAGCGATCTCCTGGATGTTATTTCTACGACGCGGGAGATGCCGATATCGCAATACGTACACGAAACCCCGAGTGAATTCTAGCTAACTTATTTATTTGTTTAGTAGCTTTGCTAGGAACGCTTTATGCACCTCTTTTTGGTGGCATGTGGGAGTCTGCCATGAAATCATTGAAGCTTGTCCTACGATTATTTTTTCAACGTGACTTCACTCTCTTTCTACATTGTCACATCGATAGTGATTAACACCATGATATCATCCTTTTCGTCAATCAATATATCAATCTTGTAAGTTAAATTTGACCTAAGTTAAGTACCTACGCCCAGTGTTTGCGACTACTGCGACGAATTTTGGTATGAGTGTATAAATTGAATGGCAATGCAAATACAGTCAATAAAACGTGCAAACGGCAAAAAAAACTTGTACTTAAGTAAAAAAAAAGGTTATAGCATAAAACTTCTGAAATGTAATAGTTGTGTAACAAGAATCGATATTCATCTTTAGCAATTTGTCGAGTAACAAGGTATATCCAATACTTTTTAACAACAACTAAACTCGGTTGCCATCGCGGACGGAGGGGTTTGTTGGCTGCTCAGTCTTATAGTTGAGTCGATATTATGTTGTTTGTGGTAGAGCGGCGAAGGTCGTTCGGACGCGTGGGTGCGACGGCAGCTGCTGAGCGCGGCGGGCTCGGCGCTGGCGGCCGCGGAGCTGGCCGTGGCCGCGCCGCTGCTGCACGAGCTGGCCGGCACGCTCTCCGAGGACCTCAAGGCGCAGGTCAGCCCATGTAGCAACTGTTGTACGTCACAGAAGCCAAAAAGCCTGGTGTGGACGTGGCGTTCCGTCCGCAGCAGGCTCGCGAGCCACGTCCACTCTAAAGGCCGATGCACACATTGGGCCAGCGAGTTGGGCCAAAACAAAGAGTACCAAATGTCGCTGTTTGTAAAATGGTGCACCGATCATTCTGCATTGGCTCTTTGATAAAGATGGACGTGGAATCTTGCAGCCGCGGCAATTTATTTATACAGTGAGATTAATTATTATGTAAAAGTGTACCAAAGTAGAGTAACTAAAAATAACACCTCGTTGCTAACAACGCCATCGTCTTGGGAACTATCGACACTGCTGTCTCTGCTGACGAATCAAAACGAACCGAATAAGACGCCAAAGTGTAAACAATGTTCGCGAAGCGCGCCAAGATTTGATGCGTGCACGAGTAACCGACACGGTTCGGCTCGGTCAGTGTTAGCGCCAACTGCCAACATACAATTAAGTAGGTCTGCACGTTGTCCCAACGCGCTGGTCCAATGTGTACAGCGGCCATAAGATTTTTGGTTAAGAGCGTTTATTACCCCTACTGAGTTGGCAACGTCGCATTTTTGGTGTTTTTTTACGACTATTTCACGGAAATTGAAAGTTTCAAATATGCGTCTGTAGTGCACTTCGTTTTTAGTGTATTAATGTGTCTAATGCAATAATTGATCGTGTTGGACTTTTATTTTCTTATTAAACGAGATATATTATTTTATCCCTTTATTACGAAAATAAAGGTCCATCACGTTTTAATCACCGCATTGGACACATTCATACACTAAAAATGAATTGCACTACAGACGCACATTTGAGACTTTCATTCAATTTCCGTGAAATAACCGTAAAAAATCAGCATAAATGCGACGTTGCAAGCTCAGTAGGGATGCACCCTCTTAAGAATGTATGTTGTGCGCAGGCGTTGGAGCCGTTGGCCGCGGGCGGCGCGGCGGAGTGCGCGGCGGCGCTGCTGGGCGCGCTGGCGGCTGCGCCCGCGCTGTGCGCCGCGCTCGCCGCCGCGCTGCTGCCCACGCTGCCCGCCTTCGCCAGGGACCCGAGGCTCGTTGAGGTCATTCACACTGACTAATACTACACATACATACATACATGCCGTCACGCCTCTTTCCCACAAGGATAGGTAGGCAGAGACTACTTTGTTCCACTTTTTTTTTATATAAGAGGGCAAACGAGCCGACGGGCCACCTGATGGAAAGTAATCACAATCGCCCAGGGGCACCTGCTTGGGGAATCACAGGTGCGTTGCCGGCCCTTTCAAGAACTGGAAGGCTCGCTTTTTAAAGATCCACTTGCTACGATCCTGACACCTCTTTCGCTTCATCCACATGACAAATACTAATTTCGTTTTTTTAAACGTATATCCCCTTATTCATAAACGCTCTGTAAGCTTCTGCTAACTTAATAATCGTTTGTTCTTATCTGTCACATTGACATTTACCTTTCACAGACAAGGACAAACGATTGCTAAGTTGGCAGAAGCCTACAGAGCGATGAATAAGGGGCTTAAACGCTGACTGTCATCTATTTTCTGCAGTCAATGTTCGCTGTGCTGAAGCAGATAGTGTCGTCGCTGATGGACGAGTGCCTGCCGCTGGCGGGCGACATCGGGCAGCTGACCGCGGCCGGCTTCGGCACCAGGCCCTGCGCCGCCGGGCTCGACGTCGTCAAACTGGTAGATAGACGTATACCCCCTAATTCATAAACGCTATATACTCCTCTGCTAACTTAGTAATCGTTTGTCCTTATCTGTGAAAGGTAAATGTCAATGTGACAGATAAGGACAAACGATTACTAAGTTAGCAGAGGCTTATAGAGCGTTTATGAATAAGGGCCCAAGTAGCAAAATTCCCTTATAATATCAAACTTACCCGACTAAAAGTCTTATACATAATTGGCATTTAAAGGATTGTTTATTGCAAAATACCTTTTAATGGCATATTATAAGTGGGCTTTGGCTAAATGTCTCCTTCAAACATGACAGTAACAAGAGCATTTGCCCATATAAGCGCGGTTAATATGACATTTATAAGGAAACTACACTTATTATTGGCCATAATAAGACTTTTAAAAGGATAATTTGGTAATTTATAAAGCTATAATATGATAGCTATAAGTTTTATTATCCTTATAGAGACAGCCATTTTCCGGTCATATAAGCGCTTATATGGCTACTCTAAGAGCAGAATTTTTAAGCTATAAAGCCATTATAAAACCAACTTTTGTTACTTGGGGGGGATAGTCCTTGCCCGCGCGGCTGCGGGACGCGGGGTGGGACGACAGAGGGGACCGAGAGGTGCGGGCGGGTGGTGCGCCTGCCGCCCGCACAGAGGCCCCCGCGGTCGTCCCTCCCCGCGCCCCGCAGCCGCGCAGGCGAGGATTTATTCAAGCGGTCGGGCTATAGCAGTTCCTTTAGCACACGATTTGAAATCGTACAGGAGCGAACTATTTGAGTGGATGGTACAATCATGGCGAAGTAATCAAATTGTTCTTTTCAAAGAAGTATTCACAATAAAAAGTAGTTGAAACCGTTAATAAGAAATTCCTAACTCAACTCTAATAAGAAACACTTTAATAGCCCTAAAACTAGATTAAGCCGCAATAAGCTCAGAATTAGTTCTTTAGTCGATCAAGATGACAAAAAATTACGTCACAGCTTGCTATTTAACCTGTTCACCGCTAAGCAGTTCTAGTGTCACGGCAACTGTCAACTTTATCTTGTCAATTGAAGGTGCATTTTACACTGCGTAACTTGACTTCATATCAAGTCAATGGTGGCGAAAAGGTTAAGAAAACAAAACCTTCTAACAAATAATTCAAATAGATCACGCTTGGCGACAAAAATTCGTATACATAGTAACAAGGTCACGTGACAGAGCTAGTAACAGAAAAAAATTGGAAGGTTTGCCTGCTATGGGTGGTGTAGTAATTAAAAAGTGGCAATACTGTAGTGTTGTCCTAATCTATAGGTATAACGGGACGACACTAACAGTATTGCCATTTTTTAATTTCACGACTTTATAGACAAACAGTACGCGCCACGGATTGACGAGTTTTTCTATGTGTTCTAATTTTCAGTGACGTTTAGAAATTTAAAACCTTCTAATTTGTTTTCAGCTAGTATTAGTCTTAGCCAGCGAGTGGGCGGACGCGGCGGCGCTGTTCCACACGTGCATACAGAGCAGCGCGCGCAGCGTCGCGCTCGACCCGTCGGCCGCGCCGGACCTCACGGAGGCCTTGTTCGCAGTGCTCCACGCCATCACCAAGAAGAAGCCGCAGTACATTGACTGGATAGACGACTTGCTCACCGAGCTGGTTGAATTGGGTAAGTTTGGTTATGTATTTACAGTTTGCAAGTATAGTTTTTGTCGATGGTCCTGCCGACTGCGCCAGTTAAACTATGTTGGCAAAAAAAATATCTCGACCTCCGACACCGATAATATTACAAATATCACAAGTAAATGGCTTTGGTTTAGGCCGCCTGAGTAATTAAGTTAGGCGCAATGTTTATACCCACAGGGTTCGGCTGCGAGCGATGTCTCGCCTGTTTACTGATGAAAGCTCTAGTATGTCGTGTGTGTGTGTGCAGGCAGCCTGTGCGTGCGCCTGTGGGAGGCGGGCGCGGCGCGCGCGGCGTGTCTGTGGCTGGGCGCGCTGGCCGCCGTGCGCCCGCCCGCGCTGCAGCCGCATGCGCCGCTGCTCACCACACACGCGCTGCGGTGCATAGGTATGTGTGTGTGTGTGTGTGCAGGCAGCCTGTGCGTGCGCCTGTGGGAGGCGGGCGCGGCGCGCGCGGCGTGTCTGTGGCTGGGCGCGCTGGCCGCCGTGCGCCCGCCCGCGCTGCAGCCGCATGCGCCGCTGCTCACCACACACGCGCTGCGGTGCATAGGTATGTGTGTGTGTGTGTGTGCAGGCAGCCTGTGCGTGCGCCTGTGGGAGGCGGGCGCGGCGCGCGCGGCGTGTCTGTGGCTGGGCGCGCTGGCCGCCGTGCGCCCGCCCGCGCTGCAGCCGCATGCGCCGCTGCTCACCACACACGCGCTGCGGTGCATAGGTATGTGTGTGTGTGTGTGTGCAGGCAGCCTGTGCGTGCGCCTGTGGGAGGCGGGCGCGGCGCGCGCGGCGTGTCTGTGGCTGGGCGCGCTGGCCGCCGTGCGCCCGCCCGCGCTGCAGCCGCATGCGCCGCTGCTCACCACACACGCGCTGCGGTGCATAGGTATGTGTGTGTGTGTGTGTGCAGGCAGCCTGTGCGTGCGCCTGTGGGAGGCGGGCGCGGCGCGCGCGGCGTGTCTGTGGCTGGGCGCGCTGGCCGCCGTGCGCCCGCCCGCGCTGCAGCCGCATGCGCCGCTGCTCACCACACACGCGCTGCGGTGCATAGGTATGTGTGTGTGTGTGTGTGCAGGCAGCCTGTGCGTGCGCCTGTGGGAGGCGGGCGCGGCGCGCGCGGCGTGTCTGTGGCTGGGCGCGCTGGCCGCCGTGCGCCCGCCCGCGCTGCAGCCGCATGCGCCGCTGCTCACCACACACGCGCTGCGGTGCATAGGTATGTGTGTGTGTGTGTGTGCAGGCAGCCTGTGCGTGCGCCTGTGGGAGGCGGGCGCGGCGCGCGCGGCGTGTCTGTGGCTGGGCGCGCTGGCCGCCGTGCGCCCGCCCGCGCTGCAGCCGCATGCGCCGCTGCTCACCACACACGCGCTGCGGTGCATAGGTATGTGTGTGTGTGTGTGTGCAGGCAGCCTGTGCGTGCGCCTGTGGGAGGCGGGCGCGGCGCGCGCGGCGTGTCTGTGGCTGGGCGCGCTGGCCGCCGTGCGCCCGCCCGCGCTGCAGCCGCATGCGCCGCTGCTCACCACACACGCGCTGCGGTGCATAGGTATGTGTGTGTGTGTGTGTGCAGGCAGCCTGTGCGTGCGCCTGTGGGAGGCGGGCGCGGCGCGCGCGGCGTGTCTGTGGCTGGGCGCGCTGGCCGCCGTGCGCCCGCCCGCGCTGCAGCCGCATGCGCCGCTGCTCACCACACACGCGCTGCGGTGCATAGGTATGTGTGTGTGTGTGCAGGCAGCCTGTGCGTGCGCCTGTGCGAGACGATAAACTTGTAAATATATCGCAGGCGGTGCAACGCCGAGGAATCAGATCGAGCCCCTGGCGGAGCTGCTGCTGGCGCTGAACCGCGCGGCGTGGCGCGCCGAGCGCGGCGACCTGGCGGCGTGGCTGCGCGCCGCGCTGGCCGAGCCCGGCTTCCCCACGCCGCACGCCACCGACCCGCACAAGCACAAGTTCATCGCCGCCGTCATCAAGTGAGCACCGCATTGGTGACTAACACTCGCCGCCCGGGGTACCATAGGTCGGCCGTGCGCTACGGACGAACGAGCGCGGTGTGTCACTATCGATAACCGCTTGTCGATTCTTAGAACGATGAGAAATAGTGTGCGCTAGCGCGTGGTACTTCATTAATTAAGTGCTGGTAGTCATTGGTTTTGTCTGTTGACCCGTGGGCAATGAACGTTTGCCATTACGCAAGCTTCTCGCTTAACTGTTTCCACAGACACGATATCGAGTGCAGACGCCATCGCGTCAAATACCTTGTTAAAGGTGCGACCAAACTGCCGCGTATACGCAGTGACAAGTCATATCCGTCACGTTTTCTCACCGTTTCTTCATACATTTTGTTGCGATTCCGTAACGTCACCGTTTTTTAAGCGGCGGTGTGGTCGCACCCTAATTAAGGACATCAATCAATGGCATAATCCAAAAAGCACATTAATTACGTAGAGGTTAGGGCAGTTAACACCCTCATGATACTCATTTATTTTTTCATTTACTGATAATTTTATTTAGACACCGTCTTACTACCACTTAATCTTTGCAGGGAAAAAAGCAGCAAGCGTCGGCTCCTAGAATCCGTACAAGAATTCTCGCTCGTATGTCGCGGCCTCGTCGGCACCGAGTACGCGCGACAGACGCTCGCCAGCAAAAAGCTCGTCGCTTGAACGCTCAAAACACATTCGCTTTTCCAATTAATACCAAGATGGTATCAGATTTCATAAGAAACTTCGACTTCGCAACTGTACATTTATAAGGGGAATCTTAATAATGATTGCTATTTTAGACATCGTTGTTACCAGTGACAAAACTACGTAATCAGTAAAAAGAAATTCTCTGATGGCATTTCGGTTATAGGTTAGACCTACTGATTGTATTTGATCACAGATAACGCCTTTTTCTTAATAATTTGTTACATTTCAAATAGTCACTTGGACCCATGCTGCCACAGAATACTAAAGCAGTACTACTTACAATATTTAACGCATATTGAATGTATTTAACTAGTTAGCAACGGATGAGTTTCATCGGTAAATCCGTTGAAACATTGTTTTTGAATTGATGAATAAACTAATGTTTTATGTTCCTGATGAATATGTCGTGCTTCCTGTAAAAGAATGCTTCGTGTAAATATGTTTTAAGATCGCAAGCAATTTTATATAACATCAAATCATGTATGGATACTGTTTTTAATTCATTTTATTGATTTAATTTATTGTAACTATCATGCAACTTGTTTGAGGGTGAATTAAAGAATATCGATTTTATGATATTAAATTTGAAATGTGATATAATAATTTATTGAAAAATACTTTAGCTTAGCGTGGAGGTTAAGGTGGATCGATAGGCAGTACTCTTAATGTTTATAATTAAATTAGAGTAGATACTTTTATTGTGGTTATGATTTTCTCAAAAAACTGTTTGACCCAGTTGTTTCACAAACTGCGATAAAATTTTTAATCTGACCTGCGATCGGAACTCAGATTGGTAGGAGGAGCGGAATTATCTTTTCAACAATCAATTTGGGAACCAATTAATTCGG
This sequence comes from Pandemis heparana, assembly GCA_963854515.1. Classification (NCBI taxonomy): domain Eukaryota; kingdom Metazoa; phylum Arthropoda; class Insecta; order Lepidoptera; family Tortricidae; genus Pandemis; species Pandemis heparana. The sequence goes on from OY978010.1 coordinate 8,122,978, forward strand.
TTTGAGTTCCTTTTTGTTCCATAATTTTCATTGATCATAAAGGTATTTTGTTAGGCCTATTTTTCCCATAACACATGAAATCATGCATTTTCAAGAATTTTGGAAAAGTCATCAGATTGCGGTAAGTTAGGTATCAATTCTAATAGACATACTGAATATTTCAGAAATAAATCGCTTTATGACTAACGAAAGTTATCTCCAACTGTACAGTCACCAGCATAAATAAGTGATCATTTTTGTACCTTGTCGCTTTCAGTCGTTACATGATTTCGTATAGTTTTTCAAACATGACTTTAAAGTGACAGGGTACATAAGTGATCACTTATTTATGCTGGTGACTGTACATTCGGCACTTCAATTTTATCGGACACAGCCTATCACCCTAAACGCACATACTTTCTCCGTTCCGTGTGGTTCCATCGTGGGTAAAAATAAAAATATAGACTTCAATTAATTACCTCGTGGCCTTAACCACTAACGCTAAAGCCAGACAGACGAGATATTAAGACAAAATGATCTCTGTATAAATTCATCCATGTAAATCTTTACTAACGAAATAAGTAACATGGTGTATTTAAATGTAAATAAACGTTAAAAGATTGTTAAAAAATAGGGATTGACAAAGAAATAAAAACATTATTCGACTTCATTCGTTTTATTTTCTTAAATAAAAAACAGTTAGAGCCAGCTAGCTTACATTACGAAAAAAATAGTCTTTGAAACACAATTTAAACGAGTGAACTTAATCATTAATTTAAACAACATACCTATAATATAAAACATTTTTTTGCTACTCAATATCATAATCATAGTCAATCTTACAAGCAGGCGGTTCAAACATTTTACTAACTTAAAGCGAAAAACACTAAGGGCCTGTTTCACCAATCCTTAACTGTTAGTTATCTATGATGACGTCTCTTGTCTGTTTCGTAGTAACAAATAAAGACGGAATCATAGATAACTGACAGTGAAGGAGTGGTGAAACAGGCCCTAACAATCAAAGCTGGGGTGTTATTCTCATAACTTCGTCCGCCGATTCAGCGCTGCGTTAGATTAGACCTAGCATCAATAACGACCCGACCGCTCGCAGGCATTTGGATTTCAGCGTCTCAACGTAGGTTAATGTCAATTTCAGCAAAAGTCCAAACTCGAGACACCAAAGTGAGTACAATATTTACGATCGAACTGGTCAAGTTATGCTATGTCCAGCTCAGCGTCGAATCCGCAAACGAGGTTTCTTTGACGTTTTAACCGCGGTCCCACAGCTATTGACCCACTGTTATAAAAAATGACGAATTACACTCCAACCCCCGCTTCCCCCGATTTCGCGGGGTTCCTATTTCTGTTTGCCTTTCGGGCATTTGAAGATACCTAACGAACCTAACCTTATTTTAATATCTCAAGTGAGGATTTTTTTGGGACAGCGGGACAACGGGTATTATACACAGTTTTTTTAGGGACTAACGCAACATAGACACTTTTGTGCTCGATGATTTGTTTTATGTACAATCTGCGTCATAGTGTGCAAGCAACAAAAAAAAGCATATTCCCTATTGCAAAACAGTTATGATTTTGATATCAGACTAGCGGTCGCGATCAGATGCATCGGAGCTGCCAAGTTGCTTTTTTCTGATAGAGATTGTACTCCGATTTCAAACAATTAAGAAAAATATCACGTCATGTATTTTATTGTATCGCTCGCTGTTTCGGGCTTTTCCTAGTTTACTCATTGACTGCGTGAGTGGACTCGCGACGGATTTTGCTTTTGCATTTTGTGTCGTAGTTAATTTGCTTTTGAACGCACATTTACCCTGGTTACGCTTAATCCTATAATGACTAAATATAAAAGTTTCTTACGAACTCGTTATTAATATTTCCTGCGCATTTAACCTCTCCTTTTTCTAATTTCTTTAATTAATGTTCCTACATTTCTTCAGGCAACTTGGTCCTTATTTTTATTTCCAACCTTTCTCAAGAATAAGACATGATACTACTTAAATATAAAATTGTTAAGCTAGCTTACTTCGTTTTACTACATTACTACCTTAATATAAATATAATAATATTTAAACTAATTTATGACACTGCTAAAAGATCAACAAAAGTTGATATCATACTTATAGAAGAACTGGTTGCACCGCATCCAAAGAGGCAAGCCTGGCGACCACAGACCGCCCCAGATGCGGTACGTTCTAATAATTTCAGTCCATCATACATAATTGCATTCATAACGATTAATAAAAATCCATAGCGTAATAATGTCTAATAGTGGGCGCACTTCTAAGACTGGGCGTTACGTCGGACTGGGGCCTGCGAATTAGCGTTGTGGGGGATGCAGCGTGCCATATGTACTGTATTACGTAGTTGTCCTGTCTAGACGAGTTACCTCACTTGATATTATTACGCTATGTAAAATCATCATAAAATGACAAAACTTTAAGACAAAAAATAATAATATCACATTCAAGTCTTCTTAAGGATTAAATGAATAGATAGACAATATTTTATCGGCCCATCACGTTAATTAACCTATCAATCGAATCGTAACTTGACATACGCAACTCGAGTTTTGAGTTGGGGGGTCAACCAAAGTTCGCACGGGCAAGTATAGGCGGTCTCGGTCTGGCACGAATAACGGATATTTAACATTAGTAACATTACGTTTTCTTATTTCTAGTTAAAGTTACTCCTTTGGACTGCCACAGTCTGAAATTTCGCGCGTTTCTTCTACTTCCTCGCATTCCGCTAGGTTGATGGTAAAGTCGAGGGTTTTGTCGGTCTCCGAATGCTCGTTTTTGTAGCGGAGGAAGTTGAGAGCCTGGTCGAGGGTAAGATGGAAGCAGTCTTGGCGGCTCGTGTTCAACACGGAGTTCTCGAGGTCGCTGTGCGTGGTGCGCTTGTACACCAGCCCCCGACAGTTGTGGCGCCCCGATACCGTCACCTATAGCCAGATAAACTATGTATTGACGGAGCGTATACATTTTTGAATACGGCTTCCGCCTACGTCTGTACCTATTAGAATTATTGAGGTTATTTCAGATTCGCTCTATTCACCAATTCGTAATCCGCGTGACAAAGCATAAGATCGACTGGTATAAACTAAGGGTGCGACCAAACCGCCGCGTATACGCAGTGACGTGTCGTAGGCGTCACGTTTTCTCACCGTTTCTTCATACATTTAGTTGCGATTCCGTAACGTCACCGTTTTTTAAGCGGCGGTGTGGTCGCACCTTAACACAACTATGACAGAATAAGGCCCTGTTTCATCGTTATCTGCTAAGTTCCTGATATTTTAAGTGTCAAACATCTATGATATTTTCGTTTCTCTGTTTATTCGCACAAAATAAATCGAGCAGTTATAAATAAATATACATATAAATAAATTCACACAGATTGACCTAGTCCCAAAGTAAGCCCTATAGTCTGGCAGCTAAACCACTGCAGCCAGATGACACTTCCAAATGTCATTTTACGAAATAATGATACCACATTTATTTCACTAGTGCTCGACTAAGGTCACGTAATGAATGATTTGATTATTGAACGAACGAAATATTTTATGAATGTCACATTCGTAGTTTAGTATATTTCAAAATAAGCGCGATACTTTTGAGGCATTCAAGGTTCATATTAACATAGTAGATAAAATGTGCGATGACTTTGTAATACACGTAAATAGTGACAGCAGCAGTGAAACTGGGGGGCTACTCCGAATTTCGATTTTCGAAGTTCGTATCACGTCGTCCCTCTCACTCTCAAATTAATAACTATTAGTAAGAACGGAACGGCACGAAACGAACTTCGAAAATCGAATTTCGGAGTACAAGACCAGATTCGGAATAATTTAAGTTTTTAAGTAAAAGTACAAAGGTAGAAAAAATATTAATGTGATAATTGTTGTTTTATTTATGGCAAAATGGGGAATGAGTTGAAAACTGGTAACTGATTTGACATGCTTCCGCACATTTCCAAATCGCGCTCTTACACTACTGACTAGAAAATATCCAAAAAAACCTCATTGAACAAACCATTTTATTAAAATACGCTTTGAAAATTCTCATTTATGACGCAAATTAATTTCATTACATCGTTCATTCTTTCATTCACTCACTAAGTCGCATCACTATTTAATATTTTCCAAAAACTGACAACACTGAAAGTGTCATCTGGCTGCAGTGGTTTATCTGCCAGACTATAGTAAGGTTTGTGTTATGGGTATGGGTACTAGACAACGATATACATACTTATATAGATAGAAAACATCCATAACTCAAGAACAAATATTCGTGATCATCACACAAATATATGCCCTTACCAGGATACGAACCCAGGACGCTTCCTTCGCAGGCAGTCACTACCAACTAGGCCCACCGCGTCGTCAGAATAAGTCAGTAGTAGTGGAACGTCGCCCACGGTATGAACATGTTTACCTCGTAAGTGTAGTTCTTGGCGAGTTTCTGCGGGCCGAGGAACGCGACGTAGACGACGACGCCCCAAGTGCGCACGTCCACGTCGACGCGCACGTGGAACAGCTGCGCCAGCGCCGCCACCACCCAGTGCTGGTGCTGCTCGCAGTTCACGCGCAGGGACACGCGCTGCGACGTGCCCGAGCGGAACTGCTGAGGGTGCCGGCTCTGCAAGCGTGACGAGTGTGAGCCAACGGGCAGTAGTTAGGTACCTTTTTAGGGTTCCGTACCTCAAAAGGAAAAAACGGAACCCTCATAGAATCACTTTGTTGTACGTCCGTCCGTAAGTCCGTCTGTGAAGACCCTTTTGCTCAGGAACGCGTGGAGGTATCGAGCTGAAATTTATATCAAATACTCAGGTCTACTGTCCCTTGGAGCTATGAAAAAATCAAACTTCTAAGCCAACGCAATCAAAAGATACAGCCGTTTATGCGTAAATTTTCGAAACTCGCAAGCGAATCAAAACCTACAGGGTACTTTCCGTGAACTCGGAATCTTGAAATTTGGCACGAAGCAACGTCTCATAGCACAGATAAAGGAAAAAATGCAAAAACCGTAAATAAGCAGGGCTCTGCTTACACTGGTTAATAGATATTTATATATAATGGTCCGACTCGCACTTGGCCGTGTTTTTTTGCCGGGTGTAGGTACCTGGCAGTGCGCCGGCAGCGCCGCGCGCGGCATGGGCGGCGCGCCCTCGCAGGTGGGCAGCGGGCAGGCGTAGCGGCGCGACGAGCACGACGCCTCGTGCCGCGAGCGCCGCGCGTGCCGCACCTCGCGCCCGCACCCGTGACGGCATGGGTACCGCAGTATACCAGCCACCTGAATAACCAATTTTGGACAACTTTTGATGACGGTACAGTGAGCTAATCTGACGACTGATATAGGGTAAAAATTAAGATACGATTACATTGATTGTTACATGAGGGTGCATTCCTACTGAGCTGGCAACGCCGGATTTTTGGTGCTTTTTTACGATTATTTCACGGAAATTGAATGAAATATTCAAATTTTCGTCTGTACTAGTGCACATCGTCTTTAGTGTATTAATGTGTCCAATGAAATGATTAATCGCGATGGACTTTTATTTACGTATTAAAGGGATAAAATGATATCTCGTTTAATATGAAAATAAAAGTCCATCGCGATCAATTATTGCACTAAACACATTAATACACTAAAAACGAAGTGCACTACAGACGCACATTTGAAACTTTAATTCAATTTCCGTGAAATAATCGTAAAAAACACCAAAAATGCGACGTTCAATCAATCAATCAATCAATTCTTTATTGCAACCATGGTATTTACAAGATGTTCTTATTTACTAGCCAGTACATACATGGACCCTACTAGGGCGTAGCAAAACTTAAAACTAAATCTAATAATAAGTAACATTATATAATCTATAGAACGTTACCAGCTCAGTAGGGATAAACGCTCTTAATTACAACAAAATCAAGCTTCGAGCTGAGTGAGAAACTCCGAAGGCTGTAAAAAACTGGTGTCAAAGTTCAATTCGCATGCCAACTTGTACTGGTAGAACGGGGTGGACTCACGTTTTCCATGGCGCGGTTGCGCACGGAAGAGAAGGCGGTGCGACAGACCGGGCAGGTGTCGAGGCGCTTGCGGCAGGCGCCGCACACGAGGTGCCCGCGACGGCACTGCGCGATGGGCGGCTCCATCCACTCCATGCACACGGGGCACTCCAGCAGCCCCAGCAGACACTACACAGATTTAAAACCTTCACCAACTGCCTTACGCCTGCAGACAACCTTTATCGTAATTAAACAAACGTAATGAAACGAGATTACATACAATTTTTATGCTTTCATAAACCGTGTCGATCAAATTGGCGAAGTAACGTGCAGAAACACCTTTTTTATTATCAAAAAGATATATCGCCTGATAAGCAAATTGTTCGAACTTTCGTTTACAATATATACAATTATAGCTATATGTTTAAAACGCGAGTGTCTACCGTCATGATTCAGTTCACATCACACTGGAATATTATGGTTTACATATTAGTTTTTAATAAGCAAATAATTATTTCTCATCCGATAATAATAAATATTTGTCTACTTTTCATGTTTGTGTCTTTGTTTATTTTCTACTAGCGACCCGCCCCGGCTTCGCACGGTATATTATGCATGTATTATACGTATGAACCTTCCTCTTGAATCACTCTATCTATAAAAAAAACCGCATCAAAAACCGTTGCGTAGTTTTAAAGATTTAAGCATACATAGGGACATAGGGACAGAGAAAGCGACTTTATTTTATACTATGTAGTGATAAAATTGTGTGTACCTATGCTTTTATATATACGTGTGTCTTGCAATAACGAATAAATGTCTTCTTTCTTTCCTATTTAACAATTTGACGCTACTATATTTAGGATAAACAATAATCTATCACGTACTTGGTTTAGGGATGAGACAGACTCGTGTGTATCACCTGCAACCGAGCAAAATATTTATAAAATATATAAAAACCCACCAAAAACCTTCTTTATTATACGTAAACAAGAATGAACCTTCTCTTTTCCTCTTCGCTCCTCGCGCTTGTTCATTTGGTCCATCAGACGTGCCTGGAGTTTCCTGAAAGAAAAAAACAGTTACTCACTTGTGGTAGCGGAGTAGCAAGGTACGTTACGTAGTAGTACCTAGTACATTATTTGATTTCTAAAATAACGCGTGTGGATCAATAAATTATTTCAAGTCGATCAATCAAAATCGACCGACAATTGTACACACAGCGGCCGTCGCGGTGGAGTTTTCTTGATAAACTGAAGTGCCCGTCTCCTGAATTAAAAACAATGATTGAATAATTCTCGCCTGGCTGAGTATAGTTTCTTGGCGGGGTACTTGGATGTACACATTGTATTTATCGCACATTATTATGGTATTACGAGGAACACAAATGAAACTATATTAACATGGAAATAACAGAATGCCAAAATGACAGTGACATTGTTGTAATAAGGCGATTCTTTAACAGGCGATTCTATGGTTGATTGGAAATGAGGTTGAAGCCGGATGAGGAAAATCTTATTATTCGTGGGGCTAATCTTGAGGTAAGTATTATAACGGCGTAAGTTGTCAGAAAATTACTGAAAATGAAGATATCCCCAATATAAAAGTAATTATAATAATTAAACAAGGAGTGAGTGTCGGACCACGCACAAAATAAACCGTAGCATAATTCAAGTAAAAGGTTGTAGCGCAAGGAGGAATTAACCAATACATTATCAAATACTAGTGGCATTCTAATGGTAAAAGAATTTTCAACCAGTAGATCCAGAGATTACCCCCTACAACCTCACAAACCCACAAACTCAAGCCGTTTATAATAGTGTAGATAATTATTATAGATAGGTCAGTGACGTCAGTGTGGCAGCTACCTCTGTAGCGGGCGGCGGCACGACAGGCGGCTGCGCGGGCGCCTCCGGCTCGGTGTCGATCTCTACGATCTCTTCCTCAAGCGAAATGGCGCCGGTCGTCATGTTAATAGGCTCTTCTACTGTCAAAAAAAACTTAAGGCTTACAAATTTTCGTAGCACAAAAAAAATTTGAATATAGGAAGGACTACCAACGTTCTATGCTCTTAAAGTAATAAGTAAGTTAATAGATTTTTAATGAAACGAGAAGTAAAAGTGCGCTGATAGCTAGCCTAACTAATGAGACGGTCGGTGACTGGTCCTATTCTATTGTACACATATTTAGAGTACGATAATTAAAACACTAAAAAAAGCCGTGGTAGCCTAGTGGTTTGACCTGTGGCCTCTCAAGCAGAGCGTCGTGGGTTCAAATCCCGGGCTCGCACCTCTGAGTTTTTCGGAATTTATGTGCGAAAATTACATTTGTAATTTGCCATGAGCTTTTCGGTGAAGGAAAACATCGTGAGGAAACCTGCACACATCTGCGAAGAAATTCAATGGTGTGTGTTAAGTTCCCAATCCGCACTGGGCGCGCGTGGGAACTATAGCCCAAACCCTCCAATACACGGAGGAGGCCTATGCCATGAGGCACGCCGAATTACGCGACAATTTAATAAATAAACGACAATAACAACAACATGTACTTACTGAAATTATAGCGAATTCGGAATAAAAAGGCTTAAATAAATAAATAAATAAATAAAAATTAAAACACTACCCACTAACATAAACTTTGCTCCAATTACCTTCTATGACCGTTTCCACGTAATCGTCATTCGCACTCGGCGAACCACCCCGCACCTCCATATCTATGTAAAAAAATTTAAAAAACACAATCAAACAGCCTAGTTTTAGGTAGAGGGTACGGCTCTCTTTTCCTGCAGCACAGGGTCAAGTTAAAAAAAAGACAAGTAAAAGTAAAGGGGTATACCTTCTTCGGACAGCTGAGTGGTTGTGGTGCTAATAGTTCCGTCGGCAGTGTCAGAGGTGCGCTCGGGCCGGGACGTCCTCAGAAGCATCAACGGCCGCCCGCCCGATGCTACGACGCGAAACACATAATGAAAACTACTTTCCAAAACAAAATCAATGGTAGTAGTCAACGTAATAAGTAGATGACTTTTGTACTTACAGAAAAGAAGAAAGAGACTCTTTGACCTAAACCTCTAAGCAGGGGTACGTGGATTCGAAACCGGGCTCGCGCCTCTAAGTTTTTCGAAATGTATACAAATACAAATACTTTATTTTGCTTGAAAAAGGGTCATATGCGATATAACATTTACTATGAGTTTTACATTTCGGTGAAGGAAAACATCGTCAGGAATTCAGCACTCCCGGCAAAGCAATTCAATGGTGTGTGTGAAGTTCCCAATACGTCCTAGCTCTATCATGCTGAGAGGAAGCCTGAACAGAGTTACTACTCCGTATATATAGTTCTACTACGTATATATAGACTGGGCCTGAAGATGACTGTCCAAAACAAAATCACAACTAATATGGCAGTAGTCAGCGTCAAAATTAGATGACTTTTGCAATCAGGCAATAGAATAAAGATACAAACAAACCGTGCCCATCCGTGAATAATTTCTTTACAAACCCGTCGTCCTCGAGAATTAAAGAAACCGGTACACGTAGAAGTTAAAAGCTATCCATGAAAGCATCAAACACATGCAATAATTTTCTTATTATTTTATTATATACAAGTCTGCCCAGTTTATACCGATCCTATTGGAAATCCGGTCGCGGTCTTCCAAGCGGTGCTTGAGTACGGTACGGAGAGAAGTCGCGAAACTCGACGTGCTTGGGCTTGGCGCGTTGCTGTTTAAAGCTGTAATTAATGTTTATAGACGGAAAATAAAATATCAACTTGAGAAAAGATAACCCCCGCCTTGAAGCAGAAATCGCAATACTTAATAATAATAATTTTGTTATAGCTGATGACCAGATATTATAATCTCAAATGAAATTTACGTTTTGTTTGTATCAAAAACGTACTTAATTGGCTTAATTATTTTTAAATTACTAGTGAAGACTACTAAGAACGTACCTAGTGAGTAAACACAAACACAAAACGTGATATTAGCCGATACTCCCACGTGAGTGACGTGAAATCAGGTGGCAATCTGGCTTGACTATCTACCTGTTGTATGTTTCATTGACGCTTGCGCGGCTGGGCCAAATTAGCTAAGGTACCGTAAAGACTCTTTCAGACACCTTGTTGAAATCTTAATTTAAAAATAAAAAAAGAATTCAAAAAACAAGGAGAAAGAGGCCTTGTTTCGAGGGCTTTCGCTGGAAGCAGTTGTAATAAATTTTGAATTCTAAAAGAAATAAAATGCATTTTATTTAATAAGGCATCAGTCAGTTCACAGTGTCGTCTGACTACACTCCCACAATACCTATACAAACGAAGTTAAAATTGATGGAGAGAAATCGTGCGTAAAAGTACATTGTGTATTAAGGCGGTAAGTAAGGAATTACGACCGAGGCTCTAGTAGAAGCCCGAAGTCGAAGACTGAGAGCCTTTTGAGACGAGGTTCGTAATTCCCGTACTGCCCGTGAAACATACATTATATTGCGTAGCCGCAAGGCTAGCGAGTTACATGTGTTGGATCAGATGCCGCAATGAAATGCTGCACGCTTACTTAGTCGCGCGTCAACTAGGTGTAAAAAAGGATGTTAAGAGCTACACCTACCATAGGATGGGCATCGCGTGTGTTGGAAGAAGCGATTATTCGACGCCACAATGAGATCAGCGACCGTCGAGGGCCGCGCGCTGCGAGATGGTCCCGCGCTGTTCCTGCAACTAAAGAGAACAGGGACTCATTTCAAGTTTTAGCTGTCACTTTTTGTATGAATCTGACAGCGAGCGAACCTAAACTGAATCGCATTAAGACGTCATGGTAAGGCCCCTGGTCAAATGGTTGAATTTCACAGTAAACGGGTTTTGTACAACGTGACCAAAGGCATCTTCATGTCAGATCAGATTGTAACGTTGTGACCTTTGTTACGAAATTACTACACAATTTTAATAAAATTATTATAAAATTAATGATTTTATTTACAAATATTTTAATTATTAATCTAAATTAACCTAACTTATTCACTAATATAAAATAATCTCTTAATCTAATCTAACCTAATAAACTAATTTAAATATAAAAAAAATGATTATAGTAATATAAATACGTTAACGCTTCTGTGCGCGACTATTCTTACGATGCGCTAGGCAACAACCCGTTTTCTATTGAAAAGAATTATCGAGGCGTTCGCGCCGCGGTCTCGGATCAGTCCACGGCAAGCAGTCTCCTGAGACACCCACGTACCAGCAGCGCACACATCCATTAATACGTGTCGTCTCGCGCGCTGGCACGATAAATACTTTTAAAAAAAATAATTTTAATTTAATTATTTTCGGTGTCCGTGGACGCCCCGTTTAATACCCCGACGTACTTCGGAGGCATATTTAATTCGCGTATCAATTCGCACCCAATTCTGGTAAGTGAAAGTGTTGAACGTTTTATATTTAAAATCAGATTAGTTGTAGTAATAATTTTGGTGGAATTATTTTTATTCAACTGTAATTAAATTCATAATTTTTATAAACCATCATTGCTTATTCATTTAAATTATTATTCCATTGTTGCTAATCGTTATTAGTAAAAATGCAAGTATTTCAATTCCAATTTTATTAATTTTATATTTATTAAATGTTTCACCTAATGGTTATTGGAATTGCAAATCATCATTTTGTACACACTTAATTACAACTTCGTTTTTGCTAGTAATTCTGTGTAAAAATTGCAAATCATTCCACCTTATTTTTTTTAGGAGGGTAGAACCATGTTTCTTTTAGTGTTGCTTTCTAGCTAGTGCTTATTATTGTTTTCTATGACTCCGCTCTGCTTGTGAACACAAACACGCTATTTTACCGGCTTCCACTACGGTCCTATCTACAGGGTGTTCATAGGTCGAGCGGAGAAAAAACTGGAGCAGTACCTTACACTGTGCATAATTCACAGGGTGCGACGTTTACGCTAGAGGCCCAGCAAGCACACAGCCCAACACCTCGGTTAGGTGCACCTACCGTCTGCTCCGAGCCGCCTTACCCTCTCGTTACCGCCGGTCGACCTGGACCCCTCGGCCGTCTGCGACCACTCAGGGGAGTACCGGACTACGGAGCAAGATCAGACAGGCCTTTACCCCCACGACCCTCTCTTGCTCGATTCAGATTTTTTAAGGGGAGTTGCACTCCCCAAATAAATGTTTTTTTTGTTGACGCTCCTGGTTTAATTTAAGTAAACCCCTAGTAGCTTAAGCGTCACATTGGCGCCCTTTGTCGTGGTAAAGGTCTGGTTTTGCTTCGTAGTATTATCTGTGTGTTTGTTTTATTTTTGTGAAACGTTTTTTTTTTTTTTTGGTTGCTTGTAGCTAAAGTGTACACCTTAGATATTTTTATGTAAATCGTTGGAATAATCGCAAAGTTATGTAAAGTGAATAGTGAAAAAATAATGTTTAATATTTAATTGTGATAATTGTAATTTTAAAAGATATTGACATATTAATTTAACAGAAACGATTTTTATATTTAGGTAGGTAGGTGTAATGAATAAAGTAAAATAAAGTGAAAAGTGTAGTTAAATGAATTTAGATAATAATAATAATCAAATTATAATTGTTTTTAGATATTGGTGATTGTTATTTTAAAGAATAACGAAAACTTAATTTTTATTTATTTTGAATTTTATTTGCAATTTTAAAAATCATTGAATTTAAATTTATTAACTATTTAACTATTGTAATATAAATCAATTTTAATCATTCTGAGTTGTCCGAATAATATATACTATTAATTTTATTATTTTGATGAATTAAATTTTAGAACACCCTTTACTGGTGCAGAAGAGCGATAAGGAAACCGGTACAGTCGTTATACACAAGTGTTAATTTTTAAGTGATATATTTTTTTTTTTTAATGTAATTAATGCGATTGTTGTTACTCGGGTGTACACGTTAGTTGCATCTTAACGCTTGTTTTTTTTTTATTTCTGTGCATGTTTTTTTTAGTGCGCTTTACTAATTTTTTTTTTTTTTTATTTGCCAACCATAACGTTGTTGATTTTAATTAGCTTTTGTAACAGAACGGAGTAGTGCTTAGCATAGATAGGTAACGTTCAACACTTTTAACTTTTTAAATTGTTTTTAAAATCTACCCTCGGTTATTTTTAAATTTCGGTTTTTGTCCGTTACATTGGAAATGGCTTACCCAATAAAATATTTATCGTTACAAAAGCCAGAATTGGAATACGAGGTTTCTATTCGAGGTAGTACTCCGGGTGCTACAGTCCAGGATCTGCGGAAACAGATTGCGAAATTAGGACCTCAGTTTCCACCGGAAGATATTTTAGAAACCAACATTCCCGTATCGGTCGACCTCAATGGTGTTAATGACGTTTTAGGGAAAATTGATGCAACTTTAGAGTCGCAGTTGGATCGCAAAGCCTCGTTGCGCGTTCAAAATTGGCTGAACCACGTCTATCACCGTCTTAATCGCATTACTTGCGATGAGGAGACTAAATCACTATTTAATGCTTGCATTACCGATTTTCAATCACTTATAGCGAAATACCACTCAATTAAAGAAACCGCTATAGAGACAGTTCAGGTTCCCTCTGGTTCGTCTAACTCAGAGCTTAATGCGCCTGCTGCCCCCGTTAGTGTCAACGTCACGTGTGATCGCGGAAGTTCTAACGAACTGTGCAAAATAAAATTTGATGGCAAAAGCTGTGTCCGTGCTTTTATACAGCGCATTAATGAATTTAGCGAGGCTAGGGGTATCACCGATGCAAGAATTCTGTCCTACGCTACGGAGATTTTTATAGGAGACGCGTTGCATTGGTATAGGAGCGTTAAATGCCACATTTCCAGCTGGAATGAGCTTTCGTCCTTATTGAAGGAGGATTTCGGTCAAAAGGACTACGATTATAGGCTGATGTCTGAAATTAAATCTAGGACCCAAGGTGAATCGGAGAACATCACCATTTACCTTGCGATAATGTCTGGCTTATTTTCTCGCCTTTCGAAGGTCTTGCCCGAGGAAGACAGGTTGGAAATTATCCTCCATAACATCAGGCCATGCTATGCCAGTACTTTAGCTTCGGCACCCGCGATCACTGACATCAAAACTCTGAGAACATTGTGTTCAAATTACGAGAGCATTCAAGCACGTATTGCCGACTTTCGTGAACCACCGAAACGGACTTCCGATACCTTGGCACCTGAGTTTGCTTATGTTGGTACTAGCGCGAATAAGAATAATGCGTACAAAGGTTATAATTACAACAATTACAATAACAATGATAATTCAAAATATAATCAGTTCAATCAATACAATAAAAATAATAATAATAATAATAATAAACCTTATACTAATACTAACAACAATAATAATTTTAAAAATAGGACAGCTAATAATAGTGATGTGAACACGAAATATGTACATGCTATCGCAACACCCACTGTCAAAGCGTTATTTTGCCCCAGGTGTCGTACTAACACCCACAACTTGCGGCAGTGCAATGCTAATAAAAGCGAGGTGTACTGCTTTGTTTGCGGTCATAAAGGTGTGAAGACTCCTGATTGCCCTACTTGTAGGAAAGATAAGCCTTCCACTTCAAAAAACTAAATAAGCAGAATTGTGCACACCATCCGTTGGATAAATTTGATATTGAGGATTGGAACGATTGGCTAAAAACTATTAATATTTACTTTAGTTCGTATAAAATCGACACAATTCTGCATTCCAAGCCTATTAACGATAGTCGTCCTTATGCTTGCGTCCGTATTAATGACTTTGATGTGTCAGGTCTTCTAGATTCAGGTTCTGCCGTGACAATAGTGGGTAACGGTGCTCATCAAGCGCTACAGTGTCAAGGATTGACCATCAGTGATGATCACTGCATTACAGTGACAGCAGCAGGTGGCCATTCTATGCAGAGTCAGGGTTACATGAACTTGCCTATTCATTTTGAAGACCAGTTTCACATAATTCAGGCTTACATTGTTCCTGATATTAAGACTGATCTTATATTGGGCGTAGACTTTTGGCGTAAATTTAACCTTCTTCCAAATTATTTAAGCAATATTGTTTTTTCTAGCGCTGCAATTTCAGAAATTAAGGTTAATACTGAACAGCACACTTTTATTCACGGTTATGACAATTTATCAGCATCCGAGAAGTCGATAGCTGACAACATTATTGCACAGTTCGAGGACATCTCTGCTGAGCGTAAAGGTTTGGGTGAAACCAGTTTAATCTCACACCACTTGGACACTGGAGACGCACAGCCTATCCGGCAACGTTATTACCGGATGTCACCAGAGAAGCAGCGCATCCTCGTCGAACAGGTTGACGAGATGTTAGGTCTTGACGTCATCGAGCCTTGCGAAAGCGCCTGGTCTTCACCCGTGCTGATAGTTACTAAAAAGAATGGCCAGCCACGGTTCTGCCTCGACAGCCGCAAATTGAACTCGGTTACTCGGAAGGACGCGTACAATTTGCCTTATGTTTCCGAAATATTGGACAATCTTCGCGACGCTCGCTACCTTTCGAGTATCGATCTATCGAAAGCTTTCTGGCAGATACCGATTGCTGTCGAGGATAGGGACAAAACCGCTTTTTATGTTCCCGGTCGCGGCACTTACCGTTTTAAGAGAACCGCTTTTGGTCTGACCAACGCTCCAGCAACACAACAACGGCTAGTTGATCTCCTCTTCAGGGAATTTGATTTAAAGGTGTTTGCCTACCTAGACGATATCGTTATTATATCGGAGGACTTTAATTCTCACGTATCTCTTCTTCTAAGAGTACTTGATAAACTTCGTCAGGCAAACCTTACAGTCAATTTGGAAAAATGCAAATTCTTTAGGAGTCAATTGAAGTACTTAGGATATGTCGTTGACGGTTACGGTCTACGGACGGACCCAGAGAAAGTCGAAGCCATTCTGAACTACCCAACACCTAAATGTAGGAAGGACATCAAACGATTTCTCGGGACCGCCACTTGGTACCGCCGATTTGTACCTCAGTTTAGCACCATTGCAGGCCCCCTTAATAAACTTACTTCTAATAAAAAGGGTGGTCCGCCTTTTAAATGGACTCCTGAGGCAGACATTGCTTTTAATAAACTCAAAGAATGCTTAGTTTCGGCTCCTGTGCTTTCTTGCCCTGACTACAATAGGCCATTTGAGGTGCATACCGATGCCAGTAACTACGGCGTGGGCGCTATGCTAACTCAAACCGTAGACGGTAAGGAGCATCCTATTGCTTATATGAGCAAGTCGTTGTCAGCGGCGGAGCGGAACTACAGCATTACTGAGCGTGAAACTCTAGCGGTGGTTATAGCACTTGAACACTGGAGGTGTTATTTAGAGAATGGAAGGCGCTTCACTGTCATTACTGATCACAGTGCTTTAAAGTGGTTCCTTTCTCTCAGTAACCCTACTGGTCGTCTGGCGCGTTGGGGAGTACGATTGTCAGCTTTTGACTTTGACCTTAAGCACCGTCGTGGCGTTGATAACGTTATTCCCGACGCTCTTTCAAGGGCTATACCAGTAGGCGCTATTAACATTGCAAATTCTTACTTAAATACAACAGACAATTGGTACAAAAACATTTATAATTCCTGCTTAACCAAGCCTCAAAATTTTCCGAACTTTCTAATTAAAAATAATTCTCTTTTTAGACTTTGCAAAAATAAACACGAACTGACATCGGAATTTTCGTGGAAAGAGGTTGTGCCGTGTGAATATCGTCAGGACATTATCCATGAAAATCACTCTGAGCCCACGGCTGGACATTTAGGTGTCTTTAAAACGTACCATAGGTTAGCGTTAAGATACTTCTGGCCGGGTATGCATCAGGACGTAGTCAAATTTGTCGGTTCTTGTACCAAATGTCTGTCATACAAGCATCAGACTCATCAAGTCTTGGGTGAAATGGGACGCCCTAAGCAATGTTCCCGTCCTTTTCAGATGGTTTCGATCGATCTTATGGGCCCTCTGCCCGTTAGCCGGAAACAAAATAATTTCATTTTGGTAATAACTTGTTGTTTTTCAAAATTTTGCTTAATCTTTCCTATACGTAACGCTACATCACCAATCATCACTAAGATCCTTGAGGAGGCACTCTTCTTAGTGCATGGAGTTCCTCAAACGATTTTTCTAGACAACGGTAGTCAGATGGTTAGCAATGTCACAGTGGAGTTATTTCGAAAATACAATATTCCTAACATCTTTTACACGCCTAAGTACACGCCACAAATTAATTGCGTAGAACGTTATAACCGTACCATAATTACCTGCATTTCAACCTTCGTAGAGGAAGATCACAGAACTTGGGACGTCTTTATTCCAAAGGTACAGTTTGCCATAAATAACTCTGTGAACGAGGCAACTGGTTTCACTCCTTCCTTTTTGGTATTCGGCAGGGAACTCGTAACATGTGGTACACACTATTTAGAAAGTGACCTAGGTGATGAAGTTCTCTTTTTACCACGTGACATTTACGCCGAAAATCTAGGCAGCCTTTCCAGTGTGTTTGATCAGGTGCAGGCTAAGTTATGGCAGGCTCATGTAAAAAACACATCACATTATAATCTACGTCGTAAGAATGTAGAATTTAGTGTGGGCGATGTAGTCATGAAGCGGGCTTACGTATTAAGTAACAAAGACAAATACTTTAGTAAAAAACTGGCTCCAAAATTTATTAAGTGTCGAGTCATCGAGAAGAAATCACCCCTTGTCTATGTTCTAGAAGATATGTCTGGCAAAAATCTGGGTACATGGCACATCAAAGACATAAAATTAGTAGGATCACTTCGTTAATTTCCCCTTCTCCTGTCTATCATACCAACTTCATAAGTGCAAGCATGGTATTTGTATTGGTTACCGGTTTAGTCATAACTGGTCACCTTCAATGAGTATGGACGCGTTATTATCTTTCGGTTAAACCAGATATTGCCGCTATCGTAACTGCGAGAAGTATGAATGTTGCTGTCAGGTAGTATGAAAGGTTTAATGCAAATACGTTAGCGTATATTGCGCGGATTTTATTCTGAGGAATAAAATCCTTTCTATGACGCGCGGGGTGATGTAACGTTGTGACCTTTGTTACGAAATTACTACACAATTTTAATAAAATTATTATAAAATTAATGATTTTATTTACAAATATTTTAATTATTAATCTAAATTAACCTAACTTATTCACTAATATAAAATAATCTCTTAATCTAATCTAACCTAATAAACTAATTTAAATATAAAAAAAATGATTATAGTAATATAAATACGTTAACGCTTCTGTGCGCGACTATTCTTACGATGCGCTAGGCAACAACCCGTTTTCTATTGAAAAGAATTATCGAGGCGTTCGCGCCGCGGTCTCGGATCAGTCCACGGCAAGCAGTCTCCTGAGACACCCACGTACCAGCAGCGCACACATCCATTAATACGTGTCGTCTCGCGCGCTGGCACGATAAATACTTTTAAAAAAAATAATTTTAATTTAATTATTTTCGGTGTCCGTGGACGCCCCGTTTAATACCCCGACGTACTTCGGAGGCATATTTAATTCGCGTATCAATTCGCACCCAATTCTGGTAAGTGAAAGTGTTGAACGTTTTATATTTAAAATCAGATTAGTTGTAGTAATAATTTTGGTGGAATTATTTTTATTCAACTGTAATTAAATTCATAATTTTTATAAACCATCATTGCTTATTCATTTAAATTATTATTCCATTGTTGCTAATCGTTATTAGTAAAAATGCAAGTATTTCAATTCCAATTTTATTAATTTTATATTTATTAAATGTTTCACCTAATGGTTATTGGAATTGCAAATCATCATTTTGTACACACTTAATTACAACTTCGTTTTTGCTAGTAATTCTGTGTAAAAATTGCAAATCATTCCACCTTATTTTTTTTAGGAGGGTAGAACCATGTTTCTTTTAGTGTTGCTTTCTAGCTAGTGCTTATTATTGTTTTCTATGACTCCGCTCTGCTTGTGAACACAAACACGCTATTTTACCGGCTTCCACTACGGTCCTATCTACAGGGTGTTCATAGGTCGAGCGGAGAAAAAACTGGAGCAGTACCTTACACTGTGCATAATTCACAGGGTGCGACGTTTACGCTAGAGGCCCAGCAAGCACACAGCCCAACACCTCGGTTAGGTGCACCTACCGTCTGCTCCGAGCCGCCTTACCCTCTCGTTACCGCCGGTCGACCTGGACCCCTCGGCCGTCTGCGACCACTCAGGGGAGTACCGGACTACGGAGCAAGATCAGACAGGCCTTTACCCCCACGACCCTCTCTTGCTCGATTCAGATTTTTTAAGGGGAGTTGCACTCCCCAAATAAATGTTTTTTTTGTTGACGCTCCTGGTTTAATTTAAGTAAACCCCTAGTAGCTTAAGCGTCACAAGATCAGATGGAAAGCTGATACACGACAAGCTGCATATCAATTGAATATGTTGCACTCGACGAGCGGATTTTAACTCAATTGTATACAAGCCGGTGTAAAACTAAGATAAAATTACCCATAACATTCAGCCTTAAAGCACGAGCGTTAGGTTAGCATACAAAAGTATCTAATCTAATCTTAATTTAAATATCAAAAAGTATAATGTGACTCATTAAAATTTTCAAGATTTGCACTCATTTTATTATTTGCATTGACACCCGCCTCTTCAGTCCTTTCGAGACCATGGACGTTTAAATAATAACATCAATACATAAATACATAGACTATCAAAATCATAACCCTAATGTAATACTCCTTTCATCCACTCAAAGGTTGACTGGAAGAGATCCCTTAAAGGGATAATTCCGCCTTTGTGCATGTATCTCATTGTTTGTCAATTGTATTTGTCGTGTTTATTTTTCACAATAAAGAGTTTACATACATACATACCCTCATTTGGCTTTGCCGTAGTCGGGCAAAAGTTATGTATGAAAGTATAAATGTTTACAACAGTTTACAAGACGAAACAAAATGTACAAAGGCGAACGTATCCCCTAAAGGGGACTGTTTCAAACACCGCACCGCATCGTGTAGGCTACAGATAAGGGTGCAGATTTACCGAGGATGGGTCCTTGAGGAGTTGCCCATGAGTGTCCAGAAGAAGCGGTCGCGGTCGATCCGGTTCGGGCGCCGCGCGGGTGAGGCCGCCGACGACGGCGGGGGCGCGGGCGGCGGGTTGCCTGCACCATCAACACAACACTGTAGCAAACGTACGACACTACCGGGAAAGATAGCTAGATGATAATCAGTCCTGGATTTACACATTTGCCGCCCCAAAGCTATTCAATTTTTGCCGCCCCACTCGTGACCGCAGTCTTACTTTTTTTTCTGTAATTTTTTATTTGCGCCAATTTTGCCGCCCTAAGCTTCAGCTTTTTTAGCTTCTATGGTAAATCCGGCCCTGGCTTAAATGAGTCCTCGCCCACGCGGTGCGCGGTGCGGTTGCTGGCCTTTAAGGGAATATTAAAGTATTTTCTTGAAGGTCCCAACGTCGGAGCCAGTTGGGACCACCGCTGACAGGAGCCGATTCCATATAAGCCCATTTAACCCAAAAATAATTTCTAGTCTGTAAATCTTTTAGTCCAGCCAACATGCGCACGGCATCTTTATATTACACATCATTGCATGAGTAAACATATATGTATTCTTTAAATAACCTAACCTAAAAATTTAATCTTTGATAAGGTGTAATTCCGGAAATCGGATAATTCCGAATATCGGATAGTTCCCGAACTCATTAAAATCAGTCATATTACTTCCGAAATGGAACTCTTATTACAACAGAATATGGCTGATATTAATGATTTTCGGAATTACCCGAATACACCTTACAAGCTTTTTTGCTGACTGTACTTTTTGTTGACAGTACTTGCATTGCCATGCGTCCTACATGTTTAATCAGACCAATTGTTGAAAAGTTCGCTCCTGCGGACACGGTCCTGACCGGGCCACCAGAATTCTACTGCCAGATTGTTGTAATGTATTTACACAAGTAGGTAAGCAAATTTCAGCTCAATTGTTTGAAGAAATCTGCTTCAAAATTGAGTTGCAAAATTCCACCCGGACAAACATACATTCATATATGGCCTCTCTCATAAAACCATCAATTGATTAATAAACTGGTCTGATTCATATGTTGATACATATGTTGCAAGTTAATAAAAAGCTTGTAAAAAACATAATAAAAACACTCAATTAAGTATATAAAAACATCATGTCGGCTGTAAATATACATTTCTACATTTTCTACGTAAATAAATAGTAGTGGTGTATTACCGCTCGTGCCAGGCGCATTAGCGACACTGGCGCGAGACCGGACTGGCAGCCCCGACAACCGTGACAAGACGCGAATCTCAGGAATTATTGGGTTTTCCTCATCTGCAACACAATCATAGGTTCAAACTATTTACTTACTCATGTATAAGCATCGGAGAGAGATACTTGATTAAATATGTAACAGGGATGTTTGCCAACAGAAATTATTGCATTAGCCGGCATTTGTTTCAAATAATAATAATAGAAAGATAGTATTCAATTTTGCATAGATCTGCCCTAAGCATATCAGGGGTTAAAGTTAAAATGAATACAAATTGTAAATAAGTGAAATAAAACTAACCTAGAAAAAAACAATATGCTTGTAGCATAATACCATCAACTAAGTAATTAAGTAATGGGTTGCCATTATGTAGTGGAAGTTAAAATTGGGTCCTTTGGTTTTGCCGTAGTCTGGTAAAAACAGAAGAATGGAGCTGTACATGCAAAGCCCGTTCTACATAATATTGTACAATATGTATTGTATACCTAGTATACAAGATCTCTTAAATTTGCTCTGCAATGTTTCAGCAGGTCATTGGGTTAGTTCAAATTGATTACTCAAGTTAAGGTTTTTCATAGTGATTTTGGATTCTAAATTAGTGCTGCCATTTCACATCATACACTTTGAACATCAACCAATGCATGGAAATATTTCTCAACCAACATTAAGACGTCCTGAAAAACATGTACAAATTTAAAATATATGTACAAATAGGGTAACAATGTAACCCAACCACCAGCTAGCTAAGGTATTCCTGATGAATTTTAGACATAGGTACATATATAGGTACATACACAGGTACATACATAAATCACGTCTTTATCCCTTACAAGGTAGACACTGAGTATAAGGGATATTTGGGCCCCATAGATATAAAAGTTCCCCAGCCAAAATTGTTTTTTTTAATGACAGTGAGTTGTTTAATTAGGCAGGTCTCTAAGTAGTAAATATTACACACTGTGCATAAAATGAGTTTTATTAAGGTCTTACTCTAAAATTTTCATGGCGTTTTTAATATTTACTCAGCTGATGATTTAAAAATTAAGTCAAATTAAAGCATGCATGTTAATAATAATACTCAATGTAATCATAACTCTACAATTAAATAGCCAGACCAATTTTATTATTTGTTATCTGGCAGTACTTTAAATTTAAATCCTCAATTTTTTTTGTTTCATCCAAGTGCAACAAATAGAGGAAACATGAACACAAACACAGACAGAATTATCCTGAGAAAATACCTGAACTGTCCTGGTCTCTCAGCTCCTCCTCTTGTCCGCCGTTATTTCTACTACTCATGACAAAGCTTGGTCGTTGACGAAGGTAAGGGGGAACCACTGATTGAGGTAACTTGAAGAGTTCGACAGCGTTGTCTGCAAAATTTGAGGGTGGCTATTTCTCTTGCTGTGTTAGTTAGGTTAAGCAAACCGGCTAAAAGACTAAATCAAATTGCTTTGTACAAATTAAAATAACATTATAACCTAATCTAAATTTTGCTATCGGAGCTGAAAAAAGCTGGGCACTATTATATACAGAAAATAATAGTAACTTGAATTTTACGTGCTATTTTCTGTCTTTACATTGACAGCGCTGTCACTGTCAATGAACAGTGTTGCCAGCCCCGACTAAAATAAAAACTAGCCGCTCACCAATAAAAAAACAGTAGAAAGTTATTTAAGTAAAAGAGGCAGATTTCATAGTTTGATGATCACTACATATTAAAAAACCGCCCAAGTGCGAGTCGGAGTCGCGCACCCAGGGTTCTGTACAAATTCGCCAAGTTATTATAAATTCCAGTGTTAGCAGAGCCCTGCTCTTAAACAAAATGTAGGCAGTGTGAGGTCGTTTTATATTGGTTCGGTACTTATAAAGACAGACAAAATATTAATTAAAAAAAACTACTCTCTAGATCTCGTTCAAACCAAATTTCGGTGGAAGTTTGCATGGTAAAGTACATCATAATATTTTTTTTAGTTTTATCATTCTCTTATTTTAGAAGTTACGAGGGGTGGGTCCTGTGGGTGGGTCACACATTTGACCACTTTGGAAGTGTCTCTCGCGCAAACTATTCAGTTTAGAAAAACATGATATTAGAAACTTCAATATCATTTTTAAAGACCTATCCATAGATACCCCACAGACTTCATTATAAACTAGCAGACTTGACATTACTGCTTAGAATGCGTGGCAGCTTTGCACACATAAAATATTAACTCACACTAATACAAAAACAGGGACGTATTAAGGTAACTGAAACCTAAAAATATTAACAGTACTTATAAATACTTTTAATAAGTGAAGTCAAGTGCAAGCCAGTTGATATTAGAGGTAGTGGGAATACTTCTGTCTTGGAATTAGTCGATATGCCCAAGGTAAACAGGTCGAAACTTATATAGAGATTCATCTTTTCGTACAAAATAAAACCACCATTAATTATTTATTTTCAAATAAGTAATATAATTTTTTAAAGTTTTGATGGCATTTCTTAAATTAGCTATTATGTAGTATCACTTTGACAATTAAATACAAGCGTTCAGCATCGTGTTCATCGTCACTCAGAGCAAATTACACTTGATGAGCTAGGCTGCCAGTCTTTCCTATTAATATTCCTGATCCAGGCG
Source organism: Pandemis heparana (assembly GCA_963854515.1). NCBI lineage: Eukaryota > Metazoa > Arthropoda > Insecta > Lepidoptera > Tortricidae > Pandemis > Pandemis heparana. Next base: position 8,146,909 of record OY978010.1, read on the forward strand.
TTTCTTAAATATTCATCCTTCGGAAACCTGAAATCCAAACGCGGAGGTCATAATAAAAATGCTGCTGGACACTTGCGTACTTAATAGGGTCGGTCGATAGTTACGTTGGCATAACACTTGTCTATCTATAGAATATTTCGTTGAATGGCGAGGCGAGTAGTGATCAAAATTTTGTTAAATCCAGTATTGCTTAGAAGCATTATCAGGCGTAGGCCTGTACACCTAGTTCGGCCCTGTAAAAATTGCGCAGTACATTAACTGTCAACTGAGGTTACTTTATTCAGTAAAACTAAAATATTACTCGTATTTCTTTAGAAAACCTTAAATTGAAAATTTTGTCAGATACATGAATACTGCCTTTGTAATTATTTCTAAATATTTGAAGATAAATGTTAGTTAGGACGTGGTAAACAAAAATAAATCTATGACGAATGATAGCAAAAGATTAACTTACCGATGGAACGTAATTTCAGGGGTTTTCCTGTATGATGCGTTGTAACACATGGGAACACAGCATTTTACCATGATTTTACTTTATAGAACTTATAACTTTATTATTATTTCACTCGTATTTTCTCTCAAGATATCCGTCGTTCACCACAACAAAAATTTTACGTCATCGGCCGCTTAGATGTCGCTTAGCAACTGACACGCCTGCCAAATTGTCTATGTGTGACTTAGTGTTGCAACACATGCAAAAAGGAAATAGGTTTATACGATTTAGTATTAGAGGAAAAGGGGTAGGTAGTGGCATTTTTTACACTAGTCAATGTAGGCGTGAAATAATGTCAAGTCTGCTAGTTTATAATGAAGTCTGTGAGATACCCCACACGTATGGGAGCGTTTTTCAAAAAAAGTGTACATAGTAAAATTTGGATGTCCGACTGGTTTTCATTTTTTTTTTTCACTTTCTACTTGTTAATTGGGAATAAGTGTGATGTATTTCGATTCCTGAAAAGTTGGGCATTCAAAATATATTTATAAAACGATAAATTTACGCTTATTTCATATATTTATCGTAAAAAGAAAATCAAAAAGTGTGAAATTCTTGATGTCCCACGTCGACTTTGCTATGTTCAACAGCAAACCAAAACGTAAAAAAAATTTTTACATAGGTTAAGTGGGGTTATATAGGTTACATTATGAGTCTAGATACCGGGCGTGTGCTTTAAATAAGCGTAAATACGTTCTGTAATTTTAAAAACTACTTTTTTGTCTGTCCAAGGAAATTGAATCTACCGGACAGTCCGGTTGCGTCACACTAAATTTAACGACTTGTGCAACGAAAATTCTACTAAAAACGTTAATATTTTGATCCTGGCAACATTACAAAGCTACTTAGTACGCTGCCATTACCCGTTTTGCTGTCAGTGTCTCATAAACTGTGACGAAAGGCGCGCGCTGCTGATGACCCCAAAATAAGTGTTCCGATAAAGTCACAAAGTTTTCGGTAAACAAAGATAGTTAACTTAATTACGACACATTTAAATATTAAGAAACTCATGTAGTATCCAAAACTGTAAAGATTTCACTGTTAAACGAGGCCAGACCAGTTAATTTTGTGGTTTAAATTTGTTTTGGTGTAAATCGTCACGTCCGAATCGTAACGTGATGTATTAGCTGGACCATTTTGTGACGAAATAGAATTATAAAGCTTAGTGCAGAATCGAAATTTGACACTTGTTACATATTAATTCACTTTATTAACCGACTTCAATAAAAGAAAGAGGTTCTATGTTCGACTGTATGGATTTTTTAAATATATTATAATAAATTATCATTCCGATCAAAGCGAATGAAACTTTATACTTGTACATAGTTTATACAGGGTTATTGGTAATACAAATGTAAAATAAATATTTTTTGTGTTATTTACATTGAGTATTGTTTTTAACAACTAATAGTTCGAATAAGAATTTCCTTGGAACTCCTTAGGACGACCTTAGTTTAGTTCAAATAAAAATTCCCGCCCGCTTCCTTTGTGATTATTTTTTTTCTGTTTCTTTGAAGTAAGTTCCTAGTTGTTATGCATTTTTGAAGAGGTAAGAAAACGGTTATGTTTTTAAAATAATCTGCCAGCCAAGTTCTATAACGTTTTTTTTTGTTTTAGGGCATTTTAGTGGAAAAAAAACTCTTTTTTTAATATGGTTTTTTACCTCGCATTTTTTAATTCGGCCTGATAATAGTGGTTTTAATATTGATAAATAGCCAGTGTTTAATCGTTATTATAAATCAGAAGAAAAATGAGATTTAAACGGATACTTTTTTTAAATAAATTTGTAATGGTGCATTTTTGACTTATTTAAAAAAAAACTAAAAACATGATGACTCAAAAATGGTTAACTTTTGCATAATACATATATGGGGGTTAAAATTATTGCAAATAGTCACCCCTATCACCTCCAAAAGAATACACGTCGAATTAACAATAACCCTGTATATACAGTGCTACAAAAACCTCGACCAGAAATTCAAGGGATGCTGAGGGATGTTAAAGTTTGTGACGATGTGACTATGTCGATGTGACGATGTGAGTGAGTGAGTGTGTATGTTTGTTCCTTCTTCACGCTAATACGACTGGACGGATTTGGATCAAATTTGGAACGAAGATAGCTTATCAGCTATCTTCGTTCCTAGATTAAAACAAAGGCTACTTTTTATCCCAGACAATTTCTTAGTTCCCGTGGGATAGCTATAAGCATGTAATTTGCTAATTCTACGCAGACGAAGTCGCGGGCAGAAGCTAGTATTTTACAACCCTGTGTATTGTTAAGTATCTAGTAGAAAATTGACCTTTAAATCTACTACTAAATTATTTTGATACAAAGCCGGATTAAGTGATACTTTTTTGCTATTTCTTGAAAAAAAAACAGGATAGCGAAAATAAACTTGTCTTGTATTTTTGTTAATTCTCATTTTGTATAATTATCAGTTAATGTCTGTTTAATTTGTTTATATGAAAATAATAACTTACATCTTAAAAAGCAATGTGCAATAAATAAAAACACAATATTAAGGTGCAAATATCAAAACACACGATTATAACAGGTTTTGTTTGTTATTTTTCTTCTATGCTTAACCTAGGTGTCCACTATGCCTTACATTTTCCAGATAGTCACATGAGATTCCGCATAGTCACTGTCCCAAGATTTGAATTAAGAAAAACAATTATTTTTTGCTATTATTTGTAACATTTGACGTTCTTCTAACGTTAATAATTCAGAACTGATATTCCTTAACACAATTTTAAATATTACATAATAATTTTTACCGTCTTTATGCAAAAAAAATGAATGTTAAGTAGTCAAAAAGAGACAGTTGTGACGAAATGGATACATATTTTATCCTCAGTGAGTATGTGATTCATTCAGTTTATAATCTAAGCTTGATTTAAGAAGTTATTATATTTCTTTTCAATTTATAAACTCTAAATGGTCCATATAACAATCCATTCAATTGATAATAAATTTTATATTTTGTGACGAAATGGAACTAGGTTCACCTCATTGTCACCTAATAATGTCGATATTTTTTAAACTACTCAATATTTTTGTGTCATTTTCTCAGCTAGTATGCCTTAACTTATAATTAATCGAATAAGCAGACAAATTTCAAAATTGGGGTCGAGAAAAAAATACTTTTCCGTTTCGTCACGTGTACACTTTTTTTGAAAAACGCTCATGGGTTTGATGAAAAAAAAAATTAAGTTTCAGTTGCGAATGACAGCGTTTTTTTTAGACAAAGGAAGGAAATCCATATAATTAATAATAAAAAAATGACAAATTTTCATTTATCAAAATTCTCAATAAACCAACGTGGCATATTTATTATTGGAAGCTCCTATGTGTGGGTGATTTATTGACATGGATTAGATTAGACTGTAAAAATTATCGTGTGATCCAAGCATATTGTGATTCAAATCACGAAATATTGATTCGTAACGCAACGAATCCGGTTGTTTTGAATTTCGCGATCCTTGACATACCACGCTTTGAGTTTTGAGTGACTACTGATACCATAGTAAAAGAGGGAGAAGTAGGTTCACTGCCATCGTTTAGGAGACTCAACTGCATAGAATAGATAATAACAGGGTAGAAGGGAATCTCTTTTGACCGCGTCCAAAACGCCGCCATTTATATACCTACTTCCCCCTTCACGTCGTTACGCCCCTCTGTCGTCCAGGCGTATTGCTAGGGTTGCTTACCGTTAAATATTATACTTACGTCTAAAGATAATATAAAAGAAAGAAAGGAAAAGGTTTATTTGGTGCAATATATATCGCTAAAATATAAGTTTTTATTTACTTTGAAATCATTATTTTATTCTAGTTATTTAAGACTACAATAAATAGGCACTGGTTTTCCTTATAGAACAAAAACGTATAATCAAAGTCAAAAAAACCATAAACAATAAAAAGAGTAAAAAAGATCTAAAAAGGTGCAGTCTTGCACACTAGTTTTACAAAATATCAAATGGGCAAACTAAAATAACTTAAGTGTGGCATCGTTTTTGCATTATTCATACACCCAAATACACCACAATAACTTGACACCATTGTAATTATTGTTTCCAAGAAGAGTACCTACGGGACGGAACGCGCAAAAATGCTAAACGCGCGTGCGGCGACGCCGGCCGGCCGTGGCAGCCTGACTGAGCCGCTCGTTTAACAAGTACTGTAAATCGTGACCTTGAGTCCGCCCGGAGCGGGAGATTCCGTTCTACTATGTTCTTACTTATTCTATGTCAACTGCCTACTCCGGCGCGGACGCTTAGGGTTGTCGAAGTCTATTTTAGATTAAATACGAGTACCTACCTACCGGCAAATAATTGTCTTATGTCTCTGTTTAGCTAGACAAACAAGATTCTATGCTGCTATAATTATTACTGTTATTAAACTAAATTAAAAATACGAGTATTATTTATAAATTCGCCGGAGTGCCGATGGCGACTGTGTACATACTACTCCATGTTTACATACACATAATAACTATGTAAAACGTTATAAACGAAGTATAGGTACCTACTTACTTTAAGTAAATAAAGAATAGTCAACATTATTCATAACTATTAATTAATTATTAATATTAAATATAGAAATTTTCTTACCGTTCCCCTTGTGTGGGTATGCTAAAGAACGACAATGCTGGATTCGCTGAATTATTGAGGCAGCCGAAAACAGAACAATACTTTACCGATCCATTTGTTGCCATTATAAATAGGTATTATTATTGTTTATATGTGTCCTTGCACGAAACTATTACACTTATACTTATCTTACTATTAAATTACTAATTTACAACTATTTTTATTTATTTATTATTTACACTATGACACTAAAGTAAAGACAACTTAATCATCCTTAAATTATCAGTGTGTGCGTGCGGCGGGTGCGTGCGTACCGCCGCCAACTGCAGGCTTATTGTCTAACTCGCTCGCAATCGCCATCGTGTTCATTTTGACAGTTCTTGTATGGATGTGACAGCTAGCTGATTCCGATGCTAATTGTCAGCCCATACATGAACTGTCAAAATGAACGCGATGGCGATTGCGAGCGAGTTAGACAATAAGCCTACTGGCGCGCACACATTTAAGCCGCGCGATGTACTTTTGTTTGAAGTGTACTTACTTTCCCTTTTACTATGCTGATACTGACTAAACTAATCTTGATCATCGGGCAAGTAGCTCCATGCCATTGGATTAAACGAGCTTTAAAATTTACGATGCCAACACTGAAAGGAATTTGACAGTTTCATTCATACTTGCAGTGGTGCCAGATTAGGTGACTTATCGCCATTTAGGCTACCTTAGCGGGTCAAATGGCGACCAAAAAATTCGATCGGCTACCAGTAGCCATTTAGGCTACCTAGGAAAAAATTTATGGGCGATTTAGGCTATCTCAGGACTCAGGATTACCCAAATTTATGGAATCATTCCTTCATTATTCCAAAAATGCGGATGCTGATACAAGATTATTTGTAAAAAAGTAAGAAATAATAACGTGATCTCGCTCCCATTTTTATTCCTTTACAAATTCATAATATATAACCTCATTTATGCATGAGAACTGTTGGTTGCCGTTTTGATGCGCAAGTGGCGCTGCCAATCTAAATATATAAAAGAAGAAACTGACTGACTGACTGACTGACTGACTGACTGATTGACTGACTGACTGACTGACTGACTGACTGACTGACATATCAACGCACAGCCCAAACCGCTGGTTTTAGAGATACCAAATTTGGCACGTAGGTTCCTTATAAGGTCTAGGGGTGCACTAAGAAAGGATTTTTCAAAATTCGACCTCTAAAGGGGTTAAATGGGGGTCCAAAGTTTGTATGGGGAAACAAGATTAGTTAGACTATTTTATTCGAAACTTCACAGGAGTAATCCTAACAATAAATGAGTAAACACCTGTTTCAGGTTTTTTGAAAATTCAACCCCTAAAAGGGGATAGGGGGTGACAAAGTCTGAAAATCAACGTGGGTATTATATTATAGTGGGTAATATTGTTTGTACGGTTTATCGGGTCGCTGATTACGAAAACAACAACACACATACCTACTTGACACACACACACACACACAAATTTCCACGGGAACGGGAAAAAACGGGATTTATTATATTCGATTCCGAGTGACCCTATCTAAAATTTCGTACACAAGTAGATGATTACAAAACTAAGAAAATAATTTCAGGATTTTTGGAAATTCCCACGGGATAAGGAAAAAACGGGATTTATATATTCAGTTCAACGAAATCCTATGAACTATAATTACTACACTTCAAATTTGGCATAGAAGTAGGTGATTATAATAGTAAAAAACAGTTTTAAGGATTTTCGAAAATTCCTACAGGATAAGGAAAAAACGAGATTTATATATTCATATCTACGGGATCGATTTTTCGTTTTAATGATCGTAGAAAACTGAAATTTGGCCTTCAGGTTCCTTGAAGGGTATAGGGGAGCACTACCGAAAGGATTTCCCAAAATTCTGACGGAAATGAACGGGAAAGAACGGGATTTTTTGTTATACTACAGTGCAGGTTGTAGAAAGCTGAAATTCGACATGTAGGTTGCTTAGGGAGTGTAGCTAGAAGCATTTAGAGAGGACTTTCCAAAATTCCCACGGGAACGGGAAAAACTGGATTTTTCGTTTTACTGGTCGTAGAAAGCTGAAACTTGGTATGTTGGTTGCTTGATGAGAGTAGGGAAGCAGCACTAAGAGACAATTTCCTGAAATTCCCTCGGGAACGGGAAAAACGGGACTTTTCGTTTTACTGGTTGTAGAAAGCTGAAATTCGAAATGTAGGTTGCTTGGGAAGTGTAGAGAAGTATTAAGAGACTTTAAAATTCCCACGGGAACGGGGAAAAACGGGATTTTTCGTCTTATTCGTCGTAGAAAGCTGAAACTTGGCATGTAGGTTGCTTGAAGAGTGTAAAGAAGCTATAAAAGATCATTTTTCAAAATTCCCACGGGAACGGGAAAACGGAACTTTTCGTTTTACTGGTTGTAAAACGTTGAAATTCGGCATTTAGGTTGTTTGATGGAGAGTATAAAGAAGCATTAAGAGAGAAATTTCCAAAATTCCCACGGGAACGGGAAAAAACGGGATTTTTCGTTTTACTGGCCGTAGAAAGCTGAAATTTGGCAAGTGGGTTCTTTGGGGAGTGTAGGGAGCATTAAGAGAGCATTTCACGAAATTCTTACGGGAACGGGAAAAAAACGGGATTGAAATACTCCTGGTACACACAAGCGAAGCCGTGGCCAAAAGCTATTTGTCAATAAATGAAGTCTACGCGGACGAAGTCGCGGGAAAAAGCTAGTTATTCTATATTAGGTGAACGTGTCCAAGACGTTCTTATATGCGAAAACCTACACTGGAGGCTCTGCAGAAGCTCACCATCACCATGGTCTAAGACGATGAGAAGTATTTTATTATACCATGACCATCATTAAATGGTATCTACTATTACTTACTATATCACTATCATTAAACGATAATTTTAAAATATAAATATTGATTGCTTTACGTTGTATTTTTTTTTACGTTTCTTCGTTACCTGCTTAGCTCAAAATTTTAGGCGAATTAGGCTACTTGAAAAAAAAACCATATAAGGCGATTTAGGCTACTCGTAAGTCAAAATTAGGCGAATTGAGTTAGCTGACATCTGGCAACCCTGCATACTTGTCGATTCTTGTTCTTTTTCCTTGTTTGCATTGCATTGCGACTTGCGTTGCAAGACTTGCGACTGCGAGCAGCGCCAGCGAGCTGTTGTGAGTGAACACGAAGCGAAGGGTGCCGGCGGCCTGCTTTGTTCAGGATTGTATTTTCAACTAGGAGATAAGTGAGATAACTGTTTGTTACTCGTTTAAAAATGGCTGAACTGCCGTATCAAGCAGAATACGCTAAAACAGGAAGGGCAGGCTGTAAAGGATGTAAACAGAAAATTGATCAGGGAGCATTAAGGATCGCCGTTATGGTGCAGGTTAGTGATGGTGTATTACTTTGAAACTGAATTGATATTTCTTGTGTTCATCCCTCTTTTCATGTCTCTTTTTCAAATAAGTTGACTGATCAAAAATACAATTTTACAGTCCGCATTTCATGATGGTAAACAACCAAACTGGCATCATGAGGAATGTTTTTTCAAAAAACAACGGCCGAAGATTGCGAGCGACATTGGAAATTTTAATAAATTAAGGCATGAGGATCAAAAACGAATCAAAGAAGCGATTGGTAATTTATTTTTAACTACATGAAATTTTAACGGTTTTACACTTTCAAGAGAAAATCTAGTGGCTTCATCACACTGGAGCACTCAAGACTTGAGAAGAAACTAATAATTTATTCCAGCAATGACAAGTCATGTGGATCTGCGCACCCACGGATACCATATTTTATACTTCTGCGCATACAAGGTCATCGCTAGACTTATGTGCCGGCACTTATACCAATAAACAAATTAAATTTTAAATACAAATTTTTAGATAAAAAATATATCTTTTAACAACTAGGTATAATAGGCGGCCAATAAGCGCAGTATGAAAAACAACATCATTTTCATACTGCGCTTATCCCCTCCACGTTTTACTTATTTGCCGCCTACTGTATGTCAGTTGGGCTTAATGGGGCCTGTGTGAACCCCTTTAGGTCTCGACTTTGTTGACTCGCATTTCAACATGTTTATTACTTACTTGTATATCATTTAATTTCTAAACGACACTGAAAATTAGAACACATAGAAAAATCCGAAAAGTAAAGCTATGGCCGGGAATCGAACCCGGGTCCTCGTCATTCCGTGACGCGTGCTATACCCCTACACCACCCATAGCAGGTTGTATATTATTTATTTATAGGACAATTAGGAAGGTAATTTGAAGTACTTTTAAGCTAACTTAGACAGCAAGTTTAGTATACATGAATAATATAAGTGTTTGTTCTTAAGTCTTGGGTCTTGTGTGTTAATCTGTTGTCTAGTTCCCTTATTGGAGTCCATCCATAAAAATTGTGTCACACATTTAGATGTCTGGTGATTTGTGACACATGGCAAAATTTAAATTTTCATAATAAGCCACATTGTGACAAAGGTTGGTGTGAGATCATTTCTTATTGTGCAGGGCCTTGCCTTGGTGTCCTATAATATTTATTTATTTATGTTTTTATTTCGTAAGTAGTGCTACTAAAACTACTAACAGAAACACAGTTTTATGCAAGATTTAATTTAACTTGCTTTGAATGTGTCCTCTTCTTGTGCTTGGATTGGCTTTAAATTCGATATACCAGGTACATTACAGTTGTACTCAGTACTTAACAATTTTATTTTTGGATTGTTTTAGTATCACTACTTCCACAATATGTTTGCAATGTAAACTTTGTGTTGTTTGCTAATTATTATGAGCTATAAAGATAGTGAATTTTTTTAAATGCTGGTTTGAGTTGAATTTTTAATGTTGTAATTTGTGTACCAAACCTATATTGCGTACAAGTGACCATGTCCATAAATCCACCCTATTAATGATGTGTAAGAAATGAATTATGTTTATACAGAGAATAGTACTGGCATTGTGATGCCTGTTGTAAAAGGAAAGGGAAAGGGTAAAGCAGCTAAAAGGGCCCTTGAAGATATTGGTCCCATTAAGGACTTTGATGTTGAATATTCCAAGTCCAGCAGAGCAACCTGTAAACATTGTGATATTAAGATTTGTAAGGTAGGCTTTTATTTTAATTTTATCTGTTAGGTTAAGTCAGGCAATAACACCTTTGACTAACCCATTGTAATAAGATTCATCCAGGGTTCAGGCCAAACAAAAAAGTTAAGCCTTAGTACTGCAAAGTGCTAAGTATGTATGTATGTATGTATAACTCTTTATCTAAGTGAGGCTGGTAAAAGTTGCATGCACAACATATGAAACCAAACTTATTCTAGCTAGCAAACTATTTCAGCTATGCACATGCGACACAAGGCAAGGTATAATTTGACCTGGCCTCAAGTTATTGTTCACAGAACCCTGTCTGCTTTTTTATTTGGTTTGAGCCACTTTCCATCAGGTAAACCATCTGCTCGTTTGCCCCTCCTATATTGAAAAAGTTTTCGGTGAAGGAAAATATCGTGAGGAAACCTGCACACAACTGCGAAGCAATTCAATGGTGTGTGTGAAGTTCCCAATCCGCACAGGGCCCGCATGGGAATTATAGCCCAAGCCCTCTCATTCTGAGAGGAGGCCTGTGCCCAGCAGTGGGACGTATATAGGCTGGAGATGATGATGATGATATTGAAAAAAAAAGTGTATTTGAAATTGATTTTTTGAACTCATTTTCTACAACAATAATAAAGTAGGTACTGATACTGACTGTAAAACGAGAACACAAGTGCAGTGATAGATATACATGTATCAGCTCAAAGAGCTGCTAGTGTATTATTTTAAAATAATAATAATAAAATAATTCATTTTTTTAACCAAAATGTATTTTAACAGGGTGAAGTCCGTATTTCGAAAACTGTGTTTGACACAGAAATCGGACAAAAATATGGTGGGCAGCCTCTGTGGCATCACGTCAAATGTTTTGCGGCAGCTCGGGGGTCACTGATGTATCTTGCTGGGGGGGAAAGCCTCCCGGGCTTCAAGAACCTGTCCAAAAGTGACCAAGATATGGTAAAGGAAGAGATTAAGTGAGTGCTCTAAAAAAATGTATTATTTTTGTATAGTAGTGTGTAAGGTTAAGGTTACCATCCGTCCATGTTACTTTGGATTTGTCTTAGTGAGGAGGGTATCTGTGCAGGGATTTTAAGAAAGCTTGATTTTTTTATATTTTACTTTGCGAATTATATTTTAATGGCCATCCAGGTGAAATAAAAAAATGAAATCTCTCAGATCTCAGATTTAATCAAGAGATTTAAAATTATTCATCCAACAATGTCAATTTTTAAGATGGATAATACCCTATATATCGCAACACACAATTAACTGACTATACAATACAAATACTCTTTATTGAACACCACAAATCAGTACAAAACAATACAGGAACAAAGTATACAATAGGCGGTCTTATCGCTTAATCTTAATAGCGATCTCTACCAGACAACCAATAAGACAGAACACATAGAAACATCCGAAAAGTAAAGCTATGTCTGGCAATCGAACCCGGATCCTCATCATTCCGTGATGCGTGCTATACCGCTACACCACCCATAGCATGTATGACCACCCATGGCAGGCAAAGTAGGGTCAGCAAAAAAGCATTCACTAATAGTAAAATTGTCTTACCTATACATATTATACTACTTAATCTGGATAAGAGAGAATAAATCTACTCTTCAAGAGAGAGGAGAGAGTGCCCCTTTAAAAATATCTGAGTGATCATTCAATGATCTTAGACACCACTGATTAGTGATTGTGGTTAAACTACAGCTGATTGAAGATTAGAAAAAAAATTTTTTTTCAAGCTTCATAAGATAACAAAACAAGACCTTTATACTTACCATCACCGCTTTGATTTTTAGGCCACTGAAAGGTGAGGATGTGCCAATCAAAAAACTGAAGGAAGAACCAAAAGATGAGAAGGACTTAAAAGAGGAAAAAGAGCTAGAGAAAAAACTTGAAAGTCAGAACAAGCTCTTCTTTAAGCACAGGGATGCTGTGAGGGACTACAGCAAAAGTGACTTGCATGAGATTCTTGAAGCCAACAACCAGGCCTGCCTCTCATCTGTTGATGAGGTACATATTTGACTATGCTTTCATGATATTGTTATAGTCTATTATACCAAATGTCTTTACCTACTTTGGTACACTTTAAATAAGTTTCATTCATAATTTTTATGTCAAATTTCTTGTAGTGTCGTGATGCAATAGCTGATATGATGGCTTTCGGGGCTCTCCTTCCATGTCCTGAATGTAAAAATGGACAACTAGTGTTGGATACTTTTGGATACAAGTGCACAGGTACTTTAATAACATATTTGCTCAGGTACTGGAACCAATCAAGTCTAGTACCATCAAGTGAGGTTTTAATTATTTTTTAAAGGTAATGTAAGTGAGTGGACAAAATGCAGCTATGTCACTCAAGACCCTAAGCGAAAGGCTATGAAAGTGCCCAAAGAGTTTAAAGATAGTTCAGCTTTTAAGAAATACAAGCCAAAGAAAGGGGTGCGTTTGTTCGAAGCGGCACCACCACCATCTATTATTGTAAAGAAAGAAGAGCCTCTTGACCAGTAAGTGAAAAAATACTAATGATTTCCGTTAGGAACCTTTGTTTCTTTTCCCTTTGTACATTTTTTTAATCTGCGCTTTAACTATTGACGCTGTTGAGTAGTAGCAGGTAGAAGTACTCTGTAAAACAATGTTTTAATTTTCAACAGAATAAAAAAAGACATACCTATTCCACCACTGAAAAATCTGCAATTCTTTTTGCACGGGAAACTTAAGGGCTCTAAGGAAGATATCAAACATCGCATCCTTAAGTTGGGAGGATTGGTTGTTAGCAAGCTTACTGATACCACTGCTGCCGTCGTCTCTAGCAAGGCTGAAGTCGAAAAAATGGGCAGCAAGATGGATGAGATAGCAGACAAAGAAATTGAGGTAACTATTGCATTTGAAATTCCAAAGGGCATAGCTATATTTTATTTTTGTTCAATAATGCCATCAGCCTTCTGGATATGAAAATTTGTAGTTTTGGTGTGACAAAGTTTAGTATTTCTTCGTCTTTTAGGTTGTAGAAACGTCGTTTTTGGACTTAATTGACCCAGCAACAGGATCTGTATCTAAAACACTGGAACTGATCAAGGAACATAACATTGCCGAATGGGGATCTGATGTGAGTACTGAGCTGAGAAGTTTATCTTGTTTCATATGATACTTACCTTTTTTTTACCCATTTCTTTAACTTTTTTTACGTATAGCCAACAAAACGAGTACCGCAAGACGTCATTGATGGAAAATCGATACCGAAGTCGGGAAGCCTTTACATTAAATCATCTAAATCTGCTCCGACCAAATTAAAAGTCAAAGGTAAAGTTCTTTGGGCATTGCTAAAAACGTTTGTCAATACTTTTTAACTGGCCATAATATGTCATGTAAACCTTATTGCAACCTAACAAGGTGCATGTATGAAGTTGTCCGTGAATTATTATTTTTTTAATCTACTTACGGGCTTATGGCCTGATACCGACGGAACAAACGACAGTGAAGAATTTGCTGCTTTAAAAAAAACTAAATTTAGTTTGACAATAGTTTTTTTTTCATGTCTTTTACAGGAGGTACAGCAGTAGATCCCGACTCGGGTCTCGAGGACGTTGCCCACGTTTATAAAGACCCATTTGGAAAGAAATACACGGTAGTTCTCGGTAAGACAGATGTCATAGCCCAGAAGAATTCCTATTACAAATTGCAGGTTCTACGGGCCGATAACACAAAAAAGTAAGTCATCACAATTTATACTTTTTTGGGGACTTAAAGACAAGCCTTCTTGGTATTATTTGAGGTGCGGGTATATGATTCTAAGACTAGCATTATAGCTCATTAAGCGATGTTGATGTTGGAGACGTACATTATGCCTATGTTAAGGCGAGATAAATAAACGACACCATTTTCTTATGATTACTGATTACTGATTACTATGAACTTCTATAAACCTTGTGATGCTCTTAAACGAGGGTAATAAATTTTAATTTTCTTTGACGTGCCGACAGCTGTAAATGTGTCTGGTCTCTTCTCGGTTATTTGATGTAATGGTAATGTAGTTTAAAAAAACTATGCTCTCATGTCATATGTACTTTTCTGTACCTGTGTATCCATAGAGAAGGTCAACTGAAGATTCATTATTTTTTTAAGATATTGGCTATTCCGAGCTTGGGGAAGAATCGGAACTACAATCGGTAAAAATAAACTCGAAGATTTCAATAATGTTGATGATGCCATAATACAGTTTGAAGATTTATTCATGGAAAAGACTCAAAATGATTGGTCGCAGAAAAAATATATTAAGGTAATTAATAATCCTACTTGTAGTCAGACTCATCTCCACACAACATACGGACTGAAACCACACACGTCGCTCAATGCGGAAGAAATTTCTAACTTATTAAATTAATCTTGATTCTAGAACTAGAATTTCGGCTTCCCGGACTATCCACATGGGTCATATGACGATAGGAACTAGTTGCTAATCTTCGTCCTAATAAGTGGTCATTAAGTGCACTAGTTTATAAAGTTTTTTTTTTCTAGTATCCCGACGCTTACTATCCAATCGAAGTGGACTATGAAGATGATACAGCAACAGCCGATCTGAAAACGGATGTTGATTGCAAACTGCCCATGCCTGTACAAAAGCTAGTCACACAGATATTTGATATCGACGTTATGAAGAAGACGCTTCTTGAATTCGAGGTATTGTAACTCTTTTTGTGTTTATAGTCGACTCAAGGGTTACAGGTGTAGTACAAAATGATTTTCCACGACATTTCGTTAAATTTCATCCGGTTTTCAACTTTAGTGACAAGGCGTGTATATAATAAAGCTGTCAGATTAAATTGTTTTATAAATAAAAACCTTATTCAAATGTCGTTAAAGTTGAAAACCGCATGGCATTCAACGAAATGTCATGCAAAAATATATCGCACTACATCTATACAGACGATTCAACGACATAATTGTACGACGTTCGATGTGTGATGCTATCTAAAACTGTATTGATATAAACTTTATTATTAACGACTGCAACAAAAGGATTTTGTTGATTTTTTTTTACCTCAGACATGATTGACACTTCCTCATAATTATGTAGACTGATTTAGTTTTTTTTATATATTTTACTTAAGATTGTCAATGTTTATTTTAGCTTGACACGGAAAAGATGCCGCTTGGAAAACTGTCAAAGAAACAAATCAAGTCTGGGTTCCAAGTGCTTTCAGAGTTGCTTGGTCACCTGACCAAGGGACAAGCCAGTCAAAATAAAATTGTAGACGCCACCAACAGGTATACTGATAGAATAATAATAAATTGCTTGATAAGTAAAAAATAGTATACATTAGATAATATACATTTTACTAGTAATAATAGAACTACACGGTACTAAGGCACTTGTCGCAACGTTGGCGAGTAGCGAGAAGCGAGCGCTTTTTAGTATGGAAACTTTGTTGCTTTTGTCGGCGGGCGACAAAAGTTCCATACTAAAAAACGCTCGCTACTCGCCGAGGGTGGGACAAGTGCCTAAGTTGCGTCTAATTTTTTTCTTAATATAAACGTAAATAAATACACTATCTATATAATTTAACCATTTTTAAAATTTACTTAATTGAATGGCTTACATGCTAGGTTCTACACACTAGTGCCTCACAATTTCGGAGTGGACAATCCACCTCTGCTGGATAATGTCGAGGCCATTAAATCCAAGACCGAAATGTTAGATAACCTACTGGAAATTGAAATAGCCTACAGTCTGCTGAAATCAGGTATGTTCTATTCAAATTTGGCTCAATTTTATCAATAATAAAGCGTACAGCGTCCTTTCACTAAGAAGATAAAAGCGAAAGAGTAGAACAGCATTGTGGGAGCTACACAAATTTGTCAATCAGCGAATGTAATAGAAATACTTACTCGAGCACTGTTATCGATGCTTGTCGCTTGAAACGAAAGATTTATGTTGCAGATACTACCGATTCCACAAGTCCGATCGAAGCGCACTACCTCAAGTTGAAGGCTGAGATAATACCTGTCGACAAAGCATCGCCAGAGTTCGAAATGATACTAAATTATACTACCAACACCCACGCAGCTACGCACTCCAATTACAAGCTAAATATACAACAGGTTTGATCCAACATTGTTAAAAATATTGAAGTAGTTCAGTCAATACTTTCAAATGTAGAGGCGTCATGCTATTTAATTTTGTCAATGTTTAAACATACATACATATATATAATTCCAGGTATTCAAAGTAGTTCGCGAGAGTGAAGAGAAACGGTACAAACCGTTTAAAAAGCTACACAATCGCCGCTTACTGTGGCACGGTTCCCGCGTCACCAACTTCGCTGGAATTCTTTCACAAGGTTTGTAGGCGTTTGAACTGAATTCAGGCCTCTGTCTCATTTACTTGCTTCCTCATTTTTATTACAATTGCAATGTTATGCTTTAAGGTCTGCGTATTGCGCCGCCCGAAGCGCCAGTGACAGGATACATGTTTGGGAAAGGCATATATTTCGCAGATATGGTCTCGAAGTCTGCGAACTATTGTAACACAAACCCGTCTAACCCGAACGGTGTCATGATGTTGTGCGAAGTTGCTCTGGGCAACATGTAAGTATAAATACCATTTCAATACTACGACTTTACAAATGCACATTACTACATAGCTGCATCTGTCCGTCTGTCTGTCCCTATGTATGCTTAAAGCGTGATTCAAGAGGAAGGTTTATATGTATAATTCTACGCAGACGCTAGTAATAAACAATACAGAAAACACCTTAGTATATCGAGAAGATTAGAAGATAAGAAATAAGCGGCCTTATCTCGTTACAATTGGTTTTTTCTTTTACTCTTTGCGAAGTCGTGTTTATTCCCTGATATGAAAACAAATAGCACTCTCAGCGCCTTAGTTCTGCTTACTTGTCCATTTTAGGGAAGAGTGCACAGCTGCGAAGTACATAGAAAAGTTGCCGGCTGGCAAGCATTCGACGTGGGGTGTGGGGCGCACTTTACCCGACCCGGCGCAGGCGC
This sequence comes from Pandemis heparana, assembly GCA_963854515.1. NCBI lineage: Eukaryota > Metazoa > Arthropoda > Insecta > Lepidoptera > Tortricidae > Pandemis > Pandemis heparana. The sequence goes on from OY978010.1 coordinate 8,164,125, forward strand.
TCACCCTAGACTGCGGCACGGTTGTGCCACTCGGCAAACCTATTGCCAACCCAGTCAATACGGCACTGCTGTACAACGAGTATCCTTTTTACTTTGCCCCTGGACAGTCGTATTCATATGTTTCGCGAGTACTTATTCGTATAGGCGTCAGACCATATGAAAAGTTAAGACGGATGACGAACGGCTACTATTAACAAGCGCAAGCAAACTCGCTCACTCACTCGCTACTGTCTACTTTCTCATGTCAAATGAAGGTGCATATAACACTGCGTGTACTGACTTCATATCCAATCAATGAAATGAAATGAAACGAAATTATTTCATTCGCAAGCATACTTGTGTTTAGTGAATTATTAACTTCTCTCTTGACCCGTATACATGTTTTAAAAAAAATAGGAGTGCCAAATTTAAGCTGGTGACTACAACCGTGCCCGTGATTATTTATGTCCGTTTTCGATTTATTTTTATGTAGAGAAACTACTTTTGCCGTTATAAGTTGAATGGCAGCGAAATATATAATTATAATGTATTTTTTGTAATGCAATTTTATATTGAATGAATAAGTAATCTAATCTAATCTAAAGGTTAAACCTGCCTTAAGTCGCCATTCTCAAACTCCATCTTGACTTTATTTGGTGTAAGGTGCTAAGGCATAGATAGGTACTAGGTAGACATCGCGGCGGATGGCAGTCGCGCGGTTGTTCAATTGACAACATTTCATATTTCTGAGCATTGCATATTAATGGTTCTCTGTATTTTGTTTGAAAAGATGAACATGCTGACAGTTTAATTTTTTCGCTAGGGCTTGTATTTAATTTATAATTAATTTATTAATTTGTGCTTATTCTAAAAGGGCGTAACTCCGATACTATCACAGAATACACACTTATCCCTTTGTCTTTTCTCTATAGAAAAAAAACTGACGTTAATTTCTAGTTGTCAATGTCAGGCCCTATTCTCCAATATTCGATTTTCGAGGTTCGCTTCGTGCTGTTCCGCTCATACAAATAGTCATTATCTTGAGAGTGAGAGTGAAGGTACGCAACAAACTTCGATAATAGAATTTCAGAGTTGCCCCCTTTGTACTTTGAAGTTGTCAAAAATACAAAATTATGATCGCTTATTTTTTCTCGTGAAAAAAGCAAAGGCGTTTCACCTATCCTGTGGTAGTTTTGGTAAAATTAGGACATATTTTTAATTAATTTTTATTTTTTAAAATAAGCGATATTAAAATTATATAAACATATTGCAGTTTTCAGGAGGCAAAATGCTTTCGAACCATATATGCATTTTCAGGTGTTATAAAAATGAAATGTTGTCAAGGAGTATATGAGAGGCGACTCACTGGAGTCCGCGACACCGCGCAATCGCAACTTCAGATCGGCATTAAATTCTGGTGTCCTAGTGAAAAAGGGGTTGACTGACCCCAGACCTCCCGTTTCTGCGTACGCAATAGAGAATACATTGTTGTTATTTTTTACTTTCTAGGTTATGTAATACTTTCCTTAGCACAATTTCAGATTCATCGTGTACGACGTCGCGCAAGTTAACGTGAAGTACCTGTTGCAAATGGAGTTCAAGTACAAATATTAAAACCTTTCAATTACTCGAATGATATTAGCTTACTAATTCTTTGAAACGATTTGTTACCTTATTGTAAACCAGTGAGTTAAATCTAGTTTTCTATGTGAAAAGTTATTAAAATCAATCTGTTTTTGTTTAATAAGTCATGTTTAAGTTTTGCGTTTATTTTGTGATTATCCTGATTGTTGTTTTCACACCCCTCCCTAGTACAATGGACATGGCTGATACTGTAATATTATCTAGGAGGTGGTAACATATAATAATTAATGTTTATTCTAAGTGATTAGTTATGCTACTATTTTTAATCACAATTATGATTATTCTTTTTCATTCCACATAATGTCTTCGTGAATAATACATATTTTTTGAAAAATTGTTTGTTTTTCTTACTTATTTTGATGCGGCTGCTTCAGTACAGGTGTAGTGAATAAAGCGTTCCCATTATCCTTTCCCAACACGAACCGCAAGTGAGTGTTTTTTAAAGTTACGAATCCAGCAATTGCTCTTCTAGCTGAGGCAGATATAATGTTTTTCCCAAACATTGAGAAGGGTATAAATTGGGAGGAAAACTGACTTCTTATCCCGTCAGATGGCGCATAAGCGACTGTACCTTGTTATGACATAAGAACTGTCAAATCCAGTACATTTTTTATGAATCGTTTTAAGAATTTGTGCCTGGCCGCTCGCCGTTGCGTTGGTGTACACACGTGCCCCGGAGTAACTGCCTACAGAGAATTGCGTTCTGTTCAATACCTAAGTACTTTGATAGTATTTACTAACATTGGTGTCGGTTTAGATTAATACTAACTGCTAGATAGGAAAGTGGCTGGTAAGTTTTTTAAACTTTAAGCATGGGTGACAAAGATCCTCCCGATAGGGGAGGGTCGTTGTCGAATGTTTTTATAAACGAGGGTATGTCTACCCAACATTCAGCCGCGCCGGATTGTTCGTTTCTACAACTCACCCAAGATTCTCAAATGATTATTGATACTCAATATCTTTCTAAAAAGCGAACAATCCCGCCTGAAATCGTTAATGATAACGATAATGAGCCTTCGCAAAATAAAAAAACTCGATCTCCTGGAGAGTCGATTCAAAATATGTATGTCGCCCCTGGATATGGTGCGGACGACCCGGATTTGAAATACTCTGATGCCGATAACGGTCCTTTTGTAGTTCACGTTAGCCGAATTGAACCAGACCCATCTGCCGGTTTAACGTTGCGGGTCTTAAAGGTAGCTCAAATGCTTCATAAGCATAATGTCAAAGGCATTTTGGAAGGCTCAATAAAATCTTTAGGGCGGAATAAAATTGCTATTTGTTTCAAATCCGCAAAAGAAGCAAATGATTTCAACGGTTCAGAGGTGTTGGAAACAAACAAATTAGTTGCGTCTATTCCGAAATATCAGGTTTCTAGAATGGGTGTTGTAAGGAACATCCCGACTGATTGGTCTTTGGAGGAGTTGGTTTCTGGGGTTGAATTCCCTGCAAGCCTTGGTAAATCGGTTGGTCAAATTATAAAAGCTCGTAGATTGTTTAGAAAGGCTCGCAGGGAAGGGCAGGCTCCGGAATGGATACCCTCAAACACAGTAGTTCTCACGTTCCACTCGCAGTCTCTCCCAGAGAAGATCTACATCTATAACACTTCCATTCCTGTGTCAATATATGAACTTCCGACCATCCAGTGCAGGAACTGCTGCAAATTTGGCCATATAGCAGCAAGATGCAGGTCCAAGCCATGCTGCTATAATTGTTCCCAGCAACACACAGGCGAATCATGCTCTGTACCACTCGCCAAAATAAGCTGCGTATTCTGTTCTGGACCCCACAAAGCGACTGATCAAAAGTGCCCTGAGCACAGCCGTCAAAAAGCTATTAAATTAGTCATGTCCGAGGAAAATATTGGATATCTTGAAGCGGCTCAACGCTTCCGCCCAGTTAGGACCAGTTATGCTGAGATGTCGCAAAAACTCTTTGAGAAACCCCTCCTCTCATCCACCCACCCCGTTTACCACTCCTCTCCCCAACAAAGTTTTGCAACTCCCCCTCCAAATTACATCGAAGATAACTCCGACCCCACGCAGAGGTCTTATAAAAAAATTGTACGAAGACAACCCCGCCAAGCCCATTCCCCTGGGAAGACTTATGACAAATATGCTCATCAACAAATTGTCAGAGACCCTCCACCTTCTTTGCCTAACGGATCAGCTCTAAACTTCAACCCTCCTAGTCCTGTTTCGCCAAATGATAACTTATTAGAGCTCCTCACCAGTCTTTTGATAAATATGATTAGTAAATTTAGTGATGCACTACCGAACAATGTCCTATCTCAGCTACAAACAATTCTTCCCCTTATTACCAGACATAATGGACCAGAGTCTTCTTCAATGGAACATACAGAGTGCTAGAAACAAGAAATCGGACCTTATTCACCTAGCAAATAAATTTAAACCTGTCGCCTTTGCCATCGCTGAGACGTGGTTAAAACCTGGTTCCACTTTCAGGATCCCGGGTTATTCATGCCTCCGGGATGACAGAGACGATGGGTATGCAGGTTGCGCCCTCCTCGTAAATCGATCCTTTATATATGATCTCATCCCCATTCCTAACCATAGCCCTGATTTTAATATTGTCGCAGTAAAGTTATTGAATTTTTCATTTGTCTCAATATACATTCCTCACCCAAATTTGGTTTTACTATCAGAATTAAATGCTATCCTTTCCAATATTCCAGGTCCCTACATAATATTAGGAGACTTTAATTGTAAACATACCTTATGGGGCTCCCCCACCTGCGATTCCAATTCTTCCGCATTGTTAGATATCCTCGATGATTTAAACTTATGTGTACTTAATGACGGATCTCCCACGAGAAGGGTGTCCCCACTCCAAAGTCCAAGTGCATTAGATCTTACCCTTGTGTCATCAAACTTAGTAGCCTCTTTTAATTGGAAAGTGTTAGACCATTCTTATGGTAGTGATCATTTCCCTATCCTCTCCATCATACTAAACTCCTCCCCCACTCCTTCAATTTCTCCTCCCCTTTTAAAATATAGAACTGCTCAGGCGAACTGGGGTACATTTTCATATAATCTGGATGTTGAGATTAATAGTCTAGAGGAACCTTGTAGAGATAATTTCCTGGAATTATATTCAAAATTCGTTGACATGATTATTAAAGCGGCTGATTCAGCTATCCCCCATAAAAATACTGCCCGCCAAAAAATTCCCTCGCCTCCCTGGTGGGATTCAGAATGCACTAAGATCATACATGAACGAAATCATGCTGAATCAAAATATTTGGCTAATCTTTCCATGGAGAACTATATTTCATTCAAGAAGACCTTGGCAAAATCGAAAAGGTTACTTTCAAAAAAAAAAACTCAAGGCTGGTCAAAGTTCTGTGAATCATTGTCTCCCAGATCTCCGGTAGCTCTGGTTTGGAGTAGAGTGAAAGCTTTTCGACGAGGTACATCCTCAGATTCCGCTCTAACATCCAATAACACAGATTCATGGTTACCAGAGTTTATGGACAAGTTGTCTCCTCCCTTCGTTCCAGCCCAAGACCTATTTCCCACTGTAATTTCTCCGTCCCTTCCTTCTATGGACAGAATGGACGAACCCTTCTCTTTCTGTGAGCTTTTATGCGCCTTGGATCACCTTAAAGATTCGGCTCCGGGGATCGACGGTATTCCTTATTCCTTCTTAATTAATTCTTCTCCGGCTACTAAAGCTTTCTTCCTTAAACTGATTAACCAGATCTTCATTACTGGAGCAGTTCCTGATTCCTGGAAAACACAGATAGTCATCCCCATCCTAAAACCAGGTAAAGATCCTAGTGATCCGTCCTCTCACCGTCCAATAGCGCTCTCTTCAGTTCTGTCAAAGATCATGGAACATTTAATTAAAAACCGCCTAGAGTGGATTTTGGAAAATCGTAACATCCTGGGTAGATCACAGTTTGGTTTCCGTAGAGGGATGGGTACCATTGATAGCCTTAGCATATTGACAACGGACATACGTATTGCTTTTAGTAATAACGAAAATTTAGTAGGAGTTTTTTTAGACGTATCGTCCGCATACGATAACGTTAGTCTCTCCATACTCAGGCAGAAAATGCTCCAGCTGAGTATGCCGATGAGACTGACAAACATCGTATGTAACTTATACATGGCTCGATATATACGTGTTCGGGTAAATAACACCTTGTCCCCTGCTCGACAGATTTGGAAGGGCCTGCCTCAGGGCTCGGTCCTCTCCCCGCTGCTGTACAACCTTTATACGTATGACCTAGAGCTGTCGGTTAATAGTTTCAGTAATGTTCTACAATATGCGGACGATATTGTCCTCTACAGTAAATCCCCTTCACTTGAAGTTTGCTCTTCCAGTTTAAATACAGCCCTTTCATATCTAAATGAATGGTTAGAAAATCATAACCTTTCGTTGTCAGTCCCTAAATGTAATGCAGTGGTTTTTTCCCGTAAAAGGTTTATCCCTCCTCTGACCATCACCGTTGATAACCAACACATCTCTACTCTAGACAAAGTCAAATTTCTTGGTATTTATCTCGATTCCAAAATGACAGGGACACATCACTTGAGTTATGTAGTAAGTAAATGTGAGAAGAGTCTAAATGTAATGCGGTCTCTTTCTGGTGTTAGATGGGGAAGCCACCCATTTAGCCAAAAATTGCTGTATAATGCCATAGTACGGAGTCATTTTGATTACGGCAGCTTTATCTTGGAGCCTTGCAGCAAACTTGCACTTGTTAAGCTGGACAGAATGCAAGCCAGAGGTTTGCGTATTATAACCGGCGCCATGAAATCCTCACCGATAAACGCTCTACAAGTGGAATGCCTAGATCCCCCATTAATTCTCCGAAGGCAGTATCTTGCCGATAGATTCTTGCTAAATGTCTCTCAATTCCCTTCCCACCCTATCAACAAAAAATGCAAATCTTTGTCTGCCCTCTCAACTACTTCTAACTATTGGTTACACAAAGATCTACCTCCTCTAATTAAAGCTTTTAATAAATTTAAATCAATTCCCCTTTTCCATTTCAGTAAGAACCCCATTTTTTGTTTCGATTATGAAACCCTAATTTATCAACCTAACATAGTCTTTAACTTGGGTATACCCAAAAAATCTCCTAACGCAAACGCTGAGTTCAATGAAATCATGAATAGTAAATGGAATGGATGGACCAAAATATATACGGACGCTTCTAAAACCTCCAAAGACCTAAATGTTGGAGCCGCGGTCTGGATCCCCACTCGACAAACCATTTTAAGCTTTAAGTGCCCAGCTCAGTATTCTGTGTTTACTGGGGAGGCAGTGGCTTTATATGAAGCGGTATCCTATATAAGATCCCACCAACTCAATAAGTCCATAATTTTATCTGACTCTTTGAGCTGCTTGCTGGACCTGGAGAAACTACCCTTTCACTCCAAAGACAACTTCTACCTCACACTGAAGATTAAAGAAAAATTAAGAGATTGTCATCGAAACAACATACAAGTGGCTCTTGCTTGGATACCTAGTCATTCCGGCATAACGGGCAACGAAGCAGTCGATCAATACGCGAAGGATGCTATTCAACTAGGTACCGACGCTTACCACAAATCCTTCAGTCGGGATTTAAAAGCTGATGTCCGTCCTCAGCTAAACGAGAAGTGGAGCTCTCTATGGCACAACTCTCAACAGACCAAGGGTAGACATTACGGCAGCTTGCAACCAGACCTCCCTTCAAGACCATGGTTTTTTAAAAATAGAAACTTCAGTAAAGTCAACACCTCTACAATAATCAGACTACGCCTTGGCCACTTCTGCTCTCCTGTATTTCTGGCAAAGTTAAGAATTAGAGATAGCTCATTATGTGAGTGTGGAATGGCCGAAGGTACCTTAGAGCACATATTTTTGGAATGTCCTAAAATATCTGTTCCTTTATACGACATACTACCACATAATATCAGTAGACCTATTAATATTAATTACCTACTAACCCTGGTTTTCTCCCGTTTTTGTTACATATTAGATTCATTCTTATCGAAAAATAACATTAGACTGTAGAATAATTTAAAAGTCCCTCCAATAGTTCCTAATGTCAGTTTAGATTCACCATTTTCCCTAACCCTAATAAATAAACGTCAAATAGTACATAACCTAGTAGCTAGTTGTTTTTGTCGTGGTGGTTTGGTAGTTTGTTTCTAATTTTTGTTTTAGTTTGGTTGTGGCTGGTATTCTACCGAACACGGACAACTTTACCGCACAAGACCATATAAAAGTCATCTGGCCGTGTCTTATCCAACCTCGACATTGGCGGAATCATCGCATCGATCGATGGGGCCATATTATCCCAAAATTGAATTGAAATTGAATCGTTTTAAACTTTTGCATTTTATTCAAAGATGCCTCAATGTAGCGCGCTAAACTGTATAAACAGGGGAGTTCATCTATTTTCTAATGACTCAAAGCGCAAAAAACAATAGGAAAATGCTTTACGTATTAAAAACTTTCAAGCAAGTGATACAGCACGTTTGTGTTCACTGCATTTCAAAGACGATTCTTGTATTTCTTGTTTGCTGATGTTTAGAATAGGTGAATCGGCGTTCATGTCTTACAAAGAATCCGAGTGTGGACAATTATGTGAAAGGTCTTCTTGGATATCTAAGTCAGCACCAAAGTTTTGGTTCCGATCATACACCTGTCTCCTAAAAGAAAGAACTGCACATAAGCCTCCAGAATTCAAATTAAAATAGAAATACGGAACATAACCTTAAATATTTGAAGTGGTTACTTTTTTATCAAATCAGCCTTTTTACCAGCCATATATGCTTGTCTCCTCCAAAGCTCAGCTTGAAGTTCACGCACAGCCATAACAGAGTACATTTTGTCAGTTAAATCGGAGAAATAACTCAGAAAATCGCAACCAGACATTTGACACGAAACGTAAACAAGGTACAGTCGCTTGTGGCGACATCTGCCTCAAGCTTCTAGTTTGCCTCCTCAATGAATAAATTTTGTTTGCACTAAACCTCGCAACAGCCTTAGGTGGATTTCACGTTCCCGCCTTTTTCTTTAGTTTTTTTTTTGTCATCTGTCACCGTAAGCTATTTGAGACATTGATAAAAACGTTAGACTCGAACAAAATGCGCACTCGGCCATCGACTTGGCTGTATTTTAAGTTGTGTTGAAACGCGAATCATGTTCTAGTTAATTAAAATATTTATACCTTCTTACCCTGCGTAATTTATTACATTTTCTTAATAATGTTTATAATGAATTTACGATCCTAACATAAAAATTACATTTTAAAAATGTATGTCCATATTCCAATACTATACTAGACAGACATTTCTAGACTGGCAGCGGCAGGGTAACTAACTTGACTTGTACTGCTTGTTAATAAGAATGGATTTGGATATGGCAACATTTTATTTGGGTTGTACTAAATGGTGCAGAGCCGTCATCAACATATTTTCTTTTCTTCGATTTTGGGTTTTGTCGTACATAACCGTAGTTGTTTCTCTACGCGTATAAAGCTGTCCCAACCTTATAGTTTGTGGCATGTTGTTGTTATAAATGGCGGATAATAAAGATATTCTTAATATGAAGTCCTGTCGAATATGCTTATCAAGCAGAAAACCATTATGTCCGCTATTTCGATATAAACTGTCTGGTAATTACGCTGAAATGCTTACCGCCATTGCAGACGTAAAGGTAGGTTGTTCAATCCCTATACTAGTGATGTTCTTAATAAAGAAATAGTTTGTTATTGTTAAAGGATTGAGTTAAAAATACGCATGTTCGATTTTCGTGTCAACATTAATTTGTATAAATTGGCTCCTAGGTGTCATCTAATGATGGTTTACCAGATAAAATCTGCAGCAAATGCTGCACTTCACTGGAAAAGGCCTATCTTCTCAGGACTATTGCCGAAAGGTGAGATTCGATTAGTTTAAAACTTGATAGCTAACAAATTAAATCACTATTTTCATACTATGTTTGAGCAGAGTGAGAATGAGATTTCAGGTGAGGTCAAGTCATGTGCCATTAAATAAAATTTTAAATATGATGAGAGTCGCTCAAACCCCAACGTGCACGCATTGCGGCATGGTTGAGGATTTAATACATTTTTTGATGGAATGTGAAGTCACAAAGGTTAATAGAGAGAGGTACTTGACTGGTGTGAACCTGTTTAATGGAGCAATTAACATAACATTGAGTTTTCCAACATCAGAAAATGCAGTACGAGTGTACAGGTTCGTGAAACACTCCTTTGCTGCCAGAGAATCTGGTAGTGGACAGGGGAGTGTTTGATGAATCTGAATCAAGAGACATCCAATGAGGCAGGCATAGTCACACAGGTGCACTTAAGCCTCGTAAAAAATTTAGATAAAAAAAAAAGATGGTGTTGCATCTTGATGATAATGGAGAAGTAGAGATAAAATGGAGTTGAATAGAGGAGGCTGGCTCACTTCGCAGTGTCTAGTAGAATAAGCTTTACTTATCTGTTTCATGATGATTCCTAGCGAATAAATAAAAACTGTCTTCATTTTAGGTCTGATAAAATACTTCGCAAAGCTCTGATCAAGGTAAACGAAAATGTTCCAACTAAAAAGATAGCATTTGATTCATTCACTGACATTAAAAGTGAAATTGCTCCGTTGACCATCAAATGTGAGCCAAAATGGGAAATGGAAATAGAAGTTTTAGATAATGCCAGTGCTCCAAAGGCTATGGATTCTCTCGATGGAAAAGATATAGTCATTGCAAACACAGTGATCAGAAAAGTGGAGCCTAATTCTGAAGAGCCTAAGAAAGAAGTCTCTGATACTGTTGACCTGACATGGACTAAAAGCAAAACCAAGACTTCAAGCAACAATTATGATGTAAGGCAAAATATTAATATTATTTTTCAGAGGATAGAGACATTACCTAGTTAAAGTTAAATTTTGTTGCTCCTTTTATTACAGTCACATCTTTATCCCTTACGGGGTAGACAAAGCCTATCTAAGGTAACAAGACCTAAAGGTCCATTGCCATACGTCCCGTATATACAAGACTGTCACCATATTTAAGTATCGCATCCAGTATAGTTACTTGTCCTGTTTTTGTCCCATTTATCAATATTTCAATATACATGTGTTGTACTAAAGGCTCGAAGCCGACGGCGATTGCGAGGAGAGGTGAGGGAGGGGTGGTGCGGACCACTCGCTCGCCCACTCTGTCACTATCAATACAATAAGTCCCATATCAGTTCTCAACAATAATGGCAACCCTACCTAAAGGCCATGTTTAGCATGATTGTGGGTTTGTGGGCGTATAGGTGGTCCTTTTATTGCATACTAGTAAATTAAATAATGAAGAGTGTGACATAAACATACTATTTATGTAAGATCAAGTATGGTCTAGTCTAGTGAGCCACATCACATAAGACTCATGCTAAAAAGAAAGTTGTTCTAATTTGTATAATAAATTAAGTTGCATATAAGTTAATTTATAGAAAGGGATATAATCAGGAGTGCTTTTATCTAATTAAATTATAAGAATTTATTGAAATGTGTACCTATCTATTACAGGCAGAATATTTGGATGACGACTTCTTTCAAGATGACGATGATGACGACTATGTACCCCCTAAAGAAAAACAAAAAACCAAATTCAAAAAGCCTAAATTGTCAGACATAAGGGTCTTCAAAGAGAAGAAGAAAACTATTGTAAGAAAACTGAAAGTTTTGACTAAAATTAAAGATGAAACTAATGGCTCAAGCAGTGAAGATGGTAAACCCAAATCTGCAACTACAATTACTTGTTGTAAGTAGCTCTTTTTATTGGTGTTCTGATTTAGAAAAATTCAGATAAGTAAAGAATATTATCTTTATTTGTGTCCTATCGGTAAAGATGTAGAGTGAAATGATTTTCCATGACATTTTGTTGAATCATGTGAAGAAGAAGTGTCATGGAAAATAATTTTGCAATTAATAGTTGTTTATTATTATTTTTGTCAAGTAGCTAACAGTCCATCAAAACCTTGTACACAAAAACATTTGAACTACAGTCAAAACCATTTACATATATTGACATTAACAACCAAGAAATAATCTTTTACACTGATTATAATGGATTATAACGACTACCTGCTTGAACAACGAAAATATGGCTATCCCTTGATGTTGTTATAAATGTTATACGTTACGTTTTGACTGTATAACTTTTTGATCTGTTATTTTTCTAGACCCGATTATGAAGAATGGTTCCCGTGGCCCTCCTATTCTGCTCAAGAGACCTAAAGACGCTACAATCCTAAAAGTGCATCCAAACTACAAGTCTAGGTCCTCTTCTGATTCTGTAACTAGGATAGTGCGTCGTGATAAACCTGTAAGAATGGTACGAACTGCTAAGCCAGTTGTCAAGCAGAGGGAGAAAATGGTTTGCCCTGTTTGTGGCATTCTTACCTACACCCTAGGCAACCACATCGCGACCCATCAAGGTGATTGATTTAGATTTAGACATAGTGATAAAAACATATGGTTTATGCTTTAAACTGGTCAGTTCCGGTACTTTGTATTCAATCAAATCAAAATGGAGATAATAATATAGCCAAAGTAAAAAAGTTTCATCCGAATTGACTATCAAAAGCAGATCTCGTGCAGAAGTCATCAATTTAAATTTATTTATTTTCGGATAAAGGCCAAGAACTGTGAGAAAATATGCTGAATATGTTAATATTATTTCACACATTAAGAGGGTGCATCCGTGCTGAGCTCGCAACGTCGCATTTTTGGTGATTTTTTGCGATTATTTCACAGAAATTGAAAGTATCAAATATCCGTCTGTAGTGCACTTCGTTTTGAGTGTATTAATGTGTCCAATGCAATGATTAATAGTGATGGACTTTTATTTTCGTATTAAAGGGATAAAATACTATATCTCGTTTAATAAGAAAATAAAAGTCCATCACGATGAATTAATGCATTAGACACATTAATACACTAAAAACGAAGTGCACTACAGACGGATATTTGATACTTGCATTCAATTTCTGTGAAATAATCGCAGAAAATCACCAAAAATGCGACGTTGCGAGCTCAGCACGGATGCACCCTCTTAAGAGTAATAATATTGTTTTCCAGAAAAGAAACGGTATTCTTGCAGTCAATGCACAAGGTCGTTTGCCCAAAAAGCAAACTTGCAAGTCCACCAGAAGCAGCACACGGGAGTAAAGGACCATATTTGTGAAATTTGTGGCGCAGGATTCTACAGTCAGAAATCTTTGGTCAGGTAAGAATAGCCTCAATATGTGATTGTTTTTTTTTAAGGTTAGGATGGACTAGTACGTTATGCTTACGCCGAACAGTCCCCTTTGTGAGCACCTGGGTTCTTAAATTTGATGGTTTTAGCACAACAGAGTACTAATAAATAGAATTAAAAACAAATTAAAATGTATTGCTCTATTACAGGCATAATCTGATTCACAAAGGCGAGCGACCATACCCATGTACTTTGTGCAATAAGAGATTCATTGCAGTAAGTAAACAATATTTTTATTTCCTTGATAACTGCATGCTGCTTGGTGCTGGGTTCAGGCAATAAGGAAAAATAAAACAGGATTTAAATTTGTATGGTCAGAATCATATTAATACTTACTTATGTTTATGTCTGTATGTATGATAGTACCTACCTTGCAGTCACATGTTTGTATGCTTTAGTGAACAAAAGAGTGAAAACTAGGTGAAATGGTCGCCACTCAGCTATGTGCCACGAAAAGATCCAGGAACATTTTTCTGGTGCTGGTTCAGTGACCCATATCAAACTGCATTGTAAAAGGGTGAAAAGTGACACATATCTATGACTTGACCATTGAGTGCAAATAATACTTGGCCCGAGTGCATGCCCAGATTTACCATCCAAAAAAAAAAAAATTGCATGAAACAATAATAACGCTCACTCGGGCATGAAGTAAACGGTACAATTGAAATTTCAGCGTTGCGATCTGAACCGTCACCTGCGCATACACTCTGGCTACAAGCCGTTCAAGTGCGCTACATGCACCATGTCGTTCAACGCCAAGCACCAGTTGCAAAACCACGAGCGAATGCACACAGGAGAGCGGCCGTATACTTGCCAGGTGCGTTGACCTTGTTGTGGCTTGCAGCGGACCGGGCTGCGCCGGCACATGCGCATACACACGGGCGACAAACGGTTCAGTTGCGACATCTGCAACAAGGGCTTCACGCAGAGCCATCATCTGCAGAACCATACACTCTCGCATACAGGGGACAAACCCTTCTCGTGCGAGGTCAGTGGTGTCTAGTCGACAGTCTACATTCTATGCGTTCAAATAACACGGGGCTACATACGACGAAGGGAATGGGTGCAAAGTGTGAAGTGGCGAGGAAAGGGAGTCAGCGTGGCCACGGTACTTGTCCTATGCCACATGTCATGCTTGTTTGTCTTCATTTTTTTTTTTTGTTGGCTGCTGAACAAGTAGAATTCCAGAGAAACATTCTAAGATGCACCAGTTATAACATTTATCATACTGTAAAGGCGTATCGCGCACCCCGCTAGTTTGGACATCCAAGGCGAAGATCGAAGCGAAGAAGTGCGCAGCATCGCTATATATAAGTAGCTCATCACATATTTTATTGAATCAGGCGTTACTTTGCGGAGGTCAATTTCAATGAACACAAAATATTTACCTTGCTACTGCTAAGGTAAATGTTTTGTGTTCATTGTAGCTCATCACTTTATTGCTTTGTCTTAGTAATAATAATAATAATAATAATAATATTTATTTCTAAAAAACATCATTGATGTGTGTGTGTGTGTGTGTGTGTGTGTGTGTGTGTGTGTGTGTGTGTGTGTGTGTGTGTGTGTGTGTGTGTGTGTGTGTGTGTGTGTGTGTGTGTTGGGTGGGTGTGTGGGTGGGTGGGTGTGTGTGTGTGTGTGTGTGTGTGTGTGTGTGTGTGTGTGTGTGTGTGTGTGTGTGTGTGTGTGTGTGTTTCACTTATTGCTTTTAGAAAGGCTTCCGTATCGTCATAACTTTAGATAGATAGGGGTAGATATTTAGTATTTTGTTCATTTTGTTGTAAAGAAATGGGCCATTTGAAATTATAAAAGATTTTATGAATTTAGTATTGAATCTGTCTCTCGTTCCAATGTATTGTGGTCTTCGAATACTTGGAACGTTCTTACTGTCGTAAACATGTTCACTATGATACCTAATAATATTAGAGACTATAAAAAGTTGCCTTACACTTAAGGTCCCTGCTATAGAGTACAGAGTTTTTGTAGGGAAGGTAAATGGTAAAAAATGCATCACTTTTAAGACAGCTCGTTGCGCCACTTCAAGGGTAATCAATGACGTTTTAGATGCCCCACCCCAAGTCGAAATGCAATAGGTTATTAAGGATTGGCAAAGAGCAAGGTAAACTCTTTTTAACAGCAGATCGTCTGCCACATGTCTTAAGTTTTTAAATACATATATAAGTTTCCGGACTCGCTTGCTAACTACTTCAATGTGTGATTTAAAACTCAAGAATGAGTCAATATTCACACCAAGATATTTTATTGTTTTAGTCTTTTCTATTGGACTACACGTACCACAATCCAAAATTTGGTCAATACAGGTATGCGCAGTGATGGTCAGAGTGTTTGGTGGTTGACCGGGTTCTCTGATGGAATGAGTTATATATTTTGTTTTATCTACATTTAGCGTCAGTAGATTTTGAGTCAACCACGCCATAACATTATTTAGCCCTCTCTGCGCAGATAGAAAGACCTTTTCCCACGACTCATCAGCAAATATCAGAGCGGTGTCATCAGCATAAGACATGATTATACCGTTTGTGATCTCAAGTTGACAGAGATCGTTGATATATATTAGGTAAAGCGTAGGACCCAGTATGCTGCCCTGTGGAACACCGTAATCGATAGGCAAATCAGAACTCCTAATTTCTCCCACTGAGACACACTGACAGTAAGGTTAAACTATACACCAACAGTTGAATGTGTCAGAGTTGTCACAGCGACAATGCTCTAAAATGATTACCTTTTTGACGTTGACTGTAACCTAGTGACTTTTTGCACGTGCTTTACTTTTCAAGGATATTTGTGTCCAGCAACAAGAACAGACTGATGATATAGATAAAAGCAAAGACAGGCTACATTAGTTCATTTGCTCTAACTTATCCTGGCTATTGAGTTATAAATTGTTTTGCAATTTTGTAGGTACGCTTTCACAACCACTTTAATAATTGTATCGTACGTGGCGACAGCGTTCGGAATGTGTTTACTTTTTATTATCCGTTTATTCTCGTCTTTGGTGTAAGGTATTTACTATGTGACTAAGCTTTCTACTCTGGGGTAACTAAGGTAGGTTTTTTGTTGTCCAAGGTGGCTATAACAGATGCCAATAATGCTTTTTCATCTCTCATACTCTGAAAGTAGGTCATTGATTATCTGGATATAGGGTTGAAAGTGACTCATCGCGACCCTTGGGTTGAAAGTATATTTTTTTTCTAGCTAATCCAAATGAGGTACATAGCAATAGAAATACGTATACAGCCATGTAATCTATGTTTAAAATAATAATCTATATATAGATAGATACTAATAGTTCCTTTTTAATTGTAAAAGGCAAAATAATCTTAAAATAACATTCCCGCTATATATAAGCTTATGCAAGCGTATACAACGAGAATTAGTAGAAATTATTACGTTCGGTAATTTTTTTAGCTTGAAATATTTAATTGACAATTAATTGATAGCGACCTCCGTGTCTGCAAGTTTAAAAAAAAACTAGCCGGCCGCCATTGGTGCGCAGAAGAAATGCGCAATGCGCGCAAATCGCGCAATAAAAAAAAGAGCGGGAAGAGAATGACAAACGTAACAAAATATTAAATGCGACCATGCGACGTTAATGAAATTTTAATTTCCTCATATTCGAAATGAAAAGTAGAGTGTTCAACTCGGATGAAATTACCCATTTCACCCTCGAACTATTGACACCCTCACTTCGTTCGGGTGCCAGAAATATCTCAGGTGAAATGGGTATATTTCAACCCTAGTTTATCAATCTACTATTGTCGTATATCGCATCGCCATATGAGGGCATAGTTGCCTTATTCTTTCCTGTTCGCACGGGATAAAGACCGCGGTAACCTTATTGCGATTAATGCCGTCAAAATATCGGATCATCAAATTAATCGCGGTTTATATCCCTTTGAAAATATTGTCTATGCAGCTGGCTTATAAGTTCCTTCTTATAGCAACGTTCTTTAACTATTTCCAGGTGTGCAACGTCGCCTTTAGCTACAAAGTGAATCTGAACAATCACGTGTACAAAGCGCATGGCATCAACCTTAAGTTCAAGTCGATTCACACGGTGACAGAGGACGTGCTCAGGAGAGAGATGGGCATGGCCAGCGAGGCTCGCGTCGCCATTGCCCACATCATGCCCCAGCTGGGGGACCCCGTGCCCACGCCTGGGGCACATGAAACCGTGGCCCATCACACGCCTGACTACGCTGTTTAAAGTTTTGTGAACACTGTGTGGGAGTCGTGTTAAGGGTTTAAGGGTGTTTGAGTGAATGACCCCAGTCGATCTATTTTGTCATGGGCGTACCCACAATGGGTCAAGGTGGGGCAATCTCTGATCCGAAGCTAAGAATTTTTAGGCAAAATTAAATAATATTAGGATTACAATATAGCGATTTAGATTCCTACTACTAACATTAGTTACTTCTGCCCCATCCCTTTAAAAAATCTGGGTACGCCCATGTCTCATGTGCGTTATAAAAATGCCTGAATTATTTTTTTGATGAAGTTGAGTTAGCCTGAACTATAGTGTATTTATTTTAGCTAGATACTAAATTGACAATTGCAAATGTCAAATTGTGAAATAATGATACCAGCT
Source organism: Pandemis heparana (assembly GCA_963854515.1). NCBI lineage: Eukaryota > Metazoa > Arthropoda > Insecta > Lepidoptera > Tortricidae > Pandemis > Pandemis heparana. The sequence continues at coordinate 8,181,628 of OY978010.1, forward strand.
TTTATTGTTTAGTGGTGTATTCGAAACCATCGACAATGTTTGTGGTCTGAATACAAGAGGTTTGGTCATGTTATATTTTAAGAAAAAAATACGATTGTATCATAATCAAGGAAATTTAAAGGTTTATCAGTTTATTACACTAGCTTATACATACAAAAATCTATACTAAATTTAATTTATCGTTAACTTTCGATAGTGGTGGCACATCACTATTTTTGAAATGCAAAAAACAGGCAACACAGGTAATGTCATTTTAGTATCTAGCTACCAGGCCATAAAATTCCAACAAAAATTTAGTATCTAGCTAAAATAAATAGACACAGTCAGTTTTGCATGTTGCTACGCAGCTTGTATTAAAAAAAAAGCAGAAATGTTGAATTGTGAAAATCTGAGAAATTCAAATACAAGCTGCTGACAATGTAAAAAAATTGACAAGCTCGGCTTCCATACATTTCACCATACTTGTGTCATCCACTTTAATATATATCCGTGGTCGGTCTTACTATTGTACTGTTAACACCGTGGTTTAGAGACTGTATTAATCCGAAACTTTGCAAGTATGATAGAAGCGGTTATTTCGATGTTTGAAACATTTAACGGAGATGTTTATCTTCAACTTATTTTTCTATTCTTTGTTCTTTATTTACAGTATCTGACCAGCTATTGACTCCTATCTCACCTAATGAAAAGTGGAGATGAAGCCAAAAGTTATAATTTTTATGAAAATTCTCTATCTTCTAATTTCACTTCAATTTCAATATTTAGAACTAGAGCCCACGACCAAAACCATGTCTCATAGCAATACGGCAAAAACCCTATAAAATCGTTAGATTGTATGATTCTGAACCCGACTAGGTGTGTAGTAACGGTCGAAAGTGTAGCAACTGCGTGGGAGGCCATTTCTGCTGTGTCAAAAAAAAAAGGCAGTCGGTATTATAGCAATACGTCTGATAGTGAAAATGTACATAGATTTTATAATTGTATTACGAAAAAGTTTGTTTTCAGACATTTTGCGCGTAGCATATAGCCTGAGCGCATTTTTGAAAATGTCAACAAATTTAGCCGACCTGTATCATAGCAATACGGATAAATTTTTTTTTTAACTTTTCGTATTGCTGCCAGGATTACCAAAAACCTGTTTTCAGACAATTTAAGTGTAGCATATACTCCCAAAAACGAAAATAACGTTTCGGAGTCGCCTGGCCGACGCCTCTGTTAAATGTTTTTTAAATTTAATTCTTTGTTAATTATCATCTAATAAATTCAGGGTCGCAACGTATTCATTGGTTTGTAACAGAGAATTCAAGATGCCTCAATACGATTTTTAAATGATATCTGAGTATCGAAAAGTTGTCTGATAGAGAAGGTGCTACACTTAATTTGTCTGATATAAATTTTTTGCACATGTGGACAACTTATTTTATCATGTGCAACAATTTTCAGACATATTGCTATGATACCGATCGGTAAAATTTGTTAACAATTTCAAAACGGTCTCAAAATTTAATGCGTTCACATTTCCGTCTGAAAATTGTTTTGTTCGCATCAAATAACCAAAATTTACTAATAAAAAAGATTTTCAGACGTATTGCTATGAGACATTTTTTTTGTCTCATTTTTAATTTTTTTAAGTGATTTTACGGGTTTGCGCTACACCACTAACGTCTGAAAAATATGTTTCCGGTATCTCAGAACTATCATTCAACTACAGTCTGCAAATCAGACATAGGTATTGCTATGATGCAGTTCGGTAAAATTCTTTGACAATTTTGAAAATTCGGTCAGATCAAACGCTACGCGGAAAATGTCTGATATTGGTATTTTCGAGTTCAGGATAATCGTATCTATCGATTTGATGCGGTTTTGGCCGTATTGCTATGAGACAAAAATTTTGGTCGTGGGCTCTAGTTCTAATTGTTTTCAATAAAATTGACGTAAGGTGAATAGAGTTGCCAAGTTTTATAATTATAAAACAAAGGGATGTATGATGAGGCGGGCCTTAGTATTCTTTTAACGATATAAAATAACTGCTTCTACGCGGTCTGTCGCTGGGTTTTATTGTGTATATTATATTTTATAATATGTACCAAAATGTTTAACAGTATTTCGACCGCTCAGACCACTCACAATTGAAAAGAACTGGATAATGTTCCCGAGGAGTCGAGTGGACATTTATATGTTCGTCTTTGAGGTTGCTGTAATTAGTTGTATTAAAGTTAATTTAAATATTTTATTCGTTTTTTCATACATAAAATCGGTACAGCTCATTCCCTCAACACAGTAAAACTAACTAAATAGTTTATTTAAGTATTCAAAAACTATATTCTAGTAATTATAGTTATTATCCACCCCTCGATTGCGGATGGTTATACATAATACATATTTTATCGTACACTGAACTGACTAGGAAGAAGGAAAAACACGATTTCTACAGTCAGTTTATTAGAATTTATATCGATGATTTTATAAATTCTGCTCAATTATTGTTAACTTTTTTTAGATCACTTCGCGTACATATGCATCCAGCAACGATGGGTATTGTGTCGTTCATCCATTTAAACTGCAGAGCTTCAGGCACGCTGTTATTAAGTTGTTTTTTGTAATAAGGCTCGTCCCTCATTCTTAATATTTTTACCTGAAAAAAGAAAGATTAAGTAAGAAGGTGTTGTTGACACAGTATGAACAAGTAAGCAATCTACAAACGTCGAGTTACTTACATATATTATTCTCTCTTTACAACTGTGACCACTGCTGCGGCACAGGCTTTGATCGCAGGTTACATTGTAAATGGATTGGGGATAAACCTGGGCCTGGCCCTTGGCAAGGTAAATTTTCTTAGCCTGAAAACACATTTTATATCATAATTGACCCCATAATACCCTGAAAGCAGTTGATCTTTACTTACGGTAGTTAATATGGAATAGGCGCATGAACCGAATATACTTACACCGCTTTCGCAAACGCACGGAGCATCGAGGAATTGTTGCTGCAAAAATATGTAAACAACACGATAGGGTTAGGTATATATATTTGACAGTGTTCAATCTTAACTAACTCGACCCCCTGTTGCAACATTCCATAACAATTCTAAAACATCTTGTATACTTACATCATGCTGCCTCTTATTAATGTTGCCTCTTTTCCGTATCCTAGTTTCAACGGAGTTGTCAAGCAAAATAATGTCATTTCTAATCATATTGGCGTAGTCTACAATGAACTCTGGCAATTCCTCCGATTCCGCGGGTGCCGGCAACGAGTCCAAAGAGTACTTAACAACGCCGTAGTCGTAGTCGTTCATTTCGTTGTCCAATGCTCTTTGCACCACGTAGTTTTGTCTCATGCGAGTTCTTTTATCTTCAACCATGAACTCGTCTACGTTCGAGGTTCGCTTGTACGCGAACGCTTTCGGTAGGAAAGTTTGGATTGCAACGAACAATCCTATGCAGAAGCAAATGACTACGCATGTTTTGGAAACCTGAAATGAAGGAGCAATTAAACACGAATGAAAACGTAATGAAAAGCGAGTATCTAGGTACTTAGAAATAATCAATCAGGGGTCGGTTATCGAAATAACTGCTGTGGAAATACCACTCCGAAGAGACTACAAAAAGTACTGGTGCTCATTTTAAAATTTCAGCTGGTTGCCACAATGATAAAGAGCAGTAATTTTCAATTAAGTACCCGTATTTCAAATTCACAAACTTAAATCAAGTCTTTATCCCTTACGGGGTAGACAGAGCCTAAGGTAACAATACCTAAAGGCTACGTTTAGCATGATTGCAGGCGTATAGGTTTCAAATTCAACACTTATATTACCACTCAAGTGATATTTTGACAGATGATTTCAAAAAGATGGTTCCCCAGTTGACTTAGTGTATGCTTCATGGTAGTTTCGATAGAGCTCGGCATGTTCCAGACAGTTGGACGAGCTCCGACGAGTGACGTCTTGTGAAACGTTGAAATTTAGTCTAACTTTCAATTGGACTGCAGACTTCATAAAGTAAGAACAGAACAATAAAAATACATAGGTTTAAGTAGGTATAGAAGCACACTTACCATGACTTCGTTCCGCAATATCCATGGGATAACTAAGACGGAATGATACACCTCCTTTCTTATATACTTACGGAAAAATTGATTGACAGGTTTAAGAAAAGATCCATTAGCTTGAAGATAAACTTACTTGGATACTTTGTATGACGCCCCCTCGTTATAGTATCGGGTGAGCTAGTTGGCATAACAATACCTTTTGTGGGATAACTTCTACACCTATCGAATGCCTCGAATTTTCGCAAATGTGGAGTACATTTTTATCATACAGACAATGAATTACAATGTTTCGATCGCTATGGTTTTGTTTCTTAAAAAAATATACAAGTAGAAGACATACATTTATAGAAAAAAGTTTAGCATTTTCTAACCTCGTAAATTTGACCCTTAATTAAGGAGACCACAAGGACACTACATTAAAATCAATTTACAGGTATTTCACGAGTACAGTGAGAGGCTTTTGAATAAATCGAACTTTCATCTGATACAAAAATGTATCTTCATTCTAAACAAATAAGGTTCATTTTGTCATTCAATCGTAAATCGCCTCTGCACCTATTATTAACTTGTGTCGTCGATATCTTAGTGGGTAATACGTCAGATATATCAGGTCCCACGCCCATTAAATGTATATTTATAGTGAATGCTTTCATAGGTGTTACCTTTCATTCTTTCACACTTCCAAGATACTATTCATTTCACTCAGGTGAGCCACAATTACTATCAAAACATTTATTTACGAATAAAAAATATTCTCAGTGACATTTAATTAAAATTTACCAGAGTATAACATTATCTTAACTGAAACAGACATAATTAATTAACATTTTGTGAGACAAAACAAACAAAGGTTGCGCATTTACCAGACTGTGCCAAGAAGCAAATCGGTGTACATATCCACCAATAGGAAAGCAACGCTGAGTGCTGCTAGAAAATTAAATTATTAATTTGGTGGATAATTATTTCGTAATGCGCTGCTCCGCTTTCTCAATGAATTAAAACAAATGAATTGTGTGTCCATTCAGGTAAGTAGAAGCGCGCTGTGTTCGCAGTAGTACACCTTTAAATTCTTCAATAATTGCACCATCACCCGTAATATAATTATCATGTCCACCTACTCGTATCTGGGCTGTATGTTAAGGGTAAGCGGATTTTTCCTGAACGTTCTGATCGCTTGTTCGAACGCTAGTGCCCCTTGTGGACCATCGAATGGGTTTAGAGGTTCGCCTTCCTTCACGACGCCGTGAGCTTTAAGCATGAGGTCTTTCATCACGAGTCTCTCCCGCGCCAGAACTTCCTCGTTCATCACATACACGGATCGGCGCTTGAGGAAGATACCGTGCTTCTTGAAACAGTGGCGGTTGAAGTCGTGCTTGTAGCTGTAAGGCTGGGAGCATAGCTGCAACAAGACAACGAAATTGGTAAGATTTCATCTACATAGGTTGTAAAAGTTCAGGGGGCCTTACCATGACGTCCTATTTCCGACTCCATTCAAGTTTTAGCTGTCACTTTTAGTATGAATCTGACAGCGAGCAAACCTAAACTGAATCGCATTAAGACGTCATGGCAGGGGCGTAGCGTGCCTTGGTGGGGCCCCGTATAATAAATTATTTGGGGGCCCTTATGAAGGGTAAAGATTTCTCACATTTATTTTTGCTTACGCACGTCGGGGGCCCCCGTGCCCCGGGGGCCCCGTATAATTGATACGGCAGATACGGCGGTAGCTACGCCCCTGCGTCATGGTAAGGACCCTGTTAGTTTTCTCTTTTAGAAATATCATGTCCAAGATAAAGAGTTAATATAGCATTCTCTCTGTTGCACTTTTGAATGTAAATGAAAAGGACGAAGGAGGTCGGTGGGCGTAAACAATTTCACCTCAATGCTCGGGTAGGCATACATGACAGTAAGTAAGTATGTTCATATACATACATGAACACACACTATGGTACAAAAGTAAACATTAAAAAATATAAAGCAATGGTAGGAGGGTGGCGCAAGGAGTGTGTAAAGTAGTAAATTATAACGTGTCCGCACCTGAGAGACAGAGACAGACATTGACAGGGCCGGATTTAGGGGAGGGCAACCGGGGCTATGGCCCCGGGGCCCCCACGATAGACTTCGAAAAAAAAAAAAAAAAACAGTCTAGTAAACACTAAACAACTTGGGAAGGAAAATAATTTGGGACCTGGGGGCCTCCACTTCTTTGTTGCCCAGAGGCCTCCGGACCTCTAAATCCGGCATTGGACATTGACTGAACTTTGACCGCCATGTAAACCTGTCCGATGTGTAGTTGTGACTCATATCGCTGACCAATCGCGTGCTTTCTTAGTTTACTAGTACTCATTATATGTAGGTATGGAATAGTTAACCTTTTCGCCGCTACATTAAATACAAGAGATGTCGCCTACACGCCAGACTTCTTTATTGCGATGCCTTAAATTGAACCTAAACCCAATTGAACGAAGGTTGCTTTTGCATTGAAGTAATGAACGTATATATATATAATTATATAGGTCGGTGGCGATCAACCTGCGATGCTTATATTATATGAGTCGTTGGCGTCGAAAAGATTAACAAGTACTTAATCTGCTTCTATATACCCCGCTATCTTCTTCTTCTTTTAATAATATGGCCCCATCGATCGATGCGATGATTTCGCCAATGTCAAAGTAAAAAATACAGTATTCAAAAATCTTGTGACATAAAAATGTCGGCAACGTTGTACGGTAGAACACGGTCAAACGACCCCCTCCCCCCCTGTCGGGCTCTTAGCCAACGGACAATGATATCCCACGGAGACCGCCAGGAAATCATTAACCGAAGCCCAGGGTGCACCGGACCAAGCACTGCTCTTCCCCTCGGACGGATCCAAAAACGAACCGCAGCTCTTGACCACACGCGAAGGTAACCCGACTCGCACCCCTACCCCGCTATCATTGAGGTGTTTAGTCATTGAAACCACTAACAGCACAGTAGGCGGCAAATAAGTAAATCATGGAGGGGATAAGCGCAGTATGAAAATGATGTTGTTTTTCATACTGCGCTTATCCCCTCCATGATTTACTTATTTGCCGCCTAGTATACCTATTCTTAGTCTGGCAAAAAAAGAGTAGAAATTAAAAAGTGGCAATACAGTAGTGTCGTCCCGTTTTCTTATACCTATAGATTAGAAAGGGACAACACTACAGTATTGCCACTTTTTAATTAATATCCGCTTGCCTGACTACTAGTGCCACGCTAACAGTAAATAACGGTTGATCTTGGATCGCATCAGAATGCAACAATCGCCGTAGCGGCTTTATCTTTGATAGTGACCCGCCCCGGCTTCGCACGGTATATTATGCATGTATTATACATATAAAACTTCCTCTTGATTCCCTCTATCTATTAAAAAAAACCGCATCAAAATGTGCAAAATGCGTAGTTTTAAAGATTTAAGCATACATAGGGACATAGGGACAGAGAAAGCGACTTTGTTTTATACTATGTAGTGATGTAACATTTCCATTCTATTGGAATTCCTCTATGTTGTAACTTCAGGTAGAGTGGCTTAAGAGCGTTTATCCATACTGAGCTGGCCACGTCGCATTTTTGGTGTTTTTTTTACGATTATTTCACGGAAATTGAATGAGTTTCAAATATGCGTCTGTAGTGCACTTCGTTTTTAGTGTATTAATGTGTCTAATGCAATAATTGATCGTGATGGACTTTTATTTTCTTATTAAACGAGATATATTATTTTATCCCTTTAATACGAAAATAAAAGTCCATCACGATTAATCACTGCATTGGACACATTAATACACTAAAAACGAAGTGCACTACAGACGCATATTAGAAACTTTCAATTTCCATGAAATAATCAAAAATGCGACGTTGCTAGCTCAATAGGAATGTACCCTCTTAACATTAACGTATCGTGCTCGTACCTCGCAGTTGTAGGGCCGTTCCCCTGTATGGACGCGCATGTGATGCCGCAACCCGTACACGGAGAAGAAAGACATGTTGCACAGCTCACATTTGTGCGATTTGTTGGCGGAGTTGTGCGTTTTCACGTGGCGCGCCAGCTGATGTTTCTGGAATTTTTAGGGGTTACATCACTTCGACTTGTTCATGGGGCACCGTATCTATCACTTCTTATACTGTTTATTTACTGTTTGTTTGTTCGCGGACGCAAGCGTGGACGGCTTCCACGCGACGCTGCGCAAGCGCTGTGCCACGACGCGCCGTAGGATACTTGACAGCCGTCACAGCCTCCTGGCCGCCGTGGCCGAGAGGACGGACAGTGGCCTTGCCAGGCACTGGTCCTCTCTTTATTAAAGTTTAACCAGTAACGTAGTTATATAAGATTCTTGTGTTCTTTCTTGTGTTACTAACATTACTAACAATAACATAGACAATATTGTTTTATGTGGTCTAAATTAATTGATTTTTATTTTATTTTTTATTATTATATTTTTTTTTATGTTATGTTTCTGGTAAATGAACATTTGGAAAATACAATACTTACCCTTTTGTAAGCTTTGCTGCAAATATCACATACAAATGTCTTTACAGCTTGATGGTTTATTTGGTGACTGTAACAAAAATTTATTAAAACATTATTTCTGCTACTGCTGATATCAATAGACAATAGAACAGAACAGTATTACAACAAAATGTAATTTTATATTTTTTAACGAACCTAAGTACAGAATAAATAATTTGAATACCTTTTGAGTCCAGCAGCATTGTGGAAGGCAGCAACACATTGATCACATTTAAATTCTCTGACACCATTATGCATGGCTTGGTGATCAATCAGACCTTTTCTTGAATAGTACCCTTTATCACACTTGTCACATTTAAACTTGTGCTCACCATGCACTAACAAGTGGCTCTTAATCGACCTAGTTAATTTGCCACAGTATGGGCATACACTTTCAGTCTTTAGATATTTATATTTCTTTGGCTTTTTGTCTAGAGTAGGCTGAGTGGGCAAAACTTTAAGGTCTTTTAAAATTATTGGTTTTATACAGATATTTGTTGATGGAGCTGTAGATTTTTTGCTAACCCCTTTTTTATTTGCTTTTAACACTGTAAAAATAATACCATTATAAAGATATATTCACTTGAATCAACATACATTTCAATAATTTAAATTAAACTTACATTTCTTCTTTTTTCTCTTATTTTTTTCATATTTTCTTTTTTGCTCAGTATAGTGTGGAATGTATTCATCATCATTTGAATTTTCTGCATGCTGCTCCATATCATAATGCTGTTTCAATAATATTGAAACAAAAATTGCATTTCAGATCTATATATTCTTTGAATAGATTTGTGAATATATGTACAGATGGAAATTAACCATTAGTCAATATTTCACTATGAATTATAACATTAAACATTGCTATTTATACATATATTTGTAGGCTTTAGCCATGCTTTAGCTATGTAATGAAAATTTTGTGCTTGTGTTACACTACTTACATCGTCATAATTTTCATCAGGATCCTCTTTAATTGTGTTAAGAAAATCAATGACAGACATAGGCTCCTTGTCAAAGTCGGAATTTGGATCATAAGAATCGAGCTTTTTAATGGTTGTGTTGTTATAGCAGATTGAGTCTTCCAAATTAAGAAGATCAATTTTACTCTCCTCAAATCCCTTGACAAAATATTTATCATCTGGTAGCTGAGACATATCAAACTCAAGTTTAACTTCAGTTATGTTGTTGAAGTTGAGCCTCTTCAAATTTGAATTGTATTTTTGATGTAGTGATGTGTTGGATCTTAAAAAAATGAATATAGTAATGTCATTTCATGTCAAGTAGTAAAAATAAGTCTGATAAAGTAAAAATAAGTAACCATCACATGATATTGTTTTTAATGTAACTAATACATACATACATAAATCGGGGTAGACAGAGCCTAAGGTAACATGTCCTGTGACTAAGCATACTAAAAATAGATGATGGTGAAAAAATCCATACAATATACATTGTGCAACATCTATTTGATGGCTACCACTATTACCCAGTAATCCCGCCATCAAGAAGCAGTTCTTGCTTGCTTGCTCTGTTCTGGTGTACATAGAGTATGACAAATTAAAATTAAAACTATTGACAGGTTGAAATTACTGGCACATAAAGTATCACACATCTTTAGCCCTCTACTCTGGCAAAGCATCTGCAATACTTTGGTGTTGCTTACTTGCCATCAGATAATCCACTTTCTAGATAAAGTGGATCAACATTTTTTTTTTTTTTTTTTTTTAATCTTATATTTTAAAGAGGCTTTAGTACACAGGGGTGACTATGTCAGCCTCATGGGAGGACTCAAGAGGATCGGAGATCAATATTCATGCAGCATCCCTTCCCCCAGAGTCAGATGCTCTGGTTATGAAGGAATGCTGCACAAATTTATATATTCTAAGAGCTTTATTCGACGAAGGGCAAGCCAGCAAAACGTTTACTCCACCATTATGCATGTTTAGGTTCTCCAGGTACTTCTCTCTAGCATGCTTAAACCGGTCACATTCCACCAGAATATGGATTAAATCGTCAGTTTTATTACAAACCTCGCACATTTTTGTTTGAGACACTCTCATCATGTTCAAAAACGAATTTGATGGAATGTGACCAGATCTAACTCTCAATGCTACTACAAGCAAGTCCCTGGAGAGGCTGGCATGTAAAAACCAGGGAACCCAAAAAACTTTGTTCTGGATGGTGCTATACCAAATACCCTTCGTTACGAATGCAGCATCCAAGATCCTCTGCCACTGCTTCCCAGTTTCTTTTCTAGCCGCCGTCATAAGCTCTGTCCCATAAGGCTGACATTGGACCGGAGTACCATTTGTGACCGCTTCATTAGCCAAACTGTCTGCCCGCTCATTACCCATCACTCCTACATGAGATGGTATCCACTGCAGGATTATCTCCTTTTGCTCAGAATGCAAGGAATGTACGAGTTTTAGTATAGCATAGGCTATCGGCATACCTCGGAAGCCCGAGACACACCGAGCCAGATGTTGGAGAGCACTTCTCGAATCCGATAGTATGACAACTTTTTCTTTTTCCTTTGTTCCAATATAAATAAGAGCCTCGTAAATAGCCACTAGTTCCGCTCGCATAATACAGATTTCAGGATTCAATTTAAACTGTTTGAAAGTGTCAACCTGCGAATCGAAAACCGCGGCTCCAACACCCTGGTCATTCTTAGACCCATCGGTATATAATTTATAGAACCTATCATATTTTTGTGATAGCATCCTATGCACTAGATGTTTAAGTTCATCAGAGGTTAAGTTTCTTTTCGGTTTGGAGATGCCATCAATATTACATTCAATGCAGGCTTTAACATCAATATAAGATACCCATATTTCCATGGAATACATGTCCAATATATCACTGGTATGAATGTCAAAATTCTTAAATACATTATGTACATCTACCAGTAATGGTTTAGTTTTATTATTCCAGTAACTAAGACTACATTGAGCGGTCAGCTGGTCTAGAAGCTCAGTGATGATATCATGTGATGAAGAGCCAACTCTGAGCCAGTACCTTGATGCCAGCCACTGCCTACGAACATCTAGGGGTGGCAAACAGAGTTCATTCTCCATCACATGGATGGGAGTGCTGCGAATAAAACCTCCACAAACTCTAAGTGCGCTATTCTGCAGGGTGTTCAGTTTCGTCAGATGGGTCTTTGCACATGATCCATATAAAAAACTACCATAATCTATTCTACTTCTTATAAGAGAAATATATATCCGTCTGAGATGTGTTGGGTGGACGCCCCAAGAGCTGCCGGCTAAGATTTTTAAAATATTGAGATATTTATATGCTTTCATGCAAATTTCTTTTATGTGCAATCCCCACCTGAGAGCTGCGTCAAGCCATAAACCTAGATATTTGATTTTACTAACTATTTTTAAAGGTTGGCCATTCATATGAATTTGGACATTGTTTATATTTCTTCTGCCTCTGTTAAAAATTAGAACATTTGACTTTTTTTCTGATACAAGAAGACCCTTATCTTTTAATGACTCTGTGATATAATGTAAACTTGATTCTATAACACTTATAGTGTCAGCTGCATTCCTATGATCTAGAGCCTTATACAATACAAAGTCATCGGCATATTGTGATATAGCTACACCATCTATATTATTACAAATATCCATTGTCACAATGTTAAAAAGTAGTGGAGATAACGGATCCCCCTGTGCAAGTCCTACATTTGTAGTTCTTTCCATTGTATCTAGGTTATAACCTGTCATTATCAGATTCCTACATGATAAAAAATTACCAAGATAGTGACAAACCTTTTTTCCTATCCCTATTCCATCCAAGACACGTATGAGAGAATTTATACTAACATTATTATAAGCATTCTCTATATCCAAGAAACAGGCCACTACTGCTTTATTATTTGTGTAGTTAATCTGTACCTCAGAAATTAGTCTTACAAGGTTGTCTAGGCAGGACCGAGATCTTCTAAAGCCAACAGTATAAGGTGATAAGAGTTTTCGATGTTCGACATACCACTCAACTCGTTTCAAGAGGATGTGATGGAAAATTTTACAAACGCAGCATAGAAGGGATATAGGTCTCAATGAATTTACTGAGTTTGGATCTCGGCCGGGCTTTGGTATTGGGACAATTTTTATAGTTCGCCATTGCACAGGAACCACACCGGTGATCAGAATCTGATTAAAGATATAAAGCAGCATCGCCTTACCTGAGTTAGATAAGTGATAGATCATGGAATAGGATATATCATCAGCACCTGGTGTGGTATCCTTGCGCTTTAGAGAATTGTTAAGCTCGGACATAGTTATCTTATTTTCCAATGTGGTGTTGAGGTTGTCGGCGAGTGGCGGCGGCGGCGGCGCGGCGGTGTCGGGCGCCAGCGTGCGCAGCAGCGCGGCAGCGCGTGCTGGGTCGATGGCGGCGCCTCTCGGTTTCTTTCCTTTCATCCATTGCATTTTCTTCCACACCTCAGAGGGCGAGGTCTCATAGTCTAAGCTGCTGCAAAACTCTCTCCAACTTTTTGAACTACCTTTTCTTATTAAATTTCGAGCCCGTGAAATTTTGATTTGCAGAATGTCAAGGTTGTCGGGCGTCGGATTTTTTCTGAAATTCTTCAAGGCTAGCCGTCGCTCTGCGACTGCTCTGGATATCTCAGGGTTCCAGTAGGGCTTTGGTGTAAAATTATTGTTAGGATCACGATTTATCTTGATTAGCGGAATGGTGCCGTTAGCAGAGGCTGTAATTCGGTCAATAAACATGTCATAATTTTGCTGAACATCTAGAGGGAGTTGTAGTCCATTAAAAATAGATTTAGATTTTTCGTGATATTCTTCCCAGTTGGCCTTCTTAAAATTCCTTTTCACAAAAGTCCCTCCGCAATAATCATACCCAATTTTTAGTTTAATTATTAGATGATCACTGCCCAGGCACTCGTTGGTTACACTCCACGAACAACATACAGAGATATCAGTTGATGCGAAAGAAACGTCCGGAGAAGATTTTTGCACTGTCCCATTGACCATTTTAATTCTTGTGTGATCCCCATTGTTAAGGCAGATGAAATTGTGTTCAAACATGGCTTTGTATAATTTTTCTCCGTTGGCATCAGTTTTGTAGGACCATAGCAAGTGGTGGGCATTCATGTCTCCTAAAATAATAGTTTCCTTGTCGAAAATGTTGAATATACTGTCCCAATCCTCTTGCCGAATATTCTGTGAATGAGCGCTATATATGGCTATAATATTTTTAAGGCCGTGAATATTATCAACTTTAACAATTAGGATTTCCAGAGCCGGGTTCGTGGCGACGAACGTGTATGGCCGCATTAAAATAGACTTGTGGGAAAAAATACACACCCCACCATAGGCATCGTCTCTGTCTAGCCTTATAACATTATAATTGGGCACATGGATATTATCATCTTCAGAAAGCCAAGTTTCACTTATTACTCCAATATGGATCTTTTCTTGTAATAAAATATTTTCAAATTCTTTTAATCTTGCTTTGATACTATGAGCATTCCATTGTAAGATGTTTATCGTGTTTTTATTACTTAGGCTGGCCATTGTTAATACCCAAGATATTTAATATAACATCAGCATTTATATACTCTTTAAAGAACCACTTCACCTCTTCAACTATATAATTGATCAAACATTGTATTTTCTCGTCCCAATTATGTTTAGAAAGTAGTATTTCCATCATTTTCTTCAGGAATTTCTCATACCAAGCGCTGTTTTTACTGTTCCTATTTTCATTGGAGTTACTTCCTTGTCTTTCCTGCCGGCTAACAGATTCTGCTTCTGATGAGGTTTCCATATCAGCCTGGTCAGATTCATTAGGGTTTCCTCTACGTGTCCTTGTTGAATTTTTATGTTCTTTATGTTGCGCATTCTCTGATTGAGTTTTCTTGCTCTGGCTACCTTCTTTTGGAATATGTTTATGCTGCGTATTCCCTGACTGCGTTTTCTTGCCTTGGCTGTCTTTATCTGAAGTTCGTTTAGGCTCTTTTAACATATCCACATAGGACTTTGGTTGTGATGGAGGAATTACCGGTGCTGGCTTCTCACTATGTTGTGGATCTACATCATCTTCAGTTGATTGATCAGGTTGGGCTATCTCGGCAGTAATTTTTGCCAGTGCCACTTTATAGGTACATTTGTACTCGGCCATTGCAAGTCTAATCTTCTTTTCCTTGTGAAATGCAGGGCATAAGCTTTTGATCACTGACATATGATCACCTTTGCAATTCATGCACTTAAACGATAATGTTTCACAGTTATCATGATTACCACCGCATTTTGGACATAATTGGTTCTTGTGGGGACAAAAGTTTCTAATGTGTCCGAACTTCCAGCATTTGCTACATTGAGTGACAGGAAAAACATAAGGCTCGACTTTCATCCTTAATCCATACGATGAAACATATGGAGGCAAGTCAGGCCCTTTAAAGCATAGACGGACTTTTTCACTCTTGACCCATTTACCCTCTTTATCTTTTTTGTTAAGTCTTTTCACGGACATAATCTCAAATTGGCTCTCTAATTCATCTTTTATCTTAGCGTCATCTAGCTCTATGTCAACATCTTTAACTACCCCATAGACGTAAGAAACTTCATTGGTTTTTCTGCAGGTCCAGCCTCTTGAAATAATTTTCTCGGACATGAGCAGCCTGTCTGCGGATATATTATCTTTAAAGCGCAAAAATAATCTGTACGGACTTTTAAAAATTATTTGCAGCACACCCTCAATTTTTTCATCTCTTAAAAACCTTGCCATTCCTATTTGTTTTGGTAGCACCTCCTTGCTACTCAGTGACACTTCCACATACAGCTGAGAGTTATCGTTAACAACTGGAATTTCTTTAGAGGGAGAGCCTCTTACATCTCTTTTCTTTTTTCTGTGTCTCACTGGTTGAAAGCCATCCTCATCATCAGCCTCTGAAGATACATCCTTTCTCATTCTTTTTTCTACGGTTGAGGTTGCTGAAATGTCATTATTGTCCCATTCTAGCTCCGACCCCAAAATTACTTTGTTGACTTCTTCCACAGTTAAATTCAGATGTGGGATCTCATCATTATACCCCCCATCATCTTCTGACTCCATCTCACACACAACCCTAAGTTAGTTTTAAAACTTTACTTTTTCACTCCGAGGGTAGATTTTAGGCCACATAAGAAATATAAGGAGAAATTTAAAGCAGACCACAAAGTTAAAGCACTAAAATTATCAAATTAGTTAGATAGTCACTAAGTGATAACACCAAGTCACATATCACACCCAGAAAGTCACTAAACTCGTAGAAAAGTGATCAACATTTTTAATAAAAAGTTTGTTAAAAAACGAATATTAAGTATATACTTACGACTGAATAAGCAGTTTAAAATCATAGAGGTCTCTCAGTTTTTTGCGACAACCTATACATATTTGGTTAGTAATTCCATCATCACTAACAATCTGAAAGCAAAAGTAATGGTGTCTGTAAAGAGTAACAACGGCAGTGTTTGATAACATTCATTAATGGTCCTAGATATTAACACAATGAAGTAAAAATGGACTTAAAGCGCAGCACATTTAGAGGTAAATATTAATAAAATTATACGTTACCTTCACGCTCGCTACATAAGTTATCATATCAGCGTATGTAGTGGTAATGCTATGATCACTTGGTTCAAATATAGACCATACATTTTTCCTGATTTCTAAGCAAATTCTACATTGTGCCATCGTTTCGGACGGTTTATTTTTAATGTACCTAAAGTGGATGCGATTTATTTGTCGCTACACATGAAAAAAGACCTGTGTTGTGACAATTCCGATTACATATTTTTATTGCAACAATTATTTAATAGCTCCGAAACTTAAAATTGCATAAAAAAAGCAACTTTTTTTTATTAATGTTTTAATACACTTTTCTCATTCTTAATGGAATGTCAATGTCGCAGAGCGAAAGAAAACATCCGAAACCGAAAACAGCTGACAAGTGACACTGACAACTGACAATCCGTTGAATTAAAATCATTCAAGACACTGTATTTACAGCTAAAATTTATGTTCAGTACAAATGGAAATGGAGACAGAATACTGGATCAACAAATCTACATACACCGAGGCAGGGTATAATAGGCGGCAATTATTATAAAGTGATGTTGTTTTTCATACTGCGCTTATCCCCTCCACGTTTTACTTATTTGCCGCCTATTATACAGTCCATTGCGTTCATACGATATCTTAGGCAGTAGTACCCGCATGGCAGTACCATGCTGCCTCACTTTATCCCACGGAGAATAAAAAAACTCCGCGTGAAGGCAGCTTTACGTAGGTGCGTGTACGTCCCTGTCGCGGCAAAAAAGATTCAAATCAGACTTTGAATTATCTTGCATTTAAGAAGAGATCTCTGATGGATGCACATTCCTATCAGTTAGTTGAATAATTTTTAACGCTTCTCTATAATACCCTGGTATTTGTTGTATATTATTATAGGTATATGTATTATTATGTTTATGGTAAAATATGAATTTTCATGAGCGTTGGATCGATCTTAATGCTAAGACGGTAGTTTGCTATTTTCAATATAAACGATCAAGATCTACGCATAAATTTATTGGTTCAAGTAAACATATTTATAATTACACGTTTCAACGTCTTGATCTACTGGGTGAACGGCTGCGTATTCGCAAAGGGCGCTCTCGGCGTTTGGTCATGCGGCGACGCAAGTGGCACGGTCTGCTCCTGCGCAGGTCCGACGAACTCTCGCATTTGCGCATCCCGGACGAATGGCGCAGCCGATATCTGCCGCTCTCGTTCTGTATCAGTCCCCGTCTGTTGTAGGTCTTCAGAGCTCTGCATCACAAGTTTTATTATAACTCATTATGGTTTTCCGGTATTCATTCAGAAGCTACTTAAGACTCCAATCTATTTTGCAGAAGCTTTTGAAAACTTTTTGTCTAGCTTAAATTCTACCGTGGTGACCTTTATTCTGCGGAACCCGAAATTTACAGGGTCAAATCCACTCAGTTGAATAGTGATCCGCTGTTTTGGACCCGTTTCTATTCATATTATGTAGAAGTTGTGCTAGCTCGCTCAGCAATTAAACTAACCTGATCATGTTCACTTACGTCAAGGGTCTTCAACCTTTTTGAAATCAAGGCCCTAGTAAGTATAGGTACTCTGATATTGGTTCGGTGGGCCGCAACATACTAAAAACATTCCATGCTAAACTAAAAGTAGGTAAAGTAGGTGAATGTGAATTTAATTTTGTCAATACAAGTCCGGCCGCCATGGACGCAAACGAGGGCCGCCGGTTGAAGACCCTTGACTTACGTTGGCCTTTATAGAAAAATATAATGTGGAGCCCATTAAAAGAAATCTGAATAATCCAGTTACCGTTTAGTTTTTATGGCTAAGTTGCCTTCGTTGGGCTCAATGGTGGGTACTTACTAAAGTATAAATTACTTCTCGCACTCGCAACTAGCATAGCACCTTTGTGAATTGTGTGCAAATAAGTATTTTACAACGTCGCACTCACCTGCTGACTTTACGACCAAGATTTCGATCTGTAATGTTGTATTCAGCTTTGATAAACCTTATGATTGTTCTCGTCGTCCAGCCTGTATTTTTCATTAGTTTCCTCAACGCCGATAGAACGATTTCGCCTGTGTTGATACGCGTACTTGTCCTCTTTTTCTTTGCCATTACTAATGGTTATTTCTTCAAATAATATTGTCACTACAATCCCTTAAATTTATTTCGTAGCTTAAGTTTGAAAGTTTGGTTATTAATGAATTATGTAAATATTATCAGTGTAAAAAACATATATGTATAAAATATAATATTAAAAGCTAAAGATTTTAATGCTTTCAAATTCTGACAAACAACTGACTTTGAAGTTTCTGCTTTTCATGGCGTTTAATAATCTTAAAGCTTATTATTTTTTTTTTCTCATAGATGAAATAATTATTAGTATCGGGCACGGCGTGGTGGGTTCCGTAGGCTAGTTAAAATTAAAATAGTTCCTTTACTGCACAGGGTAGGAGTACTGTGTCTGGTTCAACTACTCATCAAGAGATGGCGTCACCAAACATTCGTAATTTTTGGCGATATCTCCAACACTATAGCCAACACTATAAAAATAGCTACCTACTCAATCATTTTATTCAACAAACATCTCCCAGTTATGGTAATTATTTATTTAGGAGTAAATAAATATAAATTTGTAATTTCGGGTGGGCCAATCACAGTTCCCTGGGCGGCGGGCCGCAAGTTGAGTATCACTGATATAAAAGTAACTTATTCAAAACAACTTTCGTTGAAAGTAGGTACTTCTTTATTTTTGATACCACGGTTCAAAAGTTAATGGTCACAATTTTTCCAGCTTTTGGAATTTAAAGCTCCTATTATAGGTACACTTTATCCAAAAAACTATTTTGAAAACCTCATAATTTTCAAAGACCATGTAATGACTAAGTATAAAATATCATACGAACAAAAAAACTCCCTTGTTTGCATAATATGTATCATGGTAGTGACTCTCCAAAAGTTTTTTCTTCATAATATTTTAACTAGGTATCTACCTAACGAAATATGTAGCAGTCTACAAAATACGGCTACTTTCAAATTTTCATTATTATGAGACCTTCAAATTATCACTACATACCTAGTAAAAAACTAAGTCGCTTTCCGCTGTCTGTCTGCCTATCCCTATGTATGTACTATACTTAGATCTTTAAAACTTCCCAACGGATTTTGATGCGGTTTCTTTTAATAGATAGAGTGATTCAAGAGGAAGGTTTAAATAAGTATGTATAATTCTACGCAGATGAAGTCGCGGGCAGAAGTCGTTTACTTATAAAATAGTAGTGATTATTTGATTAACAACTCACGAAACGCAGTCAAACGTTCCCGTTTCCTTGAAGTCGGTGAAAGATATTTCAAAAATGCAATCTGGCTAATAAATCTGAAATAAGTCAAAATATTTATTCCTCTGGATTTATACCAAACAGTCTACCTGCTCAGCGTTACAATAAATAAAGCGTAAGTCTAAACACTAACTCTTGCATTTTAATGACGTAGATAGGAAACAAGAAATGTTTATTTGCTCAACACTTGCAACCAGGCGCTTCATTTAGTGTATACACAATGTAAGCTGATAAATCGCTCTTCTGTGAATATTACTATATCTAAGACTAACTGCTTTTGTTCTTTTAGTCAAATTGAATACTTAATATTATATTTTATAGAACTTAAAGTGCTGTTGATGTAAGGGTTACAATTTGGACGAATTAATAAGTACCTATGTGTTTTATTGAATCAGGCGTTACTTTGCGGAGGTCCATTTTAATGAACATAATATATTTACCTAGCTACTCCGCTGCTCACGTGCAAGATAAGCGATTCCTCTATGGGATCATTATCAAAGTTAAAGAGCACAACCGATGCCATGCGAACCAACGTCGTACTGATTTGAAAACCTATAAATAAACAAAGTGTACTCAGATTCGTATATGTATTTCCAAACTAGGTACCTACACTTTTATTTATAATTTTTATAGAGAAAAAATATATTATATTTTTTATTTCGTAGAGGGATCGAAACGCGCGTCAGCGTTTGTGTGGTGTAAGGGATAATTAAGTTTGTGGGATTTATATGTGTTATATTCTATGTGTCAGTAGTGGAGGGAGGGTTCGCATGCAAAACATATAATATTCCGCACACGCTTGGTTATCTTGCACGTGAGTAGCGGAGTAGCAAGGTAAATATTTTATGTTCAGTACCTATGTGAGCGATACCTACACGCGCGGAGCAGGGTGACAATGAAGTAGGTATGGCGATGATTTTCCGAAAATCTTAGTTTTGTCCATCCGCAAAATTTCCCAATATTTTTTTTAACAATCTCTAAATTTCATGAAAGGTAATGGACAAAACTAATGGACAAAATCGCTTCTAGTCAAATTCGATTTTCGGAAAATTAATCGAAGCACCCGTGACATTCATTTGAACAACGTCATCACACACGTCATAAAAGAAAAACACTCGCACACCGTCTTAGATTAGATGCTCTGAATGAAATGCGACTGCAGACTTCAGGTGCGACCACACCGCCGCTTAAGAAATGGTAACTTTACGGAATCGCAACAAAATGTATGAAGAAATGGTAAGAAAACGTGACGCCTACGACACGTCACTGCGTATACGCGGCGGTTTGGTCGCACCCGCTTTAGTGCGAATTTATTTAATAAAATGCCACGTCACATCATACATAGCAAGATTAGCTCATAAGTAGGTTAGGTTAGTACTACGTAAACTAGGTGTAAACTCCAAAGTTACCTATCCGTATTAAGATAAAAGTTTGAGTATGATCTATCCACAGTCATTCACATACATACACACCGTCACGCTTCTTTCCCACAAGGGTAGGTAGAGATTACTTTGTTCCACTTGCTACGATCCTGACATATCTCTTTCGCTTCGTCCACATTCAATAATATTTTAATAATACCACTCTACTTCTCAATAGATACTTAAAACGACAAAAAGCTTGACAAGCAAGCCTACCTACCACAAAAAGAAAGCCTTTACAAAATGTATTGTGAAAAGATCCCGCATGATTTGATTGGTTTCACAATCATTTTAAACCGTTAATTTAAGTACCTACCTACCTAGTCAACTTAGTCAAGTCAAGATATGCATCTTACTTAGGTTAAGATTATATATAAAGGAAGGGCGGGCGGCTAGGCAGGGCGCGCTTTTGCTGGGTGACCGGGCGGCCGGGCGGCGGGCGCGGGAGGCGGAGCATGGCGAGGGCGCGCGACCGGCCGGCGCAGTGTCGCACGCGCACGCGCCGCCCGCGGCCGCTCCTCGCTCTCCGCGCTACGCCGCCGCTCCCCGCTCTGCCGCACCACGCGTCCGCTGGGCGCGTCGCGCGGGCCGCGGGCCAGGCCCGCGAGCCTGCTGCTGCTGGCCACTTGGCTGGCGGTGGTCGCCGCTGAACTGGCTTGCCCGCAAGAGGCGCCGACGCAGCCACCGTGCGCCTCGTGCCGGTCGTACGAGAACGCGCGCGAGCACAGCCTACGCGTGATCCGAGAGAGCCTGCTGGCCAAGCTCGGGTTCACGCAGGCGCCCAACACCACGGGCCGCGAGCTGCCGCGCGTGCCGCCCGACCTCATGGAGCGCTTCGAGCGGCGCGCGCCCGCCGGCGAGCAGGCCGACGCGCCCGCGCCGCCGCGCACCTTCGTCACTCACACAGAACAGGACGACTTCCTCGCCCGCACCGACAATGTTCTCGTATTTGCCCGTTAGTATACCCATTATAACTCCAGAATCTAGAATTCCTAATCAGTTAAGCGGTGTCTATCATGTAGAGCTAAGTTCAATGCCCCCCAGGCCTAGCTCGTATAAATGTAACAATTAATGTTCTCCAAGTACTCAGCCGTTATGTTTCTAAAATTCGCACTGTAATATCTCGACTGGCGGCACATTTAGTTCGGGTAGAGTTGATTCGCGTCTGGTCTGAAACACGAACCCTTTCATCCAAGGGATGTCAGTCATCGCTTCCACGTGCTGTTGTCTGCTTTTGGTCAGCAAAGTTCATTGACAGGCACGTGTGCCTTAAGAGCCGGTAAGGCAGTTCGCCACACGCATCGCAAATTTTAATTAGCTGATGAATTGCTTCGATGCAAACGATTGTTCGTGTGTAGGTATGCGACCACGTTAAGGTTACTATCGTAATCGCATTCGTCTGGTGGACAGTACCTGAATAATAATCTGCAACGGTTAGTGTTCGCGTTATGTTAAACAGCCTAAGTAGTCGAAAACGCTCACATAAGAACTTACGAGTACTCCGAGTGAAAATAAGTTATTTTGCTTTAAATTATTAAATGGTCGCGTACCTTTAAAAATTAAATCGAAATGGGCTATAATAAATAAAGATAGCATTGCGCATAAATGTTGACTAAATGCTACACTGGGTTCATGACGGATTCTATGCTTATGATTCAATGCAAAGGTCTCAGATTGTCGGTTGGCGATTAAAGTATTTCTATAAAAAGGAAATGCTGCAACGCAAAGCAACTATCTTGCTAAAACATTGGTCACCTTATAAGTATGATGCAATTTTTAAATGATATCTCAAAACTTTTATCCAAAAACCGGAAAGAAGTAGCAGAAAATCGCTACGAATGAGCATTTGTAGAGCCGAATTAACGGAACCCTATAAAAGAGGCTATCAAAGTTCAGACAGGACTGTAATCTGGTGCCGTGAGCTAGGGGCTTCGACCGTTGATAATAAAAACAAGTCTATAACTGCGACAGTGCGAACAACTGTCCAGTCATTAGACAATGTTAGCACAAAAAATAGTTAAAAGGAACACTTGTAGCAATTAGTGCCCGTCTGCCAGTGAACTCACTGTAGGCACTAAGATAAAACAATCACTATCCAACAATACTAGCTGTGTGTGTACGGTACATCTGATTCGGATTTAGGCTGCCTACGGGGTGCTAATTGTGAGATAACGTGGCAAGCTGTGATTGTCCGAGAGCATTTCGGGTTCGGGCTTCGGTGAAAGATATGTCGGAAATATGCCGACACCGAAGATGCATCAACTTAATTTGCGACGCACAAACTTTATGTACCGCACTGACAAATCGAGCAAGTGTCAGTTACATGATTTATTAATAGTTGATGTTTACTAAAGTGCTATTACAACCGCATGTTCTACTAAACGTATGTTGATTTTAACCAGTTGCCAGATCCCTGACATTTTGTTTATCTGACCACCAGTTTGATTTAAATTACTTTTAACTCTATAAACATTAAAATTAAACCAATCGCCATGCCGTGCAATGGCTACAATTCATACATTCAGAGACCTCTCCTTTAGAATCTTAATCGCGTGAGTTAATAAGTAAGAAGACATTCCCACAAATATGTCTTTATCGAATTGTATTTTTAGCATTATCAAAGTTGATAGAGTAATAATATTATTCACACTTGTCGAGGCGTAATGAGAAGGTGCATTGCAGATAATTATTAGCTGCACTCGTCCAGTTAATGTGTTAACGCTACAATTGAAATTATTAATGTACTAATTTCTTTGCGTGATATACATTCAGTTGCTTATTCATATTTAGATCACGCTATCACTATCTCAAATTGTTTAATCGTTCCTTGTTTCTCGTAGGAAAATATAACTAAGCAAGCAGTATATTGACCATATTCGTTGATACGTACTCTGTTATTTTATTTTATTACAGTCTTTGTCTTCTATTTAGCGTCTGGTTATTTGAATATGTTATAGGTAGATACTTATGTGGTCGTATTCTGAAGTAGCTTTGATGATGGTACAAAAATATTTAGTTACCTATGTATTTTATTACTTGGAGGTCGTTAATTAAATTGTTTCATAGGCTAATGTTGTCTTCTTAGTTAGTCTTGATAGCTAAGGAAATTTTACATCACTACTTAACTTTATGTAGAGCATTTAGGTGCAATTGTTACATTGTATACCTAGGTACTTACGTGTTCCGTTGACTCAAAGTAATGTACCTCTTTATGCGGCCGTTGCAGTTGTTTACAAGGCCGAGGTGGCTAAGGGTCACGACACGAGTACCGACAATACCGACACCTCTTGAGAGTTGGGATGAACAATCATACAGAATAAACTGCTGCTAACTCGCTTAAGGTGGTAACATTTGCAAGAATTTGAGGTAGTGCCTTGATTACCTAGTTAAGTCAATAAAATTTATGGTTTTCGTTTTTTTACAATCAAAGATCATTTTTAAATTAAATGTAAACACATTCCATAATTTAAACTAATTTAACGCAATTTTTTTACTAACTTTTCTCTTGAATTAACCTTTTTGATGTGCAAAAGTTAAGGATAAGCTCTACTTTAAATTTTAAAATAAACCTATTCACAAGTAGAGCACATTGAAATTTCCTGTTTTCTTAACTTTCGCTAGCAAAGAAAAGTAGACACAAAATTGAGTTAAGTAAGTTTAATCTGATCGCCACTTATGTAAAGCCCAGTTCATCATGTAAGTAATTTCATGCCTGAAGAATTACATTGCGGCATTCGATTGGTCCTGCAACTCGTTATTAGCCTTTAGTCGCATTAATTCCGTTGCGCGAAATTATTTGCGTAGTGTAAGTAAGCTAAGGTAGGGTTAAGTAAGAAAGGAAGTCTAAAAGGTGGGATGGCTGAAGATGCAATTTTAGCAGTCGAGGCTGATGAGTGCGTGGCCGCCACTACAAAACTCGTTGCTTCACTGTTTCATAAAATTGACTATTTGGGATTCAGTGGGTATATTTTTAAATTAAATCAATGTTTATTTATAAAAGTCAATCATGCTAGGTGTTCGGAGTACATTTGCATTAATTTTTTAAACGTTTTTATAATAAGTAAAGTGAGTAAGTATGTACGGCCAGTAACCAACCGCTCCATGAAAATGACATTCTGTGCTATTAATAGCCAGTTATCTCATTGTTTTAGTGTACTGTTCGGAATTGTCAAATGTAAAAAAAAAATTAAGTCATTTGTTTTGTTTATTAATGTAATTAAGCACAACAATGTATTGTTCGTATCAGGTCAAGCACGTCGAAGCACTGAGAAGACAGTGGGTAGACAGTTGCTACGCACGTTTCAAATTGGAGCCATGACCTAGCGCTCCACTTCGTTTGGGTGTAATCTGGGCGAAAATCTGTTAAGGGGCTACATGGGCTGCGCATGCCCGTTTTAAATCTGAAATATCCGGTTTCATATTTGAAATAAAAGTACTTAAAATTCATGATTAGGTATAGGTACCTCGAGGATTAGAGGACGATAATAACGTTAGACTTTATTTAAAAAAAGTGATGAACCTGTCTTAGTGAAATGAATGTTTTGTCGTCTGGCAAAAGCAAATGTCAAAGTGACAGACAAAGACAAATAACTTTAGTTAAAATAAAAAAGGGTACTATAATTAGTTTGTGACACACAATTTTTGAGCGCAATTTCGTCAAGCTCTCTCTGACACGCGTTTAATGTATAGCGCTATCTCGCTCGGGTGAATAAACTCCGCCCTCAAAAATCGTCACCTTAAGTGCGTCTTGTGTATGTGTGATGTAGTAAAGTCCGGACATGGGCAAGGATACCAATCAAGGTGGCGCGCAGCAGCGCGAGTAGGCGGCTGCGTCTGCGCAGACTCCGCGATCAGCTGACGCTCCTGCCCTGTGTCCTCATACTCGTACCTCGCCGTGCAAATACGACCCGCCTCCGTTTCACTCAGTGACCTAATTCCTGACACATTACCGAATACTTACGCTACGAAGGTCGTAGCATCGATTTAATTTTTGGCCCGCAGCAATGAGAGGACTAGGCCTACTGGGGAGACCTCTTTAAAAAAAACGCACCTTCGGTTCTTACCTCTTAGGTGGTGTGGAAAAGGGACCGATTTCGATAAATGATTTCATCATTCGTCACGCAACATAGAAACGTCACGTAACATTCGTGGATATGGACATAGAGCACGTGTCATGCTTAATGTATAGTCAACCAATTTTGTTCCTGGACGTCCGAAAAACTATAAGAGATAGGGGAATCTGTCCTTAAAAACCATGGCATCGATTTTACATTTTATAAAAATGGCATTATTATGGCCCAAGGTCAAGCAGAAACCTAGAGTTGAGTGGAGATATTTTGATCGATATCGATTGAAAATGCGTAATCCCTGGTAAAAAGTAAATACCTGGTACCTAATGTAATCAATCATAGTTCTAATAACTGAAATAGTTTTGTTCCGTGTGTCCCCAAAATAAGAATAGGCGAAAAACTAGAGCTAAATATATGGTGTAAGTGACAAATCACAGACACCCCTATACGATGTATATGATGCTTATGATGTATGGATGGTATAGTATAGTATATTAGTCATAAAGGAAAATAAATGGTGTTTGGTGACAGATGGTCCGCCTGTCTGTCCGTATGTCACTGATTGGGAAACTATTCCATTCAAATTAAAACCTGGAAGATTTTTCATCGTATTAAGCCACCTAGAAGCTGAGTTATCTATTGCTGAACTGATTGAAGAACCTTGCTTTACGTTAAAACCATCGGTCTGTATATTAAGGCTCAGCTCAAAAACTTGGTATATATATATATACTAGCTGTTGCCAGCGACTTCGTCTGCAAAGAATTTGTTTATCGCTATCCCGCGGCACCTACACAATTTTCCGGGATAAAAAGTAGCCTATGTGCCATTCCAGACTTTTCTCTATCTATGTGCCGAATTTCATCCAGATCCGTTGGGCCGTTCTGGCGTGATTGAGTAGTAGCAAACAAACATCCATCCATCCATCCATCCATACTTTCGCATTTATAATATTAGTTAGATTAGATGTGTGGATTATTTGGGTATACTATATATTAATTACGCCGACCGTCTTGAAAAGGCAGCGGCCCACGTTCTCGGCCTCTACGGGAACAGACCCTAACCTAACCTATGGTCAATACACCAAATGATAAAATGAAATGAAAATGAAAAACTTACTGTAAGCGCAAAATGAAACGTCTGGCAAATGAAAAATGAAATATACCCGTAAAACCAACAAAGTACAATTTGTTGCACGATTTTATGAAAATTTGCACGTAGATATAGATAGCCAGACCAGAGTTTCCTAACCTTTTTCAGCCACGGACCCCTAGAAAATCAAGCACAGTTTTCACGGACCACCATAATAAAATAAACAGCAAAAAATCGGATTAAGTATTTATTTTAGTTATTACAGATATGAAATAGGTACTTATAATTAGCATTTATGAATGGTCCAGAGATGACACCGCGGACCCCCATACATATACTCGCGGACCCCCAGGGGTCCGCTGACCACATGTTGGGAAACACTGAGATAGAATATGAGATCCAGATCCAGAAATAAACGGTTTCCGCAGGGCAGCATTATTGCTCGCATCGAATCCTACGCAAATCAAATTGCGATCAGGTAACTACACAAAATTATTAATCTCTAAAAGGATAAAACACAGAAGAGATTTAGATGCAATTTAATTAGTTAACAAAGCATTTTTGTGGTGATTATTATTTTTCCAGTCTATTTGGTAGCTAAATAAGGATTTGCGCTTGTTCCTTAATTATTATCTTATCAGATACACGAGCTCGTTCAATTCTATACTTATTATTGTTTTGAGTTAAATTTTGCCGATCAAGGTTCACGTAACTTTCATCTTAAGTATAAATGATTAACTGAAACAATTATAATTATACCTATCTGAAACAAGCAGCTGTGGCTCATTTATAATACCTACTTAAGAAGAAGTGCAAACTTAAAAGTTAATATATGTCCCATTGGATCTGATAAAAAAAAGAGTCTGACATCAAATTACGAGTTGACTCGTATGTAATTCTGGACATTAATGAATCAGGCGATGACAATACAATTTATTTCTAGCTTTACATAACGTTGAAGGAAACTGGCAACAATAGATATCGATTAATAAATTTAACGAGATAGCGTGTGGCAAAAAATAAATAGCCGTTGGCTTAGGGTATAGGGCGTGAGGGCATCAGTTAGCGGAATCGCGAGGGTGGTCGTATGTCTCATGCGGGCTCAGCTGCGCGCGCACAGAAATTTGCGATGCGGATGCTTTCCGCACTCGACGTATCCGTAGTCCGCATAACACGTCAATGCAACGCAAGCAAGTGATACTGGCCACACACGATTAATCTCAACATTCTTAACAGCAGGTCTGGTAGTAGGTACATGAGCGTTTATTACGGACTCGGTAGTCTGAGAATTAATTCCTTTCGTTAAGGATTATAATCATCATCATCATCATCATGATATATACATACATAATCACGTCTTTATCCTTTACGGTGTACCTAACTAAGCCCCTAAAATTGTATTTTTGTTTTTATTTCAAACTACTTGTTCCTCTATTTTTAGCTAATCAAAATTATTCAAAATAAGAGGTCATAAATAGAAATTTATGGTATTTTTTGTATATTTGTCTGTCTATGTGTTTAGTCGGCGAATGTTTTTTTTTTTATGATATAAATTTTATCCTTATAGATTAGGTTGGCTAGGTTAGGTTTCATTAGTTCCAAAAATATGTATTCTCGCCACAAGGCAAAGTTGACTTGCGCTCATAGACAGCAATATATATATTTTTTCAACAACCATGAACTACCTTACTTCTGCGCATGGTTACAAGCGTGGCCACTTCATCTATAAGTATAGGTAAACTTAATATGTATGTACCAGCAGCCAAATATTATGTAATCGACCACAATAAGGTTGCAAATCCTTTACGTGTCATAAAATTTAATGTCGTAGGTATAAGAATAAGAAAAGAATGTACACTATGACGTTTGGGAAATAAAAGAAATTCCGAAATCAGCTCTATGTTGAATTATTTTTCATCGTATGTATGTACATGTACCTATGTTTAACTATTTATTGTACATATAATAAATGAAAAAGGTGAATATAGGACAACACAAATGCATAAAGGCGAACTTATCCCTAAAAGGGATTCATCGTAACACTGATTTTATCCGTATTAATTTAAAAACAGAAAGCAGGGCTTCTTT
The DNA here is from genome assembly GCA_963854515.1 of Pandemis heparana. Classification (NCBI taxonomy): domain Eukaryota; kingdom Metazoa; phylum Arthropoda; class Insecta; order Lepidoptera; family Tortricidae; genus Pandemis; species Pandemis heparana. The sequence goes on from OY978010.1 coordinate 8,210,784, forward strand.
ACGGCAATAGAGCTTTTATTAAGTTTATAGCTCTGTTATTTATCAAAAAGCGATTATTAACTAATAATTACCTGCTATATCACAGCATGTAGATATATGTACAATCGCTAAAGCTAAAGACAGATCAAATCATTTTGACTCTACCTCAAAAGTTCAGTCAATCTAAAGATTAGCATTTTGGAAGTAGGTTAATAAAGATGTCTGGTACGAGGCATACAAAAGTGCTCGAGACTTCTTGATTCATGGACAATTAAGGCGACTGCGAGCAGCCAAAACAATCGATCGCTCCAAATGGCTGTCTCGGTGCCGCGGCGCGCAGGCACGCTCGCTGCGCCCGAGTCGTTGCAAATAATTATCGTAACTTTTGAACTGTAGCGTTGCTTTATTCCATACTATGATAACTTAATTACTGCTTATCACGCTCGGGATTTTTTCGTGCAGATTTTTATCATAACTATGTTGCGTGTAATACTGACGAGCAAAATAAAGGGGTCGCTTGTCATACAAAGTTGTATGACAAGCGAGCCGTTATTTTTGCACGACAGTGTATTACAATAAATCCCGTTGTTACTAATTGTAGCCCGTTTTTGCAAAACTACATAAGAAAAAATATGAGTAATCTGTTGTTAAGGAGGTCGGCACATTGTGCGCTATGTTATCACTATGCGCGTCCTTGGTTCGTTATTAATTTCATTTACGATACGTACTTGTTTTAAAATAAACAATCTTTAATAGATAATTAATTTAATAGGTACGTCGTCAGCTGTATTTATTAATTTATACTACCTACCGGTGAAAGATCCGAGCATTTTGGTTCGGATAAAATAATAATAGCGTTACTAAATAAGTACTTACTATGAAGAAAAGTTGTTTTTACCTAATTAACAATAATGACTTTGTGATGCACAGATGATATACTCGTAAGTAAATACATTGAGTAGACATACGCACACATGCATTTAGTTATATTCAAATTTTATCGTTTAGAGATGCCTTTCACAAACTTTTCCACTGTGTGGTCTCACAGTAAGCATTGCTAAGGACCCTTATAGAAAAATCAAGCGCACATCTATGCCTCTATTTAGACTGTACCAGTGTACCAATAAATTATAATAAAAGTGACGGGTGCGTTTCTAGATTTATTGTTCGATAACGTTTTCCAATAAATTGTTATTGTGGGAAAGACCGCACACAGTATTTAATTCGTTTAATTTCACCCTTCCGGTTCCCAAAAGATAATTGACACCTTTTAGGGTTCTGTATCTTAAAAGGATAAAACGGAACGGAGGGATCACTTTTTTTTATTAAGTGTACAAGCTTTTTATTAACTTGACACGTATGAAAAAATCTATTCTCTAAGTCAATGAAAAGATACAGTCAGTCATTAGAAAAGGTGTTTCCATACAAATTGTTTCCAAAAAAATAGGGGATGTGGACGTTTCAGTTATCCTGAAAATTTAAAATATTGGTATGGAGGCAATTCTTATGGCACAACTAATGAAATACATCTAAATGTCTAACTTTTTATGTCTGTCTGTGTATTTATTAATTAATCAATATAAAATCACCTCACATTGCCGGGCTCTGCTAACACTGGATATTTACTTACAGATTTTGTACGAACCTTTGGTGCGCGAGTGCAACTTGCATTTGGCCGGTTTTTCTTTTTTTTATGATACAATGATTACGAATCACAGACATCACGAGAAGACTAATAAATAATAGAGACGATTTTTATTCGGATGACTGTTGCGGTTAGCCTCTGAAAACTTTTACAACTACATATCAGAGGCTAGGTATATCTATGCCATTTTTTCAAACTAGCTGTTGCCAGCGACTTCGTCTGCAAAGAATTCGTATACGCTATCCCGCGGGAACTACGCAATTTTCCGGGATAAAAAGTAGCCTATGTGCTATTCCAGACTTTTCTCTATCTATGTGCCGAATTTCATTCAGATCCGTTGGGCCGTTCTGGCATGATTGAGTAACAAACAAACATCCATCCATCCATACTTTCGCATTTATAATATTAGTTAGATTAGATGCATAATGTTCATTTCACACCACCTGCTCGACAATGGCTAATTATATATCATGTAAACCTTACTCAAAGTAACTCATTATAGCCCTTGGCTTTAGCCGGGTAGTAATATTGTACTGAATTTCATTATAACCCGCCGGTTAGTAATATGAATCTCACTTCTCATGGTTCTTATTATTATACTCTTAAAGTCTAATTTCGTAAAAATCACACGGCTCCGAAAATCGAGATGGCCATGCCACGGCATGCGGCGGCGTTCGATTTTCAAACGAATGAAACAAACAAATAAAACAAAAGCCGCGAGTGTTTGCTGGCGCTGTGATATAGTTACGCATTAGAACTGCTAAGATTCCAAATAAAAATATTACAACTGGACCAATGTTGGAAATATAATTTTTAGGGTTCCGTAAAAACGGGACCCTATTACTAAGACTTCGCTGTTCGTCCGTCCGTCCGCCCGTCTGTCATCAGGCTGTATCTCAAGAACCGTAATAGCTAGACAGTTGAAATTTTTACAGATTGTGAATTTCTGTTGCCGCTATAACAACAAATACTAAAAACAAAATAATAATAATAATTAAGGGACTCACAGACAAAAAACGTGATATTTTAGCCCTTTTTCATGGCTACCACTCGCCGAGCTAGATAGAACCGTAATAGCTAGACAGTTGAAATTTGCACGGATTATGCATTTTTATTGTGGCTACAACAACAAATACTAAAATCAAAACAATAATAATAATTAAGGGAGGCTCCTATACAACAGAGTAGTTATTGGCGTTTTAACAGAGTAACGTTAACAGAGTAGTTGTTAGCCTTTTTTCTGGTACGGAACCCTTCGTGCGCGAGTCCGACTCGCACTTGGCCGGTTTTTTACTTTTAATTTTGCTTTACTTACTGTTGTTTAAATGAAATTCTTTTTCTAGTTGCCTTGGTTTTTATTGTCTCGCAAAAGGTGAGAAAAGTAGAGTATACTCCTCGGAGATAAAACTGTTTATGTCTTGGGTGCGCTTAAATTCTTCGCTCCTCTCAGGACTCAATCTTAATTCCCTCGCTACGCTCAGGAATTAACTCATAACACCCTCGCTGCGCTCGGGAGTTAATCTAGAGTCCTTCGGTACGCTCAGGATTCAATGTCGCGCCCGTGACATAATACAGTGCTTTATCCCCTCGGTGTACAATCTACTATTCTAGAGTGCACAAGCACCCCCCGCTAGCGTTTATCGCAAACGTATTATAAAAGACAAGTATTGTACCGCTTCTGGTTTTTAGTTTTATCTGAGAGTCTTAACCACGAAGTAAAAATGAAACTAAGGCCTTGCTTTCTATGTTGAACCTTTCGACATTCATTGGACTTCGTCAATTTCTGGTTGTGTGTTAGAAAGAGTTTACTTAGAGGACCTTGGGCAACTACATAAATAAATGCTTTGTCCTGAATGAACCATGCCCCTCTTTATCACCCCCTTAGGGTTAGAAATTCAAAAAATCCTTTTTTTTTTCTATGTGAATAGGAAGGCAAACGAGCAAGTGAGTCACCTGATGGTAAGCGATCACCACTGCCCATAGACACCCGCAACCCCGGAGGGATTGCAGATGCGTTGCCAACCTAGAGGACTTAGATGAAATGCCTCTTGTGCCCGTAATTTCCCCAGCTGTCTTACTCTCCACACCGGAACACAGCAGTGCAAGCACTGCTGCTTAGCGGCAGGATTAGCGAGTAAGATGGTGGTAGCGATCCGGACGGACCTTGCACAAGGCCCTACCACCTTTTCTTATTGGACGCCGACGTCATACAAAGAACACACCCAAGTTTCACCCATACAAGTTTCAGGTCTCTACGATCAGCGCTTTAGGCTGTGCGTTTTTCCGTCAGTCAGTCCTTCAAGACCAAGCATTTTACATGTACCTATAGATAAACGTGAAATTGCATTAATATGTCTCTTACCATTTCAGGCTTACATTTCTAAACGACACTGAAAATTAGAACACATAAAAATCCGAAAAGTAAGCTATGGCCGGGAATCGAACCCGAATCCTCATCATTCCGTGACACGTGCTATACCCCTACACCACCCATAGCAAGTGAGTAAGCCTTCGAATTTTTCTATCTGTTACTAGCCGTCGAGTGACCTTTGTTACTATGCGATTTTTTGTCGCTAAGCGTCATCTGTTTGAATGATGTGCCTGTACGACACAATTACAAACTCCCGTGGAACATCTATACCCTCGGCCATAGCTTTACTTTTCGGACTTTTCTGTGTTCTAATTTTCAGGATCGTTTAGAAATTTAATTTCTAACGGTAAAACCGTAAAAGGAAACATTAAACAAATCAAGAAAAAAAATCTTGATTTATTTGATAGCAAGTAAGTAAGTAAATGCTTTACTGTACTAATATAAAGAAACAGACACAAATCACAAAAAAGACATTAATAATATGCACAAAGGCGAACTTATCCCTATAAGGGATAAGGGAAAGGGGAGGGCTATTAGTATCCTGTCTTCAGGCTTAAATCGCTGAACAGATTTAAACGAAATTTAGTATGGAACTACGGATATATTATATTTATGGTCCCGGAGAAGGGCATTAAATAGTTTTTGATTAGGTACAGAAAGCACGGATATGAAAAGGAAGATGAAAATTTACTACCAAGATGCGATACCCTAAGGGTAATGTAACTTAATTTTGTGCTCTAAATTGAGTGTTTACCACTAAATATATATATAAATAATCTACCAAAAAATTCCAAAAAACTAATTCGACGGTGACGAAGTTGCAGGCAAAAGCTAGTACCTACCAAATATTGTAATTTTGTAGAGAACGTTGACTTTTCTTCGCATTCAAAGTGAAAAGTAGAGCGTTTAACGCGGACTAAACAAGCATAATGACACCTAACCTATAGCCACCCTCGCTCGCTCGGGTGGCTAAAAAGTAGATCTGTAGACACTTTAATAACTATTTACGTTTATTTTTTAGTTTTTTTATCCCTAATTGTGTAATTATATACCTAATCAAATCAATTATACTTATTTTGCATGTGATTATTAAAATTAGTTTTTAAGTCCTGATACACCTGAGACACAGGAACATTAAATATCCTAGTTCAGGTATTTACATTATTTTTCTCTATTGCTATGTTTAGCCTGTAAGTTTGTTATATCTGTCAATTATTGTGTAAAATAAATAAATATTCAAAAAATATTCAAACATCTCGTCTCAAGTATGGCTTGTTTACTTAGTCCCTTTTAGAACAATCTACTATTGCATAGGTACAAAATTTAACCAAATTGCATTCCCGTCTTAGTAGCGTTTGAATTTGAATGCTTCTTGAACGCAGAATTTTAAGAAACAAAAATAAAAGCGTACGTGCCTACCTATGCGTAATACTTATTTAAAAAAACCAAAAATTGACCAAAATTTTAGGTACCTACATTTGCAAAAAAAATATTAGACCGGTTTGGTCCACTCCTGCCACGGCTGCCGTGCATTGCGATGTTACCTATGATTTGAGTCTGGGTGCGGGGCTTCGTGTTTAGGTTGAGACACTGATGGAACTGATTAGTGATTAGTCTATAAATTTTAGTGTTTCTACCCCTTTTTAAAGAATTTTTTCGGTTTTAATTTTTACTAACGACAATTAGTTCATACACAGCCGGTACATTTGAATTTTAGACTAAAAAATATGGCAGAGGTGTTGGTACTTAACATGAGGTCAAGTTTTTCGTAAATTTCAAGTCTCTATGGAATACTGAGTACCAGGAGCCACCTTGACATTGGTTAAGAGGTTGTTAACCGGTGCAATAGACGGGTCACAATTGAGGCCAGTGTGTGCGCGTGTTCAAGAGCAATTTAGGTTCCGTAGGTCAGTTCGCCGAAGGTAACCTTGACATTGGCCACAATAGTGACACCTGCACTCGTTTCGGTCAACGCTTCTACGACGACCTATATGCATTGTCGAGAGATATTGGCTCCCCCAGTTACGCCTACTAACTACTTTGATTCACCTTTTTTTATAAAGATCACCGAGACCACCAATTTGAGACGTTGTGACAGTTTGAAACGATTCACGGTACTTAAGTAAGTATCTAGAGATATTTTCCACGGATGTAGGTGGCCACGATACGCGAAATAGTAGAAGCTCATCAAAGGTAACCGCGGTGTAGCATGTCGTGAAAAATATGGCCAACTTGTGTGTAAACAATCATTGCTCATAATATATACCTCATACTATACACTAATAAAGAAAAAAAATAGATTCCCCACATGATCTGGGATTCTGCCGTGCTCGTTTAAAAGCAAAGAAAAAATATACATAGGATGTATCAGCTGCTTGCCCAACCAGGAAATTGGCGAAAACCTTAGGAATCTCACTATAGACAATGCGCCTAGCAACAGTAGTAACCCATCCATTTTGTTTCCCCTTTTCCGCCTATTCTCCCACAATAACGATAAACGTGGCCTTTAGGTCTTGTCACCCTGCGCTCTGTCTACCCCGCAAGGGATATGTATGTACGTAAGAAACAATAGAGAGATAGTTTGCCTATTTACCCACAAAAATGATATTTTACTCTTCTACATAGTCAATTCTGAGAAATGGACATTCTGGTAAATACATACATACATATCGTCACGCCTCTTTCCCAAAGGGGTAGGCAGAGACTACTTTGTTCCATTTGCTACGATCCTGACATACCTCTTTCGCTTCATCCACATTCATCAATCTCTCCATACATGCTCGTCGGTTTCGGATACTCTTGACCAATACATACATACAAAAAAAAAACTCTCTGGTAAATACATACTTCAATACATTATCCAACCTATTACAGCATAACGTATGCAATTTACTATCGTGTGTATCCATGTGTACTATACTATATGGATCGAACAACTACACAACAGATCTCTTTCATGTTTTCTAGAGAGGCCCGTGGTCAGGTAGGCAGTGAGTGGAAAAGTTTTTTATGTTAAACATCATAAGTTTATCTAAAATGAGTCTTTTTATAAAGATATACTTAAGTGCTAGCAATAAGTATTGCGCAAGTACTATTGCGCAAGTGCGTAAGAAGGATAATTAAAAACTCTTATAATTAAGTATCTATTACATACTTAACTAACAACACGGCGCTTTATTTTTTTTATCGGCACAACATCACTATGAAGCCATGGATGAATTTGTAACAATGTTCCCCATACTATCACTTGGCACTTGTCCCACCGCCGGCGAGTAGCGAGAAGCGAGTGTTTTTTAGTATGGAACTTTTGTCACCCGTCGACAAAAGCGACAAAATTTCCATACTAAAAAACGCTCGCTTCTCGCTACTCGCCGGCGGTGGGACAAGTGCCTAATATTCTTGCTCACCTAGGCTGGTATGTCAAGAAAATATAAAACTGGAGGTCTAAACTGGCCTTTACTTGTAGTTTAATTACTGCAAAATAAAATTAAGCAGCTACCCAAATCCCTAATATACTCGCGGGAGCAAAGAAACCGGGTCACTTTTCATACAACTTTCTATGGGATAAGTGATCCAGTTTTTTTGCTCCCGAATATAATTATAAACGAGAAAGTAACCCTGTCTATCTGTCTGTCTCTTACGTCACGCCTAAACCACTGAACCGATTCAGTTGCAATTCGGCAGAGATATAGTTTCAGTCTCGGGGAAGTACATAGGATAGTTTTTATCCCAGAAATTCGTAAAAATCCCACGGGATAGCGATTAGCGAATTCTGCGCACACATATAAAAACAGGATCTGATTAATACTTACCACGAACAGTCAGACGACAAATCCCGGACAACCTCGAAGACCGTTAACATCTGCAGTCATATAAAGCAACCGCGTCCCTGATTTTCAGACTATTTATATTCATTAAGCAGTACTGCGGCTTAACTTCACAGACCAATTTAATTTATGAGTGCAAACCGGCCGCCGCTTGATTGAGAGCACTAATATTGAGGGCCATAACTTTGTTAAGTACCATCGACTCCTTTCAGGAGCCATAGTGGTCGAAAATAGATTGTCTGTCTGCCGTCAAAACGTTATTTCCAAGAAACGAGACGGCAGACAAAATAAATTTGCACGTCACATTAAATGGGCGGAGACGACTCACGTCGATGTCCTTCTTACTGCCAGTTAGTCCTGCTCGGCATCGCCAGGGCTGTTTCAGTTTTATTGCGATAATTTTATTACTCTTCCATTATGGGATTTCTGAAAACAAGTTCCACGTATTCATTCTTAACACGTAACAGCTGTCTTCGCTTATTCATGTTCATGACTAGCTTCTGCCCGCGACTTTGTTCGCGTAGACTTAAAAATTGATGTTGATAGTACAGGCATATGTATACCTATTCTTGCGGCTCTATGTAGCTACGACCTTTCACATGTTAACTAAGCAATTTCCCGGGATAAAAAGTAGCCTATGTTTTAATCTAGGATACCAGCTACCTTCGTTCCAAATTTTATCCATAACCGTCCTTTCGTTTCAGCGTGAAGAAGGAATAAACATACACACTTATTCACTCACTCACTCACATCGTCACAAATTTTCGCATTTATAAAATAACTAGCTGTTGCCCGCGACTTCGTCTGCAAAGAATTCGTTTATCGCTATCCCGCGGGAACTTTCCGGGATAAAAAGTAGCTGATGTGTTATTCCAGACTTTTCTCTATCTATGTGCCGAATTTCATCCAAATTCGTTGGCCCGTTCTGGCGTGATTGAGTAACAAATAAACATCCATCCATCCAAACTTTCGCATTTATAATATTAGTTAGATAAAGGATATTAGTTAGGAAGTAGGATAATTGGATCGTTTGTGACAGAAGTGCTATAAATTATTGAGTAGATACCCTACCTACCAAATAAAAAAACACTTAAATACCTGTTATAATATAGGTACAATTATTGTTATGACTAATACTGAAGAGCAAAAATAACGGGTTGTTTTGCTTACAAAGTTAAAATAGGTACACAAAAAATTACTTAAATGTTTCGGTATCTACCTATTCGGACGAACGGATAGCTTAAGGTCACACCTTCAGACCCGGTTATGTCAGACACCTTTAAATTTCATTTGCCCGTGGCTATGCTTCCATGGAAGAATTAAAACAGGCTACATAGTTGGAATGTCGATAAATCTATGAGACTTTCAAATTTCAAGTCTTTAGCGAACTCTGTATGCTTCGCCTCTGTCAGTCTCTCAGCCCCTAACTACAAAACCCCCTTTACTCTCTCGGACGGTTTGTAGGTAGGGATAGAAAAATGTGTTCGTTAGGTCCTCTATATAAAGTAAAGTAGTACCTACCTAATTAATGTACTTTCAAATTTCGTTGCGTACCCGTATTTTTTCAACTTATGGCAGTACACCAACCCTATCGGTGCAAGAAAATGGACGTCATGATAATGCGTAATTGTTGATTGCAATATGCACTGAGTGTGCATCACTTTAGACAGGACGTCGATTTCAATTTCACCGCATCCTGTTTTCAGACAATCTTTTTATTATGTCCATTTTTATAAATCACAATAAGTAGCCACATTATGTGGTAATTTAGTGGGAATAACGGAGGGTGACGGTAGAGCGCGCTAAAGTGCATTTAAGGACTCCGAAATATTTTACCAAAATAAAAGACGACGAATGGCCCACTGAAGAACCGAAAGCTCAGGGTCCCGAGTTTATTCCCTGTGGTAATCGTAGAGGCAGTTTTATGTTTATATTATTATGTATAATGAAAATGAGAATGAGTGTTTGTGCTTAAGTCTTAAATATGTACCTATTTATCTATTTATAAATTTCTCCAATGTCGAATATGCCCCAATGCACCTTACATTAATTGTACCAAATTTCAAGTCAGTCCGACCATTGATAAACTTAATTGCAATCTATGTGCACCAATGCTGCACGTTAAATCTAAGGGACACCGCAGAGGGCACAGCAATGGCGCAATGGAGTCTCAATGTAATCCTGCATTGCAGTCGCAATACTTATTTAATATAATACAATAAATCGGACTTGTTTATTGCGAATTTTTGTAATAACAAAAGTTTTATATTTAACTAGCGACCCGCCCCGGCTTCGCACGGTATATTATGCATGTATTATACATACAGGGTGTATCAGACACCCCCTAACAATAATCCACTGGGGTATATAACCATTTTCAAAATATATTTTTTAGCTTCTATAGCTATGGTTATATACCCCAGTGGATTATTGTTAGGGGGTATCTGATACACCCTGTATAAACCTTCCTCTTGATTCACTCTATCTATTAACAAAAACCGCATCAAAATCCGTTGCGTACTTTTAAAGAATTAAGCATACGTAGGGACATAGGGACAGAGAAAGCGGTTTTGTTTTATACATTTATACTATGTAGTGATAATGATAGTGATCGTGATAAACCATAGTGAAGGGTTCATCTATTGGATAACAGATGGCGCTAGCTGTACCATATATTTATGAGACGCACACTCCTAAAATTTAGCCCCATAAAGACCGAGGGGTTTTTCGTATATATTGATTCTTCCCATTGTAATGGAGTAAGTACTTATTACTTCCATGATTTGAGACGAGTCATTAATTTAACTTCGAAAATCAAATTTCGGAGTGGACCTCAACAAGCCTTTGACCCTAAAGTTACAAATTCGAAGTTCGTATCATGCTGTTCCGTTTACACTACAATTAATAAGAGTGTGAGAGAGATGGTACGATACGAAGTTCCTGATTTCAGATGTAGCGATACTTATATACAATAAGTTACCAAGACGTCAGAAGCATCTATACAGCTACAAACAACAAGGCCGGTGATATTTATGCCCTCAACTGTACATACCCACAACTTACTTGACTGTAAATGTAACCGCTTTTTTTACAACAACTCGAACAGCTTTTTAGCAGTAGTCCGAATTGGACTATTATTTACTGTACTTGTAACATAATTTTTGCTCTTTAAATTTAAAATAAAAAAAATAGCTTAGAATTTTATTAAAGTTGATACTAAAAATTCACGACCGTTTCACTAAGAATGTAACAATAAAAGTTGATAAACATATATTATATGAGCCTTTTTTCGCCAGTGTTTGACTATCGCACTATTGTTTGGAATACTTTGAACTTTTGACGTTATGATGCCATCAGCTGACAATGACATTGACATTTGGCTGACACTTCATTCATTTAGTACGTTAGTACGTGCGGAATGTTTTTCCTGCTGTACGATTTAGTTGCGGAAATAAGAGAGAAAAGCATGCCCTTGGGTTCATTTTTAGTTTTTTGACTATCAGAATAAATCGTGTCTACTACTTTCAAGCTATGACATAAATGGCGTAATAATACGCGGGGAGTGATTCAAGGATATATAAACGTTACAGCTTATATAATATGATATTGTTTTCCTCATACCATTTAAGCAGTTGACGATGGCAAACATGTTTAAAGGGAGTCCATATGTTTTTGTTTCGGCTGTGAGGAACCATTGGAAACAGTGTAATCAATGTGTGAGGTTATTAAGTACCGAGGCTCTCGAGAAGGCTGCGAGCGGGCCGGGGCCGTGGAGTGAGTACACGCGGCGGGTGGCCGCCGGGGAACTGAGCAGAGACCCGCACCAGGAGACCGTAGTACAGCATCTACAACAGATCTATGAAGATGTATCAACCTTCCAAAGACCAGCACTACAAGCTCCAAGTTCAATATTCAGTTTCTTCAAGAAAAACGAACCCGTAAAAATAATTGCACCAAAAGGCTTGTACATATTTGGCAGCGTAGGAGGAGGCAAAACCATGCTCATGGATTTGTTTTATGAAACTGTGCCTGTAAGAATTGTTTCAATATACCACTTGATACAGTTTATTAGTTGTATAATCATTAATCATCATCACCGCTTCTCTGTTCTACACCTGGACTGGTCCAGTAAGTTCTAGATTATGTCCGTTTTATATGTTCCGTTGTTCCCTGAATTCTGATTGTGGAGTGCTTGGGTTATGTGGTCCATTTAGTGTAGTGCAATCATATTAATGATGATCATTTATGTACATTCAGAAGCGTTAATTAAATGTAAAATATATTTGTAATACAGCCATGAGTAAAATTTTTATACATCATACTATAATGAACCATTAAATTGAAAGTAAATTGACATCTCACAATGGTCATTAATCTTATAATGATGTTGCTGTATTTAAACTGAAAATCATTGTGTTGTAATGAAGTTACTAAGTTATGTTTGTTTATGTCTGATTTCAATTAATAATTTAACATTAAACTGATTGAAATTTGTTTCAACTCTATAGAAATGCAAAAAAAAAACATGTGGTGGATGATCTTTATACTCTTGTGGAGTGCTTCTTGGTTGTGTATACTTCAAGCTTATTTAGATAAAACACTCCATGTTTTATTGATTAATCAATAGGTAAACTTAAACTACCTTGGTCTTGGGAATCATGGGATGTCTATCATCCGTCACATATGCTTAAAACATTTACCTATATGTTGTAATCTCATAAAACCTGTTTTAATCATCATCATCTCATCTCCAGTCCAAATATGCCCCACTATTGAGCACAGGCCAATTATATTCTTACAAAATTCCATTAAGATTACTTAGTGTAGTGGCTTTGCCGTAAGACACACAGACATAGAGACAGACAGAGTTACATTCGAATTTACAATATTAGTGTAGAAGTGTAATGTGTTAAAAATAAAGCACTTGAGCATGAGCTTTCTCATTTTTACTAAAATAAAATATTCCAAATTAATTGCACACACCAATATTTTCATTTCAGATAAAAGAAAAACTAAGAGTTCATTTCAACTCGTTCATGTTGAATGTCCATGCAAGAATACATGAGTTGAAAATCAAGTCAGGAAGAGGAGCCTCGTCGTTTAGGGATGAGGGCTCTAAGCCCTTCGACCCCATCCTGCCAGTGGCTGCAGACATCACCGAGGAATCCTGGCTTATTTGTTTTGACGAGTTTCAGGTGATTGTCATAAAACCTCATACAACTATCAAAACTCTAAGAATAGTGATTAATCAATTTTATCATGTCTAAATTCTCACACATGCAGGCATTTAATCCAGACATTTGCGTTTCATTTATACTAAGGCATAGATGTATTTAGACATTTTGTTTTAAACAGCCAGTATTGATAAATGAATTAATGTATTCACTTGAATAGCCTCTCCTGTACACATTTCAGAATGGCCCAGCTGGTTACCCAAACAAGCAGAGCCTTTCGTTTAAAATCATGGCTGTTTTAATTAACTCTAAGAAGTTATTAAGGATTTTTCTTGTAAAATTGGATATTTTTCCCACAGGTAACCGACATAGGTGATGCTATGATATTAAAGAGATTGTTTACTCAATTATTTGACAATGGTTGTGTGGTGGTAGCTACAAGTAATAGGAAACCTGATGATTTGTATAAAAATGGTCTGCAGAGATCCAACTTCCTGCCTTTTATACCGGTGCTGAAAGCACACTGCAATGTCTCTCAGTTGGACTCCGGGATTGACTATAGATTACAAGGAATGGGGACCAAATATAGCAAATATTTCATGTACGTAATGTTGTAGATAATGTGTAATGTCTATTACTTAGGTAGATAATGTAAGGTAGTTAGGTAAGTAATTTAAAAATTTGGTTCTGTAATTTTTTATTTTAACTTTGTCTGTTTATAATTTTATTTTACTAAACGATTACTTTTAAAATATATTCATGTGTAATAAAATGCTTCATTATGTTTTGTAACAAATGCCTAAACTTACAAATAAATGTATTTTCAGAAATAGTGAACTGTCACCAGAAAACAATGCAGTAGAAAACCTTTTTAAATTTCTCGTCTCTAAAGAAACTGATACGGTCCGGCCTAGAGTTATCAACATCTTGGGGAGAAATGTCAAGTTTGAGAAGTCTTGTGGACGTGTGTTGTATTCTACGTTCGAGGAATTGTGTGATAGAGTATGCCTAAATATTTATTAACCAACAAAAGACCAACAACGAAGTTAATAAGAATGCTTCATCAATGTTTTCATTTTTTCAGCCCATTGGCGCCAGTGATTACCTTGTAATATCAAAAACTTTCCACACAGTATTCATAAGAAATCTACCGCAGCTATCTATATCAAGGCATCGTTCGCAGTTAAGACGATTCATAACTCTTATAGACACGTTATACGACAACAGAGTACGGGTATGTACCTTTATCTGTACGTACATAAATCGTTTGAAAACAATAAAAGTAATAAATTGTTTTAAATGATGAGTAAATTTAACGACGTTTTGTTTTTAGGTGGTGATCGCCGCTGATTGTGAACCCAAGGAACTTTTGAAGGCTGGCGACGTAGGCAAGGAGCTTGGCGATGCTGACAGAGCGCTTATGGACGATTTGAAAATTACGAAAGATTGTGTAAGTTTATTTTTAAATGAATTACAACACACCGGATAACTCACGTATAAAAGCCGAAGTATTCCTCCGACAATTGTTTCGGACTATTCCGTAGCCCTTTATCAGATCAGAGAGTGATCGTTTCGCTGCCGCCGGGGCGAGCGCTCTCTGATGAAGGGCTACGGAATAGTCCGAAACAATTGTCGGAGCAACACTTCGGCTTTTATACGTGAGTTATCCGGTGTGTTGTAATTATGTGTGAGTCTCACGGTAGTTTCATGTTGAAAGTGGCAAATCTTTATTTTTGAATTGTTTATAGTCTTCCTATTTAGGTTTTTCTTTTCTAAGCTTCTTTGAACTATGTATAACTAAGAACTTTATAAGCCATGAATAAAAAATGCTTCAGAAATATAGGCATTATTTTGGAACAGTTAAGGTCCGATCACACCGGTGCATAAAAGACGTTGACGGTGCGTATACGTAACAAAATGTATGAAGAAACGGTGAGAAAACGTGACGCCTACGACACGTGACTGCGTATACGCGGCGGTGTGGTCGGACCTTTATGCATCTGAAACGTATTTCTACAAGTTTTTATTTACAATAAAATATTAATAATTTTGACACACTTGTAGTGGTCGAATAGATTTAAATCTTAGTATTATGCAGGATGGGATGGATGTCAATTTTATACAAGTACAGTCAGCAAAAAAAGCTTCTTTAAAAAAAAAATTAACAACTGCTGCAACTATTCATCTATTTCTAATACCTCTAGTCGTTTTTCTCAAACATTGTCTCTATTGTTTTAGTATAAATGTATCAAAATCAAAATCAAGTTTATTTTGCAAATAGGCCGCCAAGGGCTCTTTTACATATCTTTTTTTTTAAACTACCAGCGCATTCGGAAAGACCGTCATTGCCAAGAAGAAAACGCCGCAAGAAACTTGGCAGAAAGTAATTTTTTGTAAAGTATAGATACATATGGATGTATAGTGTATTTATTGTATGTTAGTTTATTACTCATAATCATAGTAACTTTATACTTATAACCTTATTGAGCATTTTGGTTTGCAGGAAGACGCAAAGGCAGCCATATTTACAGGCGAAGAAGAGATGTTCGCGTGCGACCGTTGTCTCTCTCGTATTATGGAGATGCAGACAGAGGAGTACTGGGACAAGTGGGGGAAACACTTGGACTGAACCGTTTAGCGCCGCGGGCGGGGCGAGGCGACCGCTTGCTTGCACAAAAACGTGTGTGACGCGGAATTCAGAGCGATTGGTTTTAGTTTAATTTACGGACAAAATAACGAATCTATACCCCCTTAATCATAAACGCAACAGGCTTCTGCTAAACTTAGCAATCGTTTGTCCTTATTTGTGTAAAGTAAATGTCAGTGTGACAGATAAGGGCAAACGATTGTTAAGTTAGCAGATGTCTAGAGAGTTTATGAATGAGAGGGATAGTGTTTAAGAGCGTGCATCCGTGCTGAGCTCGCAACGTCGCATTTTTGGTGATTTTTTACGATTATTTCACAGAAATTGAATGAAAGTATCAAATATCCGTCTGTAGTGCACTTCGTTTTGAGTGTATTAATGTGTCCAATGCAATGATTAATGGTGATGGACGTTTATTTTCGTATTAAAGCGATAATATACTACATCTCGTTTAATAAGAAAATAAAAGTCCATCACGATGAATTATTGCATAGACGCATTGCATAGACGGATATTTCATACTTTCATTCAATTTTTGTGAAATAATCGCAAAAAATCACCAAAAATGCGACGTTGCGAGCTCAGCACGGATGCACCCTCTTAAAAAAGGATTACAATAGGCTGGTTTATGGCTCTAGCAATCTAAAAAAATTACGGTTCTCTCCATTGGCTGATTGTGACGTCATTAAATGAATAAACGAATATACAAATAAGGTCAGTAATCCTGAACTGTCACTGACAAGGTTTTGCGCGTTTGTTTACAACAACAGTGACGTCATTGCACGCCCAGGGAGTTACCACGATCGCTTAATGCGTGCCAAGTTCTATTCAGCTTAAGGGACACAGTTATGCAGCCATATAGCTCTGTCCCTCACACTGAATAGAACTTGGCACGCATCAAGCGATTGTGGTAACCTCTCAGGTACTTAATCTAGAGACCATCATGTCGGTATTTTTTTTCGGCTTCTCTTTAGAATTTTTAAAATGAAAGTTTTATAGCTTTCAAAATCTCTAAAAAGCCAATACAAAGGAAGTAACTAGCTTATGGAACCAAAACTTGACGATAAAAATTGTTTTACCTATTCTAATGAACTCGTAATAACTTTCCTTACCTAAATAGCGTTTATTAATTGCCATAATCATAGATATTAGCTAAGTTTTGTATTAGACCAATCTGATCTTCTATACTTTCAATGTAATAATTTATTTTTCATGATTTCTTGTATCAGTAATACTTATCTATTTAATTTGTAGCCATCTCATTGCTAAGTCGACGAAGCTCAGTATTAACATACATTCGTGGTTTTCGCTTATAGCACAACACAAAGTGTACTTATCTATTAAGTAGATGTGTTTTTATGAAACAATTTATTTTTGTTAAAATTTGTTTTGTCAAAAAAAAAAGAGTTGACTACAGTATTGACTTTTATTTTAGACTAAAACGTTGAAATGAATAGAATTGTGTCATCAATATAACCTTTCTACAATAAATAACATTATCTCTTTCTTCACAGATATTGTGTTTGTTGATTGATAGAAATTATTATTTGAGAAGAAGATCAGTAGCTCTAAAAAAAGAGTATTGTATTCTATTTGTTGTAACTACTATTATAGAACGCCTTGAACAAGCCCACAAACCCAGTTTCTGTTACTACGGTTCGGAATCTCCAATATACCCAACGTAACCGTAACTCGAGAGTTAAGTCGGACAATACAAAAATAACAAAAAAAAGCGACGAGTAGCACTCCGGGAGTGCCGGCAGAAGTGAAAACAGCTGCTTAGATTAGACTTTAATGTTGTAACGTCCATGACGCTCAAGACGCGTACCGTACTGACCGCTTACAAAAAACTTACGTATTATTAAATATTTAAATTAGGTATTAAATATTAGGGAACAATTCACACAAATTGACCTAGTCCCAAAGTAAGCGCTAGTAAGGCTTGTGTTATGGGTACTAGACAACGATATACATACTTATATAGAGAAATACATACTTATATAGATAGAAACATCCATAACTCAGGAACAAATATTCGTGCTCATCACACAAATATATGCCCTTACCAGGATTCGAACCCAGGACGCTTGCTTCGCAGGCAGGGTCACTACCAACTAGGCCAACCGCGTCGTTAAATTATGTATTGCCCCACGACTCAACAAAAAAACACTTCAAAAATCGAACGATGAAACGCGTTCGTATTTCAAAATAAGCTCTTAGAGGATCTGATATCGTGGTTTAAACTCTCCCTCCGTCTTACGCCTGATGCGAGTTTAACATTTTTTATCCATCCCAAAAAGTGTTCAACGCCGCTAAGAAGTTTTCACTTCAAAATAAACTAAGGCCAACGTACAAAAACAGTAATATATTGACGTACTAATCGTATATGTGGCTGTAATACTCCTGATAGATTTGTATGTAGGTCTCCTTCTCGGAGGGCGTCATTTGCGCGATGACGTCATCGTCGATGCCGGTGATCGGCACGGGCTTGCCGTTCACGAGTACGGTGGGCGCGTTGTCGTCGCTCTCTGAATCCTCGCTCTCCATCTCATCTGGAACAACATTTTTATATTTTACCCTCAGAGAACATACTTAGTTACTGAACTATATTTTACGGGGTGTCACAAAATATAGAACGACCGCTTAGCTGAGTTCTGGCCCGCGCGGCACAGGGGCGCGGGGTGGGCGACAAAGGGGGCCGAGAGAGGTGCATGCCAGAACCATAAATGGTTTTTCAACACAGTTGCTCGTAAATTGAGTCTTATTGCACCGCATCTAAGCTCATAATTCAGCTTATTACGCACAAGTGCCGTAATATTATTACCGCACGAGTGCGGTAATGTAAACTTTTTTTAATCTCAGCAAATAGTTCAGTTATGTATAGGAACAAGGAATATTTTCGTGAATATTAAACTATTTTAGGTTAAAGATGATAAATAAACAGTGAAGTATTAATTTTTATCTAAAAAGTGACCATAATTTGCATATTTAAGACAATGATTAATTATTTTATTACTATTTTAATATTAGGCTGTTTAGCAGTCTTGTCAGTGTCTCGTCGTCCGCGTGCAAAGTGCACAGCGCGCATGCACGAGTGCTGCGCGCGGATTGGCGCGGAGACATGATATCTGCCGCCATCTTTCACACTCACAGATTTTGTTGATTATTTTACCTTGTTATTAGTTTAAAAATTACTAGTTGAAATAATAAAGAAAAACTAAATGTAAATAGTGTCTGTCGCCGGAAATACTAAAATATGTTCGGACAGGTTATGTCAGTAAGAAATCCAAGGTGTTAATTGCCAAATGACAAAGAAAAGTTCTAAAGCCTCCAGTTAAGCAATTTTTGGCAACAAAGGTACAGTAAAGTTTTTTTATACTTACTTATTAAGAATTTCTTTTTGTTTTTCCTCGCAAATGTGTTGAAAAACGTCGTATGAAACGCGTGTGCATTGATCATTAGGTACCACACGCGGCACCATTAACGCGCTCGCTCCGCTCGCGCGTACAATCTTGCCTCGTGTGTAATGATCAACATAGCACACTTGTATCATAATGTACTATTTCGAATGACTATTTTCTGTGTACTTCTGTATTTTAAAATTTTTATGTGCATTAAAGAGTTTTCATACATAAGTACTATAAAGAAGGAAAAAGATGAAGGTTAACTTACCGACAGCAGCCATCTCGTTCTTGAGTTTGAAAGGATCCTTGGACTCCTCGTCGCTGGAATCCGAACTGTCGGGTTCTATTCCCTTCAGTGAGGTAGCAGCATTATTTCCTGCAAGAAAATAAACAGTGTGTTTTTGATAAAATGTATACAGGGTGTATCAGATACTCCCTAACAATAATCCACTGGGGTATATAACCATAGCTATAGAAGCTAAAAAAAATATTTTGAAAAAAATTGGAGTAATTTTTTTTTTTCTATAGGAATGGTAGAATTAACTATAATCATTCGTATAGAAAAAAAAAAAAAAATTACTCAGTTTTTTTTCAAAATATTTTTTTTTAGCTTCTATAGCTATGGTTATATACCCCAGTGGATTATTGTTAGGGGGTGTCTGATACACCCTGTATAGCACACAGAGACTAATTTCAATGCCGTAACTTTCTGCATAATATTAGTTTTATAATAACGCAGAAAATATTTTTCTTTTTACGTAGACTGACCAGTGATTGGCCATTATCAGTGACGTAACTATAACGTCTGGGGACCGTGGCTAATTCATCAAATGGGGGTCACTCTAGGCCAAACCCATTAAGGGCCCCGAAAAACTAGGGGCCTCTGGCATTTTTCCAGGCCTGCCACCATTAGTGGTGGCAATAACGGCTGTTTTGCAATAATGAGTAACAGTGTTGTGTTATTCCCAAATAGCTGTTATTGTAAACTGTTGTCTGTTATATTGCTGTTTTACAAAACGATAATGAACTTATTATTAAATAATTGTTATACTTATTTCGTCGCGATCGCAGCATGATAAAAGCGTACGGGAACAAAAGCAAAACAACGCTCTGTACCTTGTTTGTTATTGTACTGACTGACAACAAACAGCAACAGCTAAAAATGATACCAAAAGTCAGTTATTTGAATTGCGATTGCGATGCGAGCTCGCGCGTATAGCGCTATCTCTCGCACACACCTACTTGATTTGTTGAAGAAAGAAAGAAAAGAAAGAAAATACGTTTATTTGACGCATAGGACAACAGCACAAACCAAAAATAAACAATACAAAAAATAAAAATAAAGTAAAAATAACAATTAGGTAGTGTGTCGCTGTCCAACGTCAAAAAGGTTGCAGCTCAGCTTAATGTTGCGCACTCGCTTGCTCTTTTATGCCAAGTGCGGCAACAGTGCGCGTATGAACAACGTCGACAACAGACAACGAATAATGATAACAGGATAGTTGACGATTCGATAATGTGTTGTTCGTTGCGTGCAAATAATGCATTACGTTATCTGCTGTTGTAATAACGACCACCACTAGCCACCATACAGTTACGCCACTGAATACATGTCTTATTTACCTGTATTTTGTTTCTCGTGCGCCAGAAGAACGGACATGATATCATCGTTCTTCTCTTTGCCAGCGGTCTTTGTCGTGGTCGCATTGCTGGCCGCTTTCTCGAGGGCCGCCTCCGTTGGATGGACACTGTCGCTCTGGAAAAGAAGACGATTTATTTAACCCATTTGCTTCATATAGCAGTTTATTTGAGAATTATAGTGGCTGGTTACTGGTACCTACAATACAATACAATACAATAAATCTTTATTGAACAGCACATATAACAATCAAAACAGAAAAAAGGTATATGGAAGTAATAAGGTAACAACTGGTAACTATCTAGTAGCGTACTTTACCGTGAAAATTTTCGCTAGGCAACCCTGCGCAAAAAATAAACACCTATCTTATAAACACATATCACCTATCTTAAAGCGATGAGTGCAGGAAGAGCAAGAAAGAGAAGTTAGGCAATAATCCGGTGGGACGACTCCACTTTGGGATACCTACCTATCCAGTGGTTCTTTTATGCGATAGATGGAAACGAGTATGCGGGTCACTCGATGGAAAACAATCACCGCCACCCATGGACATGACACAACATTGGAGGGTTACGGGTGCTCTGCCGGCCCTTTAAGAAAAGAGTTTGCTCGTTTTTTGAAGATCCCTATGTTGTACCGGTCCAGAAAAACTGGTGCCGCCTGCTGATTCCAGAATTTAACCATGCTAAAAAGTTACGCTGTTAAGCCGACTGCCGACTGTTAAGGTGGTGATTCGGGTATAGATACGAGATGCGAATGGTGTACGGTCGCCCAAATAAGTGGTCTACCACTTTTCTTTAATCCAACTTCCTATCAAATGAAAATGTCGCTAAAGTCGAACTTTCAAGTTGACAGCCTGTCTTATCGACGTTATATATTGTGACGCGCAAAGGAACTTTAACCTTAGGGTGGTAGACCACATATTTGGCTGATGATTAAGAATCTCGGATGTTTCGAAACTGTCGGACCTTTTCCGACGCAATAAAAAGTGAGGAGGCCTGTGCCCAGCAGTGGGACGCATCGCATGTTGGCTGGCGATGATGATGATGATGATGATGAATCCGGTTATTTACCTAGGGTACTATAGGTTATGGTACCTGTTCGTTGTTGCCGACAGTGCTCTCGACCATCCAGACGGGGCGCTCCTTGCGCGCCTGGCCGGCGGCCGCGGCGTCGCCCTCGCCGATGGTGATGTCGACGCGAGTCTCCTCCACGGCCAGCCCCTGGCTGCGCGTGGCTTCCCCTGACCACTGCTCGCCAGGCGGACGTTGCGCGTTTTGCTTTGTGTTCAGTCTGGGTCAAGTAATTGATATCAATGAGGTGACATATCACATGATTTCCAGTGATGGCGGACTGTCAATCGGGACAGGGTTCTACGATGGTACAGTCACCAGCATAAATAAGTGATCACTTTTGTACCTTGTCACTTTAAAGTCATGTTTGAAAAACCATACGAAATCATGTAACGACTGAAAGCGACGAGGTACAAAAATTATCACTTATTTATGCTGGTGACTGTACGTAACATTTCCCTCACTGTACAGTCGTCGCGCAGTAAGTGGTAACCTGTCACTTTGACATTTACCTTTCACAGATAAGGACAAACGAATCAAGTTTATCTTTTACTGCAAGTGGGCCTAAGTTAGCAGAGACCTATAGAGCGTTTATGAATCAGGAATGTTATGGATATATAATTTCGGATCCGGATATGGATATGGATATTGGTAAAATATAATATCGGTTTCGGTTACGGTTATGGATATTAAATTATTTCGGATTGTCCGATAGTTTCGGTTACGGTTACCGATATTGCGCTGTGCACCTCGCGCTGTGACATCATTAGGTAGCG
Source organism: Pandemis heparana (assembly GCA_963854515.1). NCBI lineage: Eukaryota > Metazoa > Arthropoda > Insecta > Lepidoptera > Tortricidae > Pandemis > Pandemis heparana. The sequence continues at coordinate 8,233,316 of OY978010.1, forward strand.
GGAGAGGTGTCGCATTCCAGTGGAGTGCACAATTAATTCGTACGAGTTGTAGTATTTAGTTAGACTCCGCCCTATCCGAAACTATCCAAAACTTTTATTTCGGATTCGGTTACGGTTACGGATATTTTTTTATTTCGGATATCCGATAGTTTCGGTTACGGATATGGATATCCATAACAACACTGTTATGAATAAGGGGGAAAGACACGAACCCTCTAATAGTGTTGATGTCAACCGGCTCCGGCTCCAATATCTCCGGAGCCAGCTTGATGCCCTCGACCTCCCGCAGCAATATGTAGAGCGGCTCCAACTGCTCGTTGTATTTCGCGAGCAACAGCCGGGAGTCCTTCTTGGGCAGCGCCGATTGGTCCTCCTCCACGACTTGGCTGCAGAATGTGCACCGGAACTCTTGGGTCATCATGTCGTATAGCTGATCTGCCTGGAATAAACAATTATTGGTATTTTTTTGAAAATATGCCTCCAAAATAGAAGCTCGTGTGATTTTAAAGGTATAAGCATACTACTGCTGATGCACCTAGGTCCTTCTTGCCCTATGGTTACACTATGCTCCTCGCTCTGCCGCGGTGTCTGCCTTTCTTGTCTATAATGTAACTAGCTGTTGCCTGCAACTTCGTCTGCAAAGAATTCGTTTATCGCTATCCCGCGGGAATTTTCCGGGATAAAAAGTAGCCTATGCGCTATTCCAGCATTTTTCTATCTATATGCCGAATTTCGTCCAGATTCGTTGGGCCGTTCTGGCGTGATTGAGTAACAAACATCCATCCATCCTCCATTCATACTTTCGCATCATCATTACACAGTATAAAACAAAGTCGCTTTCTCTGTCCCTATGTCCCTATGTATGCTTAAGCATGTAAGCTTTAGCTATGTATCTTTAAAACTACGCAACGGATTTTGATGCGGTTTTTTTAATAGATACAGTGAATCAAGAGGAAGGTTTATATGTATAATACATGCATAACGTGCGAAGCCGGGGCGGGTCGCTAGTTTATAATATTAGTTAGATGAGTGAGACAGATAAACGCATGGGTATGGGTAACATGGCCACCCTCTGCTTCTTTTCATCGCGGCTTCCCATACTCGTCGAATGTGTGGATGTAGTATCTTACCTCGAGATCTGTGAACGTCTTCCCGCACGACGGGCACTTGAAGCTGGCGCGGCTGGTCGCGTCCCGTTCCTCAGTCTCCATCCGTTTCCGCATCAGATCTAGTTTGTACTTCACAACGTTCACGAATGTTTTGTAATTTATAAAGTAATAGTTGACCTTTTGTGCTTTCCCGTCCAAACCTGAAAATTAACGTTGTCTCAATTATATTAGTTTAGATTTAGGCTAGCGATTAACGATTTAGCATCAATCATTCTGTTACCTGTTTCCATTTTTAGTCTAACTTGGATAAACTTGTCGTTTTTGAGTGTCGCTATTCTGGCTCTTAGCATTTTTCTTTCGAATTTCAAGAGCTCGCAGATGTCATCTTCTTTCATACCTAAAGTTAAAAACCAATGTGTTTAAATTCTGAAAAGTAGATATCTAAACTTAAGGAACTATCTAAATACTTACGTACTTACAAATATGCCATAGGTACCTGCCTATGGATAATTATGGAACTTTAACCGATATAAAAGGGCAGGAGGTTCTCAATTTGACTGCATATTTCATTTGCATTTCTGCCTTTTACTTTCTGGGTACTTTTACAGGGGTTTACTTACAAGGATTCCTGACCAGCATGTCGACGATGAGCGAGTCCTCGATGGTGTAGAAACCTCTGACCACGAGCCGCGCTAACTGCTTCAGGCTGCTGGGCACTTCGGTTACGAGTCGTTCTTCTGTCATCGCTGAAATTGGAATGACATTTAAAACCCAAGTACTTACTTCGAATTTTTGAAGGGAAAACTTTAGCGGCGCTGCGTTGAGCACTTTTTGGGATGGGTAAAAAATGTTAAACTCGCGTCAGGCATAAGACGGAGGGAGAGTTTAGGTACCAGGATAACAGAATCCTCTAAGAGCTTATTTTGAAATACGAATGAAGCTAGAGTTGCGTTCGATTTTTGAAGTGTACGTTGATTTCATCGCTGTAATGTATGTGCGTTTGGCCTAGTGGTATAAGGTGTGGAAAAACAGTGCGTTCTCTCAGGTGACTAGTTCAAATCTCGTGTAGAAGAAAAAGTCTTTTTTTTCTTCTTTTTGCGCGAGTGTGCGTGTGTGTAGTTTTCACTTCTGCCGGCACTCCCGCAGTGCTAGCTACCCGGTGTTTTTTTCTCGAAGTGATCTCCAGGCTACTCTCCAGGTCTCCAGCCTTGGAATAGAAACCTTTAGTCGGTTTTTATTCGCGAGCAGCGGTGTGCATGGAGATTGTCTGGCGTGCGTAGCCATTGCCTACCAACGTTAGTCCAACGGTAAGTTCTGAAGAATCAGAGGCTGGGTTCGTCTTATTTTATCAAACGAATGGAAACCCTCCTTATCGAATAATTTCACTAGCTTTTTATGTAATTAGGAAGTGCTTGGTGAAATAAGACAAATCTAGCCCCCGATTCCTCGGAGCTCTCGCGCGGACTACCTAAGTACTACACAAGAGACTAGTGACTGTAGTTAGTCTCTGTTAGTAATGGCAATTTTCCAGTTTTCCGTGCTGCAGAATTATTAGTATCTAACAAAATCTGGCCAGAAAATATGTTATGTTATGTGTTCAGTTCAGCTACAGATAGGCGATTTAAACGTAAAACAAGAGTTCTAACTTACGAGTCATATTTATTTTCAAGATATAAGATAGGATTAGGAACTAGGAATTAGTAAATTTCCTGGAAATAATTTAAGTGGCCTAGCTAGGGTTCCATTTCGCTGACTGTACCATCAGCCAAATATGTGGTCTACCACCCTAAGGTTAACATTCCTTTGCACGTCACAATATAATAACGTCGATAAGACAGGCTGTCAACTTGAAAGTTCGACTTTAGCGACATTTTCATTTGATAGGAAATTGGATGAAAAGTGGTAGTGGAGTGGTAGTGGTGGTGGTGATTTGGGCGACCGTACATACGTATTTTATTGATATGGATGTCGTCTTAAGGTTTTGTTTCAAGGAGTCTTATGAATAAACCAACCAACATACATACATTTATCACGTCTTTATCCCTTACGGTCTAGACAGAGCCTAAGGTAACAAAATCTTAAGGCCACATTTAGCATGATTGAATAAAAAAAAAAAAAAAAAAAAAAAAACCACGAGTGTTTTAAATTACATTTATTCCATTGTAACAACAAAATAATTCTAAAATAATAGTATTGTAAAGTATAGGTATACTGAACCCAAAGTAGGTACATGTATATGTACATAATTAATAACATCAAATCATTAAAAGTAATCCAAAGCAGCTTTGTTAGTTGCAAATTCAACCTTAAAGTATATTTGTACAAGAGACAAGTCTTAGATTATTTGGCAGTGATGTCTTTTCATTACAGTTAATCAATTATAACCATTGCATCGTCAGTGTCACTTAATATCATAAAAATATCTAATTTAAAATGGATGAATATTTTAAATGATTAAAGTGTACACATTTGCGCCATTCCTCAATTAAATTAATACATTGGATGTTCAATGGAGATATTATATATGGCGTTAGTTTGACCCCTAAACAAAAAGAAAAAGTAATTATTAAAACATCTACATACAATTATATTTGCGAAATTGTTGCCTACAAAAATATTAGCTTGAGAATTTCTTAGGAGGTAGACAGGTAATAATTTAATCTACTTAGATTCAGTAATTATGTGATAATTAATGAGGATTCCTCCAGAAAAACTTTCAAAAATATTATTAAGTTCAAAGGTCAATTAAAAAGTACTGACAAGGATCCACTTCAAGTAAATTTAGAGATCAATATTTAAGTTTTTGAATGGACAATCATTACAATTACTACTTAAAATAGAAATTGACATAAACAATAAATAGCTGCTTAATTAAAATTACTTAATAGTGATGAAGTACATAAAATACGAGCACTAACTTATTTACACCTAGGGGCAAGAATGTCCTTTACATAACATTAAATTGGTACATAATCAAATTACAAACTCAGTCCTTATATTTAAAATTGATATCATCGAAGCACTGGAATTAGTCTGAATGAGTTCGTTCAAGAATCACTTGTATGTTGTCTAGTGTTTGGTAGATGAGCCTGAAGTTGGGGCGGTCACTGGGGTGGGTGTTCCAGCATTGCTTCATCAGGTCGTACACGCAGCGCGGCGTGTTGTCGGGGCAGGCAAGGACATTCCCGTCTTTTAGAAACCTAACTACTTCTTCATGTGTCATACCAAAATAGGGTTGCAAGGCAAATGAGAATATCTCCCATAGACATACTCCATATGCCCACACATCAGACTCCAATGTATACTTATTGTACAATATGCTTTCTAAAGGCATCCATCTTACAGGGATGGCGTCATGTTCGTCTCCCTTATAATAGTCTTGTAAATAAATTTTATGTGACAGACCAAAGTCCGCAATTTTTACCACCATGTCGTCATTTATTAGACAGTTTCTGGTTGCTAAATCACGATGAACAAATTTTCGATCTGAAAGGTACACCATGCCAGAGGCTATCTGCCTAGCGATGTGAAGTAAGTCTAAGTGGCCCAGAGGCGTTGCAAGTAATCTTAAATCCTCTCTGAACTCAGATACTGGTGGGTAGTTGGCTGCAGTACTGCAGGCCCTTAAATATTCATTTAAATCACCTTTCCCCATAAACTCAAACAGTAGGCACATGGGGCGACCGATAGCGCACACGCCCAGAAGCTTTACAATATTTGGATGATCAAAGTCTGCCAGCAAACAGGCTTCTCTTTCAAAATCTAACTGTAAATCATGAGAAGCTTCGTCCTTCAGCATTTTGACAGCAACCAGAGTGAACTCTTCCTCTGGGACCAGCCCTGGGGCTCTTGCTTGAAAGACTCGACCAAATGCACCCTGGCCCAAATCTCGAATATAAATTATGTTATTCCTTGGAAACTCCAATTTTTCCAATTTCGGGTTTAACTGGGCTCCAGTAGTGTGATAAGCTAGATTGCTGGGTAGTTTATCAAGATCAATTTCCATATTCTGGCCATTTCGGCGATTGGGCATGTTACACTTTGAATAATGATTTTTCAAAAAGTAATGACAAAGCAGAGCAATTGATGCAATTCCTAAAACACACCCCAGGCCACCAACTGATAGCAGTAACACAAAGGTGGGTGTAAAATAGTTTTCCATCTCTATATTTGGTCCAGTAATATTGTCTTCTTCTAGGCTTGAATTGGCACATAGTGGTATGTCACAGAGCTCCCACCGCACCAGCGGGTCCATGGTGTAGCACCAGGGATGGCGCTCCTCCCCACCAGCATTCCGGCAATGATTGGTGGAGTTCTGTACTTCAGGGAACACCAGAGGAGGTCTAGTGTGCTGATGTGGGGACTGAGACTCCCACGCTTGACAAGCTCGCCCACTCTCAGTAACGTTCATAGTGCCCTGGTAATATCGTCCATTACCTTTCACACAAGTGGTAGTCACTTCACTGTAGTCCATATCTGTGATGCCTACATTATTACAAGTTACCTGAGAACCCTTTCCTGAAAAACGAGGGAGCTTCTCACACTCAGGAAACCGAAAATGACCTCTAGATTCTAAGTAAACTCCCCTGCGCTTTTGCTCTTCAAAGACGATCCAATCATTGTAACAAAATTGCATTTTCACTGCCATGCAATCCTCATAACAAAGAGGTAATCCAAAATATCCCACTCCATCTTTATCGACGCATTTCGGGAAAGCGTAAGCACAAATTAATTTTTCAGCTTTGCTTCGACATGGCTCCCTAAGAGTCGATATCATTTCTTTCCAGAGGCCTGTCGTGATTTTCTCATTTTCCAGTCCACCCGTATGGTTGTACCACACGTATCCAGTTGAATAGCTTTTGCATATTTGACCATTGTATGGCCCACAATAAGGATGCACCGACTTCAAATAAAGGAGCACGGCTAACAGTGTTATCACTTGGGAATACATATCCATTGCGACTATTGGACAGCAAGTAATTCGATGTATGTAATGCCGGATCGATGCATTTTATTCAATAACTTTAAAATAGACTACTGAAAAAATATAACACTGACTATACAATGGCGGACGCATTATTATTGATTTTAGTTGTTTCGTTCTTCACTACGTACGAGTAAGCCAGCCACAAAGCAAGTACCAAGTAGGAGCGACGGACGTCAGCGTGACTAATTTGACAGTTGACTGGACAATGTTGACATTTCAGAAGCAAAACGAGTTGACCTAACCGACTGAAGTCGATAATCGTAAGTCGAAATTCATCAGAATGACGCTTTTATTAAAAAAGAAAATAAATCGTATAACTTAACAGTTGTAAAAGTTTTCTTTAAATACAAAACACAATTATAATTTCACAATGAAATACATTATGAACAGCATAAAGACAGTGATGTAATTGAATGATTGCTCGAATATCGATTCAGAAATATATTATGGCAACAATTTTGTCTGTGTCATCTGTTGTCAATGTTGGTATGGTTGTGCACATTCTAAACGTCAGATCAGAGTCAGAGTGTAGTCAAAATATTGAGAACTTACTGTTTAATATCTTGAAATGGCTGCTATTGAGAAAGTTAAAGTTGTTGTTCTTGGCGATTCCGGTAAATCACATTCCTATAATTATTAGTTCAACAAATAACACCACATTGTTTAGTATATTCGTAGCACACTAAATAAACATAGATCTTGTAACCTTCCTACTTGCTTTTTGTCGAGTTTGCCGTGAGTGAGTGACATCTTTGAAGGTTAGGCAACATAACAAAAGTGGTCTTCACTTGGCGCGAATCCTGTTAAACTTTTAAGCTAAGTTTGCGCTTAATTTCGGCTTATGAATAAACAATTTGAATATTGTATTCAGAGAATAATAAATAGCATTAAATTCTATAACTCATTTTGATATGGTGTGTTTATGCACTTTTGATCTCTGAGTTTATTAATTTGTTTTTAAAAATATATATACCTATTTAAATTAAAACAAGTGCATCACGTGGTTTTCCGCATGAGTGCATCCAGTCCTGATAAAAATGGAGAATAAAAAAGTGTCATATGTTCATTACATTACGAATTTGTATGAAATTCAACAAAATATGATTGAACCAAAATCAGAATAATTAAAATACTTTATGGCTTTGAAAGCCAACTAAGTGACTACTTGCACACCGTGAGTTCTTAGAATGCTATCCGGGTTTGTCTTGCTGTTTCACCCACTCTTATGGGTTTGATATTTGAATCGGTGGAGTGAGGGAGACAGCAACACAAAGCCGAACGGCATTCTAAGAGCTCACGGACTATCAAAGTATTATTTTCACATAATAGATTTTATTGCAGGTGTTGGTAAGACATCACTAACATACCTGATAGCTCACAACAAACCCCTGTTATCTCCGGGCTGGACCGTGGGTTGTTCAGTGGAGGTAAAACTTCACCGTTACAAGGAAGGGACCGAAGCTCAAAACACATTCTTTGTTGAGTTTTGGGATGTTGGTGGTTCAAACGGACACAGGAATACCAGGAACGTGTTCTATCAACCCACACATGGTAAGTTCCAAATATTGGTTATTTTATGGACCTCAAAAGGAAAACAGAACCCTTATAGGGTCACTTGTGTGTCTGTGTGTTTAACCATCTGCCACAGCCAAGCCAATTTATTTTTCCAAGTTCAACATCATCTTTTTTGATTATGGCAACTGGTTGCTTTCTGTCAGCAACCACTACTGCCAAACCTGGCAAGGACTGGCAGAATTGTACAAAATATAAGCAACTACTTCAATCTTCTATGCGAAAATGCTGAAACTATACCCCAACTCTTTATGATTTATATTGAGCAAAATTTACAGTTTTTGGAAACAGAAAGAAAGAAAAATATTTTATTTTGGTTCACAAACATCATAAACAACAACAAACAACACACAAACAGAAACAACAACAAGAAACACACACAACAGGATACAACAGGAACAGAAACAGAAAACAACAACAAACACACAGATACAGAACAAACAAACAAAGAAACAACAACAAATGAAAAAGGATAGTATTATTTTTAATTATTATTTTGATTGTTTCAGGAATTATTCTGGTACATGACTTGACTAACAGAAAGAGTCAAGTTAATTTACAAAAGTGGCTTTCCGAGATATTGAATTCTGACAACCCTGCCCTTCAGCATGTGGATGTGGATCCAGAACAGTTTCTAGGCTCCACACAGGTAAAATTTAATTTAAGAATTCTATTCGGCGCCTACGAAAGGCACCGTATAAATACTTTCGGCGCCATACCGCGAAAAAATGGCGCCGAAAGTCTTTATACGGTGCCTTTTTTTGGGCGCCGTAATTTAGGCGGCTGAAGATAGTCTTCGTCTAAATCGACCTTTAGGTATTGCATTTGTCACATGTTATACCTACTAAAAATAAGTTTTGTTATGAAATAATTTTTAACTAAGTAATTTTTGCTGACTGTACTTGCATTGTCATCTATCCTACGTAACATTTCTTATTGTGACAAAATATGTATTTGATAGTTTTGACATACTTACATCTGGGGGCACGGTAGCGTCCCCGCCAAGACGAAAAAAATATTTTATAGGATACAATACTGTAAAATATTAGTATAGTATGTCAGCAATGATTCAATTAATTTCGTTCCCAGATTCCTATTTTGGTAATTGGAACCAAGTTTGATTTGGCAGAGGAGAAACAGAGGAAGAACCAGTACAGAAGGCTGGCAAGCAGCATAGCGGAGCAGTGTGGTGCCGACGAAATATTTGTGAACTGTCACCAAGCCAGGTTTGACAATTTATAACTTAAGGTTGATTTAGACGAAGACTATTTTCAGCAGCCTAAATTTCGGCGCTTAAAAAAGGCACCGTATAAACAATTTTGGCGTCATTTTTTCGGCGCCATACCGCGAAAAAATGGCGCCGAAAGTGTTTATACGGTGCCTTTTTTAGGCGCCGAAGTTTAGGCGGCTGAAAATAGTCTTCGTCTAAATCGACCTTTATAACTTGGTTTGATTTCACTTTAGAAAAAATACAAACAGTCTTCATACATCGTTTTATTGAAAAATACTTTCTGCAAGTAACAATTAAACAAAATATTATATGGATATGCAGATTTGACAGGTTCATGTTTTTTTTTACACATAATTCAAAAATGCAGTCACCATGACTTTTTCTGAATTGCATTTTTTTTTAGATCTCTTGGGCCAGGCACAAGCAACTCCGTTAAGCTGACAAGATTTTTCGACAAGGTAAACCATTTGCTACAATTTTACTGTGGGTGCCAGATAGCCTCCAGGTTTCGAAAATCTGGCTAGGAAACTAAAGGCTAGTTCGGGCTAGGTTCGGGGCTCGATTCCCTGTAGGGGCTGATATTTCATTATATTTAGATTACCATGATAAAGAAATGTACGCTACCATTTACCAAATTTTTACAAGCTTTCATTTAATCAAATCTTGCAAGTGAATTTTTACGATTGACATGAAATTTGGCATACTCATGTTAAGTCTGGTCACAATACAATAATCTTGAAGTGAAACTCTAGTGACAAGCCAGGACCGTCTCCGCAAAAGTGAACTCTGACAGTCCAATACACTTGTTTTTTTTATTCTTAAGTTTTATGTTTAATTTAGTATTTTTTTTTAATATTGTAAGGTGATCGAGCGGCGGCATTACCCGCGGCGCAGCCCGTTCTCGGATCGACGGCGCGTGCCGCCATATATGTTGGCCACTTCAACTCCGCTCTCATCAAACAAACCTGCGCAGTACCTCAGTCCACGCTTCTATCATATGGACTGATCGTAATACGTGTATGTTGAAGTGTGTGTTGTATTAATGTTGAACTTGGCTGAACATAACTTCAGATCGGATGGAATTGTAGATACTTGTGTCTTGACGCTTTGAAGAGCGATTCCAATTTGACGACCAAAAAAATGTGAATAGAATTTTTATTGCAACACTTACTTATACATATTGTCGATTTTATAAGCCACCGCAAAGGTAATTTTCAACAGTTATGTTTCAATTATTTAAATCGGAAAAAGTTGTGAAAACTATTAAATGTGATATATTTTCATTTTAGTACCAAATAAAAATCTAAGCAACTATTTGTATGGAGACAAAGTGAGAAGCAGGCAAACTGTTTTTTCTTCTAAAATAAAAAAAATCTTTAATATTTTTATTTATCAATTTGAGGCTTTTGTATGTTAAAAAGCGAATCCAATTTATTTACGGACGTTAAGAAAAACTTGTGCTATATTAATAAAAACAAATTTTGTCCTGAATCTTGTTCGTTCTGACTCTATGTACTATTATTACCAAACATTTCTCATATAAAGCCGGCTACTCACACACCAGCCGCAGGGGCAATATTGGAAGCAGGGCCAAAATTGCCTCCTTAATTGTGATGTGTATAGGCAAGCAGGGGCAATTTTTAGAACAGCCGAAATTGCCCCGACCGCCGTGAAACCGGTATTGCCCCTGCGGCAGGCGTATGAGTAGCCGGCTTTAAGTACAATAAAATTAATGATGAGTATGCCGTCGACACACCTCGCCTTGTTCCCGCTCGCCGCCTCATAATACCCCACTGCACTCAAATCGCGCGCGTACTGTACTGGATTACATATATTATCATTATGAATGTTTTAGTAACTTATAAAACAAAATAAGAATCATAGTTATTAATAACTTAGATATGTATTCAGTTAATATTTCATATGGCAACGTAGTAAAAATGCGGGTAGTTTACAAAGCCCAGACGCGCACATAGTCGACTTGCAGCGAGGCGTCTTGTCCGTCGTTGACGTTCAAGTTCCAGGTAGGCAGCCACGCAGCCTGCGCGTTCCAGAAGTCCGTAGCCGCCTGCGCAACAAACATCACAAGTAAGTAATCAGAATATAATGTGAAACTATGTGAGAATTAGTGAATACAGTCATGTTTGTTGCTCTTTCATGCAACAACTATAGCGCGGAGTTTTATGAAATTTGGCATAAAGATAGAACGCGGGATATGATAGAGATTCTTTGTAAAGTCTTTGTAAAGAAGTTCCATCAAACATGAATAAATTATACGGTAAAAAACAATTCTTCATGTCCATCGGTGTTCTTCCGTTGGGAGGGCTCATTGGGATTAAAAGCGTAACTAAGGGTAGCATTAGAAGTAAAAAAGCTCTTAGCGCCATCTTTTAGTGAATAGACGAAGTAGTGACAAAATTTCCTATTAGATACTAGATGGCGTTAATATCACTACATGTGGTTCTTGCTTTCTAAAGCCGGCTACGAACAACCTGCCGCAGGGGCAATACCGGTCGCACGGCGGTAGGGCAATTTCGGCTGGTCTAAAAATTGCCCCTGCTTGCTTATACACATCACAATTAAGGAGGCAATACTGGTCCTGCTTCCAATATTGCCCCTGCGGCAGGTGTATGAGTAGCCGGCTTAATGCTTTCTCCTTTTATGAGATTTTTTTTTTTGTTTTTCTATGGTTTCGCATAAAGCGTTTTGTAAGACTATTAGGAATTTAGAAATGTATCGAACAGGTTAGGAATAAGAAGCAGGTACATTGAATTGTAAAGTGGCGCTTACCGTGGGAGAGCCGTTCCACCAAGGTTTGGGGAAAGGATTGGTCACTCCGTCAGGGAAGAATCCGTTGGTGCCGCCGACAGCTACGTTCATGATGATGTAGAACTGGAAAATTAAAATTAATTTCAGTATATGTGAGCTCTCATAGAGTTATCAAGTCTTGACCAGAACAATTTACAGAAACACGGTTTAAACCTATTGTACCTAATACAATTTTACTTTTTGTTAAAGCACATTCAAACAAGAGCAATATGCAAGGGCGACCAATTCGGCAAAGAATGTAAAATTTGTGTTCGAAACTGACTTCAAATGTAGAAACGAGAAAGTTTTTGTAATAGGCAATAAGTAGGCGTCTAAATGTATGGAGTAACTCGGAAACTGGGGCCGGCCCGATATTTGAAAACACATCACTGAGCACTCGAATGTGCCGTTCGAAAGTGGAAAAAATTGTGTAAATATTGCTACAAAAGTACGTCTTAAATTACATTTTCGACTTGTTGACAAGATTAATTTAGAGCAGATTTTTTTTATAATGTACTCGCTTTCTAAATTCAGCATAATTTATCTTCACTTTCGAGTGATATTTCCACATATGTGCTTTCAGAAATCGGACCCCTGGATAGTTAGAAATGTTACGCTCATAGATACGTATGTACGTATGTACGGTAGCGAAAGTTGGGTATGGCAAAAGAAGCATGAAAGTAGAATAAATGCAGTAGAAATGAGAGCGTTAAGAAGTATGGAAGGTGTATCACTGAAAGATAGAATAAGGAATAGTGTGATAAGGGAATGTGCTGGTGTGAAAGAAGATATAGTGACTAGGATAGAAAAAAGTATGCTTAGTTGGTTTGGTCACGTAGAGAGGATGGATGAAAGAAGATTAACTAAACAGATTTATATGGGGAGTGTGAATGGGTGCGTTGGGAGGGGAAGGCCTAGGCGGACGTTCCGTGATCAAATTGGGGACATTTTGGAGAAAGGCCAGGTCAAGAGTACCCGAAACCGACGAGCATGTATGAAGAGATTGATGAATGTGGATGAAGCGAAAGAGGTATGTCAGGATCGTAGCAAGTGGAACAAAGTAGTCTCTGCCTACCCCTGTGGGAAAGAGGCGTGACGATATGTATGTATGTATGTATGTATGTATGTACGCTCTTAGATTCTTAATCTTAATTTCATTCGCGCCTGGTTACCTTCTGGTCAAAGGGCGCCATCTTGGATCCGTAGCGCCACGGGTTAAGCAAGCCAGGGTTATTGTTAAAGCCTCCGTGTTGCCAGAAGCCTCCGTTTCCGGGCGTCACGCGACCCAACTCTACGTCGTCGATGCTGAACCGCAAGAAGTCTGCGAACCAATCGATTTAGAGTTAGAATTTGACCTAAAACGAACGAAACGTGTCTTGAAAGTCTGAAAATTTAAGTTAGTGTGTGTTAATGTTAAGCTCGTAATTTGTAATACATGGGCGATAAGGCGTAAATGTTCAAGGTTTCAATTGAGACCACGGCCTGGTGGAAGCGGCTTGGGTTGTTCACTTATAGACTGTCGACGTCGTTAATCCTTCTGCACACTAAATCACATAGTTGCGGCTTTTTCTACACTGAAGTTTTTTTTTTTTTTATGAGACAATTTACACCAATTGACCCAGTCCCAAACTAAGCAGAGCTTGTGCTATGGGTACCAGGCAACGGATAAACATACTTATATAATTTAGATAAATACATACTTAAATACATACAACATCCATGACTCGGGCACAAACATTCGTATTTATCATACAAAATTAAATGTCTGCCTCTACCGGGATTGGAACCCGGGACCTCTAGCTTCATAGTCAAGGTCACTAACCACTAGGCTACCCGGTCGTCAATTTACGACATGAAATGGTCGCAAGCCTCACATAAGATGCGTCTAGTGAAATTCCATTCTTCTCTTACGTATATTACCTTGGGAACTCAAAATAAGTGAGAGAACCTAAGATATCATTTCGGGCGTGACAACTCTGGACTCTGGAGAAACTAAGGTTGAAAATGGCCTGAATGGTTTCGGGAAATGGATGGTGCGGCCTTGCCTTTGTTTTGCTCGACTTGGCCTGGATACTGCCGTGCCTCCAGATGTGAAGCTTACCTGGAGTCCACTCAAGCTGGTAGCGATGGAAAGCTCTGTCGTAGCCATTGCCGTTCCTCCTGATCCAGTGAGCGCGCTCCCATCCATTCAGTTCGGGGAATGGTCCGTAGTGCAGCGTAGATCCAGCCTCTTGCGTGCCGATATGGAGTCCATTGCTGAACATGTTCCGGTTACCGCGGGATTCCACCAAGTCGATCTCGCCCGATGAGGGCCATGTGCCGTAGACGTTGTGGGCGGGCATGAGCCAGATTGCTGACGATGAGAAGTTTACGATGTAATAATGAATATTCCAGAGACGAATGGAAGAAAGGAATGGTGACGCTTTTCCGACAGTTAAAGACGATTTAGGCTGTCTGATGTGTCATTTTATCAAAGTTTTATTCGAAACTTTCACCTATCGTATTTTCAGGTGAAAAATAGCTATCTACCCTTCCTTACTCTACGAATTTTATAACCTGTCTTCTTGTGACAAACATTCAAAACTTGAAGTCATTAAGTAGGGAAGTAAAAAATACTGTATATTTGTCTATCTAAATTGGCGGTCTAAGAATCACTTGACTCGTAACCAAGGTTTGTTGATTTTACTTATCTTATGCGTGCTGTATAGAAAACGCATCATACATAACATGACCAGCAAAGCAGTAAGAGCCATGGAGATGTATTACCGGGCCAAAGCCAGTCGCCAGCAGGCATCTTGGCGCGCACCTCGAGCCGGCCGTAGCGGAAACTGAAGGAGTCAACGGTGCGCACGCGCGCGCTCTTGATCGGGTTCAGGATGTTGGTCGGGGTGCCTGTGCGCTCACATCCCCACCATTGCGGGTTTGTGCATCTGTGGGACGGATAAACTTGGTATCAGTGATATTATCCCACTTGTAAGCCCCCTTTTCTTCGCAATACGAACTAACGTGAATTTCTTTCCCAGTTCACCCTAAGCTGTCGCTCGCACAAGAGAATTTAAAGTAACAACAGTTAGAAAATAAATTCCTACTATTTAGTACACGCAAGCACACTCTGATTAAAGTCGCGGTTTCACGGTGGATGCAAGCCGCTTCCAACCAAGGCAACGAGGTCAATGGTGGATGCCTATGTCCAACAGTGGACTTCTTATGCCTGATGATGATGATGATTTAGTCCACACTCAACGTTAGGTGTTCGTAGTGCGGACTAGTAAAATGGGAAAAAAGTCCCACCTGCTAAAACTAGGTACTTATGTACCTAACTGATTTATTATTCGTAGGTATATTGTAATGCTAGATGTCGTTAGAGAAATTGGTAACCCCTACGTTATTCTTAAATATTAACTTAACAACCTCGTGTCAGTCAAACGTTATCTGGAATTAAATGATATCTGGCATCTGTCCCTTGAGGTGTATTTTTAGTTTAAATCCTATTTAGGTACGTACAGCACGTAACATCGATTAGCCTATCGGTTAGATGCTATCTCACCTGTCAGCCGGGGCGCCCCCCTCGATGTTCAAAGTGCTGCTTGTCATGAAAGCCTGCCCGAACTGGTCCGCCGTCAGAGAAGGCCGGATGAACAGGGTGCTGCTGTGTGCGAACGAATTCGTACGGTTGTTGCTGTAGTACTGGAACTCCCAGTTCTGGGAAAATAAAGTAAAAAAAATGATGAACTATTTCGTTGCCGATAAAGGCAAGTAACATTTTAGTTTTACACAGATCCCTGCTGTGTAGGTATTCACCTCACTCCACTAAGGAAACTTAATTTTTGACTCATATCTTACATGAAGTTGTTAACAAGCTAATAGACGCTTTTATACTTCGCTTTACACGGGTAAACCATGGGATTTGTCTACAAACGTCACCATCACAATTTTGAGCATACTATACATAGAGGAAACCAATTTCATAAATTTTATAAGCCTGTAAGTATGAATGAACCTAGTGAGACTCAAATAAAAGCAAAGGCTTATTTTTCCTAGCCACGCGCCTTATTTTTTGGTCACATCCCTGTTATTTTAAAACCTTAGTTCAGATCTGATCTAATCTGGTGTATTTTTAATCATAAAATTAATAAAATCTCGACACAATCTCATATTTTTGGCCGCCCATTCGGCTGTGACGGAAGCGCAACACCCGCACACGGCAGTGTATAAAAGCGTCCAGTGTATTGATTAAGGAGGTCGCTACCCGTGGTCCCACTGTTATAAAAAATTACGAATTACACTTCACCATAAGGTCGACGGAACCCCGCTCTCGCGGGTTTCCTATTTCTACCCGGTTTACCCTTCGGGTATTTGAAGATACCTAATGAACCTAACCTAATTTTATTATCTCTATTATTTTATTATATAACGGTGGATTCACGAGTAATGCCTTGATTAAGGAATACTTACACCGCCACCAGCAAGAGTATTCTCGTGCTGCCATTTCTCCAGATCAAACTCATCAAAGTCGTCCGCAAAGATGAGTGCGCCGGAGCACACGGTGGCCGGCGCGTGCGAGCCGCTCACCGTCGTCACGCTCGGCGTACATGCCGCGCCGAGCGACGCTATCGCTGCTACCACCAATAACAACCCCCACATCTTGCTGAAGAGGTTACAATGGGAACATATTTAAGGTAAAATAATTCAGTACTTAGTTAGATGTTTGGCACTAGAGAATCTGACTCTAACATCGAAACCTGCAGTCGAGACTAGCCATGCAAATATTCATGTATGGAGGAAATGTAGATGTGTACTTACTATGTGATACTAAAATTAACCACCTTATAAATAGACGATTGTACCTATCTAGATATCAAAGATAAAGTCTGACAAAGATACATTTTGCTATAATAGTTTTTTTGTATTAATTAAGGGTATTAGTAGTTTATACAAATAGCAGAATATAAGCAGAGTAGGTATAATATATAATTTTAGTTGATGAATAAATAAATCTAAATCTAATCTAAGGCATAAAAACTAGTTTTCACGGTGGTTAAAGACAATTACAATTTGGAGTAGCTACGTTGCTAACTTATTCGAGATCGATTCATTTTATTTCCTAACATTATATTAAATAAAAATGATGCTTACCAGTTCTATCGCCTGATTCAAACTGCCGCCGAATTGGTAATCTTTGTGATGTGATTTCAAATTTATAAGTATCAGCTCATTGAGATAGTAATTAGCCGTGATTGGAGGTGGTATAATCTAGCTAATAAACCGCGGTGCTTAGTAACTGATTCTGGCTTATCAGATTCTTGTAGATTGATTATGAGGTGTATGTTTTCGAATATGTTTATTTGCGTCAGGTCGGATGGAAGAACACGACTTAATTGTGTCTCCGTGCTACGGCACAAACACGAATGCATTCGAGCGGAACGAACTGCCCATAGCATGTTTTGCACGATTTTCAGGCCATTGTTGTATTACTTGATGATGGTTTAACCCTCGGTTTCCCCACCGACATTGTAGGTATGTTTTATTTTATCCTGCTGTCGTCATTAGAGAAAATTTAGCTGAATGGGTTAAGTGGCTATATATAGAGAGCTTCTCAAGAGCTTCTTCAAAGATCTAAGCATACATAGGGACAGACAGATAGCGGAAAGCGACTTTGTTTTATTCTATGTAGTGATAATGCAGTTCTATACAAATGCTGAAATCTATACACATCATATTATTAAATTAATATGCGTGCGATGAGGCGACGGGCGCCAAACTGGTACTTACTCGATTTTGGTTTCGTTAAATGGGCCACAATATTCTTGCCCAGGGTGTCAGTGGCAACGCCGGCACTAAATATGCCCACAATCATGCTAAAAGTGGTCTTTAGGTCTTGTTACTTTAGGCTCTGTCTACTCCGTAAGGGATATAGACGTGATTTGTGTATGCGTAGGTATTCTATGTATGTAGGTACATAATATGTACCTACTAAAAGTTTTAAATGTTAGTTTTTAAAGGATTCGTTTATACCGTCTAAATTCTCTAAGTTTATAATTATAACAATAGAGCTCTGTCTGTGGTGTAAGTAGGTTAGATGACGGCTAAGGGCACACGGTGACAGCCACGTGACAGCGTAGAGCTTGTAGGTTCATTTGCCTACTTACGGAATCTTAAAATAAGGATTGAAATAGAAACTTTTTTAATTTTTTTTATACTAAGTTATAATTTTGAGCGCAAGGAAATATGTCAGATAATGACATGAGCATGGCATTTTAGAAGTTAAGCTTTATCAAAATTTTATGTGTATTTATAAAATAAAAAATATAAATCGACAAATGGAATTTGCAAGTTAATGATTTTCATTTTCACTAATTTAATTCCCAAGGGGTTTGCAATGGGGCTGCTGTGGTAAGATATTCACTCTTTAAGTATCGATCTACATAATCGGTATTTTTTTCGGTTTCAATGATGAAAATGATGATTGTCTTGTGGTTTAGTATTTTCATTGTCTTGTTTCAGATGGCAAGGTCAATACATTTGGGAAAATGTATTTATCTCAGGAAATATTTTCAATCACATGTAATTCGTTACAGCGTCGCTCTCGCAAGGGCAACGGCGGTCACCCCATCGCAAACCAAGTTCACACCTCCAAATTGTTTGTCTTCGATTCCCCAATATACGACAAACCAATTTCGATCTCTGCAGCCCACCAACCAACAAAATGTTGACTCAAAGATACCGCATCTATCAAAACTGACCAAATTTAACATAATCAATGGCTTTCCAAGAACGTTTTTCTTCAATAGGAAAACCGACGAAAACGGGGGACCAAAAAAGAAACGAGTACCGAGACTAATATTAGTCCAAAACCCTTTGACTTGGTTGATGATCAAAATAGATTTCAGCGTGCTGCGACATATTTGGGATCCCACTTTTGCAGAAAAAGATTTCAAATTTGGTACCAAACAGGTAATAGTCTCTTGTATTAATGATTGAAAAACCATTTCACCTTACTACTCCGCTACCAACGCGGTACTGGTACCAACGTGGTAGCGGAGTAGGTAGTTGTGTGTAGTTGTGACGTTAGCGACCATGTCAAACTATGGAGCTTCTACTCGGGGACAATTTGTTCATTGTACATTACGTTTGGGTAAATTCAGTTTATCTTGTATGTATTTCTCAAGTTAACCACAGACCACGTCACAGTTACCGCTGCTAAGTACATAATAGGTATTTACCTATACGTTATACCTATATGTTTGTTTGCAAATGCTCGAATCATTCTCGTAGTCTGGGCAATAGGTCATTTTTTTAACTTTTTAAAATATACTAACCCCAACAACACAACAATGTACCTACACACAATAACGCGTCTTGTGTGATGTTGGTGACAGTTGGGATCCACTAAAAACTAAAAACCTGATAACAGTTTGTTCAAAATCAAGAGTACCTTAGAATCGATTTCACTGTATTTTAATTACACAAACGGACAACTCATGTATAAAAGTCTAGTGATGCTCGACATGTTTCCGACGTGTAACACGTTGTATATTGATTTATGTGAGTCTTCCCATCGAGTTACGACCTGGGTGCCTTTAAGAGGCGAGTGTACAATTTTCTGCAGGGCCGACAACGCACTGGCATCGCATAAAGCGCTGCGGGTGTCTATGGACAGTGGTGATCATTTAACATCAGGTGACCCACTAGTTCGTTTGTCTGGCCTCTCTAACATAAAAAAAAAGATGAGGGCAATTCTTGCATTTCAATATACCTACCACACTAAATACCTATATATAAAAGACGCAGCTGTCGTACATCTTGACTGTTTTAACCTTATTTTAGGCTATATCCCGTGTGACGAATGTGATTAGTGGGGGTCAGTTCTCGGAGCTGAACGGGCTGCTGACCAAGGCGGCGCGGGCGAGCCTGAAGCGCGAGTTGGACCGCAACTGGAGCGATCGGCAGCGCGCCTTGCTGGCACTCAAACGGGACGACATACAGATCTGCTCGCCCAGGAAAGTCTACTTCATCAGGATTGCTGGTACGGCTAAAGTTATACAGGGTGTATCAGACACCCCCTAACAATAATCCACAGGGGTATATAACCATAACTATAGAAGCTAAAAAAATATTAAAAAAAAAATTGGAGTAATTTTTTTTTAATATTTTTTTTAGCTTCTATACTTAGCTATGGTTATATACCCCAGTGGATTATTGTTAGGGGGTGTCTGATACACCCTGTATAGGTACTTATTACATTAATAGCTTCTGCCCGCGACTTTGTCTGCGTAGAGTTATACATATAAACCTTCCTCTTGAATCACTCTATCTATTAAAAAAACCGCATCAAAATCCGTTGCGTAGTTTTAAAGATATAAGCATACCTACATAGGGATAGACAGACAGCGGAAAGCGACTTTGTTTTATACTATGTATTGATCATGGCGTCGAATGACTTTTGACCACAGTTTGCAGCAGTGCACTACTTGTTCGCTTTGATAGATATACGAATTTTATTGAGTACCTAATACAGACACGGAGCGATTAGTTACGTTCTCTTTTGTCAGATTGGTTCTATTTTTGTGTCATTTTTTTTAAAGGTATCAAAATCACAATCTTCATCCTTATCCAGTTTTTAAAGATAAGTTAATTAATATTAGCTGTTGTTTTTCCGCTAGATAGGTACATGATATCAATCTGTAATTTGACGTTCATTATAGAACTGTTACGCTTTCAGATAAGAAGTATTGTGACGTCGACATGGCTTTCTTGGCGCTGAAGTGGGTACCGATTAACAGCATCGATGCTTTGATCTTCACAGAGATATTCGCAAGATTTCACCGTGAGTACACGCCTCATTGTATCCCGGAATGGACCATTGCATACTTTAAAGTGACCCGTTTTGAAGTTTTACGACGAAAATAGACGCACACTCTGTTATTATATAGGTACTAACAAAGTCAGTTTCGTATTTTTAAGAAAATGTTAACGTTCTTTACCAGTTCAATAATATCAAATATCCAAACAAAACTGGTTTTCAATTAATCACGCTCGTTTTTGATTAAATATGCGAAATGAAATATCGATGGGTACCTGTGTACAAGAAAAACGATACTTCAGGTCGATATGCTTTCGGGTCAGATAAATTGTAGCTAAAATTAGCACTTCCACATGATGATGAGGCGTGGTTGCGATTACCTCCGTGCTGCTCGATCATGGCTTTTGCTGTTTATACAAAATAACTTTACACTGTTGAGCAGACTTACGTAGCGTGGGAGTGGGAACGAAAGTGATATAATATTTGTTCGTATTAACAATGTTTTAATAAAAATGTTCATGTATAAAACATAACTGGTTTACTCTTCCTTTGAGAGCAGTAATAATAACAAAATAGAATGAACACATAAATAAACACGATTGCATCAGTGCCGGTAAGCATTGCTGACAATTTCACACGCATAATTATAATTAAAATTCAAAATCTTTCTAAACTGAGAGGTGTTATAAATCTAATAGGAGCGAGTAGGGATTCTCTAGGTACTGTTTAATGCTGTTTGTGAATCGTGCGACGGTGGCACCGTCCACCACTCTGTGGTCTGCTGCCCAGCTTACGGTGAGAACGTGTGCTCTTACTACGTTGCCTGCCTCGTCGAACCGCGGCAAAACCTGAAATGGACAATCATAAACTATTAGGTACTATATTGTTGGATAGCATGACTACACGTGACCGGCGGCGCGGCGTTCGTTTTCCTTGTCCAATGCGTGTACTGCCAGGTACACACAGTGCAGCGAACGTTTTGGCTGCGCAATGAACATAGAAAACGCTCACCGCGCCTCTGCAGCACTGGTGGCGCGTATTCATGTCCGGTCCGAAGATTGCGGCGGCGGCGGCTGTGTGGTCTAGTTCTAGAGCTTATTGAGAATGTTAAGGTTTAGGAGTCACTGCTGAGACATGTTTTGCAATGTTTAGGAATGCTTTTATTACAATTATGGCTACAAATTGCCACATACATATGCTATATGACATTGTTTATTTATACATTTGCTTAATCTATACTCTATACCTACACATACATACAGTCATATACAAATCACGTCTTTATCCCTTGCGGTGTAGACAGAGTCTATGGTAACAAGACCTACAGGCCACGTTTAGCAATATTGTGGGCGTATAGATGGAAAATGGAATCAAAATAGTATAAATATGCTTAATCTATATTTTCCATATTTTGCGCTACATAAGAATATTATCATGTTATCAGTACTAGGATGTTTTTAAACTGGCGAAGTCTTATCAGCTTAAATCTGTTTAAATCGATTTTTGCAGTAGTAAACAAAGTAAAGTATTATTGGCTGTTGTAGTGAAGTGGCCGGCGCTCATTATCAGTTTAAAATAAAATTAAGGTAAGTAAGCCAGTAAATTTCAATTATTGCGATATAGGTTTATTGCGGTTGGTTACTACACTTCTACAACATAGTAACTTTGTTGTTTGCCGCGTTCTCAATTACCTATTTATATACTTGAAGCACTGTTGAACTAAATGGAAAACTTTACTTTTCTATTCCGCGAATTAATCATTTCGGCCATGCAAAAAAAAACAAACTTACACACAACCAAAACCAGTACCATAAAATAAAATAAGATCTAAGGTTAACCATTTAACTTAAAACGGATGGCAAAATATCGCATGAGACTACTTATAAATACAGTCTTTGATGCACTATGTGGTGATCCCTGGATTTTAAAGTTTCAGTCTGACATTCTTATTTTTTCGCGTATTTCGCTGACTACCGTATAAAAATTCCGTATTGTATGTCACAAGCATTAGTCGTAAAACAAAGATAGCTATGTACCGTAAGCTGGTGTGACTTTATTTTACGGGGTGACTTTAAACAGTTTAAACAATAGATATACCTATAATGTAATGATGAAATCTTGATGAAATCATTAATTTTTATTTGCGTTTATTGCTTCCAATCGATGTCTTCATCGATCCTTTGCGTCTACATGCCAAATATTTACCGCATATGGACAATATCGATTTTATAGCAATTTAATAAAAACGATCAAAGTAGCCCCAAAATTATCAAAGTCACCCCGGTTAACGGTACCCACTTAAATGACTTTTTCACCTCACTTGCTCGAAAGGGCTGTCTTTCGCCTTCAAAATCTGCGTGGAAAAACGCTTTTTCCCCTCTAGCGTGGAAAAGGTTTTTGAAATTCGAACGTGGCGCTGACCACCATTGTCCACCTACTCATATACTTAGAAATTAGGACTTTGAACTTCGTATATTGTCGGCCCGCTTACACGAATAGTACTTAATAGGTGAATGAGAGGGACGGAATAATACGAAATTCAAATGTAGATCTTTTTATCAGACCCCCTAAATGTTTCATTTGATAAAAAAAAACATAATCACATTTAGAAACGCAATCCGTTATCTATCGTTTGTTTCGTGAACATTGAACTATTTTAGGTCAAAGATGATAAATAAAAATTTCATTTCGACAAATTATTAATTTTTATCTACAAAGTGACTATAATTTGCTTATTTAAGACATTGATCAATTAGTTCATTATAATTTTAATATGTACTAGGCTGTTTAGCAGCTACTTCTTAGCGCGCGCATAAAGTGAAAATATCGCGCATGCGCGAGTGCTGCGCGCGGATTGGCGCGGGGAAATCGCCATCTTTCACAGATATTTTGTTGATTCGAAGACTTTGTTATTACTTTAAAAATTACGAGTTCAAGTAATAAAGAAAAACTAAATGTAGTGTTCGTCGACAGAAATACTATAAAATATGCTCGGACAGTTATATCAGTAAATCAAAGGTGTTAATTACCAAATAACAAAGTAAAGTTCTGAAGCAGTTCCAGTTAAACAATGTAGGGTGGTAACAAAGGTAAACTAAAGTACTTTTATAAACTAAAATTCTGTATAAAACTCAGTTTTGTATGTATAGTATGTATTGTGAGGTAAATATTTATGTATGTATAAAAGTGAAATACCTAACTAATTACTATTTTATTTATTTTTCTTTTTCTTCCATCCACCATTTTTCTCGCTGTATTGAGGTGAAAAATTGTGTGTTTCGCTCGGCAGCAAAGTTGTTTAGAGTCTCGTGCCTTGAAACCGTCGCGACGCTCAGGATTCTTCTTTTGAACCTCTCGCTTCGCTCGCGGTTCAATCATAGAATCCTTCGCTTGCTCTGGTTTCAATTCAGGCACTCGTGCCAAACAAACACTTTGCAGCCTTGCATAACAAATAACTATTCTCAAGCATGCTCGGAAATGTACGCGTTAATGTCGCGAAATGAAGCCAAGAAGTTTCACATTTACGGCCTAGGCCAAGAAGTAATGTGGTGCGGTCGGCGGGTGCGCTCGGCGCGGTGCGGCGGCGCGGGGCGGGGCGCGGGGAACATGGCGCGAGCAATAGTTTGTTCAAATGGCACGTTTCAAAAATTAAAAATGCGGCTAATTAAACAATTTTTACTTGATTTCCTCGCATTGCTTGAGAAAAGCACTATACAATCCTCGGCCGGAAACAGGGATTGCAGGACTCGCTTTATCCGGCCTCGTCTACGACTCGGCCGTGTACCCCAATCTCGTCCTGCAATCCCTTACTTCACGGCCTCTGCAGTAATGTACTATTTCTTTACCTGTATTTTTCCGATTGCGCCTATTGATACTTGTGGTGAGGAGATCACGGGGCTGGCATATGTTCCACCGATCTGAAACAAAAATCAAACGTCACCTTAGTCCAATCCAAATATCTATGTAGTTTAGAAGAAATAATCAAGATTATTATAGTTACTATTTTTCTGATTACTTACAGCGCCTATGTTCGATAAAGTGAAGGTTCCGCCGGTGAGATCGTTTAGTCCAAGTTGACCTTTACTTCCCCTGTCTTGCAAATCGTTTAGTTCACGTGCAATTTCCAAAATACTTTTGTTTTGAACGTTCTGAAATGAAAAACTAATTAATTTACAGATGCTTAAGTTAGTGTGTGTGGGTGTTGGTTTACAGATTTATGCTCACTTTTATAACCGGTACCACTAGACCATTGGGAGTGTCCATTGCGAGACCAATGTTATGACTCGATTTGTAAGTGATGTTTTCACAGGAACTGTCAAGGCTGCTGTTCATGACTGGGTGCGCAGCGAGACTTAGGGAAGCAGCTTTAACGATTATTGGCATGTAGGACAGTTTAACCCCATGCTGTTCCGCTTTCATTTTCATGTTTTGTCTAGCCGCAATTAGTTTTGTAACGTCGTATTCGTCACATAATAGAAGGTGAGGTATTTTCTAAAAAAAAATACGTATTATTATTTTTTCTTTGACCAGCAGCATTGTTTACTGTTTTCATTTAGAGCATCTTACCAGTGATTCAGTCATGGTTTTCACCATAGCTTTCATGAATCCAGTAATTGGTACCGTTCTATCTTCCAATAGCACTTCTGTCTTCGCTTGGGCTTGCATGACTGGTACTTGTACAGCTTGAACGTGCGCCGGATCCGAGACCTCATTAGATTTGTCTGCGCTTATACCCAAATGGCTCAAGACGTCTTCTTTTAAAACTCTACCATTGCGTCCTGTAGCTTTGACAGCGCTCAAGTTGACCTTAGGGATAAATAGACATTATATTTTCTACGAAAATACAGACAGTACTCGTACTACCCTGTTGCAATGTCACTGGCTGTACATATTTTTACTACGATCACCAGGAACAACATCGGGTTCAACAAGCCACGCAGAAACATCTAATTCAGCTCTATTCGTGCAGTTACAAAGCGTCGGATGTTTTTGAGTTATTTGTTCGGTAACTGCTATTTGTTGTCTCTTGTAACAATTTGCCATTTTAGTTATTTTTGGGTATTATGAGCTCATGGTAATTTGAAAATAAGGGGTATTCGTGAATAAGGTATTATGCAATATAGTGGTTTTAAGCCCTAATAAAATCGTAAACGCCAATGAGACTTACTTTGAACTGAGAAGCAATCCGTCTAACGGCAGGCGTAGTTAACACTCTTATTCTTTGGCTTTCGTTGGCCTCTGACGGTGCATCTTCTTTTTGTGCAACTTCAGATGCAGAAACTGTTGAAGCTGCTTGTGGGTCAAAATAATTATCATTATTTACTTTTCACAGATTAAGGATCAGTACCATTTATATTTTCGATGTCCTCACGGTTTCCGCTGGATGCTTTATAAAGAGCAGCGTAGTGGTTAGTTTTATAAGCAGAAGACAACTCCAATACATAATGGGGGCGTTTACATGCAACTTCGGAACTAAAGCAACTTACTAGCAAAGATGGGACTACAGGACAATAACGACAACAATTGTAGAATATGCGGCGAAGAGGTTGAAACAATGGAACACATTATGTGTGAATGTGATGCCCTCGTCAGACTAACAATGAAACTCCTTGGTAGCGGATACCCGGAACCAGGAGATTTCAAGGCACTACCACTGCCCCTAATCACCCAACTCATGAATGAGGTGGTAAAAGCGATGGAATAGTGCGAAGGAGGAGTAATTACACAAAAGATCCACTAATGGGTCGAAGTGTATCCGTAAGGACCCCTAGTTTCTTAGATAAGATAAGATAAAATAGTTTTATAAGTTTGCCCAGTTTTTTTTTCTGGGATAAAGCAATTTTATGGAAGCGTTATATTTTTGACCCTATTTTGTTAATGACACAAACGTCTACATTATAGAGCAAATGGAATGAGAGTGATGGCTTTCCTTTTATAGGAAAGCGATGGGTATTTACATTCAGTGGCTTCATTTCCTTCATCCTCGACTTCTACGTCTACCAAAGGTTGTCCAACCAGCGTTGTCTGGTCAACATCACAGTAAAGTTTCGTAATGGTGCCATCGTAACGGCTTGTGATCGTAACTGCTGCCTTATCACTTTGCACTTCGCAAACGTTGTCGAATTGTTGTACTTTATCGCCAACTTTGACAAACCTACAAAAATACAAAAGGTAAGGTATTTTCATTCTTACCTGTCCTATTTGGTAAACAAAATTCTAACCTCAATGTGCAATTTTTTGTAAAGAATAAGGTGTATTATGTTATCAAATAAACCTGAGGCAAGGCAATATTTTGTACATCATTTTGCTGATATTTTATCTCTACTTTCTTTATTTACGATGAAATAGGGTCAGTTCGCCAGTTTTCGACCGATTAGTGGAGTTGGCAAATTCAGAATGAAAAAAAAAATTGAATTAATATGAACAAATAAACGAGAAAAATAATGCACATAGTGAATATAGTCTACTATCATTGAATGCCGCTTATTTTCAAGTAAGACCTAGAAATAATTAAATAATAATCAATAAAGCCGAAAATGCCAGTTTTACCAGTTTTCGACCGAAATTTCCAATTTCCGACTGTATATTCGCCAGTTTTCGACTATGGTGTGATGACAAATACATGAAGCACAAAATATGTTTTAAATATAAAAACCCGCATTTTCTTAAAATAAAAATCATATACAACATTATGACAACAAAATGAAACGTGTAACTAAGTTCAATCTTGGATTTATTTAGTTTTCTAATTACGGATTTACTGGATATTAAAAATCGTTCGCATTTTGTCTATTTTATCAGCTAAAATATAGATTTCGGGACAAAGTACGTGTCGTGTTATGTGGTATATGTGACGTGTGTGTGTTGTTCAAAAAAGATATAATTTTAATTTAAAAACTGTATATTTTCGAATATAGTAGTCGGAATATGGCATACAGTTATTACAAATCCCGATTTCGACCAAATGTTTACGACACGCGGAATGTTTAAGACATTTGAAATAATCCGGTCGAAAACTGGCTGACACAATTGTGGTGTTAATAAGATTCAAATTAAAAAATTAGGTTCAGTAGTTTCTTCAATAATATGTCAAAAAAGATGCAACCTTACTGGACTCTGCGGCGCCAGTTTTCGACCGCAACGGTCGAGAAGTAGGTGTTTACGAAAACGAGTTAACCAGTTACCGACTATTAAATTTTATACATTTTCCAAGGAAATCTAAAATAATACTTATTTTAAATAAATAATAAGACTCATTGTCTATCAATACAAATAACAAACAAATTAATAAACATAAAATTACATTTAAAAATATACCATTAACCGTGAGGCTCGTCACAAATTTTTTCGCAACGAAGTACGCGTCGTTAGGTGTTCGTTGCGAACCTAGATTGATTTGTTTTTTTGTTCCGTACGCTGTTTACAAACGTGCATTTTGTCTATGTGTGCGTATAACCGAACTATTTGAGTTTACCACGATATTTTTGTTAAGTTTCTAATCTTGTTAGTATTGCTATTTTATACCGATTAGTCAAACATGTCGATAAAAAAGTCGAAAAGTGGCGACGGTCGGCAAACTGGCGAAACGACCCTAGTTAAACAATAACAAAAACGAGACGTTTTGAGGTTAGAATTTTGTTAACCAAATATGACAGGTAAGAATGAAAATACTTTAAGTAAGTATAGTTTTATTATATAGTCCGTAGTAGTAGATTTTATAGTCCCATTTTATTTTATGCTCACCATTCTTTAATTACTACTTCTCGTATTCCTTCGCCGATGTCGGAGAGTTTGAATGCGACGATCTTGTCCAGGGTACCGGTTGTGTGAAATGGTCTTTTCAATTGACTTTCCCATTTTGGATATTGAAATTGGTTCAACGCGTCATTGCTTAGCCTAAACCTGTCCTGATGGCAAATTTAATTATTACGTTATCAAGTTGTACAGAAACAAACTAATTACTACGAGCTATGGGTGGTGTAGTGGTGTAGCACGCGTCACGGAATGACGAGGATTTGGGTTCGATTCCCGGCCATAGCTTTACTTTTAGGATTTTTCTAAGTTCTAATTTTCAGTGTCGTTTAGAAATTTACAAACTAATTGTTCGAAGTGCTTTTGAGTTTAAATTGTTAAAACTATGCGGTTTTTTTAATGAAGTCCAGTCAGATGTGATCAGATTGGTTACATGTTAATATGACCGACGTGGGATCCTCTCGTTCTTCTGTAGCGACATCTAGTGTTTATATAAATATTTAAGAGCCCTAATTAATTATCTTAGTATTTATCGGTTAAAATTACAATCATCTCAACGTACCTACGTAGGCACACATAGATATTTTCTTATCGTGCCGTGATTACTCCTTGTATTTAGCTAGATTGATAAAATTTGGAACAACGGTGTTTATCATCTCATGTTGCTATCTCACTGTTAATAACATAATTTATGCCTATTATTGAAGATATCACTATGCAAGCAACTAACAATGCTATTAGGGGTGATTAAGAGTGAATTTTACTAATAACCAATTGTTGCATATTTATATCTATCTATAAAAATATAGTTTTAGTTTTATATTAGGTAATATACCTACTGGATATTACAAATTAAGTAATTACTATAGGTAATACTAGCTTCTGCTCGCGACTTCGTCTGCGTAGAATTATAAACCTTTTTCTTGAATCACTCTAAGTATATATCTATTTAAAAAATCACATCAAAATCCGTTGCGTAGTTTTTAAGATCAAAGCATACATAGGGACAGACAGACAGACAGCGGAAAGCGACTTCATACTATGTAGTGATGAAGCTATGTTTAACTTTGCTGATACCTTTACCTTAAGTTTAATAAAATTAACATACGACACAGCTGGTGGAAATGGGGCCATCCGAATAACTCGTTTACCGTCAATTTACCATATAATTATAAGTAGTCTTATAGTATCAATCGAATGGCATGCCATGATACTTACATGTTGCATCAACACACATGATATGCGGCACTTGTTTACGTTCCTTAAGTTCACAACACATGTACGGAGGATCGACATCGTGGCAAATTGGCAATGTAGAATTATTAAATGTTTGTTATTGTGAGTGAGCGAGCAGCATGCCGGCGGCGCGGGCGCGGCGAGCTCGTCTTACTGACTGTTATCGCTATCAGCGGCAGCGCTGGGCGTGTGCGCTGTTGCCAGCGATTATAACTCAAGAAAAACGCCGGCGACGTCATCCGCTCTGAGACCTCAAGGTCAAGGTTTGAATACAGAACGCCTTATAAATTTCTTTTCTACCAACTGTTTATTCTGGTTAGGTATAATGCACAGTTGGTACGAGTACTTGTTTACTTAATCAGGCCAAGAGAGTCGTTTAACTACCATTCACCAACACCATATAATTCTTGGACGTTTAATCAGTGCACAAATTGTTGATATGTGATTTAATCGTTAATTATCAACAAAAAAAATATTTTTAATTCGTAATAGGTACGAGTGCCTACTCAGAAAATTCTGGAGTTCATAATAGACACGATAACTTGTTGATTAGGTAAGTACCTATATCTTATATAGGTCTCACGGTAGTTCTATGTCAAATACATTGAAAACGAAATAAACAAAAGGGGAAATACCTAATACGTTTCATTATTTCTTAGCCCATCATGGAATTTCATTCATTGTGAGGAATGAAACATCATCAGGAACCAACAAGAAAATTACCACTTTATAAGCAATTCTTTTATTAAAGACGTAATAAACATGTTAATAAAGTGAATAAATACAATAATATAATATCTAATAAATAACTGTAATGTTATGCATGATGAGACGCAGGGCAACTCATAGTTAAAACGTCTGACAGCGAGAGTACCACTGGCGTTAACTAAACGAAAGTTCAATCGACGACTCCTATATTTCTAAATAGCTAGGTAACGTGTATCACAGAGGCGCTCCGCTAAGTTACTGCCAGGCGAGTGTGCGTGTACCGAGGGTAGTTGTAGAGGGTCTAGCACGCTAGATGTTGTCGTAAAAACTGAAAGGGATGAATACTCTCCGCAAAGAACGGCAGTATGCCAGCCCCCCTGACCGGAGGTGAGCGCAAGTCCCTCCTTTCAACACGAAAGATCCATTTTCTTTGGTTCACAATTCACAATACTCTTTTTCCAATACTACCGCAATCTAGAACGTCTGTTTGCTAAAAATACGCGTTGCCGAAAACTTATACAAGTATTGAGTAGGGTTCTGGAGTGCGGCGACCGCGTAACGAAAGGCAGAAGTGTTGGTCGGCCTCTTGCAAGGTGGACGACGATCTGGTAAAGATTGCAGGAAGCTACGGTAGCACAAACCCATCGTCGTTGAAATTCTTGGAGAAAGCATTTGTCAACCAGATAACGTTTTCCTGTTGGTATGATGATGATAATGATGATACCATGTAAGTATTGTATTGTAAGTTCATGAAGTTCGAAGTTACAGTCGTTTTCACATTGTTCTGTGGGCCGATTTTTGAAATTACATTTGCATAAAATAGGTATGACTCGAAAAAGATTCGTATATTGTACAAAACTAGCGCTCGAACTTAAATTTCGAATAGTTGAAGCAATTAATTGCGTCAACTCGACCGCTATTTTCACAAGTGTTTTCAAAAATCACCCTAATATTTGCACGCCATTGAAAATGGATCTTCTAGGACTTGACCCTGCCTAAACGCCCAACGTTCCCTACAGCACTCTTAATATGGCTAACATTGCTTTTTACTTTCAAATTAACCAAACTTCTCTCGTCAGATGTGTAGATACACACTCAAAACTATTTCCGAAATAATTGTACATCATCTAACGCCTATTACAAGTCTACTGTTAATGTAAGCAGGTAAAATTTATTAGTTAGTATTTATCACATTGCAACCACTTAATTAAATCATAATTATTGTATGATTAATAGCGTTAAATGTTAGTTGTCCTTCAAAACATAGCCCTCTACCTGCGTAGACTGTAAACTTAACTTTCTACACTGTATACTCCTAAAGTAGGTACTCGGGCATCTTAAAAATATTTAAAACCAGAAATTTTACACATATTTTCGTTTTGAAGAACACCAGAATCTCATTAAAAGCAGACATTTAAGTTCGACATTTGTACGTAATAATAGCATACCTATTGGGTTAATATCAATAATAATAATAATAAAACAATTGGTTTAAAGCATGGAATTAACTTGCTCCCGATTTTGTACGAATAGCTAAACTTGTTAGCATGATACTTAAATTGTTATTATCATGACGCGAACATTTCAGGACCTTGCCAGTAAGTGGACTTACGAATTCATCTTAGTCATAAATGTATGCTTAGTGTATTGCTATGCTTTGATAAAATAAGTTATACAGGCTATTTAGTTTTATATATGCGCATGTCCTACTAGTATCACCGTAGATACCTAATGTTGTATTTCAATCGGGGTATTAGAGTTAAGTGTAAAATTTACAACGCGTTTTGAAATAATATGCAAACAATGTAAGTTAATTAAGTAAAATTTTAGCAATTCCTTCAATAGTTCCTTGGGAATTGATAAAAAATATATTTTTAAATTCATAAACAATAGTGTAAGTAACTTTCAATATTCATTCAACCGAATTAGTTTATTTTGTCAAGAACAGCACACTCTAATTAAACAATGGAAGACTACTGGAAAGTTTTCAGGTGTATTTAGGATGTTTTTAAACTGCCGGGTGGACTTATTTTTTTTACACAACCAAAGATTCAACAGAGCAAGAGTGTTGTGATGTTATGTTACGCGTTAAAGTAGGTGCACAAAACCATTCTTTATCCGCAATTTTAATTCCATTGGATTCCAACAGTTTAAAAACACTACTAAAATAAGTACACTGTATTTTTATAAGCAGAAAAATTTACATGGTATTGTAAGTGGCCTAGGTTATAAATTAGCGATATTTAAATAAGAATTCATAAAATCAGCATAAACAATACTTATTCCTTAAGTAGGCATACTCGTAGCACACGATTTTTGTTAGAAATTGAAGACGTGTATGCCTGCCTAAGAAGTAAGCTTAATTTGTTTCTGTACCTAGACACACCATTTAGATTATTCTGTCTTATTTTAAGAACTTTAAGTAGTACCTAATTGTACATCATCGCATGGCAATTAAACTAAGCAAGCTGCTGAATTTCCCACCACGAGGTTCGCAACGTAACTGAAAATGAAACAGATTTCTTCAATATTTAAGCTCTATCTATTAGATGCAAATGAAGTGGGTTGACTATAAGTACCGTGTCTTTGTAAATAGGTATTGCCAAATCTACGTTGCGTTCCTTGCCCCGTGGAAAAACAGCTTTATTGGGCTATGATCATACGTTTTCACAGGCTGTAGGTATATCGGATGAACAATTTAAAGTTAAGCACACTAAAAAGAAGCCTTCGAGTATGAATAGTGCATGTATAGTTGTTAAATGTGTTACACCTTATACATTTATATAATTTCAAGTCTAGTTGTTATTTTATTTATCAAAAATTCACTAGCCTTTTACAATGTTACATTATTACACCATAAGAGCAAGGCCAACATGTTTGTTTGTAGATTTGCAAAAGACGATAAGTATTCAGAAACATACAAAATTACACCCTCTTTAACCGCAAAGTGTAAACAAAATAAGTCGCGCATAAGATTTGGCTCTGTCATTTGTTAACTGAAATGACCTCCATAGTCACTAAGCGCGATGTTTTGTGGTGAAAAAATTAATAACATTCTTACATTTATGATACGTCCTATGTTAACAGAATAAATTTCGCTGGTTACCTACTTTGTCCGCGTCAGAGCGACGCGACGTCTGTTGGGAACGTTTTCACTACATCGTTAGAGAAATACTTACGAGACGAGACAAGACATAGAACGATATGTATTCTCAAGAGATCACGCACAATCAGGCCTACATTGTGACAACGTGTTCTGGAATAGTCGCTACTGTCGTTTAGTATCATTCACTTTGTACAACTCAATGCAGGGTCGCAGCTACAGTCCGACTTGTGTCTTACATAGTTACAGTACGAACACTACGCGCTCATCTAGTCTGACACGATACAGTAAAGAAGCGACAACATCAACTAAACACCGACGCGAAGTATTAACGTTATCATTACTATTATGCTCGTGTGACTTTTAAATACAATAGGAAGATCTAACGATCGTGAACCTGCCGCGCTCGGTCAGGCTGGTTAACAAGTAAAGAGGTTGCCAAATGGTCGCACTACCCGTCTAATGTGCATATTGAGAGCTCACTAGCCGAAGCTCTATGGTTACGTGAAAGTGTTGGCCAAACTCCCTACGGACACCCACATGAAGCAACCCTTTATATGGCTTACCCTTGCTGAGACCTAGGTCCCTCTTCAAAGTCAAATGTAGTTCAGTCCAAGGTAACTTCAACATAGAAGAGGCACATACAGAGTTTGCCCTCAACTTTAATTTATAATTTCACATGTAGCACACTTCAACATTATGCACTGTTGGACGGCTGTGCGTCCATCTGGCAGCACCATAAAGTTTAATAAAGCACAGCGCTTATCATTTACAGAGTTCGATTGAAAATATTTTGAACGTGAGAAATATTTCCGTACGTGCATAAAATATGTTTAAAATAATTTTATTATTATCTTTTAAATTTCTACATTATTTAAACGAGCTGCGGTCTGTGTTATATTAGATTATTCCTAGAAGGAAATAAAACTCACATGATTGCATCCCAATAAAGAATGAAAAAAAAAAGGAACTGCGGCATTATTGGTACTAGGTAGTTAATTATCATTATGTATTACCTATTAGAACCCAGTAAGTATTTGATTCTGAAAACTTGAGGTTTTAAAAGTGGCTGTTATAACATATTAATTTTCTTCATAAAGCTGGTAACAAAAGAATAATAATTCCTGGGAAGGTAAACTTTTTTAAATTAAGTTCTTTGTTAGCGCGTTTTCATTAACGTTGTAAATCCTTTGATACAAAATAATATCATTATGAGCATAGTTTTTCTTAAAACCAAAAAAACACTAACATTTCTAGTACAAAGTTTTTTGCTGACTCTACCTCAATTGCCGTCCAATCATGTTGTACATGTTATCCAGTTTTCAAGTTAATCTAATCTCTGGCTCTGGAAGTGGGTCTACTCTATCCGATTCGCAAAATCTGATTTACTTATAGGTACTTGTCCACAGAAGGAAACACCGAGACAGATGAAAGTGAATAAAAGCTGAAATAATAATAATTTATGAAATATAAAGGTATAATCATAACTTAAAACAAAAATAGAATCGAGTACCTACCTAGGTGGATATGGTAGGTAAGAAGGTACAATCCAAACAAGACATATCACTTACATTTTCACCCGTCGATTTTTGTGATTTTTACCAGGCTCTCTTTATGCATGAGCTAAGTTCTGTATGTGTTTGTAGGTAGGTACTTAATATTTTATCAAGATTGTTGTTGTAACAAGGAACAATAAAAAAATATAAATCTTCGCTAAACAAATGATTGTAGTCTTAACATTAATTATCTATTTTGAATATAAATCCTTGTATTAACTTTATAAGTTTATCACGATTTAACGTCTTAATACTAATAAACAATGATTTTATTATTAATACTTTTAGAATTCCATTTGAATTATTATTGACCTCTAAAAAATTATAATAATTTACATAGTTTGCTATCGGTGTCAACATGTTGCTCTGTTTTGTAGTCTTTAATTATAAGTTTTCAGGGTGCACGATCGTTAAGGTTGCAACATAACATTATATTAACACGTTCACGATTAGGCTAGTCTACGAAATGTCCACACAGTCAACACGCTCACTCGTGACACTAACAAACGCAAGGTATTTGTCACTAAATCACTACACACTTGACACTTGGGTCCTCGAGCGAACGAGAAAGCTTTATTTACTATCTAACAATAGGTACTTTCTACAGTCATGTTTTGCAACAGGAAGCTCTTGTTTAAATAATCAAATATCTGTAATCAATAACCTTCATTACTAACCATTGTCACTAGTGTTACCAATTAAACATTTAACACTTATGCTGTAAGGCAGGCTTGCGGCATTGATTGTTTATTTGCTAGGATTGAATAACAGTTCTCGTTTTTAATATAATATAATATACTTTAGGGATTTTTATATTAAACAAATTTGTCTCATAATGTCGTGTCTTCCTCGAACTTAGGTAGTAAGTTATTGCTTTGAGAGTTTTTTAAATAAGTGTTTCGATGCCGATCATAGTAATTTAAGAAATAAAGCGCTCACGGTATAATATAAAAATAC
Source organism: Pandemis heparana (assembly GCA_963854515.1). Classification (NCBI taxonomy): domain Eukaryota; kingdom Metazoa; phylum Arthropoda; class Insecta; order Lepidoptera; family Tortricidae; genus Pandemis; species Pandemis heparana. Next base: position 8,269,138 of record OY978010.1, read on the forward strand.
ACGGTTTTAACTGTTTAATTTATCTTAAACTGTATACCGTACGTAATATTGCAGTGTAATGTTATTCCACATAGATTAGTTTCAGTCTTTCCAGACGCTGCGCTTTCCTTGTAGTGACTGTTTTAGAAGTCCGTGGTGTGTATCGTTCGCTCGTCCTGCGGTCATGGGAGCCGCGGCGCGTGTGATGGCGAGGGCTGGACCAGCGGCTCCAGTTCGTGCTGGAGCCGCGGCCCGCGTCACACGGGCTCCTGCGCCGCCACCTCCGCGAACTTGACCTCCCGGCCGCGGCGGAAGGAGGCGGCGCGCCGCGGCGGGCTCGGCCTGCGCGCCGGCGGCTGCAGGCTGGCTGACGAGGCCTGCGTGAGCAGCCGCGGCGGCTGCGACAGTGTGCGCCCGAACGGCGACTTGCGGAGGAACTGGCGTGCCACTACCGGCTGCCAATATGAACTACCTGTAAATACAAAGAAGTTCAGTGCCCATAGTAACACCCCTGTTTGTGTTTTTTCAGGAATTTTTGATCGTGGTTGACAATTGTTTGTCGATAGACGTATACAAGTCTCTTAAAATTGTGGCGGAACAGGGCCAGATTTACCATAGAGGCTACAAAAGCTGAAGCCTAGGGCGGCAAAATTGGCGCAAATAAAATATTCAGAAAAAAAAGCAATGCTGCCTGCGGACAGGAGTGGGGCGGCAAAAATTGAATAGCTTTGGGACGGCAAATGTGTAAATCCAGGACTGTGCCGAAATATTTTAGCTGGTTGTAGGGTTAAGTTGACTTAATGTTCAATTTTTTAAGTGAACCGCGTGAAGGGCGGGACTAAATTATGAATCAAAAATTTTAATAAATACCTAATCTTTGTAGAGGTGTACAGTCGAACCAACCCAACCACAAATGCTGAAATATTCCGGATGACTGCATAAACTCTGTCCCTTACGCTGAATAGAACGCACGCATCAAGCAATTGTGGTAACCCCCCTGTATACTTCTGTGTACTTTTAGGTTAACTATGCGTAATTGTGCTGCAGCCGTGTCTGCGCCGAATGTGACCCATTACATAGAATAAGTAAGAACATAGTAGAACGGAATCTCCCGCTCCGGCCGGACACAAGGTCACGATATTACAGTACTCGCTAAGCGAGCGACTCAGTCAGGCTGCCACGGCCGGCGTCGCCGCACGCGCGTTTGGCACTTAAACTACTACTAGTTTTACGTGAGCCTGTATGTATTTTATTTTATATTAATTTGTCGGTGAGTAATACTTACTTAATTCATCTTAAATGGCTTCATTTGGTATGGCACTTGTAATAACTTCTTACTTAGAAGTACCTATCTATAATATGTAGGTATGTACCTAAGGATTTATAAATTTCATATTTTGTAAAACTAGAATAAAATAATGATTTCAAAGTAAATAAAAACTTATATTATAGCGATATTATCTTTAGACGGAAGTATAATATTTAACGGTAAACAACTCTAGCAATACGCCGGGACGACAGAGGGGTGTAACGACGTGAAGGGGGAAGTAGGTATATAAATGGCAGCGTTTTGGACGCGGTCAAGAGAGATTCCGTTCTACCCTGTTATTATCTATTCTATGCCCATTATTACTTACTCATAAACGCTCTATAGGCTTCTGCTAACTTAGCAATATCGTTTGTCCTTATCTGTGAAAGGCAAATGTCAATGTGACAGATAAGGACAAACGATGGCTAAGTTAGCAGAAGCCTAGCGTTTGTGAATAAGGGGGTTAGTGTTTACCTTTAAGCGTGGTGGTGCCGGCGCGCCAGGCGAGGCTGCGCAGGCGGCCGCGCGCGCCCTCGTGCACGGCGTCCACGCTGGCCGAGCGCGTGAGGTGCGCCGCCCCCGCGTCCCGCTCCGGCCCCCCGCTCGCCGTCAGGCCCTCGCTCACTGAGTACAGCTTGTGGGTTATGTCCTTGCCTGAAACGTTCGAGTACCAGGTTAATTTAGCGGCACAGGTTAAAATTGAAATAATGTAGGTAATTAATTAAAAAAACATTCACCTGACTTCACGCTTCACCGCTGCCGCGGTGGTAGCAGAGTAGCAAGGTGATTGCTTTTTGTTTATTAATAGGTACTGGTTTTCCGCGAAGTAACAATTATTGAAATATCTGTCAATAAGTATAATATTTTTCCAGAGACAGATCTAGGTAGGACCTAGATCGATCTTTCGCATCCGAAAACCACTGACTATCATTTTCATCGAACTTATATTCTTAGATGACCGAGCGCGCGCAAAGAGTGTCCGAATTAGCTTGGGAAAAAATGCTATCGTATGTCTGTCCACCTGTTGAACATGTTCTCCTCTAAGGTCTTTTCATTCTTAACTGTCCTATTTGGTAAACAAAATTCTAACCTCAATGTGCAAAGTTTTGTAAAGAATAAGGTGTATTATGTTTTCTAATAAATCTGAGGCAATATTTTGTACATAATTTTGCTGATATTTTATCTCCAGTTCCTTTATTTACGATGAATTAGTTAAAAAATAACAACAATAAGACGTTTTGAGGTTACAATTTTGTTTACCAAATAGGACAGTTAAGAATGAAAATACCTAAGGTACTGTCGCATTTTTCAATCGATTCTCCTAAAGTCGACCGGAATTTAGCGTAAATATTATTTTTATTTGTTGTGGAGGTTGAAAAAGAAAATATTGTAAGATCATATTTCACTATACTTCATTTAATTTAGAATGAGAAACCACAATAGCATTATATTGCGTCTGGTCAACTATTTCTTACCTAGTAAATAGTACAGTGCAATAGTTTGGCAGCCGCAAAATAAATTTTAATGTCACTTTATTTGCGTGTCGTCAATTGTTGCTCTAGTTCAAATTGTTAAGAGATTACAGTTCACGAACCGCAATATAATGTTGTTGTGGTTTCTCATCCTAAATTAAATGAAGTATAATGTCTGCCAATTTTCAAGTTACTAGCTACCGTAGTTTAGGTTATGCCTTGTATGTCAGAGAGGCAGTCACGCACGGTACTACAGTTTTTAACCGACTTCAAAAAAGGAGGAGGTTGTCATTAGATATATACCTACTCGGGAGCAAAGAAACCGAGTCATTTTTCATACAATTTTCTACGGGAAGTGGCCCGGTTTCTTTGCTACCGAGTATACATTATTTTAATCATTTGAATCGCTGAACTAGAGTTAAGTGCCAATAAAATCCCGATAGTATTGAAATAATCCTTTTAAGCATTGAAATAAAACTAGTTATAACCATGATGCAACGCGCAAAAGACAATCATAACTTAACACCATTTATTAGACAAATAACAACTTGCGAGGAGATTTTGAATATTCAACGATGCATAAAAAAATCTAGAAAGTTCGATATACATAGAGCTCAACCCTCGAAATGACAAATCAAGAAGTAACTATTTAAGCTGTTACCTATAAATACTTTTTCTGCAGATTACAATATAAATAACAAGATATTCCAAAATGGCCAAAGATTGGATAAAATAAATCGGAACTCCATCGCATTTGACCCGGCAAGCATCGTTCGTCCGCGGAGGCAGGTGAACCTGTGTGAATCAATAGCAGAAATTCTTAATCAAAATGGAACATCTGTTTCCCTACTCCAGTCCTCAGTTTTATGGACAACATGGTTGGTAAACACGGAAGGGTATAAATCAAACAAAACCAGCACGTTATATAAAAGGTATTGCAGTAAAAATGGTTGGTCCAGATTGGTTTAAGTGTCGCCTGATTCACGATATTTTGATTTGTTTGTTTTTATTATTTTTAAAATTAGATAATTCTATGTTATGAGCCATCGAAATGCGTAAAGTTTTAGAATCGATGCCATAAATACTAGGTCATAAATTTCTGAATAGATCTAAGATTTAGATTTATTTACGTCTGTCTGTTCTAAATAAATATTGCGGACAATCGGACATTTTAGGCACTAGCCGACATTAACTCTTTACTTATTCAGTATAACCACGTTATACAAAACCTTTAAAAAATCAGGGGCCCAATTTTTGAAAACACATCACTCCAAAGTATACCTACCATTCCCTAGAAATGAAAAATTACCTATACCTTCCGCGAGTTTGAAATATGAGTGGAGTATATAAATGAAAGCTCTTTAATCTGAGCTGTACTTATTGAGTAATTGTCGAACGAAAGGAATTCAAAAATCGATCCCCTGAATATTTTTTGTATAAAATTGTTTACCTACATTGAACATTTCCTTCTGCGAGGACTACACGTAATCTTTAATAGTATAAGTTCCCTATTTCAATGGCGGTGTATAAATGAACCTCAAGCAACTTACACTTACACAGATTTTAATCTATTTAAAGAGCTTTTATTGTTCCTTTATCAACACTAACCCGATGTCGAACTTTGCAAAGCGCCGCGTCACCCGCGTGCAATCATCAGAACAAGGCGCAATTTGAACGCCTACGTATTTTTTTAGTCTTTGAGTGTAGTTGAGGGAGCGTTCAATTTATGGCTAAATTGGTTTCTATTCGCCTCATATTTTTGGCAGTTGCTTGACGGGAAGTCTAAAATTATGCCCAGGTATTTGCTGATGTTAGGACAGCCTATTCATTTTCGCAGACGCTCTTAACCCTTCGAATGTTTAAGCACTGATCAGTGTAAAATTTAGGACTATCTTTTTCTATTTTTATTGTGATGTGTAAGATTGGTCAAATTTGAGATAAATGAGAAAATCTTAGGAATCATGTCTACTTTAGGCTTTGTCTACCCCGTAAGGAATAAAGACGTGATATATTTACATAAATCACGCATTACTTATTAAATTACACATTACTTACGTAATGTATGAGACTAAAATGCAGTACTTACTTTTTTGGCTCCCGCATACGAGGGACTAAGGGCCCGAATGTATGTGGAAGTAAGCAAAATGACTAGGTAATCTAATTATACTGATAGTAAAATGTGCTAATATTTAAAAAAATACGAATGTTCTCTATAGTGTTCGAGTTCAATATTTTCTCGACGGTGTTTGTGTCACCTAACCTCTTCCTAACCTAAACTCATTTTGTTCTTGATTACTTTATGAACAAAGTTTTAATAGAAGGATTTCCGAGACGATGATTTAGGGCAAATAAGTTTGAAATGTATACGTCCAAAGCAAGCACTTACCACTTACCTGTAACGGCCTGTAATGAGGGTATTTTGTAATCGCCACACGATGTACAGTCAGTCGCAAGAGGTTCATAGCAGACAAGTGAAATCTTTGCAAACAATTGCCCACGTTTCTTTCTCTTTCAACAACTGAGTACTAATAGCTACCGAAATAAATTTATAGTGCAACAAAATCCCTCTAGCTAGTATGCCATACTATTATTATCAATTAATTCGAGCGCCTGGCAGGTTTTCAGTGGTGGATGTGAGAGAGGAAAGGCAACAAAGGGGGGGGGGGGGGGTTTAATTGAATGTGTGAAATTTATAGAGCTTTGAGTTTGGTGTGATATAATAATCGCTAATTATATATGTAACGTTTTAACTGTGGGAAAAGTAGTGCCAGGTGACATCCAAGGTACGGGGAAAAGTGCCAAAGTCACCCACCGCTGATAAGCTGCCAGGCGCTCGGATTAATTAATAATAATAGTATGGCATACTAACCAGAGGGAATTGGGGGAAAAGTAGTGCCAGTTGATGTCACCAAGGTGCGAGAAAAAGTGCTAGAGTCACCCACCACTCAGAAGCTGCCAGGCGCTCGAATTAATTAATAATGATTGTATATGGCATATGGCATACTAACTAGAGGGATTTCGTTGCTCTATAAATTGTATACCTATTTCGGTAGCTAGCTACCGGCTATAAATAGAGTTATAGGCCCTTGAACTTTTCAGTCTTAGTAGTTTTTGTAAGTAAAATTTTTATGTTCCCTTAACTTAATGAATTTGCTGCATGGACTATTCAAACCTTTTTCGTGAAATAGCATTAAGTAAGAAGAGTGTACTGACCTATGAGACAGTCGAGGACGACCTTGAGGGCGGGCCGGTGTCGCAAGACGCGCTCGAGGCGCATGCGCGGCCAGCACACGCACGTGCACACCTCCTCCGCCACTACTGATACCTGCATCACCATTAAGCTAGCGTTAGCGTAGCCACGTTTTCCTTGCATAAAAAATAATAACCAACCGAAAGTATACCTTTCTGCAACCGAAACCGAAACTTAAAATTCGTGGACGATTCTTAGTGTATACTTTACTTTTCGAACTTACGTCATGTAAGCTAAACCTTTCTGTTCATCGAAGAGATTATTTAATAAATTTACAGTTTAGTAGTTCTACAAAATGTACCCAAGTATTTTATTCTTATTATTGTGAATGAACCATTCTACTACGCCGATAGCTCCCGATCCCGAACGCTGCAGGGAAGCTCACGAACTCAGTTCCAAAACCGAACAGAATCCGATTTTGATCCTAGTTTAACTAATTTATCTAAAATATATCGCCGCTATTCGCCAAAACAAAAAAATCAGGCCTACACTATGACATTTGAACTTATTAACCTGCAAGTTGCATAGATGCCTGACTCGACTTTACTACTGAGCGCTTTTGCGAGAATAATTCACACCGGATCCTGAACGAAAGGCATAATGAGATCGCGAGGACATAATCGGAGAACAAAATGTATCAGTTTCAGTCCATTCGTAAATGGTTAATTTAAAAGGGCTCATTAGCAGATGTAGAGGCTGCTAGTGCAGCAGCAGTAGTCGAAAATAGTTTTTTTTTGTAGGTACAGTCAGCGTCAAATAGTTCGTAACACATAAAGTAGCCAAATAGTTCGCAACACGTCATTGTTACAGTTGAAATAAGGTAACTAGTAGGCTAACTTTTTGGGCACTTTGGGTGTCACGAACTACGTATTTGACGCTGACTCTACCTACTCAAATAAGCCAGCGTTATGTCGTGTGTCTATCACGGCTTCAGAAAAGGCGAGTTAGGTGACGTCGCAGGTGTGCGTATTTGCATGAACAATAAAAGTAAGTATCCATCTAAAGACACTAATTGCTTTGAGATCTTAAATTCACCCTCAGACCCATCCCTCCCTTGGGCCCTATTTTAACATCACGTGAAGCTCCACTTAAAGGTCGATCCAGAAGGCCTTAAATAATTTAAGATCGACCCAGCAGATTTTATTACACCGAGTAAGCCTTAAATTAGCCGAATCTTTTTGCTACAACCTAATCTTAAAACCTTACATGCGCGGACGTAGGGTTAAATTTTATTACGTAATTCGATATTGGACTCCACTTAACCCTTAATTTTGCAATGTATACTATATTATACAAGTTCTAAGAATAACTTTTTGTATTTTTTTTAACGCAGAAGTTTTTGGACTCTAAAATTACGGAGAGGCTTGAACCGTGTTCTTTTTTTAAATTTGGTGAAAATTAAATAAGTAGGTACTTAATTAAATAGTAAAACTACTAGTCAGTCCCTTTTTTATACTTAATTTTTAATTCCAAATAGGTTCCATTGTGTGTTGGCTTTGTGTGTAGGTACCACCTAAACTAACCGGAACTTATGTTTCCAATTAATTCCATTGAACGTGGCAGATTTATCGGGCCATAAATATTTTGAGCGGAACTCGGAAGCCTTGTGTTGTGTTGAATTCAATAGGTACTGTGTTGTGAATTTACTAGACAATGTTAGTAGGGTAGCATGTAGTACAAGCTAGAATTAGGTGTATACCAAGGTTTACATTATTGTTTATTACTACGTTGCAGTTTTTTTTAATTTTATCTTAAAAACTTTGCCTTGGCAATAAAATTACAAACACAACATAAAAACAGCCATAAATTTTTTATTTAATTTGATTAAAGACGGCAACACTAAACTTTATTAGTAACAGTTTTTAACTTAATGAACAATTCTATGTTACGAATTAAAAAGTCTACAGGTTGCTTGAAAATCAGATGCAGATCTTTTGAAGATCGATTACTTGCATCGTTGTTAATTCGTTTAAAGCAGCGGTCGTCACACTTTACTGGCCAAGAGCCACATAGGACAGTGTGAGTTCCAGGGCCGGGCCGCAAAGTATGTGAAGGCGCTCCAAGAGCCTTTGCACACTTATACATATGTATTCAGCTTATTTCGTTATTTTAAACAATTTACTTTGCCGCGGGCCGCACAAATAACGGCCACGGGCCACAGTTTGACGACCACGGGTTTAAAGCATACTTAATTAATTACAGTACCTAATGCAAGGATGACTTTCTTTGGACGGTAATGGTAATTATTATTTTATATGAAACAAAAAAATACCGCACAATACTTAAATAATTGAATCTTAGGTTATTAATTATATTCCCTGAAACTATCCGCACCTAATTTTCTAGCACCTTATAATATCTTAGGGCATAAATCATTAAAATTCTGTTGTTTATTTTTTTAATCGGCCATAACACTCTCAGCTAATATTAAAGCCTTGTTTATCTTACCCCATCGCGTAAGCCAAGTTCAATCTGCTTAATTGATTTCAAAATGTAAATACTGACCTAACTCTTAATGTCAGCACCCACTTAAGCACACGAGATTTACCCCTCATTCCACTCCAAATTAATTAAGTATATTCGGGAAGTGAATCAGAGATCAGGCACAGGTCAGGCTCCTAAAATATCAGCGGACAACGAATTTGAAATCAAAACGAATTACGTAAAAGGTATTTCGAGAAATTGGAGGTGGTCCAAGTGCGCCTACCATTTGTCATAAGATTTGTCTTTTAATATAAATTTACGAAGTTGGGTCCGGAAATACTTTACATAAAAACATGAAGTCCGTAATGGCTCTGTTTGCGTAACCTTTGCTAAGTGTAATACCATGAGATATGTAAGTTATGTGAACTTAAAGTTATGATTAGTTTTAGCAAACAAAGGAATAAGCAAAGTTTCAGTTTTCTCTAATTGATATTATGTTTTGAACATCGCGTCTTAATTCATGCATGAATCTTTCATGCATGTCTACGCTACCGCAAAATTAAGGTGTTCTTCTTTAAGTATCGTATCGTATCGTGGGTTCTAAACAGTTATGAAAATACACACCTGAAAGACATCATCTGACTGTTCCCGATTGGCCTCCCACTCGGGAGAGTCTATAAACTGGTAAGGCTGAATGTAGTGCAGGTGTGTTTCATCGCAGCTCACTCGCATCCTGGAATTCAACGACACTTTAGTGGTCAAATGTGTGCACACATTTGAAAACCTGTTTGACTGCCCCTTCATTGCGAGTTTCGGCCAACACATCCCATAGTTGCACTCATATTATTCAGATTATGATATACTTTCCTACTAAGTACACACTTAGATAAAATTACCTAGTACCGTAATTTTCCTTTAGCTACTCTGCCCGTACGTATTTTAAATTCAACATCTTTTTTCACCTTTTTCGAGTTATGTACAGTCGGTTCACTAACATAAGTACTCGGTTTTCTTTGCAGAAAGTATGAAAAAGTGGATGTTTATGTTAGGAAATCGACTCGGACCGGACCTCAGACTACAGTCTGTATTAGAAACTTTAATAATAAATGCGCTGTGTTAGTCGATTCCTCGTGGATATGAGTCATTGCTTTATAATGGCTTTTAAGGGAATGAAACGTATATATTAAATGTAGACACAATTCTAATGTAATGGTGTGTACGTTACGTGGCCAAGCCTCAATCTAGATAGGACTTTATCGGTGTTTGACTAGTACACAAGGAGGCTAATTAATTGTATGTACTGAACATAGCGTACAGAATAGGCAGTGAGCAAAAACCTATCAACACACGGGATGAAATTGGTGTAGCCACAGTGCTCACCTGTTTTAATTAGTTCGTATCTTTTTTTTTTTTACTTTAGTAATATTTTTATTTTTATTATTATTAATTAATTAATTATTTACAAGGACATAAATATTGCTATGTCGTATGTGTATGTGTGCTAAGTTAGGTATTAGGTAGGTATATTGTTAAGCTTATGGATTTCCGTTTTCTTTTGTTGTTTTATTTTTTCATTTACTGTCTACTTACAGGCTAGCATCGTCGAAGTTCCTAAAACGTCCCCATAGCGAGCCTGTGGGGACGGAAGTGATACATGCCTGCTTTCAGAGCATGACATGAGCGCGTGTGAGCCAACATTGGGAGCGGCAGACGTAAGCTTGCCTTCGGAATCCAAAACCTTATCGGTTACTTACTTGACATGAAATGCATATTATTATTTCATAATTTTTATTATATATAATATATATATATTTTTTTTTTTGCTCTTTTTCTCATCGACATTGGAGATATCTCCAATTAACTTATTTGACGGTGGAGGCGTTTTACACCTCCACGGAACTTAAATTATTTTTATTCACTTTTTTCTTTCTCTTTCTTATCATTATATCGCATATTTTGTTTCGCTTTGACCAGTAGAGACTTTATACATCTCTACTATAGACCAATGTAATTTAAAGTACCTACGGACTTAACTTAGGGACCTTTTACATCCCTTTTATAAAATGTATTAGTTGTATTATAGGTAAGTTAAGTAGAATTTAAGTACTATTGTAAATCTATTTTATTTTGAAAAAATGACTTTCTGCCAAGTTTCTTGCGGCGCATTCTTCTTGGCAATGATGGTCTTTCCGAATGCGCTGGTAGATTAAAAAAAAAAGACATGTAAAAGAGCCCTCGGCGGCCTATATGCAAAATAAACTTTTGACTGTTGACTTTTGACTTTTTGCTCATTATTTTGTTAGTCACATGGTCGTGTATAGGCAAAAAGAAAGTTGTGGTAATCATATCACGTGCCTTCTATTAGTGCAGATATGAAACTTTTAATTCAAAGAAACGTCAAGAAACGTGATTGAAGGCGTTTGGCACATTTAGTTCAAATCATTAAAAACATCCAAGTCGTTACCTTCTGGTTACATAATGAGGGTTTTTTACGAAACCCCGAGAGACAAGTGATTTAAGGGGCCTAATTATTATAGCCCTGTGGCCGACACTGGATAAGAAGCTGAACTATAAATCACTAGGTGTTGCCCACGACTACGTCTGCAAAGAATTAGTTTGTCGCTATCCCTCGGGAATTACTCAATTTTCCGGATTAAAAAGTGATGGTCCAGACTATTATTGATCTCTGTACCAAATTTAATCCAAATCTATTCAGACAGCTGTTCTGGTGGGTAAGAGGAACAAACATCCATTCTCTTAAACTAGTAGGATGACAGTAAATAAGTACATACTTTCCCTTTAAAAGTATGGAGAGCCGTTCGTCAGCCGGTGTGACGTCCTCCACAGCGTAAGCTTCCCCAGGATCCAACCGCACCACCCGCGCCTCTCTCGTCAGCTCTTGGAAGTGCTTCTTGTTCACCTTCAGCGGCTTGAACAGCTTCAAGTACAACTCAGTCAGCTCCAATGATAACGCAGGTGGAAGAAACCTAGGGAACATAGTTGGGATAAGATAATTGTGTTTAGGCAATTGTTTAGGCGGTAAAAAGGGGGATCGGTGGATTTAGCTCCATGCAGGGGCTGTAGGATCAACTGATACAGAGTCAGGCATCACGAGCTCATGTTTAGGTATATTAGTGACTGGAAATTTTATAAAATATAATAATTTCTTCTTGGGCTCAAAGAAGGCATCTATAAAATCATAATAATTATAATCTCAAAATAGAAAAATAGGAAGGAATATACTTCAGAGTTTAGCTATGGAGACCACTAAATGGATTTTATAACCTTATTTTGTTACTCCGCCCGCATAATAGCAAGGTCCATTAAACTTACCATGACGGTTCATGGTAAGCCGGTGCGCCGGTGCGCAACGCGGAATCTATCCGAAGGAATATATACATAGAGCGTATTAACATAGAACATAGTCTCTTTGCTCATCAGGAGAAAGGTATAGTTAGCGTTACTGTCGGGACTAGCGGGACTGTCGCCAGCAAATTTTCGAGGACGACGAGGTGTTGTGACAGTTTTAGTGGTAAATCATAAATTTACCAGCATCTTGCCCGTTGATGACAACTTGCCAAGAGAACGTACCTTATGATTAAGAAGACAGTGTGTATAGAGTTGACGAGTAGCAGGGCCAGGCTCCAAGCCAACACGTCAGGTGCGCAGACCTCGGCTCCAGCCCACATGCCCATCAGCACGGCGCCCGTCGCCGCTAGCGCCCGAAGCACCAGGATGCTCTGTTTGAAGCTCTTCGGCGCGAGGAACGCGATCGCAAAACAGAGGTTGGCTGCCTGTTAACAAATCATTGCTGTGATTCAGACACTTTTCTTTAATCACAACTAAAGTAGAGGTAGGTACAGTCAGCGTCATATAATAGATACCTGCAGCAGAATTTAATAAAAGTAGGCATAAACGTAGCACTGTAAAATATGGCAAGCGATTCCTAAAAAACGACTATTGTTTCACGGACAATGCCGAAAAATTCATCTGGCAAAATGCAGTTGGTAGGCAAATGTATAAATGGTGCCGTTTGACCCGACAATGGATAGCCGAGTGCTCCGGCCGTTGGGTCGAAGCAACTTCGATTTAGTAAATTAGTTTCGATGAGGGCTTAAATGGGACTTGATTTTCTCTTACAAAAAGCTATAATTTAAAATAGATCTGTGTAATAAAGGCAAAGATGTTAACTTTATCGATGCAATTTGGACCAAACCCTGAGCGATAATAGACCAATACGCCCACGCGTTCCTTCCTCGGCGCCTCGCAGACAACACGGGACATAATAATAAATTTTGTCCGCAATATATACGTATTTATCTATGATAGAATTCCTATTACAAAGAAGGTAGGTAGCATGAAAATGTGTGAAGATCGTAGGGGTGGATACTTAAGATTACTATCAATATTGGTGCCTTCTACGGTTAAGTTACGATAAGAGCAAGTTAATCATTTCACTGTTCAGTTAAGCTGAATGATGCTGCGATTAAGTTATTATACTTAATTTATGCATTAAATTCGTAAGCAAGCAGTTAGGTATGGGAAATATTTTTATTAGTGTCGATCGCTTTGTGCCTAAAGCAATTTTTGCCGATCACCTTTAACATGTTTACCTAACCTAAGGAATTGGATTTAGTTAAGTATGTAATAATTCTACATAGTTATGAACGGGGCGTTACCATGACGTCTTAATGCGATCCAATTCCGACTCAGTTCAGGTTTTATCTGTAATTTTTAGTATGAATCTGACAGCGAAACTGAATCCGAATGGAATCGCATTAAGACGTCATGGTAAGGCCCCGTCTGCTGAACAGGTGCCAACATACGATCAGATTCCAGAGGTTTTTGAGAGGTTTTCCGTTCTTTTCCTTTCTAATTTTCAATTTCTTGTTTCAATTCATTACAACGAATATACTAATTGATTAATTCTTAAAACTATTAGGTAGATGCCAGTAATTTTTGTTACCTGAAACAAGTCCTGCTGCGCGTTGGTCCACTTGGCGCAGAACCAGTGGTTATCGGGATCGTCGGTGGAGTTGGCGTTGAGCTGTTCGTAGTCAGAGTCGAAGGTGAGGTTGAACCGCGACACGTTGTAGGCCAGCGAGGCGTTGGAGCCAAGCGCGTCCAGCCAGGGCGCGGGCTCGCGCGCGGGCGCAGGGGCCATGCTTCGCCGGCGCCCCGCCCGCGCGCCGCCCGGGGCCTCCCCCCCGCGAGCCCCCGACCGCGCGCGACCGCGCTTCTCACCCGACACGAGACGATTTAGTTGGGCTCGAGCTTTCAGTATTACCAACTCCATCACCACACCCTGCGACCCACTTCACCTACGAGCTGCGAGCTCCCCCTATCTGAAACAATTGATTGGTATTGATGCCGGGTTAAAAGAGGGCGGTGTCCGGCTATCCTACACTTTTATGGTTACGTGCGGACAATTGTCATCTAAAGCCGCAAACTCACTAACGAGCTGTGCTTAAGGGTCGGTTCACATCCAGAAGAGACGCAGCGTGACGATGCTTGTAAGAGGCTAACTGACGTAGTATGACGCTGCTTTACTATTGACCTTCTTACTAAGGAACGTCTTCATACACTATTATTTGTAGGTACCAGTGGCGTGGCGTCCATAGAACTCGATTCCCACTGGCTTGCCTATTTTAAGGCAGTTGGGAAATTTATTGTCCAGAATTGGAGGAAAAGGCTACTTAAGTTCCCTTCGGCTTGCCTTCTGACGCCACGCCACTGGTAGGTACAACCTTACTTCTCAGCAACCACATTTATCTGTTTTTGTCATTGATATGAACTCCTGATTAAATCAATAACCTAATGTTTTCATGGCATTTTAGGACTATGGTATCAGTACTTATTTTTCACTTTAGTACGAAACTTTGTTCAGACCGACTAACCTCACGAGGTTTTGAAATAATGTTAATGCTTTTACCTTTCCACCGTATATTAATTATACCTAGAACTAAGTATCTTAAAAATTACACGCCGCGACCGGTCGCGTTCAGTGTGAACGGCCTCTAACCGCTATAGTACCTAACGAGTGCAGTAACGAGGTCCTAGTGTGTACGCTACGTCCATATTCACTGCAACCGAAATGGTCGCCCCAGTTTACCCGCTAGTGTTCTAACAAAGCCTTTCGTATCGTTTCAGCAACGCATACACAGATTAGTCTCCACGTTTACAAAGGTACTGCAGGTTTGCGTTGCTTCACGTCGAAAAGTGACAAGCATCACAAGCACGTTGTGCTTGCGAAAGGGTCATTAACCCGCTTGTTCCCCGTATATAACTATTTTACATTACCAGGACATTCTAAGGTAACATAAAGACTATTTCTAAATTAAAACAAACATGTTTACGGCTTAGGGGTGGCCCTAAGGGCCACCGCCGCCGCACCTAAACCTAAATTAATCCAAATTAATCGTCCTACATACATTGGTTTTACCAGTGCCGTTATGTAACTTGGTTATGTAAATTGAAATTATTGAAATTGTTTTTTTTTTTTTAATACGGGGAACAATCTCATTATCCTCGTTCGTGAACTCCATTTCGATGATGATAAATTTATTTATTTAGGCATTACTCCTATTAAATTAGTTAATTACAATATCTTGCGACATGGAACACTACACTACGTTACAATCATTTTTCAATTATTCATTACAGTAATTCAATTATACAATAACTAGCTGTTGCCAGCGACTTCGTCTGCAAAGAATTTGTTTATCGCTATCCCGCGGGAACTACGCAATTTTCCGGGATAAAAAGTACCCTATGTGCTATTCCAGACTTTTCTCTATCTATGTGCCGAATTTCATCCAGATCCGTTGGGCCGTGATTGAGTAACAAACAAACATCCATCCATTCATCCATCCATCCATCCATCCATACCATAGCATACCATACCATAGTTAGATTAGATTCAGATTTAATTAATTCAACTTTATGTTAAAAATATTTTTATTTTAAAGAAAGTACTTAATCCGATGTCACGGCTTACGTTATACTTAACAGTAAATTTAAGCTCCGGTTTAGAATTAAACGTACTGTGCTACGTTATGTTAAACATGTAGAACCATCACAGCGACGGCCGCAGCTAGCACTATTCAGGCAGTAAATATTACGACAGCTATTCATTTTATGACTTAATGATTCGCCTTTTTTACTGTCTCTACCTACCACGGGATTTCACCTACATGACCAATCTATTACAAGGACTACCTTGTACTTATTTACATACTAAAAGCCAAAAGCTATGAAACATTGCCAATGAAAACTTAAATTTATACCTACTTAGCGAGCGTATACGAGAATCGATGTAGGTATTGTTACCTAATGCCCAAAATTTCGTGAGAAACTTTCGTGTTCTTAACTAAATTATACATGTTATAATCACCTGGATAATTGTTTCAAAAAGCGGTTGAACCCTAACATGTAATGACAAAAATGTTCGATTCAGCGGAGGCCTTGAACCGAGTTATGGCCATTAACCTCCAACGAAAACTTCAACATTCGATTAGTAATAAGTACTGTTATAACATTTTCCTTAGCGGTACTAAATCTACGTATATTATGCCAGTCGAATTTTATCCTACCGCTATATTGAATTTTTACTCAGTAGACAATATAAAATGGCAACCGTATTGTTCATTTTTTTCCGTAATCAATAGAAGGACAGGTGAATGTTTGTTTCGCGTCAGTTTATGAAGCCATCTGCCAGTCTAACAGATGGGCAGCATTTGTTCGAAGCCACACGCTGCTATAGGTAACTGTACTCTTTCAGTTGAAAAAGGAACTAAACAGCGCTCTTATGTTCCTTTTATCTCAACAATACGTTTCGTTTTACTCTGAAAGGACACCTTTCAGCGTGTTCCCGCCTGAGCGCAGCTACTTCTCATGCCGCGCACGCCTCCCCCAGATATTACTTTTCCTCGCTTAGAACTTTTCGTGGGATCTTCAATAAAGTCTTCATCTTGTTCATGGTTACACGTACATAAAGAAGCATAACAAACTTTATTAATTTATAGTAAATTTAGATGGCTTTACTCGTATATTTTACACGTTGGGTCTGACGCGCTTTCGTTATTGTTTTTTTTAATAAATATTTACGAGTTTAAGTCGGTAAATACGCGTTGTTTGTAAATAACAGAAGCAGAAATGCTACTAAGATCCATATTGCTTACGTTTGTTTGAAGAAAAGAAAACATGGATTACAAGTATCCACTCTAAATGACTAACTTTTGGGAACAGAAAATCCTTTCGACGCTCAATCATTGTTACAAGAAAGTAAACTTCGCGTGTGCTTTTCTCTCCTGCTTCTTTGTTATACTAACCCCAAAATTGCTGAAGCTACAAAGCTTTTGCTTTAACAATAAAGTGCAACACACGTAATTGTTACAGATGGGCGAGTCTAAAACTTGGTCAACGAGGTCACGACGTTTCACAGCGCAAACGTTTGAGGAAAAGAGGCCGCAGCGTAATCCCTTAAGACAGCTACTTCGCACAATCCGCAGGACTAGTGCGGCTTTACCCAATGCAATTAACAGATCGGCCTTGTAAGATTACTCATGCCAGACGTTAAGGCGTGGTATACCCCGCTAATTATTCCACGTCTTAGAAGCTTTGAGATACTTCGTCATATATGCAATAGTATCTGTAGACGAGAAGTAAGCAGTAAACGCTATATCTGCGTTTAATAAACGCTATATCTGACAATATAATTGTGTTTAAAAAGGTTGATAGAGACTATAGAATTTGTATATCAAATTAATAGTTTTGTCATTAACTGAATCCCGCTTTTGGATCTAAAGATATTTCGTTTCAGAACAGTAGCCCTTTATACCTAAGTAACATCCAAACGAACACCAAATAAATTGGCACAGAACATTACATTACTTCAGTCTGATTTAATGTGCCGAAGAAACAGTTGGCTCCAGCCGGAAAAGTTTACAGCGACGAAATAGCTTCTTGCCGGAATGTTCCCAAATAGCCGAATAATTTAAATGCGGGACAATAAATAGTGCTTGTATGAGGCATAGTATGGCGGGGGCGTGTAATCCGCGTTTCCTCCCACATTACATTAAGTCATCGCGGCGGCGCTGCAGTGGTGCATGACGCCAGGGTCGGTATGGGACGGAAGTGTTGACATTTCAAATTTTAGCATACATACGACTATGTTACGACGATACGAGCGTCCGTTGAAATTAAAAAAATATGCTTCTATAGTTTAAGATAGAGTTCAAACATTGGCTGTGCGCAGCTCACATTAATCCCTAAATGTAGATATTTTACAGCTCTTATAGTCGTGTGAAAGCCTTTTATTGTGTTCCGTGGCGGTTACAGTTTTATCACAAATATTTCTGTACTACACTACCACGGGTCTACCCGTGCTCATGATGCATGCAACTGCGTCGAAATATCGGGAGCTCAATGGAGGTAATCGCGGTTCATATCCCGTCTATAATATTTCGAATGATCATAACCGTGAATCATTGAAAATTCTTATTTCTGAAGTTCTTAAAACAATAAGTATAATGCGCAAGGTCAAGAGGTACGAGAGTGTCCCTGCCAAGTTGAGCAAGATGTTTGATTTTTTAGTGATTGACTACCTATATCGTGCTGCATATTATTATGCTAAAAAATATGTAGCGTCTCTAGATATGTGTACTTTCGTATGGTAACCACAGCAACCTCGCAGGAGTTTGGCGAAAATTGGGTCTAGCAACGAACATTGTGGGCGAAACAGAGATATGAATGTGATATTGCATTATTGGAAACATAAAAGTAAAAGACTAAAACAGTGGACTCAAATTTTGACTGATTGCATAAAATATTGTACAGAAAACTGAACAAAATTGATTCCAGCGACAAAATAGCGTACCTATCGATAAATAGGACGCGCGTTAGTTACGATTTACGATACGACAGTAAAAAAATCTAAGCATTCGAGAACTAGAATTGCAACAGTGCTGCGGCGCGGATATGGAATGGAGAAGGTGAAGAATTTATTGAGAGGTGGTTTGCGTGCAATTGTGGTTTTTATTGCAAATTGTTTACATTGCACTATATTTGTTAAATGTCATTATAAATATTAGTTTTCGTCTGAGTGGCATGTTGGTGCAACGCGAGGCGCCGCTATCGCCCCATCAGCACATTTGCATTAAATTGCATTACCCCGGCCCGCCACGGCTCATTATTCGAGCCGGTTTGACGACCACCCACACTCGTATAACACCGCCGTTTTATAACGGCTTCGTTATCCGGCACGTCGATTTTATTAAAATTGGGTACACGGTTGAGGTGAATTTGCTTTGTTTGATTTTGGTGGTCACGTTTCACGTTAAGCGTGAAGGTACTTTGTTATCTCCAGCTTACACACATCACATTGCTGGGCACGGGCTTCCTCTCCACAGGTTACTAAGGGATCTCCTCTCAGAAGGCATCGTATATAGTCCCCATGCAGGCCCAGTTAGGAAATAACAGCTTCTTAGATGTCGCGATGTTTTCCCTCACCAAAATATCTCTGGTAATTTTCAAGTGTGGTACGTAAGTAAATTATGAAAAACCCAGAGGTGCAAATCCGGATTCAAATTTAATAAAAAAAGTCGGAAGTGAAAATAAATAGCGGTAATTTTTTTAATTCGTGACTCGATCATTATGCGAACACAGTACAACACGGAATTTTATAAGCTTATTATTAAGTATAAATAGCGATCAATTATATAATGTTTCAAGCTTATTTGTAAATACGAATAACTATTAAATTTCAGAGCGCGCACGGACTGCGCTACGTGCTACGAAATAGCTACGAGCTACGACCCCTAAGCTACGACCGCGTAGCAGGTGAAAATCATTGATAAAATCTCTATGTAGGTAGTTTCTTGACCGAGTTTCTAATTGAGCATTGCGTATTGGATTTCTATTAAAACGTAAAGTAAAATCTCAGATCACAAAATAATATATGTACGTATTTAATGATTTTATTTAAGAATATGTACCTACACGAATGTATATAACGTGCTATTAAAATTGGTAAAAACATTAAATTACGGGAGAAATTATTTGACAATCGGTGACAGACAAACCATGTATAAATGTACTATACTACCGAGTTAAATTTTAGTGGGATGTTTCAGTAAATGTTTATGTTATGTATGAACCACTACGAAATCCCGAAATAACACTGTAGTAAAAAAATAAACTTAACCACAATTCATCCTGCACTGAAAGGAGACTAACTAAAGTTTTATACAGCCTGGCAAGTCGACAGTCAATATGTTTAGGAAGTTAGCCGTTGCAAGGTTTTTCGCGTAAAGTTAGGGCGAAGTCCCTTATCAAATGTCAGCTGAAAAGTTCAAGATTCCAGAAAGGTAAGGCGAATACTGCAGCCGGTTCAGAAATACTATTTGGCGTAAAACACTCGTTAAATTATCGTTAATTTCGTCATCGTTAGTTTAATTATCGTTAATTAATTATTAGTGGAAAATAATATAGACAGTATTAAGCACTTAAGTACACCAACCAATATTAACAGACAAATAATTATTTTTCATCAGTTTAACTAGGAAGCAACCACTATCCACAAAGTGTCAATAAATTGTCGTATGAAATGATTGACATGTTTATGTTTACTAATATTGAAACTATAATATGTCACGTTTCCTTCTTGTTTCCTAATTTATCCGATGGAAAATAATAATAACACCTGAAAGTAGTATTGGCCACCTCTAATGACTTCATATTTTCTTCGGTGGCTGACCATACTGTATCCATTCCTGTTTAGAATTACATTAAAAGTTTTTGAATTTATCATGAATACTCGAAAATTAGATTGCGATGGATAACTGCCATTATCGAACTATAATTAGTATTATATTTTTTTAAATTTAATTCAGGAATAACAAGTTTATGTATGCTCCCGTAAATTTTTTATTTTGATTAATTTAGGCTGTGTCTATTCCGTAAGGAGTAAAGACGTGATTTATATATTTATGTATGTATGTATTAATTTAGCAGCTCTAGTCGTACAAATTTGACAGACAGACGGTTAACTTTTAGTAATAAGTCCTCTATGCCCCCTTGTAGTAAGGTATATGTATCCACAAAACAGCTTAAAGAATTAGATTCAGTCCCAAAAATTGCATGAGAGCCATCAAGCCAATCAAGTTCGGATACACATAGGTCAAACCAAAACAACAGGCTTACCTGAAACAGCATTCTTCTGGCCACTTTAGAACAAAAAGCTATAAAATATGACACTGAATCCTATTCGAAAGTCTTATTGAAACGCAAAATGTTTTTTGGTCGAGTGCCTAGTGCCTACACATCTGAATATACCCAGGCCGAATTTATCTCTAGCCGCTGTAAACCGGGATGTGTAAAAGATTCCCGGTGGATAAGGCCGTGACTGTTCTCGCGGTCTAATAGATTCAGTGCCCACTGAATACGCGAAGATTGCGATTTATCTTAAGCAAATTATCATAATAACGACTCCCTAACTAGTACTGATGCTGCCAAATCAGATTAGCTGATTTAAGGAAAATGTGTTGCGTGCGTGTGTTGTGTGTTGTTTGAGGAAGTTTCTGATCTAAATGGAAGATTATGGCTTGTCAAATCATGCGATTGGGATCATGATCTAATTTGTACATGTTGATATTAGGTATATACTAAATGATCTTATTTGCTTTCCCAATATGTCATTATAATGTCTGTATAAATATTACCGAGGTTTTAATGAAAATTGAGTTTTCTTGTACCTATGTAAATTTTATGTATAGGAACCGGTTACTTTCGCAAAAAACTGATTTTCGAAGTACACGTACAATTAACAAAGAGCCACTAAAATAGATGGTGCAGGAAAGTGTTGAAATTTCTACTAATACTTAGTATTCGCTCTACAGAAAAATTAGATTGACGCTTTGCTAAAAGTATACCCGGTACACAAAGCCATTATTATTATTATTGTCGGAACTAAAATTTACTATCGACACATAAATTTAGTCTGGTGATGTCAACAGACTAATTTTAAGAGCACAACTTGAATTCAAAGGAAAAGCAATACAATTTTTGATAATGCTCACGCCATGTTTATGACTTGACAATAATATTTAACGAACAAGCAATAGTAATGTTTAGGCGGTGCAGAGTCGGATATTGGCTTGGCTGCAGGCTTTTGGCAGCGGCCGGCGACGTTCAGGCGCGCCGCGCCTCCGCCGACCCTCAACTATCGTCTTACACATCAAACAAAACGACGCAAACCACTCCAACTCAACAATATGGTGACAAATATTGAACGCACTGTAGCGAGTCTATAATAATGGATGCTTGACTTGGGCTTGCTGAAGAATTGTAGGTGCGTAAAATTATGTCAGTCGTAAGAAATTGGCAAATTTATCTATGAACGAATATTGATCGTTTTTAATGCGCTATGCAATGCAGATGAAATAAACAATACTTAATATGTACAACGTTGAAATTAAATACGGCGTCACAACAAACCAGTAATTGGTGATCTATGATTGAGACTTGGAGACAAATGGGTTACGGTTTTAGAGCTAGTCGACATTACAGTGATCAATCTTTTATTCAATTAAGATAATATTGAGGGCGTATCTTCGTTTTGGCTATAATGTAATCTCGGAGTCGTCCCGCGGAGTTGATGGATCGGGCTGACTATAGACACGTGCTCATAGCCGAGATTGATGGCCGCTCGGCTTAACCCGGCATCGCGTCCCGGTGTTGCGTGACGGCACGACTCATTGCCCTTGTGCGATAAGTTTTGGATTTTTATTGACCTGCACGGCCCCGACTTCCCTCGCCCGTCGATACGATTCAACGGTCGACGTAACCAAACCAACATGCTTCGCTATTATTGAATTCTGCGTCTACTCTCGCATGTTTATTTCCCTACACGTGCTTTTATGACATCCTTGAATACATTTTCTCAACACAAAAAGCCCCTATCGTGACCGTTAGGACTCACAAAATTTTAAAAATAGTTACAATTTCAAATATTTTAAGTATGCGTGTGAACTTACCATCAGCCGATGATTGCGGGATTTGAAGTCCATTTTTGTGGTAATAAAAACATTTATAATTTTACGCAGACATTTTACTGTCGCTTATCATGAGCTCATTATGAACGTGGACAACTTTTAGGCGTGAAGTTGGCAGGTTAACAACAATGCATTATGACGTATACATCACGACCAAATTAAAATGAAGAAAAACAAATGAATAAATTCAATGTTTATTTTCTTCCTCAACGTGGCTGCCAAATTATCAAGATAATTCCAGAATTGCAAATAATCACACACGTGAAATACGACAAGTCATATCTCGGCATCTCAGCCTTGCCACGCTGCGTTTGCAACAATTAGCGATGGTATCAAAGAGGTTTCTTATCGACCTGAGATCACGGCTCACGGCTTCCTGCGGAGGTGCGAGATGCGAGCTCACCTGAGCTGAGCTCTCCGCCCACTTGTGGCGGTGGCGAGTCGGTCGCGGCGGTCACGGAACGTCCGTGTGTCTCGAGGCATGCCGTAGCATCATAAGGCAGCACAACACGAGAGAGCGCGGCATGCGAGTCGCATAGTACGCGGAGCCCGAGGGCGCTGAACGGTGGAGCGCGGCCCTACTGACTGCTCTCCGCTCGCCGCCGCCGCACCCGTCTTCCCTAGGGTTGCCAACTACCAACCCCTTTCGGTGAAAGCTGCCCGGCTAGCGCTTGGAAACTGCCGTTTATACAAACAGCACTGTCGTCTCTGTCTCTAGTTAAAATGATAATAAAATAGTAAATGTTATAATATCGTGTAAAAAGGAGTGCAACACAATTGAGATGACTTGGTATGATTTTAGATATATGTTTTGTACTGTACGTACACTGTACCTAACCTACTGTGGATACGTCTTGCACTCAAGCTCTTGCATTTGCTAAATTGTTAAGTCGTACCAGAAAGCAATATTTAGTTTATCTTCCTAACCTGGAGTTTAGTTTATCTTTGAAGTCTGCCGTTAGTTTCATGTATCCACCATCCAGTGATAGATATACTTTTCTTTAGATTACTACCTTCAAAATGCTTCCTTGTCTTTTCTAAATAAATACACGCAATAACAACTTCATTGAAACTTTTGTTAGACTGCAGTGCTCAACACAATTTCTAAATATCGGCGAATTTTTGCGGTGGTAACCCTGTTCTCGTCGTCTCCGCACGCACGCGCGCCCCTCCGCCCCCGCGCCGCGCCCCGCTCCAACCCTTACTCCCATCTCGCTACTACCTACTTAGATATTATCAATAAAATTATTGTACGACATAAACTCAGCCGATACCCACCTGTCAAACATTTATCGACCCTGAAACTGCCCTCGGCAAAGTCACTTTCGTAAAGTTTCACGGTCAATCAAAACTGAAAACACATTAAGCAATTGCGATTTGTGTATTCCATTTTAACTTCAGCACATGTTTCCCAACTTTTCAAATGCTCAACTCGCTTTGAATGCAGTAGATAAAGGTGTCAGTTACATTTCAAGTTGAAGCCAATTTATGTAGGTGACCAGCAGTATTGACATGGCGTAAATTTGGCGGCGCGGGTCCAGAATTATTTCGGCGCGAGCTGTCCCACATAAATCATGGGGACGAGGAGTTTTCCAACCCAATTTAGTTTAGAATTTTTTGTTTGTTTTCGGAATTTGTCTAGTGAGCTCTGTACGATTATAAATAAATCGTATTCTCAGTAGCCACGATTGGAGCATTAAAACTTTTATACTTTTCGCTTTACTGCGTTGTAATTTGAAATGGGATAATTTGGCCCACCTGTGTATGCACGTACAGCACGTACGTTCGTGACTGCGTTTAGGTAGGTTATATACTTACCGAGACTTAGCTTACAAAATCTGCTGAAACCAAGCAACTATTATTTAAGTACATCTTCATTCAAGCCACCGTCAAGTATTCGTGAAATTTTAATTAACACTGCCGCTGAGTGGTTTGAAAATAGTTGGAGTTAACACTTCAGAATTCAGTAAGGGTAGGGCGTCGCCGTCACGTGATCGCCCTTTTATAGGAATTTAAAGTTGTTGTCTAAGCAATGCGGTGCGGTGAGTTTTGTAATTTTGTCTTGTGTATTATACTGCTAAGCTCTGCTTTTAAAACTCTCTGTTCAGTCACATGCGTCCCCAGAAGTCAGTGTTCGTCATCACTATGAGACAAACTAACATCCCGTGCTCGCAAATATCGTTAAAGTTATTGTTTAATTGTGGATTGTAAAGCTAGAGTTGTGTGACCCGGCGATTGAATGCATAAACTGCGTGGCGATTAGTGGTTGGCAGCGAGCCAGTGCCTACCAGCTCAGGACCTTGCTTGCAGCCTCTGCGTCTCCGCTCTACACAGATTTCATCTTAGATTTTATTTTTTCTGTTGGGTGCTGGGTATCCGCGTTTTTCTTGCCTTCTTCTGCTTGTTTAATGATGCACTACGGACGCGTACATCTGTCTTAAGAGCAGGGATGTTATTTATACTCGTATTATACCGGTTACGGTTTAGCAATGCAGAAGAAGTTTCCAAAATTGCGAAACTTTCAGTAAGAGGATTTTTCGTTAACTTCTGAGAAAGTTCTAGAGCATAAACTTTGGTTTCGGTTAACGGATGTGAAATTATTTAAGTATTTCGGATTGACCGACCGTTACGGTTACAGATATTAGAGTGCTTAGAAATTGTAATGGGAAATCACACTTGAAAATAATATGGCCCCGTGCAGTTCTGTCCTCAGATGTCGGATTTGGATTCGGTTATGGTTACGTATAGATTTATATTTTGGACATCCGATAGTTTCAGTTACAGTAACGGAGCTCCATAGCATCCTCACTTACCTACGAGTAGAGTAGGTACTTACAGAGGAGCATTAGGTAAACTTTTGTATAATTTAATAACTGTGGACTATAAAGTAGGTATACAAGGTAGGAACATTATGTTGACACCAGTTCTTACAGAGAGCTGTTGGAGTACACTTGAGCCCATATCTTCAGCGGCTTTACGAGCTTAACGCGCAAATCGCTCAATAAGACGTTGTTAGCAGTAACACTTAAGAACGGCATAAATATAATAAATTGTACAATATTTGTGTACAAAATATTTTTGTTCGTGAGGTCTAAAATTATTAAGATCTCATTTAATTGTGCCCACACTGTAAACCTGTAGGCTTATTGTCTAACTCGCTCGCAATCGCCATCGTGTTCATTTTGACAGTTCATGTATGGGCTGACAATTGGCATCGGAATCAGCCAGCTGTCACATTCATACAAGAACTGTCAAAATGAACACGATAGCGATTGCGAGCGAGTTAGACAATGAGCCTACAGGTGGTGGAGTTTTGCTTTTAGCAGAAATTGATTAACTTGAGTTGATTTATTTAAGGTATAATATTTATTTTAGTTCTGATTTGATCTAATTGAAATTAGAATTGTTTCAATGATTTAACTTTCTGATTTTAATGTATAATTTTAATTACGTAGGTACCTACTCGTATAATTGATCGTGATTAACACAGACTCAGCCCGTAATACTAACAAATAGGTATGGCTTGTCTGAAATAAATTGTTTTTCTGCGCATTGCTCCGGCGTCGTACGAAACAGAAGGGTGTCCACAAAATAAGGACAGACCCGGATATAAGCCCGTGAATAAATTGCAAGCCACGGGGGACTATTCCGGGACGTGCGGACGGTTGCGAGTGTATGAAATTATGAATAGTGGGGAGTACGCGTCCCAATGACTCCCTGGAGCAATAATAATCCATTAACGTGGAGTTCAATGTTTCAAACTTTTTGTTGGATTATCTATGCAAGGGATCATTAGTGAAGTGCTATATTAAAGAACCTGAAAGTGAAAATAGTCTGTTATTTTTGCTCGTCAGGATATACTTGTTTTATCCAACTGGCGCGCATGGTATATAGTTGTAGATATAGTTCTTAACCGATTAAATTAGGTAAGTTCCTAAGGTATGAGCAAATAAAATAAAAATAAAAATAGCGCACCTACGCCATTCACCTGCAATACGTAATTATATTCAGATGGAATCTATACTATCTATGTGTGCGTTGTTCTAACAACGCAACGCACTCAAAGCAAGCCATGTTCAGTAGAGATTGCGCTTTTTGAGTGCTTTGCTCTCTCCAATATTATAGCTGCTGACTACACACATCTTATATTGATTTCATATGAAACCAAATGCGGCCCTAAATCGCCACAAGATCTTTTGTTAAATGGGTGAATGAGCTTGATCACTTTTTTCAACAATTGCACTTATATATTTGGAGCAGATCTATTATAAAAAGAATAGACTGACTGACTCATTACTGCACAGCCTACCCCCATATAATACAAGCTGCTAGAAAATCAAGATGCGGATATTTTGAGGATCGATTGTTTGCATCGTTGTTAGTTAGTTTAAAGCATAGGTACTTAATTAATTAGTGTCTCATGCAAGGATGATTTTCTTTAGACGGGTAATGGTAATTATTATTTTTGTATGAAACAAAAAAATATACCACACAATACTTAAATAATTTATGTTTTTTATTGATTTTTAGGTTACTAATTAAATTACATACCCTAAGGCTAGTATTTTGCATAGAGATGACCTTTATGACTTAAAGGGCCTACTTAAGTGCGAATTTTCGAATTTGTAACGGGATACGGAATAAAAGGGAGTCTTTATAAATACCACCTAAAACCGATTTTCAGGGTAAAAGAAGTACAAGTAAAAACTGTTAAAGAAGTTCAGAGGATTTTTTGGCTTTTTTTATTTTTAGCTGATAATAGAGACCTTATACAGATAAATAAGTATCTGTTATACCTTACCTTTATGAATTATCGCAAGCTAATATTAGCTTCAACGAGGTGGGTGACGATGACAAGCCTTAATCTTAGACCAGCAGGCTTATTACGTAACTCGCTCGCAATCGCCATCGTGTTCATTTTGACAGTTCTTGTATGAATGTGACAGCTAGCTGATTCCGATGCCAATTGTCAGCCCATACATGAACTGTCAAAATGAAGACGATGGTGATCGCGAGCGAGTTACGTAATAAGCATGCAGTTAACTAATACGATAGTACCGTTGTACCCCACCTCAGTTTCCATAATCAGCCCATCGAATTGCCTTTAAAAAAACTACAATTAAAATGCTGAAACCTCGAGCATAATATCGATCTTGCTGCGAGTGTTATTTAAAGCCCCTTTGTTAAGTCCAGGCCATCAGATAAGGCTTGGAATGGTAAATCGCACGTAATGCTCAAGTGTTGGATAAGGAGGCATCGCAGCTACGCTCGGCTGCGCCAGGCCAGGCCTTGACCAGTGCCTGTGATTTGATCATTATCATCAAGTCTTTGTTACACTTTACATACTGTCACGCCACTCCGATATATCTTGTCCTGTGAAAAATTCTTGCTGGTCTGGGAGTAACTTGGGAGTAAAGAAAAAACAGTTGCTTCGCTTCCCGCGCTGATAGGTGCTCATCTAGAGAATGGGCGAAAATCTTAGTACCTAATCATGTTATAGGTGATGCGGCTAGCAACCCATCACTATTGTGATTGCCCTTTCCACCTATCGCCCACAATCATGCTAAACATGGCCTTCATTTCTTGTTACCGTAGGCTCTGTCTACTCCGCACGGGATAAAGACGTGATTTATGTAAGTATGTATGTGAAAAATAATCTTTTTTATTTTACTCGCACCCGAAATTTAAGAACTTTCTTGAAAATTGATTCCATAATAATTTCGTTTGCTTTGTGTAGACCATTTTTAACATGCTTATTCAACAAACATAGTTCAATTAAAATCCCATCAACGTTATTCGGAACATTCAAGTGAAAATATTGCTTAGTAGATGTTTTTTTTATTATATGATAATAGTTGTAATAGGGTTTTGTTTTATGCAGTAAATTATAGTTCAAATTCATGAAACCTTTTCCGTTTCGCGATAAGGCAGCCGCTCGCTGTTGATACTGGTGTTATGCGATCAAAACCCGGGAAAAAGTAAAATTTGTAGCCTTAACTTCGCACCAACTATCGTGATTGGCAAACTTTGATCTAGGCCGCCTAGGTGGTGGATGTGTAATCGATCGCTTTCGAGGGATAAGCCTACGTTTGCACACATTTAACGAGTTTGCTTTACCTTCTTTTGAACTACCTTGATGTACAATCCTAATATACACCTATACACAATTACACGAACTGCAGTGAGCACGAACGGAATGTAGGCGGATTGGTTCACGATCTGATAGGACGTATTGTCGAATTACACCCTTAATCGACTTCTGCACATATTTAATCTTGATGCAAACATAGTAGGTAATTACTTTGCGGTTTTATAGCGTAACTGTTGACTGTTTTATGGGTCATACATAGAGCTTACATGCACAAGGCACACTTACGACACTAATTAAGTGTTGTAATCGGAATTATAGGAAAGTATAGAAATCCTTGGTATCGTTGTTTCGTGCATTCTAATTTGGCGATTACCGAGTAAAGCGAAAATTACCGAAAGAAAGTTGGGGGCGAGGTCGAGCGAATTGAGACTTAAGCCAAACCATAGTGATAGCTATTGAGTGGACTGTATGAATGAAAAGGCTATAATATTGGTGGAAACACGGGTTTGATATGGAGTTTACAATAAGACGACAAGACAGCATCAGCATTACTTAATTCAAAACTGACAATTAAACCTAATAAAAAACATACAGAAGAAGAAACGTTGACAAATAGGTTATAAAAAGGCCGCGCTGCAGCCAGTCGCCAACACATAGCCTACACCTACCTACTATACAATCTGTTTTTGTCAATTGTACTTATTTGTCTGTTTATCTTGCACAATAAAGAGTTTACTTACTTACTTACAAGGCTCAGGTTCGGCATCACTTGGAGTGTTACTCCTACTCCATTGGCTGCGGTGACCACATAACATCAGGTGCAAATATTGTCTTTTAAAAGCAAGGTACGACGAGCTATTGATTTTTGACGCTGTTGCATACAATTATGATCATGGGTAAATTTAAAGCTATACGGTTCTTACGGATACACCAATAAACGGATTCGACCAATTCGTGGATCTTTTGTTGTAACACGGGTAGACTTGGACTGACATTGCGGGTAAATGTTAATGTTTTGTAGTCTGGGAAAGTTCAGTTTGGAGATATACTTATGGGTTTACAGCAATATGGATGATTAAACATTACAAGGTTACATGTAGAACATGGAAGATATTGGCTAGATTTATATCTATTCAATTACGTACTGCAAGCCATGTATGTTCTGCTCGGCTGTGCGTGACATATCAATCTATAAGGGCTTAACTAGAAATCGCTACGTTGTGTAACTACTTAGGTAGGTGTATGTGTACACGTAACAACACTTAATCTGCTCTACTACAGACTAAAGTACGCCCTTTACGTAGTGACACAGCTCTTGTGAGAGTGCTTGCTTCATAAGCTAGAATAATAAATTAACTTCTTTTAAGCTGCTTCGGTAACTGGCTCCTAATAAAGTTAACAAGGGGCATATTTTAACTACGTAATTCTTTAATGGCTACGGTACATTATGCTGCGCTAACTTATCAAGCGCTATAGTCTTTGTTTTGGGATTATGAGCACTCCAACACCATTAAGTATAAATAAGGAGCCATCTAAGAGGTAATTCAATCTCTGGTCTCTTTCTAAACTAGTTTAAACAAAAAATGTCTTAACTTCGTATTTTGTCGGATAATGATAAACGGCAGTTTCAATCTTGAGTAGCCCACTTGACATTGCGGATTTACTTATAAGACCAATCACGAATTTGAAGGTTAGTATTAAGCACACGCCTATATTTTAAAGCATATACCTACTCACGAAGAACCAAAAATTCACTTTGTTGTTCGTTTAAAATCCTTGGTTTTAGTAATTGCTCTAGCTCTTCCGCATGAAAAAAAACAAGCGATAACAATATAGGTACTTACTGACCATCATAAACATTCGGAGATGCCAAATACCGCAGGTTGACCGCTGGCAATCTATACCTACAATCGATTGGTGTCCAACATCAACGTCGAAGCTACGGCGCCAAAAAGCACCGCGCCAACAAGCGTCTAGTTAAGTTAGATGGGGTTCATTTGGCCGGTGGATGTGCATCTGGTGCTTGGCAGGCGGATAACGGAGCTGGCACCCTGGCCGCGGCCCGCCGCCAAACGACTTCGGCTGCGTGTTTAATTTGACATCAGTTCGGATTAGATGGGTGTTGTTTTGGTTTTGGTCTTTGACGGCGCGAGGCACAACATCAGGGGCCTTACCGTGACGTCTTAATGCGATTCAGTTTCGACACCGTTCAGGTTTTAACTGCCATTTTTAGTATGGATCTGACAGCGAGCGAACCTAAACTGAATCGGAATTGAATCGCATTAAGACGTCATGGTAAAGCCACTGTATCTCTATCTCAAATAATGTTATACTTATATTTAGGAAGGGGGATGTCATAATTAGGTTACAACTCAACCGTAAAAGCATGTCGTATGTAACATAAATTAAGTAAAAGCCAAGTAGGTTTAAAAAAAAATCACCTGCAATTTCTTGACCTAATAATTATTCTTGGTTCATTCATTAGTTAAGCTACGAGTATCGTTGGGAGGTGATATTTTAAATCATATCTGAGACAGTACTAACTACTTTAAAGTGGTAAAAATACTGTTTTGACATGGTTGTTCGAGTACCTAGAGCTAGTAAAGCTAGTAGGTAATTGGCTGAA